>OX411772.1:44643829-45893829 GCA_948252455.1 Acleris cristana
CATGACTGCCTTTTGGACTGATGTTTGGATTTCTTATGAAAACCAAGAAAATCGATGAGGCAGACGGTCAACCCTCTCTGGGCTTAGCATGCGAGGCGAGGAGAATACGTCTAACGTGATTTAGTGTCAAATATGTCTATTCCATATTCTAACGTAAGGGTAAACATTTAAGGTTTTAAATAAAAGTGTATTTTGTGTGAATTGAGTCATTTTATTACTAAGCATCTTAAAGTGTGACGTTATGTCATATTTTCTTATTTTCATATGAATGACGTAAAATATGACAGTAAATCTCGCCCGATATTCCAAACGCAGACCAATAAGTTTTTTTTTTCAACCAGCCTCTCACGCCTAGCTACAAGTACAAAATTCTACGCCTATTGAATATTATTGAAAATAATTAATATAATCTATAGGAAACATTTTCAAAAAGGGTCAGAAATATTTGGGTTCTGTCTGTTAACTGCGTTCCCGCAGGGATAAAATCAGTGAGCAAAGTGTCTGCCAAATGTTTTTTCATATCCAGGGAGTCATAATGAATCGAATGGGCGCAATGAGAACCGAATGAAAATGACATAGTAGAGCTTTTTTTTTTAAAAAAAATACATTTCCGTCCCATGATATTGCAGAGCCCTGAATGTCTGCTTCTTCGATTTTCTTCGTTTCCAATATGATTTTGACCATGAACCCCAGAGGCATACATGTACAAATGGTTTAATACCCCCCTTTTTTTAAACAACGTCAATCCGCTGTAACGCGAAAACGCTGCGACATGGACCTTAATTGACAGGACCAAATCAATTCGTACTGATCTAAACTGCAATCCACCTCGATGTGAAACAAGTGCAAATCATATACCGGAATGCTCGCCAGCTCCCTAACGATTCGTTCTTAAACAAAAAATATCTTTAATCATATGTGTAGGTACCTACTGTAAAGTTTTTGAGAAATAAGATGCCTACCCTTGATTTGGCTTTAAAGTTTACGTAGGTAACTCTTCTATATACTTACACATATAAAAATAAATCCCTGTTTCCCTTGGTCACGCCATAACTCGAGGATGGCTCGACCGATTTGAATAGTTATTTTTTTGTTATGTTCATAATTATCACGACGGAGGCACGGAGAGCTAGTAGGTTTATAAGTGATAGCTTCTGCTTGTGACTTCGTCCGCGTAGATTTTGATTATCGATATTCCCTCGGCAACTTTTATATTTTCCGAGATGAAAAGTAACCTACGTGTTAATTCAGGGTATACGCTATCTCCATTCCAAATTTCATCCAATTCCGTCGAGCTGTTGCAGCGTGAAGGAGGATTACATACGTAATACACGCAAACACAAACTTTCGGTTTTATAATATTAGTAGGATTAAACAATCCAATATTAGGGATTGTTCATTCAGGGCCTCGATTCTAGGCCATAATAACCATATTGTCTTTGACGTGTTTTGTATTGTTTATATCTCGGCCGCCATCCGCCATTATTGTCATATTGGGTAAGTATAACAACAAAATAATCAATTACTCATAAAATGTAACGCCACTTCGTATATAGCAAGGAATATCATTTCATAGCTTCAATAAAAGCTGATTCATGTAACAAACAGTTGACAAAAATATTTTTTCTACTCGCGTGCTCGCTTCGCGTAATCGTTAACGGTATCAGAATACCACCTATAGCGTAACCGAAGCGGGAAAACAGTTCTATAATGAGCGTTGCCAAGATAATAACAGTTGTATAATAATTATTATAGCATTGTTATTACCCTGGTTACGGTCATTCCGGATATCAGTCTTGGCGTTTAGTGAACACTGGATATCCTAATTTGTATAATAAACCGTTAAAAATATTTTAATACCAATTACAATTACGTACCTATATTAAAAACTAAAATAATACTAAAACTAATTTATATGTTTAATATTACATTATATTATTTATAAAATTACTAAAATAGATGGTTAATATCCATCGATTTGTTATTTGGTTACCATGGTTACGTTCAATATGGATATCAACAAAATGGCGTTTCGTTTGGCATTCCAACTTTTGTGATAAATTGTCAGAACTGTTTTTAGTAACTATTAAAATTTGCATGCAGTGTGTTAACATTGACATAACAATAAAATCCACAAACTATTAACGCCAATCGGAATAATGAAAATGACTTTGCTGAAAAGTAATATAGCTCGCGCTCTAACTTTGGCACTCGTACCTTAAGAAGCTTCACATTACAGTACCTACAAGTTACATAAATAACTATTTTTGAATAGCTATAAAAAAACCCAAGATATAAGTCGACAAAGATTTGTTCCTCTCTTTCCAGAAAAACAGAATTTAACATGGTGTTTATGTGTCCGATATGTTACATGACGTCACAGTACATATCGGATCTCTCAGTCTAATCGCTGTCTCATCCGTATTTCTTGGCCGATTTTAATTTTAATTTTATTTCACTTTTGGTGATCTTTTCACGGTATTTTCATATTTGGTTGAGAAATGTGATATAAAAGAGATTTTTTTTATTTTTTTATTGGACAATTTCACACCTATTGACCTAATCCCAAACTAAAGCCCGCTTTACATTTAGCTAAATTCAGTGTGCTAAATTTAGACAGGCGGCGGCGTGGAGAGGATAAGTTCGTCCTCTTGACTAACATGCTAACTGCCTTTACACTTGTATTTTTTTAGAGTCTTTTTCATTCAGCACACTGAATTTAGCCAAATGTAAAGCAGGCTTAAGCTCTAGGGTTGTACTATGGGTACTAGACAAAGATATAAATACTTACATAGATAAATATAATACTTAAATACATAGAAAACATCCATGACTCAGGAACAAATATTCGCGCTCATCACACAAACGTCTGCCCGTACCGGGATTTGAACCCAGGACCGCTAGCTTCGTAGGCAGAGTCACTAAGTCGTAGTCGTAAAAAAACACTTAGTTGCGCGGTATCCAGTAAGATCACCTGGTAGGATCCCCTACCTATTAATTTTGTACGTGGGGGATCCTACCAGGTGATCTTACTGGACAACTTAGTTGGTATAATGAACGAAAAGTATAACAAAAAATATAGATATTTATTATTTTAAATGATCTTAATCTTACAACATTTTACATAACGGTCAAGTGGTATAATATACAGATTATCTAATAATCAAAACCTATACCTAACCTTTATTTATTCTAACAATAGAAAACATGGCGGAAAAAATACAAGCGCCTTTCATATTTTAATAGCAAGAAACGATGTTTAAATATTTTTTTGTCTCATAGGTATTCTATTAATAGTAGGAGATCCGAATAGGAGACGATTTGCACCGGGCTGCTTATTCGATCAAAAGTATTCTATATAAAATTTGATAAGTACGTTAAATAATATGTGGCGAATAGGTAGCCTGAAAAATTTCAGTCCAGTAAGTATATAATTAATAAAAAAATAAAAATTAACTTTGGCTTAAAAAAAAATATTGCTTGTTTAATAGACAAATTACATACCAATAGAAAGCCTATAGAACTTGCAAACGTTAGGTTGACTATTTTTTTCCCGTCAAACTATTGGATAGGCAGGTATAAACAGGTAAGTCCGTACTAATAATTTGCACCAAACCTAACGTTTGCATATTCTATAGGCTTCATACTTTCGATTAGTATGTAATTTGTCTATTAAACAAGTATAAGTATGCAATTTAAAAAAAAAGTTAATTTTTAATATTTTTTTTAATGATATATGTACTGGACTGAAATTTTTCAGCCAACCTATTCGCCACATATTATTTAGCGTATCAAATTTGATATAAAATACTTTTGATCGAATAAGCAGCCCGGTGCAAATCGTCTCCTATTCGGATCTTAGACCATAAGTATTAAATTATTAGAGTGATGCTGTAGGTAGGAAACCAAATAGGTAATGACCACTTCGTTTGCGTTACTAGGCAGGTTAGGTTCGTTAGGTATCTTCAAATGCCCGAAGGCCAAATTGTACAGGCATAGGAACCCCTCCACGAGGGGCTCCGTCGACACCGCTAAGACAGATAGATATAAGATGGAAACAACAATGTGGTCATTAAACGACTCAGAGTTTTTGAGATGTACCGTGAAACATGCCAACTTTGCCCAAATTTTATAAAATAAACCGTTTTTCGAAATTTTTCTTAAAGAGCTGTTTTTTGTAAATTTTGCTAAAAAAAGTCCTAATTTATTTAAACCCTGATTTTATCGATTTTTATGACGGGTAATGTTATCTGGACTTTTAGCCAACATTGCCCTTGATGATTTTCGACGCAAATATAACCTCTACGCAGTTGAAATAAGCAACGGGTCACGAATTAGGGAAATGATACCGTTTATTTTAATCGTTGAGTAGATTATCATCTTAACTTTCGTTTAAATATGGGTGGGCAATGTTATCTAGGCATTTCTGCTCATTTCCATTCTAGTCACCAAAAGCGATTTTAAAATGTTAGGTTTGTCACATTAGGCTTAAATATTTAAATTAATATGAATCCTCTTAATTGCACAGAAGTTCGCCTACAAAAAAACGTCAAAGTTGCCACATCAGTTGACGACTTTAAAAAAAAGTGGAACACGGCATCTAAAAATGTATCAAAAG
The DNA here is from genome assembly GCA_948252455.1 of Acleris cristana. Classification (NCBI taxonomy): domain Eukaryota; kingdom Metazoa; phylum Arthropoda; class Insecta; order Lepidoptera; family Tortricidae; genus Acleris; species Acleris cristana. The sequence goes on from OX411772.1 coordinate 44,648,448, forward strand.
TGGTCGTCTATAATTCAATGAGACATATTAAAAAGAAAGTTAGGTGGCAAGCAAAATAGATATATTACGACGAATTAATTCAAAACAGTTTTTTAAAAAGACCTTATTTTTCAGTTTCTTTTTTTTCATTATCAGTTTTCACACAGAATAAAAATAATATCATTTTAAAGTTGTCTACTTTCTTTCCGATACGGTCCTTAGTAGACGTGCACTTCTGACCAAATTTTTGCCCACTAATAAAATACACACTGCGTTCAACAAGTCGCAACAAGCTACTGAGTGAACTTAGAGACGAATGCCAACCGCAGTGACCGCAGTGTTGTCACAAATAACTCTAATTTATTTTCTACCATGGTAATTATTTTGTTTGTAAATTACATCATACTTAGGGTTGCATCATGGTAGGGAATGATACCTTTCTTGCGGGTGCTTCTTCTCCGCAATGATGGTCTTGTACGAAGCGCTAGTAGATTCACTCCATATTACGGACTTGTAAAAGAGCCCTTATGTGGCCAATTTACTATATAGTCGTATTGCGATCTAGGCTCAGATCAAGATGTAGTCACAAAGCGATCTGGTCGCATTAGCTACCTAGTCATATCGAGATGTGGCCGGAAAGCTTCTATCCCTAATATAGTTATTATAAATGTGAAAGTAACCCTGTCTGTTTGTTACGCGCTGTTTTCGCGGCCAAACTGCTGAACCCATTTTAATGGAGTTTGGTATGGAGATAGCTTGAGTCCCCGCAAAAGGCAGGATACTTTTCCCTTTAAATATATCGCAGTTCCCGAAGGAATAGCGATAAACGACTATGCGGACAGATTCGTGGGCAGCAGCTAAAATTGAATAAAAATACGAGCTTTGGCATTTTTGAGTATCTCTAACTGAGGAGGTATAATGGGGTTGTAATCTGTAGTCGGATATGCTAAATGGAATCGGTAAAAACGGCCCCAAACGACGAGTTTGTTGATATTTTAAAACGTTTAAAATCTTGAATATGGTCCTATAGTCTTGCTTATGTTCTTGTGTTTCAAAAGTATTTTGTTTCTTTTAAGGTCGTATTCCATACTTTTGCGCAGAGTCCTTTGATTATGGAACATGTTTCGGTTACTACAACCGCTGGACATATGATAAAATATCAATGTAAGTATTAAAATCTAGCAGAAGTAGGAACAACTTAGCCTTATTGAACGAACTAGATTTAAGTGACAAATCCACCTTTACGTTAAAACCTTTTACATGTATAATGCCTGACCTTAAGAAACAAACAAGCCAACAAACAAGACGCAAAATATATTTAAGTAAAAAAAGTTACTAACCTGGAATTGTCGCAGTTGCCATTACAGGTTTCGCACAACAGTGTGCATGGCATTCCCTCTCGCCTACAAGAACATCGGCCCCTGCAGCGGTTCTTGCATCCACACTTGACAAGCTCTCGCGCCGCATCCCGGATACTGGGCTGGGTTGTCCATATGGGCTGCCATTGCCCTTCAATATCTGTCCATCCCCAGTGTTTTGGAGAGGAAACGTCGCTTGTGGAATCAAGAGCTTGTCCCCACACGTGACCAGCTTGATAGGCTGCCCTTAGCGAATGCATCCTCAGAGCTTCTCTTGTAGGGGGTATATTTTGAAGTGATTTGTTTTTTGTCTATTTGAAATTGCTTATGTTTTTACTACAGATTGATGCAATTTTTATTCCAGAATCTTTGATTTAGTTAAAAATGATACCAAATTTGTCTCAATCTAAACCTAAAAAAAAAACTCCGACATCGCCGGGGCGGAAAACCCTCCCTCCCCCCACCTGCATGAAAAATCTGCGTGGCTCCACTTCTTAAAAACATCTTAGGAACCCAAAGATTAATCCTGCTAAAGGAAATCTTTGGTTCAGAAAAAGCCGTATTTGACCTTTTCATGTCGTGTAGTAACGCACTATATCAGTGACTGAATGCTTTATCTTAACCATTTCATTCTAAAGTGATGCAGATGGTGTAATAACAATATGGTCTTATTATCAAACTGTCATAATTTACCTACCTACACCCATTACGGCATTACTTTGCGAGCTGAATTGTCAAGTTATATGTATAAGTATACTCGTATCTAAGGGCCGTATTAATAAGCTGATCTCGACTGTAATGCTCGTCTCATTTCTATGGATGACATTTAATTTGACGTATCTTGTAACGGGCGGGCATCTCAGCTGAGATGAGTTTATTAATGCGGCCTTAAGATGGCGCTTGCGAGTTTTTGCATTTTTGTTTACGATAAATATTATTTCGTGCGAATGAGTACCTAGTTAGTTATCCATAGAAGTCTTTGTGTAAGATTATTTAATATTAATAATCGCAGTTGCTTATTTATCAAAACTACATTGTTGCAGAGGGTAGAAAGTACCAAACGCAATTTATGGAAGAGTCATGTAGAGTCAAAACGAAGTTGAGAACCTCTAGTGTACGAGTCCATTTGCTGCGTCGACTCGGTACTTTCTGTCGAACCAGACATAGTACTTTTCTCAACTACTGCGAGGAAACAAAACAAAAACATTGACATAATATAAATAAATAATGAACAAATAATATCTGGAGACAATCTCACACAAATTAGTAAAATTTACTTGATATTAATGTGACACACATAATTATCACATCTAAATTATTAAAACAATAAAAGCCCCATATCGTAGAAGGTTTAAGCTACTCTGAAAGTTTTGTTAAAATACGCCAGTAACGCATTTTCACAGAACGATTTATCTTTTTATTAAGTTTTCCATAGGATGAAGTTATTGTAATTTTTTTACGATTTTATTTAAAAAAAAAGACTGACTGCTAAGTTTCTTGCGGCGTTTCTTCTCAGCAGGGTCTCCTCTTGAGAAGCGCTGGTAGAGTCGGACATGTAAAGGTGCCTACAGGGCCTAGGTACTTACTGAATAAAGATTTTCATTTTAATTTTCATAACATATTTTCCTTAGATCACTACAAGTAATCATGTTTGATGTAATCCACTTTTCGATTTAATGTAATGTCTAAATTGAAGCAGTTCTAATAATTCGATTGAGTCGCTTAACTTCAAACTCCGATAATATGTCCTTGAAATTCGGTATACGAATTTAAAACTTAATTTGTTTGGGAGCGGTGTCAATATGGACTTTCCCAATGCTCGTATTCATGCAAATGGCGTTCGGGTGTGTTCGGTAACGTTCGGCAACGGTTGCCTCCCGAAGGCATCCCCGCAGTGCCCCGCAATAGAATGCACGAGACGAATGTGTGTTTTTGGTCTTGTGGTACTTAATACTTTTTTTTTTGTTCATTCTCAAAATATATCACCATATCTATCAAATTTACGGTGCTGCTTCTCAAATTGCAACTGAGAGTCACGTGTTTTTATTACATTTTTAGTTTTGAATTGGTTGATATGCGGGTAATGAGAGCTATTTATATATAATGATTGTTGTTGATTTTATTACCAAATGTTTACGTTGATTAATAGTTATTTAAGCAAGCGTGGTAAAAAAACTTTTTGGGACTGATTGTAACAAAGATAGGTAAGACTAGAAATGTTTTATAGATAAGCCATAATGGCTCCCATTTGACATATGGGACGTTTTGTAGCTCTGATTACCCGAAGGAGGGTAATGGGAGCGAAGGACATGTTTTTGTTTTTCATTGCTCATCATTGAGGGTGATTTTATTTTCCTATTTTGTCTGTGATTATAAGTAGCCAGACAAACAACAAGGTAACCAAAAAAAATTTGATTACGTAAATTATGATTTTTATTAGAAAATATCCTTACTAGGCTCCAATTCCCCCACGCTCCACTAATGTTGTCGATCAATATGGTTGTTAAGTCCGTTATCTATAGTGATCTGAACACGTCATTTTTATAAAAGAGCGGGGTCTCCTGACTCAGGTATATAATGATACTTACCTTACTAGGAGGTCCCAAGCCGACCTTTGCTATTGTTAAATGTACTTAATATCTAACGAAATAAATCATTACATTTAATTTCAAAAAATCAGCAGACGGGCCGACGGGAACATTATTGGTCAGTCCATAAATCATAAACGTGATGTATTGTGACCCGAAACCAGACCATATTTACTTATTTGGCCATATTTCCGAGCAGAGTTGAGTAAAAGTATTACCAGGGTCTCCCTTTGACAACTATCTGTTATTTCTATGTATTCGAACACTTAGTGTTCCTATTTAAAGCATTAAACCATAGAAAAATCGTGGAGGCCTTACAACCTTCACAATATGTAGGTAAAAGTTGTATCTAACAGCTGTAGGTACCTACCTATTCAGGGACCTCAAACACCAAAGTTATGCATAGTAAATGTTCCATTATATTCTGTCAAAAAATGCTTATGAGCAAACTGTTATGGGGTGCCATTGCATAAGTACCATTTTCATATACTTAATACAATTTTTGGGCAAAGGACTTGCAGGCGCCGGCTGTACTCCGGCTGCGGCGGCAACCAGAACAACTTCGAGACCCGCGCGGAGTGCCTGGCCACCTGCCTGCAGACGCCGGGCAGCACGCTCACCAAGTACAAGAGCATAGCACTAACCACGTGCATCCCCTACGCTCTCCCCATCAGCCTCCAGTAGCACCGACACATCTTTTTAGGGTTCCGTACCGAAATGGTAAACAAGGAACCTTTATGGTGGGACTTCGTTGTCGTATATGTCTGTCGGTCTGTATGTCACAGCAGGTTTTCTCAGCAACTACAAATGCTATGAACTTGAAATTTGGCATAGTTGTACCACTTGCTTGCCCTCATCCATCAGTTTTTAGTAAAAAAAAGGATATTAATTTTATAAATAATTGAAAAGGGGTCTAGAATGGGGGGTTGAACAATGAAAGTGGTTTAATTATAGCAAATGGGGTGTCATAATATGAAAGGGCTTAATCTGCACATTTCAACACAATTTTTTTTTTTTTTTTTGTTATGTACTTTTGATTTGTAGCCAAATATTTACAAAAAATGACCGTCCCCCCTTATCTCCGAAGTTTATAAAATCTGAAAATATCCTGACATAAGTATAGATAATTACTTATATTTTATAGGAAAAATAAAATAAAGAGTTCGTTAATTACAGTTTTTGAGAAATAAAAAAATAACTTAAAAAATCTGTATTCAAATTTAGGCTAGTCGAAATGGACCTTATTGCATAGAAAATAAAGTTCATAACAAAATGAGTATTTTGCGGTTCTCAAGCATTATTTATTATCTTAAATACGGAACCCTCGGTGCGCGAGTCTGACACTCACTTGACAGGTTTTTTATGTTATATGCTAACCCAAACTTCAGGTTTTCCATGGATTTTCCAAGTAATGTTAACTTGGGTATCTCGTGTTTATTCAAGTATAGCCTGAGAAGTAATATTAAAACCCTGGCTATGTTTCGGATTTCTAGTGGTATCGATTTCTTATAATGGCCACTACTTATTACAAAACTAAACAAAGCAGCGTGATTAACGAATGCCTAATAAAGCAAAAAATGAATTTTCAAATGTAAGAAAGAGAATACAATACAACATATATTTCAGAAAAATAAGGATGGAATAGTATTTTGAATGTTTATCACTTTAAGTGTAGTTTATACAGTCGGGTCCTATTCGGACTACCAATGATAATAACAAGAAAGGTGGAAGTACTAGTACTCAACATGTTAAGTGTTAACAGAAAATATTTATTTACGTCGTGATATTATGTTCAATTATACATCTAAGTACACAAAACTTACATGTGATTTGGGAAATATGACCTTTACTTTTGTTAGTTGGAATTTGTTTTATATGGTGAGCATCTGAGCATATATAAATTTATCAAAATGAAAAAAATAACTAGTCAATCGGATTGTATGAGTAAATGTCAGGTAAGTACTTTTGCTGGCAGTCCTTTTCTTTATTTAAAAATTGGCGTGTGAAATGTCAAAGCCACAAACATTTCCCATCGCTAAAATGAGGTGGTGACAAAAGTAATGTTAATCTTATTTTATTTATCCCAAGTCAAAGTATGGCGACGAGTTAATACTCGTCACTTTGATCGAATTCTGAAGTCCACGCAGACAAAGTTGCGGGCAGAAGCTAGTAATTATTGGTGTTCTTTACTGGCGGATCTCCCAGTCAAACTGTGAAAACAGTTTTGCGGGACGTTGTTGTACAACTAAGTTTGTTACACGTTATGGTAAATAAATAAATAAATAGGTAGGTACAAATTCCTTGTATGTAGGTACCAGCATACCGTTTAGGTATATATTTTATATTTTATACGCATTGAATTTATAACCGTTGCGTAAACTTTCACGCGTAAAAACTTTATCATTAGAACTACAATTTCAATTTGATTGAATTTTAATAAAAAACAATAAAAGTCAAATATTTCGTAAAACATAAACTTTAATCTGTTTTCACTGTATAAATCTTTCCAGCAACGTATATTCAACGTACCAACATGAATATTTTGGGGCAAATAAAATTATTCGTCGCAGCTTTTCTCTTGGCTACGTTCTTTGCTAACGCCGTAAGTAAAATGATAACCCTTAACTTAATCCGAAATTAGTTAAACCTAATATTTACCTTCTCGTGTGTACCCAACGTTGAATAAAACGTGTTGATTAGGTATATTCTTTTTGATGTACCTATACGAAATGCTGTCAACGAATAAGTGTAAGACTCATGGGTAGATAATAAAGAAATATGAGATAGGTATAACACAAAAATTACTTAACACGTTAACTGCGGTTCTGATTTTTAAGTACTTTTTTACCGTTTGTTTCCAAGTGGTTTTGGGCCGGTAGTCGTATTGCATCTGGTGCGAACTAGGTTTGTATGGCCCGGTAACAACAACAACAACAAATGCTCGTGTAACGTATGCAAAAAACATAAAAAAACGTGTTTTAGTTTATGACATTGTAAATTCAATCCCAACTTAGCCTTGGGATGAGAAAAACCAACATTTAAATGGAAATATTTACCGTGTCTAGCAGTACCAGAGGAGACAGCGACGGAATAAGTACACATTTGGATAATTTTGACACACGTACTGTCGAGTCATGTCGAATATGATAAAATTTCATGAAAAATTTCTTTCTTTTTATGAAAAATTTTTAGGGTTCCATACAAAAAATGAAAAACGGAACCCTTAAAGGATCACTCGTGCGTCTGTCCATCCGTCTGTCACAGCCAATTTGCTCCGAAACTACTGGACCGATTGAGTTGAAATTTGGTACATATATGTAAATTGATGACCCCAAACACAGATGTGCAAAGTAACTTTTTTTTTGAATAACGGTCATTTTCGGGGGACAAATTAGGAAAAAAAAAAAGTTTTGCGTATCTTACTGTGTCACATATCAAATGAAAGGGCTCGTTATGAGGATCTCAAATACATTTTTGTTATTATTGTAAAATAAATAGTTTTTATTTTATTCATGAAAGAAGACGAAAATTAACCATTCCGATCTCCGAAACAAATGTCTTAGATTCTTGAAAAAAAAAATTTAGATCACAGGAAAACCTATAAGAATACGATAAAAAAAAACGTATGTGCGGTACGGAGAGGATTCCGTACCGCACATACACGCGAGTTCAACTCGCACTTGGCCGGTTTTTTTTTTACGATTATTTTGTCGTTATCATTATTTTAAAGTCGGTGATCGAATTCGAGATCAAAAATGTAAACATACTATTGCTAATGTTAAAGGGAATCTGAATAAAGGGATATACAATATTGTTTTCCAAATGTATTTTTTTAAATGTATCAATTTTAATCAGCATATATAAATACCGATACCTACATGCTTTTCAGTCAGATATTGGGTGTTAGAATTTTAGAAATCTAAAGTTAGTCTATTCATATGTAATCATTCATTATGACAGGGATTATAGGGTGGAAATTAAACACTTAAATATTATTATATATTTTTTTAAATTTATTCATTGTTACTTGACGACGCTGTTGTAGTGTCAGAATCGTAATTTGTAACATTAATAATAAATCTATATCTGTACATTTTATCCTCTTATTTTTATTAAGTATGTGATTTACGCAATCACTCCATCTTTGAGGCGTCATTAATTGCAAACCTTCCAACACCAAACAAGGCTTTTAAAAAAACTATCAATCATTCTGAATATTGACAATAGCATTACAAGTAATTATAATTACGAACCTAATGTTTAAAACTTCTTACTATTGCCATTATCATAAATTGAAACTCTATATTTTATTCAAACAACATAAATACGGAATAAAAAAAGTATATTTAATGTAACCTAAGTGTAGTATATTTTACGTAACACCTGGCCGTAATGTGAGTTTTATCGCACGCTGCGCGCACGGTAAAACTCGCATTGTGGCCAGGTGAAGACGTAAAATTGTGTACTCATCACGGGCAGTAAAAAAGAAAGCCCTCTATCGCATATTTACAACCCTCGCCTACGGCTCGGGTCTCAAATACCTGCGATTTCGGGCTTTCTTTCTTTTACAGCCCTTGTTAAGTAATGTACTATAAGTCTTCACACAATATTATATAAATCTGATTATTATTATTTTTATTTTTATTTCAATGATTTTTTAAACTAACCTCATTTTTATGACGGCAATCCGTTTGTTTACTTTTTTGATCTCGAATTCGATCACCGCCTTTAGAACAAATGTTTATTGCATCCCATTATCTTATGTATCGTTTCTTTTGTTTCACGTACATTTTTTTTAAACTTTTGTTGATAAGCTTTCAAATATTAAATTTGCTGTGGAGACATAGATATCCCTCTTGCCCGTTAAGTACATGTCAAGTTACAGCTCCCGCACTGGGTGAAAATATGTGATTTATGACTCACACAACAAGTAGAACGACGTCAATCATGCTTAAAACACGCAGACGCAGCTCGCAGTTAACGTGTTAACATTGAAACGGGCCTTAGAGCAATCCCACACGAGCGTCGCCGAAGCCTTGCGTCGTCGTCGCAACGCTAAAGCAAGTGTTTCAAGGCATCGTGTGGCATATCGTTCTAATTTATATTTATTAATATACAAGGTGTTACAAAAATACCCGTAAAGCCGAAAGGGGGTTAAATGGTGCCTTATAACAAGTCCATTTACAATATTTGAGAACTGTACTATCACCGTATGACTTACCGGCAAAAAAAAAAATCATTATTTTTTTCATTGATGTGCCAACCCTATTTCGGTAAAATTAAAGAGTCAACTATGCAGAATGTTTATGTACATTTTTACCTAATTCGTGAAACGATCAAGAGACATACTAACAAAAGTACAGAATTCGATTAGATAGATATTTTAAGTCGAGTTTTGGAGTCGTAATATTCTGAGTTAGAAAACATCGTCATTTTGGAAAAAACACGAAACAATTGTAGAGTATCGATAAGAAGATTTGAAATTGACAACATAATTTTTTTTCCGTCTTGACGTTTTTTAAAGCCAGTACTTAAGCATAATGACATCATAGTATTGAACCTTTGTGGATGAAAACCAGAAAAACCATTAATGTTGACAATTATTAAATTGGTAGGTTGGCCTCTCTGTTAAATAATCTATGCTAACTCCGGTTCTCTGACATGACAGCTTACTCGGGTTGACAATATTTTTGGCTTTTATAATTTATTCGATTTTTTACGGGGTATTTTGTAACACGTTGTATATAGGGTATCAAAATCATTACTCTTCCTTTGTTTCGCTATAGTCCGGTAAAAAGGTGATACACTACTTCTGCGGTCGAAATCATAACCCTCCTTTTTGCTTTACCATAGTCGGGCAAAAATGGATGCGTCTTCATCTTTTTTTTGTTACGCGTTGAGCAAACATATATAATAGAGAATGTCAACTAGTTTAGATTTTTGGCTTATCGTATTCTTCATTAAAAACAAAAAAATGCTGTAAAAAAATCATTTCGATACGTCTAATAGTTTCCGAGATATTGAATTTTAAACTTCGTATGCGGCGCTCGAAACCCGGCGGCTAGCGCTCACGGATGATGACGTCATCGTTTGGCTGCGGTTCGCGCCCTTATATGAATGAGTGAGTTCACAGGGCTTCTATCTTTTTAACCGTGATAAATAGACAGTTGAAATTTTCACAGAATACGTGTTATTATAGATTCTATCGATTAAATTTTTAAAATGAACAATAAATCGAATCCCAAGAGGGGTCCCCGTACAAAAACCATGAAAAAAACCATTTTTTTTTGCTTTTTTATATGGATTGTATTTCAATAATGGCTTCTTATTTTGATGCGATTTTAAGCTTAAGTTCTAGTCTAATTTTCATACTTTACGACTAAATAGAAATCTCAAGTAAAACTGCTACAAATAGGTGACAAAGCTGATTTTATCAACACGATGTTTTAAGCGGTCACCCATCCTGTTTTAGACTACGCTCGTAGTTGCTTAACTTTGGAAGTCGTAATTTTTTACGAATTCGTTTTGATGTGACTATGATAGTTATGGTTATCCATTGTTTGGTTTTACATACAGTTTAACCTGTTTAACTAAACTAACTGTCCGTTGCTGACCGGCTTTTCTGTTTGTAATGTTTGTCGAATAAGTTGGTTAAGTAAATAAAAATAGAATAATAATCAAGCATTTTTAATTTAGGGTTCACCGTATTCTACATAAAAATACCAAAACATTAATGCAAAAAACCGGGCAACAGCCTGTCGAACCATGCTCAGTGTAGGGTTCCGAAGCCGTTACTACAAACAAATTAGACCTCGCGACAAACTTAACTTTGCCGTTGGAAAACTGTTATCCCCATACATCGATATAGGTCGCGGTCAGTTTACCAACACCGCAAATAAGTTTTCGGCAGGTATAAGCATTTAAACCGTTTAACTCAAGAGGCAATGAAGTCTACTTAGTCGTGATAGTTTTCCTTTGAAGATATTTTTCATATTTTTTATTTGTAGTTTTGGCTGTGGGAAGGGGACGACGACACTTGACTCTAACAAAAATTTGCGCTTTAAAGCTTTTCATAAACGGATACCTTTATTGAAATATTGTTTTCACAAATCCGCAATATTTTGGAAAGACCTATACAACGACACCCCACACTATGGGGTAGACGAGAAAAAAAAACTTCCCCACGTTACGAAAAAAAAAAAAAATTTTTCATGATTTTACTTTTATTTAAATATGTTGGCGTGACTAATATGTATATTCATGCCAAATTACACGTTTCTAGTACTAAGAGTCTCTGAGCTAGGCTGCGGATAGACGGACACACGTCACACACACACACACACACGCACGCACGCACGCACGCACGCACGCACGCACACACACACACACACACACACACACACACACACGCACGCACGCTATCTAAGCTATCTTGCATACACGAAATAACAGTAATAATGCTCAAAAACAGTTCAAAAACTACCTACTTGCTACAGCGGCCGCTAATACCAACAACTAGCGAGAGAGAGAGAGAGAGAGAGAGGCGGTCTAGGTACCTAACTTATGGCGAGTGAGCCACTTGGCAGCGCCCGCCCGCGAAATTTGAAATCGATGAAATGAATAAGTACACAAAATATCAGAACTACTACCTAGGTCAATCAAAAACTCATGTTTTATAGTTCATTACTTTATACGGTACCTAGCGATATGAATTCTACATTAGATACGACATTTGTAAAGAAAGGGCTATCACCAAAGTTAAGTAAACACCGCTTAAACATCGTGTAAGATTTTGTTGTTTGTTGTTTTACTACAGATTACTGTTTGGTCGTAAGTATGGAGTTTAGATTATTGTGTGACACCGAAATAAAAAGCTAATACAAATACAACCCGTACTTCGGCTTCCAAAGTTAAGCAACTACCTACTTACAAGCGTATTCTAAAACAGGATGAGTGACCGCTTAAAACATCGTGTTGATAAAATCAGTTTGGTCAAATATTTTTAGCAGTTTTACTTGAGATTGTTATTTAGTCGTAAACTATGAAATTTCGACTGCAATTTAAGCTTAAAATAGCATCAAAATAATAAGCCATTATAAAAATATAATCCGTATAAAAATGCTAAAAAAACTGGTTATTTGTCATGTTTCTTGTATGGGGACCCCTCTTGGGATTTGATTTATTGTTCATTTTGTAATTTTAAACAATAGAGTTTATAATAACACGTAATCTGTGAAAATTTCAACTGGTTACTTATAACGGTTAAAAAAATATAGCCCTGTAAACTTACTCAATCATATAAGGGGCCGTACCGCAACGAAACCATGACGTCACTCCAGTAAGATGGCGCCCGCACCCTTTAATATTTTTGACCGTAATTTCATACGTTCGTAGAATCAAAACTACTGGGTCTATTTGAATGAAACAAAAAGTAGTATGTTTGTTTATTTATAAGCTTTACTCTTACAAAGTTTCAAGCGATTTGGCGTACCTACTGACATTCTTCGCGGGGAATGAAGCGGTGTCGTCGCATAAAGCACTGTCGCCTCAGTCACACATTGCCACCTTCGAAATACGGGCTACACTTTATATTATTTTTTATCGACTCACAGGCCGGTAGCCGCTACAATACACGACTGCTCGGTGGCGGTATTATGTGGCTGTGGCAAGTGGCCCGCGTAATAAATACTTCCTGATCGATCAAATCATTGTAAAGATCTTTGCACTCGGTCGTTATTACTTCTAGCAATCCTATCATTGTATTGAAAATGTATGGAATTTCAAATTAAATTGAATTATGTATGTACTCGAGATACAGAAATACGACAGTTTATATTTTTGCAATAACCTTTTATTATTCTTCGAATAGCTGATTTAATAAAAATAACTTTTTATTGCATACGTACTTATGGATCATCCATTTTCAATGTAAATAACACTTGATGTCAGTTGTGTTTTTGTCTGCGTAAGCTATACTCCTAAATGTTGTGACCGACGGAACAGTTATAGGTAGGTACTTATTAGTTAAAGTATCGAGTATCGTGTTGAGTTTACGAGTTTCCCTGCTCAATATCTCCTTCCAGTGTTCCGTTTGCGGGGCTCCTGGCCAGGACGGAGAAGAAAAAGGCGTAAGGAGACTTTTTAGGATACCTCTGCCTAAGAGGAAATTTATGTTCCGAGTGAAAAACTCCACTTCCCCTTATTAACTCCGACTGCTCACCCATGCAACCTAATCGTATCTTCTTCTTACGTGGTTCTTATATAACAGGAAAGTTGTGGGAAAATAACTGATAAAACTGATCCACCACCAAGTCGCTCTACCACGTTGGCAATGGAAATACAGCGAATCCTATCCCAAGTTAAGGACAACAAGGTATTAAAAAATAAATCTAACTATAAACATCTGCTGAAAGAAATGAAAAAAGTGTATCAACCTGTTGTTAAACCTCAAAAGGTTCGAAAATGCAAAGGTAATGCAAGAAAGAGTAACAATTATAAATGGAGAGTTGTCCCAAAAAAAGCGTCATTAATCTAACGGAAGCATTTGTCTTTTTATCAGTGTATTTTCAATTGTATTCCCTAATAAACAATTTCTTTGAAGTATGGTTTTTACATGTTTCCCTTCCCACACCACACTAGCCCAGGCGCCTACGGCCGCCTAAACCTAACGATGGTACAGTAAAACAGTTAGGTACTTTTTATTAGTCCTAGTGATCCTAGCTCGAGCACGGTCGTTGTTTTTTAATCACACAATTATGATCCAAAACCGTGTTTTCGATGACGATACGAAAGTAAACATGTTATCAAATTTAACATATGTCACGGAGGGCGCTTATACCAATTTCCATACTAACACATTTTCTTGATGAAGTTCGTGCTTGGCGTACTTGTAGCCAATGATATTATGAGTCAAAGAGGTAGATTGAACCGACATAATATTCGTACTCTCCAAATGGCACGTTAACAGATGACAAGAGGAAATAGGACGGTATATATATTACCGAGAGCCGAAAACAGACACGTAGGAGGTATGTACATTATGCTGAACATGGCTGAACTCAGGTTGGCTAACTAGAAAAGTTTCAATGAGCACTTTTCTGAGCGCGCACTTAACCTATTTAAATACAAGCGGCATAGTTCTTAAAACAACCTTTGGGTTTGTTCTTTCTCGTACCTACTGGCTTTCATATGCACTTATCCGGCTTTACGGCTTTACATTACCCGAAAATCTTTTTAAGAACTAAGTATTTCGCTGTACCTACCTATTGTTTTCTGTTTCACAGCTTAGATATGTATCCTCCCTACTAAAATTCTTGATTTATAAATTAATGAACTTTGGTATGAACGATATTTTCGCTGTGAAGCGTAACAAACAAACAAACAAATATTAGTAGAGTAACGGCACCAATGATGGACACTTTTAGCTGACAGGCACCAGTAATGGACACATCACTCATAATTCAAATATCATAGGACACATCACTCATAATTCAAATATCATAGGTACCAGGTCCTAAATTGATTGTTGCATAACAAATGAATAACCATTAACTTCTGTAAATTAAGAATCAACTGTCCATTATTGATGTCTTATCCGTTTTAATGGTTCTAAAAATGTGTGTTTATTTCAAAATATGATAAAACTGAAGGTCAAAATCAAAGCAGTATGTATACAAGAAATCGAAAATAGCGACTCCATGGTGTTCTCCAAAGTCATGTATGCGGATGATTTATGCTTCGTAGCAGAAATACCCGATGGCATGCAGCGTCTTGTCTCCGTTTTCACTGAGTCGTAAAGAAGATAGAAGTAATATCGTTGGTCTCTCATGGCCACGAGCAACTGGCTATAAAACTCGGTTAAGATGTACTAAAGCAGGGGCATTCGTTAAGCTAGGTATATCCCAAGGTTTTCTGCTCTCACGACCTGAAGCTATCCACAAAAATCTCCACTACATGGCAATTTTCTTTAATAGTGCGGCCAAATCTTTTATCTATATACCGTTGAAACGTGGTGTCTGTAGCGACACTACATGCGCTCAGTAGACCGATTCCACCTTAAATGCCTGCGTAGAGTTCTGAATGTTAGGTGGTCTAATCGTGTGTGGAACACTGAAGTGCTGAAAAGAGCCAATGTGCTTGGCATTATTGAGGCTTACCTCATGAAGCGACAACTTTGGTGGTGCGGACATGTGTTGCGAATGGTGGAGGAGCGAGTGGGCTAAGCGCATCTTCTTCTCAGAACTTAAGTATGGTAAGCGAAAACGTTGTGGTCAATATTTAAGGTTCAAGGACGTTCAGAAAAGACATCTGAAAATATGCAACATTGAGAACTCGCAATGGGAAGATTTGGCAGCTCGGCGCACTGAGTGGCAAAACCTGGTTCACAGAAACGTCAAAGATTTTGAACAGAATCAGAAGTCTCCACCCACCCTATAAATAATTATAGCAACGGTGTTTTACCAAACGTGCGCTCAATGTGGGCGAACGTTTGCTGCAAAAATTGGCTACACAAGCCACTGGAGGCGCATCAGAGAGCTGCACGATCTGGCTCTGCTGCATTTGAGACATCGTGAAGCGTCGCTGTTGCCGAAAACCGCATGATGGCATCATCATCATCATCATCATCATCATCATCATCATCATCATCATCATCATCATCATCATCATCATCATCATCATTCGACAGAGAATCAAAATAACCGTCGTAGCTCAAAGAAGTATAGCAAGGTAAAGTGAAGAGCTTGAGAGCGGTGTAGCGTGCCTTGCTAGTGGGTGGAGTGACGACATACGCAGGAATATTGGCAATGATTGTAGGAGAACAGTTAAGATTGCGCTGAATGGCATGCGATAACCGCTAATGAGGAATAATAACTTTCGGTACACTCCTGGTAACTTTTTCGCGGTGCGACCAAAATTACCCAAACCATTAGTAAGAGTACTTTTCGTTGCGCCACGGAACTTTTCGACTTCGTCGTTTGTATGGCTAACTATACTTCAATTGTTTAGGTACTTAACTAAATGTCAACCAAATAACCACGTGATATACCTAGTTTCAGCAAATATGAGCAGAACACTGATACGTCAAAGCTCGACGAAACAGTTTTGATTGGCTGTTTAACTGAGCCGCGTGGTTTGGATTGTTTACATATTATAGTTAAGCACCTAAACAATTGAAGTATATGGCTATTTGCTTTGCTTTATTGACTCCACCTTGTCTTTCCGCCGGTCTCTGGACAACCGCTCTCAATAATATGGTAAATATTGCCCTATTTACGAGTAGTATGCACCTGTTGTCAATTGAATATTAGGGTGCTGTTAGGTTTAACACTTTATCACGTCGGAATCATATGTACTTACCTACATATCTAGCATTTGGTTTTTAAACTATTATATTATATTAATTTAAATATATATAATTAGTTTAAATCATAATATAACCCCATTACTATATAATAAATGTTGAGTAACCGTGGTGTAGTTAAACCATGCTTTGTCCTTATCTGTCATTGTGACATTTGAATTTGACAGATAATAAAGACAAATCATGGTTTAGCTACACCACCGTTACTCAACGTTTATTAGTAAGGGGGTTAGTTAATAGTCACTTACCTCCGCACTCGGAGACATTTACTACCTATCAACTCGTTCTCGTTCACACTTGAGTATGAAAATCGTCACTAAGGAACTTGATCGTCATTAGAGAGCGGACGTTTAAACTGCATTTTTTTACCGTTGTTTTTTGTAGTAGTAAGGTTAGATTAGGTTGGTTTTTCCCCTTTTTTGGTCCACCACTGTTAGGGTTCTTTCAGTGTCGGAGACCGCGCTACGCGGACCTGCCGAAAGGGTCGTAGTTGAATACGCAAACAGAACCTGCAGCCTTCACCAACAAAGGCGAAGGGAGAATCGCTGGGTTTTTACTGGGTATTCTGGCCACTCGCGGTTGTTGAGTCGCTCATAACCACCAATTAGGCTCCCCCGGGCCCAGGTGTGTAGGTAGGTACTGATCCCCTTTTACTTATATATATATCCTACACTAATCTGCGTATTACTACTTCGTCAATTGGCCTCGTGATCATACATTGTGAACCTGACTAGTAACCTTAAGTACTTTAATGAGTATGAGAATGTTATTACTTGGTTAATCATAACATAACGTACTTACTACCTCCTACAAATTATTATTAATGTTTTCTATAGGATTATTATACAGTGATAGGATTGCTATAAGTATTTAACTTCATGGGCTCGCGTCACTCGTCGTCTCGCTCACGCGACGTCTCCATCTCGCTTAGACAGCACAGGCTGTCTGTATTCATTACAAGTTATAATTCTCTTGGGTATACAATCGAGAGTGTATGTATGTATGTATGCCTCCGTTCTATCCAATAGAGAATGTACTAAAACTTAAGTATGAAAAAAATAATGACACTCATAATTTATTACTTAATCATGTCGCACATGAAAACTGATACTAATAAAACCTAATCTTAAAATAAAACAAAAACTGGTGTCCCCAGAAATATCCATAATTTGAGTGAAATAAAAACAATTTCATGTAACTTTTTTAACATTCAGCACCTAAAACTTAAATGATTATAAATCGGACACTGAAAGCATACTATGTTAATATATTTTACGTCACACCTAGCCATAATGTGAGTTTTATCGCACGCTGCGCGCACGGTAAAACTCGCATTGTGGCCAGGTGAAGACGTAAAATTGTGTACGCATCACGGGCACACGGGCAGTAAAAAAGAAAGCCCTCTATCGCCTATTTACAACCCTCGCCTACGGCTCGGGTCTCAAATACCTGCGATTTCGGGCTTTCTTTTTTTTACAGCCCTTGTTAAGTAATGTACTATTGTACACTCGTTTCCATTATCGACATTTGTTTATCGATACTTTTCCGCACTCGTCGATATCTTCCAAACGAAGTAAGTTTTGCAGGACGTAAACGTAAAGTCTGATTGAGATAATTTCTTGTAAATGTTAAGAATTGTTATAATTCCAACGGAATATCATTGTAATGGCATATATCTACCTAAAATTAATAAATGTCATTTTTAGACGCCTCCAATTTGATTCTAATGTAACGGTGACGCCACTACAAGGTTGTGTCGTGGGAATAGCTGTCAGTGTAATAGGGATCAAGGTTCCCCGGGCCCACTATAAACTAATGTAACGAGTAGCAAATAAAGCTCATTTTCGTTTGAATTTTATCACTTTTTTTTTTCGACTTGTGCTAACTGGACATTCTTTGTTAGGTTTACCTATAAGTATAATGTTGCCATAATACAAAAATAATTTGTGCAATCCTTCCTTCTTTAATTTATTTTACAAAAATAAACGAATTAAGTTTGTTTGTTACCTGAATCTGAATATTAATAAAAGTCATTCTCATCACCCGTTTACGAGTTGTATCTGTAAGTGGTACAGCGCCATCTAGGCAAGTCGGAAGGAACCCGCTTTCCCTGCTAGATGCCCCGAATCTGACCTGACAATTTTACGCTGTTAGAATAGTTTTCAATATCCTCCAGAGAGGTCGCTGTTCTCAATTAGTATAAAAGAAATAATAGCAATCCCTAGTTATTTGTTTCCCGAGTTCAACATGAGTTTTAAACTGGAATTGGGGTCATTTTACACCCGTGTTCCAGTACAGTGGCTTGTATAATAAAACTACAAATTACAATTTACAGGTTACAAGTTTCCATTTAACACAACCTCGACCAATGACGACCAGCCATTTGAGCAGTGTTGCCAGTTTAGATCTGTAAAATTGTAACTTGTAGCTTTATAAATAAAACATGCCTGAGGTGGTATGCTTAAAAACATTTCCCATCGCTTCTCCATTTATTCATTCGTCGATAAATTTTATTTTTCGTAATTTTATCTTCATTATTTGTTGGAGCAAATATTGTATTACAAATAATAAAGTAAGTTTAGGTACTTTACGATTACGACTTTTGAAGTTAAGCCAAAAATGTCGAAAAAAAACACGTATTGAATGGGAACTTTTTTTTTTTAATTTAATCAGATTTTTAATGGATTTTTTTTGGAATGGTGGCAATCGAAACACACTTTGTATGGTTTGTGAAAATTTCAACTGTCCACCCATTACGGTTGACGAGATACAGGCCGCTGACAGACAGACACACAGACGGACAATGGAGGCTTAATAATAGAGTCCCGTTTGCACCCTTTGGGTACGAAATCCTACAAAAATATTTCTTGTTTCTGAAAATTTGGGAAATGAAACAGTTGTGAAAAAAATCGGACTAAGATAGGATAACTATTTGCTAGTCAATAGCTGCTGTCGGTATAAGAGTAGTTTAGTATTTACTACACTTCTCGTTTATTTATTTATTATAATAAATTTTACCCCCTTAGCAAGCACCATTCTTAAGTTTTCATCTAAGTATTCTAACTTCTACGGGGCTTAACTTAAGTAATAAGACCAACTAACTTCCGCCAACACTGTTTTTTTTTTACTTATGTTAAATATACAACATGTTTATTTTCCACATTTATTTTTAAATTACATATGTTCGCCAGGTCAAAAAAAAACAGGCCCTATAATATTTAAGACTTTTAAGTCCCTGTAAAGTAAATTTCGTTACGTTACCTCATTGATATAGTAGATTGTACAACAAGGGCATAAAACAATAACGGTATCCATCCGAGCCGGTAGGCGAGGTTGGATAATTAAGTCGAGGATAAAATGGGTTTCAACACGGGGTTTTAAGACCGAGTTATGTACTCTGCTTTTCACTTCGATTATGAGGAAATAAAACAGTGATGATGTAAAAAAACTTACATGAATAAGAATGTATTGACTTGATTGCCGCTTCTCCAGACATTGAAATTTTTACATGTTTTAAAATAAAATTTCTTGGATTTAGGCGGCAATGTCTCTTCAGTGACTTCTTTTGGATTTTTTTTCTATTAGTGTATTAGGTGTGAGCATCATTTTCTCTTCACTAAATTCCGTAACACCACAAGTTTTGCAAAGAAAACGAATTAATAGTCCAAAACTATAGACAAAAACCCCTTTCCCAAACTCAGAAAGCTTCGTGGCCTAAACACGGTACTCGACTAAAAAGCTCTCTATTATAACACGATTGTGAAAAATACTATTATGTACTTAATAGCTGGCTGAACCTTGGAACGTTTCACTACCTACTTCTTACCATTCTTCTTATGTGTATAACAGGCAAATAATGGAATCAGAACTAACACTGACATTAAAAATGGCATTCAAGCTGCTGATCGTTCCACCTCAATGGATTACATACAAAAATTCTTAAAGCAAGTCAAGGACAAGAAAGTTTTAAAAATATCTGACTATCATTTTTTGAAAGAGATCAGACAATTATATCCGCCCACCAAAGCTCGCAAGCAATCTCGCAGATGCAAAGGAAAATGTCTGAAGAACCGGATGAACCATATACGGAACTGAATTCTTCAATGAAGAATTAATGTATAGGTACCAACAGTGGACTTTCGAATAAACCAACACTTACACACATTGAATTATGATTTTAACCGTTGCATCCCATCAAATACCCTGGTATTAACCTCGTTCTCCTAGGAGTTGTCCTAGGTGACAGTATAAATCTGCCGGTTGACCAGTGCTATTTATTCGTCTAACTATTCTTAAAGACCATTACTCTAGTAGTATAGTCATTTGGTCCGAAAATTAGTGGTTACCTGGAAAGTATTACGGGAGTTTTGAAAATTGGTGATTTTATAGATTTTGATGGGCTCTTCCGAATTTCGACTTTGCCACCTCGTATTTTTGCCCTGCGCCGCCATATTGGAAAAATGGCGCTTAAAAGCAGTTTTTTCACAATATCTCCTTTCCGACTCATTTGACGATAAAAACAGTTAAAACTGAAACTAGAGACGATTTCCTAAAATTTATGTCTTGACCTTTTTTTCATAAAGTCTAATATTTGAAATATAGTAATAGTGTATTTCAACACGCTATTTGGTCATTTCATTACCGATTCTGTTAGATGAAATATAGTTTACTTTGTGATACCACCATCACCAAATTTTAGTATGTTGTTAAACATGTTATTTTACCTAAAAAACCGTTGAGAACCCACCTGTAAAGTACCTGGATCCAGAGATATGACGTCATCAAAATGGCGGCCGCTCTATTTTGAAAATTGCGAATAAATCTGATTCTATGAACGCTACATACATGTGTGGGGTATCAAATGAACGGGAATTGAATGTTCTATAATTATTTAATATACAACATCAACTATTTTATATTTATATTTTGAAATATTTTAAAAATTATATAATGTATATAATCTATCAAAAACCGACGAACGTACGGAACCCTCTCCACGCGAGTTAAACTCGCACTTTGCCGGTTTTTCTGTAAAACTGTATATTAAAGGTCTCAAAAATTAATTCTTTACGTCCGCTTTATCACAAAATAATACCACACTCGAGGTGGTACATAAATGAAGCCAATTTTTTTTTATCTAAAACGCTGCTTTCTTACGTCGCACTGCCGCGCGGGTATAGTTTACTTATTCTACTCGTCTCAAATAAATTGTATAAATTAAACTATATGTTTTAAATCTGCGTAAAATGTGCTTTTCAACCATATATTTTGTTAATATTATATTTTAAAATATAGTGCGTTGAAACAAAAAGGATAAGCTGATGTTGTGAAACTTCTTTATGCATCTTAATAAATTTATCTATATAAGGGAGTGTAAATATTATATTTAAATGCAAGCCACATCTTTGGTTTATCAGAAAATGACACCAGACTCGAGATCATAGGCAACTTGAAGTCGTTTTTTTTTTATCTTAATTGCCATGGTGTGTAACTTTGAATAACCGGGGTGGCTGATGGCTACCAGGCTAAATCAGCTCACTTTGTCCTAGGATACATCTGTGCCAAGTGAATTCATCCGATACGAAAATTTTGACCTGTGGTCATTAGTAATGAGTCACTATTATTATTAGGGAACCATTTCCAAAACCAATTCTCAAATTAATTTCATTTGTAACTAACATTGGTAACTTTTCCATTACATCACGACAGTTAACTATAATGCTATAAGAGTAAATATTGGCATCTCAGACAAAACTCCTGGAGCAAATGTAATCATTTTACTAACGAGTGAGGATTGAAGCTGCTGCAGTTTGGTATGAGGGCAGTATATAAATGATAACCAATTATCGTGACGTAATGGAAAAGTTACCGTTGTTAATTTAAGTCCTTAACCCCGTGCACTTTTTTGAAAAACGCCCAGCAATACATGTGGGTGCATTAATTTGTGAATCGATTCTGGAGCGGCGTTTTTCATTCAAAATTTCCATCTATTTAGCAATTCCCAGCCATTTCAGTGCTAAGTGGTAAGATTTTAAGAAATGAAAAGGAGTAGCATATCAAGTTGGTAGCAACCTGACCAGGTTTATCTTATTTTTTGAACCAGCCAAAACAACCTGTTTTTACAAATAATTTGTAACTTATCTCGTTAAGGTTTTTAATGGCTGGCTTAAGTGCAACTGCTCATAGTCTGAAGTGTCGTAATAAACTATTTGAGCGGACGGACTTGTAGTTTTAATTCGTAATTTTTAATTTGTATTGTATTATTGTTAATAAATATTGTATCGTGATAAGATATTATTTTCTTTAGAGCAAATACAAATTTATTAATTTTGCTATGTAGCAAAATGAGCAGATTAAAGCAGTATATGTATACTGCTTTAATCTGCTCATTCCAGTCATGTCTGTCAATACTAAGTCCTAAAAACTTTTGACAATTTTCTCGTTTTATGGGTTTACCGTCGCATGTTAATTATATTTATTTCTAAATCTTTGCTTTACTTAGTACGAAAGTGAATATATTTAGTTTTCTCAGTGTTTAAGTTAAAATTATTACTTCTAAGCCAGTTAAACTTTTCTGATAACGCCTTATTTATCCTGTCCTCATAATTTGATAAAATTATCTCTTTCAACTACAATGGTTATGTCTGTTTAATTGTAAGTACGAAGTTTTTGCAGCGATACAATCGCGATTCAGTCTCGATA
Source organism: Acleris cristana (assembly GCA_948252455.1). NCBI lineage: Eukaryota > Metazoa > Arthropoda > Insecta > Lepidoptera > Tortricidae > Acleris > Acleris cristana. Next base: position 44,671,436 of record OX411772.1, read on the forward strand.
CAGTTAAAAATCTAGATGATTTTTTTTTTTAGTCGCGATACAGTGGCGCGCCTGTCAAATGAGCATTTATATCGCTGCAAAAAGTTCCAGTGGGTAAAAGGCCTTAAAATGGGCAAATTGACTATTTATATGGCAACCCTCAAAGCACGCACACTAGTAAACGCGCGGCCATTTTGTGTGCTTCACTCATGATCAGAAGAGGTTCTATCCGTATTTTTAGGGTTCCGTACCAAAATGGTACAAAAGGAACCCTTATGGTGAGACTTCGTTGTCTGTCTGTCTGTCTGTCTGTATGTCACAGCAGGTTTTCTCAGCAACTACAAATGCTATCAACTTGAAATTTGGCATAGTTGTACAACTTGCTTGCCCGCATCTATTTGTAGTAAAAAAAATATGAAATTAATTTTATTAATAATTGAAAAGGGGTCTAGCAAAGAGAATATAATCACTACGTAGAATATAATAGAAGGCGGCTAACTGCATAGTAATAGTATAAGCACTACTACATTGCAGTTAGCAGCCTTCTTTGGTATAACGGCAGTTTTGCCCGTGGTTCCATCCGCATAGAAGTCCTTTATCCCTACTCCCTCCTCAAGCTATGTTCATTCCAAATTTCATAGAATTTGTTCAGAGGTTTAGCCGTGAAAGCGTAGCTATCATTCACATAATTTATTGACAATAAAAATAGAATTAATAGAAGTAATACATTATTAAGAGATAAGATAAGATAATTTTACTTACCGGGCCGGGTCTAGCGGAAAAGCAGCCAAAAATACATCTGAACCTGAGACACGTCGTCTTCCGCAGACAACACATTGTTTTTAAAAACGGCTGGATATGGTTATTAACAAAATTATAACACAAACGAGTCAGTATCTCACTAATTATCACTATCAAAAAGAACTTTAAAGAGTCAATAAACAATCACTAACTAAAATAGGAGTCAGTTGCTCGGAAAACCAGTCACTATTTCGTGAACAACGAAAACAAAACTTACATAAAAGAGTCACTGTGTTATATATGTATATGATAATGCTTAGAGTCAATTTCTCGTAAAAATATCACTACAACATTAAGAATACTACAATCACCATCAAAACGAACAAGTTTCGATTAAAATGGCGGTTCAGTTGAGGCGGTAGGTAGTGAAAATTTAATTTTTGACGTAACAAAACCACAGATAACTTACTTTTTTAACATTTGTAATGTTGGTGAAAATTGTAGATCAAACTATTATAACTTGAGCCATTTCCTTACGTATTTATCAAAAGGTTAGAGACCAGTATATATGGACAGTAAACTTTGTATGAGAGTGTCCACCCACTGGGGTCTAGAATGGGGGGTTCAAAAATGAAAGTGGTTCGATTATAGCAAATGGGGTGTCATATGAAAGGTCTGAATCTGCACACTTCAAAACAATTTTTTTGAAAATTTTCTTTGATGTACTTTTTGATTTATAGCCAAAAATGTACAAAAAATGACCGTTCCCCCCCCTTATCTCCGAATATTATTAATCAAAAATTCTGAAAAAAATCCTGACGTATAATTACTTATATTTTCTGGGAAAAATAAAATAAAGTGTTCATTATTTACAGTTTTTGAGAAATAACAAAAAAACTAAGAAAATCTGTATTAAAATTTAGGCTAGTCAAAATCGACCTTATTGCCTATAACAATGGAAAATAAAGCTTATAACAAAATGAGTATTTTCTTTTGCGGTTACCAAGCATATTATCTTCAATACGGAACCCTCGGTGCGCGAGTCCCACTCGCACTTGACCGGTTTTTTTTAAGGTCCGTGCCCAGCTGCTGTTTTTTAGGCTTCTCGGTGCGAGCGGCGTGTCTGATGAGAAACTACCCCCGTTTTCCTCATTATTGCAATTCTTAAATGTAGGATCGCACACAAGACATTATTTACGTGCGTAAACCGTTGTGATCTCTTTAATCTATCTGTCACTTCTTAAAACTTCTAACCATACTGTGACTCTGTTCGTGTAGATGTCGTTTATTCCCTCAGGAACTGTTCAATTTTGCAGTATAATTTTTTTATCAAGATCGAAAGTCTGAGCTGGATAGGAAAAGCGACGACATCAAGACTCGACCACCAGCAGCCATACCCTATAATTACAGCAACGGTATCCTAACGTGCGCTCAGTGTGGGCGTACGTTAGCAGCCAAAATTGGCTACGATTGGATATGGTTGAAGCCACTGGAGGCGCATCAGAGGGCTGCACTATTTGGCTCTGCACCATTTGAGAGTTCATAAACACGGACCTAAAAAAAATACGGACGTAGCGTGATCCTCATCCTCATCTTTACACTAAAATTTCAATGAAATCAGTTCAGCGGTTAGACCGATGTTTGACCGGGAAAGCGTAACAAACAAAGTTACTTTGACAGTTATAAAGCTCAGACATAAAACCTAACATAAGTGTAAACTCTTTAACTTGACTTCGCTGAAAAATAAAAAGATGTCATATGACGGTCCAAAAACAGAATTTACATAACAATCTGCCATATCAAGACCATAGCAAATCGCTATATTTTTTTATAAACACAAAAAATATATAGAAAATGTATTCAAACGAATATCGCCCTTTTTATGTTCTGATAAAAAAAGAAGAAGAAAAAGGTGACAAGTATGCGAGGGTCTATATGGAAGTGAAAAACAAGCCGATAAGTGAGACTCCGAATCCGTTTGTGAAAAAGACTATTTATACGCAAACGTATCCCACGAAGCTGGTGCCTGCCACCCCTCGCAGGCCCTGCTGCTACCCGTGCTCCTAGTGGCTGCCATTATTTATTACCTTATTACCATGCAAAGCAAAGAAGACCATCCCAGCAAAGACCACAAGAGACCCCTGATGCGCCTGCTGTGCGTCGCGTGGGCGCAGGGCCTCGGCAACGTGCTTGGCGCCTCCATGCGACTAATATCTTGCCACCGCATGTCCACGAATGTCTATATTTTCTTTTTACAAACATATAGACATTTGGCAGAATATCTGGACGTTGAGTTATTAATAACTGATTTCGATAAATTACGCGATTACTGCAAGAAACGGCCTTTCCGATAAACCCGGATCTGTCATCAGTTAGTAAGGTTTGAATGTTGCACTTTTAATACATTTACCACAAATTTTAGTCTTTTGCCATATTGTTAAGATATATTTAATATATTTGCCTTGGTTCTAATTTCAATTTTTAGAAGGTAGTCTTATTTCACCAACTTTGATGTAAATGCCTAGAGTTGGGTAATCTTTTAGGGCTCTTAGGTGTTTAAAACTTATAGGTACTTACCTGATGCCTCTGACGCTTCGCGACCTTACGAGACGCCTCCAAAACGCATATTTTTCTGGAATCTTGAATACGTTTTTGCTTTATACTCCAGTAGTAGGTAGAGTTATACGAGTAACGCAAACCTTTGCTTTACAAGAAATGGAAAACGGTTTTAATTAGTATTTTGTTATTTGTGGGATCCGAATAAAAGTGCAATTGATTCTAAGTACCTACCTATGACAAAAGTGTCTATGGAAAGTTACAAGACAAAAAAACTTAAATTTTTTGTTAAAGTATACGTTATTTCTTTTTCTTTCTTTTTCACGTCCGTTTTTTACGTTTTACAAAGCAAAAAAATACCTGTGGAAAGTACTAATTTTACTTGAGAATCAATCCCGCAGAATGCGTATACATCCCCTCGACAATGGTATATTATGTTCAACGGGTCGGGTCCCGTTGGCCTTACTTGCATTTAGCCTTGGCGAGCAGAGCACCTTAGTTTTATTTTGTCCGGGTAGCAAAATGCCTTGGTCTGTAAAACACCCTCATTGCTATAAGGCATAGTATAGACGGAATGACTAGGCTGTAAAATGACTTAATGTCATAATGTTCTAATAGGCAAATGGTCTCGATAATCTTCACATATCAAGATAATACAATCAAGACCTAACACAATTGAGTCATTCTGCTTACTGGTGCATTTCACGACCTAGACGTTTTGCTAAGTAAGTCTTTTTGAAACTAAGACAATTTCGTAACTATGGAATTATATAACCAAGTCATTTTGCATACTTGGTCAGTCTACTACTGAGCCGTTTTGCTCGCTAAGGCTAAATGCAAGTAAGGCCAACGGGACCCGACCCTGTTCAACACCCGACACAGCACCGCGGGTGTTATAAGTTAATATGACGTGTAGTCTATATGTTGCAACGGGTTCTCCTATGGAATGCCTAATCGTCATTTGTCCTAAAGCATCGCTTGTCTGAATTTTCGTTTATCCTAAAGCCATTTCCGCTTAAATTTTTAAACTTTTTAGTATTGTTATAATACAACCCTGACCTAACCGAACCGCAGACATAATTGGAAAACTTAAAAAGTTGCCTGACTCAGCTGGAAATCAGTTTAGGGCAAATGAAAATTCGGACAACCGATGTATTAGGACAAACGTTATTAGGGATTCTGAGGGACACCCGTTGCAACGTTATCATGTTTTCACAACACCAGCATTCATTTAACTTCCCGAGTCCCCACAGGTTCTGGAATGTTATGGTACCGCTTGTCATGTAAATAAGAGCTATCAAAACGTTGACACGTCACAAACGATATGGTTTTACCGTCTAGAATAGACGCCCTGTATAGTCGTATGATTAAAAATACAGTTACAAGTAGGTACTTGAATGAACATGAAATTTCTGAATATTTATGAAAAGTTATGACTTTTCATAAATAATAAGCACAACTATGGTCGTGCAATGTGTCAAGATTGATTTCTTATCTGCCTAGTAACTGCTAGAAATTACTGGAAGCTTATATACTATAACCTTATAACCTTGAATTGCAAAGGAGATGCAAGAGGTTGTTATTGTTTATTTTCTTCCTTCCTGCAGAAAGAGATGCGAAAGATACCTGACGTAATTTAAGGTTATTTTTCCTAGCTTCGATTGTTTGTTAGCTGTTCACTCTCTATCCTACTAATATTATAAATGCGAAAGTTTGTGTGTGTGTGTGTGTGTGTGTTTGTTACCTCTTCACGCTGCAACGGCTGGACGGATTTGGATGAAATTTGGAATGGACATAGCTTATACCCTGGAATAACACATAGGCTACTTTTCATCCCGGAAAATTTAAAAGTTCCCGAGGGAATAACTATAATCGAAATCTAAGCGGACGAAGACTAGAAGCTATTATCCACTAATCCTACTAATACGAGTATCCTACTAATCCTGCTCATATTATTAACCCTAAAGGGTAATTTTTTAAGGGGATCAGTGAGGAATTGAGGGAACTCTTCAAATATTGTAAGGAAACATATAGCGATTTTAGTATTTTTAGTAACAAATCTAGCATTCGCATTCAGAAAGTATCATTTGGTGAAATTGCACTGATGATGAAGACCACAGATGGCCACCGGAACTCCTCAACGATACTTTTTTCAAGGGTGGTGATAAGATATCTCGATTAAGATAGTTGAGCGACTACAACGAAGGACATTTAATTGTTTAAATATGACTATGACTTCCCCGCGGCATTGCTGGCGGCGATCGTGAAATGTCTTAAAGTTTCATGTCAACTAAGAAGTGGGACTAGGAACATAAGCTTACTTATTATGATCTCTAAAAAGTCAAAAATAAAATTGTTTTAAAAAACAAAAAACCGCCTTCAAAAATGCATTTATTTTGTGAGGGATAAAAGGGGGATGTAGAATTTTATACGAGAGTTCGTCATTTTTGTAGTTATAAACGTTAAAATTGGTGTTATAAAAAAAAAAATTGGCGATTTTGAAAAAATATTCCTAAGTAGTTGAAATGGGGGATAGAGGTATGAATCGAAGTTAAATAAACTAATAGCTATGAGCTATGATAATAGCTATAATGTACTGGGAGTAAGTACAGTTGGTTAGGTTAGGGTAAAGTTTTTTTTTTGACCATCCAGAATCCGAATAGGCTTAGTAAGGTTAAGTTATTTGTTGACCACCCAGTACCGAAAATTAAACATGTAAAAAATTAAATACCCTAACTTTTCTTTATTACCTATTCAACTTTAGAATTAAAAACTAATTGGGCACTTACATCTACTATAATTATACATTACGCATTAACATCTAAATCGTAAAATTTGTTCAGTGTGAAATTGTGCGACTTTAGTTTATACATGAAAGTATAATATACAGCGACAAAGGTCTTCGCAGCGTGTCGCAGACGCCGGGGGTGTAAATAGAAGCGGCAAAGCCCGCTCGCGCTCATTGATCGAAGAACTTCGTCCTACTTGCTTTTTTTGGGATATTGTCAGGTTGTATTATTCTATACAAAATTAAGATTAAAAAAAACTGCGAACCATTTTTTTATTGTATCGTTATACCGGTAAAATACACAAGCGTCAAATACTGAAAACCGGTCAAGTGCGAGTCGGACTCACGCACCGAGGGTATTTTTATCGACTATGATTTCGGCCGGAGCGATTGTGTGTGCTAGATGTACCTATCTATTTACATCCTATCCTACATATAATATCAATGCGAAAGGTTATGCGTGCGTGAGTTTCTTACTTCTTCGCTAAAACGGATGGACGAATTTGGTTGGATATAATTTAGAATAGAGTTTGCTTAGGGTGACGGAACCAGTAATGGAAAGGACCAATGATGGACACTTGATTCTTATTGTACAGAAGATAAGGGTTATTGATTTGTTTTGCAACAATCGATTTAGGACCGTATGGATGAATTAAGAGAGAAGTGTCCATTACTGGTGTCGGTCAGCTGAAAGTGTCCATCATTGGTGCCGTCACCCTATACACTGTATATAGGCTACCTTGAATCCCGAAATAAATCAGTGTTCCCGTGGGATGACAAAATTACTAATTCTACGCGGACGAAGTCGCGGGCAGAAGCTAGTAGGTTATAAGTTTCTTGAGAAAGCAGGACGAGCATAAATACGTAATATAAGTAATAATAATAGAGAATGTCAACCAGTTTAGATTTTTGGCTTATCGTATTCTTCATTCAAAACAAAAAAATGCTGTAAAAAAATTATTTCGATACGTCTAATAGTTTCAGAGATATTGAATTTTAAACTTCGTATGCGGCGCTCGAAACCCGGCGGCTAGCGCTCACGGATGATGACGTCATCGTTTGGCTGCGGTACGCGCCCTTATATGAATGAGTGAGTTTACAGGGCTTCTATCTTTTTAACCGTAATAAATAGACAGTTGAAATTTTCACAGAATACGTGTTATTATAGATTCTATCGATTAAATTTTTAAAATGAACAATAAATCAAATCCCAAGAGGGGTCCCCGTACAAAAACCATGAAAAAAACCATTTTTTTTTGCTTTTTTATATGGATTGTATTTCAATAATGGCTTCTTATTTTGATGCGATTTTAAGCTTAAGTTCTAGTCTAATTTTCATACTTTACGACTAAATAGAAATCTCAAGTAAAACTGCTACAAATAGGTGACAAAGCTGATTTTATCAACACGATGTTTTAAGCGGTCACCCATCCTGTTTTAGACTACGCTCGTAGTTGCTTAACTTTGGAAGTCGTAATTTTTTACGAATTCGTTTTGATGTGACTATGATAGTTATGGTTATCTATTGTTTTGTTTTACATACAGTTTAACCTGTTTAACTAAACTAACTGTCCGTTGCTGACCGGCTTTTCTGTTTGTAATGTTTGTTGAATAAGTTGGTTAAATAAAAATAGAATAATAATCAAGCACTTTTAATTTAGGGTTCACCGTATTCTACATAAAAATACCAAAACATTAATGCAAAAAACCGGGCAACAGCCTGTCGAACCATGCTCAGTGTAGGGTTCCCAAGCCGTTACTACAAACAAATTAGACCTCGCGACAAACTTAACCTTGCCGTTGGAAAACTGTTATCCCCATACATCGATATAGGTCGCGGTCAGTTTACCAACACCGCAAATAAGTTTTCGGCAGGTATAAACATTCAAACCGTTTAACTCAAGAGCCAATGAAGTCTACTTAGTCGTGATAGTTTTCCTTTGAAGATATTTTTCATATTTTTTATTTGTAGTTTTGGCTGTGGTGGGGAGGGGACGACGACACTTGACTCTAACAAAAATTTGCGCTTTAAAGCTTTTCATAAACGGATACCTTAATTGAAATATTGTTTTCACAAACCCGCAATATTTTGGAAAGACCTATACAACGACACCCCACACCATGGGGTAGACGAGAAAAAAAAACTTCCCCACGTTACGAAAAAAAAATTTTTTTTTTCATGATTTTAATTTTATTTAACTATGTTGGCGTGACTAATATGTATATTCATGCCAAATTACACGTTTCTAGTACTAAGAGTCTCTGAGCTAGGCTGCGGATAGACGGACACACGTCACACACACACACACACACACACACACACACACACACACACACACACACGCACGCACGCACGCACGCACCCACGCACGCACGCACGCACGCACGCACACACACACACACACACACACACACACACACACACACACACACACACACACACACACACACATACACGCACGCTATCTAAGCTATCTTGCATACACGAAATAACAGTAATAAATAATGCTCAAAAACAGTTCAAAAACTACCTACTTGCTACAGCGGCCGCTAATACCAACAACTAGCGAGAGAGAGAGAGAGGCGGTCTAGGTACCTAACTTATGGCGAGTGAGCCACTTGGCAGCGCCCGCCCGCGAAATTTGAAATCGATGAAATGAATAAGTACACAAAATATCAGAACTACTACCTAGGTCAATCAAAAACTCATGTTTTATAGTTCATTATTTTATACGGTACCTAGCGATATGAATTCTACATTAGACACGACATTTGTAAAGAAAGGGCTATCACCAAAGTTAAGTAAACACCGCTTAAACATCGTGTAAGATTTTGTTGTTTGTTGTTTTACTACAGATTACTGTTTGGTCGTAAGTATGGAGTTTAGATTATTGTGTGACACCGAAATAAAAAGCTAATACAAATACAACCCGTACTTCGGCTTCCAAAGTTAAGCAACTACCTACTTACAAGCGTATTCTAAAACAGGATGAGTGACCGCTTAAAACATCGTGTTGATAAAATCAGTTTGGTCAAATATTTTTAGCAGTTTTACTTGAGATTGTTATTTAGTCGTAAACTATGAAAGTTCGACTGCAATTTAAGCTTAAAATAGCATCAAAATAATAAGCCATTATAAAAATATAATCCGTATAAAAATGCTAAAAAAACTGGTTATTTGTCATGTTTCTTGTATGGGGACCCCTCTTGGGATTTGATTTATTGTTCATTTTGTAATTTTAAACAATAGAGTTTATAATAACACGTAATCTGTGAAAATTTCAACTGGTTACTTATAACGGTTAAAAAAATATAGCCCTGTAAACTTACTCAATCATATAAGGGACCGTACCGCAACGAAACCATGACGTCACTCCAGTAAGATGGCGCCCGAACCCTTTAATATTTTTGACCGTAATTTCATACGTTCGTAGAATCAAAACTACTGGGTCTATTTGAATGAAACAAAAAGTAGTATGTTTGTTTATTTATAAGCTTTACTCTTACAAAGTTTCAAGCGATTTGGCGTACCTACTGACATTCTTCATTGCATTCAACACCAAAAGTCGGACAGGTCAGACAGAAGGAAGTAGGTACCTACTCGTATTTCACTGTTGCGAATGTAGTAGTTTAGTCGCCGTGCCTTAACGGAAGCTATGGTATTAGCAATAAGCAATGAAATGATGCAACCAGGTAACAATTGTATACATTAACCCAAGAAAATTAATAAAATCAGGAAAAATAAGTGTAGTTTTGAAAATTGCTACAGTATCCAGGTGAAGTCCTCAAGGGTGGAAGTGTGCTCAGGGTGTAAGGGTGGTTGAAGGTACCTTTTTTCAGATTTTTGCTCATATCTCGAATACTATGAATATCACTATGATTTCTTCTGAAAATAGTTTTTTCACCTCAGCAGCTCAAACAAGCAGGTTTTGCTGCTTAAAAACAGTGAGCAAAATTCAATTTTGCTGCGAGCGTGAGGCAAAGTAGCTTTTTAATTATTTTTTTTAAATGCCGTGAGCAGTGCTGGGTCTACTCACAACATTCGGTAGAATTGAACTTCACTTTGTTCTGTCACTTTCACTTCGATACGAAAAAAGCGAGGTATAGAAACAAGTTGATTATAAGTTCGATTTTCAAATTCCATACCTAGTAGGCCCTAAAAGAAACAAACAATAAAACGTTCGGATACACTTATAACCGTAAAATTGTAAAAATCTGTTAAAAACTTAAAAGTTTTAAATGTGATTATTATTTTATTATTATATATTTTTAAAATCGAATTATATTTTTTATAATGAAATAAACAGAATATTTCATAAAAAAATACACAATTAATCATGTACCCATCTACATGATTTATCGTTTTAAAAATCTTTAATTTTGTTACATAAACCGCGGGTGCAGTATCAGAACGCAACTTTAAAAAATAGCGGGATTATTTTTATTGCTTTTGTTTATAGTTCTGTTACGCTATCTACTTTCGATACACGTTGAATATTATAAAAGTACTTAATAATAAATTAATATGAGTGAGTCCAGTGACGAAGTCTGCTATTTAATACCGGAAGCATTAAAGCAGAGCGTGTAAAAAATGCAGAATTAAGTTTCCTGCCTGAAAAGTCTCGCGAAAAATATCGAAAAGCGTAAGTATGATATTTTTAAGCAATGGAGACTTGCAAAGGGTGCAAACACTGTACTGTTAGCGTACTTACTTCATTAAAATTATCACAATCACAAACGGAACAACCGTCTACAATGTGGAGTATTTACGCAATGTTGAAAACCACAATAAAGACAAAAGTTGACGTGCACATTGAAACCTATCCCAAACTTATTGCATTTTTGGAGAGAATGTGTCGGTAGGGCACGAATTGCCATCTAAGGTTAAAAAGTTTTTTTATGAAGCTCCGGACTACAATTTTCTCGCTACAAACGTGTATTTATCCGTCATTCATAAGTATAAAAATATATGTCTGTGCACACTAACCATTTGATTATGTTCTCGCTGCTGAGGTGAAAAGTTGTATGTGTCACACGAGACCAAAGTTATTTACATCTCGTGTCTTTGAATCCCTCGCTACGCTCAGGATTCTAACCTAGAATCACTCGCTACGCTCGTGATTCTATTTATAGAATCCTTCGCTTACTCGGGATTCAAAAACAACACTCGCAGCAAAAACCAACTTTGCTCTCTTGTTGCACAAATAACTATTACATAATTTTTTCCTCTAAGATCAATACTTTAGAAGCGACAGGGTGTTTAAGTTAACAAGGAGATAAAATATCTAATAGACGACTAGCTGTTCCCGTGCCCACTTAGTTGGGCATTTTTTTGGGTTAATATGATACTCACAAATAACGTGACTTTCTATTGGTAAAAGAATTTTCAAAATCGGTGTAGTAGATCCAGAGATTACCCTTTACAACGTCACAGACTTTACCTCTTTATAATTATTACTAGCTGACCCGTGCCACTTCGTTGGGCAATACAACATATAGAGTCATTCCACAATAACTCTGCATAACATATTAAACGGCGACCCATAAAATACCCTTACAATCTGTTCTTTCATGTCACTCAAACATGACATATTGGTATTACGTGGATATTTTGGTGAGGTATTTTTACCGATTCGTATTTTCAAAATATGTAAACTAAACCTATTAAAAGTGAAGTTCGAGAACTTATATTCAAGATGTAAACTCATTTCCAAAATGTAAAAGAAGAAATGGAGTCCGTAGCAAAAGGGGCAATGTTTACATGAAATTCTAAACTCTAAGAGTAAGTCCCTAATAAATTCTTGACATTTTATTATTACTTTCTGTGTTATATTATATTAATTCCTATGAAATAAAATTCTATTATGAAAAAATAACATATTAACTAAATGATTAGGCTATGATGATGTTATTTTATTATAATACTAGCTTCTGCCCACTACTTCGTCCGCGTAGATGTCGATTACAGTTATTCCCTCGGGTTTTTTTAATTATTCCAGGATGAAAAGTAGCCTATGTGTTAATCCAAGATAAAAGCTATCTCCATTTCAAGTTACATCCAAATCCGCCAAGCCGTTGTTGCGTGAAGGAGTAACAAACTAACACACACACACACACACACACACACACACACACACACACACACACACACACACAAACATTCTCTTTTATAACATTATAGTAGGATAGTAGGATTGTATTTTAACTTGTTTATTAATTTCCTTAAAGTTCATAGGTACTACAACACGGATTTCAATCGCAAATTCTGTATAGAGCATAATTAGAAATTAGAACTGGATAAATCCTAACGTAATTACGTTATAAATATGCAAAGTGATGATGACAGTGAGCCGTATGATGACAGTGCGGTTGAAGGGGAGAAGGGTTCGGAGAAGTTCAACTTCAGGAAGAACAGTATGAAAGAGTGGAATTTTTAGACTCAGATATCTCATTTATTTATTGATTAAACATAATCAAAAATTGTTTTGCGTTTTATTAAGTAAAAACAAAGAATTTGATTTAGGAATCGGGGACCGCTTTGGACTAAGACACAACTGACACTGTAAATAAAATCATGTATTCTCTTACGTTGTGATTGATTACGACTTGACACAGTCCAAAGTGGCCTGCGAACCAAATTATTTAACTGTACCTTATGCACGTAAGACCTTAACTTATATTAAAAAACAAAAAAACCGCCTTCAAAAACGCAAAAAATAACTTCTACTACTAGGTACTTAGTAGTAGGTACCTATCCTATTAGGTTAGTCCAACTGAAGTCGGCTTTTTGTTGAAAATATTGTGGTCGCCGACTTCAGTTAGACTAACCTAATAGGATAGGTACCTACTACTAAGTACCTAGTAGTAGAAGTTATTTTTTGCGTTTTTGAAGGCGGTTTTTTTGTTTTTTAAAACATTTATTTTATTTTACACTTTTTAGTGATCATAATAAGCTTATGTAGTCCCACTTCTTGGTTGATATATGAAACTTTAAGACATTTCAAGCTCGCCGCAAGCAACGCCGCGGGAAAATCATAGTCATTTTAAAACAATTAAATGTGCTTTGTTGTAGTCGCTCAACTATCTTAATCGAGATATCTTATCGCCACCCTTGAAATCGGTACCGTTGAGGAGTTCCGGTGGCCATCTGTGGTCTTCATCATCAGTTCCGCTTCACCAAGTGACACTTTCTGAATGCAAATGCTACACTTGTTACTAAAAATACTAAAATCGCTATATGTTTGCATACAATATTTGAGGAGTTCCCTCAATTCCTCACTGATCCCTTCATCAGATTCAGATTTGCTGACAATGGGACCACCTCGGAAGTATACTCTATCAAACCAAAAAAGAATTTTTAAAATCGGTCCACAATTGACGGAGTAATTGGTGAACATACATAAAAAAAAAAAAAAAAAAAAAAAAATACATACAGTGGAACGTATAACCTCCTCCTTTTTTGAAGTCGGTTAAAAATTACACACTTACATACTATATATTGCGACATACATTTTTGCCTGCGACCTTGTCTGTGTAGAATTGTTTCATCACGTTTCAACTGCCAAATTATCCAGGATAAAAACTAACCTATGGCCTCTGGGACTCAAACTATCCCTATGCCAAAGTGCAGCAGTTTATGTAAGCGATAACCATACTTTCGCATTTATAAATAATATACTAGCTGTTGCCGCGACTCCGTCCGCGCGGTAAAATAAAACAGCCTAGATGATAATCAGGGATAATTTACCATTGTAATGGTGAAATATTTTTTGAAACCGGTCCAGTAGTTTTTGAGTTTATCGTTAGAAACATACAAAAATATAAATCTTTCCTCTGTATAAGTAATATTAGTGTAGAAGTAAGGATCCAGTATGCATATACATACTTCCATAGATAGAGTTAGAACCGGTCAAGAAATATACAACGCCACGCGTAGAACATGAATAGAGCTATATATTATTTGTAACGTAATGGCACCAGTGTTCGACACCTTAAGCTGACATGCACCAATAATAGACACTTAACCCTTAATTCAAAGTTCATACGGTCATAAATTGACTGTCACAAAACAAATGAATAACCCTTATCTTCTGTAAAATAAGAATCAGAGTCGATCATTAGTCCTTGTCGATTACTGGTTCCATTAGGTTAAGTATCAAAACGTGTTGTGTGACTAAAAATCAGTATTGCCATAAACAAACTTATGATTTCTACTATTGTTACCTATCATTGCAGAGTTATTGTGGGATGACTCTAGCCTATGACAGCCCAGTGTCTATAGTACCATTGATTTGTACCGTCAATGGTACTAGTGATACTACTATGTGTCCTTAGTACCATTAAAAGAGATACTAGTCTTTCCAGTCCAGTCGCAAATTTCGAAATAGGTAGGTAGGTTTAGGTTACGTTAGTTTTGCAGCAGGCCCTAAGGGCCAAACCACCCAGAAGCAGGAGCTCCGCTCTAGCGGAGCTCTGTGGTAGTATCACTAGTACCATTGATGGTACAAATCAATGGTACTATAGATACTAGGGGCCTATGACACTCGCAAATAACGTGGCTTTCTATTGGTAAAATGATTTTCAAAATCGTTTCAGTAGATCCAGAGATCACCCCTTACAAACTTTACCTCTTATATGTATGTTTGTTCCTTTGTGGCACGATATAGAAACTAAACTCGTGGATCGATTATGATGATCCTTCTGTCAATCGATTTGTCTTAACCTTGTGAGTGTCACTAAAGATATGAAAGTAATCAAAATTCAATATGGCGGCGGCATCTAGACGCCATATTGTAAAATAAAAAGAAATAAATTCGACAAACTGTAACAAGTGGGGTATCATTGAGTTTGTTTCATAAATTTTCATCATTAATGATCATTTAGGAATTATAACGGTTTAAAGTTGGTTAACAACAGTCGGGTCTTTAAAGCTTGCTCTTTGTTTTGTTTAGAATTCTCAATAGATCGACATGGGGTTTTTTTACGTTGGGTTAGATCACTAAGCTTGCTTAATCTAAAAACTAAAAATGGAATGAAAATAAAAATTTAAGGGATGATGAACAATGACGAGAAAACGACCCCGTTTTCTTAAATCGTCTATTTTTTATATCTCTGTTAAAAATTACACAACCTAATTAGCTCCTAAAGTATTGATCGTAGAGCAAAAATTTATATGACCAAACTTGTAGGTTTTTTTTTGTAGAAACTTTTGTCAGAAGTAATGATAATGCTATTTGTACAGATATTCGAGATATAAATCTGAAAAAGGTTGAGGCCTTGAGGACTTTTAGTATGTTCATCTGGATACCGCAAGGTATAACTGTACCAATTTTCAAAACTGCACGAATTATTTCCCCTGATTGCCCATATTCGGCTTAATTTGAACGGATTACATACTAACTTATTTCAGGCTTGTATGGTGTCATGTTTATTAGGAGCGCGGTTTATAAGTTAATGATGCAACACGCTGCATTTTTTGCGCAAGCATGACTAAGCTATAGAAATATGCTAGGCTGTAGATACGAACGGAATCGTACGAACTCTTCGCCGTCATCCATTTCGCGAACGAACGCACCAGAGTATAGATAAAAATGTGACGTATGGGAGCTTTATTTGAACTAGTTATTTGATTCTTCTAAATGAGGTTCTTATCTACAAGGCAATGTAAATATCGAACAGTATAAGTGATCGTGATAACTTTACCTTGCCTGCCTCCTCAAGGAGGCAGTTCATCACAACCAAAGGCTGACAGTGCAGTTAGTAATACATATAATGCAGTCCCAAGAAGACAGGGCGCCGGAGAGCCTCGGCCTGCTGCTGCGAACCCGGACAGAAGAGGTGACGTTTATTGTTTACTTTACGGTTTAGATTAGAGCGCGAGCGATTACCTACTCTTGCGCTGGAATTCAGCCAGTAGATAATGAATCGTGGATTTAGTTTGAGTAGCCATACTATTATGTTGTTAGCAGTTAAGATCAGTACTAACCCATGTCACTATTATACATTATGAACGGAATCTTACCACGGATTTAATTATTTTAGGAGTTCCCGATATTTCAAAGATGTTGCATTCGAGGAGGAAAAAATCAAATAATATTAAATTATTATGTGCGTCATGTCACCTATATCTATAATTACAATACACAATTGTAAAAAGAAAAATCCTGTACATTAAACATACATAAATACATACATACCATCACACCTGTAATCCCAGAGTGGGGTTGGCAGAGCTACAGAATAATTACCTAGGTACCTACAACTTACTTTTTACTTTATACATATTTGAGAAAAAATACTTTAGGCGGGTTGCAAATTAACCTCAGGACATGTTTTGATTGTTTTGGATTTTTCTCTGTCGGTCTGTCTGTAAGTATGTTTATTTGTGATAAGATCACGCAAAAACTACTGAACCGATTTTGACGCGATGTAACGGAATAAAACGGGGGGGGCATTGGCCGTTGTCCACCTATGTTGGTCCACCTCTGTGGATTACGTAGAGTAAACTGGACAAAATCAATAGGTAGGTTTAGGTTATGTTAGTTCTTCAGAGGGCCCGAAGGGGCAAAATAATGTAGCAGAGCGGAGTTCCGTCGACCTGCTAAGGTTTGCTAAAATGCCCAGGTGGACAACAAGGTGGCCCACGACCAACGACTGGAAACGAGGCTGAAGTATAAATGATAAATTGGTCAATTTCAAAGTTAGTAAACATGAAAATCGGTATTTCAGCTACTCCTTTAAAACAATAAAATAAACTATTTTTTTTAGAATACCTACCCTCCAATATTATACTATTAGTATTAGTATTAGTGTAGATGACACTCACAAATAAAGGTGCGACCCCACGGCTGCGTAAAATACGGTGTCGTTGCGTACACAAAAGACGGGGTCATAGTAACACCTTAACGTAGCTTTCTATTGGTAAAAGAATTTTCAAAAACGGTTCAGTAGATCCAGAGATTACCCTCTACAACGTCACAAACTTTACCTCTTTATAATATTAGTATAGATAATAAACAAAGATATGATAATAAAAGGAGGGGGAAAAGAGGGGTCAAAGTTAGTATTGAAAAATGTTACCGGATTGACTGGTCACTTGAAACTTTGTTTAATTAATCTTCGTAACAAGTTTAACTAAGTATAGGTGTACCTATTTCAGGATTCCCCGATTAAAGTAAAAACAACTAAGAAATTATCAAATTAGTCCAATAATAGGTATTTCATTAAAACCCTATTAGGGGACCGTCGAGAACCTCCGTTTATTACGTAGAAACTTAATACAAGGATTTAATTATTTTTTTACAAAATGTTATAATGAGGAAAAATAAATTATTCCAATATGATGTTGTTGTAATAAATGCGTCGCCATGATAACGTGACATCAAAGAACAGAACAACATAATAAGTATCCCTCCCACAACTGGAGCGATCGAGACAAAAAAAGCACGCGATCATAGATTAACGTTACAAAAGCGACGTTGCGATTGAAACTAACGGTGTCACGTTGTTGTTGGAAAACGTTGTTTTAATGCCTAAAGACGATATTTGGACAACCATTCTCCTATTTTAACTTAGCTTTGGTTTTAACATTTTAGGGTGCCGTGTATTTGGCGTAATTTTTATTGCCCGAAACGTCCTTGGCATAACATATAGAAAATATATTGGTCAATATCCGAATGATTGTTTGGTAGATTTTTAAATAGTAAACTATTGATAAAACCGAATTTCATTAGTAATTAAATTCATTAATAATGAATCATTACGAATATTTTTTAGTATGATGGTCATAATAACGGCAACAATATAATGGTACTTACGGATCCCTTAGTGCGCGAGTCCGACTCGCATTTGGCCGGTTTGTTGCCATCTCTCCGTCTTTTAATACTGTTAAAATAGCATACCTATTATGGAGGCAAAATAGTTTATTAAATTGTTTTTATTTTTTATACTTATATGACGCAACCAAAAATCTGATATTTTTTTCATTATTAAGGACGCTTATTACCCACCAACTAAAACATCCAAGCATCTTGGCAAAGTTCATCCCTACATGAAAGAAATCTTCATGCTCTTTATGGTTTGAACATCACTTTACGTATCAGCACTGGGTAAAAGTCTGTTAGGCTGGACTTTCAAGGACACGCCGTTTGTCACGGCAACAGATGGAGTGTATACAACTGGATCGGCGTAATATTTTGACCACATTCACGGGCGCGCCACGCCACGCCTCAACTGATTAGAGCTGACTGATTAGTGCAAACTGATTAGAAAATGGCAGCCAGAGAACGCGCTCACGTTGACGCCATTTGGCTTGGCGCGTAGGCGTGGCGTGTTCCAAAGTGAATTTCGATATTCACGATAGTTCCATTCGGTATGCGCGTTGGCGTTGGCGCGTCGCGCTGGCTTTCCGTCCATCTGGAAATCCAAAAGACTAATGCTACAAACAACGCCAAGTACCTACTTTTAAACGCTTACAGTTTTGGCATTCACGGATGGATTTTGGCGCGACGCTGTTCTATTCGACTTGTTGGAGCGGTCGTGAATGCCCAGCTTTATACACTTAGACGCCTTGCCGCCGGCAGTGAATGCGTTATACTGTACATTATTGCTAACTCATGAAAGTAGGCAACTGCTGCAAGCTAGTACGTACGCGTACGGGCATTAAATCAAAACAAAATGTGCAGTTGACATAACATATCAAATGAAAATTAATCTCGTTCATTACTTAGGGGTCGGCTTAATTAAATTACAATAAGGAAGTCAATACCAACACATATGTTTGAAATAAAGCCGAAACTGTTTCTATCTCAGTCACTTAATTAAAATATTACTTTACAAACTCCGTAATATTAACTACAGAAAAATGTAACTCATTAGCTGTTGCCCGCGGCTCCGTCCGCGAATATACTTAAAACGTAGTCTATGTTACTCGCAAGGAAAGGTACAGCCACCTGCAATAATATACTATCCAACGTTGAGCGCAAAAATATCTGACACACTCTTATACCTCCAGTAATAAAGTGAAGACGTGTCAGATATTTTTGCGCCCTATGTTGGATTATTGCTGGTGACTGTACCCAACTGTCCGGCTCCGATTTGATTTATTTTGATGTACTTATGTTAGAGAGTACCTATAGTCGGGTCATAAGTTCTGTTCTATCTGAGTTTTTCTTAAACATGTACCTATATTAATAAAAACATTGATTTAAGTATATACAATAAAAATAAAAATAATTCTATACTATTGCAATTATTTGATTGATGTACGAGCTTAAATTATTCCCATTTGATACTAGAAAATCATAGTTCAAATCACGCACGACGATGATACTGATAACGGCCACGACTTTTGTAAGAGTTCTTGTAGAGAGTTCAAATTTGGGAGACATAGGTAGCAGTAGTCTCAGAGCAATTTTGTTTTAAGTTCATAGAAGTTGCACTAAAGTTGATTTTTAAATACAGTTGTATTTTGAGTTACTACTGTTTTGATCTAGCAGTGCGACACTATCCCTGACAAGGAAAGGTCTGTCAAACGTCCGGCTCCGATTTGATATAGTCTAAAATAACGGACACGTATTTTTTTAGCTGCCTGATCTCATCCTATTGCGGGAAATCGTCCTCCAAAGTACTTAAAATTGTCTAAACCCTCCAACTTCTGAAGAGTTTTGTTCAAGCCAATTGGTAGTTAATTACTGGGTTGATTATATTTTTGAAAACATGAAAAAGTAAAGAGCCCGTGTTTTGTAATAAAAAATAATAATAACCAAAGTGTATCTTCAACGATGAAAAATATTAACTTGGAAGAGCGTTTTTTTTAAGTAAAATATGAGCTTGAGCCGTTATAAAAAAAAACACGACCTCAATATTTTTACATGTTTTCAAACATATAATGAAACCAGAGGGCTTATTGTCTAACGCACTCGCAATCACAATCGTTCTCATTTTGAAAATCAAAGGATTGTATGCATACAAAATCAAAACAATTGCTCCACTTTGAAGCCGGTTGCGATTACGAGTGCGTTAGATAATAAGCCCTCAGTATTAACTAGCAATTTGCTTGAACAAAACGATTCTTATGAAATTTTGTGTGTATATTCAGTAGGTCTGAGAGTAGGACGTAAAGTATATTTCATAAGATTTACATAAAAAAAAATCACCCGGGACAGCTAGTTGTCATATAATCAGTAATATCCGACCGAGTGACCGTTCAGTTTCTTGCACGGCGCTTCTCTTCAGCGGAGGTCTCCTCTTGGAAAGCGCCGCCGCCGGTAGATTTTTGATGCGTAAAAGTGCTCGTGCGGCCTTCTTCCTGAATTAAAATCCTTTATCTTTTTTACCCTGGATTTAAAACTCATATAGTCTACTAATCGGGACCTTGTCTTTAAAGCTTAAAAAAATGCTTGCGTGCCGTGTTCAAACTACAACCTACATAATCTTGTAAGCCACATTTCAATTTCAACAGTTTAAATTTTAAATATGTTTACTTTTACTTCTCTGTACATCTATGAAATGGCTGTTTATGTGAAATGTAATGCAGGATTATTTCAGAATTTTAACAGCGAACAACACCGCAATAAAGTGCGTGCCATTTATTGAATACAGCTCTCTTATCCAAAAGTATTATAGGAATGGCTCCAAGGATTTATAACAGCCTGCCGAATGAAATTAGAGAATGTCAACATATTAGAGTTTAAAAGATTGTTAAACAGATACTTGGTTAAGAAAGGGTTCTATTCGATAGATGAATATATGAATGACAATTTCTAATACACGATGTGCCATTACATTAATAATAATATAAATTTGTATGTATAAATTAATTTAATGTTAAAAGTTAAGTTTAACTAGTCATTATTAGGTATCTAGTAATAAGAATAATTTTGTATTGCATGCCAGATACAAGCAGATTGTGACAGATCAATACAATTTATTTACCACCTTTTGTACTCACTTTCCAGCAATAAACGATTTGATTGAGTGATTGATTGCTTATATTCCATTGAAAGTGTTTTTTTCGTATCTGCGTAGGAGTCACTCTCGTTTGGCTGAAAAGAAAGATAGCCAAAGGTCCTTCCTCTCTTAAAAATAAATCCTAGACTGTGGGATTGGTGTGCATTGATTTAAAATGTATTTTTTACAATAAGATTTTCGGTTAAAGCGTCTCAGACTTCCCCATTGTTAAATAATCAACAACAATACCCCAGGAGTTTATAACTACAATGTTAATAAAATTGATAAGCACTAGATTTCAAGATAGCTACGTCGTACAGACTTAAGATAATGACTGGATACAAAGTACAAACCCAAGGACTGGTGCTCAAGTTTAAAATGGTGCAGCATGTGGAACAGCGGTACTTCGATGAAGGAGTTTTAATAATAATGTTCGCCAGATAATAAAGTCTAGGTGGATGAGGGCTGGCCAAGACGATTTTATAATATCGTTTTGAGCGAATTGTATTATTGAAAACTCTTGAATATTTTAATACTATGTTAATTAGTAAGTTAGATGATTTGATTAAGCACCCGGTACTTATAAGAATAATTAACAATTTCCTATTTATACATGTACCTATACAGTGGAACATAGAACCTCCTCCTTTTGTGAAGTATGTTTTATTTTTTATAAGTGTGGGAGGCAAACGAGCATGTAGGTTACCTGATGGAAAATAATCACTAAGTAAATAATGTTAAAATGTAAAAAATCTTGTTGCAAAAATTCTGAGTACCTAATAGAAATAGAAATAGAAACATTTATTCGACGAGCACAAAACAGAGAAAAACATCATAAAAATAAGAATGGCAACAGAGTAATAAAAATTTTTAAAAAAAAGTTGTACTTATACAGACAGAGACAGAGAAATTTCCCTATAAAACCGAACTTTGCAAAAGGGGAACGGGAATTAGAAAATTGCTCAACCAAAGTTACAGTAATATGGCACTTATTTACCTACCTATTTTATTTATTTATAGTTAGCCTTTATTTCTCACAAAGTACACAAATATTGTAAATTAAAGTACCTACGTACACTTATCGCTAGATTATTTATGGTACTTATACATAATATTTTAAATGTATAATTATAAATCTGGTGGCAGATAAATAGCATTATATTATGATATTATTATTGGAATTATGTTATAATATTTGTCTTTTTTAATTTAAGTCGTATAAATGTATTAATTATTTATATTTATAACGCGGTCTGAAATTATTTTAATGTCTATTATGTGAGGTTTCAACTCTTTTTTTTTTAAGGAAAACCAACTCCATTAGATCCACTTCTTCCCCCGTGATTTATCATAATGTAAGTAGTTTTCTTTTTCTATTATTTGTTTACCTTCTTTTTTAATCTCAGATGCCTATTATATCCAATCCAATTGAAACTTTGAAAGGGCATTTTCGAATTCTATAAGCCGTGTCTCATTGACTAATGAATGAACTTACGTTCCAAGTTCAAATTTTAATATCTTGTCTTGTTTGGTTGGAAGGTTTTGGCCTAATCATCCGTATGGGGAGATTTTGTTCGTATCCTTTTAATTTGTTCTTCCGTTTTGGAGGGGGTCTCGGTAGCTCATGTAGGCGCATGGTGCTTTTAACGGAATAGTTTTTTAAACCTGAAACATAGTGTTCCCTAGGTGATGTAAGCGACATCTTTTTGAAGTTGTGTAAGAGAAACCGTTTCCATTTGGCTTTCGTACGTAAGCTTTTTATGGCTTTCAATTGAGTGCCGTCAACTGCTGCAATTTTGCCAACTAGCTACAATATTATCCATTTTGTAAAAATATGATTTTCTGCCAACC
This sequence comes from Acleris cristana, assembly GCA_948252455.1. NCBI lineage: Eukaryota > Metazoa > Arthropoda > Insecta > Lepidoptera > Tortricidae > Acleris > Acleris cristana. Next base: position 44,694,300 of record OX411772.1, read on the forward strand.
CATTTCATTAAAATATATATATCGCAACACTGATAGTTTTGAACGCAGTCGCTGTCAAAGCTTGCAAAACGGCCGTGTGTTTTTTCGGTGTCTCCAAAACTTTTATCATTAGTCTGAATATACATAATAGTAGGGGAGCCCAAGAGGGGATTTCGGGATTTACTCGAGGGCGGCAGATTAACTTAAGGGGGCATCCTTGTACCCTGTTGAGTACCTCCAGCATATATGAGCACTTTATCCTAAAACGTGCGTACAGGATAACCGATCAGAATAGTAAAAAAAATCGATAGCTTGAAATACTCCAGCTCGTCAGAAGGTAAGGTAGGTTAATTACATGCAAAAAAGTTTTGTTTTTTATTTTATTTTGAAGGAAATAGTTCAAGGATGATAGATAAAATATATTCTGACGATTTCCATAAGCCGAAGTATCAAAAATTATTTGATCGAAGAAAATTATCATTAAAGTTTAGCGCGTGTAGCTGCAGTAAAGCATGTATTACATACTCCGCGTCACTCTTTCTTTTAGGTTGTAAGCCTATCAATGCCGTGGTACTATTCTAAGCTGGCAACCACACAGCTAAAAAAATAAATATTAGTAACATTTTGCTATTTTTATAGAAATGATTTATGAAAATTAAAAGAAATATTATTTTTTATTTGCATGTTATTCCATGCATTTTTTTATACATTCATTGACGTATAAAAAATATATTTTTCAAACCGTTAGATTAAAAATACCCCTCCAAATAATAGTCAGATTATGGGTCAGCACATCTTAGACATAAAGCTTAACCATCTGTATAAAAATCTGACGCGCTCGAGTTTTTCAATATTTCGTTTTTTTTCTCATTTTCAAAAAGCCGCCTATAGCTTGCGTCAGTTGGTTAGTAAACAAATGCAACTGACGTTCATATACGCGGACAGAATTTAGCTTTGATTTTGTATGGGACTGGTTATCTAGTTGGTAAATGTTGTTGATCGAAGGAAAAATAGGTGGGTATACTTCTTCTAAGATTTAGAGAGCCGGTTTTTAAGGATCCGTACGCAAAGGGTAAAAACGGGGCCCATTACTAAGACTCCACAGTCCGTCTGTCTGTCTGTCACCAGGCTGTATCTCATGAACCGTGATAGCTAAGACAGTTGATATTTTCACAGATGATGTATTTCTGTTGCCGCTATGACAACAAATAGGTACTAAAAACAGAATAAAATAAATATTTAAGTGGGGCAATTTTTATACAACAAAGGTGATTTTTTTGCCGTTTATAGGTTATAATATAGTGTCTAATGTTGTATAGATAACAACATTAGAATGGTTGTACGGAACCCTTCGTGCGTGAGTCCGACTCGCACTTGTTTTTTTATCTGTGATCTGTTTTCAAAGACATAATAGACGAACGTCATTCAAACAATGTAAACAAACAATCGCAGTACAATGTAATTTATTATTTCAGAGTTTTATAAGCATTCTACCATTGCTTGCTATCTAGACCTCAATTAATACAGCACTTCCTACATGGCCCTTTTTTCTAGAATAGATTTACTTAACACAATCACATTTTCTTGAAAAGGCGGATTCCATACTTCCAATCATGAGATTCTATAATAAAATGTTGATGCCGTCGTTTTGAACCTCTTGGAAAACCTCACCACACAAATTATTAACATTCGTCAGTTCATCACACATAAATCAAAAGAGAAATGGTCTCATTAACATATTAATTTTATCATAAGAATTACAGCCAATTTGTAACCAAATAAATTTGACATGACAACATACAGCTGTCTTCAAACGTAACCGTCAGTTAGATATCTAAATTGTTCTTATAAAATAAAATATTGGAGAGGTTTTATATCCCTTCAGCCGGCAGATGCCATATTGCCTTTTTCCGTCAAGCGGCGATCGCCGGGGACCCGGCGATGGCGTTGTTTCGAATATTTATATTTAAAAAAGCCGCTAAATAGAGCCCTATTCAACATGCGTGGTAAAACAATTGATTAAGACGTGATATTATATTGTTTTTAACTCGGCTTCCATTACTGTCAAGTAAATAAGAGCTATCGTAACGTTGACGATACGATAACACGTCAAAAGCAGTCTTCATCATCAGTTCCATTTCACCAGATGATACTTTCTGAATGCAAATGCTAGACTTGTTACTAAATATACTAAAATCGCTGTATGTTTGCCTACAATATTTGAAGAGTTCCCTCAATTCCTCATTGATCCCCTGATTAGATTCATATTTGGTGACAATGGGACCACCTCAAAAGTACACTCTATCAAACCAAAAAAGAATTTTAAAATCGGTCCACAATTGATGGAGAAATCGGTGAACATACATAAAAAAATATTAATATGTGGAACGTATAACCTCCTACTTTTTTGAAGTCGGTTAAAAATGACGAAACCCATACAGAATTCTACACCCTCTTTTTACCCCTTATGGTTTATAATATGAGTAGGATCAGTAGGATTAGTGGATAATAGCTTCTTAACGCGTCTTCGTCCGCTTAGATTTCGATTATAGATATTCCCTCGGGACCTTTTAAATTTTCCGGGATGAAAACAGCCGTTGCAGCGTGAAGAGGTAACAAACACTCACACACACACACAAACTTTCGCATTTATAATATTAGTAGGAAGTAGGATTATAAGTACCTACATAAAGTTTGATTAGAAAATAAGTACTATAGGTAATTTCACGGAGGTTGAAGTGAATGATAACACACACTGCTAAATGAAGGTTAGTACTGATTGCAAAAAAATGAATGAATGAAATGAGTGAGTGAATGTAAATAAAAACAATTAATATATTTTTGAAAAACATTACTATTTATACATTACCATTACCATTACCATTACTTATCATTAATGGTATTAAAAGCAGTAAAAAATAATAAACAAATCCTTTTATAAACCACCGTCACTTGGCATATCGCTCACTTAATAATAAACCGGCTTAACTCAAAATTTGGAAAAAATGAGTTTTAGTCATAAAACGCCATTAATCCAATAGGACTATCATGTCTCTTTCTTAGAACGGCCAAAATCGAGCGAGAAAAAGAGATAGCCTTAGTTAACGCGTTTCATTTTTAACATATTCGCTAAGTTTGTTTTGTGCTAAAGCGGCTTACTTCAGACATGAGCCAGTCGCCGTGGAAGGGGGAAGGCGCTTGCGAGTGGCAATCGGAGTTATATCGATATTTTAATAAAGATAATGTAAGATTTTCGAATATTTTTTGTGAAGTATGCGCACATTTTGAGTTAATTCGTTTTACTGTACAAAATTTTCCAGACTTTGCGAAGCAATCATACTTAGCGCGTTACATTTTTAAAATCTATTTCACGTTCGTTGTATCATCTTGACAAACGCTAGTTTATTTTTATGTAATGAGACATTTTGTTGTGGCTATTTTGTAATATGTCAATTTATTAGTTACATTATGTTATATTCTACAGTTTCATTGTAACATCAGCTTTTATTAAATGAAATTTATCGTATTCTTCTTGACATATTTGTGTTTATTTCGTTTCACTAATAACGCAACTACACAAAATAAAGCATTATTTAATTTAAACATGGGTAAGGTATCATGCGGCAAGCAGGTGCTACCATTCAAGATTCCACAAAACAGATAAATGCGTTAGAAAATCTTACGCAGGTAAATCACGAGATAATGGTACACGCGTTTACAATACCAAAACGAAGATTTGAGATACTTACGAGAATAAACTTATATCAGCTTATTCATAATATCGTTACCTAATTGTATCTTAATATCTTACATATATATTTTTTTGGTCTTGACATAATATAATTGATATTTACTACGTTCTTAATTTTGAAATACCTCCATTCTGGCATATCTTACGTGTGTTTCATCAAATCATTTTGTCTATGCGTAATATTCAAAAGATTATCAACAAAATCATGTTTTTTTCCCCGTACAATTAGGTTTTTGCGGTTATCATGTTGTTCTACAGGGATAATATTATAATATGTTATACGCCTAAGTTACTCCAAGTAAAATCTTGTTTCAAAACATAGTAAGAGAGAAAGAGAGAAGAAAGTAGGTACCTGCTAAGTGTTTCACTTGGTAACTGTACCTACTTTCTCCACTATTGGTCATGAGCCATGTTTGGACGATTAACCCACCACGCTCGTCCAGTCGACGGGTGGAGGAAGAGAATGGTATATACTTAGAGGCCAAATAGTTACTTTTCAGTATTTACAATACCAGAAGCCCGTTTCACGAAGCTACAAGTTACAAATTACAAGCGGAAGTCTCTTTCTAACTCCTCCTGCTAGAAAGAGAGTTCCGCTTGTAAAAAATTAAACTTGTAGCTTCGTAAAACGGGCCTTAGGAGGTTGCAAAACGCACCGATAACGCCTGGAGGAGTTATTGGTCGATGAAGGTAAACCTTCCAACGTCACTTAAGCGTAAACTAATGGACATGTGCATTCTTCCGATCCTCACCTAAGGAGCGCAGACTTGGTCTTTGACAAATAGTCAGAAATCTGATCTCAAAGTTTGTCAGAGAGCCATGAAGCGTAGCATTTTGGGAGTCAAATTAACAGACCGCATCTGGAATACAATACTACGCTCCAAAACTAAAATAGCTGATGTAGCCAAAGCAGCCGTCAAGCTCAAACGGGAATGGGTTGGGCATGTTTGTCGCATCCCAGAGGAATTGTGGGCTAAAGTGTGTACCAAATGGGTCCCACGCGATAAAAATCACCTTTGCGGCGCAGACCAACATGACGTTGACGAGATGCGCTTGATGCCTTCATGCCAAGATAGGGCTACGTGGAAGGGAGGGAGGCCTTTGCCCAGCAGTGGGACATTAAAGGATGTTAAATAATAATAAATAACGGTACCTACAATCTTTAGGAAAATTTAAATCAAAACTTTGCATATCGTTCCTGTTAAATGAAACTAATGTCCAACAATCGCCAGAATCATTTGGCATAAGGCAGTCTAGTTTTAAGATTATCAATTAATGTCCTTTTAGCATTGAATTATAACGTATATTTTAAAGTGACATGACTTAATTTATTGTAAAATAAATAAACATCTGAAGAATAAAAATAGAATAAGATAAAATTAGAGGAAACTTGTAAAATTTGACCGTACATACTCTGATGTGAAGATAATTATGAATGAGGGGGTTAGTGTTAGTACAGTGACCGTTTTTGGACCCTAGACAAGAAGAGCGTTTGCATTTTGCGTTATTGAAAATGTATAGGATTGACGTATGCTGCCGGACTTTCGCTGTTTTTAAAGTTTTTTTTTTGGTATTTACATACATTTTGACTGTTTTTTTAATCGTTTACGTTAGCGTTTTGCATTTTGTTTAGAGCCCCTGTACCTTTACGCTGTAACAACAAAGTATAGTATCTTGTAGTGTCGGTATAAACTAATCCAAGACGCTGGCGCAGCCTGACTGACATAACAATATCCGGATGGAGTTAATCTTGTCCGTTTTGATTTGTAAGTAATCATCGACAGGCTATGAAGGATACCAAATCATTCTTATTTTTTGAAATAACGTAAATAGTATAGCTGCTTAAGCGGTGGTAGGGCCTTGTGCGGGATCCAGCCACATTACTACCATCATCGTGCTTATGAACCTAGAGCTAAGCAAAAGTGTTTGCTTTGTTGTGGTTCAGTTTAGGATTACACAACTAATTGGTGAAATAACAAGCGTAGAATTATATCATCAAGTCTTCAGGATTAACAATGCAATTGCATTCATGAATTTGTAATCGTCTATACTCCATCCTTTTTATTAATAATTGCGACTTACATTTGTTTTGATCGGTGAAACTGCGAATGGTTGACGGATCCTCGGCCGAACGCAAGTGACCAAAACTCCTTACCATACGCCACCCTGCGCGCTCTATTTACCAGTTAAAAGCTAACAGGTATCAAGTACTTCTAGGTTTTTAAATGGGTTAAGCCGGGTACTCACTAGAGCGCTGGAACTGTAACCGTAACAGTTACAGTAACGAGCTTCTAGTAGAGAACAGGCTCGCGAACCGCGTACACATCACGATTGCAACAGTAACAGTTACTGCTCGCTAGTGAGCACCCGGCAGGTGATTTACTACGTTTTTTACTGGACAAACTATAGTTTAATGATAAGTTACTAATGATAAATCTCAGGTATTCATGAGTTATACCACGTTTTATCAACCCCAAATTAAAAATAAAACGCGGTATTCCACATTCATACAAGGAAACCAACATATCTTTATTTTAAAAATGATCTAACGCAAAATGTACGTCTCTGTTTGTCTGTATTATTCCACATAAACTGCTTCATTTAGAGTTGAGTCTTTTTAATTATAAAAACTTTGTGATTATTTTTACAATAAAGAGACGTATCTTCGTAACTTTTTTTGTTTACTTTATAATAAATCTTAAATACAAACATGTACCCTTGTTTTTATCTAGAAGTTTGAGTAAATAGTGTAAAGTATGTAGGTAATCCAAAAAAACTACGTTTTAACCATTATCGGCTTCAAGATATACGTGGCAAGTACGGAATTATGACTTTTTAAACTTTGAACTCAATTTGCCACAATTTACGCTTTTTGAGTTAAGCCGGTTTATTATTAGGTGAGCGATATCTTCATCTGATTCGTTAGGATTGATTATATGATGAGCTTTTAGTGCCAGTTTCTTTTAGCACTCCAGTTACGATTCGTTGAACTGTTGATTGTGACCAGTTACTTCAGACGTCACATTGTATATTTCCTTCATAGGTAAATGTTGGCCGTCATTTCTTAAATTATATCTAAAATGACGGAATACGTTGAATACAATTTCCCGACTTTGGCTATTTAAAGTTTTACCAAGACCTAATGTTCCAGAAAAAAACATATTTACGTTGTTATTTTGAATAAATATTTGTACATATCTCTTGGGAAACGCAGTTGTCAGTAGGTATGACTACGATGTAACGAGTGCCAGTTACTTCAATCATATTTGAAGAGGTTTGATAAAAAACCTAATAAGCAGACATAAATGTCGCAGTGGCACACACACGATATTATTTTATTAAATTAAATTATCCGGTGAACTTTATAGCTCATATGAAATTTCACTTCCAAATAAGTATTCAGCTATCGATAAATTTTATATCGGAAGGATGTCCCTAGTTAATTGATGTTATTGCTACCGCGACTTCTATGTCTGCTAATAAGTTATGAAAAAATATGTAAACACCATTTTAACAGCTACGTTAATAAAATAAGGCAATTTATTACATATTATCTTTGATTTCTACGATTAATATTACATTCATAATCTGACAATTAATTAATGACATACGAGATATTTTATTTTCTGTTTTGTTTGAAAATTGTTCTATAGACGTAATACTTAACAAAATAGTTAATAGAAACTTTTTGGCCTTTCTTGCAATTCACTGTTGAATCTGCAGTCGGTACACGGTAAGAACACTAATTTCAAAATCTCGTTGTCATTACATGACAGTGTTATAGTGTGCGTGGCCTCAACTGAGTTGAAACTACCTATACCCTGGTGATCAATTTTATTCCGTACGATAGGGCCAGGATATCAGTGATGCCCACAAATCCATTATTTACACGGATAAATTTAGTAAAAAAAGCAATGGATTGGCAAGCTATTTATGAGTGCGGCAAGTTATTTAAGTTTGTCACTATGCAAACAATAAAGGCCGATAGTTACATCACCGAGTGCTTAAATCGTCACCTACTGCCTATGACCCGCAAGTATCATGGATCTGTTCTATTTTGGCCGGATTTGGCATCCGTGCACTACTCGAAGACCACGTTAGCTTGGTATAAAGACAACAGAGTCTAATACGTGCCTAAGGATATGAATCCTCCGAACTTTCCAGAATTTATTATAACTTTATGGGCACTTACTAAAGCATATCTTCGGAAAAATACTAAGGCAGTGGATTCAATTCAGGCTTTTAAAAGAAATTGGTTGAAAGCCTCCAAAGTCGTCGGGAATAGTTCTATGCTGAAACTTATGTCTAGTGTCTGGTCCAATGTCCGGTCTTTGACATAGGTACCATTAAATGTGTTTAAAAAATTGTACATCATTTCATTAAATACTAGCTTGAATGATTCATTATTTACAAAAAATGTATAAAAAATCGAATTTGCAACATTTTATTTTATAAAAAACTTGTGCTTATACTTTTTGCAGCACACGATATGCCTAAATGTTGAACGACTGAACTTACTTCGTTCAACTTTAGGACACGGAATTTATGAAATCAACGAACAAATTCAATTAAGATTTCACCTATTGGAATAGAATCTAAAAACAGGAACTGGTAAATTTAATTCGTTCAAGCACTAGGCACACATTTTATTATGGAACAGTGATAGTTTTCATTGTAATTGAAACTCAAAAATCATTGGATTAGACATCAAAAGTTATGTTCATCTTTTGGTTTAAAAATATAAGAGCATTTAACGATCATTTTAAGTAATAAAGTTTCCATCTGTCATTTCAGTACGATTTATTAAGAAGCTTTAAAAAAAGTACGCCTTGCCTAGTAGCTAAACACCGTTCAAGTATTGGCTTAGGTAAACATTTTTGAAACCATTACTTGAACGGCATATTTCTCGTTAAATAACAAAAAAAATTAAATATCGTAACTCTAATAAAATAATGATTAATCAAGAATAAATACTAAGCAAATCCTTCTAGGACTGTCAATTATTGAATTTTATACCTTATCTATTTTCCCATGCTATCGGCAAGCTCCAGAACGACGATCCATCACGGCCAAAGAAAAAATAACACTAGGTACGTTAAGATTGAAATGGCTGCGTAGGGAAAGAGTTGCTGTTTAAGAAAAATAAATTCCGAACTATGTAATATTTGTCACGATTTAACTATGTGATTATTTTTATCGAGACCTTTTGGGTGTCGTTCATCTTTTGGTTTGGCACGTAACCTATGGTTTTTACCGCCTAGAGACCCAGTACGCTATTCCTAACGAATAGGCTAAACTGTATAGACTTCATTAGTAATGTAGTCGAGTAGCGAGTATTCTAGTTGTAATTTAAAGTCGAGCGAGAAGACTACCACTCACCTAAAATTTTGGTGCTCAGACCCATAATTTACTACCTACTGAAATACCTACTCGCTACTCGATTAAATAAAGTAGGTATCTACTAATGTAGTCTGTACAAGCTTTAATTGTCCCAAGATATCAATTACCTATAGACTATTATAAATACAACACAGAAATGAGTACTGTAAAGATACAAGTAGCAGGTATAGTTCGGTAGAGCGGCATCCCTTGGCAGGCGTAGGTCTAGACTTGTAAAGGTTTTGTTTCTATGTGGAGTTTGGTTTGATGACCTATCGTCAAAATTTGTGTTCATCTGACCGAGAAGGGATAATTGAGCGGTGCAGGAGGCGCGTGACGCGCCCGCGCCGCCGCCGCCGCCGCACCGCGAGGCCGTCAGTTGCGCGTGCACCGACGGTTCGCGCGCCCGCCCGCGCTCGCGCACTCTTCCACAGAGAATGCAACGCGTAACTTTCTTTAGAACAATAATCCACCTACACTTTCTACAAAACTGTGAACGTTAATTAGATCACGCTCGAATCCCTGACACGATGACAGAAAAATCTGGGGTAGGTATTTTTTTGTTATAATTTTTAACAAATTGAGCTGCGCTATTCAATTATTGAAAATTAATTATTACCTTGTATTAGTTGCGTTGCTATATTTACGTTCGATTTAACTTTATAAGATACGTAACTAACAGACAAAAAAGTTATTTTTTTAAGTAAGTACCTACCTAACTTTGTTTAGCAAAAATTGCGGAAGTATGTACTACGTGCATTTTTTTTAGGTAGTAGGTACCTAATGTAATATATTCCTATGCTGCTTATATTAGATAATAGACAAATGAGTTTATTGAAACTCAATTGGCAAAAATACCTACCTACTACCTACTGTGTTTTTTTACTAAAGCTTTGTCAAATGATTTGAAGGCACCTTAACTACCTACGCTTAAATCGAAAGTGAACCTTGACATGGCGCACACTAAGACTTGTTGTGCATTAAACCGTTAAGTTTTTGTTGAAGTTCTTCTACGGCTACTGCCATGACACCGAGGATTCGAAACGCGCGCGCGTAAACAATCGCGCCATTTTTTATTTACTCAGTTGATAAACACTTGAAATAGGTAGGTAGGTACCTATCTATCTGCCTATTCAACTAATAAAAACTAATATCTTAAAGCAAACATTTCATATCTGGAGAGATGTAAGCTATCTCGACAATGTGTCGATCATGGTATTGCGAAATCCATCCATACTTGGTAGATACTTCAGTGCAATGGACAGCGTAGGCATGCCCTAAAATTATTTAACTGGGTTCTCGTATAATCTCTTACGAGTGTTGCTGTGCGATTAAGTGCAGTTTTCACCAACAATTAAACGGACGGTTAGCGGTTTGACGGTTGTCAAATGTATTGACTAACAGCTGATTAAGAGCGGTTGCGCACTACGTCCGATCCGAATCCGATCCGAACCCGTGAAAATACGGTCCGGCGTAGTCGTAGAACTATTTCTATTGTAGTTTACGCATTAGATCCGGCTTCCGTCATCCGATTTTATTATATATCCGGTCTAGATCCGAATTTTCACGGGTTCGGATCGGATTCGGATCGGCATAGTGCGCAACCGCTCTAAGACTTCACCATCTGTTCAATTTGTTGGTGAACTCGGGCCTAAAGCGGAGATTTACGTGGTTTCGCGCGGGTTTGACATTCCGTCACAGACGCTGTCTTTAACAAAGTTAGTCTCGAACCCTCGCCAAATCCACGTAAAACTCCTGCTCTACACACGTCTGCGTGAAACTAAACAATATCCACTTTAAATACCCATACCTACCATGAAAAAATATAAATTATTATGTACAGTCGAGTTCATAAATATTTATACTCACACTTTAGTACCTTGTCACTTTAATCGCTGCGATAGGTAATTAGTATATGGCAGTTTGAATACGACATTAAATAGACAAGGTACTAAAGTGGATACCTACATATTTATGAACTCGACTGTACCTAATACAAAATTAAATTTCCCCCCACCCTATTCTAAAGAAACAAGACGCGCCAATACCTATTATATTTTTAATGACTCTGTGTAAAAGGGTAAGGTATTAGTCGCATCTCTTCATCGAAATCCATGAAAAATCGTAATGAATTCTTTAAGAAAATGGGTGCGGTGCAATGATATTACATATTAAACAAGAGGTTGATATGTCACTACCGCGCCCGAGTTGAAGCTTCATAAAAGACCCAATTGGGATACACCAATTTTTAACTATGTATGAAAATTTATAAATCATTTCGAGGAATAGGCTTCTCAAATCGATCCGTGTCGTTAGATTTAAAAAATATATTACAATGAATTAATTATAACAAAATTAAGAAATGACCTTCATTTGACCCCTAAATACCGGTCCGAATTGCACTATATAAAGCTCTTTGGTGGTTTTACATAAAACATAAAAAAACCTCTCCAATATTTTATTTTATAAGTAAGTACAATTTAGATATCTAGCAGCTGTTATCATGTCAAAATTATTTGTTTACAAATTGAGTGTAGGTAATTCTTATGATAAAATTAATATATTCGTGAGACCATTTCTCTTTTGAGTTATGTGATTAATGTTAATAATGTGTGTGGTGAGGTTTTTCAAGAGGTTCAAAACGATGGCATCAACATTTAGATATTGTAGAAACTCATGATTGGAAGTATATAATTTCTAACCAATAAATTTAATATTATTGTGTTCAGTGAATCTAATCTAGAAACAAGGTTCATGCAGGAATTAATTAAGGTTTAGGTAATAAGCAATAGCCGAATGCTTAAAATACTACTAAATTTATTGTATTGCGATTGTTTTTTTACATTTTTCGAATGACGTTCGTCTATTATGAATTTAAAATCAGATGACAGATAGTAAAAAAAACGTCTTTCTAAATCTTACACGAAGTCCCCGTCTTTCTCCTCACTGTAACTGAATGGGTTTCGAGTTCTGGCCCAGAAGACGGACTGACATGGTGGCGTTTTCACGAGTATCCTATCCTCCTAATGTCCAATCAAAAATGTCTGAGAGCGAGGTGGGATCTCATTTTACTCACAATTAAACCAATTTTCAATTTTGTTTACCCCATCTCTTTATTTCTGGATTTATAAAGGCCAGATTTAACATTTTGAAATTCCGGTACTTTGCACACAAAATTCAGGCCATCGTTTTGTATGCCGGATACAGTTTCTTCAAATATCACGGTGACTTGTCTAGAAGGCCTTTCAGAAACCGCTTTTTTGCATGTATTGAGACGAATGTCGATCTCATTTCTGCTTACGTCTCTAACACATGCCGGTGCATGTGCTACATCTTTAATGACGACTGAACAGTCCCCAACAGATCCTGTAATAAAAAATTAATATACAGACAATAATGACAATTCCTACCCGTGCCACTGGTGGAACTAGTTCGTGGTACGATGAGGACATAGGGGTATAAAATACAAATTGGTAACCTAAATTCAGCAAATTGTAGGTGGGTGTTTGTGTCATAAGAATAAATAGGAATAATTTACCTTGATCGTAAGAGACTCATAGTATTTATTTTTCTTAGTAAGTAAAAATATGCAATATTCAGCTCCGTTTTTAATTTGCTTTTTTTATGATAATGGAATCCATCGTGAAGCAAAACTGTCCCCCTCCCTCTTTCTAAATAAACAACATCCGTAGACATTTTTAAAAAATAATTCACCTTCGACATAAATTGTATATTATAACAGGAAAACAATGAAACGAAAGGAATGCCATATGACATTTACTAAAGAGATCCATCCATTACTAAAGCTAAACGTATATAGATCTACCACGCTCACACTTACCTACTGGTGAGAAAGTGACAGAAGTTTTATTCAAGTTTATCCACATCGATAAACACGACCATAATAGGCCCGCTGAGATATTTACATACTTAAATAAGATGAAACTTTAATATTACCATAAGCAGTACAAATGCTCACTGGAGAAAAGCTGTTATAATTTAAATAAGATCTCAATAAGTGAAATGTAAATTTCTTTGAAATAACCAATTTCTTTAAACGGAAATGAACGTCAAAAAAAATAATCTAAACCACTGTAGAGCCATATCGAAGAAAAACTGACGTAAGGAACGCTACATAAATACGAGTTGTTTACGAGAGCGATGTGGTTCTACAGTGACCAAGGAATCAATTTGTTTAACTGTAAGTACTTGTCAATTTTATTCTTACCCACCAGGGGGGATACGTTGGTAGGGACTAGACTCCAGGGGCGTTTTTTTTTATTTTAACACATTTTTATGAGCAGAGAACGTAGTGTTCAAAAATCCTCCAAAACCAATATTTTCTCCTAAAACCCACTGATTTTAAGCCAAACTTGGTAAGTAATTATTTGTGTTCAATGTGAACATTTTCAATTATAACTAGTTTGAATAATTTCGCGGTTTTCATAAATATTTCCTTTAGATATAGCTAGTTTAGTCTTTAATCTTACATTATGGCAAATTCACTGGTCAATGTGTTATGTAAGTTATTTCTATTATATTTTTTCCTTAATTGTACCGTTTGAATTTTTAAATAAACATTAAACATTAAACATTATGACTTGTTTTTGTTCACCTAATAATTACTAATAATGTAGAAATTGAGTTTTTGCAGAAGCCTTTTTTTAGGATAGATGCCTACCTATATGGATAGATGCCCCACCATGAAAATTCTAAGAAGGATAGATGCTTGTGGTGTAGCATAGATGCCCAATGGAATAAAATATGTATAATATTTGCGATAAGTAATAAAAAAACACAAAATACGCTAACAATATCGGGGTAAGTATAGATTCTTAGAAAAATATAGAAACCTATCAATAGAAATCGATTGAAAAAATACGCTGAGATTATATAAGAGGGAGAGGGGGATAGATGCCCCACGTAAATCGTGCGACTAGGTATCCTTTTTGATACGGATAGGTGCCTTTTTATTTTTTATCTAATCCAAATACAAAAGAGCGTTAATGAACACTTTGTTATACACCTAATGTTACCAGTATACTGATATAATTAAAACAGGACAGAAGTTAATACCAATTATAAAGTTATGAAACTGCAAATACCTGCATTTGAAAATTTGAGGCATTTTTTGCGCTCGTCGCGGAGATTTTTGCACACACAAGTGAGACGCGTCTGTTCCTCGCGACGGCGGCCTGCGTGGGCTGAGGTGTGTGGCCCTTGCGCTCCCATTTAGACTATTAATTTTTACTGCGATTTTAGGAAGTTGGGTTTTTGAAAAATAGGCGCCTGTCACTTTGCGGCATTTATCTCGGATTTACCCTATAGTGCGTTCATTGACACCAACAGGGTGTCAACGGTACGTTTTAGTGTATTTATCAAAGGACTCAAATCTTAACCAGGGCCCCGTCACTCCATACAACAGAGTTCTTCTCGATTGTTTTTGTTATTTACGTCCTTCTTTACTCTTTACTGCCCCCACCACAAATATGCCCGCATGCTACGCGCCAAAATGTGCCTATTCACGCGCGCGTAAAGTACATAGGTACATACCTAATTATTTGTTTGTCAGTCGCATGTCGTCAATAACTTTGTTCCCAAGCGAGGGTTGGCAACTAAATAATAAATTGATTAGTAAGGCAAACTGGACAACCATCACAGATAATACCTACCTACCTACCTAACTAAAACCCACCTACCCACCCACCCAACCTACCTACCTACCTACCTACCTACCTACCTACCTACTTACGTACGCTACGTGCAAGTTTTGTAATAGTTTATCGTGTTAGTTAGTGTAACAGTACATAAGTACCTACATACATACCTACATATACTCAAAATTAACATTAACATAATAAAGGTATAAATTGTTCCAAAGACCATGCTTGGCCTTAATAAAAATGTGATTATACATTTTGATACATGGTATTTGTGAAATTACTTTAATTTCCACCACGTCGGTACTTGTAAATCGTCGCGACTCGAATGGTTTACATAGCGTACGACTTGGTACGACCGTTTTCACAGTTTTGACACTAACTGAAATTTGTATCCCCGGGGATACCTACATTACATCGGCCTCCGAATAACTAGGCCGCCATTACTATCAAGTACCTAAATAAGAGCTATCAAAACGGTGACAATACGATAACAGACCAAAAACGATATTGTTTTTACCGTGTTAAATAAAGGCCCTGAGCGACGGCACGCTCGCGACCGGTCGCTACGTCAGACATGCACACTACCGCGATGTGCATGGACTCGCTCAACCACTAATAAAGCCCACTCGCCTTCGTGATTGGCAAGAGATAATCATCAACGGTTAAACCCAGCATGGGGAAATCCAAATGCTAGTCTAAACTCTTAACAAAACTTTACAATAGGGAATATTCATGTTTTTTTTCACAGCTTCAATTTAATGTTTTTTACTCGATGCAATTCATTGTGATGTTAAAAATTCAGCACTTTTAACGTTTTACGTTTTGTTAGCTGTCAAATATCACTTAAGTTGCCTTCAAATGTCAAAACTCTTTCTTCACATGTGGATAAAAATCGATTTTCTCAATAGATATCAAACAAACAAAAAGGGCTATCCGAGCTAGTGCGATGAAAAAACATTTTTTGAATAGCTATAAAAATAACCAAGATACAACTCAAATTAAGATTTGTTCATATCTCTTTCTAGCAAAACAGAATTTTACGTGGAGTTTATATGGCCGACCTGTTACAATGACGTCACAATGCACTTTGGATCTCTCTGTCTAATTAGCAGTTTAAAATGCTTGTATCATCGGTATATCTTGATCGATTATAATTTTAATTTCAATTTTGGTGATCGCTTTTACGATATTTTCATATTTTGTTGAGAAATGCGATTTAGAAAATGAATGCATATTCCCTATTACCATCTGAGTTCGATTGGAATCCTAAGATTTTCTGGGAAAACCAACGATAACACGGGCTTTTATAGTAATTACCATACACCGGATTGACGGGGGCAAAAATGTACCAATGTTAGTGATTCATTAAATGTCGACTAAGTATATCGACATCGATAAAAAGCATCATTTTTGATCATCATTATCATAAGTAATGGCCACGTTTGAATACCTTGTAATTATGTGCAAACCTCTTTTATTTATAGGTACTTAGGTATCGCAAATATAAACAACCGGTATCTATCTGACATTGACTCTGGACTCGAGTCACTTTTGAAATTACATTGAATAACAAATTCATTCAGTACAACAATATTCTTTAGCATTCCGACGAATTGAGAACCTTTTTATTTTTTAAGTCGGTTAAAAGTGCCTCGATAGAAAAAAGATCGTTTATCTTCACGGAAAGCTGATCATTCAGATACAGAAGATAAAGGTACGACTTACTTTCGCAAAACATCTAAGATCCATATGTCACGAAAAAATTGTCGATAAATTTAGTCGATATTTAATGAATCACTAGCACTGGTACATTTTTGCCCCCGTCAATCCGGTGTATGGTAATTACCTAACATATAAATAGCTAGTACCTATGGTATTTTCAGGGCGCTACACCGCTGTACGTAGGTATCAGCAAAATGTATAAAGAAACAACCTTGGATCACAACCGTAAGGTGTAAAATATCGCTCCTAGTTACACGATTTTGGCCGCAAGTAAGAACGTTTTTTACTGTGGTAGATATTCTGCAGCTGAAATACAACGGAAAATCTCCAAAATCTACCATGCGCCACGCATCGACCAAACATCTCCTTTCTCTGCTGTGACTATAGATGATTCGGCACCGTATTATCTCAGTTACTTTGTGCCTCTCGTTGATCGTACACCATTAACGTCTGTCTCGCCTGTCGTTAAACCAACACTTTAGATCTCTGGTGCACCTTTTATAACACCGTCGACAATCTGCTGAACCGCGAACTCCTAATAAGATTAAAACCAATATACGAGTAATATACGGTTTTGGATAAAATGACGGGGTAAAACCGGAATAAGTAGAGGCTCAGTTTTGTCAAACTATTTTTTTTTTTAAATTTTTATTCTATTACGTTCCTTATAAAATTAAACATTTAAAAACGTTGATTTTATACATTTGAATTAAGAATTGAATAATCTACAGTTGTAAATTCTTAGCTAGACGGCTTTACCCTGGTCTCCCCTATATGTATTTGTAAGACTTTCGCCTTATCGATTCTATCGCAGTAGTTTCGTCTCGCCCCGAACTTGTGACCGAAGGAATGCGCAAGGTTGATTGGACGCAATGAGCTATAAAAACGAAATAATAGGTAGTTTTTGTAATTGTTTGCTTCGAGTTTTTTTAACTAACGCCAATAAAATAACCGGGGTTCTTCTACTGAGACCAGATCTTTCCCTCGAAAAGAAAACCAATCATATAAGTGTCTATGAGAATATTCCAAACCTACGAACGACTCTGGAGAAAATCTTTTAACTTTAAAGTTTCGTTGCACTGCGCTATATTACTGCATCGTTACATTTAACGATCAATTGACAAATTTAAAAAAAAAAAAAGCATTTTTGTTTTTTCGCGTTTATAATAGCTGGTTAATAAAAATTAGGCTACCCTGTTTCTCGGTTTTTTTTTATTTAACTTAAATTCGTCGTTAATAATTTATTAAAAAAATAGTCATTAAAAAGACCGTATATACAAAGTTAGGAATACTGATGTCGTGATCTTAGCATGATATAAAATAAAATAAAATAACTTAAATAGACCTGACTGTCATGTCATGTCACTTGAAACTGACTGACTGTCATGTCATGTCAATTTTCCCGCATGAACTATAACAACATAAACTCGTCGACTTTGGACAGATTGCGGCTATCCGCTTTTACAAATCAGTTAGTCACTTTCATTTTAAATAGCGTATATCAACACAATAGTATTACGAGAACGTGACGTTAGAATCAAGTAATCCGTCAGACGGATAAACAATAGACATGACATGACAGTTGTATATTTTTTCAATTCCTATGGTTACAAATGGACTTACTGCCGCACTCAGAGACGTCAATTTAATTTAATGCTTGATTAAAGTTGCTGCTGTCACTTTCTTTGCTACAGCAATAGAATAAGACAACACGTCACTAAACAAGCATTAAATTTAATTGACGTCTCTGAGTGCGGCAGTAAGGGCGCAATAAGTATATTCCTAACATTCACAATCCAACTTTTTTTACTGTTTTTCCTAAATATAAAAAAATACAAAAATATTTTACTGTTATCAGCAGTGTAAAATCTACAAACGGTTTTTTTTACTACCTTAGCATATATGAATTGTTGTCAATTATATAACCTAAATTGTTTAATCATACCGATCGTCTTCGATTTTAAGACAATACTTTAGTTTATTAAAAAACACAATAAAAGTAATGAAAGTACTTATATACGTCCGGTTACGCCCAGTGAAAATATAAATATGTGTCATACATTATTTTAATTTGCAGAGTAAGTATATTATTTTTCTCTAACTACTTTAGAATGCCTTGAAAACGATATATGAAGCTCTTTTCTAACTGTTAAAAAGAAAGAATTTTATACTGTAACCGCCAGATTTTGTCACGAATTTTGCAAAGATATGATATGAACATTGATTGCCGTTAACGTAACTCGCAGTAGTTTGCATAAAAAGTGTAAGTATTTAATGTAAGAGTCATTTTTCTGTTCTTTTTTCTTTGGCTGCCCCTTACGTTAACTATCGAAAACTAAATTATAAATGAATGTTACTTACTCTAAAATTTTATCCAAATATCCAAAGTTTATCTCTGATTTCTGTCAATGTAGGTAACTCACATTTTTTTCAAGATATATTTTTTTTTTCCGCTGTTTACGATAGAGAACGAATTTGCAATCGAACTGTTGGTATATATAACTCAATTTCGTCAATTTGGCGGTTACGTTAATTGATACTACAGGTGACGATATTATTATCTTAAGAATCTTTGTATTTTTTTTCATCTATAATGTTTTAGTCTTGTGCTTGCATAGTAACATATTCCAGGTCCTTAATCGCCAAACCTAAATCTGTCATATCTAAATTGAGGCTTAATATAGGTCATCGATACGTTTTATTCCAAGAAAGCGTATTAGTAGGTATCTTCTATCTATCTATATATATAAAAGGCAAACCTGACTGACTTATATATCAACTACTGTACCTATAAACTTGAAATTTGGTACAGGGGTTCCTTTTATGATGTAAGTGACCATAAGAAAGGATTTTCAATTGTATTTACCTAGTGATTGCAATAGAGAGAAAACTTGGCCCCGCCCCGTGTTCTACTTAATACTTCCTTTTATCAAAACACTAGCTTTTGCCCGCGACCTAGTCCGTAATGACTATTTAACGTGAGCAGTTATTTTTCGAGATATGAGGTAGCCTATGTGTAAATTCATCTCCATCCAAATTTTATCCAAATTCGTCCATCCGTTTCAGAGTGAAGAGGTAACAAGTGTAACGAAAAGCAAGCTTTAAAAAAACCCAACTGCAGTTTGGATAATGTCGTCAAAGTAAGTACTTTTTAGTTTTATTAATAATAAAAAAACGGGACGTTTTCCCGGGATAAAATGTAGCCTATGACACTCTCGCTGCGAAGACGAATCCAATGATACCTCATTTGTCAAAATCGTCCAAGCCGTTTTTGTTGTAGCGTGGAACATAGAACTGGACATACATACATACATGACGGTGAAAAACATAACCCTCCTTTTGGGCTCCGCCGCAGTCGGGTAACAAACATACTAATTGTCAATTTCACAAAAGTTTACATTAAGTAATATCATTATTGTGATTGATGTGTATGGGGTTCAGGAGAACCTGCAGCCTACGAAATGATATTTTTTCGATATCAATAGGTAATGTGTATTGTTAAGTGCTCGTACTCGGTACTCGTAGAGAAGCGCTCGCGCACCGCCGCCGCCGCGGTCAAGTGGGTCGGCAGTCGGTACACTGACGATTGCTATGTCCAAGACTAGACGACGATAAACGGCTCGCAGGATAAACGGGAAGTACCTAGCTCAGGATACGTCATCTGTGCGGGTAGTACAAGTTGTATTTTCTCGCTTGTCGCTCAGTGCGTCTCTACCGTTACAGACTACATAGAAAGGGAGATCCGAGCGACAAGACGTGGACAACATCCCCTCCTGGAATACAAAGCCTTACATTCCGAACAGCCAAATATTTATTTAATTATTTATTATAAATATACTCTAATAGTATTTGCACAATTAAGTTATGAAAAAACATTCCTATAATAATATCACAAGTCTGTGTGCAATATTGGAGCAAGTGCATACAGGCCTCTATTCAACACGGTAAAAACAATATCGTTTTTGATCTGTTATCGTATTGTCACCGTTTTGATAGCTCTTATTTATTTGACAGTAATGGCGTCTGACGTCATAACAATACCGTAACAGGTCAACTACGATATCGTTTTTACCGTCGGGAATAGAGGCGCAGGACTCTTACCTACAATTTAATTATCGCTATTAAGCCGTGTATCCATTTGAGCAGACTCAGGCCGAGCAGCCTTGACTTGAGGCAAACAGCCTCAGTTTGAGTCTGCTCGCTCTGAGGCAAAGGCTTGAGGCACGTTGCGGATCAACTCGAAGCGAGTCGCCTCAGCTTGATCCGCAATGTGCGCAGTTTACACACCCGTCTCCATCAAATGCACGGCTCGGACTGAGGCGCCTTTGAGGCAAAAAAAACCGGCAAAATATGGCTCGGCTCGCGGCAACGAATTTGCCTCGTGTTGCGGTTGCCTCAGGTTGAGGCAGCGTCTCCACTTGCGCGGCGTCGGAACGAGGCAGCCGCTCGACCCGATGCTGCCTGTAGTGGATACGCGGCTTAATGATAACTTGAAGGTAATTTGTATAGTCTGTGTCAATTGGAATTGGCACAGATGTAAACAAACAAACGAACAAATTTATCGTTATTCCTCGATAATCAAATCACGTGATTTTAAAGATCAAGTGAGGTCTTATAATGATTCATACACTTGATCTTTACTTTCACATTAAGTTTTAGATTAAATAACTATTAATTTTACGATATTTTAAATAAAAACACGCTTGATGAATATTTCAGGTTCGTACGCGTAGAATTAGTTTCCCGTTACTCCCCCCATTTCTTCCTGTTAGGGGTCGGTTTTCGGAAAATCCTTTCTTATTCTTAGTGCTCACTTACATCATGAAAGGAACCCCTGTACCAAATTTCAAGTTTCTAGGTACAGTAGTTTCGGCTGTGCGTTGATATAATAAGTCAGTCAAGTTTGCCTTTTATATATATGTATAGATTATAAATAAGTATATTAGTAATGGGATATCTGATACGTATTTATACGTGGCACTCTGATATTTATGTATTTTTATTGATGGTAAGTGGGATCTGAGATCACAGACAATTGCGATCTCAAGACTGCAATCCTGATGCCGCAAATAAAATAAATCTACACGTGCACGAGTTACATTTTATTTGGTGTTCACATGTATAACCTAACCTACGTGACCCATGCTTAAGATAACCCAAAACAATAAGGTTGCATAGCAGAAATTAGCTTCCGATTAAATTAAACTCGATAAAATGATAAATTTGATCAAATGATTGTCGGTGACTCAAGGGATTCCCACAAATGGGCTCATGGAGATAGAAAAAAACCTCAGCACTCATCTTTTTGGGTCGAGAACTGATGCGCCATCAATTGAATAATTTTGTTCCCCGATTCGGATTTTCGTTTGTCCGCATACTCCTCCCAAACTATTAGAGATATCAGGATCAGCCCGAACGACATCGAGCTATAGATGGATTTGAAAAAATAAAATTGAAAATCGGACATACCACTGAGGAATAATCACCGAAAATCTGTTCCCAATAGACATTCAATGGGAAAAATGGGAAAAATGGGAAAAGTGGTGAAACTTCGATTTTAAGCGGCGCTCTTCGCTCGTAACCTTTTTGAAGCTTCATCTTTAGCTTTAGTTACAGACATGATGAGAAATGTGTAGCAGAGCTGGCTTATGATGAACAGCTGTCACGTTTGACGTAAGTTTGTTTGTTGTAGTATGTTTGCGGCCATGCAGTAGCTTCGCTCCATTTAGACTTGCCAGGGGACGGCAACTGCACCAAAGACTAACTGCACCTAGTAATGTTCGTGTAACGGGTAAAGTTGCATTGTAACAAAGCGACTGTGTCAAGGTGGCCAGTAGTCGGGTGATTAGAATATTAATGAGGTGATATACCTTATTGGCTTGATCGCCTCCTCCGGTCTCCGCGCGCAACCTGCGCAGCCGACGTTATGTTTGAACTCAGTTGTTAAGAGTATCTGGGTCAATCAACAGCAACATCGTGTCGCTTTGCTACCGCTTCACTTCTAACTTGTTTAGGTTTAGTTATATATCTAAAAACTTACCAGACTCCAGATATGTATATCATCTGGTAGTCTTATTGAACTAGGTTTAATGTCGTGCGCGGCTCCCCTACTATTTATCACCTACCTACAACAAGCAGTAATTTAGCCGGGCGTGATTGAGTAACAAACACCCGAACCGTCTTTACAAACTTTCACTTTTTCCGTATTTTATTGCATAATTAGATATATCAAATACTACCTATATTAGTCCTTCTTGCACAATTATTCCTAAAACAATTATCTTTAGTTCATGGCTATATGATAATGATTATTAATGAATTGTCATTTATGTCTCTGTTACGACGCACAGATGACCAAAAATTAAGTTTATTTTAGGCAACACGGTAGGTAGTAGACACAATTTGTTCTACCAATCTATCTGTTTTTTATGGTAAACGAATGCAAGTTTCCAAAGGAGATCAAACTGTTCCGAAAGAGTCAGATCAGAAGACTTGTTTGTCTAGACAAAATGGCCATGTGCCCGTAACCTAATACCTACGTAGGTAAGTACAGTCACCAGCAATAATATATGATCGAATATTAGACTCAAAAATATCTGACACGCTCTTATGCCTCGAGTAATAAGGACGTGTTAGATATTTTTGAGTCCAATGTTGGATCATATATGATTGCTGGTGATTGTACCTATTCGCTGGAAGCATGTGCAGTTAAAACTGGGAACAAGGTAAATTCAAAACCCATATACAACACATTATTTTTTATTACATTTTAAAGAGGTAAAATTGAGTGTTTGTTTTTTGTATTTATGTTGTGCTGACTGTAATCTCTAAAACGACTGAACTGTTTATAAAACCTCTTTGACTATAAAGGTATGCTACCTACATTATTTCTGATGATTAGTAAACGCTTTATTTTTAAACAACTTCAAACGAGCGGAGGTTCTCAATTTGTTCTGCTTGTTTTTGTGTGTGTACTACCTGGAACTCCGTCATTAATAAACTAAATTATTTTTTTAATTGGAAATTTAATAATTATAGGCATAAGTACACATAACGGTTTTGGTTTTTCCAGTATCAAGTCAAACTCTCTGAATGTATTCACATTTGGTGAAGTGGAACTGATGAGAAAGACTTCAGATAACCACCGGAACTTCTCAATGGTACCTCAAGATTCGGGATAAGATATCTCGATTTCTTAATCGAGGTAAGCGACTATTACGCAGCAAATGCAAATGATTAATTTATATGGCTATATTACACTATGACTTTCCCGCAGTGTTGCTGCGGCGAGCTTAAAATGTCCGTGTAGAGATTTTTATTTATTGAGAACTTTACTACTACAGCATATTATTATGATGCCTGAAAAGTAAAAAATAAAAAAATAATGTTTAAAATTATTTCGTTAAAATCAAGCTAAGCGAAGGCAGGTCGTTAGTTTATCAATACGTGGATAAATTTTCCTTGCAGAAAGTTGTAAAGAAGTGCTGTGCATCAAACTTTGATCTAAATATACTACTTATAATATACAAATACATACATAATAAATAAATAAAAAGCACGCTATAAATCCCCGACTGCATTTTTTGATATTGTCATCGATATATCTTAACACATGAAATCCGATTGAAACATGTTTATTTTATGCAATATTTTGGTGCAGAATTACAGAATTCATAAAAATACAAATGTGCAATAAAAAATTAATTGTATGTAGTTAGGTCTTAAAAGATAGCGGTTAGTTGTAACGACTACGATTAGGTAGTTTTGAATTTTTAAAGATACTTCTGCACTGCATATGACTAGTTGACACTGCTAGTCTTAACTAGAACACGTGGCGTTCTTTTACTTCTTTACGAGTACACGCTAAGGGATAAATTAATAAATTATGTGATAACGGTACTTTACCAAATCTTAACCAATTCACCCTTGTTCGCCATATTTAGGCGAGTTAAAAATCCTAAGTAATTAGTGAGCCACATCTCCCGAGACGATTCATCCGGATCGCACCAGTCCTACTCACGGAGGTTAACTAATTTGGACCAAGTCATGGCCAGGCCTTATTTTAGATCTATATCCATCTTGTTAGCTTTAATTAACCTATTTCGATGTAAATGGAAAAACGCCGCTTTACATTTAAGAAATTGATCACTTAATTGCTAAAGAAGTCTATTGAAAGAAATGCGATACCTCTTTCGTTGTAGCTCATTTGTAGCTACAAATATCGTATTATCTTTAGTAATAATGGTATAAAGTTAACCTTCCACTTAGCGAAATGGAAGAAATTCTTGGACACGGGTCACATCACGCGTTTGGAAAAAGCAGACAAACGCCTTTTTTATCGTTTCACCGGTTTTATTTGACGTAGTAGTAAAACCCAATTAACATTGATTCAGCAGTATATTTTTAGAGCCTAACTTGGAATTCTGCTCGAGAGAAGTCGACAATAGAATTAAAGAATATAAATAAATAAATATTTAGGTATCTAAGGTTAAACGATGTCGATGGTAACCATTTGAACAATAAAAGGACAATAAGTTTTGAAGCTAGCAGCTGCCGAGGTCAACTGCGGGCCTAGTATGGCTGCGTCTATATCGCGTGTCAAATGTGGTTTAAAGCATCCGTCACTCTCGTACTTATTTACGTGTCAGAAGGTGACGGATGCCTTATCCAAAGTTTGTCACGCGATAAACGCAGTCATATTAGGGCCCCGGAAGTGTTATTCTCTTACATATAATTGGCATCTTGTCAAATGGTTAAATCGTCCGAGCAAAGTCATACAAGCGAATTATATTATAAGTTACTGTTAGACGTTAGCAGGTTCGCTCTCATGGGACAACTTAAACTTGGCGGTTACTGATTCGTCCGTAGAGTTGTAAAGTGAGTTTTTTAAGAGATTTACCTACCTGTGGGCTTAGCATGCGAGGCGAGGAGAATACGTCAAACCTCGTCAAACGCGATTTAGTGTCAAATATGTCTATTCCATATTATAACGTAAGGGTAAACATTTAAGGTTTTAAATAACAGTGTATTTTGTGTGAATTGAGTCCTTTTATTACTAAGCATCTTAAAGTGTGACGTTATGTCACATTTTCTTATTTTCATATGAATGACGTAAAATATGACAGTAAATCTCGCGTAGCATTCTAAGTCCCCTGGGCATCTATTTTAGGCGGTAGAAACTGTTATGGTATTGACAACGTATTGATAGCTCTTATTTACTTGACAGCAATGGCGGCCGAGTTATAAACAATACTACAACAAGTCAAAGACGATATAGTTTTTGCTGCCTAGAATAGAGGCCCTGGACCAACGGTGCGTCATTGCAAACGTCACCTGTGGCCTGTTTTATAAAGTTACAAATTACAATTTACAGGTTACAAGTTTCCATTTGACACAACCTCGACCAATGACGACCAGCCATTTGAGCAGTGTTGCCAGCTTAGACCTGTAAAATTGTTACTTGTAGCTTCATAGAACGTGCCCGTGAAGGTGCTCTCGCTTAACAATTAAATGTCTGGTTTAATTGTAGCCAACCAATACGCAAACTTATGATTTATTATAATATCTATAATATTTATAGGATTGAAATAAATATTTTTTCATTTTTTTTTTTTTTTTTTTCATTGAAAAGATTGTCATGGCGGCCTTGTCATTTGATGTTTAGTTGAAGTTTATTGTGACAATACCTTGTCATTTTAAAATTACTTTGCAATTTGTTTGGCTTACTGTACTGACATGTTTTGGTTGTGCTGATCAGTTAAGTAAAGCGTAGCGTGAGTACAATACTAGGTACCATCCCACCTCATACTTGTGTTTTAGTGAGAACTGTCTAGGGGTATTATTTTTTGGACACTTGTTCCTGTTTGATCCTCCAATAAAGTAAATAAATAAATATAAGGATAAAAAAATTATCGATTTTTGTTGATAAAGAGGTCCTACAGATACACTATGTATAACTGTGTCAATAAGGTATTAGGGTGGATATAAAATCCTTTTAACTGCCGCACTCAGAGACGTCAATTAAATTTAACGCTTGTTTAGTGACGTGTTATCTTATTCTATTGCTTTAGCAAAGAAAGTGACAGAAGCTACTTTAATCAAGCATTCAATTTAATTGACGTCTCTGAGTGCGGCAGTAAGAGTTTTAGTGGGTTTCGGAGTGACTGAACTACTTAGTAATATTTTTTTTACACATACAATCCGGTAGCTCAAATGTTAAGGTACCTTATGCATAGTTAGATTTTTGAGAGCCCTATAAATTCGTTCATCTACTATAAATAAGACCTTTTATTTCACACTACGATCAATAATACCTAGCCTCATTTCTATTTTTACGTGAAGGTCGAGGTTTAAATTAATTAATAATTGTTTCAACCTCCTGTTTCAGAAGCTGCCCTACCCGAAGGCTGTGGGTTTCATAGTCACGAATGAGTTCTGCGAAAGATTCTCCTACTATGGAATGCGAAGTAAGCTAACATTTTCAAACGTTTTTAGAACTCCGGATTTTATTTGTTTATGTTGCCCTGGTTGCATGCTATCTAAAGTGACACAATGATTCTAGTTATACCTACACTACATAAAGTTGGAAATCCAGTTTTGTTCTATAAGTCACTTTAAAATGTTCTCTAAATTACAAATAAGTTTACTCTTGTACAATTCTACGGGACTGTATTTCAAATTTTTGTTTCTACTGTGCTTCTCCTACCGGTGAATCAGAAATGAAATGAGCACCTTAAAGTAAAGATCGAAGTAAGAAGAATAAGTACTGTTTGTTTTTGATTTGACTTCATGATTCTATATGTGTAAAGGTTAAACCGCATTAGAGCGGCGCTGCAGCGGAGAGGCGCGTCGCGGCAGCGGAGCGGCGCGGCAAGAAAAATATTCTTGCCACTGTTTCTTATGAAATAAAACGCACTATAGCGTACTGCAGTGAAGCGGCGCGGCGCAAGTAACATCTTTAAAAACGTTGATAATAGAGTGCACAATACTAACCGGATGTTCGGCTGAGAAGTCCTTTTAATTCTCCGGATTCCATTAATACCAACGGATCTACCTTTCCAGTTTCAACGTCTGCAATTTCCTGTAAAATTATCGTTTTCAATGACAATTAACAAGTCACAAGGTCAAACATTCAAAGTTGCGGGCTTAGACCTGAGCGTTGAGGGTTTTTCCCATGGACAGCTGTATGCTTTCGCGCGTCACTTCCATGCACAATTTGTTTGTATTGTACAATGAAAGGTCAGCTGTAAACATTGTATAAAGAGAGATACTGTGATAACTAGCAATAATGATTTGAATTGAACTTTAAATCTAACGGCAAAACTCAATTTCGTATAAAGTGTCCGAGATAGGTGGACGTCTTTGAAAATCGTCGTAAAATAAAACCTCTATGCAAATGCACCTATCTATAAATTCTTTCACCATTTAAAAAGCATATTTTTATTTTAACTTATTTTAACCGAAGCGGAGCGAGGGCGGGTCTATAGTGCTTTAATATTAACGTCAAGTTCTGGGACACCCTATGTATACAAGTTAGGTACATTCAGATTTCGCAATATCATCAATTAGTATCAATTGACTTGCTTAGATGTGGTAATAAATCGTCCGCCAGGTTAAAAAGGATGTTAAAAAACTAAGAAACAGACGAGCATGTAAGCATTTAAGTAGATACGAACGAAAAAACTTTTAATTTTAATGACAAGCAAAACTAATTACAAGATATTTACAACACAAATGTTGTAATTGGGTGCGTTTTCCTCATGGTGGTTTTCCAATATCACAATCAAGTTAATTCAACTTTTTCTTTTTAAATACCATGTAAATTAAGTTCATTGCAATAAATGAAGAACTTAAACGTCTATGTAATGCCATTTCCGATCATAACTTGCGCTGTTTAATGAAGTTTATATTTCTAGATAATAGACGTTTCGAATTAGTTACCAATAACCAACCACATCATCAAGTTAATATTAAAGGAAAACTGCATTTAAGCTGGTTGAATAAATCTCATACATTAGCAGGAAGCGAACCGGGTAGTTTTGCTGGGTTAGTCAAACATATAACTACAAACCCCTAATTTGTCACAAATATTATCCGGATTACATTCCACTCGAATTGGTGTCACCTTGTCTCTTCACTTGGTTCTTATAATTATCAATGTGTATGCAATTGTTTGTAATGTTTCTAGCATTAACGTTTACCTATCTTATCTACTGGTAGTTAACCGAGGCTGATGCGTTTTCCGCCCTACTTTAAAAGCGGAGTATCAGACAGTATGTTTGACCGAGTTTGTTACGCCATCCTTATGCCGCAAATGCAGACCGCATTGTGATTGATGGGTAGATAAAATCAAACTCAAGTCTCAAACTCAATGCACAACGTTACAATACGCACTGCAGTCAACAAACATAGTGCAACTTGTAATCAGATACTGTCATACCACTAAACGAATAAAGCGTATAGTATCTTTAAAAATAAAAGAGAATAAATTTAGAGACGTTGCGCTGAACAAGCGCTGAAGTGTAAAGTCATGTACTGAGGACTAAGCTCGGTATGTGCTGCAGCAGCAGCCGGAGCAACAGCGCTGGTTTACAGCCTAACCAGTTGGTTACCTACTTCGGAAGTGTGATGAACTGATGAGAGAATAACATATGTATATGTATATATATGATAAGTAGGTTTAAATAAATAAAGCGTAAAAACATAGGTAGTCAAAAGGACTAAATGTCAAACCGGTCACCGCGCTAAGCATATTATAAATACTACCTGAAATATATATGTATAAGGGCTGATTTTTCAATCCCCAGGGGGCTTAGTATGCTACGCGAGATTTACTGTCATATTTTACGTCATTGATGTGAAAATAAGAAAATATGACATAACGTCACACTTTAAGATGCTTAGTAATAAAAGGACTCAATTCACACAAAATACACTTTTATTTAAAACCTTTAATGTTTACCTTTACGCTAGAATATGGAATAGACATATTTGACACTAAATCGCGTTTGAGGTATTCTCCTCGCCTCGCATGCTAAGCCCACAGATAAAGCTATCCGGAAGGTAAATTTTATCTATGTCCTTTTCTTTCATATGACTTCAGAAAAGGATAGTAATACATTTAATTGACGGATCTGGGGATTGAAAAATCAGCCCTAAATTATATAGGTAGGTTATTACTCAAATAAAACAGAATAAAGGTATTATGTGAATACTTTCGATGGCAATTGAGATATGTATATCGACTGCACACTGTGTTCTAAAACGTGTGGCACGTCAATCGTACTATGAAGTTGAAGTACATATAGCCACACACTTAAACTATTAATATTATTATCTTGAGATATCAGAAAGAACAATCGCGCGGACTTGAACGCTTTACGGTTATTGCTCTGTAGTACAAGTGTTTGCTACTGAAATGTACGTCATGGTATTATTTTAACTTGTACCTAATGTAATTTCCCTGGCTTACACTGAAATCCATACTCATAGTGGCGCTGTTAATTATACATTGTTCGAACCTTATTTACGACAGCTACGTTATGTTTAATACCCTCAGAGTATGGATATTAACTCTTTCTGTGATTGTCCAGATAGCAAATGCTACTTACGATATTGCATGATCGACGACTTCATCAAGCCCACACGTGTCATACCATCATAGTACGAATTACTTAATGAATAACTTTACTGTTACCTAAAGCTATATACCGGAAGGTGTTAACAATACAAACTCATTTGCAAATAAAACGGGCACGAACGATTGTTCTGAGTATTTTATATATAGTAAGTAGGTATAGAAAAACAGATTTTATGCCACCTTTAATTGCTTATTACAACTTACAATTAATTAATAATAGTTTTTCTTTGATAGAAATTCCTTCCACAAAGATATCTTTTAGCATGCCTATAATCTCATTTCCTGACAGTAGGGGTATTAAAACTAGGTACCTACTTGATGAAATCGAAAGAGCTTAATCTTTTTGCAAGGGTTAGGTATACATAACCCCGTTAGAACAACAAAAAAAAGATAAACAGTAAAATAGACTATTTTGTTTTTACGCAGGATTAAAAGTCACCGATGTTTTTTTTTTTGTGTTTATTTTTCAATATAAAAGAAAAACTTAATCTAATACATCACATTAAATGCTTACAGAAGCCTGAGTGGCTTAATCGTAAGCAGTGAGTCGCCCGACACTTATTTGTAACAATGAATACTTATAGAATAAATAATCAATCAGTTCTGTTTTAGGTAACTAGATATATAGTGACTTTTAAGTACATTTTTACCCTGTCTACTATTATTCACATTTAACAATTTGTTTAAAATATCCTTTGGTAACTGATTTAGAACATTTGGCAACATGTAATCTGTGGTACACTTCCCATAATTATTCTTAAAATTAGGTAATAAATAAGGAGGTAAGTTAGCCATTTGCCTTAAACTATTTGGTCTTGTTCTGTTTTTTAAATCCTTAATGCTGCTGAACCCCTCGCTTATGATCTGTATATTTATTTTATCGTATACTTTTAAGACTTTACAGTAGTTAAATAATTGATCATGGCAATTTGTAAATTGGCGTTTTATTTTGGCTGGCACTATGGTTTTTAACAGTGATAGTTGCAGTCTATATACTTTGTCTATATAAGTTTTATATGTACGTCCGTATGTTCCTATACTATAGCCAATTACTGAATCTGCAAGAGCTAAGTACATCAGTCTTAGGGTGTTATATGGTACTTTAAATTTCAAAATGGAAAACTTAGCTAACAGGGCTCTTAGTTTCGTACATACACTTTCTACATGATATTTCCAGTTGAACCTATTGTCAATGACCAGCCCTAGATAGGTATGTTCAGTTACCAATTCGAGGCTTGGACACCTGCAGTTGCTCGCGCCTCGTCCTCCGTGCAGGCATGCGTGGTCGTGAGCCAATATGGTAGGTATTGTGTCAATTCTTTTATGTGCTGACGTTATATACATCATCTTGGTCTTTTTCGCGTTTAAAACTAGCCCAACGTCATGTGCCCATTTATTTATTAGATCAAAGTTGCGTTGCAGAGCGCTTTGAGCAGTTCTAATGTCCGTATCGGCTACTAACAAGCAAGTGTCATCCGCAAATTGGTAAACTGAACATCCTGACAATATATTACACATATCGTTTACATAAATCAGGTACTCGGTTGGCCCGACGATAGATCCTTGGTTGCGCTGTGCCTTCTTCTGTTAATATCTTATCACTGTGAACCTGGTTTATATTGACCGATGTATATCGGTTTTCATGATAATTTTGAAACCATTTAAGTAGCGGTCCCTGCACTCCGTTTTGTTCTAATTTGGAATAAAGCGTTTTGTAGCACAAGGTATCGAACGCCTTACTGAAGTCGATTAATACAGCCAACACCTGCCTACCGGCGTCCAAGTTACAGTTCACCTCATCAGCAAAGTTTAGTAATAGTTGAGAAGTATTTCGGCCTTTTTGGAACCCATATTGCCGCGAGTTAATGATATTGTTTTTCGATAGAAACCTATTTAGCTCATTACCGAAGTACCTCTCAACTATTTTATCTATACATGGTAATATAGTAATGGGTCTGTAGTTGTTGATGTCTGTATGTGAGCCATTTTTATAAATAGGTCTTATGACACCAAACTTGAGCTGATCTGGATACGATGAGGTTGAGATACAGCAGTTGATTAAATGTGTTATTACTGGAGTTATACTAGAGTTTATGTACTTAAGATCCGACGCGCGTATTTTATCAATACCAGGACTTTTGCGGTCGTTTAATTGTTTGATGATAGTAAATATATCCTCGTTCCTAGCTTTACGCAACCTCATTGTGACATTTGGCTGATTACAATAATCCATACTTTCCAACAGAGGCAAATTACATTTAGAGATTATTTTTTTGACATTTTTCTTAAAATCATTAGCAAAAGTGTTAGACAAAACTTGAGGATTTAAATTAAAAAAAATTAGTAATTATAGTATCAATGGATTTAGTTACTTTACCGCTTATTCTATTTATAATTTGCCATACTCTTTTTGGATTACGAAAGTTATCTGAGATTTCTTTTATGACATGATGATTCTCAACTTTATTTATATGTTTATTCGTTTTGTTCCTATATTTATTATACAATAATCTGTTTTCCGTATTGCTTTCATCTTGTTTCCATATAGCAAACAGCTCATCTCTTTTGTTACACATTTTAACTATTCTTTCACTTATCCATGTACATATGGTTCTTTTATGTTGTTTGATTTTAACAGAATGGTAACAACTGTCGTAAATATACGAGTATTTATTTAAAATTAAGTCCATTATTTCACTAGGCTTATTTAGTAGCATGGCTGGCTCCCAATTAATGTTCTTAAGTTCATTTCTTAACCGATCACTATCTAACTTCATAACACGTTTGTATGTCGCTTGTATACTGGAGTTGTCGACAGACGCGAAGCCGGTTATGTAGTGGTCAGCCAGCACAGTGTTGACGACGGCGGTGCGCGCTAGCCGGGCGCTCGCGCAGCGCGCGAACACATGGTCAATACACGACTTGGTCAACAGTTCGCCTTTGTTTTCAACGCGGGTATACTGTCTAATACCACATTCGAGGCCCAGCTCACTCATACAATTTAGGTACTTAGTGACGATAGGGCTAGCCCTTTTTAAGTCTATATTACAATCACCTATTAGCACGTAATCTTGCGAACGTGGATATAATGTAATGACGCGGCAAAGTTCTTTAATGAATTTATTTTTATCGGTGTTAGGAGGGCGATAAACGGCACATAATCCATACCTTAGACCGCAGACGTCTTCGATCTCACCAGTAATACACTCAAAGTTTTCCGTAACCGTCGCTCGCCGAGTGAACTTAATGCTGGAGTGAGTATACACTATAACGCCTCCGCCCCGACGATGGCTCCTTAGTTGACTGTTCGTATCGTAGTTTGGCAGTTGAAAAAGGTTTACGCAGTCTTCATGGATATTTACTTCTGTCAGAATGATAACATGTATTGTACTGGAGCTGTTTTGCACGATGTATTCTAATTGAGCAAAATTCTTTAAAATGGATCTGATGTTAACGTGAAAAATGCATAAATTGTTTTGTTTGTCTGACAATTCCTGAGAAAAGTCATTCCAGTTGGCGTAGGTATTTTCTAAGATGTCCTTATTTGTTATATTATCCATTTAAATTAGTAAAATATAGTATGTACTTTAAGGAATATTTTCCTATTTTGTGTTGTTTTTAAAAATGCAGACGAGTCTCTCTATGTCTGTTGAAGACCTTATTGAATAGGTTTTTTCTTTTTCATCTTTACGGACCAGTATATTTCCGTTTTTGCACCACACGAACTTGCATAAACCCGTATTCTTTATTTCGGTTTTGGTTTTCCAGAACATGTATGCAGTTGCCGGAGAAAGTGACTCGCGTAAATATACTTTACTGCTGCCGTCACTGCCCTCTATGCTATTTAGATTTTTGGTTTTGCTTGCATTTAACCACTTATCTTTGCATCCTTCGTTTAATTGGACGACTATGACTTGTGATGAAGGGGCTTGAGGGGTCCCGGCGCGCTTGTTTACCTTGCGATACGCTGTTATTATATTCTCTGTTCTTTGCTGCAGGGCAGTACCGATATTCCTTGCGATGTCCTCTACATCTTCATTTTCTCTCTGTTCGATGCCACACACTTCTATGTTGTTTATCAGCTTGTTTTGTTCAATTTGGTTAATTTTTTGCTCCAGTACATCATTTTTCAACTCAAGATTTTTACATTTGTTTTGAAGGTCATTGCATTTCCTGTCTAAACATTTAACATTGTCTTCATATGTAATCATTTTCTCCTCAAAGTCATCTATTTTGTCTGCGTAGTACTTCAGGCTACGTTGTAATTCGTCAGTAACGATTTTTTGCACTTCGCGACGTAACTCGCTTAGCAGTTGTTGCACCGCGGGTTGTTTTAGTGTCTCGGATGTACTCGCAACGTCACTATTGTATTCGTCTTCCGCGGGATCAGATAATATGAAGGATGCACGCTTCGGTTTTCCACTGCCAACGCAGTTGCGGCATTTCCATTCCGCCGAATCTGTTTGGTGCAGTACGTTTAGTTGCTCAGCTGTTATAGATACGCACGATCCATGGAACCACTTAGAACATTTTGTGCACAATATTCCCGGGCTCTTTTTATTAATTAGTTTTGTACATTTCGAACACTTGGTCATCGTGGAAATAAATCTCGGTGCGGGTCGTCTATCGAGTGAGCGTGACAAGTGCCGTGCACTGTAAATTCGTCCGAGCGATGTCTGACCATCGATGTCTGACAGAGTTGCCGTAGTTGGTTGATTAATTGAGGAAATGTAAGCGAAAGGAACATTGACTAAATGGGTGATATTGCATGACAATAACATGAAATAATATCGTTGTCGCCATTGACCGTTAAACATTTTTTTGGGTTTTAAAAAATAGGGACACAAGTGGTTATCGTTAATTTAATTGCAAAAGAGATTCTGCCCTCATAAGCCAATAGGCGGTATCTGAAATTCAATAGCCAAAGCAGATTCAATCCTCTCATATTAGTGATTTGCTTCAGGAGTTTTGTCTGAGATACCGCTGTTTGTCTTAGCAGGGCAGCATTGTTCCGGGGTTCATACGAGAGCGTCGGTATGGATGGAGAGATGGCCACCAGCATTTGTAATAATAAAAATACTTGTATCCTAAACAAACTCTAAATTACCTACTCAACTCATATAATTATGGAACGCTAGGTAAATAAAGAACTTTTTTCTCTGAGATCCTAGAATCCAGTCAGATATAATGTTAGTTACATGTTTGGTTTCACAACATTAAGCGCTTCGCTACGTATGTATTAGGTAGGTACTCTTTAGCCCAGGGCTGCCAGATTGTATAATTGGATACAAAAACTGTATAATTGGGTGACTGATTGTATCCTCTCTGTATCCTGGAGCCTCATGTATAATTGGATAAGGGAAACCTAAATTCCATTATCTGAGTTATATGACAGCCAGACAGACATACGATTGTAAGCAAACCGAACGCCGAAGCGCATTAATGCGCATTCTACACGAACAGTCAGAAAGTGTATCCTGACATTCAATTTCGTATAATTTTTATGTCGTTTTATGTTCCCCACGTAGAGGTTGAACGAGTGGTTTGATTTCGACAAACAAGGTGTCGTTGGATTTCGTGTTCGCGCCGCGAGTGTCACTGTGGCTGGGTACTTCAAAACCAAATAAAAACCGGTCCAGTCACAGAGCCGTAAACTTACTTTGCCCTAAGTGACAGTTTTTATCTTTTTTCTGAAAATATAGTCTTAGAGCCATTATTTTATTATTCCTTAGTTTATATATGTATACTATACAATACATATACAGGTATATGTGTATATATGTGTAACTTCGGCAAGAATAGGCTAGATGTAAATTTGTTTTTATGCAGCCAATCGATCCGGTTTTTTGTAAGAATTTAATTATGTATGTACCTACGCGGCCAACTGCAATCAGAGCACTGCGAAAGTCAGAAATAAGAGTCAAAGTCCAACATACCTTTAGCAACATACTGATAGAGTAAATACTGAACTAGTAACTATACGGTAAAAAGAAATACATAATTTGTAATTATGGCCGTGAAAATCTGTGATACTGATAAAGTACGTAGTTGATGTAAAATGATTTCTTTAAAGGCCGGGATTCTGATGGTACAGTCGAGTTCATAAATATGTTTAGACTTTAGTACCTTGTCTTATGTAATGTGATGTTCAAATATATGAATTGTGACAGCGATTAAAGTGACAAGGTACTAAAGTGTATAAGTACATAATATTTATAATATGTATTACATATTTATGAACTCGACTGTACATGGATGGATGACAATATTGACAATTCAATTATGGCGGTAGCCGATATCACTCAGTTTTGCCTACAAGCTGTTTGTGCAGGTTGGCGGAGCATAGTTGTAGGAACATGGTGACCCTAAAACGATGTTTTACAGAACCTAAGGGAATGGCGGTTTGACATATGACAGACTGTTACGGGTACCTATTGTGGTTTGCCCATGTAAACATTTGCCGCGGGGTCACTAGTGGACTTGGTTAGCCTATGCTCTTTTTCCGAGTATGAGACGTAAAGTTATTTGTGGATGTGTTCCAGCGATCCTGTCGCTGTACCTGCGCGACAAGCTGGGCTACAGCGACAACGGCGCGACGGTCATCTACCATGTGTTCACCATGTTCGCCTACTTCTTCCCCCTGCTGGGCGCCATGATCGCCGATGGCTGGCTGGGCCGATTCAGGTGAGGGCATCAGTCTTCGTGGATGGTGCCATTGCCTTACCAAATAAACAAATCCGTACAATCATAAATATATAGGTAATAACCTATGCTATAGTACACCTATGCTAGTTTGATTTGGCAGGGGTTATCCGTTATTACTACAATTCGTTATTATGGTATGAATTTTTTTCTTTTTTGGGCAGTGAAGGCGTAAGGCCTGTCGTATAATTCGCGTTGTAAAATAATAAATTGCAAAGTTTATTATTTGTTTCGTGTACTTTAATTAATACCTAAGGTCTAGCAAAGCACGAGTCGTCGAAGTCCAAGCTTTGTCTAACGCCGCCACTGTTTATTGGTTTTACTTTTGAACTTATGTTCCAAGTTACACATAAAATTTAATTGATGTATTCCTCTTATTTAAGAAGTAAAGCCTTTGTTGATCTTTATGCTTATACCTTTGTTTATTTTCAGAACAATATTATACCTTTCTTTGGTGTATGCCACGGGGAGTGTACTGATATCCGTGACCGCCATGCCACCGGTCCATTTACCTCAATTGTAAGTACATGGCCGTCTTCATGGCTGATCTTTTATTATTCCATGTATTGTATACCGATGAATGAATAAATATTTACAAATGTCAAGAGATAATCTTACACAAATTTACCCTGTCTCAAACTAAGCCCTATGCTTGTACTATAGCCACTAGACAACGATAAATATATTAAGCACACATATAAATAAATATTGAGATAAATACATACAAGTATCCAATGCTCAACTGGCCAAGTGAAAATTCAGTCCATTGTGTTATGAACGCTAATAGTTATTAATAAACTGACATATTTATGAATTATTATTATTTATTATTCTGTTGTAATATCAAAATCTTGTAAAACAAGACTTGCTATAAACTATTCCCTATTATAGTAGGTAGGTATGCAAGAATGACAACGCCGCATGCTGCATCGCAGTGCGGCGTGAGGTACCTGTCTGTGTCAATTTACTAGTCAAACTCATACCGCACACAACGCAAAATATTCCACAGCTGTACGTGGAGAGTATTATCTAGCCATGTATTTTGTATGTAGTTATATTTGTCTTTTTTGTATTCTTGGAATATCTTATAGAAACTTGTACACGGGTTCAGGTTAAAACAATGTATTTTTAAAATGCGTCAAGGCGTTAAGCCTACAGAAGGTCACAAAAAAAACAAAAGATACATACACACGCTCAAGAACACTACCCTCCTTTTTGGGGAGTATTCGGGAAATAAAGCTGCACCGTAATGTAACATGAATATATTTACTTACTTATGTATCGATTGAACATTAGCAGAGATCCACACGATGTTCTTATCACTTAACTGAATCGTCCTGTTTTAATTTTACAATAAATACTTATAAATAACTCTGCTGTATCAAAGGTGGGATTGTAGGTACTGTACAATGCATTATCAGTTCATTGACGTTTATTTGGAATGTCAGCAGCAGATATAGTATCCGCAGCGCGCTGAGGACAAGTCGTAGTGTAGAAATTCACGACTTGTCCTTACGCGCTGCGGATACTATTCATCGTCAAGTAATTTTTGGTTATTCTTAGAGGGATATTCCGTTATTGAATACGTCGCTGCTGATCGGTAAAGTCATCAAAAACAACGAAAAGCATGTTTGAATTGTTTTTTTTAGAGACACGTTGGTATAATTTCGGGTCCTTACTTTACATACTCTTAATATTTCTGTCTATAATCTTAAACGCGATGAAAACATGTTACGGACTCCAACGACAAAAAGTTGCCTCAATAAAAGAAGGCCCGTCCCACGTGGTATTTTTTGTGCTTTATATATATAGAATCAAGGCCTCTTTTGCGAGTAGTTTGTCTCTATCGTCATAATTTTAATATTTTGCAGAGAGTTTACAATAATAGCGTTGCTGCTGATAGCGTTCGGCACGGGCGGCATCAAGCCGTGCGTGTCCGCGTTCGGCGGCGACCAGTTCAGGCTGCCGGAGCAGGAGAGGTACCTGGGCTATTTCTTTAGCCTCTTTTACTTCGCCATCAACGCTGGCAGCCTCATCTCCACCTTCCTCACGCCCATACTGCGCGCCGACGTGCACTGCTTCGGCGACGACGACTGCTATTCGCTGGCTTTTGGCGTCCCGGGCATACTCATGATCGTCTCCATCAGTAAGTAGTAACGGCTTAATACAACTTCGCCATCATATTTTTGTAAGTTATTTCTTTTACAGTCAGTTTAGTAAATAGTTAATTTATTTGGTCAACAATATGTATACTCAAAGATTTGAGACCTAACAGAGTTTATTTACGGCTGGGTTTCCTTTACAGTGTTCTTCATTGCTGGCAGAAAACTGTACATAGTAAAGAATCCCGCCGGAAACGTACTCGGAAAAGTGTCCGCTTGTATTGGCGTAAGTACCTTGAAATTGGGCATTTTTGTCCAATTTTGACTTACCTATCACTTCAACGATAGCATGAAATTGACATTTAGTCCCTGTTATCATACTAAGAAAGCATTTGTTATACGTAGCGATGGGTATACTTATGTATAACTAGTGTCAGAGTTTTGTTCGAAATACTAAGCCTTGACATCACGCCTTGGAACTGTTGAATTATTTAGGTACCTAGTTTTAATACTTACGAGTAGTTTGTTTTTTGTAAATAGTATGTGCAAGATAGCGTGCGGTCTTAGTGTATTCGTTTAATTACGTAGATTTCCCTTCGTGTTTAGACGAATAAATGAACATTGAGTGTAGTGATTACCTGGCCTGTTCGCAGCACGCGTGCGTGAAGTCGGCGCGCAGCGAGGAGAAACGCGCGCACTGGCTGGACCACGCCGAGGAGCGCTACGGGGCGGCGCTGGTGGAGGATGTCAAGGACCTGCTGCGAGTGCTCGTGCTCTTCATTCCGCTGCCCGTCTTCTGGGCGCTTTTCGATCAGCAGGTACCGCGCGACGCGACTCTACCGAATGACCGGAAAAAAATAAAATCCTAAGCTTCCCTTTCTAATTCAATTGATTTTAATTGCAGTGAATTTTCATTACCTATTGTTTATCTTAAAGTATTACAATACAATACAGTGCAATCACTCTTTATTGAACACCAAAAAAAAACACGGAACAATGGTGGGTAACAATCATCCGGGCCACATTTTTGAGCGGTATATGTATTAGAAAACTATGTAGTTATTTTCTAGATAATCTAACTCAAAGTATGTTGTTTTTTTGTGCAGCTCAAGTACTTAAACTTACTTAATAAACGGACATACAGTGGTGGCCATATAAGCAGAAATGCTTGCGTTTCTTCCACACAATTGCCTACAAATGTGTGTTATCGAATTTGACCAATTTTATAGTTTAGTTATATTAAATTAAACAGATGAAATTAAACTACTGTTGGAAACGGACCTTTCTATTATAGGGATTTAATTATAAAGAGCTGACGCGACGCGACCATACAAAGTATTTCAACTTTGTATGAACGCTAAAGAGATTTTTATTGAAATCATTACAAAATAAAAGCTACGTTTTAACAGCGATCAATTATACATCATTTTAAACCTTGTTTTATTAGTTAACGATAAGTGTAACAACTATAAAATTGGTCAAGAAGTTTTTGATCGGCTGTGGAAGTCTTATCTGTAGGCAATTGTATGGAAAACCACCAGCGTACCTACTTAATTTTGTGGCTTCCACTGTATGTGTAATCAGTACCTATTAGAAATTATTTAAACAACAACAAAATTAAATAAATTTTACAGTGAGAACATGAATGTTGGCCTTGATGTGGACGTTGGAAGCATGCAGGCTACGCGTTGAACGCAAACAATTGCCTTGGGCAATTCCGAGTTTGCCAACACGGGCCGAATACGCAAACTCTTACAAACCATAAAAATCTGCTCAAGTGCGAGTCGGACTCAAGCACCGACGATTCCGCACCTATGTCACATTTGTATGAAATATTAGAAACCCAACTAAGTATTGTACCCACTGCTTGTCGTCTTTATCTTTTAGTATCTTAAAAATAATTCGAAACTTCAATTTCATTACATACAATTTTCCTTTATAGTCGACACGTCGACACACTATTGTATCTTTTTTGTTCAAAAAAAGCGTTAGAGCAACTTTTTTGTTCTTCCTGTAATGTATAGATCTATGTAATTTTTATCTTTCGTAGTTTCTAAAGGTGGTTTTATTTGCGTTTCGCGTTAATTAGTAATTACCCAAATATCTTTATTATTATATATGTTACTTTAATAATCTCAAAATTAAAATCTTCGAAGCTTTGTTTGGGCCATTAAATATTCCAATGTTGACCCTGATCTTTAGAGACGGACCCATGGACAACCATTTCATGTTATGAGGGATCCGTTTTTCAGTATTTGGTATAAAACCCTAAAAAAACATATCTAGTTTACATTCTTCAGCAATTAGGATTGTTCATATTTTTACAATTACTGTAATTTGAAAACCATTTCGAGGAATAGGGTTTTAAAGCCGTTCTGCATTATTAAGTTTTTGAAATATTTATATATTTCGGATCTTTCGACAAAAGTATATTTAACCTTTGTTTGACTTTCGTTTTCGGCTTGAAGCCTTCCTAGGTGAATCTTACGGGTTAGACGAACACCGCTTGAAATAGTATGTTTTAATACACTATTACAATCACTTTTTATTATTAGATATTATTTAATTGTTCTATTTTATTAGAAAATGCCAACCTAAATTTAAAATAATCATGTCATCTATAAAATGTCTGCTAAATAAATAAAGATATTAAAACAAAACTATTGGGTCAAATACAAAATTAATGTAATTGGTCTCCAAAAATTACCTATTCTTTCGAACTAGAATGTAAAAACCGTCGGGAAAAAGTGTCGGTTGTAGAGAATAGAGAATGACCTTATTCAATAAATGCCACGGAGTTGTTTATTTCAAGCAAGCAAACAAATAGGTTTCAGTAAAAAAAAAAAATCCCTTAAGAGTTGAACTTCCATAAACGGTTAAATAATATTTCTTTAATTCGTACCAGGAGCCTACATTTTAAATTTGATGTAATTTACTTCTTAAATGACGTATTTCCCATACAAATTTTAATCCACCATTTCGACCCGTTCGAGATTAAATTAAAAAAATGAATATGGTACATTTACAACCTCATATTTATAAGCCTTAATGCTAAATTTCATGTTCGTAGCTTTAAAAAATGACGGACTTCCATACAATGGTTTATCGCCTATTTCGCCCCTTTAGGGGTTGAATTTCGAAAAATCCCTTATTTTCTTATTACACTTGCTTACGTCAAAAAAAATATGTACTGTTAAAGTTTCATGTTTCTTGCTTCAGTAGTTTCGGCTGTGCGTTGATGACTTTGATGAGTGATGCGCATTCCGGTTCTCTCTTTATTAATAGTATAGATGGCGGTAATTACAATATGGCGTCTCTTTACAAGATTAAGACAAATCGATTGACATAAGAATCGTCAAAATCGGTAGCTCAGGAATCAATCAAGTCTACATAGTCGTGATTGTTTTTCTTTTAAGTTCGTTATATATGTGCTTTCATTTAAGATATTTTTAATTTTTTTATTTCTTGTAGTTTTAGCTTTGTAGTACCATTAGTCTCTGAGTTAAAACGCAGACAGACGGACATACACTATAGGGGTTCCTTGTTGTCCACGGAACCCTAAAAACGGCATCGCCAAGCATTGTGGAGTTTACGGGGCAGACTGCTGTCACTAAGTGGCAACCCGCGAGGCACTTTTAAATGAATTATAAATAAAATACCCAGTAATTTCTTAGCAAAGGGTCATGTGATCAATAAATGTATTTTATATTTTTGTATTTCTTTTAGAATGTATTTAACATTTTC
Organism: Acleris cristana; assembly: GCA_948252455.1. Lineage (NCBI taxonomy): Eukaryota > Metazoa > Arthropoda > Insecta > Lepidoptera > Tortricidae > Acleris > Acleris cristana. The sequence continues at coordinate 44,736,981 of OX411772.1, forward strand.
GTAGTATTTTTACTCGAAAATAATGCAAGAATACATGTTTTAAAACTGGTTACGTGACGCCTTACAGCACTCGATGCTTGACTTAGTCGTTATGTTACATTTGGGTGAATGGTCGGCAGGGCTCCAGATGGACGTTCCAGGCTGACAGGATGGACCAGATCATCGGCGGGTGGGAGCTTAAAGCGGATCAGATGCAAGTGCTAAACCCGCTGCTCATATTGATCTTCATCCCACTCTTCGAAGTTGTAAGCTAAACTTACTTCTATATTTCGATGATTATTCAGTTTTCAAATTTCCTATGTTGTATCATGTTATTTCTTCAAGGCTATATATCCGTTCCTGTCGTGGTGCAAACTTGTTAGGAAACCCTTGCACAAAATGATATGGGGAGGAGTACTAGCCGCTACCGCCTTTGTTATCTCCGGTATCGTGGAACTGCATCTTCTGGTAAGTGTTTTAACGTATAACGATTCGAAATTCATTTGAGGGAAAAGGCAATTTAATTTTTGTTTCAATTGGTTAATAGTTGATATACAAAATTATTATTAAAATTCTAGTACAAATTCTATTAAAAAAAAATCTATATAGAATTCTATTAAGAGCCTAGTACTCAAATTTGAATTAAGGTATATGAATAACGTTTGAAATATACGTACAGTCAAGGGCACCAATATATATAAACCAAAAAAGCTCAAAAATATGTACATAGACCTTATTACTATGTCTATGTGTACATATTTTTGTACCATTGTGCAGTTATTTATTTTTACCCTTGACTGTACCTAATAATATAACATATCGAAGCTTCAATATTTTTAGGTGTGCCCTGTTCAGTTGACGCGTAAATTAGTTAGTCTAATAGAGTGTATTTATGTTTCAGCCGACTTATGGGACGCCGGTATCAGATGGTTTGGCACAAATGAGGATGTACAACGGGTTCAACTGTAATCTAACGTTAAATATTTTACAGAACAACATAACTAGTGAAATTAATATCGGACCCTTATCTGTTTATGAAAACTTAGACATAATAGCGAAAGATGGAATAGAATTGCCTTATTATTTACAAGGACAAATGAATACAGAATGTGCAAATATAAGTCACAGTGCCAGCTTCTATCTGAAAGAAAAAACCGCAAATGGATTCTTTGTAAATGACGAAGGAGTTTATAATTTTACGGACAATAATGACAAAGCCATTGATGGAGTCAGTGTAAGGTAAGACTTGTATTAAATATACAAAACGCATTGCATACATCGCTAGACGTACACACATGTATACACGGACATTATTTTATGTTGTACACTATTTTAAGGGTTAAATCACAATTCATCATGTACTTTACCATTGCAAACCTCTTGTCTATAATAACTATCGTAAATTCTATTCCAAAACGCAAATGTTTTCTCTTCGGATTTGGGAAATACTAATTTGCTTTCTTTGCCAATCAGCATTAATACAAGGTCTTTCGAGGCGATTGCGCGCCACTGGTCGTAACCAAGGTCAGGTGTAGGATTACCAGTTTTTGCAAAATCTGCCCACCATTTAGCCATTTGTTTCATCTTAATTACGTCAATGTTGGATGTATCATTTCTTATTGCCACGTAACTCTCCCACATCGGCCCACATTTCAGTAGATAGCACAACTCATCTCCACTCGCTGCTCCTTTGACCACTACGTTTGCTCCAGCTAAGGAATTCACCTTTACTGAATTGAACTTCCCGACGTGGTTAAATTTATACATGTAAATTCGGCTATATTTCATCTCCAAAAGAGTTTTAATAAACTTGTATATGGGATATTTATAGAGGTCCGATGTATACCTCAAAAAGTCTACTAAAGATTGTTCTGAGATCCCCTTCTTAAAGTATTCGGTCTTTATTTGAATAGCTATTTCTGCATATTGTTTCGACGTATAATCGTATCGGCAACCATCTGAAAATGGTACCATAAATTTGAATAGAGGCGAAAATAATTTTAAATAATTTTGATTATGTATGAATGGTATTACTTCAGAAATACTTTCTTGGCTGTTAAATCCGATAAGCATAGGTAAACTAGCGATGGAATTTGAGGAGCTCGTAAAGAATTTCTCTGGGCGTGTGGTCAATAAGGATTTATTGGATTTTACTTCCTTAGTGGGTTCGAATAGGGTCAAAGGTCTCTGATAATTAATAGCTTCAATTTTGTTATAAATCTTTTGGGCTGCCGAAATTATATCTTCAGTTTGAGCTTTCAACAAATCCTCAGCTCCTTTTTTTAGGAGCTCCTGACCCAGTTTTTCGAGCTGAACACTATCCTTCCGCGGAAACAGTGACGGTGAAAAAGCTCCCCCGCTTTGCAGAATTATTTTTGAAAACATTCGCCTCGATTTAGTCATCATCAGCCACGACAGAAGAGTCGCTGCCGATCCACTGCCCATGACTGTCACTTTCTTTTTGTCACCAGCAAACTGCTTTATATTACTTTTTATCCATTTTAAAGCCATTACTATGTCTTTAAATCCCATATTAGCATTTGAATCAGTTTCATTAAGTTTCAAAAATCCGAACACTCCTATTCTATGCGTTACTGTAACAAATACGACATCATTTTCGATCAAGAAGTCTGCTCCATATAAATGACTGAAACTTGTAGTGAAGGCATAGCCGTGTATAAACACAATTACAGATTTTAAACTTTCGTTATCGGTTTTTGGTAACTTTGGTGTGTAGATGTTTAAGTAGAGGCAGTCTTCATTACCGTACAAACCATATTTCTGAGTGATATGTGCTTGAGCACATGCTCCACTGTACTCAGTCGTCGCGTCGAACGGATATTTCCATTTGGTCGCTTTTACAGGGTCTTTGAATCTTAACCTTCCTATGGGGGGTCGAGCATACGGAACTCCATAAAAGGCATAGTACTGTCTTCTTTCAAAAAGCGTTGCTTCCGTAGTTCCAACAACTACACCTTGTTTCACTTTAACTTCAACATCAAACGCGGCAATGTTTAAAAATAATGTAAATATTATACATAATATCAGCTCTAAATGCCAATGCATCACTCATTTTTGTACTGAATTTTTAATGTAAAATTATTAACAGTTCCTTATCTGAGTCCAATATTAAAATCACTCGTCTGTCAAATGTTTTTCTTGACGGTTTAATTTTACGTTTGATAAGTATTGTTTAATCTAAGTTCAATATTTATTTTTTGGCCTAGTATTGAATGCTTGACCATACTCAACATCGGTAACAATGATTTATTTTCAGATTTTTGTCCAATATGAAGAGCGTTTCCCAGATAACTATGGTTGATACGAAGAAGAATAGAACACAATTGTTACAATACAGTAGTGATAGAGAACAGAAGAAATTTACGAGAGGGACGTACGACGTAACTGTCGCAGGAACAACGGTCCTGTCTGGATACCAATTCGTTACGGGGGCGGTGTACACCATTAATGTGTACCAGGACACAAATGGAATTTACGTACGTATTTAATTTAGTAGCAGAAGTAGTATTTTGCATAAAAGATACATAAAAGGATACAATTTAAAAAACTGCTTGCTTTTACATTTTTATTCGAAGTAATACCCGCCTTTTATTACCCGAATACTGCAAAGCAAAGAAAGGGTAATAAAAATAATTTTAAGGTTCCACTTAAATCATTTCATGATTAAGTGTTATTGTTATTTAAAATAATTTATTAATTTAAAGAATCCTCACCTACTTACTACGACAAAATGGCATTTTTTTTATATATCAGTGGACAATGTCAGACCAATTCACCTAGTCCCAAACTAAGCTCTAGGCTTGTACTATGCATACTAGACAACGATATAAATACTTATATAGAGAAACATATACTTAAATTATATATATATATATATATATATATATATATAATTTAAGTATATGTTATACGTATACGTTATATGTATACGTATATATATATATTCGCGCTCATCACACAAATACCTGCCCTTACTGGGATTTGAACCCAGGACCGCTAGCTTCGTAGGCAGGGTGGCTACCAACTTCGGACCGCATTTAGCGGTCTAATGAAGGTACTTACTTAATTTCTTAATTTTAATGTAAATAAATAGTTGTAACATATTTTTCAAATATAACTGCAGAGATTGATTCGAGAACCCTATTCCTTGAAATGGTTTTTTTGAATTTTCATACTTTGTTAAAAACCGGTGTAAGTACAGTATGTACGATGAATCCCACTTGGAAACTTTGGACATGTATAGAACTTAATGATGGTTTTTAATATTGTTTAGTTTTTACTTATATTGGCTATCCTCTTTATTTCCCAAAATGTCGTTTAACACGTAACACCCATGGCTCAGGTGGCGAACCCCGTGGTGATAACGCCGCCGAACACCGTGCACATCCTGTGGCTGGTGCCGCAGTACGTGGTGATGACGATGGGCGAAGTGATGTTCTCCGTCACGGGGCTGGAGTTCTCGTTCACGCAGGCGCCCGCCAGCATGAAGTCGGTGCTGCAGTCTGTCTGGCTGCTCACGGTAGCCTTCGGGAACTTAATCGTGGTCCTTATCGTGGAAGGAAATTTCTTGGATGCACAGGTAAACTCGAACGTCTGAGAACCAGAACCTTAACGCTATGCCTACACTGTAAATCCACCTTAATTTGATGGTAATCAAGCTCGGTTAGTTACTCTCGATACTGCTTTTCCACTGGAGCAGAAAAGAGGATATAGGAGGTTCTTCATTCGATTTATTTATGTTAGATACGAATACCTATATCGCCGATATAAAACAAAGTGCGTATGTGCAGTTACCCCTCTAATACATTATTTAGTTCATTAACTATTAAGCGGACGGTTAGCGGTTTGATTCGACGGTTGGCAAATGTATTGACTAACAGCTGATTAAGACTTAACCTTCTGTTAAATTGGTTGGTGAACTCAGCCCTTAGTCGCCTAAATATCGGTTACCACTGGTTTCGAAACATTTAGGCCACTGACACTTTCGGAATGTCCTCAATAGCGATGAAAATTTCGAAATTTACATTTTGTTTTTTCCGAAACTTTGTAAACGTACAGTCACTTACAGTGTGAGATATTTTTGCGCCCAATGTTGGATAATATATTATTGCTGGCGACTGTACCTACAGACCTAGTTCTTTATAATAACTACAACATATATTCAAAAATCGTGGAAATCGGACTTGATTTAGGGGGTGAGAAACGTTACGCCCGGAGCTAAATATGTATGGATGTTTTTTTGACAGCGCTTCACAATCCTTTTTATATTAATTGAACAGTAATGTACTTTATGTAATCGAATCAATGTCTCGGTATATATAATAATGCGAAAAATACATCGTAAAATACACGAAAAATTAATTAAACTTGCGAAGATTCAACCAAAGATCCGTAAGGAAAGATACTGTATTTTTTTGAAAAATACAGTGGCGTTTGAACGCTAGTCCTTAAGTTAAGTACTTACAGTTACAGTCAATGTCAAAGTCAAAGTCAAACTTCTTTATTCTTCAATTTAGGCATAATATAATGCACCTATGAATGCCAAAAAGTATTACCACCGATTCGAAAAATAAAACCTTTGCCCCGAGAAGAACCGGCGTAAAAAACTCGGCAAGGTACTTTTTTTTTCAAAAAATGTTTACGTCGTACATATGTTTACAATATCACAGTATTTTTGCACAGTGTACCTTTTTTTTAGCGTAGGTAGATTAACCGTAGATTATACTCATGCAGGATGCACGACTCACTGCCAAACATCCCTATCCATGATTAATGGTTTACTTTATAATATGCTCGGGAATTTAGTTTTTGTTTAATGATAGATTTTAATTTAGAGTCAGTAAGCTCAGTATTTTTTTTTTGTTTTTTTTTTTGTAGAATTATATACAATTTCCTAAGAATGATTTTGAAGTTTTGGCCAGTCTATAAAATGTAGATTTGAGGTTTCCTGTGCTCCTGGTTGCTTTTAGCTTATCAATGTTCGTTGGGAAATTGTGTAAATTCTTCCTAACAAAGATTATTATTACAAATATATATAGCGACGGCAGTGTTGGAATACCTATTTCCTTGAACAATTCCATCAGTGACACACGCGACCACAAGTTATAAATAGCTCTAATAGCCCATTTTTGCAAAATAAACACTATCGATATCCGCACCCGCTCCCCACAAAATAAGACTGTATGTAATTAATACTGTTAAAGTAAGCGAAGTAGACCAACCGTGCCGTCGCCACATTAGTAAGCTGCCTTATTCTCCTGACTGCAAAAGCAGCGGAGCTCAACCTACTTGCTAACGCAGTTATGTGGGAACCCCACTGCAATTTTGAGTCCAATGTAATTACCTAGATTAGAATAATCCCTAACGTACTTATTGATGGAAATGTTCGTCAGTGGTGCAAGATCTCCTATCATAAAGTTGGTATAATTTTTCTCTACTTTTCCGGATTACGGTAGTTGCCCACTCATTGAATGACATTTTATTACTAATTTTAATTCGCTTTTAATTACAGATTTTATTAAATTCTCTACATACTATATTATGTAGAAGCATCTTGAACAAATAGATCGTTCGGATCATTTGATTCTGTCTGTGAATTTGATATGGAGACTAACACAGTACTACGGTACTACCATTTCCTTAATAGCCATCTGGGGTGTGATTCTCTCAAAAACGCGGTCGGACGAACGAACGAGTGAATGTCGCAGAGCGAACTCATTTTAACGCGTGCATTCTCAATTAGGCAGCCTTTTACGTTCAATCTTATCGACAGAAGCCATGCTGCCAAATTGAAAATGCACGTGCTAAAACGTGTTTTGTTCGCTCTGACGGGACTACTTAAACTCGCCGCTGCGACATTCACTCTTTCGTTCGTCCGACCGCGTTTTTGAGAGAATCACACCCTTGTTGACTATCGCCTAGGCACTCGCACTCGCATCTCGCCGCATATTTTTCACCCGTTTTTTATAGCTTTCAATTAGAAAGGGACTGGTAGTAGAATGATATTAACATGTTTTGGTGTGGGCTCCAGTGGAAGGAGTTCTTCCTGTTCGCGGGGCTGATGCTGCTGGACATGCTGGTGTTCACGGCCATGGCCCTGCGCTACCGGTACGTGCAGCCGCGCGCCAGCACCCAGGACTTGGTAGTCGAGGAGATCCGCCTGCCCGAGAAGAACCCTATCAAGGAACACTGATTGTTACATACGCGTTATTGTTATTCAATTACATTATATTTTTTGTTAACTAAACGCGTAGTGTTATTATTTGGTGCTTCTGAAACACCGCTAATCACTGCAAATATTATTACCACTCAAAGCATATTGAGCTCGAACTTGAAAAAGTTTTAAAAACCAAAAACCGCCATCTAGAACGTTTGTATTCACTCCGGATCAATTCTTGCAAGTCAATTTTGGACCACTTCCCGTTGTATAACAGGTTGGAGCAATATTTTGGTATCTAGGAACTGATCTGATGATGGACTAGGAGAACGGCAAGTACATCTCTGCTGTACTTTTACATAGACACACCGAATCGGGATTCGTAAGTATGGTCTCGATATGCAGATGATTAGGGACCCTATTCTCGTGACTTCGAGATGATTTTTCATGCGATATGCACTGTCAACTGCGTACATTTTTTTGACATATCTCGCATGAAAAATCATCTCGAAGTCACGAGAATTGGGGTCCTAGGTACTTTTCAATAACGAACAGTCAGCATGAAAATCATAAAAATCCATAAAAATAAGAAAGGTGCGGAACCCCCCGTGCTCGAGTCCTACTCGCTCTTGACCGGTTTTTAGGGATCTGTATCCAAAGGGTAAAAACGGGACCCTATTACTAAGACTCCGCTGTCCGTCTGTCTGACACAAGGCTGTATCTCATGAACCGTGATAGCTAGGCAGTTGAAATTTTTACAGATGATGTATTTCTGTTGCCGCTATAACAACAAATACTAATAACAGAATAAAATAAAAAATTGAGGGGGGCTCCGATACAACAAACGTGTTTTTTTGCCATTTTTTGCTCGATTTTATAACGGCAACAGGTAGACGCTTGAAATATTAACATAATAATACTATTTACTTGTATATTTACTCCCATACAACAAACGTGTTTTTTTATAGATAATGGTTCGGAACCGTTCGTGCGCGAGTCCGACTCGCACTTGACCGGTTTTTTAATGCCCCGTTTCAAATGTCCCAGTACAGGTACGCCACATGGTTTAGCACATTAACAGTTTCGAAGCACCGTTAAAAGACAATCAATCAAATATGTGACTTCATAGTTTGTTTATGTTTAACACAGAGACCGAGCGGCGAACAAATCGACGCATTATAAAAGTGCTCTTGAAAAACAGAATGTGCCGAGTTAAATGGCGTGAACGCATTACACAATTGGTTTTGGGTAATTTGTGTGTTGTTCCCACCAGACTCCGCCGGCCGGCGAGGGACGCATGCGCTGCTCCCCCGGACAAACCAGATCTACGCAACGCCTCTCAAACTTTCAACCAACGTGTTTTTTCATATTCTTTCGTTTTTAGGTTCGACTCGTATTGTATTAGATTTGGCGTATAACTTTATTGAGAGCCGGGGTATGCATGAGGTGCGGGGAGAGGGCAACGGTTGGTGACTGTATGAACTTTATCGTACCTCACCCCCGCACCACTTGCCTACACCGGCTCTCAATTACTCCTATAGCACAAGCACTTTATGATACGCACCAATAATAATCGCCAGTAAGTAAGTATAACGATTCTTTAGACTAAATAGAGGGCTTATGGTTTTGTACCTCCTAAACTATACCATTTAGGTACAATTACAATCAATGTACATCTATCTATATCTATACATACTAATACTAATACCAATAATATTATAAAGAGGTAAAGTTTTTGAGCTTGTAATCTCTGGATCTACTGAACCGATTTTGAAAATTCTTTTACCAATAGAAAGCCACGTTATTTGTTATTGTCATAGGCTCAACGAAGTGGGCACGGGTCAGCTCGTCAATTATAATATGCTACATACGAGTACTGACCTACATGGTGTAAGTCTATATGTATAAATAAATAATAATTGCCACATGTATGACGGAGCATGACTTGAGAACGGTTTGCTTGACCTGATTTTTTGTTGTGTTCGTAATTACTGTCAGGACAAGGTGTGAATAAAAGAATAATTTCACGCAGGTAAGAAAGAGACAGCGATATTGAGAACCTTCGAGAAACGTGTGAAAGAGATTACACGATTAGAAAGAAAGAGCGATTCTGAGAACCTTCGAGAAGCGTGTGAGAGAGATAACACGATTGGAAATGAGACAGACAGACAGACAGAGAGACAGACAGACAGACAGACAGACAGACAGACAGACAGACAGACAGACAGACAGACAGACGGACGGATGGACGGACGGACGGACAGACGGACAGACAGACAGCGAAGTCTGTGTAATAGGGTCCCGTTTTTACCCTTTGGATATGGAACCCTAAAAATTACGCGTTGTCCAGGGTATACCAGTTAATGTTATTTTGATACTTGTAGTGTCTTTACTCGTATTAGACTTATTATGTACATAGGTACGATTAAACTGTATAAACTAGGTATCATAAGTTTTTATCTCATGACATGATCAATGAAATATAGAAACCAGTTGTTTACAATATATTTTATTCAATGTTGAATTCATATTAGAGCCTGTATAAGTACCTAATAATTACGGTATTGAGATATTAAACGTCGAAAGTTTGAGAAACGATACTGTCAATGGAATGAAAGGGCCTGCAGACGACTACTTGATAATTGCGTATAATAAACGCTCAAAAACAACAAACAGACAAATACGGGTTGGGGTTGCGCAATTTTTTATGCAACTATAGAGAGGTACCTATACGTATTAAGGTACTTGCGTATTTACTTACTGATGCCAGGAATACTGGATCATATAGATTAAAAGTTATAGACATGTTTTTTCAATACAAAAACCGCAAAGCATTACTTATATTATTACTTGCTTTTATCTTGAATACGTTTATGCTGTAATCTTTGATTATTTACTGTCTAGATTGAGTGTAGCCCTGTAACTGCAATCACTACGATAGAAACAGGAGTCTTTGCATACTTGTGTGCTTGACTGCTTTGTCTGACACTCGCAAAACGTCATTCTATTTATCTCTGTGGGAATACATAGGGATGCTATCTAAAGATATATTTCCTATTTTACTGGAAAAACTGATCATGTGAAGGTTGTTGTTGTGAGGTGTTTGAAAAACTAAAAAGATATCAAATCAAATAGGAATGGTTGACTTAAAAGTTTTCGATTGACAAAATACACTCACGGCAAATTTTGCGGAACAAAATAAAAGTATTAAGACATTTTGAAAAAGTTATTTTTTTGCCCGTGTAAAATGTTTTAAGTAATTTTTTTAATAAAAAAACAGAGACGTCATTAATTAAGTGTAATAAAAAAATAATACATACGTACATTAAATCACGCCTGTTTCCCAGAGGGGTAGACAGACAGAGACCACTTCTTCCCACCTGCTGCGATCCTGACAAATCTCTTTCGCTTCTTCCACATTCACGATTCTTTCCACTCTAAGACTCTTCCACTTTAAGATTCGGCCTTATGCAGTATTAAAAAAAAAATGTTGTGTATGTGACACAAAACTATTACATTAAAAATTTAGACTGGTCATTAATGTTTTGCTAAATATGCCGTGCGATTGCGAGTGCGGTAGGCAATAGGCCAGCTGACCCCATGTCAAAATTCCAGTTTGTAAGTCAAAATTTATTTTTACCAACTATACTAGAACTTAAAAAAAAATTCGACGAATTCATGTCATCAAAGTTCTATCTAGAGAGTAAATAATCAAAGGCTGTAATGTTAATCTGCTTAGTAATTTTATGTGATATAAAATAATTATTTGTGACGATTTAGATCACCAATGTTCATTTTCCGGCCGGAATTTATGCGTAGTAAATGTATGCGAAGGCAGACTATGCCACAAGAGTTTATGCTTTAAGTTTCGTATACTTAAGATTATTATGCATTATAGAATTATTACAAAAGTGTTATGCCGAAGGAACCATATAACACTCATGTAGGTATGTCATTTACCCATTCGAGGCATTCGTGGCAGCTCTTGTGAAATGACCATACCAGCAGATCACAAACATGTTACAGAAATCCTGCATGTAAAAACATTGTATTTTGCATTTGGTTTAATAATGTGCAAACTCTTATTTAGTAGGTATGTCGAACGTGGGTACATTTTTAAAAACAGTTTATCAACTTTAATGACAATGTTTGAATGTAGTTCACGACACGGATTAATTAATTGTAGTCAGGAAAACAGTTTTTGCAAAGGCGTCGGTACATGTTCCGGGCACTTTAAGACACGTGCGCGGCGCGCGCGCCAGGCGCCGGCACGCGCGGCCGCCGCGGGCGACGCGGCCGCGCTCCCCGGATAATCCCCACCAGACCATATGCAGACAAATAAATAAATTAACCAAATCCAACCGTGGAATCAACTGCAAATCCGCGGTCGAAAATGTTGGTATAAGACTTTTTAAATTAAATTAAAACTCATGTGAATATTGGCGTCTGGGGACCGTTTCATTTTAAGCTGCTTGGCTGTGTCAATTAAAGGGTTACCTACTTTACAAATTAGTTATATAATACCTACTTGCATTAATTATTTATGCTTGTCGCTTGATGACCTTACATTTGTAAATCACGAAAATGGTGTTGCGGTTACACTAAAATGAAAATTCGGCAGAAATTAACCTTGATTGACCCAACATAGAACTGTGTCACGGTGTCAAGATGTTCAACTATTCCCACGATTTTATTTATAACGTCACTCTAACACAGTTCCATGGTCGATCAGGGTTCTATTTTGCCGATTGCACATGAAAGAACCGTCATTTAACCGTTAAAAGAATGTACATATTTATATCAAAAGAATATAATATCTAGTCCAAAGGCAAATCCGAAACTGGCAAACCACAAAACATTTACTAAAGCTTTAGGGCCTCTGTTCTACCGGGTAAAACCACATTGCCTTTGAAATGTAATCGTAGGTATTGTTTTTAACTCAGCCGCCTTTACTGTCAAGTACCTAAATAAGATCTATCGTTTTAACGTCGAAAATACTTACGATAACACGTCATTAGCAATTTGGTTTTACCCTTAAACAGTAAAATAGAAACCCAGTACCCAAAGTTGTTGTTTTACTACAATATCTCAGTAGGTACCTAAAGATTGAACAAATAAAACGTCAATTTCCAAAAGACCCCATCTCGTGGCAGTCGACAAAGCAATTGAGAGGGCTGTCAGTCGTGAACTCAGTAAAGTTGTGCACACATGCGTTGAACTCAACGAGGCCCTCAAAATGTGTATCACACAATCCGACCGACGAGAGGTCTCACGCGAGCGCCGGCGGTCGGCTGCCGGGCCGGGGGCGGGGCGCGCGTGGCGCGCGCGCGGCGGGGGCGCGGGCGCAGCGCGACAAATCAATTACCGCTCCGATTGGGCACGACTTCCGAAATTACCTACAAATTACACCCCTTGCCAAATTTGCCTGCTAATTAATAGGTGCGTAACGTTTGGCCCTTTGAACTCACTCCGTCACTGGCAGTAAGTAATAAACTAAAAAAATTCGTGTACTTACTAATCTTTCATAATACGAGTAGCTGTACGTTTCTAAAGATTTTCTGTCTGTCTGCCAACGATTGTAAACCGCAAAACTATTTCTAGTACCTCATGAGAACATACAAGTATTTCAGAATAATAAAAGTCGTGTCTTTGATTTGATTAAGTAAATAAATCACAAATCGAAACCACATGACTTTAGATAAAGTGCACACTTAATAAAGACTTGCCTATCTTACAAAACAGGGACGCGTCTCACGCAGGCTCGTACTTTGAACTGTGTTCCGCGGGAATAAAATGTTCTATGTTGTAAGCTTGTAAGTTACTTACAAGTGAAACATAACTAGTGACGATAGGTTTACACCGCCTGCCATGTATTTTTGTCTTATTATTTCTCTGTCCAAGGTTGTCTGGAAGAGATCGCTATTTAGCGGTAAGACCGCCTGTTGTATACATATATGTTATTCAAATGTACTGTTCCTTGTTTTGTTTTCTGGTGTTCAATAAAGAGTATTTGTATTGTATTGTATTGTATTGTACTAAGGCTGGTATAAAGATCCGTTAGATCAAATTTCGGTCAGGAATGTCAAAACTTGTATGAAGTTTTTAAACTTTGATCTGACATATTTACTAACGGAGGCCTAATTCAACCAAAATATTGAATATGTATGTATAAAAAATCCCATGTTGTCACCAAAAGTATTATTAATGTTAAAACGGATTAGGTATAAGTAGGTAAACACTTAAACTCAGGATGAACATGAAAATTCATTTGGAGCAAAACTCGTTAAGTACTAGGAGTGATAAGATAATGCATGATCCTTAAAATAACGAGATTATTTTGCAATTTGTATTAATTTTCATATCTGGTTGGTAATGACTAATGAATGAAGTGAAATAATATTCAAAAGTTTATTTAAAAAGTACTAACAAAAATGTACACTTATAAGAATTAGGGTGAACGTATTTACCAGTAAATTAACAGTGCCAATGAATGAACAAAGTAAGTCAGCATAATTATTGGCAAAAGAAGAGTTCTGTATTTTTTTACAAAACATTTTTTTTTTACATTTGCGACATTAATAACACCATGGTAGCATCGAATTTAACTCAGATGTATTAGTTGCAAAATAACGGGTACATAAATTGGACATGTCGCAGACGTGTTTTCGTTGTATGGGGCAGTAGGTAGTTAGCAGACTAGTAAGTTAACTTGTGTTTGATGTGATACTGTAGGTCCTTATTCCAAACAACTGCGATCCGCAGTGTGTGTTTATTTTAAGTCTTAAGGATATGTTTTTCCTATTTACATACCTACCATATCACGTGTTTTTCTTTCAAATTGACGTTTTTAAGCAAATGGATCACAGAAACCGCTTAAACCAATAAATGAACCGCGGTGTTCATTCACTAGAACAGTGTAAATTACCTACTTATTTTACAATATTATTCGTTTTCGTTGTTGTATTAAAGTTTCTTTTTCAGAAACATAATTGATTGTCCGTCATGTGATCAGTATTCGAACAAACTCTTAAATGCTTAAAATGCTAGTTCATTTACTGGTTTATAATTTCCAGTAAATGAACTACCATCAATACGACTAGTTCATTCATTGATTTCGCATAAAATTTAAGAGCCAGTTATTGTACGATTGTTATTTTACAAGAACCTATTATACCTACATCGTTTTCAGGGTGGAAAGTTGCACTTCATTGTCTAAGTCTAGGTACCTACTAAGTAGTAAAATAACAAAGTATAAATAAATTTCAAAGAAGAAAAAATCATAATAAACTATTGAACATCGGTCGTTCACTGGTTTCATTTGTTCATTTACTGGTGTTTTCATGTACACTCACTGGTGTTTTGGGGTGTTTTCGGGTTAAAATAGCTATAACTTAATATTTTGCACTATTATTGAAAAATAAACGTTCAATAAGCAAACTAGAACACTTGCTTGATTGATAACGACAATAATATTTGACGGAAACTGCTCCCATTTTAAAAAAATATATATTACTCGTAAAGACGAAAATCTTCTTAAAGGGTCATTCACTGGTACGCTTACCCTATTACCTTACATGATAGCACTCGCTGTATATTCATATCTTAATTATTATTGAGTCAATTTACCGCTAGTGACTAACCTTGTGTCACGAGTCAGCTCAAAGTAAGACAATGACATGAGTGACTAGCTTCTCGTTACCGTTATTCCCTTTGGAACTTTATTATTTTACGGGATGAAAAGTACAGCCACACACACACCATTACCTACTTACTTGAAATCATTGAAATCGTTTTTTTTTTTGGTTTATCCGTATTGTTTTCAAAGCGGGCAGCGTAAGTTCACGTTTGTATCGAAAAATTCATCTGAAGAATTCTAAATTTCCAGGAGCGTCGCAGCCGTCTGCCAGTTGAAGGGAAAGCTCAAACCACTCACTCGTTGTAGTTCATCCGCCATTCACGAACTCTCCATGGCTGTGATACATTGTGTGGTGTAAGCTAAGATAACAGATGCAATAACTAATACCCACATAGGCATTTTTTTACTTCTTAGGGTTGGCAACGCAGTTGCGGCCTTAAAATTGTAGCCTTGATATTGCAGTCTTGAGATTCCAAATGTGTATGGGTCTCAATTGTATATTTTCTATCTCAAGCCCACTGTCCATTAGGCGGCCGTGCTCGTTTCCTTTATCTGCGCTAAAACAAACATACTTATTCGAAAGTGTCTGCATTTGTACCGACGTTTAATACTGATGTGTTAAGCATTTCAGATCACTAATAAATAAGGGTTATCTGTTACCACCCGCACACTTCTGCTGGCTTATTACAGTGGAATAAAGTTCAAAGTGGCTACAAAAAAACGTCCGGTGGTAACTAATGGGTATGACTAGGGTTGCCACCTTTTTTTTAACAGAATAAAGTATTACTTACCAGAAGAGGAAGAAAAATAAAGTACACAGCATAAATGTAAAGTATTTTTTTATTATCTTTAAATGCATATTTTGTTATCATCAGACCTTGCTTTTTCTAACAGTGTTTACATTTAAAATATCAATCGCGTTCAAAGATGGCAAACACTGGCTTTAAGGCATATCATTAGCTCATTTTTAATGAAGTTATGTGCAGCTTCATTTCTGTCGTCCTGCCACTTGGCTTTCATTAGGTATATGTAGAGAAGAACCGTTCTGTAAATGCCAGTTGCGTTCAGAAATTAGGTACCATTTCATTAAAATATATTAAATATTAGAAAAAAATATCATAAAATTAAATGTCATAAATAAAGTACTTTGCCGTACTTTATGTGTTGCGTAAAATATAACGTACAGGAAGCTAAAATAGAGTACAATACTTTATAATAAAGTACGGGTGGCAACCCTAGGTATGACCCATATAAATAAGTATCTGGGCCCTATTTCTCGAAAGTATTAGTTTACTAGTATATTAGTTACTAGTTATTAGTGAAAAATTTACGAGTTCTAATATTTTCTGTTTCTCAAAAATAATGATTAGTCTTGTAACTAATACTGGTAGACTAATAAAAAATAATAGTCTGGCTTGGCTGAATGCACCTACTACCCATGCCTTCTTACATATAAAAAAGCGGGGAAAGTCCCCGCCACTTTTGTATTCGTTTTCTTTTGACGTTTGCACATTGGCGGTAAAAGCGGATTGTTTGGTTAATATAACGAAATCTAATCTTTCATTAAACTGGAACGTGATCTCAAATAGTTCGTACACGTATTTCTGTTCAAAAAGACTCGACGACGGCGAATTATTATTAAAGTTTCTTCACCGTCGGAAGCGTCCGAATCTGTCCACATTTTATAAATTGGTTTGTTAAAATGTGACACTAAT
This sequence comes from Acleris cristana, assembly GCA_948252455.1. Classification (NCBI taxonomy): domain Eukaryota; kingdom Metazoa; phylum Arthropoda; class Insecta; order Lepidoptera; family Tortricidae; genus Acleris; species Acleris cristana. The sequence goes on from OX411772.1 coordinate 44,753,488, forward strand.
AGTTTAGAGTGGACCAAAACCCAATCTACTCTAATAATATTAGCTAATATTTATTAGTTGGTAACTAATAACTAATAATTTATTACTGTAGCTTCGAGAAACGTACACTAGTAAACTTGTAAAAAATATTAGTTCATGGACTAATGTTATTAGTCTAATAAGTTTCAAGAAATGGGCCCCTGGGACCCGTTTCTCAAAGCGTATTAGTCTAATAATATTATTGTTTTGTCTCGTAAATAAAACTAAAAAATGAGACAAAACACTAATATTATTAGACTAATACTTTACGAGAAACGGGCCCCTGTTGTTCAAACAAATTTTTGTGATAACGGATAATTCATACATGGCATTTTTTTTCTTACACAGCTCCTTGATATCGCCACAAAAGAAAATTCAAGTTAATATAGTTTACGTCTAATTTATTATTATGGTGCAACGAAACACTATTCATTGAAAAAATTATATGGTATTTTTTCTCAAATATGTGTACAAATTGTTTTTTCTACAGTTATATTGTGTTTTCTTTCTACAATTATAATGTACCTATCGATGTAGGTATAGATTTTTTACTGCTAAGTAGTTATTGTTTGAACAGACATTTTAGAATTAAATAACCAACCTATTTGTTCCCACACTTATTAACCAACCGCCGAAAAATAAAATGACGTCCGTTTTTTGCCAACTAATAAGCGCCCTTATATTTAAAGTCAAATTTTTAGGCTTTAGTTTAATCTTAAGTTTTTAAATTTAACAAGTTATAGTTTTAAATAGCAAATATTGTTGTAGCAGAGAAAATAAGAAAGTGTGTTTTTAATTTATTTAAGAATGTTGTAAACAAGTATGTTCATAATAAGTAGGTAAATATAAGGATTATCTACGGAACTTAGCACCCATTTACATCCGTTTTGTTTGTCGGCGAAGTCGATAACCACGCGTCGCATATTCTTAATATTCAACTTGGGTCCAATTTTCACATTGATGTTTTTGATGGGATTTAAAGTAACTTTGGCCTCAAAATTATGCCCGCGCCGCCGGACTGCGAGTGAGCTGCGGGACTGCTAATTAGTTGCTCGACAAGGCACGAATTATGATAAAACTTCCACGTGATGCGAGGAGGCTGTTCATAACTGTATAGGGACTCGTGAACTGATGTAATAGAGATGTGCAGTATTCAGATCGATGCTGTATTGGCTTAAAATATCGCTTTCAACCACCGATTCAAGAAAGGGAGCCCTTATTATTTTGAAATCCTTGCTTAACTATGGACTGTCTCTTCATCTAGGTTCGAGAAAAAGTTATCAATACCGAAATGATTGTGTTTGTTTCGAGTAAGCTGTAAATTTTCCATTTGTACAGTATAAAAATTTTAAACAAGGAAACAACAACGGCGCAACATTAAAGTTGTATTATTGAAAACAATAAATATTATAATTTTTATTGCTAATTTCAAACGGTTGCTACTAGACGTCATGTTACTTAAGCAGGTCTCGGAGGAGACGGAGTTTGACCCCTGCGTCATCCGATATCTGCGGCCACGAGGCCGGCGACCAGCACCACGTTACACATACATTCTGTCAAAAAAGTATCGGGAATTGATAATTTGTTTATGGTTCCGAATTCAATTTTTATTTTTTTATTTTTTTGCTGGTTTGGCACAGCTGTTTTCCATTTTGGCGCGGAGTTTGAGTTTCATCTCTCAAATAGATTAAATACAGTGCTTTTTTTTGTTCGATCATCTCTAGTGTGTGATACGAATTTCTGCGTGATTTAATAATGGACAAAAACATCGAACAAAAAGTTTGTCTCAAATTTTGCATCACAAATGGAATTTCGTGTTCGGAGTCGCTGAAAATGGAACAGAAGGCTTACGGTGACTCGATGTTATCAAAAACACGTGCTTATGAGGGGCACAATGCGTTCAAAAGCGGTCGAGATGTGATGGAAGATTTGCCTCGCTCTGGTAGGCCCTCAACGTTGTCAACAGAAGTCTGTTGACTGTTTTCTTTAACTATTGCGGTGTTGCGCACTTGGAGTGCTTTCCGAAAGGTCAAACGATAAATAAAGAATATTATTTGAGTTTTATGCGGCGTTTAAGAGAGCCAATTCGACGAAAAAGGCCAGATTGGTGGAAAGAAAATTCTTGGATTTTGTACCACGATAATGCGCCTGCGCCAAGGCCATCATTATAAACGAAATTTTGATCAAAAACTCAACAAATACCATCGAGCAACTACCTCATTCACCAGATATGGCTCCAGCCGACTTAATTATTTTTCCTAAACTTAAATTACCACTTCGTGGCACCCGTTTTCATTCGGTAGAAGAAATAAAAGAGAATTCGCGCCAAGAACTGAACGCCATTCCGGAAAAAACGTTTAAAAAAAAAATCCATGATCGGATTATTCGTGAGCGTGAGTGTATCATTTCTGAAGGAGCATACTTTGAAGGCGATAAAATAAATTTGGAAGAATAAGTTACATTTTTTGTATTATTGACCTTTTCCCATCGAAATATAATAAGTATGGAAGAGTAATCGACGCTCAAAATCTGCCCCACTGACTTAGTGCCGGCGGGGGTGGAGCTATTAATGAGTGCCGAACTGTCTATCAGTCGACTTTCTGACGTAGTGTCAAACAGTTGTTTACAATCACAAAAGAAAAAATCGATATTAATGATTACCGGATTTAAATGACGCTGCAACCATGCCAAGTTGCATTGTAAATTGGTGCAGTACCCACACAGATGCAAAACAAAGCGATATTTATTTTCATTAGTAAGTTATTTAATTTTTAATATTCCATACCAAAATGTCATGGCCGATGTTATGCAATATATCTTTGAAAAATGTGAATTACAAGCAACTACTTCGAATGAATAGGAAATTAAATTTTATGTCATCTTTACTATCGTTAGTTTATGTACATAATAAAAAAAACGAAATATGACCTTTTCCTTTCGAAGTGCGGAACCCTAAAAAGCAATAGGCTTAATATTAATTGATACTTGTACAATAACTGAGTTGGTAAAGCTAAGATTGTAAGGGCCTGTTTCACAATCGACAAGTAAATTTATCTGCCATTTAAAGTTGGCTCTCTCCTTGTCTATTTTCAAGTGTAAGAAAGAGAAAGGGCTAAATTTTTCTGTCAAATACGCTTTACTTGTCGATTGTGAAACAGGCGGTTAATATAAATTATACTCTATTGTATATGATCTAACTTAAGAGTTGGCTTCACATCTCTAACTGTAGAATAGAAACAGTGCCAAATGGATTATTTGTGATGTTTTCGTCTTACTACTCGTATAAAGTTAATTTTTGTCATGTTTTTTCGGCAGCATCAAATAGGCTGTACCATCCAAAGCGACTATATACCTATACATATATAGGTATTATACTGTCACGTATCTTTATGCCTATAAGAATAAAAAAGGGGTTGCAATACCTATATTTGGCACTTTAGATGCTAAAGACTATTTGACGCTGACTACTCTTACAACATAATATCTTCTGATATACTATTTTACAACTTTATAATAGTGTAACATAAGTAAGTATGTTAAATGATTCAAGGGGAACAATCATTCAATAATATAAAAAAATATTAATAAAATTCGTTATTCAATTACTGTGTTGTTTTTGTATTAAACCATCCACGTCAAATGTTGAAAGACATGGCCGCGTTCAAGTAACCCTTATGAATAAAAATATTGACCAATGGAAATCTTGTGTCAGAGAGCTTGTAACCAATTGCAGATTTTTGTCTTTCAAACGGTATAAAACCTTACTGAAATTACTGTCTACTCAAACGTTATACCAGCATCTGACATAAATGACTTCATACCTTAACTCAATTAATATTTAGTTGATTATTGAAACCACTCGATACATAAGATCTTTTCATTTCAAAAAGTGGGCGTTTTGGAGCGGATTTGTCAGTCGTTTTTGTTAGACGTTACTCTTCCATACTTATTATATTTCGATGCCTTTTCCCGGTACTTTTTTGACAGAGAAGTACATAGCTACGTTTACTTCAGATTTTACGTAAAACAAGCTAGCTGAAAAGAATCTTGATTGCTTTGTAAGTAGGTACTTATATTTGCGAGCTACAAAGGAGAAAAGGACTCGCAGCCTAAGGGTTTCATACAAACTTAATTAAGTATGTAAGCATGTTTGTAAGTATAGATACTTAAAGATTAATCCATCCCGGGAGCCAGTCTCGATGATATACAGCCACAGGGTGTCCCAAAACTTGACGTAAATATTACGCCATAAGAAAGGGCCTTCTTTACCAGTCAAAGTTTTAACTTCTCTATATGTTAATTAGTTTAATATGGTATTAAGGTTTCAACATGGTTTCAATGATACTGGTAAAGAACGCTACCTTGCAGTACAGCTGCGCCTACCTTCGCTTAAAACAGCTATAATTTGACATTCAAAAACTTGATACACAATTAATTGAGGATTGCATATATTATCAAGTTTTAGGATTTACAAATAATAGCAACGGAGGCAAAGATGTACCTCAAAGTAGCGTTACTCTATAAGTATCATTATAACCTTAATAACTCCTACACTAATTAATAGATTAAAAAGTTAAAGCTATATTCTGGGTCGGTAAAAAAACGGCTTCCTTATGGCGTATAGGTACGTTTAAAAAATTGTACATACAAAACACGAAGATTGCCGATCGCTATTAAGAAAATGGTATCACCATAAAATATCCAACTTTTAACTTATTCTGCTTACGAGCAAAAGAAACCCGTGACGCCGTGACACACCGACGGGCGGACGGATAGCAGTGTGTCAGCAAAAAGGTTTAGATTTGCCCTTTGGACGCGAAACCATTTTTTTTTAAATTGTCTGCGTTATAACGATTTTCGGATTATTATTTAAAAGTCAGAAGCTGTGGTAATAGGGTATAGTGCTAATTAACGATTTGTGAAACTGGGTTGGATGCTTCAATTTATTACACCTCCAAAGCTAGGTCCTCACTTATATCATTTCTTTGTATCCAATCTCCGTCGCATAGCACTGATGTCCATCATGATCTTTAAATTGGACGCAAAAAGATACTTGCAACTAGGGTTGCCACCTTTTTTTTAACAGAATAAAGTATTACTTACCAGAAGAGGAAGAAAAATAAAGTACACAGCATAAATGTAAAGTATTTTTTTATTATCTTTAAATGCATATTTTGTTATCATCAGACCTTGCTTTTTCTAACAGTGTTTACATTTAAAATATCAATCGCGTTCAAAGATGGCAAACACTGGCTTTAAGGCATATCATTAGCTCATTTTTAATGAAGTTATGTGCAGCTTCATTTCTGTCGTCCTGCCACTTGGCTTTCATTAGGTATATGTAGAGAAGAACCGTTCTGTAAATGCCAGTTGCGTTCAGAAATTAGGTACCATTTCATTAAAATATATTAAATATTAGAAAAAAATATCATAAAATTAAATGTCATAAATAAAGTACTTTGCCGTACTTTATGTGTTGCGTAAAATATAACGTACAGGAAGCTAAAATAGAGTACAATACTTTATAATAAAGTACGGGTGGCAACCCTACTTGCAACCCGTGCTTCACTTATTTAGTATCATAAACACCTCTCCCACTCCGGTGTCGAATACGCGTATCCTGATCGGTAAGTATGAATGAACGTGTTTTGATACGGTGTATCCGATACGCAGTTCAAATTTGATATTAGGTACGTGTTACGCGGCTTATCCTTGGTCGGCCCCTAATTATTTCTTACATTAACTGATAAAGGTGCCTATTTTTATAAAAAAGCAATCTTGAACTTTGTCACGTAAATATGTAGGTAGGTATTCGGACTTTGGAAAATCAGAAAATAAACTGTGAGTACCTATCCCAAAAGGAAATTTCCCCGGTTCCCCTAGTTTTATTTGGCGGGAGAAGTCTGTCATTGAAGTGGAAGGCCCCAGCCTGCGGTTTACGAGCGGTGTCAGCAGCACGCCGGGCGGGCCGCGGGAGGCGGGCCGCATCGACCCGCGGCTCCCCTGCGCCTTCCCCGCGGCGCACAGGCTCCTGCAAAAGACGGTAAGTCATTTTTCATCTCTACTATTCGTAAAGTAATTATTTCCATATCTCAGCATTCTGAAAATGGCATTTTGATCCCTAAGACAGAAAGCAATTTGGAATAAAGAATTGATCGAACACTCCGCCATTTTTTTTTTCTAGACGATCGAATAATCCAAGTACGGTATTTTCATATTTTGTTGAGAAATGAGATTTAAAAAAATCATGCATATTCCCTATTAGCAGCTTAAAATGCTTGTATCAACCGTATTTTACCGTTTTTAATTTTACTTTTGGTGATCTCTTTTATGATATTTTCATATTTTGTTGAGAAATGCGATCAGCGAGTTTTATCTCATAAACCGTAATAGGTAGATAGAAAGTTAAAATTTTGAACAGTGCGTATTTCTATTGCCGCTATAACAACAAATAGGGCAGAAGTGGGATGAAAGAGCCAAAGACAAAAGATACAGTTAGAATAAAATAAATACAGATATTTTCTGTCTAAATGATGGTTTATTTTTTCATACGAATAATCGCAAAGAATCAGAAAATCAGTAAAATACCCCTTTTAAAACACAAAAGACACCCTTTTGGCTCTTTCATAACAAATTGGTATAGAAAGAGCAATAGTTATAAAAGAGCCACTTATTTTATTCAATACTTACCTAAGTATTTAGCTATACCATCGTTACTCAACGTTTATTAGTAAGGGGGTTTAAGTGTCTCTGTAAATTACGCATAATAACAGTTATTGCACTGCACAGTTATTAATTATTATATAATTCTAATAACAATTTTATAAGTCATTCCTAACAACTGATTTAAATTTAAGGTAGCGTGTTGTATTTTAATTAATAAGAATTTGAATAATAATACAAAAAAAAACTCTTATCAAAAATAGCATGGATAAATTCTATACCGAGATGTAAAAATATTGCTTAATAATTAGCCTTCAATCGAAAATTAAAAAACATTAACTGTTTGCGTTAATCGTCCTTTTTATGGCCTTTTTTTGTTTTTTTTTGGGCTCCGTTTCTTCATAATGGAATTTCTGAATCAAATAACAAAATTAAACCTGAAATAGAAGTTTTTAAATGTTTATAACTTTTTGATGCACTATTTAATAACAGTGTTATGAAAGAGCCAGATAATATGAAAAAGCCAGCTCTTACAAAACCGGCGCCCGGCTCTTTCACGACTTTGGCTTTAAAGAAGTATTATAATCTTAAAAACTAAAACAACAAAAACGCTTTATAAATTCAGTTTTTACGTAGTTGCAAAACCCAAATACATGCACATACGCAATGCAAAATACATGTAAGTAGGTACCTGTGTTTGTTTACAATAAAATACCAAAAAACAAAGTAGAGCACAATATTTATTTGGTAGAGCTGAAAACTTTGACTCAACGAATCCGCGTCCGATGCTTACGGAGAGCTGTCCAATGTTTGTGGGTGCCTGTAAATCAGTGTTGCCACTTAAAAATAAAAACTTGTGCAATTTGGTTTGGAAACTTCCGTAAAAATGCAAGTGGCTCTTTCAAAACCTGGCTCCTTCATGCTACTTCTCCCCTAATAAAAACAAAATAAAGTTAAATGTTAAAGGGTGTTTTCATACAAGAGGCCTTTTTGGCTTGATCTTAATAATGTGGTACGAAACCCTTCGTTTCAAAGATTGACTCGCACTTGGCCGGTTATTTAAATTTTAGGCTTCTGTAAACATTATCTATTGATTTAAGATGTGTTTTAAGATAACATGGAGATATTTCTCCATGTTATCTTAAAACTTTTAAGCTAAGTTTATGTTTATATTTAAGTAAAATTAATTGTGAATATTTCTTGCAATCATTATGCTAAAATAAATATAATTACTTTCAAGACTTTCCTTCGCGGCGAGTAACCATTGTCAGGGGGCATAAAGAATGGGCTAGACAAGTTGCCATCGAGTACAACTTGTCTAGGCCCACTGGGTCATTGTCGCTGTCGCCTGTTCCTGCTACCCGACATGTCAACAAATTCGAAAATATGAAATGCTATTTCCTTTCTGAATCTTCCTTACTTTTAAATGGGCAAATTTATAAACAAACTAAAACAATATTTTTGGTATTATCAGATTCATAGGTACAAAACCACGTAAATACGCAGCCTTGTTCTACTTATGTTGATATACCTACGATGGCTTTTGTTTGACACGTCGTAGCTTTGGTAGGTACGAGTTGCCAGGAAGTATAATATATTATTAGTTCCACTAAAACACCGACTAACGTTAGTGTAGGTATCATACACCTATAATGGACATGGACCTACAGTAAAATCATTAGTGTTAATAGTTAGGTACTCGGTTGTCTATCGCTTTCACACTATCTGGCGTTACAAATACACAGACAGATGCCAGAGGGAGAGAGAGAGAGGAGACAGTGAAATAAAGCCGAAAATACTGTGATTTTACATACAATTACCAGATATCTAAAAAACCGCCATGTTGAAAACTAAGGTAGCACCCCGCCCTCGCTTCGCTTTGGTTACCTAATAAAAATACTTAATTTCAGCGTTATGACGAGACTATGACATAGGTACAGAGACTCGTACCGATACGGCAAGAATGTAAGGTTTTTCAGTTTAATGTCGGAATCCTGAAAACCAAATTAATTATCCTTCATATGTGTAGGATTGAATGTGTCAACCTTTTAATTTTATAAACTTGGCTTTGACGTACTGCCGTGTGTCTAGAATATACCTGTAAGTTCCGAATAAAAAAATAAAAATAAATTTGAAACCAATAAATTATCACGTACATCCCTCTGCTCGTAGTCGAGATAAACTCCGCCCAAGCCTGCCCTTGCTCTCAACAGCACCACCCACCAGGGGTGCGGCGCGCCGTCTAAGAGTCACCCGATACACTACTCTATCACGCTTCAGATAAGGGCTTAAAGCTATCCAGCAGATTCGCAACCCCATTTTGTCAACGCTTTGGTATAAAATTGTTCAGAGCAATTCGTACAGTCCTATTTCGATTTAGTATTAGCTGGCGAAAGGTGCTCCTCCGGAAAGCTCTCGTGGTGATTTGACTTTTTTGTGTTCATAATTTAAGTATGTCAGCAGCCAGGACGCAAATAGCAGACTCGTCTACTTCGCCACCACTTAGGTAAGTTTAAAAGAACATATTTTTTGCTCTGACAAAGGTAACATGTGTTTTTACAGTTCAATTGTGATGATGGTGCTATTGATATTATTTCATATAATTTATCAATTTAAATTACTTACCTAAGCGAAATCTGAAAGAACTTTGCTACCCACCAGCGTGTTTTATTTAAAAAGAAAATAACTAAATGAAAAGCAAGCTTTAAAAATTGCTGCTGCCGACTGCATTTTTTGTTATTGTTATTAAACCCGTTTATTAATTCTACTGTATTCGTATATATTTGAGATGGTGACATTAAGACCTTTCAAATGATACCTATAGGTATTGTAATAATTAGAAGACTTTTTTTTTGTTGACATATATAATTGAAATTTTGCCATTGTTGTTATTTCAATTTTACCAATTTAGTTATCCTATGTTACCCGGGATTGTGAAAGGATTCTAAGGATACCACACACATTTAAATCGGCTCAGGCGTTTAGAAGTTATGGTGGAATAAAAAATAGTAAGATACATAGGTACATACATGAACCCTGAAAACATTACACTCTTTTTTTTGGGCAGTCGTGTAAAAAGGGTGCGTCTCGTAAAATACAACAACAACTTTTTGATATATTTCGTTTTAAAAACATTCATAAGATATAACAAACGTTAGATATAAAAACATATTATTTCATCTAGTGTAATGTTTACGATATAATAATACCATATGGTAAAACGTTCATCTGGGCTAAGTAAGCTACATGCGCCTTGTAAGGCCCTTTTTGCAATATTGAAATAAATAATAAAATCGAGTCATTCGAGAAAACAAACTTTATCACAATATTACTGGTTGATTTGTAAATAAAATTAACATATAAATCAACATATTTAACAAAATTTCTTTAACACCTTCACGACGGCAAAATATTTAACTGTAATTAACCATAGTTACATCGGGCTGATTCGACCCGATGCCGTGATGTAGGGAACGTGTGAAAACAGTTGTTTTTGGGCTTTTTAGGAACATAGGTAGGTACTTTTTAAACTCTATCAAAACAAAAAATATATTACGCAAAACTTAACCTAACATTTTAGATTCTTAGGTAAATAGTCTGTTACATCCTTTCTCATTATAATATTTATTAATAAAAAAATATTTCTCCACAAAATCCAAAAGTACAAATTACATCCACAACACTGGTTTCGTTAGGTCGTCGTCTGTTACATTAGTTTTTATGGTCGTAAATTGTACGGTGGGCCATCTTAGGCTTATCTAAACTTAATCTAACTGCAAAACAAAAATGTGTAAATAACTAACACTTTTGAGCCGTTATTCTAACAATAAATTTTAGTAAAAACGTTTTTAAAATATTTTCCATCATTTCGGTGGGCCTTATTAGGAGTAACAAAAAAAGTGATATACACAGGAACTAAGTAACAAAAACCCAAAGCTTAATAGGCCCTTAATAACACTCTGGACTTATGTCTTACTTATTATGAAATAATAAAATAAAATGTATTCACCTCCACGTTAAGTTTAATAAGAAGATTACAAATTTGAGTAAGTAAATAAGTACACTACATGTGAGAACTTTTAATTTCAAACCTAAAGTAGAATTAAAATTCTACTTAAGTTTTATAATACGGTTCGGTGACCTAATACTAGTAACTGCACCTATCTAAAAAAATACCAAAATGATTCATTTTCTTTTATATGTTCCAAATCAACCGATATAGTCTTAATAAGGCCCGAGGACCCCGGGACCTCTTGGGTACCTACCCGTGTGGTGGGCCTTTATAGGAACTTAACCTTGGCGATAAGGACTACTTATTTTAATGAAAATTAACAAATAATACAAACAACACTTACCTTCTCAGGAGTGCCCATTAAGCTAAGTAACTTTGTACCTACTTAACTTTTTACCTACGCAAAAAGTTTGTTTTTGTGTTATTGATTCGCGTTAAGAAATCAGAAAATCATCGTCGCCACGCACGCCACAAATGAAAATGCACAAAGTTAAACTGAGTTCACTAAGTTCACAGTCCTAAAGTTGCTTAGGAAATGTTCGTTTTTGTAATAACATAGGTGCCTATGTGTCATAAGATTTCACAGCGCTTTTTTGGTAATTCTCAGCATAGGATAGTTTAAATAAAATCCTAACTGTTAATGAAATTTAGGCTTAACCATGAGGGCTGTGTTAACTTGTATTTTTGTTGGTTTGGCGGATGGCGGCAGCGAGAGCCGGTGCGTGGAGTACGCGGGCATGAAGTTCGCGTACGCGGATGCGTCAGACGAGGAGGCGGCGCCGGGCGCCGAGCTGCCGTCGTGCGTGTACGCCGCGGCGCGCGGCCGCTTGCCGCTGCCGCTGCCGCTGGCCGCCTACGTCCACCAGCACACCCGCCAGCTGCACTCAGGTGGGCATGCCACCTCCAACCATGCAGCCCTCACGAGGGCTTCTTCATTTTTATGGTTACGCTCCAAAAAGACAAAAAAGAAACCATTATACTCCGTCTATTCGTCTGTCACAGTGACATATTTCAGCAACTCCGGAAGTTATTGTGGTCTACCCACGAAGGCGGGGTGCTTTCAAGGATTGACCACAAGAGCTTCCGCGAATACATATATTAGGCGAAAATATTTAAGACCCAATAATACATTAGGGCAAAATAAATAATTTTATGCGTTTCAAATCGTTACCGCATTTAAGTTGGCAATACACATAAGTATCATAATATCGACGAAATAAGGTGCCGTCGGCTTTTTCTTAGTACCTACCTGGGTGATTATTCGGCGGTTTAACCGCCGGCATTATTGTCTTCGCATATTATTCAAGATAAACTTTATAAATTTCTTATTATTTTAAATGGAATGGATACTACCTGCCTACCCCCAGGTTCATTGATTTTGACATCAAAAGTTACTGGTAGTTATCATTATTTTCGTCAATATTTGAAGACAACAATGACGGCATTTGAAACGCCCGAATATTCGCCCACCTATGTAGAGTTATAGTATGTACATAGTGTAAAATAATAAAATTAATATTATTATAGTATGGTATATTATATATATACCCATAATAATAAATAACCGTATCATACGGTGCGATATTTTCCTGTTTCCGCTTCTAATTTATTTCAATGTTATTTACGTGAATGAATTCTTTATGCCTAAAACATATCATAATTCCAGTAGATTATAGTAGTTTTTGCAACAGGTGTACAAGACAGGTCAAAAAAGACGAGTGGCGTTGGTTACGATGTGAGCCGCAGTCGAACATCGTAAAGGAAGACGTCACGAGTGTTTTTTGACTTAGTTTATACAGCCAGCGTTGCATACAATACTTTTTCTACGACTAGGTTTCAAATAAAATGCAAAATTAAATTAACAAAATACGCGATATTTACTCGAATATAGGTAACTAATACGAACGAAGCACAGAACAAACAAAACATGAAAATAGCAAAATATGTGTTTATGGATAACTTTGTTTTTAAATTGACGTGCACTTGCCAGAATTTATATTTAAAAAAAGTTTTAGTTTTAGGAACAATAGGTACTTTTCCTACTCCAGGGGGGTTATTATGACATAGCAATGCAGTTCATATTACGGCGAGCGTAAAGGACAGAGCTATAGCAGTTATATAGCTCTGTCCTTTTCTCTCAGCGTAAACTGAACTGCATTGCTATGTCATAATAACCCCCCTGTACTTTTATCTGTCATTTATCTTCTCTTTTTTGATCTCTCTTGTACACGTTGCATAAACTACTATAATATAAACAACTCAGGGGCCTTCCGATAACGCTGGGGCTGTGACACAATGGATGACCACTATATTTCACTCATTAAGTAGGTAGGTAGTAATCAAAACTTTATTTTGGCTGAAATTATGATAACGATGATGAAATTAGATGAAACATACACAATATACCTAAGTAGTTTAAAGCATTTTGACGTGTGTAACAGTAATAAAATAAAGTACTTACCTTTGAATTTAATTATTTCAACATTGTGTTTATTATGTCAAAATATTTATATTAGTTATGAAAAAACGTACAAGTATCAAGGAACTACCCACATAATAGGAAATCAAGAGGTAATAATATGAATAGGTTTAAGGATAGGCCGACTTTTTAAGGCAGGCACTTGACTCTCTTGCCTCCTGAGGCGTCATGACTTCCTCGCGTGATTCCCGCCAGCCAGGAGGGCGCGGGGCAGTAAGTACAAGTGTCAATTGTCCTGGCAGAAGTGCTGCTGGAGGCGTCGGTGGAGCCCGAGTACCAGTGCGGCGGTTCGCCGTACCGCGTGCAGCGCGCCGCCGCCAACGTGCGAGAACGCCGACGGATGCTGAGGTCCGGCCCCAATGGGTACCCTTTATTTGCACACATTATGTTCACGCTTCGAGTTTGTATGTTTAGCTTTGGCTTTCTTCGAGAATCTATGTATTTTTCCTTGTAGTCATTAGTATAATGTATTAGTCGAGGATGATGCGGAAACCTATAATCCGACAACTTCGTGCATGACCGTCCAGCAGAACTGAGAGACGTGTTCCCCCGCTACTCCGCACACAGCCGCCCCCGCTGAAGCTGCGCGTCCACGGGGTCGGAATCGGAACGTACGGAGCGGCCGGATTCGTTGCTTGTATTTATTTCTATATATACAAATATGCTGATTGTACCATAACAATCAATACAAAGCAACAAATCCATCCGCTCCATGCGTTCCATCCCCGAGCCACTTGACGCGCAGCTCGGCCAGCAGTCTAGCACGCACTGCGGTTGCCCACATGCTTTTTCAGTTTGGCTGAATACACTGCGGTTAGCGTTTTTTAAGTTTTTGAAGGTCAGTCCCAAGTAATGAAAATAGCTGTATATTGGTTCATTTTTAGGATTCCGTGCCCAAAGGGTAAAAACGGGACCCTATTACTAAGACTCCACTGTCCGTCTGTCTGTCTGTCAGCAGGCTGTATCTCATGAACCGTGATAGCTAGACAGTTAAAATTTTCACAGATGATGTAGATATTTCTGTTGCTGCTATAACGACAAATACTAAAAATAGAATAAAATAAATATTTAAGTGGGGCTCTTTCTTAAACAACAAAAGGGATATTTTTGGCGTTTTTTGCTAGATTATAATGAATTTAATAGAAAAACTACACGACTAAGTAGACTTCATTGGTTCTTGAGTTACAAACGGTTTAAATTTTTGTACCTACGGAAAAGTTATTTTCGGTGTTGGTAAACTGACCGCGACCTATGTATGTCGATGTATGAGGATATCTAACAGTTTTCCAACGGCCAAGTTAAGTTCGTCGCGAGGTCTAATTTGTTTGTAGTAACGGCTTCGGAACCCTACACTGAGCATAGTCCGACATGCTCTTGCCCGGTTTTTCATAATTCCGCAACATAATCCTGTAATCACAAATTCATTTAAAGATTAAGATAAAATTCAAAAATATTTCAAAGCAGAAGAAAAAATGTTTAGGTATTTCGAAAAAATCAAGATAAAAACGTTACGATTAAAAAAGGAAAGTAACTATGAAAACTGAGCTAAATAAAAGGTTTCCGATCGATAGAAATTACAGTACCTATGCGTGAAACAAATTTTGAAAGACTGTATTTTGTTGTTGTTGTTAGGCTGGAAGGTCCCACTGCTGGGCAAAGGCCTCCTTCCCGCCTTTCCACGTATTTCGGTTATTGTTAATCTCCCGCCAATCAAGCTGAAAAGCTTTTAAGCTCATCTCGCCATCTGCGCCGGGGTCTGCAACGTCGTCGTGTCCGATTTTGCGGTACCGAGTTTGTGATTAATTTTGCCCAAAGATCATCAGGCATGGGGCAGACATATCCGGCCCAGTTCCACTTGAGGGCGGGAGCTGTTAAGGCTACGTCAGCTATTCGTATTTTGGAGCGTAAGACAATAGGTGCCTATTTTCTAATGCGATCAGCCACTTTCACGCCTAAAATACTCAGCTCCATAGCTCTTTGGAAAACCTTGAGGGCAGATTTTTGAACACTAGCCAAAGACCAAGTCTGTGCTCCATAGGTGAGGATTGGAAGAATGCACAATTGCATATGTCCATGAGTTTTCGTTTAAGCGATAGGTACCTATAGGACGTTCCTCTTCATATATTCCTTCATAGCCCAATAACTCCTCCAGGCATTTTCGGTACTTCTTGCGACCTCCTTGCCCTGTCGAGCCTGAAAGGAGACTATTTGCTCGAGAACTTACCTAGATGGGAGGCGAGTGGTCGCGTATTCCGTCACTTTATTACCTATAGGTAGGTAATAGATACGTCGGGAGTGGAGCAATCTAGGAAGCAATACCGGCAGCTCAGGGCGAAGCGTCTGATTTTACCTATCCGAACTACAGATGGTGCTCCTATTAGACTTCCCTGTGTTTTTATATGATAAGTAAGTAATCTTTATTTGCATTAAATGTGGTTAACAATTTGCTCTTACATACTACGTAAATAAAATATCAGATCGCACACTTAGTCGTATTTCAGCATGCAAAAATGGTAGATACTTAGATCTAAACATATTTTGATATTTTCCCAAAATCCCTTAGGTACTAGGACAATTGATAAGCATGTGTGTCAAAAGTCCTCAACAGTATATTTTTTTTGTCCATTAAACATACATATAATGTCCGTCTAATTTTATGATATCTGTCGCTCGGATTTCCCTTTCTTCCTAGTCTGTTACAACTTGTGCTATCCGTGCTGGTTTGAATAGGCTAGGGTTGGTCTTTACAAAACACCCATTTCGAAAATGTAACCTATTTACATCCCAGTTAAGGCTGACAAACACCCTTTTTTTAATTTCCGCAGATAAATAAATCCCAGGAACTTTGTTTCTTTTCTTTCTGATAAGATAGCGTTCTGTTGCAGGTAAAAACCCATGCTTCTATTTCAATTGTGCTGTGGTATCCCCTGTCCGACCATAAGTCGCGTTACATTAGTGATTATTACATAAATATTGCTAAAATGTGCGTGTGTCGTTGTGTCTTTAGCAGTATAAACTCGGCGTTCGACGAGCTGCGCGTGCACGTGCCAACGTTCCCCTACGAGAAGCGCTTGAGCAAGATCGACACGCTGCGGCTCGCCATCGCCTACATCGCTCTGCTCCGGGAGGTGATTAGCTCATTACCAACCTTTAGTAAATGTTCTAAGTGCCGTTTTCGGAAACTTATAATATAATTAATAACATACTTATCAGTCTTAAGATATGTCAAAGGAAATGTAAAAGCCTAAAGGGTTCTATTTACAGTTTATTCGCTGATATACCTACCTGATTAACCTGTCAGTTCCTCTTATTAGAACACCGACTATCGGTTTCCCTAAAGATTAACGACGGACGTTTAATTCAAACTGCAAATGTGTAAAGCGCGTAAGTGTGCGCAGAGTGAGTTTAAAGTCCCAGATAGATGTGCGAGTAGGGTAAAATTGGGGGACCTGGATACGGATCTAGGTATCCAAGCCCCTAATCTTACCCGTGAATACTAAATAGATCAAGTGTAAGTGAACTTATAATGTGCCCACCACCATTTTTATTACCCATCAAAATTAGTTTTACACGCTATTTTTTATATCAACACAAAATTTGAGTTTTGTTTTATTTGATTTGGGCATATTGATAGGAGGTACTGTCTCATGTTTAAATCAAACCGCATGATGCACCCACGCTCATCTGTTATGATGAGATTGCACACCGCATTTAAATGCTAAGAATCTCCACAATCGCTTGATGTTGCAATCTGAGTGATTATTTCCTTAGCAAAGAGTGTGGGATGCATCGTTATGGGGTCTCCTCTCTCCTTGGCAGACGAAACCTGGCGCAACCCAACGGTGTTGACTGTTGCGCACTGAAGGAAGACCGCAATCAATGTTTGGTAGAGCAGGAGCACGGGCGCTTCTACCAGAGGCCGTACTTTGAAAATGGAAGTTCGAAGTTACGTTAGCTCCATCTCTGCCACTCCTCATTCGAGACTAAATCGAGAAGACGGGATGGAGCTAACGTAACTTCAAACTTCGATTTTCAAACTAGAGCCCTCTAGACTTTATAGCGTCCGTGAACTAGTTACGATTCGGTGAGCTATTTTGGGGAAACGAAGGTTTTGTCTGTGCGATTGCTCACGAAGACATAATGACTAAGAACTACCGTAAATATCTTCTGAGGGGCGGGACGGACGACAAGTCGAATTTTCGTTAAGTTAGTGTAGTAAATATTTAAATAAGGAGGTCACACAATTAAGTAAGGTAGGTAATTTACATGAATGAGTTTTTGCAGGTCTTGGATGCCGATTATGATCCATTAACATACGTGGAGAAATGTTTACGAGGAGAAATCAAGGCAGATCGAGCTCATTGGAACACAAGCGGTTTGTTGAATTTTATTCTGTGCCTTTATATGTAAGTGTTTTATTAAAAGCTGGCAATATTGCACGAAAACTAGAACTATTTATCTATATGTATATATAAAAGGCATACCTGAGTGACTTATATATCAACCCTCAGCCGAAACAACTGTAGCTAGAAACTTGAAATTTCCTTTCATGATGTAAGTGACCACTAAGAAAGGATTTTCCGAAAATCGACCCCCAACGGGAAGGAATGGGGGGAGTAGCAGCAAACTAATTCTACGCGTATGAAGTCGCGGGCATCCTCTAGTATGTATTAAATCTTACCGGATTCTGGCGTAGGCACTCCATACTCGTATTTCGTTGTAACATTTATTGAATGCTATATCTCAAATACGTTTAGCTATTTTCAAAATACACTACTTATTTATCTAAATACCTCTCAAATTTTAGACCGGTTCTTCTTATTGACTGCGTAATCTAATGGTGCTCCAACGTTGCGGTTATAAAAGTTTTCTTTAATCATTTTTCCTTTTGAACAATCATTTAGGATTTATAACGATGTAAAGTTAGTTAGCAACGACAGTCGGGTTTTTTAAAGCTTGCTTTTTGTTACGGAACCCTTTGGGTATGGAACCCTAAAAACTGCTCGTTTGCCTCGTATACCATTAAAAAAAACTATCTCGAAAAACAACAAGTACAAAAAGAATTTTCTATTTAAAGTTACTTAATGCGAAAGCCTTAGATGATTTATAGGGGGACACGCAGCTCTAGCGAAAATGACACTTTTTGAGTTCAATGTTTCCTAAACGATCCCTCGAATATAAAAATTTAAATAACATTGTATATAATGATATTTTAAGAGCAGTAAAATGATAACTGTATTCAATATTATAATTTAAAATAATTCTTATACCTTTGCTTTAGGTACATATATTGGAGAAACTGGAAATAAAATGTTTTTTACTATATTTAATTTTACAAAACAATATGAGAGTTTATATTTCGCATCTCTTTCTTTTTCTATTCTTACTCTTAGTATTCTCAAAATGTAACAGTAGTTGCCTTTAATTATTGTTTATTAAATCCGGCCTGATGAGATGAGGCAGGTAGGTACCTACGTTAGTGCTCACGTGTTGGTGTGTTCCACAGATCTGACGGCCCGGTTGTCTTGGATCAACTGGGAGAACCTCGGGGTGAACCCGCAGCGGCGGAGCGTGCTCACGTCGCTGGCTCTCGGGTCGGACAATCTGCAATACTCACACAACTAGCTCTTACATCATAATATCTAGGAACGGCCGATTAAACTCCGTTGTGGTCTCATTATTGTACTTACTTGTTATTTTATAATTATGCATTGCAAGAAAATTACGCTTTCTAGTCATAAAAACTTTGACCTACCTACTTACTTACTTCGACCTACGAGTACCTAATGTAATAAGCTAATAAGATACACCCGGGTTGAGTGGCAGGTAACATACTCGTACAAGTCCTTTCGGCCCATCGTCCCCTATTTCACCATTATGACAATGACGGGTGACAGGTGACAATTCGGGTTACATTGCAAAGTTAATACGCTGATACATCACTGGGTTAGGTACCTACATAAGCTGCGCCACGTACACTGAAATGTCACCAGTCACCTGTCATTGTCGGGATGGTGAAATAGGGGGCTGGTAACCAAGACGAAAGGATGTGTCAATACAAGAATATGTCAAGTCAGGAATACGACGAAAAAGAAAGCAATCAGTTTCAAAGTGGGCCTTTTGTTACCATTACCGGGGCTGCCAACACAAACAAAATATATTTAGGTCTGTAAAAATCTCATAGATGGCATCCTAATAAGTATCAAACTTGAATGAGGATAATTATTCATATGATACATACTAATAAAGTGCAATACGAGTAATAAGCCGAATATTAAGCGGGTTGTGTAGATAAAAATAGCTTGAAGCCTGTCAATTATTTAGATAGCTATACAGACAACCACCATCTATTGCCATGCCATTTTCATGCATTAGTTGAAAATCTAGCCAGGCTGCTAGCGTATTTGTTGGGTTGGGGTCAGGTCAGTTTATGCGGCATCTTTTGGCCGGATGTAGAACTAATCTTTTTACCGTTAGGACGGTGCGCTTTTATGTATGGGATTGGGTATCTGTACTAGTACCTATCGGATTTAATTATCTGTGCCATTACGAAGCTGAGGACCTACTTTGAAAATCGAAGTTCGAAGTTACGTTAGCTTCATCTGTCACTCGTCATTCGAGACTAAATTGAGAGAATGGGATAGAGCTAACGTAACTTCGAACTTCGATTTTCAAAGTAGGTCCTTTGGTTACAATACCTACTCGGTTACGGGATGGGGACTAGAGGATACCCTTTCTGTAGCCTGTTTCGAGTTGAGATTTTTAATGCCAGTTCGAATCTGATTACGGTAATTTGTTATTACCTAGATGGACCGAAATGTTTGCAGTTGTAGTATGTGTATGTAGGTTTTGATAGTCATTTTACTATATTAAGTAAGTAATTTATTTATACTCAGATTATAGAAATTGAGACAAATCTGTGATTAGTCATTATCACCAAAACGCAAATGTATTTGCTGTAGGTATTTGTAATTAATAAAAGATTTTCCAAAACCACAAGTTTATAAACCTTGCAATGAGTGAGCCAAGTCAAAGTGTATTCAATCGGTACTTATATGTATATGTAACATAGAAATACCTATGAGAAATGTTTCCAAGTTTCTCAAAAATATCTTAAGTTCCTAAGTAATCTGAATACCTACGTTCTTTGAGCTAAATGTATTTTTAAGCACCTAAAGCACCCGTGTCCCGAATTTGTTGGCGACTGTACCTACCTACCACAGATTAAATAATAGCTACCTACTAGTTCATCACTCTCTATAATAAGAATAAGAAAGTAAAGTACCCGGCCGATAAGAAGTTAATCCTGAATTCCTGACAAATTGTAAAACCATGAAGCTTCTGAATACGGATACTGTTGACAGCGGTCAAACAATGCTGTTATTAATATATACATCACAGACTACTAAGGGATACTAACGTATATATCGATACTTTAATAGAAAAGCGGCACTTTTCGAAAACAAATACAGTCTGATTTTAAACTTTAAGTTAATAGCGTTCCGAATTTAAATGCAATGAAAATTAATTTTGAATAGTGCCACTTTTCTATTTAAGTATCGATATACATTCTTCTTCTTTTTTTATTAATGGCGATCCATCGCGGTATTTTGCAGTGATTTCGCCAGTGTCAAGTGAGTAGAGTAAATCAGTAAACAGAATAAATCAATGCTAGTCAGGATGGACTTCTTATCTGCCTTGTACTGTACCTACTGTAGGTACTTAAATAGTGTGCGTCGCTGCACGAAATGATATAATAGATAACCTACCTACCTATGTAAGTAAGTAGTATGTGCATACCTTTATTTGGTAATTATTTACCATTATTTTAGCAAGTAGGAACCTAGCAAGATTATAATTTATTTATTTTACTTATATGAACGGTGCAATATTTTAGTTTATCAATTTTATTATACCGCATTCACTGCCAGGGGGCGTGGCCTAGGAACAAACTTGTATGACAGTGAACGCATATATGCGTCGGTGGCAGTGAATGCGTTAAAGTTAGTGTGTTATCCAGTAACATACCTATTATGTGATCAAACTGTTGTCTTGTCTTGTCAGTAAAGTTGACTCTACAATTTGAATATTGTTTGATTTTCATCAGTAAAAACCGAATCGCGTAGCTGTCAATTTTTTCCATAAGTTCTGGCTGGTACAGTCACCAGCAATAATATATATTATCCTACATTGGGCGCAAAAATATCTGACACGCTCTTATACCTGTAGTAATAAAGACGTGTCAGATATTTTTGCACCCAATGTTGGATAATATTATATTATTGCTGGTGACTGTACCTACTTAAAGTTTCTCGACCCCGAAATCAAGTCCGATTTCTACGATTTTTGAAACTGCAATTTAGGTACTTACACGGACTTTTCCAAGGCCTTCGTTAAGATTTCGTATAAAATATTAATTCACAAGCTAATCGTAGAAGATCCGAATTAGACACGACCTTCACTGGGCCGTTTAATCGATAAATATTATTTAGGTATATCAAATTTAATATGTTAAGTTATATAGGGCGAATAAGTATGCTGAAAAATTTCAGTCCAGTAGGTACTTATATATCGATTAATATTTTTTTTTAAACTGTTATTGCTTGTTTAATAGACAAATTACATAGGTACAGTCAACCGTATAAATAAGTGATCATTTATGTACCTTGTCGCTTTCAATCGTTTCACAATTTTGTATGACATTTCAAACACGAAGTTAAAGTGACAAGGTACATAAATTATCACTTATTTATGCTGTTGACTGTATCAATCAAAAGTATGAAGCCTATAGAATATGCAAACGTTATATAGGTTGACTATTTTTTCCCATCATAACTATTGGGTAGGCAGGTATAAACAGGTACTAATAATTTGCACCGGTCTGTTTATTTTATTTTTTTACCAAAATTAAGATCATTCATTGTGAACACGGTGGTTATCAAAAAGTCAGTGTCGCACGTATTCATTCACAGCAATATTTCGTTTTTTAAAACTCGACAAGCAACTGGAATTTAATTTCGTATGAGCTACTGAAATAGGTTGACAACAGAAAGTTCCTACTATTCTCCTTATGTGAAATGGTGACATACCTATCTACAAAAGGGACTGCAGTGAGGACAATATAAACCTATATGTGAAATGTATGTCATAGCTTTCTTAGGTCCCCTGTTAGGCCTATTCCCAGTTGTCCACACCCCCTTTGTCCACACTGTGGACAACTGGGAAAAAAATCCCAGTTATCCACACTGTGGACAACTGGAATTAAAAAATCCCAGTTGTTCACACCCTCGATGATATAAGTACTGGACTGAATTTTTTCAGCCAACCTATTCGCAACATATTATTTAGCGTATCAAATATGATAATAAAATACTTTTGATCGAATAAGCAGCCCGGTGCAAATAGTCTCCTATTCGGATCTTAGACCATTAGGCTATTTTGCATTATTTTTGACTTTACCAATACTTCTATACATCAAAATTATTGTATTGACAAAGAGGTAAATAAATAATAATTGATAGTAGGTATAAACCCTTTTTCTTATTTTCCTCACTCTGCCCTCCTTATTGCAAACGCAGTACCTGCAAAATGGCGGTTTCGAGATAAACGCGATAAACATATTTCTTGATATCTACTCAAGAAATCTCTGTTATATAACTTTTTAAGTGTAACGTAAAAATAGTAAAAAAATCGAGCTTTCTATTGACATATATTTTTTTTTACTTTTTTGCCTTAGTTGGATAAAATGCTCTGTGCTGCATTTTCATCAACTTTCTGGGCTTGCGGGCATGACAGCATCACTAAGAATAAATGCAGTACTTGTGCTTATTACTGCAAAATCACCTAGCATGTGCTCAATACTGCGTTTATAGTTAGCAATCATTTTCTATTTTCATGCCTGGTACTAGTTAAAATGTAGGTAAATTTAACTTCTATCAAACATTTAAGCGACTAAGTGACGAAATAAAACAGAATTTAGGTAGTTTTTATTTTTTTTATTACTTAAGCTGAATCATCACAAAAAAAATGGTTTTTTTAATTCGTATTTTTTTGTTTTTTAATCAGTCTATATAACTCGTTTCGGAATCATTTTTTACTATAGTCTTTAAATATACCTGTACTCATCAAGTTATCATTCTTTGAAATATACAATAACTTAATGTAATGGGCGTTATGGCACTTAATCAAATTTACTCAAAATATTTTTATCGATACATCAATCCAATTAAAAATATGTAACCAACTTCCAAAATCTATTGGTCTACAATTCTAAATCATACTATCGAAACTAAATTCTATATTAGACTTATTATCACAATCAAGATGAACTCATTTTTAATTATTAATGTAATCAGTCTCATAAAGTTTACTTTAGGAACATTATTTAAATATTACTTAAAATACTTTTAGCAAAAATAACTGAACATAAAATGTAAAAAACTCCTAGAGCTGGGCGATTTTTTTTAAAGTTGTACACTCAACTTTTTTTTTGATTCCTGTAGAAATGTGTTTTCTACTCAGAATCAGGAGCACTTTCGATTCCCATAGGAGAAAAAAAGTCTCCCAAGTTTCCTTTCCATTCCGTTACCGTTACCGCCATACAAACTTGTTTCGCGGTAACGGAATGGAAAACAGAACACTGTATTGAAACCTTGGGGCACTTTTTTTCTCCTATGGGAATCGAAAGTACTCCTGATTCTGAGTAGAAAACACCAATTTCTTTAGGAATCAAAAAAAAAAAGTTGAGTGTACAACTTTAAAAAAAATCGCCCAGCTAGGCTATTGTGTTTAGAAGTTTTTTACATTTTATGTTCAGTTATTTTAAGTAATATTTAAAATTTTAAATAATGTTCCTAAAGTAAACTTTATGAGACTGATTACATTAATAATTAAAAATGAGTCCATCTTGATTTTGATAATGTCTAATATAGAATTTAGTTTCTATAGTATGATTTAGAATTGTAGACCAATAGATTTTGGAAGTTGGTTACATATTTTTAATTGGATTGATGTATCGATAAAAATATTTTGAGTAAATTTGATTAAGTGCCATAACGCCCATTACATTAAGTTATTGTATATTTCAAAGAATGATAACTTGATGAGTACAGGTATATTTAAAGACTATAGTAAAAAATGGTTCCGAAACGAGTTATATAGACTGATTAAAAAACAAAAAAATACGAATTAAAAAAACATTTTTTTTTTGTGATGATTCAGCTTAATAAAAAAAATAAAAACTACCTAAATTCTGTTTTATTTCGTCACTTAGTCGCTTAAATGTTTGATAGAAGTTAAATTTACCTACATTTTAACTAGTACCAGGCATGAAAATAGAAAATGATTGCTAACTATAAACGCAGTATTGAGCACATGCTAGGCGATTTTGCAGTAATAAGCACAAGTACTGCATTTATTCTTAGTGATGCTGTCATGCCCGCAAGCCCAGAGAGTTGATGAAAATGCAGTACAGAGCATTTTATCCAACTAAGGCAAAAAAGTAAAAAAAAAATATGTCAATAGAAAGCTCGATTTTTTTACTATTTTTACGTTACACTTTAAAAGTTATATAACAGAGATTTCTTGAGTAGATATCAAGAAATATGTTTATCGCGTTTATCTCGAAACCGCCATTTTGCAGGTACTGCGTGTGCAATAAGGAGGGCTCCCGTCCGCGAATGACGTCGACGCACTGATTTGCTAGAGCTAAACGCGGCACTATACCGTGCGGCATCGGTACATGCTAGCTTCCTCTCACTCTTGCTTCTCTTATATGCAGTACTGTATAATACTGCGTTTAGGTTTAGCGTCGCAAGAGTTGGTTTTTGTTATTTTCGTTACGAGCAAATGCAGTAATGGTGAGTACTGCGTTTAGTTGTAGCGTCGCGAGAGTAGCTCTTTGTTATTCTGGCTACATTCAAATGCAGGAATGGTGAGTACTGCGTTTGGCTTTATTAATATTCGTTGCAATAAAGTTATATGCTAAATTAATATACAGTAAACGTAGCAAGTACTGCATAATCTTCTAGCACCTGCTTAATGCTGCAGATCTTTTTAGCAAAAGTAACATTTAGGTGCAAGTACTGCGTTTCATGTTAAATAAAAAACCTATTTATAATAAGAAAAATCTTGTAAATATATTTTTTACATATAGATTATGTCCTTGGGATGCCATTTTTGCAAAAAAGTGAAAATCACAAAACTGTCGATTACTGCAAGTACAATTATCAGGGCAGCACTGTAGTGAGGTGAAAAGTTTTGTGTTATACACGGGTGAAAAGTTATTTTACGTCTCGTGTGTTGAAACAGTCGCAGGTAAAATCCAACTTTCCCCTCTTGTATAACAAATAATTATTTTCAAAATTGTAAGATTATATGCGTGTTTTGAACGATTTGTACCAGTATGACACAACTTTTGTCAAATATAATAAAGGTCACATTGTACATACTTTCCAAAAATCCTAGCCATATTGGTACAAATAGTATTGCAAAAAAAAAATTACTCCTTTGCGGCGGTATGGCGGCCATTTGGAACCGTCGGAAAAGTATGGCATGTTGATTTTTGTGAATGGCTACTCAACGATGATTAGCTGTGCAAAAATTAGCCTGGTACAAATGGTTGAATAGTTTTATATTATTTGTGTTTTCATCGGTATGGGGGCTGTGTGACGGGTGGGACAGCACCTTGTGACCGGTGGGACAACTAAAATTCAGGCATACACAGATTTGAATAAAATTAATACACTTCTCTTTTGTTTACTTACTAAATAAATTACTAAATGAAATCAGAATTAATCATGTTATGTAAATTGGTGGTGTCTTTTTCGCTGGAATGACCCATTAGTTCTGTACCTATAACTAATGAAAAAGGGGCATTTATTAAGTTTTTTACAGTTTTTTACCTAACCTGCTTTTGGTGGAACAGTAGGTATGTCGTATAACGATAAAACATTCTGGCAAACAAAAAACTGATAGTCTAATGATTGGTAAATAGGTATAACAACTTCTTATCTATTTGCCATTGGCATAATGTCAGTTTATCTAAAATCATTTCTTATAAACATTAATATTACATGATTTTTCATAAACAGTCAAACTACATAAGTAATTTCGGTTAGTATAATTTGTGTAGTAAGGTACCTGCGGGTAATAAAGCCTGTCGGGTAGTAAAGCCTAAGTAGCAAAAATCGTATTTAAAGTGCACGCTCACGCTCAAGGCCGCGGTAAGTAACACCTAGCGGGCGAACAAGAAACTACAAGTTCATTCCGGCGCGCTGCACCGCACCCCGCTGCCAGCGTTGTGTCATTCATGTTGAAAGGTGGCCGCGCGGCACGTGTTATAAAAATTGACCGGACAGAATCGTAAGTATTTTTTGTACTATGACACTTAGCGATGTCAGTTTTCGCTCATTTTCTTTGTTAATATGCTCTTGTAATGGGTTAAATATGTGAGTAACGTGTTGTGATCCAAATATTTTTTATTGGTTTTTGTTTATACACGTGGTTGTTGGGTATTATGGCCTACAAAAAGTACCTATAGGCCTTATTGCCCCTCTTATTTCGTGTATGGAAATAAATTTCTCTTAGGCTTTATTATCCTCGTACTTTATACTTCGGTTTTGTTTATTCTATAACTTAGTTTAGGTTAATACGAAGTTAGTGTGAAACGATTTTTTTATATTTTCATGGTATGAAACATTATTTCTTTTAGGCCTTGTTATACTTCGCATATCGTTTTTTGTGTGAATATGTAATGTACAGTGATCGGAATTAGGTGAGCCAAAATAAGTACTCTTCGCAAGATCAGAATCAATAATCTCAAATTTTCAACTTGAAATATGTCAAGTATTATTTCAATTTTTATGTATTTAAAGTAGAAGTAGGCCTTCATATCCTAGAAATAGTAAAATATGGCCTGTAGTACAATATGGCCTATAGGTGAAATGGAAAAAAATATTTAATTTTGTTTTTATTTATGCCAAAAATGGGTATGTTTTGTTTACTTGATGTGTAAGTAGCTCTCTAAGACTGTTTATTGTTAATTTTATTAACAGTTTATTGACCGGAAAGTACTGATGATTTTGAGTACTAAATAAATGTTATCGGGTCTAATATGCAACAAATACTTAGAAATAAAAGCGTAATTATTAATATTAAATGATTTTTGATCTCAAGTACCAAATATATTACAAAGGTAAACGTGTTTTTTAACTGTTTAAGTTGTTTAAGCTTTTAGGCCTTTTTGTACAACCATATTATAAAAAGGCCTATAAGCAAGGTTTTTAAAAACCTTTTCTTGTGGCTTTATTCATGGTCGAAGCTGCCATTTTTGTTGTTTATTTGAAAATGTATGAAACTAACGACTGATTAAAATTAAAATATGATGATTATATTGGTAATTTTTCATTTTATGAAGAATCTCCCTTAGCTAGGCTTTATTACCCGCAGGTACCTTAGTGGATAATATCAGTTTGTATTCTACTCGTATTGCCTAGTAATCATTTGGGTAAATTGTATTTTTTAAATAAATATTCATTTGATATAAATTTGTTTTGTAATAAAAAAAACAGTTTATATAATTATAATTATCATACCATAATAGTAATCAATTCACAAATCGTCATTAAATAGAAATTAAATTATTTTACACAAATAATCGAATCTAACATGAATCAACGGGACAGATATTGGAAATTAGTGAGCTCTCGCCAAAACTTTCGCTCGAGGGAGCCACTCTACACTCCCATGGGAGACCTTCGCTTCGTGAGCTTCGCTAGCTACGCTCCAGCCTCCACGGGCCCTTCTCGCGAGCTTCTGGCTCCGCGTTTGGCAAAAAAAACACCCTAGGGGTAGGGCAGACAAGACCACGTGGTATTCAACCTGACTTACATAATAGTAGAATACTCAGTCGTCAAATAAAATGTCGGTTTATAATCGATGACATAAAAAAATATTAAGTACAATAATGTGTCGAAGAAATTATCTTAAAAAGAAAACATTAGAATAGGTACAAAAATACTGTCGGTAAAAGAAGGGAACACTCTTATTTACCAGCACTATACTATTACTATTATTTATTGTACTATCACTTATTCTGTGCCTGCATTTAATTAGACGACATAATCGTTAGATAGGTATACGCATAAATAAAAATAAATGCAAAATGTCAATTAGGATAAACGAATTTCGATCAACTGATCAGTATACCTACATATTTAGATTAAATATACATTATACTAAACGACAGTTAGTTATACTTGATCGTTCGATCAATAAATAATTATACTAAACAAAAATAGGAAGTGTAGTGAAGTGAAAAATAGGAAATACGGTAGTTTGCTTTTTGTTTTAAACTGTTTACTATTTTGGTACGGAACCCTAAAAAGGTTGCTTAGATAATAATATGTTTTCTGACCTTTTACCACACGAAAATGTCAGTTCTGCTCAAGACGCAATGAATCGCAGTGACGCGTCGTATCCGTACCGTTTTTGACGCATGCCCTCCACACCAATGCTTAACGGTGCGTATATTACGGTACGTCAAAAACGGCGCCATGTTGTTACTATGACCCCGTCGTTTGTTTAAGCAACGACACCGTTTTTTAAGCAGCGGTGTGGGGAGCGTGCGTCAAAAACGGTGCTGATACGACGCGTCACTGCGATTCCGTACCATCACCGTTTTTTAAGCATTGGTGTGTGGAGCTTGCGTCAAAAACGGTGCTGATACGACGCGTCACTGCGATTCCGTACCGTCACCGTATTTTAAGCACCGGTGTGGGCGTAACTCTTGGTGATAACTTTAGGTTATATGCTCACTGTCAACAGTATTTATGCTTAGAAACGCACAGTGACGTCAACGTTGACGTAAGATCTAATACCGTTTACCATTTTCGTCCATACCTTGTAACTTAAGATTGCCCTAGCGACTGAGAGGTAAGACGTCAATTAAATTTAATGCTTGTTTAGTGATGTGTTGTCTTATTCTATTGCTGTAGTAAAGAAAGTGACAGCTGCATCTTTAATCAAGCATTAAATTAAATTGACGTCTCTGAGTGCGGCAGTAAGACGCTAAGGTGTCGCGGTTCAAATCCGATTCCTGCATCTTTTTGTATTTTAAAAATTTGTTCTACCGCTGCCGTATGCGTGAGAGAAAGGGAAGCCAAACAGTCTGTGATTAATCGCGCGTTATGTAACGACATGGTTTACCCTACGTAAAGAAGTTATCACTTCAAAAAAACGTAGCTCCCATACAAAAGTCAGGAATTCAATCCGAAAATGACGAAAATGAGCAAATTTTTACGAATATTCAGTGACGGAAGTTTTTGGGAGTACCTAAGTAGGTAATTGTAATAATTCATGACGGATACTGTGTTTAGTGAACTATAATATAAAAATGAACCCCTATTTTTCATGGTCACGCTATGAGAACGGCTTTACCGATTTCATTCATCTTCTTTTTAAATGTTTTCAAATAGGTAAGTACCTATAGTAAGGAGTTCACAGTGGGTTACCCACGTAAAAATTGTCGAATAACATCGACATGTTTCGGGCTCGTCCGGAGTTATTCATGAGCAGACGCGGCCGCAGCACGACGAACACTGCGGGCCAGCGCTCTGTCAGCCCGACTGCTCGGTGCGAACGGCGTGGTCGGCGAGAAAGTACCCCCGTTTTCTTCATTATTGGAATTCTCAAACGTAGGATCGCACACAACACTAACTACTTCACTTAATCCTTTACTGCTAGCATTAATCCCTTTGCGAGTAGCACCTATTTGTAAAATTCAGCTACGTTTGCGACGACACTCGTTCTTTTCTTTGCTATCCTAGCATCGCGAACTCGAGCGCTAACCCGCTCTCCACTGCATCGAGCGCTGACTCTCCTTAACAATATCTTGGACAACGACAGCAAATTGGATATCTTCCACAGCACCGAACCCAGTTTTTTGGCGGCAACTACCAGCTACCTGGAGGATATTGCGCCCCCGAATACACTAGGAAATGCTTAAAATTGCTTGCATATGCAATAGTAGTAAATGTAAGAACCATTACTAATCTGGATAATAAGCATTCCATGTCTCCTTTTAACTCGTGTAGCTAGCCTGTTAGTGTTAATAATGGGAACTGTAAGTAAATAAATAAAATGTGGTTTCTACCACCTATTGGTATTAGAGAAAAGGTCATATTTTAGCAACAAAAAGCAATTAACCCAAATCACCCGATGTCAGAAAACTAAAACTGAAGCTGTGTATTCGTTAGAACTAAGCGAATTCATTTATGGCGGTAGCATTTTAGGTCCTATGCTATTCCTGGTTTGCATTAATGATCTCCCACGAGCAATTGACCATCTTATGATTCCTTATGCAGATGACAACACAGTTATATTTACAAATACCTAGACATAAAAATGCATATGAAAGTGACATTAACAGAACTTTTAACTTAATAATTGAATATCTTAACTATCTACAATAACCTTAAAGTTAGTAAGGTCAAGCGGGGCAATTACGTCAAGTGCTATAACTCCCGTCCTAAAGTAAAGTGAGTGAGTGAAGTATAGAAAAAAAACTACTTTTCAATAAATTTAACTTCGATACGAATTTTAAAACGGGAGATAAAGCCAATTGACGTAATAGCCCCACTGACGTAATAGCCCCGTTTGACCTTAATTAATAAACGAATGCAATGACGTCTCAACAGAGAAATAATGTTTCATCCAAAATAAATGTAAGTTAGGTATAAAGGACAACGAATAATAAAACGTTACAAAACAACATATTTAGGACTTGTATTAGATAATAAAATGACATGGAGAGATCAAATTGTAAACGTATGGTATAAGGGCGTGGAAAGGTCGTCTTCAATGCTCTTTAGGATTGTGGACAAGGAAGGAGCGGATTCACCGTAAACAACGTCCATTTCCTTACCTTTGTTTCGTCGAAATATGTTTGCCAAATGTATCGTTTCCCAACCGTTTCATTTACCAATTAGCTTTGTTTTCTGTAAACGTAAATATTTCAGGATTTTATAAAAACTAACCTTATCTACACGATGGTACTGAAATAAATCCTGAAATATTTACAGTTGTAGGAAAAAAGATGGACTGGCAAATGAAAAAGTTGGGAAACGATACATATGGCAAACATATTTTTGCCAAACGGCAGGCTCCGTATACTGCCACTGCCAAGCTTGTACATACTATATGAAATGGCCAGTTTTGTTCGGTTTAATAGTGGCACATTTAACCAGTTCGTCAGTGTTCGACTGCGAAGTAAGTACGTCCCCGGTCATCGAACACTGCTCTGTTTTCTAAAAGCATTCTCGGAATGGCTATAAAGACATTTACCAAAATGTATTGTTAAGAAAGACGGTAGGTATTACATGGTATTACCGAGATCAATACGACACCTGCAAGGAAAATCATCGTAACTCATTTTCACTAACTTTCCAGGAGAGCAAGATAAAGTTAAAAAAAAATATTTAAAAAAAATTATAAGTTGTAATACAAGCCGACGTTGAAAAATGTAGTCAATAAATGCTAATCTTAATGTTAAATTGCTTATACTACCAAATATAAGCTTATTTTTAGGTGTTCAGTGAGTTACAATGACATTCGACAATATTTTGTTTTACATATGACATTTGTAACTCAGACATACAACATAATAATGAGTAAATATGACAAAGTCTTAGCGAGAAACAATACTATCTCTGAGATACAAAATCAATTATGTTATTCAACATAGATTATGAATTACGATTGAAATAACACAAAGGTAAAATAATTAGAAATCGGTTATTATATTTATTAATAAAAGTAGTTTTTCACAAACTAAACATAATCAGCATTAACAAAATAAGCGTCTTCTTGGTTTGTAATGATTTTTAATCGGTATCAGACATATTGTTTTGTTGAGCACTGTTCTGATGCGGCAAATTAATGTAATATTCATGATAAATTGCCGAAAATTTCTTCACTTTCGTTGGAGACTGAGATCTGTTCTATCTGTATCTTCTCGGACTATGTCCATCATTGGTCCTTGTCCATTACTGGTTCCATCACCCTAGAGGACGCCCGCGACTTCGTACGCGTAGGATTAGTTTCCTGCTACTCCCCCGATTTCTTCCGGTTGGGGGTCGATTTTTGGAAAATCCTTTCTTAGTGCTCACTTACATCATGAAAGGAACCGAAACCCTGTACCAAATTTCAAATTTCTAGGTACAGTAGTTTCGGCTGTGCGTTGATATATGTATAAGTCAGTCAGGTTTGCCTTCTATATATATATATATATATATATATATATATATATATATATATATATATATATATATATATATATATATATATATATAGATTAAAACCTAAAACACTCGACAAACTACATAGTTTAAGCTTGTCGGATGTATTATACTAGCCATTGAGGAGTTCGGGCTCCATCATCAAATCAGTTCGATTCGCAAAACTAACATCTTTGTGGACGAGAAGTTCGGCACGGACTGTACATCTTTTGTTACTTACAAATGTAATACAACTAATAAGTAGGTAGGTACTTTTTATTTGAACAAAATTATCGGAATAGGCAGGGCAATGACCCCTAGTTGCAATTGTCCCTATTTCGATAATCGCATTACAAAAATGAGAAAACTACCAACAATTGTTGAATAACTACAGTTGGAAACGACACTAGGCTTTATTTTTATTAGTTAGGTAGGTAATTAACTTTATGTAGGTACCTACCTGTCTCCAAAAACACTAGCGACGGTTTCGGTTGTCGAGAATCCTGCTGCGACGACTCATTTAGATACACATAATTCAATTTAAATACAGTTTTGCACATTAAACATCGAAGCTTCCGCACCTTCCGCAAACAAACAAGTTGCAACTAATCTAATAACGCCAATACGCGGGAAAAAACCGGGATTCAAAGCATCGTAAGTCAGACTATCAAGCGGGAGGTGTCAGTCAAAAATGAGAAATATGGCACATTGTAACTCAAGTTGCAATGTAATCACGTTAATTGTTTCCGATATTTACAAGTTTAAAAATTGTAACTTTTGTTACCATGGAACTTTAACCATATTGTTTTTAAACGAGACCGTGAAAAAAAAATTAAGTTGTAGTACAATGTTTTTCATGCCATATTTATAAAATCAGTATTAGAGACGATCCACAACTAAATATATTATGTTACTCACCTCAGTGGATCGTTACTTACAATGTTTTTCATTTACCTAACTCTTAAACGGAAATGAATTGAGATACGATGATGAGAGCTAAATTCGCAAATTTTATGTAGATCACGAATATGATTGTAACCCAAAACAGCTAAAAAGTGAGTTACGATGTTTTTCCTTGCAGGTGTCGAATAGAGCTTTTAAATATTTTTTGATCAAAATAAGGAATACTTAAGAAGTTATTATTATAAGGAAATGTAGTCATTATATTATAAATTGTTATTAGAAAGGATATTAAGTATGGTATTTTTTTTGCAGACCGACTGTACGTATCACCTCAAAAATACTTGAATGCTTGCACTAACTATCAACATCCTTATTAACTAATTCAACAAAAACATGGAATGCATTTTTTAACGTAACATACAGCATTGGTGACTTAAGTAGTTGTTATTAATGGAACTCAAGGCCAGTCTTCTAAGGAGTCGTGCACGGTGTGGAAGGCGAGGCCACTGCCGGCGGGCGAGTGCGCCGACGGCAGCAGCACGTGGCGCGCGAACGTCCTTCCCTGGGTCAGACCGAGGAAAAGTTTCCAATTCTTTCTTCTGCCAAAGTCGTAAGGATTCCTGAACGAGTCTCCTTGCGTTTTCTTCAACGACGCATTTATGTGAGCTTCTACACTGGTCTCTCCTTTACTTATATTTTTCCCGTGCAGTATAGTCAGTGTACCTAGTGCGAATAGGACCGAAACACAGGTGACAGCCATAAAGAATACAGCTTTCCGTTTCCAAGGGTGCGCCGCGATGCGCTGCGCCTCCGTGACGGGCGGGACGGGCAGGTCGTGCTCGCGCGGGAAGTTCTCGGAGTCGTACTCCGCTATTACCTTAACGGGCACTAACACTCCACTCTGGTTCAAGCGGACTGGGTGTCCTTCCAGCTCTGGGTCGTTGTGCTGGATTATTCCACCTGCAAAATATCAATCCTCGAATGTAAAGCATACATTAAAAAAGTACAGGGGTAAATAATATCCATACATTATTGTCATATGTGAAATAAAATAGAAATAAAAATAAAATATTTCAAATCACTTCGTGTATTCAATGAGTAATGTAATGTGTGATTGATTAAGTTTTTTTGTTATATATTTACTATCAAAACATATTTAACTGTTCCATGGCTGGCTGGCTGACTGACCGACTAACAACGTGCCACATTGTACATAGGAGTCTAAATAATAATGAAAGAATGGTAATTAAAAACTGGCAACACGGAATGTAATAAAGCACGAATCACTGACATAAGAAACACTTTAGGTCTAAGGCTAGTAATTTACATAGGTAAGTAGATGTATAATGTTTTCATTCGATTTACTCCAATTTTAAGGCGAAAAATACAAAGTTCGGTAAATGTATCTGTTAAAGTTGCACAACAAATAAAATAATAACTTGGTAAAAAAAATATATAATGTCAGTAATAGAAAAACGAGGAACTGTTACCAGAACTTACCAGTGTCATTAACCCATATCACTTGATATCCTAAATCAATTCCCGCAATGATGACAAAAGTCACGCCTGCCACCATGTAAGCCATGTATAAATAAAAGTAGCGAGCATTGTAGTAGCCAACACAGTTGTTGAGCCATGGGCAATGATGGTCCATGGCTAGGATGCAGCGGTCACACACCGAGCAGTGATGAGTGCGAGGTGGCTTTGGAGATATACACTTCTTGCATATGCTTGCTGCTTCTGATATCATTGAACCCTGTATAGCGAGAGAAGACAATTTGTCAATAACAATAATATGCAAGTGTAATTTAAGGAATTGCAATAACCAAGCGAATTTAAAGTATTAAATATTTTTTCATGTGACTTATTAAACAGAATATGTTAGTCAACTGTTGCACACACTGGGTATCCCTAGATGACAACATGCAGTCGGGTTTTTTTATTTTAATTTACATTTGTTTTCTATTATAGTTCCCTGTAGAACTTGATTTTATCAAATATCACATCAATTACTTTCAACTTTTTAGATACATACCTTTTATATTTTCATTTCTTTTATATTTTGTTATTTTCTATTAGTAAAATAGTGTTTTGATACATAGATAATAGGTACAGGTAAGCAGCTAAATTCACTTACATGTGGTGGGTAACCTGGAGAAGTGGCTACTCCCATGTAATAATAGAAAACTATATTGAGCAAGAGCCAGTTGCCAAAAATGACCAGGAAGGTAGTGGTGTAGGGACATCTCTGCCACCAATATGGCAGCCCTATCCAATACGCTATTGCGACTACGGCAGCAGTTAATATTGTTACACAGAAGACAAACACCTGAAACGAAATCATGTTTACACTTCAATATAAAGTACCTTAAAGACGGATAAATAAATAATAATCAATATCAGGGGACAATGTCACACCAATTGACCTAGTCCCAAACTAAGCTCTAGGCTTGTACTATGGGTACTAGACAACGATAAACATACTTATATAGATAAATATATACTTAAATACAAAGAAAACATCCATGACTCAGAAACAAATATTCGCGCTCATCACACAAATATCTGCCCTTACCGGGATTTGAACCCAGGACCGCTAGCTTCGTAGACAGGGTCACTACCGACTAGGCCAGCGCGTCGTCAAACAATTTGCAGCGGGGCGAAGCCGCTGGCGGGCCGCTAGTCTTGAATAAAAACATTTCATTGGCCGTATTTTTAAATAAATAAAAACAAAGTAATTGTCTTTTCATCTCACTAGCTCGGAAAGTCCTTTTTGTTTGTTTGATATCTATTGAGAAAATCGCTTTTCATCCACATGTGAAGAAAGAGTTTTGACTGGATATGCTTAGGCTATTTCGCATTATTTTTGATTTTACCAATACTTCTATGCATCAAAATTATTGTATTGACAAAGAGGTAAATAAATAATAATTGATAGTACAAACCCTCTTTCTTATTTTCCTCGAGGTGAAAAGTTTTGTGTTATACACGGGTGAAAAGTTATTT
The DNA here is from genome assembly GCA_948252455.1 of Acleris cristana. Taxonomy (NCBI): domain Eukaryota; kingdom Metazoa; phylum Arthropoda; class Insecta; order Lepidoptera; family Tortricidae; genus Acleris; species Acleris cristana. The sequence continues at coordinate 44,789,843 of OX411772.1, forward strand.
TACGTCTCGTGTGTTTAAACACTCGCTACGCTCAGGATTCTATTTTTGGACCAATCGCTTCGCTCGTGGTCAACCATAGAGTTCTTTCACAAGCTCGTGTTTCAAATGAACACTCGCAGGTAAATACAACTTTCCCCTCTTGTATAAAACATAACTACAACGATTTTAAATCTATTACGTTGTTTGTAATGGTGTAGTGAGTTTCAGTTTCCTTCGTTGATACACGACCCCCCAGTCGCTTTGTATTTTATATATACAAATATTGCTCGTTTAATATTAGTCATAAAGGGTACCCATTTTGTGGTAATGATATTTTGATAAATTATACCATGGTAGTAACAATAATCAGTCTTTATTCATAAAGATAAAGATATTATGAGATTTCAACACAATTTCCCGTATAAATAAATAGGTTTATTACTCACCCTCCCCAAATATCTAGCAAAGTTATCGACAAACCAGAAGATAGGTTCCAATAAGAAGTCCACCGCATAACTTTGAGACATGTGCTCATTGTATGTAAGCGAGCGTGCAGTCAGTACTGCCAGAGTGTACTTCCGAGATATAAAACCTCTGAAAAAAATAAATGGTTTAATCGTAGCTTTACGTTCACACTGAATAGACCCATGAAGCCGAGTTACGGAAAGCAGCCTGCTGCACAATACATAGAAATAAATGTGGCTTAGGTACACTTACACCCAGGGTTCGAAATTATCAAGACAATTAAGCTTCTTGATAACTATCGGATAATTATCAGATAATTATCGTATAATTATCACCAGTGTAAGAAATTCATTTGTTATATTGTTTTATAGCAAATTCTAACAAAACAATTTTTTTTTATATTAATCCAGCATAAATCAACATTAATTAAAGTTAGATTGAGTAAAAATCAGTGTGTTGCGGAAATACACGTTCGACTACTTCGAATATAGTTATTTTACAAGCGTTACAAAGATTTTAACGAAGGTAGTTGTACAATCCGGTTTTTTAATAATAGCACCTGAGAATTTTATATCATTCTTTGAATTACTAGAGCATACATTTCGCGAATATTTTGATCTCGAAACAAACAATGTTAATATTGGTAATGATATAAGTACTGCAACGTGTGAACGATAATAAGTTTGATGTGCCATGTGAATGGTTTCCACTAGATTATTTCAAGAAACTTTTTATTAGATTAAGGATTTATCATTCAATTAAAAGATATAACAAATTATTAAAAAACCAAAATTATAAAACCAAAATAAAGTAACATTTAATAGGCATACTATTAACTAGAATAATCCAAACACTTCTGTTGTTTTCTATACTGGAAGCAAAATTGACCGTGACGGCCTAAGAACATTTTCGCGTAGCAAGCAAGGGATCTAGTAGCTGCCCTTACTGCCCCATCTTAACTTTCCACCCTGTATCATTAGGTGGCATAGGGAGGCTACTTAAAAAAACAGCGGTTCCATACATTTCGGCTGTTTAGCTCTCAGTTTGCATGAAACAGCTGTTTTTTTTTTTCGCGATTTGGAAGTTGGTCCCGTAATAAAAGTTGATGAGTATGACCTATAGAGTTAGTCCCAGAATTTAGTCCAACCTTCTGCCTAACACCCCGTATAACAGGATGTTATCTAGTAGAGCTTGCATAGTGAACAAACTGATTTTCTGTCTGAATTTTTATAATTTTCCCTTATGTCCATGTCACGAAATATCATTAATTTCATGTTTTATTTCATAAGTTTTTCAAAGGCATCTTACATTATTAGAAGCATTACGAATCGGCGTAGTTTTTACACCTATTTGCTTGTTTTCTTTTTATCAACTTTTTAAGTAATAACATAACGTTTATTTCTCCATACTAGGTATCCCAGTGTTTGTTTTATACTATGTATGGAAAAAACAACTTAATGCGATTACTAAGACAGTTGATAATAGGTTTAAAAACTTCGCTGATTTGTGATGGTTCTAATAATGTAAGATACCGCACAAAAACTTTTAAAATAAAACTAGAAATTAAGGATTTTTTGTGACATGGACATAAGGGAAAATTACAAAAATTCAGATTAAAATGCTCAATATCTCCGAAACTAGTAAAAATCGCTGAACATACATATGGGTTAAATTGATAGCTTTTTAACTGCTCTATCAGCTGTAGGCGGATTAACATTGAGTTTTGGGACACCCTGTATACTCCATATAGGCTCTAGAATTGATGGTTAAAATTTGGCGGGTTACTCGTTCCCACCCTGTATAAGGAGTCAAATATCGAAATCCGTTATGTGAAAACAAGCACATAGCAATTTTTGCAAGCGTAGTAACAATGTGCCATAATGTAATTTTTTTTTAATGAAAAGATATGTTTTGATAATTTTATATTGTAATTATAATTATAAAGTTGCAAATTAATTTATTAACAGTATTCTATATACATTATTTTATTTCAAATTTAAATGGTTTTGTGAACAAGAAACTCTAAAATATTCACTTGGCCTAGTTTTAAACAATGCTGGTAAAATATACAAAGATATGTTAATAATAGTAGTTAAAGGATGAGTTAGCTTACTTTATGCAGATTCTATTAATGTATAACTTCTATGTAAAAAAAAAGATAAAAAATCAGTTAAATCGCTGAATTTGTAAAGTGTGACGAAATTTCAGTGACTACTCATAATTATCACATAAATTGTTTGAACACCAGATACAAGTGATTTTAAAAGCATAACACCTCTTTAACAGATTGTTCTTTCAGTATTAGGGGACATGGTTAGGTATAAGTTAAATATCAATATTCCAGTGGATCAAGATGACACAAAATGCACATCGGTTACTAATTCAATTGAAAGTAAAATTTTCATCTTTAATTTTCATTTTGTCCAAAACTGTTAACAAAAAGACAAATATCTAAATTTCTACCTTAGCAAAAACTTTTATCACACAAACTTTGGCATAAGATTGGGCTGGGCTGGGGAAACAAGGGATTGTATACCGGTATTATTTTCACACAAAAATTTCGGTATTGAATTTCAGTATCTCGCTTACTATTTAATATTTATGCTCTTCAATGAATTTATATAATAGAATAGTGTTATTATCTAAATTACAGTCGAAAATATCAAGGAAATAATGCAAATTAAGGAAGATATTTCAATTTTAATTAATACCCGTATTGATCCCTGGGGGAAACTATAATGTCAAATTTAATATTTTTTAACCTCAATATTCAGCGCCGCCAGACAATTAGAGGAGGCCAGGGTGCTTCCCCCATAAGCCGAAAAATTGTTTGACCTAAAAGTTCACAATGTATATTAATTAGCTCTAAGGAAATGGCCCCTAAATAAAAAACACCAATGCCACTGTCAGGTAATCATAATAGCCTATGTTAAATTTGGGTTTTACCTTTAGGAAGCGTTAATTAAGGTAGAAGACTGACTATATATTTACAATAGATCCTATACATTTACAAAGAAAAACTAGAAAACTCACTTTATTTTTTGCAGGACCCCTCGACATGAAAGCCTCCATTTTATGACTACCATAACGTAGCACTTGATAAGGATATTATGTGATCATGAGACACCCCTAAAACAATAACAACACAGATATTTTACATATCTAAAGCGAAATTAGTTCAGCAAGTACATAATGATTATAAATGAATGTTACAATTACCTGACAGTACACAGTTGTTCTCAAAAACTTTTGTCTAGGAAAATGAAGAACTATAGCAATTTACAATTAACAACATTTAAAAGTAAAATTGAAGGACATATCCTTCCTTTACAATAAAGTTAATAAATAAAATATCAATTATTTACAAAACCCGTCAACCGCTCGCACAGATCATGCTATGGATGGGCCACAGATTATAGGATATTGGGATGGGCCACCGCCGCCCACCGGGGCCACGGATGGGCTCACAGATCACAGACAACTAAAGGATATTAAGGCCCTGAGGCCCTACTTTGAAAATCGAAGTTCGATGTTACGTTAGCTCGATCTCTGTCACTCGTCATTCAAGATTAGATCGAGAGAAAGAGATGGAGCTCACGTTACTTCAAACTTCGATTTTCAAAGTAGGGCCTTCGTTGTTTGATTAGTGGCCCGTTTCACGAAGCTACAAATTACAAGCGGACCTCTCTTTCTAGCAAAACGAGTTAGAAAGAGACTTCCGCTTGTAATTTGTAACTTGTAGCTTCGTAAAATGGGCCCAATGATTTTAAAAATTCGATGACGTATCGTCGTTTAGCTAACAATACCACACAGGTCAAAATTAAATTAACTCTTAATTCACGTTCAATCGTCGAATTACGCTGTATTGTTAGCTAAGCGACTATATTGTGCAACTTTAACGTGAATTAATCTCGTTTTCTGAGATGTGCGATATTTCTTTACTTTTTAAATTCCTCATAAAAACATCATGAACACCGTGCCCCACTACTACGGTTCGCCGAATGGTGGTAATGGGTAATCCTGGAATTAAATGGCACCTAATTATTCAGGGTTCTAAATAGACTTTTTCGTGTCAGACACAAAAGCCAAATGGGGTGATAAGTAACGTTTCAGCAAAATGTACAACGGACCTTAAAGTATCAATATTATTTTGCTTCATTTACTAGTCTTTTGTAAATACGACACCAAATCTAAGATGACGCTATATTTGAGTAAAAATAATAAACAATAACAAACTCTGACAAGCGGTGAATTTGAATTGGCAGGCGTAAGGCAACATTGACATATGAAAACCAATTTATTTTTACTTTTAAATTTTTTATGAGATTCTGGTAGACCTATAACGAATTATTGAAAAAAATCTTTATACGTAAAAGCAAATCACACATTTTGCAATTTTATAATGTGATGCAAAATGTAGGCTGATCAACCCAAAAAAAAAAACCGGACAAGGCGAGTCGGACTCGCCCATCGAGGGTTCCGCACATGACACGGTCAACTCAATTCAAAATTTGCACCGCCGCCGTTCCTTGCATAAAGACCCTGTTTTTTTGTGATTTAACTAAAAATGTACCTACAGATTTCAGATTTTTTCCTATACTTGTAGTAAAAGACGGTTTTACTTCCATTTTGATTCCCTCAAGAGTCGAAATACACGTTTTTTGCGACATAAACGGCCGTATCTTTTTTTACGTAGGTAAATGTAGAAGTTTGATTTTTTCACATCTTCAAGGGACTGTAGATTTTGAGTATATGTTTAAATTTCAACTCGATACCTTTACGCGTTCCTGAGATAAAGGGTCTTGACACACGGACAGACGGACAACAAAGTGATCTTATAAGGGTTCTGTCTACGTTCTGTTTTTTCCTTTTGAGTAACGGAACCGTAAAAAGGTAAAGATTGCAAACGCATGTAACTACTATTTTTTTTTATAAGTTGTTAGGTCTCTTGAGAGTCAGTCAATAAGTAATTTATTAGTAAAGCCAATTTACACGTTAAAAAGATATAATTACAATGAATAATTCCAATATGCTATCATGCAAATATTGCAGTATATTGAGTAGTTAACATCCAAGTTTGCAACCCTGAAAACCCTGTGCTACCTCCATTGCGATCGAAAAACTGCGAAATATTGGCACTTGTTTCAGTTTCTTCGAAAAAACTACCCTAAGGCCAGCCATACATTCGGAAAACGTATACGGAAAACGAATGTATGCGGCCGGCCTAAGAAAGCGTTTTTCAACTATCTTGGTTCCGTACTAAATTAAATTTTAAGATAACTAAATTTTCCTACAATTTGTACGTAACTTGAGCACACTATGTTCATTTTTTTGCGGAGATACAGCAAGTCAAAATTTTGTGTTTTAGCTACTCTCAAGGGGCCTAACAACTATTAAAAAATCGTAGTAACTACTGCGCGTTTACCATGTTTGACTGGCCTAATGCTTCGACATGTGTTTTTAATAATTTTCCAGTTATTTCGCCATGCTACCGTAAATCATTCCCTATAAAAACCTTACATTTACTTCTTGAAAGGTCTTTCTAATGCTAAAAAAAATAAGGTACCTATAGTAGGGATTTTTTATTCCCAGTTGTGCAGTACGGATAATCGGGAAAAAAAACCTAGTTGTCCGCAGTGTGGACACAGGGGTGCGGACAAATGGGAATAGTCGATCTCTGCGATTTATCTACTTCACTCACTCACTTCACTCTTCGATAAGAACTTTAGAACGGGAGTTAAGCCACTTAACGTAATTGCCCCACTAACGTAATATTGACCTTATTGTGATTGTCGCTACAAAGATGGTCTAACAAAAAACAAGACTTGCCGGTGGGATAACTTAAAGTTATCCATTTTCTTTTGCTACCGATTCAATGCAAACGTAACCATGTGAAATTCAATAGTAAAGTTGTGAATTGGTTAGTGTTCGAAAAGCTAAACTTTATTATTAAATAGGGTTACATACTTAAATTTTAAGAATTTATTTTTAGAATTTTAATTTTAATTTTAAGCTCAGGGTCACTCAGCGTGCAATGGAAAGAGCTATGCTCGGAGTTTCTTTGCGCGATATGATCCGTAATACGGTAATACGCCAGAGAACCAAGGTCACTGAGATAGCTCAGAGAGTTAGCATGCTGAAGTGGCAATGGGCAGGCCACATAGCTTGGAGAACTGATAACCGTTGGGGAAGAAAAGTTCTCGAGTGGCGGCCCCGCACCGGTGGACGGAGTGTTGGACGGCCTCCCACCCGGTGGTCTGACGACCTGGTTAGGATCGCGGGGAGCCGCTGGATGCAAGCGGCTAAAGACCGTGACTTGTGGCGCTCTTTGGGGGAGGCCTTTGTCCAGCAGTGGACGCCCCCGGGCTGATGATGATGATGATGATGATGACTTAAATTTTATGAAAAAAAAACAACACATCACAGAACATACATTTCATTATTAATTATCAATAATCATTTAACACATAGAACATATTCTTGACATTTTTCTCTGTTAAATCCATTGCTTTTTGGAGCGTTCGTGAACGATATTTACATAATATACATATATTTTGGCTTGCTGTCCAGCTAAAGCTAGAGGGCTAGTCCAGTCTGTCGTTCTCAATGGGTGGAAGCACACACAATACCATTTATCGTGAACCTAAAATGGTTTTGCAATGGTGGCAGACATTATTTTTTCAATTTGGTACATAAAAGTAAACTGTCCCTACATGTAAATTAAAAAGTCGCTGTTATCGGGGTGCAGAATATTGTAATTCTATCGTGGTAGGTATTCAAATCATTCCCATAATGCAGAATCATTATCTTGCACATGCGGCCTAATACCTTGAAGGTCAACTGAATAAGGAGGCAACTATATATTATGTTACCTAAAAGACGTAGAAAAACCGTTCTTCATAGGTATACGGCACTCTGATTTAAGCACGCAACTTTATTTCCGCTCGACACCACCAGAACGATACCGCCGGTGGTGTTGTTGGAATCACTATTCCGTTGGACGCTATCATAATAGTGATGGGGAAATAAATAAACTTTATGAGAATTGCTCATACATATATTTTTTACGTTCGAAACCTGTAGAAAGACATGTCTTGATTGTTAAATGCGTGGTTGTCAGTTTATTGCAATCATGAGACCCTTCTTTGCCCTTAGTACCTACAACCAGTAGGACTACGCAGTAGGACCACGGGCAAAAAAGGTATGAGACGGAAGTAGTAGTTCCCGGCAAAATTTCACGCGGACGAAGTCACAGGAAACAGCTTGTACGGGTATTGAAATGATTTTTTCGCCTTTTATACACTTTCGCAGTTTTTATACAACGCCGGACCCAAGTCAACCCTTAGTATCATAATCATAAATAATTATTACCTAATAATAAAATTGTAAACAGGACATAAAAGTTTTGGGTGTTTTTCTGGATAGCAAATTGCTGTTCAGGAATCATATTGATCATAATTATTACTGGTCGGGCTTTTCGACTCATAGATTTTATTTTAAGAATAGGAAGATAATTAATTTCGGAGCGCAGATAAAATTCTAACTCTCTTCAATTCCTTAGTCAGGCGGACTGTTCGGAACCCTCCATTCAATATTTATATTGATTCCATCGAAAAACTTCAAAACAATTTAATCAAACACCTAGAGTTGAAATCTGTGCGGACTGTTCGTTTTGCCGCGGCAATGTCGTTTCCCCTGAGAGTCGGCGCACACTTCGAGATCTAATTTTATTGCATAAAATTCTTTCATGCGAGATTGATTCCCAGTATATTCATGCTCGAGGTACTGTTTCATGTTCCCTTACTCGTAACAAATATGCGTCAATTTCGTTTTTATGTAGAACTTTAAAAAACTATAATAGCACATTTTCTCACTAGATATATTTAGTCTTTCCCTTCTTAGATTTAAAATTCCTTTGTCTAAACATTAAGTGTAGTCTGTAGGTACTTGAATTTAATACTTGTTTTAATTTAATACTATGTAAACGCACATTTTTGGCGTGTTACTCTGTAGTGTATTAGTTAATTGTGGCAACTTCACTGGTCAATGTGTTATGTAAGGTTTTTCTGCAATATTTTTTCTTTGCTTGTACCGTTTGTGCCCAAATAAACATTAAACATAAATATGAGGTAGGTTTACGTTATGTTAGGTTTTCAGCTGGCCCAGAGGGCCAAATCACCGAAAAATAGGAGCTCCATCGACTTTCTGCAAAAGTGTATTAAATGCGAATAAATCATTACCTAACAATATTTAAGATGATAATTTGCTAACATCACTAACAGTCGGTGGTATTAAACGGAAGTGATTCCAAAATTCCAAACAACACCACCGGCGGTGTCGTTCTGGTGGTTTCGTGTGGAACGAACGGCACGCAACGTATTGATATGATAAGTGATACGGCCCTAACTGTAGCGGGTTTTGAACTAGATAAGTTTAGCGTTGAAAAAGTCCGGAAAAAATGCTGTTTTATTCCAAACAACTCGTTTTTTTCGGATTTTTATAGAAAACTAGCTGTAACCCGCGGCTCCGTCCGCGCAGAAAAATAAAACATAGCCTATGTTCATCAAGGATAATGTACAATTCTAATGGTGAAAGATTTTTTCAAATCGGTCCAGTAGTTTCAGAGCCTATTCAATTCAAACAAACAAACAAACAAAAAATCAAATCTTTCCTCTTTATAATATTAGTGTAGAAAACCAAAGAAATTTTCTGCTGTTATTTTAATCTATATTTGGTCTTATTTGCACCTACAAAAGGGCGACATCGACGACATGAAGGCAGAAGCAGTTGAAATAGGTAGCGAGAGTGACAGTGATTGACTATGAATAAATTGTCATTATTCATTAAAATTTGTTATTTTTCCTAAAAAAAACCCGAAAAAAACGGAAAAAAACTAAATATTCATAAATTCCCGAAAAATCATTTAATTTTTTCCGACATTTTCAACGCTAGATAAGTTAAAAAACTAATAGAGAAAAAAATGCATGTAGGTACAAGTCGACACACGTAAAAAGAGCCCTGAGCGACCTACCTGCGCAGGGAGAAATTACGGACCAAATTGGTGGGGGCGACGTCGGGAGTGTAAACCGCGCGCTTTGCTGCCACGCTTTTGGTTTGTCAGTAGACGACATGTCCCCTCCGCTAGCCGCTCGGAGCTCTTCGAACGTGTGTCGACCTGAGGGGCTATTGTCTAACGCACTCACAATCGCAACTGGCTTAAAAGTGGAACAATTGTTTTCAATTTTTTATGCAGACAAGCCTTCGATTTTCAAAATAAAAACGATCGTGATTGCGAGTGCGTTAGACAATAAGCCCTCTGTATTGAAGAACACCCAGGGGCCCTTTTCACGAAGCTACAAGTTACAAATTACAAGCGGAAGTCTCTTTCTAACTCCTTTTGCTAGAAAGAGACTTCCGCTTATAATTTGTAACTTGTACCTTCGTGAAACAGGCCCCAGTTTTCGGCATTCAAATTAAAAGTGATTAACACCGCGTGATTATGGAATTATCACCTCTATTCACTTGAAATAAAACCAATGGTGCCAATAATCGGGAGGTTGTCAACAATACTGCCGTCCTACCAAAGAAGGCGGATAATATCTGCAATGTATAGTCGGGACTTTTTTATTCCGTCACTCATATTAAACAAATCAATTTACCATAATTACTCCATATTCGCGTACTTTTGAAGGTTGAGCATGGTCATATTATTTATTTATACAATTCTTTATAGCCGAACCCTATATTCAAACCGCGGACAGATAACCTTACTTCGGATTAAAATTTGACACATTCTGTACGGGCAAATGACAAATTTTAACCCGAAGTAAGCCTTATCTGTCAGCGGTTTGAATATAGGGTTCGGCCGTTAATCATTGTTTTCATGTTTATTTTGAGGTAGTAGGTAATCTTTATTTAATCTTGTATCTTTTGATGAAAAGCACTTACGATGAAAATACAATGAGACTGACTGACGCTTGTCATTTATACATTTTGTTTTTCGAAATAGGGTAAACCACCCTAATATCGGCCCCTTAGACCTTTTTCTGTTTTAAACTACTCATAATGTCTCAATCAGTTATATAAGGTGTAAACATAGTTTTTTACCCATTGTGAAATTTAATTGGCTTCCTATTCTTACGTAAAATTTGGAAAATAACCTAGTTGTTTAATTATTATGATTTATTTTATCAATACATTCCGATTTTCCCCAATATCGGCCCCTTTTGCCTAAAGCCGACCAGATTTTTTCCTTATATCGGCATATGCAAAATGTATGGTTAAACAATGGTTCTAACAGTGAACAACAGTGGACAAATAAGGGCTTATTTGAAAAAAAAAACTTCAAACATCGATTTGTTTGTGTATTATATATTTATGATACCAGTCTTCGAAATTATTATTATATAGGTACAATTGAGATCAAATAAAAGAAAAACGTAAATTCAACACAATAATAAATTATTATTTTTGAGAAAAACTGTCTTTTAAAATGTACACAAATAAGTAGCGAAAAAAAATTCTCCACGAGGCTTCATGAGACTGACCCACAGTTATATCTATCAAGGAAAAGAAAAATACACAAAAACAAAAGAAGGAAAACCTGTGTCCTCAAATTTATCATTTCAACCCAGCGTGCATACCTAATAGATACTTAGATACCTCATTAAGTCTAGTAACTATTGTAAAATAACAAACGAAGCCGCCTCTGCCGGTTTTAGGTTTTGTTGTTAAAAAATGATTGTCTAATATCGGCCGGGGCGGTCGATATTTGGATTTGTACTAATAAACAGAAACCTAACTCCGGCCTCTTAAAATTACCATAAAGCATCATTTTTTTATTAAAATAAGTATGTTAGACGACGCTTTATTTTGTTATGTATCGACAACAAGCAACACTCATTACTTTCAATGAATATAATACGCTAAAATCGCTTATCCCAAAATTTCGTCCACTGTCGGTCCGAGAACAAAAAGCCGCCGATAGGCACACGCTCGTACGCCTCCACTTTCTACGACCGCCTGAATATACTATAGCACACAGAACGCCGCCATGTTGATATTGTCTATTGTGTATGAGATAAGGTCTATTTTGGTGCAATAATATCCTAACATTATTAGACGTTTCTTGATTTACGCCACGATTTCTTCGACACGGCCGATATTAGGACGGGGCCGGAATTAGGGCGGTTTACCCTATATTTGACATGCAAATTGTAGTAGGTAATGTTTTGATACATTTAATTGATTAATTATATAAGAGAGCTTTTCATCTCTGTCGCAGCCAGTGCGACAGAGACGAAATAAAAAGTAAAAACAAAAATAGTGTTCTTAAAAATTTGGAAAGGTTATTGTTTTAATAACACAAGCTTATTTATTACAATGGCTACGAGAGGATTCGAATTCAATGTTACGTTAACCATGTCCTGTCCCTTTCTTTCGATCACATCGTAACTATGGAATAAAAGGTAGGTATTTAGAGTATAGGTGTTTCGGAGGACCTAACCCACCTGGGTCACCTATACACAACAATACCAATTCAATTTAGGTACTGACTAGTAAATATCTTAAGAGATATTTCGTTAGGTACTATTAATCACGTTTATCGCAGAAACCTACTCAGTTATAAATGCGATATGACTGTACCCTACAGTAATGATGAATTAAAAAAACTTAAGTATATTATCAAACGTATTTGTTATTTGATCTCGCAACACAACATATAATATGTTGATGATGATGATTATATGTTCAACCTTTTTTATTAACTAATTACAGGTAACATTATTCCCATCACTATTCCATCTTCTATCCAAATACAATAACAGTCAGGTATACTTGTTATCGTCATTGGCAGTCTGAATAGGAACAAAAACTAACAGTGGAACATACTACCTCCTCCTTTTTTGAAGTCTGTTAAAAATATCCAATCCGTATTGTTGCGGGGAGGGAATTTTTTCACATAACCTTTGTTGTTCATAATCATTTTGTTTTCATCAAATTGTTATTCATATTTTTTATTATCGCTGGAACCGTAAACCGTAAACGTGTAGATAATGCTAAGTTAGCTAGGTTTGATCCTGACAAATCCCGAAAAAGTAACAGTGACTGAAAAAAAAAACGTAATAAATTCAGATGATTATGACTTCTTATGAGTAAAAATAATAATGAGAGTCAATATGAACCCTGATACGGGACACGATCTCTGTATAGCTTGACCAGAAAAATAAAAAACCTCACCATATTGCAGAAATTGAATGAACTGACATTGATATTGCAAATAGCAATTCACGAATCACAGATTTAAAAAAAGTATTGGTGGCGACCCCATTAGAGGATTTTTTATTTTTCTGGTCATCAGGCTATAATTTACCCGCATTATAAGCTTAAAACGTTCCACTTGCTTGTGACATCTGCTTTTTTGGGTTTTTTATCAAGCAATAAATTTGTGATAAATTAAAATTAGCACAAAAAAATGTTAACGCATTATATTATATTATTGAATAATCTTTATACGTAAAAGCAAACGACACATTTTGCAATTTTCTATTGAGATGCAAAATGCTCCGACATGTGTTTTTAATAATTTTCCAGTAATACTACCGTAAAACATTTATAATAAAAAACCTTAGAATTCCTTCTTGAATGCTAAAAAAACAAGGTACATTCAGTTAGCCGCCTTCTTTGGTAGGAAGGTGATAGGTCTGTTAGTTGGAACTCCTTTCGCATCTCACGATAAAATCTCTTTAGTTTTTTTACTTATTCTACAAGCCCGTAAGGATACCCTTGTTACCAGTGGTCCCTCTCGGAGACCTTTGAAGGGACCACGGGGAATAAAAATTCCCTTCCTTCGAGAAATTAAACAATTAATTTATTTTTGAAATATATTTACACAGCATTACAGTCATACAACTAATACACTGTGAAACTAAATTAATAATAAATATATTGCTGCCGAATTTATTGATTTTAAAATATATTTACACAGCATTACAGTCATAAAACTAATACACTGTGAAATTAAATTAATAATAAATACAATGCTGCTGAATCACGAGGATTCAAAATCATTTAAGTTAACCGAGTCAGCGGAGCTCCGCTTTCGCAGCGCTCCTATTTCTTGGTGATTTGGCCCTGCGAGCCTGCTGAAGAACTAACATAACCTAAACCCACCTCATATTTGTGATAATTACGATACTAGGTATGCAAAATTTCGTAGAATAAGAAGAAGTTATTTGACACTTGTTTGTTTTTTCCAGCTTCGTGATTCGGCAGCATTTTATTTCTCGCATGGACCACGGATATTTTTATTCCCCGTGGACCCTTCAAAGGTCTACGAGAGGGACCATGTGGGTAACAAGCGGTTATTACTGAGAACGATCATTTGACAGACCACTATAAAGACGAAGTTGCACTGAACTCCTCGACAGCTTTACTTTGCGACTGCTCAGCACTTCCAAAAAGTGGGCATTTGTAAATCAGCAACTGACATACATTAACCTTTTCAACGCCAAATGTTAAATACAAAAAACGAGGCTCACACGCCAATCACAGCTTTGGCTGGTTTTACCCAGGCGAATATCAACCTTGCCTTATAGACACTCGGATCTATTTTGAGCTGGCAACGGAAATATCCCCGTCGTCGGCGTGGAACCAGTGGTGCGGATTTCCGTCAAAAAGGAAAATGGCGTGAAAAAGGTCATGCATCTGCAAACAGTGCAAACCCGGCGATCCCTTTCTGCGACGGACGGTCGAGAAGTTAAAGCCATTCTCCCTGGTGGAGGTTCAGAGGATTCAACCGCTAAGGTCCCAATTGTTTTAAGTCTGAAATACTTTGATACATTAAGGTTTTTCATTTTCAAACTATTTCAGTTTTGTAAATAACTTAATTTACTTTTCTATGCTGGTATATACAAAATATATATAAATCTATTAACCATTTTTGGCAGAAGACATATTTTTTTGACAAATTATTACTACTTTGCAGATACTAAGTGCCAACAAAATCTCCTTGAGGGGAGGGCATATAATTTTTTGAAGTTGATCAATCAATATATTATATGCAAACCTCTGGTTACTGTATCTAATTCGAAACATAGTGTGCAATTGCATCATATTCATATGAACAGGCATATAAAAATGTGAAAACTCCTAATAGATAGTTAAGAAGGTATAGAAAAGGGCTCATTACAAATGTAGTTTTATCCAGACATTTTCATCACAGCGAAAAATCAGCTTTGTTGAACACTTTATAATTATTCTAAAATTTCTTACTTTAAGTTCTAATCGATCAACTACCTAAATACTATTCTGAGATTAGCCACAGATAGTTCTGTAGAGCAATGAGATCATATCTGCTTCTCTATCGATCAATGGGTTTCATGTGTATCGATTCATTTCTTATTTTGCCACGTGGACGCATCGGTTTGACCATTTTGCTTCTTCTTGGATAGAAGGGATAGAAATAGTCGGGGATTGTCAAATATTACTATGCGTTCTTAACGCGAAGGGTACCTAATCTGTAAAATAGGCGACTTCCTAGCTAATGAAAGGAAGGTACATAGATTGCGAATGCAAAACATTATATTATGCTCTTTTTTTAATGATGTACGTTACTTTTAAAGTTTCCCTTTCTCATTTATTTGGAAGTTGCAGTTGACTACTATGATCATATGCAGATAATTTCAAGGTACCAACACTAGTAACAGCTTTGACGCCTGACCAATTATAAATTCTTTACCACTTCCAATAGACATCACATCATAGTTGAAATCCAGAAATAAATTTGCTTTCAATATGTAATAGTTAAAGAGCCTTTCTTTCGACAGTCTAAATCAAAGATTATACATAGCCTAATATATATCATAATATGGGCTCAAAGTTTCGTATTTTAAAGCATACGTCACTCTCGTACGTACGTGTTATAAATTATTTTTTATCCACATTTTGTCACGTGATCAACGCAGCCATACTAGGCCTGCAGGAAATTTTAAATAATCGTTTTGTCGATAAGTATGCAGCCAAAAATACGTAGACAAAAAGACAACCGTGCAGACAAAACCTACATAGACAAAATATTTATAAATGTCAAGCAGGAAATATATATTCTGCAGAGCGTTTTAATTGCGAAATGTTTATTATAATGCTCTTTGTCGATTACTTACACACTACCTACTTTTTAATTAAATAACTACAATATTTTTTATTTTTACTTTCTAAATATGGAATAATAATTAGCTAAACAAGAAATAGTATTATTACTGCATTTTTATAATTGTTTTTTATTACACCCATTTAGGCATTAAATGCAACTATTTACAACATGCAATTATTTAAAGCTCAGACAAAACCAAAAGACACCGAAATAATTTTTTTCGTTTTTTTCTAAGAGTTATCATCTAAATCTTAATTGTAGACAGTCTTAAAAGTGAAATACGATTGAAGAGTTCAATTATAAATGACTAACATTCATAATTCCTACAATAATAACAGTAATTCACATGAACACGGACGTTCTATTCAACATTCAGTACCTAACAGGATTGTACGTAAATATAACATTATTATAAAAAGTACTGCTTCGACATTTCGTACATACTTTTATCTCTTTCTTTATCGAAGTTAAGGGACGAATCTTCGAAGACTTATGTTTACAAACCCGATATTGGTATAATCTTTACTTCTTAACCATTTGGAATGATATCCAATGTAAGAAAGAAGCAATCGTCGCAAACAAGCAACGTGAATTAGTTGACCGTTAAAAGTCACCGCCAATAGAACTTGTGGACAATGTAAACAAACCCTTTAGCCATCATTCCTCCTTGAATGTTAACATTCGCTTTTCAAATACTGCTAAATCCTTGTGCTATTTTAGATCAAGTTCAACTTAATTTTTTTGATAAATATGGCTACTATCCAGAGGGCAATGCAGCCTGGGCCTCTACTCTACTGAGTAAAACATATCGCCTTTGAAGTGCTATCGCGACAGTAACGCCGGCCGAGTTAAAAACAATACTGTAACATGTCAAATGCGATATATTTTTACAGAGTTTAGATAGGCCTAGGATAGGTTACATCATTCTTCAGTTTAGATTATTACGACGACGGTATTAAGTAAACATTTTGTTTCGTTTAAACTCTGCGATTGTCTGTGATATTGGTTGATCTGATCAATGATCAGCCATGGCTACATAATGAACAAAGTACTGAACAAAAAGTTTGGTTCTTAATTTCACTTTTAAATTTAGATTTGTTGGTAATTCTGTAGCTCTGCCTACCCCACTCAGGGAAAGAAGGCGTGAGTGTATGAATGCATGCATGTTTAAATTCAAGTTACATTGTACGTCTTCCCCAAACATCGATCCTAGAAATTTTATTGTCAAACTAATTATTATTCTTCGGTTATTTATAATCCCTAAACCTATAATCACTAAGTCAATAAAAAAAATTGCGGTTTGTTTACATAGTCCACAAGTACCATCGACGGCCACTTTTAGTACTTACTTAACTTTAACCCCAATCGAATATACAACTTTAGATTTCAGAGAGCACACAGTGATTGTAATAGTCTTGAAGTTCAGATTAACGAATTTAAAGAACGTCACAGTAACGGAAAACGAAATCCACTCACGATGATCGTAGGACGTATGAATTCCGCCTATATGTACTGTACACCAATAATTAATCATTAAGCCAGGGATACACTAGGGGACAAATGTTCTGCGACACGTGTCGCCAGCCGACGTCGGGTGAAGTGGCGCGACGTGCCGGACTTCGCTAGACATGTCTGGCAACATCGCGCGACACGTGTCGCCAGCGACGTCGGGTGAAGTAGGGCGACGATGGGGTCGGGTCCCGTTGGCCTTACTTGCATTTAGCCTTGGCGAGCAGAGCACCTTAGTTGTATTTTGTCCGGGTAGCAAAATGCCTTGGTCTGTAAAACGCCCTCATTGCTATAAGGCATAGTATAGACGGATTGACTTGGCTTTAAAACGACTTAATATCATAATGTTCTAATAGGCAAATGGTCTCGATAATCTTCACATATCAAGATAATACAATCAAAACCTAACACAATTGAGTCATTCTGCGTACTGGTGCATTTCACGACCTAGACGTTTTGCTAAGTAAGTCTTCTTGAAACTAAGACAATTTCGTAACCATGGAATTATATAACCAAGTCATTTTGCATACTTGGTCAGTATACTACTGAGCCGTTTTGCTCGCTAAGGCTAAATGCAAGTAAGGCCAACGGGACCCGACCCCGACGATGCCGGACTTCGCTCGACATGTCATCGCTACGGATATAAGTCGCGCGATGTCGCCAGATATGTCAGGCGAGGTTTCGCGAAGTCGCACGACTTCGCCTCACGTCGCTACGGACATAAGTCGCGCGATGTCGTCAGATATGTCAGGCGAAATCGGCCGGCTTCGCTTGACATGTTGCCGTCACAGGTCGTGGGACATTTGTCCCCTAGTGTATCCCTGGCTTTATGGTTCATTCGTACTACATGAAAAGCGGACGTTTCCGCCTTGATGAAGCAACAGATAATAGTCCGGTAATGTTTATTCTAAATTGATTGTTACTTATTACCTACATTTGACAATATCACGGCTGACTTGGAGCATATCTATTGCGATGTGATTTTTACTCGTTCCCTAAGCCCCTTTTTACCCGTGTTCCCACCGCTATGCCCCACTACACAGGTATTTTTTCTCTGTGGACCCACTGCAATAGTTTTAACTTATCCTTTTCAATCCGGCAGTGTCCGTGAGACCACGGGTAATTCCTCAGGTAATTTATTTCCCCTTAGACCCACTGATCTGTTACACGGTTGACAACTTTCTCATTTTGCCTACATATGTCCCACTTGACAAAAAAACATGACAGTTGTGGGACCACGGGTAAAAGGCAGTTTTGTTTCAATTACTCGCAGTCCCACTCTAGTCCATTGGGTCTACGGAAAAAAACCTGTGCACCCACCAGTGGGGCATAACGGTGGGACCACGGTTAAAAGGGGTCCCTAAGCGGATAAACCTACGAGTTGTAATATTTAGAAGTGTTACTTTACAGCTACTAAAGTCAAAAGGCACGTCGCTTTTTAGTTATCTGTTCCGGGTAGATACCGAACTGTTATACCGTAGACATTTAATTTTGAAGATTGTTGCATGACGTATAATAAAATGTTACTTTATCATAACTACTCTATCAGCATCATACTAAAAATCAAATCATTTCAAACTAATTCATTTTTATAAAAATAAATTGCTTGTCAAATATTCATTATCTTACGTAAATAACGAATGTTTTTTTATCATATCTCTCTATCAGATAGATGCTTTTCGGTATCAAACTCTAGAAAAAACTACAAAGGAATAACACGTCAAACACCGGCGTCGTCGTCGTTAGTTTTCTATTGTATGAAATGCTAGGAAACGGGCATTCATTTGTAAACGTTTATGGAATGCTTTTTCGCTATTCAAAAGTGAGCGACGCTATACAAGTTTGGTACTAATAATCACAATTACAACCCTGCAATTTTGTTTATAAATTCAGTAGAGCGCGGGTGTCGGGGGGCGCGGGGCGGGCGGGCGTCTACTCGGGCGGGTCGGCGCGCAGCAGGTGCTCGTAGTTGGACGCGCTCGTGACGAGCTGCAGCGAGCGGCTCATGACGCGCAGCCGCGTCATCAGCGTGCTGCTCGAGATCATCATGTCCTGCGGAACAATACTACGGTCAATGGTTTTCAAGTTCCTTCTAGTAACTTGAAGGAACTAGTGTGAATAAAAGGTCTCGGTTGTTCCTTCAGTTTTTGTATAGGAACAGATTCTTGTGAAGGAACATAGGAACTACCGCTAATAATCCCATACATAAGCCCTGAAAACATTACACTCCTTTTTTGGGCAGTCGTGTAAAAACGTCACTATCCAATATGCCTCATACTTAGGGAGCTGGCAAGCATTTCGGTATACGATTTTTTCATATGGATAGGGATTGAAGTTCAGATCAATACGAGTCGATATGATTTACGTACGTAGGCACTGACGTATTTTTGTTGAGAAGCGCAGTTTTCCGGCAATAACTCAAAAACCGTTAATCCGATTATGTTGAAAATAATTTTCGTTGAAAGTATTTATTAAGCACTAGAGGATGCCCGCGACTTCGTACGCGTGAAATTAGTTTCACGCTACTCCCCCCATTTCTTCCCGTTGGGGGTCGATTTTCGGAAAATCCTTTCTTAGTGCTCACTTACATCATGAAAGGAACCCCGTACCAAATTTCAAGTTTCTAGCTATAGTAGTTTCCGCTGTGCGTTGATATGTCAGTCAGTCAGTTTTGCCTTTTATATATATAGATTACCTTTGCGATTTTTTTCATATTTTTGGACTTAGGGTTTAAAAAATAAAGGGCACAATTTATGCAACTTTCGGAGCGATTGACTCTGAAAATATTGACCTAATCAAAACAACTGCTTAAGAAACTTAGTGTTTTTAAAAAAGAACTGTTAAAATATATACCGCACGATGATAATTGTGTTTTTTTTTTAATTTTCTGTTACATGTATGGAGTGCCCCCTAGAAACATTTATTTTTGTTATTTAACTACCAAACTAAGTAGCGGCTTCTACAAAACACCTATACTCCAAATTTCATCAATGTACCTTTTGTAGTTTTCGAGTAGCTAAAATGCCTGTGACATACGGACGGACGGACATGACGAAACTATAAAGGGGCTTCTAAACGGGCCACATTTTCACTGCAATATGTGGCCGGCAACTGGTGGTGTCTTTGTCTAACATACGAGTAAGAGAGGGACACCAATAATTGCCGGCCACATATTGCAGTGAAAATATGGCCCGTTTAGAAGCCCCTTAAGGGTTCCGTTTTTTTCCCTTTTGGCTACGGAACCCAAAAAAGGATACTAAATAATTAGTTCATGTCTACCTCTGGGGCTGATGGTTAAAATTTCTCGAGGCAGACATCCAGGACCTCTCTATTCTACTGGGTAAACCCATTTTGCCTTTGACATGTTATCGTATTGTTTTTATCTCGGCCGCCATTACTGCCAAGTAAATAAGAGCTATCAAAACGTTGACAATACGATAACACGTTAAAATCAATTTGCTCGGTGCAATCTTAAATACTGGCTTTTGCCCGCGACTCCCTCCGAACGCTATTCCGGCGGGAACTGCATCATTTCACAGATTAAAATAGAGCCAACCAGCGATTGCTGTGACTCTTGGAATCTGCACGATGTTCCGGGATAAAAAGTACCCTTATGTCTGTCCTTGTCCCAAATTTGACATAGATCGGTTTAGGCGTGAAGCAGTCCTAGGTATCTTTAGATTGTGCATATCTTGTCTGAATAGTGTTAGAGGCTTCTGAAGACATTTCAATTTAAGTGTAACGGCGCGTCATTCCGACCTTACCTTTAGTTCGGGTGCCAAGGGCAGGCTGGCAACGAGCCACCACAGCCAGTCGGGCCCGTCGGGGTTCTTCCACCACTCCTCGTTGGCGTATATCGGCATCTTGCCGAAAGCACGCTCAATTTTTGATCGAACGTTAAATTTTAGATTCTTCAGCCATACTAGGGCTTGGATCACAACTTCTGTACCGAGGATCCGTAATATTTTGATCGTAATAGGGTCCGTAGGGACCTTATCTGTCAGTGTCTCTACTCTTGCAAGGCAACTGAAAAAATTAAAACCTTTTTTACATCTTCTTTTGTGACCTCAATGCAAATAAATATACTTAAGTCAATAGTGCAATGTATCGAAGAAACGACCAACCTCATCGTTACAAGTGACAAGTGATACTCATTTGTTACCCTGTCAAATTAAGAACGGTATCAGAACGTGATAAAATTGAATATTGCAAAATTGTACTGAGATTCTCGGCGTTATTCTGAATACACGTAATGACGTAACTAGTCTACTCGTGATGGTACGCCAGGATCGTTAATGTGTAAACTCACCCGTCCATTACCCTCTCGACGATTTTGAACCGCGAAATCCCGATCGTGGACAAGATGATTCTTCCATCGTCGCACTCTACGCAGTCGCGCACCTCTAGCATCTGTTGATAACAAAATAGTACCCACTCAATAAACGAAAACCACCCAAATAATGCATATCGGTAAAAACAGAATGTAGAGACCCATGATAAAAAAAGAGCTTTCTTTACATTTACATCATTATTATGTCTACGTTATTATATATTTTTAGATTTGGGGGATCTTTTAGGAAATATTGAATTCGAAAAGTGTAATTTTAGCTTGAGTTGCTTCTACAGCTAAAAATCTAAAAATATCTTAAATAAGGATGCGCGGAATTTAAAAGGAAAACTACCACGACTAAGTAGACTTTATTGGTTCCTGACATACAGGTGACTAAAGTGTTTATAACTAAAAAATATCTAAGACGGCACCAAAAACCTTACAAAATTTATTTACCAGTAGTTTTTTAGAGAATTTTTCTGTGTGTTTGTAGTCACGGCTTCGGAACCCTACACTGAGCCGGTCCAACATGATATTGCCCGATTTTTTAATTTTTATTTATAGGAATAATTTCAGGAAGTATGTAGATATTACGTGAAGTGTGAGTTTAAAGTGTCCAATGTGATTAGTACGTAAAATGAACCCAGCGTGAATGTTGTGAATTTTTAATCAGAGGAGTTAGAACACATGCACCGAAAGGGGTGAGAGGTATATATTATTCAAAAGCTTTTAAGTTATACATAACTTAAGAGAACCATTTAACGTACGGAAATGGCAGTTATGTCTTGTTTTGAAGAGATCGCACTTGACCAGTTTTTTTTACATATTCCGCCGCAACATGTTCAACCACAGATAAAATACAACAAACGTACCAAATGAACAAGGCCTGCGTAAGCAACAAGAGTATACTAGTCAGTAAAGTATTGCTCTTGTGTTCGGCGTGGTGATAAAAACAATAACCTAATGTTTAGTGCGATTCTCGTACCAAAACACGTCATGAAGTGATAGAGAGGTAATGTCAGACGCGTCTTGAGACCCAGGGCAGGGCTTGAGTCTTACCGTGCCGTAGTCGGAGTCCGTGTGGTCCTCGTTGCGCGCCACCATGCCGAGCCGGCGCGAGCCGGACTCCAGGATCCGCCGGATGAACACGCGGTAGCGAGGGTCCGATATCAACAGCGGGCAAGGCACTCTGCAATGATCAACGACATCTTACTTGCTGCACGTTACTATTGAGTTCTTACAAGTTCTACAAAATACTTCAACCCTTACTCTGTCACTGTAATCTTTCCTTCTGTAAAATAGTACAGTCGAGTTCATAAATATGTGTACACTTTAGAACCTTGTCTGTTTAGTGTCACGTTTAAACTGCTATTATATGATATGAATTGTACTTTACAACTTTACTTTACAACTTTACTTTACTGAATTCTACTTTTCTCATTTTCCTCAATCACCCAATGGTTAGCTGAATGGTAACCTACAGGATACACTTTTGTTCGGTAGGAAAACAAGAAGATGGAATCCATGCTGGATGGGAACGTCGCCGGGCCAGTAACCTACGGCTGAACCAAAGGGAATAGGGCGGAATGAATGGAAGATCGATCGACTACGTAATATCATTACTTTGTAACATAACAATACAAATAGAAAAAGAGGAGCGAAAACTGCCTACGAACAGAGAACCCGAACCCGGGTCCCCCTTTACACCGGTCAAGGATATAATCCCGATGGTTTGAATATGAATTACCTTCTAGTAACCACCATTCTTAAGGAAAGGTCAAGGCGCTTACTTGGGGAACGCGGTGACGCACACGAACACGGGCACGACGCTGGGGTCCGGCTGCGGCGGCGCTTGCAGCAGGTCGACAGACTCCAACGCCGCGCACACGAACTGGGACTTCTTCGTCTGAAACGTGCCAAGCGACGAGTTTAGGGGCGAGCATCGTCAATTGCAGTAGGCCTCACTCGAGAGTCTGTTCACATATTATTTCTACTCGCGTTCTGTAACCGCTAATTTAGAAATGACGCTAACTGTATGACGATACTACCTGCAGTGGTGTAACCGATGCGTCGGCATAGTGCTCGTAATAATAGTTTCATAATTAGCATTGCCATGGTAATAATAGTTAATGGTAGTAGTCCTGCCTACAAAGTACTCTTACAATTAAAGACAACCTATAACTTAAGCTATCAAGATACATTATATGGTTTCAATCCACTAAGATGCGCCCCACTAATTATTTAATGTTAATTGACGCAACCGCACAGCTTCAATTCATGCGGCGGGGCAGGTCATCGTGAACTGAAGACGCTATAAATATAATTTCACTAATGGGGGGAACACGAAATGGCAATGCTGCAATGCAAAAAACAAGGCAAAGCTTTTTTTTCTAATTATAAGTCCGATGTCTAGTATGATAAGACTCACAAGTTTCGTTTGTTCCTCGGAACAGGGGAGGGGTAGGACTATACGACAATGCAGTGCTGCGAGCCCCCCTAATTGGCCTAATCATTGGCAGCAGCATGATAAGAGACGCTTCGTACTTAAGTATCTAGTATGATCGATCTCCTCAAAAAACCAAAGCTCATCTGAAATATCATCCATTTCTGTGTAAGAAAAACCACTGCTGCATTTTCCAAACAGTGGAGAAAGTGGTTACTGCAGCGATTGAAGGTCGCCCCCCGCGCAGCCAGGTTTTTTGCCTTAGGTTAAGTTTTACTTTATTAATTTATTCGTTCAAGAAAAATAACAATATAGGTAGTTATTGGATTTTTGAAGATACTCTTAGTTCAGCAAGTTAAAAAATATTTCATCGCTACATAGTATAAAACAAAGTCGCTTTCCGCTGTCTGTCTGTCGCTACTACGCAACGATTGCGGTTTTTTTAATAGATAGAGTGATTCAAGAGGACGGTTTTTAATGTATAATAAATGCTGGTTTATTGTACGGGTGTTACAGAAAAGTCAAATAACCCGAAGCGAAGCGAGGGCGAGTCGCTAGTTGTATATAATTGCAAATAAATTATGTTAGAAAGATAAGATATATTGCAATTCTTTAGTCACCATACGCAATTATGGATGAGCCTACCTAAAAAAAATGCTTAAGTTCAATGTGTGTATATTCCGTTTTTATTTATTATTTTTATTAATGACTACTGCCTCGACCCTGACTTGTTACGTCGAAACATTAATACTTAATTACTTAACACACAAAATTGGGAAATAGTTCTGATGCAACAATGAGTTTTGTGCAAGACAGTTCTTTGATCTTTTAGCAATTCACAATTCTGGTTCTCTGTTTAATTCGCGTTAAAGTAGTTATCGATAAGAAGTAAACGCGGCTGCGGAGTATCTGCGTGGTCATCTTAGTGAAGCACCTGTTTCCTCTCGAAAGGTAAAATAAAACATAAGGCTAGGTTTAGCAAACATTGAGAACATCTTCACTTTAACATGTGTGGTTCCACGTGCATTAGTAAAATGCTTGTCATCTAAGTCTTACCAAAATATCAGTAACGAGTATTTAAAAGCCAGATGAATCGATTCACTGCAAGTAACGCTTATTAGCAATTTCCTGACTCACCAAACGCCCTGAACGCGTACGTGTGTTGTTATAGCATCCGAGCTCCGCATAAAACGAAATATGCGGCAGCTGGGGAATGATGGGTGGCCGTAATTGCGGTAACTAGAGGTCTAAGTCCAAGCACTTGATTGATGATATTACCGAAAAAGAGTTACTGACCAAGGACAAACTAAAGTGGGTAAGGTCGCGCATGCAGAGCGGGCAGGTCCGGCGGTAGTCCATGGAGTGGTCGATGCAGTGGCGGCAGTAGGTGTGTCCGCAGGGCGTGGTGACCGGCGCCACCAGCGTGTCGCGGCACAGCACGCACTCGAGGTCGGTCGGCGCCAGCCACGCGGCAGCCGCTTGTTGCCGCACCGCGCCGCCTACCTCGCGAGCCACGCTCTCCGGACTCTGATTCTCGAGCATTAACGCGATCGTCTGTAACCAACATATAACTATCGATACTTGCAACACATTGGAATAAAATAAAATCTAGTACAGAGGCTCTATTCAAATATGTTTTAGCCCATCTTGCTGAGTCGCGTGTTAATGGCGTTACAGTCGCAATGGTGACGCTTACGTTACCATGATTCTGTATCGCTACTGCTTTATCTTACAGATGGGCCCTTTCGGATACGCTTTAGGATCTTTTGTGCAATTACCCACTTACACACACAGCTGTTCGAATATGCAGGTTTCCTTACGATGTTTTTCCTTCACCGTAAGAACATCGGATACTCTACTCAAGTCAGAAAGAACTCACGTACACTTGAGTTTGTCGACCCCCTAAGCCACTAGGCCACCCAACGCTCTCCTGTATCGCTACAAACACAAAACAGCATCGTTAGTCTTGCGTTGCAAATGCGACAAACAGTCGAAAGTAGCGAAGCAATCGCAAAAAGTCCACCCTAAAAGCTATCATAACGTCAATAATTATGGGCTTGTACTTCTATTCTACATCTTGCTCTTGATTTTTTTTTAGAAGAGCTGTCTGACTTAAAATTAAATTTACTGTTTACTTTTGTTTTCATATTTCTGGTAAACACGGACGACAATTTCACTATACAAACAACCCAAACCAACCAACGACAATCATCACCAAATAAACAACAAATCACGCATGACAAACTTTTATACTTATTTACCTACTTACTAGGTAAACGTGCCCAGCGTCGCCCGGTTGTTTTTTTAAACAAAGAGTGAAATAACTATACCATCTGATGGCCGTGGAAAATTCATCTGATGGCGCCCTTACAGCTTTTTATTTTTTGTAATAATCGTTAGGTGCTCACAGCCTCTTGACCCTCAGCCCCCTCAGGCTGGCGACCCGCGGCGATTTGTCCGCACTGCCCTATAATTACTATTTTTCTCAAAATGCTATGTAATCTTGTCATAACACCAGTAAATAGGAGCCAGTAGGTTGAAGTTCCTGGACAACTATCCAAAGTGAGCTCAGTGAGGGCTAATATGATAGCCCGCAGGTTCACTCGTATACATATAATAAGATACGAGTACATATAGATATCTACGCAATGACTAAAAGAGAAGTACTTAGGAACCTTTTCACGAGGAACCGACGGTCTCGTAAAAGGTGAAGGTAATGTCTGAGTCATGATGTCATGAAACAAAGCTTATACACTGTATTGCACTTCTCTTTTTCTTTATGTACGTAGAAGTGTGAGGTAACACAACACACACACATTTTGCACAATAGAATAATGGCGCAACACCTTTGTACTTGCGGAACGGTACCGTTGTTTGCGATTCAGCGTACATGAGCTGGAAGAAATGCAAAAATTACAAATAGCATAGGTCGTTGTCAAGGAAATGGATCGAATGCTATTAGTAATACAAGGTTTCCCGGACCCGACATCAAGTCGTTAAGGGGTAGTGGGCCTACAAAGTACCTACCTACCAGCGGGCCAATTATGGTCGTATTCATCGACGTGGATAAAAAAATTGTCACTTCCTGACCATAACAGGGTCCAGTTTAGTAAAATTGACATAGCGCAACAAGTGTACTTATAAATAGCTGCACGATGGACCCTTTAAAAATTAATGCAGTTATATTAAGTCTATGTAAGTACAATTAATCACTTTCAGTTAAACTTGAAATAAACTCTCTATAAGTCCCAAGGTTCAGCGGCTTCGGCCAATCAGTCAGTCACGGAAAAGTTTTATTTTTATTGTTTTCTTGATAGTACCCATAGAAAAATTAATTAAAAAACAAAAAGCCCGACTGCAATAAAAAAACAACTGAAAAGTGAAAAACAAGCTCTATAATTTATAGAAAATTGTAAGAGCAATGTACTTATTGATATTTATAACATTTTTTTAACTTGAATACTGGAAAAGGTATTGCAGGCGGGGACAAGCAATGAATTATTAATCCTATTTCTTGATAACATTTTACATTTGGACTAGCTTGTCCCCGCCTGCAATACCTTTTCCAATATTCACCCCCTAAGGAGGTAAAATAGGGGATTAACATTTGTGTGAAAGTCCGTCAGTCTTGAATTTTCAAATTTTGTGTTTCGTCGTCGTCGTCGTCGACGTCAACGATTAAAAATTAATTAATACGTTTTTGATAATTTCATCCCCGCGAGGAAAGGGGTAAAGCTGACTGACTGATTGATCAACGCACAGCCTAAACGACAGGACCTAGGAACTTTAAATTTGAAGGGAATATATGGATTCGGCGATTTCGGAAAAACTACCCAGGGTAAAAGGGGGTTCAAGTTTGTCACTGTTTTACGCTGCAACGGCTGGACGGATTTGGATGAAATTTGTAATGAAGATAGCTTAGTTATACCCTGGATTAATATTCGAATTCATTTCATTATTTTAACGAAACACTTAAGTATTATTTTAAAATGGAAAGGCATAAATAGTAAAATATGCCTATTCTAACATTTTCGACAAAGTGGATATAATGTTAGGAACATTATATCCACTTTGTAGAAAATGTTAAAATAAAAAATAACATTTGGTTAGATTTAATTTAGAGAGTAATGAAGGCAGTTAAAAACAAAAAATAAAGATTTCTATAAAAAAAGCATGTATATGGTAACATAGAATTATTGATAAGATAACGCATATATCCTTATCGAAAATGTATAATAATCAAACGATTATGCATTTTTTGAAAGTAGGAAACTTTCAACATTTATTTTTTCGAGTTTAACAAAATGTTAATTCTGCCCTTTTTCGCTACGACGGCAGCACAGTTATGTCGTGATTAACAGAAAGGGACAGAGCAGGGTTAATGTTACATCGAATTTGACTTGGGGATTTAATACTGCAATCCTTTCGTAGTCATTTTAATAGGTATGTTATGCATTTTAAAACAAAAAGCCTCTAGAAATATTTAAAAACACCATTTTTTTTTTGTTATTTAAACCGTTTAATTAGTCTCTCTCGCACTGCTGGGAATAACCTCTCGTAACTGATTAATTAATCAAATCTATATTAATACATCAATACATTAACGACCTTCGAAAAAACATATTGACAACCATCTGCCACTCTCATTGTATTTTCACCGAAAGTGCTTTTCATCAAAAAATATAAGATAAAAATAGATAAAGATAAGATAAAGAGAAATTTATTCACAACAATACAAAATTACATTAAATAGGTACAAAAATTATGTTCTTTTTTACAGAGAAATTGTTGCGAAACGGTCCCAACTCAGCATTCGCTAGCCGTATAGCCAGCAATGGTCTTCTGTTGGAACCGCTTGATGAAGAGACGGAAAGGAACACACTTAACACAAAACAACATTAAACGAAAAACAACATGGATTAAGAAACAATCATTCGTTCGAGATTATCTCGAACGACCATAAAAAAGAAATTAATACCTCAAAATAAACATGAAGACAATGATTAAGTGTATTAATAAATAAATTGATCATGCTCAAACTTCAAAAGTACGTGATCATGGAAAATGGTAAATTAATTTGTTTATATAAGTGACGGAATGAAAAGGTTCCGACTATGAGTTGTTATGGTTCAAGTGGTTTAACTATACCTGTAGCAGAAGGCGGCGCGGCAGCTCGCCGCCGGCGAGGGCGGTGGCACGCGCCAGGTGCGCGGCCGCCTCCAAGTAGCAGCGCCGCCCGATCAGCTCGCACGCGTGCAGCAGCCGCGCCTGCGCAGCACCAAACACGCTATGAGAGGCCCGTTTCACAAAGCAACAAGTTACAAATTACAAGCGGAACTCTCTCTCTAGCAAAAGGAGTTAGAAAGGGACTTCCGCTTGTAATTTGTAACTTGTAGCTTCGTGAAACGGCCCTCGGCACTCAACACAACACACACATCTTAGGTATACCGATGAACAAGACAAGACACACTACGTAAAAGCATTAAAAATAGGTGTACAACTTAATTGAGGCCCAGGGTAAGCATGAGGTGTGGTAAGAAGGCAATAGTGACTATATGAGCTTTAGCGTACCTCACCCCCGCATCTCATGCCTACCCCGGCTCTCAATTAAGTTGTACTGTACTGTATGTCGGTGCAAGCCACTGGTTAATCAAAGTAGAAGCTTTACACTTTGTATTGCACGTTAGGTAAATTTTTAAGTTAACCATTCGGCTGCTACAACCATTAGGACTTTCGAGTGCTTTAGAAAAAAATATAACGTCGCCAAAGTGTAAAAACGCAGAAAAACACATTGCCGGTCGAAATTTCGCTGACGTGTCCTGTGCCTCGAGTGTAAGTTGCTGTTCACGCGGCAAACCGTCTCAACGCGAAAGTGACCATGTTATTCATACGAGAAACGCAAACGCGATCGAGACGTTTTTGTGTATGTAAAAATACACTAGAGGCTCTGGTGACCAACAGCGTTTAAAAGGTTATATCCATACTCACAACATCTATTGGTGCTTATAGTACTGGTAGCATAAGTTGTATTTTCTCGCTGGTCGCTTAGTGCGTCTCTATCGTTACAGACTATACATATAGAAAGGGAGATCCGAGCGACAAACAAGTCGCGGACAACATGTGCTAGGCCTCCAGTTCAGTCAGCACCGTAAAACTATGAAGGATTCGATAACCTGTAGACTAAAAATATGTAGCCTTATAAACGCGTTTGAGCGTTTGAGACTGATGTAGCGATTATCGAATGGTTACAAGTAAAATACACGATATCAACTAGTATCTCTTTTAATGGTTCTAAGGACACATAGCAGTAGACACGGGAAGTCCATTCCCCGCCCCCGCAAGTTTGACGGTACTGACTTTACGCGAGCGTTCACTAGAATGGTCGACGAAATGTCGTTTTAAACAAACTGTTTAAATCATGTTTTATTAGGTACTTGGTGCCCGACAGAAGTTCCATTCCACTATTGTGATATAAACATTGAAAAGAAATAACCAAATCTGTCCAGCCGTTTTATAACTTCGTTTTTATTAATATGGCATTTGCAGAGTTCAAAGTTAAAGGAATTCGCTTATGGTCGACAAAGTATCTATTAAAAATAGCACAGCTTTATTATACTAACTACATGGAATGATTTCTTCCCAGTTGTCCCCAGTGGTCACAAATGGGAATTAATTCTTTCCAGTTATCTCTATTGATAACTAATGGAATTTATTTTAACTACTTGTGTACTTGGGGACTAAAGGGCGGGGACAAATGGGAATAGACCGTTCAATGGAGTTAGCCGCGTTTGAAGGTTTTAAACACAACTATTTCCAACCTACATAATTTAAAACCCACAGTTTTATTCGGGAGATCAAGGAACGCATCTAACGCTGTCACGGCATTTTTAGATTAAAGGCTAGCGTCGCGCCAGGCAAATGGATTTACACTTAATTTTATTATTATACTAAAACGGGTTCTTGTCGGGTTGATTCTTGTCGGATTGCTGATCCTTAATTATATAACTTGTACTTGTTTAAAATGGTTTATTTCTAACTTAATCATAAATAATAATAATAACACTGGCTTGGGTTTAGTTAAGTCTGCGCCGAGCGTACGCCGGATGAACAGTGGTGCCATCAATACTATTTTTGTGTTTTCTAATAAACTTAAGTATTTTCTTGAAATCGGACGGTGCTTTTTTGTACTACATTATGGAAACACAACTTATAGGATAATTCACTTAGTTAAATAACAATTGATCTTCGAGTTATCAGCTTAACGGAAAAAAGTGGCCACCTTTTCCCGTTAAACTGACTAATAAAAGGGTAATTGTTATTATAGTTGGTTACGTATCTCATAAACTGTATTTTTACTTACGCTACAAAAAACCATCGTCCGAATCCAAGGAAATTATTTAGTTAATTAGAAAACAACAATAGTAATGCGGGCGACACTGGACGCTCGACGTTTGCTCGGCAGTCTTAAGTTAGTCGCACACATTAATGTCATCGTTTGTTCTGGATTGTGCTAACAGTCACTCAAGGAGATTAAAGCGTAAAAAAAATCAGCAAATTAACTAAATTGACGCTCCACGACGGCTATATTATAGATCTCAGAGGACTCTGATAAATTATGAGGGTTAGGATTTTAGTGGCAAAACGTGGTTCTAGAATCCAATCCATCCTAAATCCACGGCTTGCCACCAAAAGTCCTAACTCTATTACATTATATTCAGAGACATTCGAGTCAACCAAATAACTGATTTTAAGATTACGAGAGCTTCCGAGACAACACCTTCCAAACCACAGACCTAAGTATACATTTTAGGTACTCGGCCAGTATATTTAGGGTTCCGTACAAAAAATGAAAAACTGGGCCCTTATAGGATCACTCGTGCCTCTTTCTGTCCGTCCGTCTGTCACAGACAATTTGCACCGAAAGTACTGGACCGATTGAGTTGAAATTTGGTACACATTATAAATTGATGACCCAAACACAGATGTGCAAAGTAAATAAATATTATTTTTAAATAAGGGTCATTTTCGGGGGACAAAATAGGAATATAAAACAAAAGTTTTGCAAATCTTACTGTGTCATATATCAAATGAAAAGGCTCGTTGTTATGAGGATCTCAAATATGTTGGTTATTATTTTAAAATAAATAGTTTTGATTTTGTTTATGAAAGAAGACGAAAATTGACCATTCCCCCCTGATCTCCGAAACTATTGACTCTAAAATTTTGAAAAAAAAAATACAAAATATACTTAATTGCTTGTAGATTACAGGAAAACCTATAAGAATTCTACAAAAAAAAAGTAGGTACGGAACCCTCTCCACGCGAGTTCAACTCGCACTTGGCCGGTTTTTTTAACTACCCCGATTTCGACACGTGACCACCGCACTTCGGAAAAGAATAGCAAGCGAAGTAAAGTTACCAGGGTCTTAGACAGTATCCATACCTTGACAATGTTTTGTAGATGGAGTACTAAATAAGAGTCCATATATAATTAACTAGAGGACGCCCGCGACTTCGTACGCGTAGAATCAGTTTCCCACTACTCCCCCCATTTCTTCCCGTTAGGGGTCGAT
The DNA here is from genome assembly GCA_948252455.1 of Acleris cristana. Taxonomy (NCBI): domain Eukaryota; kingdom Metazoa; phylum Arthropoda; class Insecta; order Lepidoptera; family Tortricidae; genus Acleris; species Acleris cristana. The sequence goes on from OX411772.1 coordinate 44,822,296, forward strand.
TTTCGGAAAATCCTTTCTTAGTGCTCACTTACATCATGAAAGGAACCCCTGTACCAAATTTCAAGTTTCTAGGTACAGTAGTTTCGGCTGTTCGTTGATATGTCAGTCAGTCAGTTTTGCCTTTTATATATATAAGAATAGAATACCAGTGATCGGATTAGGTAGTGGGGATATCGAGTCGTAGTCTTACTATGAATGTTAGCAAATTGCACTACCTAATCGGTTTACTGATAAATCTGATAATGAGTGATTTCAATTCACGAAGTTCCGCCCACTATTTAATTCTCGGTACATTGACGCAACCGTGTAACGTTAATTTGAGTGACGAGATTTTCCGTCGTAAATTGAATACACTGTATCCGAAATAATAACAATAAAAAATAGTTGGATTGGCGGCGAGTGCAATTGAATAGGCTGGCAAAACAAATAGGAACATTCGCAAAGCAAAAACTACTTCAAAACAATGAAAACACGGATTCAATTGAGTGTTATAATAAATAAAAAAACTCGAGGCCTTACACAAAACAACAGGTTAGAAATAATCAATTTCCTATTTAAACAAACTACGATATGTTTTTTAATATATAACAATCGCAAAAAACTAAATAATCTATAAGTCCAAAACAGCTTACAAAAACATTACTTTCATGCCAAACGCGTTTACAACTTAAAATAGGATATAGGACTCCTGAAATTATAAATTATAGAACCGTCAATCGTCATTCTCACAGCCGTGGCGTAAACAAGCGCCGATAACGTGAAATAGGTGCAACAAAAATGGTATTTTCTGTACTTTACTATAAATACTATAACTTACTACCTCGTGACGCCCGAAGGACTGGTCAATCTTCTTTTAAACTGTACACGACAAGTTCAATTAATTTCAACCTCTATTCCAATTTCAATTAATTTTTGCAACAGGTGTTACGAGTTTAAACAGCTTTATGTACAAAGGCTATGGTAAAACGGGCAGGTTAACTATCCAGGTGATCATGAGCGTAAGGCGTCGCCCGTCGAGTTTATCTCAGGACTGCAAAGGAAAGGTCCGTGGGCGATCCGTCATGCACTCATAGGTAACCCCGTGCGAGTTAAGAAGCATTCCACAGCACGAGCGCCTTTAATAGTCGCCGGCAAAACACAATTGTCAACACTTTTGTACCAGGGGCCCTAGACAAGATGCGTAGCGAGATCGAATCGTTATCGAAAATGTATAAGATTGACTTAAGCTGCCAGATGGTCGTGCCAAGCGCTTGTGTAAGTTCCATACACTTTGACAGTTTTCGAAAATAGTTTTCGATAGCGTTAAGCATCTTGTGTAGGGCATCTGGTTGAAGCGACCTTATTTTATCAGAAATCGATGCAGGGCCTCTATTCAATTCAACACCGTATAATCATATTACTTTTGACGTTACGTAACGTAACGTAACGTTAGGATAGCTCTTATTTACTTGACAGCAATGGCTGCCGAGTTAAAAAACAATACCATAACATGTCAAAGGGTTTCATATGGTTTTACCTTGTAGAATAGAGGCCCTGGTCATTTTTTGCAATAATATTTGGCCGACGAAGGATAAGTTTCTGGGCGGGCACTCCTTAACTCGAGTAACGCCTGTAATAATAAAGCGTATGATTGAGCGGCATAAGTGGCAGAAAGGTGTGAAGTTCACCTGAGGGGTCATTGGCAAGCGCGCCGGCACGTCGGGCGCGGTGAAGCTATCAGGAGAGATGGTAAGCGAGACGCGAAGGCCACGCGACAAGCGCTGTGCAACTGTACGACGGCGTGCCAATGCTTGACAATTCTCTGTTGAACAAAAAAAAAACCTGATAAGAAAAATGCGTGCGTAAAATTATACCACGAAATCAAAATCGCTGCGCAAGGAATACAATGGACTTATGTAATATTTCGGGAACGTCGTAATGACTAGTAACGCACAAGGAAAGCGGTTAACCCTTTAACGGATAAAATTGATATTAACAAGAACCGAAAGTTACATTACAATTATGTTTACATGTTTCTTGATGAAAACTAAATTTTTCAAGCCTTTGACTGTCTATAAAGGATATAGTGGTACTACGCATTTTGACAGCGAATGGAGGGAGTGCGGGCATACTGGAATATTAAGAGAAAAAAATCAATTTATTTAAGAATATAATAATCAAACGCACATGCGTCTTATTTGTAAGTATTAGAAATTGCCTAGTGTCATTGTCTTTGGGTGGGTTTAGACCAAACGAGCAAATGCTCTAGAACATGTTTTGCCTTTATTTTTACAACATGAGAGATATTGCCATAGAATTCTTGTTCGGTCGCTTGGTCTAAACCCACACTTTGAGAAGCCACACTACACGGGACATATACAGGGTGTACCAAAACTGTAAAATTTGACAACCTCATTTTATTTTTCGCGTAAAATATAAACAAATTATCTTTAAATCAAGAACTGTTCAGATTTGTTTGGTCCATAAACTTCGGTGATAAGGGGGGGGCGGTAATTTTTTTGTAAATTTGTGACTATAAATACAAAAGTACATCACGGAAAATAATAAAATATTGTTTTGATATTTGCAGATTGAGTCCTTTCATATGACACCCAATTCAATTCAATTCAATTCAATTCAATTTCACATGGTTTTAACTAAAAACCGATGCGGGCAAGCAAGTTATAAAACTATGGCAAATTTCAAGTTGATAGCTTCTATAGTTTCAGAAAAAAAACTGCTGTGACAGAAAGACAGACGGCGAAGTCTCACCATAAGGGATCCTTTTTTACCATTTTGGTACGGAACATTAAAAATAAAGACTTTAGCATGTATCTAAAGATACAGTTAGGTGTGAGATTAAACGAATAAGCATCATATGATAGGTACTATTTAATAATGCAATATCAATAACTTTAATAAGCACACCTAATCGCTTTGTCACACAGTCGCGGCATCTCAAAAACTTGGTTAACACATTAAAAAACCAGTCAAGAACGAGTCTGACTCGTGCACCGAGGGTTCATACCTGCCACAAAATATTATTATTTTACTTTTTACGGGTAGTATGTTTTGTATGTAGCGCGAGCCAGACTTAAATTTTTACACATAAGTTAAGAGTTATAAGTTAAGAGGGAAGGACGTTTGTAAGGAATCCTAAAAGGGGACTTAACGCGGTTTTACTTACAAAAATTCAAAAGGCCCCGATTCGTTTGACATTTGCCCGGCTCGCATAAAACAATGTTACATAACTCGTAATGGAGTCAGAGTTGCGTTTCATTATGTAACTTTGGTTCAAGGTACAAGCGCAAAGCGTCATGTTTGTGAGCTGGACTCGAGTATCGACGATTATGTCACGCTCAATCATCGACGTTAATTTAATCGCCAACGTCTTACACAATTAAACTTAGTTAATTACATTTCTAAACAATGGAGCAACTGTAAATTTGTGTCATAAACAGGGTGGAAATTTGAATTGAAAATGATTAATTATTTGGTCCACTGGTAGAGAAAGACTTTTGGCGTCAAATCCAAAAAAAGATTGTTTTTGTGCAATAATCGTTAAATAAATAAATTAAACAGTTAGGCAGCAAAAAAATTGGTAACACGTATAAGGCACTTGTCCCACCGCCGATGAGCGGGAAGTGGGTAGAGCCAGCGATCAACTATTAATATATTGTAGTATGCGTCTCTTTTATTGACACGGGATTTACATTTTTTATTTCGACAAACTAGTCGAAATAGTTCTCGCCGGTTCTCGAGTGTCTCTTTTTTGACACGGGATCTGCATCTTTTGTTAGTTTCGTGAGCGAAAAAATAGTCTTTACATATAGCTAAACGCTTTCTCGCCGGCGGCAGTGGGACAGTGCCTAATGGGCTAAAAACAAAACTTTCGTAAATTTTCGACGCCCTAAGGGTGCAATGTCATCAGGCGCACTTTAAAAGGGTACAAATGACACTAATCAAAAAACGTTCCACATTAACCCTGTAAGGAAGAAAAATGTTTTTTTTACGTTATTCAGTTTTTTATTTTCTGGCATAAACCGTTTTGAAGTAGGTATATATTCTAAGATCGAACTCAAAACTAGACAAGGCCAAAGAAAGGCTTTAATGAGAATAAAAGTCCATTTACGTATGTGTGTTAAAAATTGGTTATTCCACTGTAATGTAATTGTTGAACTATTGGACCGATAGGTAGTAGTTAATTTTAATTCATTGAGAATTGTCGTAGACATGATAAGATTTTTTAACGCGTCATACTTATCACCAGACGGGTTAAATTTTTAACAGACTTCAAAAAAGGAGGAGTATACAGGGCTATTTTTTTTAACCAGCTCGTCAGAAACACCATACATTATTTGGGATACATTTTTAACAATGTATGAAAATTTCAAAACCATTTCGAGGAATAGGCTTCTCGGATCGATCCAAGTAGTTAGATTAAAAAATATGTTACAATGAATTAATAGTATTAAAATTAAGAAATGACCTTCATTTTGTCCCCTAAATGCCGGTCCGAATTGCGCTAGATCAAGCTCTTTTGTGGTTTTAGATAAAACATAAATAAAAAAACTCTCCAATATTTTATTTTATAAGTACAATTTAGATATCTAGCTGACACCTACGTTTGAAGACAGCTGTTGTCATGTCAAATTTATTTATTTACAAATTGACTGTAATTCTTATGATGAAATTAATATATTAATGACACCATTTGTCTTTTGAGTTATGGGTGATGAAACTGATGAATGTTAATAATTTGCGTGGTGAGGTTTTCCAAGAGGTTCAAAATGATGGCATTGACATTTATTGTAGAAACTCATAGTTGGAAGTATGGAATCCACCTTTTCAACAAATTGAATGTAATTTTGTTAAGTAAATCTAGTCTAGAAACAAGGGTCATGTAGAAAGTGCTGTATTAATTGAGGTCTAGGTAATAAGTCTAATAAGCAATGGTTGAATGCTGAAATAATAAATTATATCATACTAGAGGCCGCCCGCGACTTCGTACGCGTAGAATTAGTTTCCCGCTACTCCCCCCATTTCTTCCCATTGGGGGTCGATTTTCGGAAAATCCTTTCTTAGTGCTCACTTACACCATGAAAGGAACCCCTGTACTAAATTTCAAGTTTCGGCTGTGCCTTGATATATAAGTCAGTAAGTCAGGTTTGGCTTTTATATATTATTATTTATTTATTTAATGGCGTCTACATAATAACGTAATTTTTCCAATGTCAAGTATATATAAGCAACGTTGTACGGTGAATCCTGTCTAGCCGTCGAAGTCTTCCAGTCATAGTCGATGACGATGGCGAGCATCGACTTCAATGGCTTGGTGTGATCTTGACCGCTTACTCATTTGGAACCATCTTTTCACTGTTATATTATTCAATGCAAGTTTTCTTCATAAATGTTACAAGTTGTCCCACAAAACTGCTCTTGATTTGCGAACCAAAATCAAAGATAAAATAATTTACAAAAAATTAAATAATTGGACAGATATTTTCAAAATGACAGTCAGCCATAGACCGGCTTTTATACAACGTGTTACAAAATACCCCGTAAAAAATATAATAAATTATCAAAGCCAAAAATATTGTCAACCCTAGTAAGCTGTCATGTCAGGGAACCGGAGTTAGCATAGATTATTTAACAGATAGGCCAACCTACCAATTTAATAATTGTCAACTTTAATGGTTTTTCTGGTTTTAATCCACAAAGGTTCAATACTGTCATTATGCTTAAGTACTGGTTTGAAAAATCGTCAAGACGGAAAAAATGTTATGTTATCAATTTCAAATCTTCTTATCGATACTCTACAATTGTTTCGTGTTTTTTCCAAGATGACGATGTTTTCTAACTCAGAATATTACGACTCCAAAACTCGACTTGTAATATCTATATAATCGAATTCTGTACATTTTGTTAATATGTTTCTTGATCGTTTCACAAATTAGGTAAAAATGTACATAAACATTCTGCGTGGTTTACTCTTTAATTTTACTGAAATAGGGTTTGCGCATGAATGAAAATAATAATGGTTTTATTTTTTTTGCCGGTAAGTCATACGGTGATAGTGCGGTTCTCAAATATTGTAAATGGACTTGTTATAAGGCACCATTTAACCCCCTTTCGGCTTTACGGGTATTTTTTTTTTACAAACTTTGAGAGCTAAAGAGCCGAAATGTATGGAACAGCTGTTTTTTTTTTCGCGATTTGTATGTTGGTCCCATAATAAAAGTTGATGAGAATGACCTACAGAGTTAGTCCCTGAAGTTTGTCAGACCTTTTTCCGAACACATAGTATAGATTGCGATTGTTTGTTTACATTATGTTTGAATGAGATATAATACATTTAATGATGAAATGCTTCAAATTAGTTTCTTATAAAAGGCTATTATTTCGAATAAAAATGTAAAATCAAGCAGTTATTTTTTTTGGTCTATCCCAATTTGATTCCCGCTCGAACACAATCGATTTTATTTCGGTTTTGATCAAAGATCAAAACAAAACTGTTCCTGCTCGAAATGCCGATTAATTTCGCTCGCTAATTTGTTCACCCCGCCCACCACCACCATTTTCTTGCCTTTTCTACCCTAGCTAGCTCTTTAGTTGCATTTTCACTTGCTCAGCTTGAAGTCAAGCAGGTCTTATCATTTAAAAATACCATAGTCGCGACGCCAACCAATTGAAAGACGGACGGACGGACGGACGGACGGACGGACGGACAGACATACAGACGGACAGACGGACAGACGGACAGACGGACGGACTGACGGACAGACGGACGGACGGACGGACGGACGGACGGACGGACGGACCGGACAGACAGACAGACAGACAGACAGACAGACAGACAGACAGACAGACAGACAGACTTTCTTGGTGTTGCGGTTATAAGTAGCCGATTCAAAACTTATATTTTCTCATGCTGAAGAACTAACAACAGGGTTATGTTGAATTCTTGTTTATTTATTGTATGTTGTCATCTCAAGTCAAAGCAGGGGTCGGGTCACGTGACGTACAGTAGTTTTTTTAAATTGTTTTTTCAGTACTTTACATGAAAAAAATGTTTTAAAAAACAACAAACCGCCTTCAAAAACGCAAAAAATAACTTCTATTAAAATAACTGCTATTAAAATGATAGGTAATAGGTTAGTCCAACAGAAGTCGGCTTTTGGTTAAAAATATTGTGAGTAGCTGACTTCAGTTGGACTAACCTACCTATTACCTATCATTTTAATAGCAGTTATTTTTTACGTTTTTGAAGTAGTCCCACTTCTTAGTTGATATGAAACTATAAGACATTTCAAGCTCGCCGCAAGCAACGCCGCGGGAAAATCATAGTCATTTTTAAACAATTCTTCGTTGTAGTCGCTCAACTATCTTGATAATCGAGATATCTTATCGCCACCCATGAAAACGGTACCGTTGAGGGTGTTCCGGTGGCCATCTATGGTCTTCATCATCAGTTCCGCTTCAGCGAATGATACTACCTTAATGGAAATGCTGGAGTTGTCACTAAAAATACTAAAATCGACTAAAATGATTATTTTATAAAAGTGATGTATAAAATACTGTCAAAAAGAGTGATTAACAAAACTCGTCGGCTAATTGATTTGATTTGATTGTGATTACTTACACTCGTCAACCATCAGACGGACAATGTTGGCATAACAATAGGTGCCCGTTTGTTTGTTTTGTGTTTTATGCGAATGAAATCACGGACGTAAGTTTTTGGTATCTATACAAAACTAACAATCCGTTGGTCAGCTCTTAATCGATCCTTATCATACGTTATGAGGTTTTACTTTTTAGTTCGGTTTATATCAAAAGATCGCTCATTCGTTAGTCACCTAGTATTATTTTACAACTATAACAAAGTCAAGAGTAACGGTACTGAATTGTTTCGGTATACGATTAAATATGGTCTGAGTCAGCCTGACAATGTACCTACTCGTAGTCTCGTAAGTGCATAAAGAGAAAATGTTGTGGTAGGTTGAACCTACCACAACATATTCACTTTTTGAAATTGCTGATCTTTGACTTCTGTATCTCCGCAACCAATAGACATAGTGTGCTCAAATTACGCTGAAATTGTAGCAAATTTAGTTATCTCTATTAAAGTAAGGAACAAAGATACTTGAAAAACGCTTCCTTAGGGTAGTTTTTTCGAAGAAACTGAAACAAATGCTTAAATTATCGCAGTTTTCGAATGTATGTTTATTTCTTTAGTGTATGTTTATCAGTACTATACATCTAAAATGGTGAATTCACACTTTGGAACTTTTTTTAAAAGAAAGTCTTACCAACAATATTCAGTACAATGTTTTTATTATTTAGCCAAAGTCGGATATTTTACTATTTTTTTATTTTGGATGGACCTTTGTGGCTTAGAGGCACAATTTTGGTAATAAATTGAAGCTGATTGAATTCCCTACAAAAAATAATCCTGTGACGTGAAAAAATGGCTCATCTTTGACTTGCTGTATCTCCGCAACCAATGAAACATAGTGCGCTCCGATTTTCCGATCATATTGTAGCAAATTTAATTATCTTTATTAAGTACAAAACAAAAATACTTGAAAAACGCTTCCTTATGGTGGATTTTTCGAAAATACTGAAGCAAGTGCCAAAATTTTCCACGGTTTTCAGGGTTGCTAACTTGGGTGTTAAGTACTCTCAAGGGACATAACAACATATAAAAAAATCGTAGTTACATGCGCGTTTGCGATGTTTGATGTCGTTATAGACTGGCCTATTAATAGATAGGACTTTCCATATTACAGTGTTATATGAAAATATTTTAAATATCAAATCTTGAACCATTACAAGTCACGTCACGACCTCCGCTACCCGCTCGACGCTAATGATTTGGCCGCGACGTCCCGCTTTAGAATGCTATCATTCAAGTTCGCTGTCTATATAGAATGTACTGTGTAGTACTTATAACCACGACCACGTCGTTCAAAATCAATAAACGTTGTATAAAAAATACACTTACTTTAAATAATTAAACAAAATAAAATAAAATCGTAAAGTAGTTTAAAATCTGATAACATGCATCGATCAAATACATAGGTATGAATAAAGCTACATACATTTTTTTAAACGTATCCTTTTTAGGTAGGATTGATTGAAATCAGTTTTATGAGCCAGTTTAAAAGGGACCAAGAGCTCTCAACCGGTCTTGGTGACCCATAAACTGGAACTGAGTCTAGCCAGACGAGCGGCCGAAGCCGGGCGGGGCGACGGGCGACGGGCCCGCGCGACGCGCGCAGCCGCCGGCACTGCGCAGCTGCACGCAGCTTCCACGTTTAAAACAGATTTCACTACGCACGTTGATTGATTTTAACTCTCTCAGTGACAAGCCGGAGATTTACAAATCAGACGCATAACAATAAAAACGATACCAAAAAGTAAAACTTATCTAATCTAATAAGGTTTATTATAGATCTACAGTCTACTAAGCCATATTGTATGTAGCCGGTTTCTAACTAACTAACCCTTACCCTATGCCAGCCGAAATTATAGTGATTACGCTGCGTGCGGTATCGGATTCTAATTTGCATGAACACGCACGAGTTTCATCCGCTATTGACTATAGGTAAACTGGTCAAATGTTTTTTTTTGCAAATGATAGTTACGCATCAGACTTGTTTTGGAGTGGTATCAGTATTAAAAAAAACATATTATTTGAAGATGAAAAATAAAAGAAAGGTTTCAATTATAAAATGCTCATTCTCAAAACACCAGACATTCAAATACAAAATTACTCTATATACTGCATTTTTTTTTTAACCGGGCAGTATGGTGGAAAATCATATCATATACAGGAAAACTGTCTTAGAAGCCATTAGATAGTTAAGTCTTTTTTGTGGGAACAATTTTTGCATGGTAATTTTTTTGTCAAGCGTTACTTGTTCGTAAAAATTTAAAAGACTTAAAAAAGTTTTGTGGTATCTACCTGGTTTTGTTAGCATTATTTCATAGATTAAAAACAAATAAATCGTGACAGCGGACATGTGTCAAATTTCAAATTTCAAGTTTTATGCAAAGATCAATGTTTATTGTATGGAAAAAATCTAAATAGAAGTTGGTCAAGTTTACCTACTAAAGTTTTTCGTTCTCAATATTCAAACACATCATTTATTTCTAATTTCATTACATTCGGACGCTTACTTTATACTAAAAATAACGGACCAATCACAATAGGTAAAAGAACCATTAAGTAAATTTGACCCGCTTCTGTTGTCCCTATTTTAGAAAGCTTAACTATTTATGCCAAAATATTTTCATTAAACCTAGTACCACCCTAGTAAAACTGGTTTACCTACCACCATTTGCTAAAAAAATTTGTAACAAACATATCACTTTACGAAACGCTTTTTTTCCGAAACTTTAAATATTTCATGTTTTTTTTTAAATTAACCTATTCAACAATAACACACATTTGGGATGTACACTATGGTCAAAGGCAATACGGTTTAACGCTGTAGAATAGAGGCCCTAGTGTTTTTTAATTTAAGTAATTCTAAGATTTAGACGGTATGGTAGAAGTATCGGTTTTCGACTACTTTGCACCGTTTTTGGCCATTCTAAATTTTAACTAACATGTAAAGCATTATGAAATTACAAAATTATTTTCATTTTCAGCGGCTTCGCCCCGCTGCAAATTTCCGACTTTCAAAGTGGATTTTTTTTAATTTTTATGCCCAATTTTCTTATTTTTTTTAATGTAAGAACCGTCTACGAAGTATTAGAAAACATTTAAAAAAAAAGATGAATAAAATCGTTAAAGCCGTTCTCAAGTTATAGCGTGACCAGGAGAAATAGGGGTTCATTTATATATATTAAATTTTATCTTTATATTAAATTTCCATGTGTCCATTCCAATGTCCAAGTAAAGATTAAGATTAAGGCATTATGAAATTCAATCGTCATGAAACAACCTCTTCGAACACGTTAACAGCGCCTCTACTTAACTTGGTAAAACCATATTGCCTTTGAGGTGTTATCGTATTTATTGTCTTTAAATCGGCCCCCCTTACTGTCAACTAAATAAGAACTATCATAATGTTGACAATACAGATCAAAAGCAATATTGTTTTTGTCGTAGAATAGAGGCCCAGTAGGTATTATTTCTTTACGGACAATTTAACCTCCTTTGAAATCCGTTATACTGCCCTGTTTGAGAGATGTTTGCCGTTTATGCATTTCGAATATTGGCTGGTGACTAAGCAGCATGATCCACCCTACCCTGTCCCTGTGCCCTGTTCACGTGTGATCGTGCATGAATCGTGTCAGCGGCGGCCGCAGCGCGCTAGACGTACAACGTAACCTGCGACCCGGCGCGGCCAGGCGGCGCTCTCGATTGCTTCGCTCACAATGTGATTACACAACAGCTATGTAACAAATGGACGATTTACATAATGGTTTTGTCGGTTCTGTATACTCGGGGACTACGCGACATTGCTTGCGAAAACTCTGTCTACTCAACAGTCATACTAGGTAACCGACCACTATGACTTGACGTTCAGTACAAAGATAGCTGAAGGTGTCTGAGATATTTTTCAAGGGTGACGTAGTACTAGCTGTCAGCAAAGATTAGAGTCAGCGGAGTCACTTTGTTCAATGTCAAAGGGGCATTGACACGTAAACATAATAACAGTCCAAAACACCTTTAAATGTCGTTCGATAGATAAAATGTAGGATCGTTATATTTATGAACGACCTATTAGTTTTTATCCTCTGGCTGGCTCCGTACACACAGAATAGGTTTATCGCAACTCCCTAGGGAGTTGTCAAATTTCCGGAGGAAAATGAAATCTATGTCCGTCTCAGAACTATATTAATAGTTTGAGTCGTTCGACCGTAAAGACGGAGCAAACAAACAAACGCACTTTTCACACATTTATAGGGCCTATTACATAAATAGTAGGTATTAGCCGATTTTCTATTTAAAGTAACTTGGAGATATGAGATATGTTTTGGGTGTAATGGGTAGCTCTAACGAAAATTAAACTTAAAAGAGTTCAATTCGGTTCCGCGAATTTAAAAAAATATATACCTACATATAATGTTTTTAAGAGCTATAAAACTTTACCCTGTCAAGGGATTTCTGTAAAAGTATGTAAAAACTAAATTAAGAAGTATTCACTGTACTAAGTAATTACCTAATAACACTACTAAAGACGGATTCGACAAAACTGGAATACGGTCTTATACCTAGATTAAACGCCGAATTTATATAGACTAATCTCGGAGTAAGTCTTATTCCAGTTTGGTCGAATCAGCCCTAAGGCCGTATTTCACCAAACAGGAATAAGAATTAGGGTGCGGCTCCACTGAGGCGGAGACGAGCGGAGCGTAGCGGAGCTGTGGCAATATTAACCAATAGAAGGCGTATGCGGTCACGTTGAGCGTGCTTTATTCACGTTAGTTTAGATTCTATTGGTTAATATCGGCACAGCTCCGCTCTGCTCCACTCCTCTTCGCCTCAGTGGAGCAGCACCCTTACTCCGAGATTAGTCTATACAAATTCAGCGTTTAATCTAGGTATAAGACCTTATTCCAGTTTGGTGAAATGAGGCCTAAATAAGAAAAAAAATTGTAATACTGGTTTATGCGAAATAAAAAAGGCTTTTATATGATTATAATATATAGCTAACGAAAACCGTTTTTTTAAGGACCGTACCAATATGGTAAAAAAGAAACCCTAAGGGGGCTTCTAAACGGGCCATATTTTCACTGCAATATGTGGCCGGCAACTATTGGTATCCCTCTCTTACTCGTATGTTAGAGAAAGACACCAATACTTGCCGGCCACACATTGCAGTCCATTGAAAATATGGCCCGTTTAGAAGCCCCTTTATGATGAGACTTCAGTGTCCGTCTGTCTGTCAGTGTGTATGTCACAGCAATTTTTCCCTGGAACTATAGAAGCTATCAATTAGAAATTTGGCATAGTTGTATAACTTGCTTGTCCGCATATGATTTAGTAAACACAATATCAAGTTATTAACAGTTGAGGAAAAACCACGAGTATCTAACATTGTGTAAAATTTTAGCTTTACGTATATTATTTTATTACTATTAAAGTTTCTTACAAAAAGTGAGTGTGACGTACTTATTGAACGTTGTCTTAATGTACGTTTTAATACAAAAATACAAAGAAGGACATGGCAATTTTTTAAGAGTTCCTTGTTTGACTACGAAATCCTGAAAAGACACGTTTATAAACAAGCAAAGGAATGGCTTGTCTCGTGAGTCTATAATTAAATGTTTCAATAACAATGAAACCATGACCGAGGAATTCCATTGAGTGTTTATGGATTCCATAACCAAATCTAAACAAAATATAATGGGACCACCTTACTCATGACAAAAATCGTTAAAATCAATAATATTCACAATTAGGGGACCGATTAACATACAGAAATAACACAAGAAAAAAAAGATGAATTGTGAATCTCCTCCTTTTTTGCCCTAACCTATCCCTGCAGGCTTATTGCCTAACGCACTCGCAATCGCAATCGTTTTCATTTTGACAGTCCGAAGGCGAGTCTGCATACAAAATGAAATCAATTGTTCCACTTTGAAGTCGATTGAGATTGCGAGTGCGTTAGGCGATAGGCCAGCGGAACTTAGGTCGCAAGCATTGATTTAATATATACTAGATACACAATCAGCAGGAAAAAATGGCAAGTCAAAACTACTGCCTAATCGACTTGGGCAGTAGTTTTGCTTTTAGTCTTGTTTCGACCACAGACAGTGGCAGTTGTCAATCATGACGAAATGTGCAGTGAAAAGCTGCAAAAATAATAACAAGAAAACGAAAAAAAAGGATGGAATGTCTTATTTTACGTAAGTTCTATTTATTTATAAACAGATTCTTGTTAAACTTATAATGCTTTCATGATTTTTTGTAATTTATATTGTACGTACAAATGATGACTTATCACGAAACAAAAATATATGGAGTAGCTATTACTTTTAAAAATTTAATTAATCGAGTTTGTTTGTTTTGACTTATGACCAAAAAAGTGTTTATAGAGGTAATAATATTTCTTATATTTTTAAATTAAAGCTTTCCACGAAATCCTCTACGACGTGCAAAATGGGTCGCAATATTAGCACGAGATAGGCGTGATCAACTGTTCAAGCCAAATAAGTCGTCTGTTGTGTGTTTGACCCATTTTCGTACCACAGACGTATATACCACAGAGAAAGGCTTTAGTAGACTGACTAAATCTGCAATACCTGTCTTGAATGTAAGTAAATGTCACACAATAGTTTTTATATTAATCTCAAAAAATACAAACTACTATTAAAGCTTGACTTTACAATCATCAAATAAAAGTATCTGTCAGTTAAAGTGAGCCCTTTCCTTTTGTTATGTAAAGAAAAGGGCGAGCAAAAATTAACTATGAGATAGATAATGTTTATCAGGCTGGTGATTGTTTTTTTATAATAATAATAATTGTAATCACTTCCACTCATTTTATAAGAGAACTTGCTAATTTTACATTATTTCTTAGTGCATTAAAATATCCTGGGTGAAATCGCATTTATAAAGCTTTTTTTAGGTGATTCTTTATTCTTTATTCCACCATAATTTCTTAACGCCTGAGCCGATTTAGATGTGTGTCGCTAGAAGCCTGTCACCATTCTGGGTGACAAAGGATACCTAAACTGTTAAAATTGAAATAACAACAATCGACGGGACGGGTTTTTATAGCTTGTTTTCCCTTTATTTATTTATTATTATTGTTGTATATATAGCTTAAGTTGTGTAATACAATAACATTTATAAAACATCTCATAAGCGTTTTTTTTAATTTGTCATTTCGTTATAATTAATACAATATAAAAATGAGAATTGCGACTCCATTCGTCCGATGTTCACTTTTGTCGTAAATATTGTGATAATGGCCGTTTCACTAAAAAGTTGCAAATACTTTGAAACGTTAGTTTGCAGATTTGACACTTGACGAGTATATTGAGTTCTTTTTTGCATGAATGTTTAAGGTAAAAAATAGCGATGTTAGCATGTATCTGAATACAGCTGTCAATGTCATTTGGGACAGTTTATAACAACATTTTTGTAGCGGATTGTGTATCTTGTATATATTAAATCAATGGTCGCAAGTAATAAATCTGTTGTTTTTACACGACTGTCCAAAAAATTTTTTGTTTTAATGGTTTAATTTAAAAAAAAGGAGTGTAATGTTTTCACTGTTCATGTACGTAATGTATGTACGATTTATTCCACCATAACTTCTAAACGCCTAAATTGATTTAGATGTGTGTGGTATCGCTAGAATCCTTTCACCATCCCGGGTGACATAGGATTAAAATTGAACCTAAACTGTTAAAATTGAAATAACAACAATGGCAAAATGTCAATTATTAACATAGGTAGGTATATCGACGACAATATATAGAATGAAGTCGGATTTTTAAAACTTGCTTTTCATTTAGTTATTGAGGATTTTAATCGTTAATTTATGATGGACCTTTGCCTTTGCAAGCTTTGAAAACTGAACTGTCTTTGTGTTGGTTGTTATCTTCTACAGCAACAGGAATGAATAGTTCGAACTTGAAATTTAGTAAAAGTCTTATCTTAAAACCTTTATGATGCGTTCAGAAACCGTAGCTTATTATAGCCAGCAGTCACTTCAACCAGTGTTGTTATAACAAACTCAACTGTCGTTGAAATGAACGGTTCATATCATGCTCACCGTCGACACTGCACTGTATTCAAATTTCGAATATATCGATTGTCTAGAAGACAGATGTGCTATGTGCTAACTTTTGATATCTATTTTGATATTTTAAACTATTGTGCTCTATTGTTTAAACTTACCCAAATGCGTACGTACCTACACTACAACGTACGTTCTCAATTTTGGCGGGAATGTTGGCATAGCAACGGTAGGTAGGTAGACAGAAACCACGGACACCGCCGGTGACCTTCCAAGTTTGTCGCCTTTCTGTCGCTGTCCCCACCTGTAATGACCGCCGATGCTCCAACAGAAACCTCACCCGCACGGCCTCGGTGCCTTTGTCCTCATCTGTAGTGACTGCTCACACCGCTGATGATATAAAACTTTCCACCACCATTTCCGAAGACGGTGCATGTCGCAGACATGCTCCGCCCAGTACCACTTTAGTTGGACGGTCTTTTTGTCCACATCCGTGTTCCGAACTAGATCCGTCCTTTTGACCCTTAATAAACTACTCTTCAAAGCTCTCTGGCAAACCTTGAGTTTGTACTTTTGATTTCCGGTCAAGGACCACGACTGAGCACCATAAGTTAGAATGAGCAGAATACACATGTCGACGAGTTTACGCTCGAGAGTGAGAGGAAGGTTTCCCTTCATGAGATGCTTCATGGACCAGTAGCTCTTTCAGGCATTGTCAACACGTATTTCTACTTGCATATCTTGCCTGTTGCTAAAAGATAGCTGGCCCATAAAACGTATTCGTCAGCGTAGTGTATTGATTGCCCATCCACCTCGATCCTGTGTCGGGAGGAAAAGTTGGTCATGACCAGTGTTTACCAAAAAAGGTACTTTTCAGGGCACAGTTTACTTCATTGCCTGTTAAAGAGTCGACGGTATCCGGACAAGCGTAGTCTGAGGGACTTGTGGTTCCAGAAGAGTCAGCGAAGGGAGATTTGTAGAGGTTCGTACAAATGTCAAGGATTTTTTTTATAATTACTAGATTTTTACTTACAGTAAAGTTACTGTGTTTTTTTAATAACAAATAAAATTATTTATAATATACAGGGTGTCCCTAAAACAAACGTTAAATCTTAGAGGGCTGATAGAGCAGCTAAAAAGCTATCGATTTAACCCCTATTTATGTTCAGCGATTTTTACAAGTTTCGGAGATATTGATCATTTTAATCGGAATTTTTGTAATTTTCCCTTTTGTCCATGTCACGAAAAATCATTAATTTCATGTTTTATTTAATAAGTTTTTCAGTGGTATCTTACATTATTAGAATAATTACGAACCAGCGAAGTTTTTAAAACCGTTTGCTAAGTTTTAGCGTATTGAAGTTTAAAATTAATAAAAACGAGCCTCCCGAATAATTGCTAGATCTGTAATTAGCACGTTTGTCTTCTAGACTACCGATATTTGAAAAAACTTGCAACTTGATTCGGATGCAAATTCTCGTGTCACTAGAGATATAGTATTTTAAATTTAGATGAAATTTCAACAGTGCCAGCCCAACCCTACCCTCTTCTCGACATTTATTTCCGTCGATCATTATTATCCGCATGTGTTTGCTCGATAGCTCATAGACACCATTCTCGAAACGCATCATATAACTCAAAATTGATTTCTCGAAGTTCGTTTTCAAAGTGCGTCATCAAACTTCGAAGAGTTATTAAAGAATTGTCTCAACGTAACTTTTACTTTACAGCAAATAATTACTCATTTATGTAACTTGTTTTTTATTGAATCGCGAACCAATTTAACAAAAAACCGAAATTAAATCCACCAGAGAAGCGAGAAACCTTAAAAAAGGCAAAAAAATCCGGTTAGTTTGCGGAAAACGATCTTAAAGCGCTGGGAAAAGTTACGAACATGCAAAACAAAACATTACACAAATTCAAAATCATGAGAAGCCAATTTTAACGTAGAGCACTCACTGACCTTGTATAAGTCTGGTGTAAATAGTGCGAACAAAGTTATGCAGTAACCTCCCGCCAACAGGTGGTCGCTTCGACGCCCGCACGGCAGTTCTGGGGAGAGAAATTCACATTTTATGGGAACTATCCGACAAGGTATCTTTTAGAAATAATGGTTCTTGATGATTTTATTTTACGATCAATAAAATAATGTCATTAACCGAAAAAAATCCTTATCTGAAAGAACAAAGCTAAGAAGTAGAGCGCCAGTAATAAAGTATTAATGCAGTTGCATGCGCGTACGATTCATTTAAATAAATATCAAGTGAGTCAATATCACCGGTCTAGCAACCACGAGATATTTGATGCTTGGCACATGATTGAATGCAGCCGCATCACATTACACCAAAAATATAAATCTTAAAATATAGATTGACGCGAAATTCTGATAAACCCGTAAACGCTTTTAAATAGTGATGGTAGTCTAGTAAATTGCCTCGATGTACAGTACTTAAAAGTAACTTAAAAAAAAACAGGGAAAATCTTGTCAGACTATGCTCAGTGTAGGGTTACTACAAACACAAAAAAATATATCAAAAAAACAACAAGTAGGATTGTTTCTTTTTAATTTAAAATTATTTGGTACTGCCTTATGATTTATAGTAGGTATACCCTTCAGCCGTCTGTATCTCCAGGAACTAATGAAGTCTACTTATTCGTGACAGGTTTTCTTTTAAATTCGTTACATGTGCTTTCATTTGAGATATTTGGCGGAAGCGAACTCGGTCCTCCAAATCTAAAAATTGATCTTATCATGTGCATTGAGTTTTCAAGACCTATCTAAGAAACCTCACTCGATGTCATAATTTAAAAAAAAATACATTTGCTTTACATGCATGTGTGGTAACACGAGCAAAAAGTTTAACATAATTTATTATCTCGTACAAGGAAGATCAGAAGATCTTACCGCAGAATTGTTAAGCTTGTTTATGTTTCATTAGGTAAACGTTTCTCGAATCTCGTAATATTTTGATTGAATGATCTTTGTTGATATTTTTTTTCCATAACCAATAATCGTTCGTTTAAATTAAATTCGTCTGAAGATGCACACATCGGTAATATTGAGTGTATCTACAGACGCCTCGGACAGTTGGTTGTGTCCTTAATTAAAAGAATAAAACCGCGAAGATTTTTTATTGTTGTACCTACTTAACAGCTTTTACCAGCGTCAGAGTCTGTTAAATTTCCTGTGGGCCAAGACTACACTGCGTCATCTTTGGGAAAACTAGATTTCAACTATAGCGACGATCAGGCTCGGGTCGGATAATAAATTATTATGTATGAAGAAATTCAAATTTAGTTTAGACACGATGCCACGTCAATTCAGTTCACCGCAAATTAAGAGGGCGCTTGTATTGCTTCAACAGCCTGTCTACAGCCTGTCTAAAGAGATTTTATACAGGTCAGTGATTTTGATGGAATAGGGAGCCCCTATTTATACCACAGTGCCATCAAAATCAAATCAATAATCTCGTATTTTTGCGTTAAATAACGCAAAAATATGTAATTACGTAGATTAGAACCAGTAACTCGGACAGACTTATTTTACTAGGACAGTTATATACCAGGGACAGGTGATATTTCGGTAATCGTTGCGTTGTATAGATATTAAGTTCAGTAACATATGCTTTCGCGACTTTGCAATGTGTAACTGAATAGTCACATGATGACAATGAGCTGATTCAAGTATAACTAAAGCAATAAGGTGATTTTTCTTGGGTTGCTTTTGATGACATGACAAGTATCTACGTCGCAAACAATCCACTGGCGGTGTAAGTGTAGTTTTATTTACAAGTACGGATTTGGTAATTTAAGGCTTTTCAGGAACAATTTGGCTCCAAGTTGGACTGCGGACAGTTCATAATTTAAATGAATAAACTTATTACTTTATTGTTTCACTAAAGTTCTGTTATTTAATTTTACATTTCTTTTATATGCTTACGTAAGCAAGGGAGGACGTTTTGTTTTTTTTTTTCAAATGTTCTCCCTTTAAATTGAGTAAAAATAAAGAAAACTCTGCTTGCTTACTTTAACTGCCTACCTTGCTGCCTACGTTTTGTAAAAGATGATTGACAGATCAAAAATGTACAGGGTTAAAATGGATCATTAGTACATAACATTTTATTTTTAATTAAATTGTGAAGCGCTACGTAATCACATTGAGATAGACAGAATATAATTGTTAAATTCAACAATAACCCGTCATAAGTTTTAAAAGAAACTTACCTTGAAGGTAGCTTGTTGGCTAGTAATTTACCGGTGAGGTATTGGACGCAAGTGTCTACGTGCATTTCTTGCGGCGCAGGCATCCCACATGTGCACGTAGCGTTGTTCCGAATACATCTACAAAATTTCAAAAATGTACGGTTTTATCATGATCTCAAACTTAACCCACAAACGCACTGAGAGCGGAGGAAGCGCTTTGCGGCGCCTTTGCTACGCTTTTTAGGGTTCCTTAAACAAACTCTTATGAGACGACTTTGTTGCCTATCTGTCCGTCTGTCTGTCGTAACCCTTTCTCTAAAACTTATAGCTATCAGGCTGAAATTTGGAAAAATTGTAGTATTTAGTGGTCCAAACAAAGCCTTATCATTAGAAGTTTGAGTTTTTTTTAAACTATAATGCATGATATATATTATTTAAACATATCTTAAGTTAATTGTGTTAATAATATTATTATTTAGAATTTTAATCATAATTTTGAGATACGAGTATATGAGTACTTCAAGTGAAGCGCAAAGAAAAACACCCTGCGCCTCCTACCTTGATTTCAGAAACGTAAAGATAAAAGTCTGAATAAAATACAACGGCTTTTAGTGCGTTTGTAGTTGGACAGCATAGGGAGAAACGTGTAATCTGCGCTGCAAAACGCCTTTAAAGAACAAAGGAAACAGATTTCAAATGATAAGATTAAAATAAGGAGAGCTCACTCGAAACAGCGCGTGTGGCCGCACTGGCCGGTGACAGGCAGCACGGGCAGCAGGCCGCAGTCGCCGCAGGTTACGTGCCGCTCGTGCGGCATCTTTTTGCGCCGCGCCAGCTGCACCAGCTGTTCTGCCACGTGCATGGCCTGCTGCAACACCGCCGGTATCGGCAGCCTCGGCATGATTCGCCTCAGCATCATGCAAGACACTATCAAGTTCATATTCAGCTCGTTCTTCCATCTCCGCCTGTCTCGCGGCGAAGCGAAAGGAGGAATCGTTAGACTTTGAAGAATACGCATCAATCTCAGTCGTGGTTGTCTATACAGACTCTGCAACCACCCCGGTGGCGCCACATAGTCCTCAGATCGATGGTGATCTTCATTTGACGTCACACATTCTAACGTGTTTGAATAAGTGCAAGCTTTGTCATAATACATGTTTAAGTGACGTTTAGCGAATAACATCAATATTGTAGCAGCTTGAATGTCGTCGTTAGTAATTTGTAAGTCTAAAGCCAGTTCTTTTTTCGGAATAATATCGTGTGATAACTTGTGGTACCGCGGACTAGCGCTCGAGGTCAAGTAGGGCTGCTGTCTGACTTCTGATCTACGGTAAAGCGGCTCGCTGCGAGCTACTCGTCGTATGGAGCGGTTCTGATAATGTCTTCTTGTGATACAGCTTACTGTTTCCACTGTACCTTGCGGCCCTGATTGGACATTTTGTGAAATCTGTAAACATTTTTAGTATGAGCATAAAAGTATTCAATATTTCCAATGAACCCTTAATTGGTATACACCCATTTTTAACAATGTATGAAAATTTCCAAACCATTTCGAGGAATAGGCTTCTCGAATCGATCCCTGTAGTTAGATTAATAAAATATGTTACAATGAATGTATTATTTTTTTGTTTGAGTTATGTGTGATGTGATGAACGTTAATAATTTGTGAGGTGACGTTTTCCAAGAGGTTCAAAACGACGGCATCAACATTTATTGTAGAAACTCATAATCGGAAGTATGAAATCCGCCTTTTCAACAAATTCAATGTAATTGTGTTAAGTAAATCTAGTCTAGAAACAAGGGTCATATAGGAAGTATTGTATTAATTAAGGCCTAGGTAATAAGCAATGGTTGAATGCTTAAGAATACTCTGAAATAATGAATATATCGTACTACGATTGTTTATTTACATTGTTTGAATGACGTTGGTCTTTCGTCAACGTTGTTCGTCTATTATGACCGATGATTATGACTTTGAATACAGGATCACAGATAATAAAAAATCGTCTTTCTAAATCTTAGACGAAGTATACCCATTTTTCTTAATAGCTCCGCCATTTTGTCATAGTAAGTAGGCGAAGTTATTATTTAAGAAATTATTTTAAATAAGTAAGATTCTTAGAAAAGGCAATTCTTTCGAATAAAAATGTAAAAGCAAGCAGTTATTTTTTTTGATGTATCCCAATTCTAATAAGAATATAATCACATTCTTTATAATTATTAATACTTAAACTATTATAAGTCGCTTCTTTGAATTACATGAAGTCAAATGCTCAGCTGGGCTGTGCAATAGTTAGGTACGCTTTGGTTGAATAACCCAGACGCGTTTAATTCCACGCTATTGATTTTCTGGAGCGACCTTAGCTAACCGCACTACGTTGCAATTTCAATTGAATAAAACATCGAACCAGCGAGGCGGCTGGACCGAGGTGAGCTGCGTTGACCTCAGACGGAGAAGTTCGACGCTTAAACGAATTCATTTTGTCTATATTGAAACCAATAAATACATCCTTTTCATTGTTATGTTTGTCGTTTAATGTTTAGTTTAAAGTTAATTATGACAAGGCACTATAACAAATATAGCGCCCAATTTTTTTCGACGTAAATGATATTTATTAGGCATTAAGTCCGCTATTACAATATTTTTGTTTTGCAACAAAGGTTAAATAAATAAATATATGTTTATATTTTTGCACCTTATATCAATGGAATAAAAAACATATTCTTGACATCGTCCTTACAAAAAGGATAAAAATTTACGAGTAGGCATACGTGCATTTGAGCTTGAGAAGCCTAGATTACTGTCCCTATTATCACGTAGCGTGGGTACGCTTCATATAATCAACGAAATATCGCTGTGACGCCCAAAAGGGTTTTCTTTCGCATTTCCGATCGAAATATAATGTTTATGACTATGTACCTTTAATCAAAAACATTAAATTTCGATCGTTAAATAAATATTACCGATACGTCAACTAAGCGCTTACATAAAATACGGCATTGAACACAATCATCGTCTGGGGTTGTAGCGGCTCGCAACGGGTCTTACGCAAAGCCACGAGTAAGCGGTGTCTTATATAACGCGACCTACTGGCACACTGACTCTGTAGCGCATGCTTGTACCGCAGTTGCACTGGTTCTACCTACGTACAATTACCGTGTAATCCTCATAGACAATGTAGTTTCGTCAGAAAAATAGGAGTTTCAAACTATCGTTAAAGAATTACGGGCTAAGTGAATACATAGTCAATAACAAATAATTGTCATCTACGAGTATGTAATAAATAAGACGAGATGTTTATTCGGTTACCTAATTAAGTAGGCCGCGCTTCCCAAGAGCAGACTACTACAAAGAAGTTTTTTTTCGAGTAAAGCTCCAACATTGAACAGTGCTTCTTGCAGTTACATTTGTTTTATTGACGGACTAGTTCCCATATATCAGAAGTCGACGTTCTTGCAAGCGGAACTGCTAGACCTATACATACTGCTCTAACTATATTTCGTTATTTTTAGCATTACAAATTCTGTAAACAAAGAAGCAAGTGTAGATGACCTTTTTCTTCAGAAGATAATTTATATATAATGTATTAATACGATAATAACAATAACCACAAACTTTAAAAGAAAATTAAACTCAACAACTCAAAACAATAAAAGATTCTGGGACAACTAGGTACCTAGAACGTATCGCACTCGCAAGACATACGACATGAGAGTGACGTGACGTTTAAAAACAAAGATGAACAATCAAGGTACCTAATAGCGGACATAAGTATTATGCGACCAATTGAAATTTCAAAATGCCCAATCCGTATTGTTACGGGGGAGGGCATTTTTTTCACATAACTTTTTTGTTCATTATCATTCTGTTTTCATAAAACTGATATTCGTAATTTTTATTATCGCTGGAACCGTAAACCGTAAACGTGTAGATAAGGCTAGGTTAGTGAGGTTTGATTTATAAAAATCCTGAAAACTAACAGTTACTGAAAAAAATATGTTATAAATTCCGATTATTATGACATTTATGACTTAAAACACTTTGAGTAAAAATAATTACGAGATGCAAAATGCTCCGACATGTGTTTTTAATAATTTTCCAGTTATTCCGTCATACTACCGTAAAACATTCGAAATAAAAAAAACTAAATGTCTGAAATGTCTTTCTAATAACTTTGTTATTCTGTTTTTTGACAAACAAATTAATAAATTTTTAAAACTTGTGTGACATGATACATTTGGGTGTAGTGTTTAAAATGTTTACTACTCTCCCCCCAACCCCAGTGACGCTTCACACCCCCACCCTGAAATGTGTACCCGTTAGCGGTGTTTACTTAAACTTTCTTAGGACAACGATAATAGATACGAAAAGTGTCAATGACCAAAATGTTCCTTATTAAATTCTAAAAAGAAACGGTTAGATGTATTTTTTTGATAGGCTAGACGGTATTCAAGCTACTATACTTATTTGTTCGAACGCGCCAGCGATGGTTTTTTATATGCCTCCTTCCGTAAAAACTACGATACTGACAAACATTTATTACTCGTACATACCATTTTGAACCTTATTTAATCAGCTAACGAATTGAATAATAGCAATACAATTGGTCAATTAGTTCTTGATTGGTTGTTAATTTTGGTAAGTCATATTTGTATGGCATGTGAATACAAAGGCGATATATTAGTGGCTGGTACTGTAGCTATAGCTTGTATACCGTGGAGCCAATAAAAAAAAAAACAGATAATCATTTCTTTTTAGAATTTAATAAGGAACATTTTGGTACGTGACACTTTTTTCGTATCTATTATGGTTGTCCCAAAAAAGTTAAAACACCGCTAACGGGGACACATTTCAGGGTGCGGGGGGTGAAGCGTCAGGTTAGAGTAGTGAACTTTAAACACCACACCCGAATGTATCATGTTACATGTCACACAAGTTTCAAAACTTTATTTTTCATTTGATTTTTCCAATCATTGAATACATAGAATTTACTCAGTTATAATGCACCTGCAGCATTTGGACTTTTAATAGACACATTTGTTACCCTTGAATTTGCTGATTGATCCTATCTTTGACACTTATTTTATTTGTAATAGTGTATAATTATAATAATTAAAAGCAAGGCACTAATATAAGATGGGTTTCCACCCATTAGGAATTTATTCCAATCGATGTTGTATTTTTATGATAAGTATTGATAAAAAATGTAAGTGCATAACTTTTTCTTACAAATACCCAAGTTTTATTATTAACAGGCATTTAATTAGGCAAGCAGTTCCATCTTAGACCATATCGTTGCTTCTTCGCAAGATTGTAGTAGGCCTATGATTTTATTGTGAACTAAATACCTACCACGGCAAGTAGGCACCTAATTATGTTTATTTCACGTACTGCGCTCGAACCAATATAACGTACAAAATACTTAAAAATAACCGGGCAAGAGCTTGTCGGACCATAATTAGTGTAGGGTTCCGAGAGTTCAGACGCCGTTACTACAAACTTTACCCAAATCAGTTCGGCTGTGCGTTCGTAATTTGAAGAAAGCCAAATACCTACCTAGCCAACGTTGAAAATTCTTAAAAATAATTTATATCTTCTAATATATAAAATTCTCGTGTCACAGTGTTTGTAACCAAACTCCTCCGAAACGGCTCGACCGATTCTTATGAAATTTTGTGTGTATATTCAGTAGGTCTGAGAATAGGTCGAAAACTATTTTTCATAAGGTTTGTATGAAAAAAAAATTACACCCGGGCGACGCCGGGCGCGGACAGCTAGTATATATATATAAGCCTAAAGTAATAACTACGTTGGTTGGATATTAACAGTAGAGTAACATGTAATGTGTCCTGCATTCTGTAATTTTACTACCATGACTTTGTTGGCAAAGCAGAGGTAACTTGTGGTAACTTCGCTGGTTAATGTTAAATTAATGTTCTTTTTTATCTTTAAGTTATATTGTACCGTTTGTGCCCAAATAAAACATTAAAACATAAGACTGCATAGAAATTTGTCGCATCGCATGCAGCCGTTAGTTTGGTTTAAAGTGATTTCCTTCATGTATTTTTTTTATTGATAATGAGTTTATCTTGCCCTTGGAGGACGAAGATATATTTTCCCATTGCATATCGTTCCGACGAGGTATTTTAATTCAGTTATACTTAATTGGTGGTTAGTGGGGCCAATTTGGATCAGTATTGCAGCTAAGTTAAGTATAGTAATATTATAAAGGGGCAAGGTTTTATTCCCTAGAGCTACTGAATCGATTTTAAAAGTTCTTTCCCTAATAGATAGCTACATTATCCCTGACTTATAAAGGTTATTTTTACTTTTTTAAACCAGAGCGAAGCGGGACGGGGGCGCAGTTTGAAATATACGAGGGTTTATCCAAAAGATGATAGTTGAATTCTTATTGTATCGGATTAAAATATGTTTATTTTAATCCCATTTTACGTTACTAGCTTCATTACTCCACAGTAATATAAATAAAAAAAACCATTTGTCAGAGAGTTGCAGCTATTTTTTCACGAGCAGTCGGAATAATAACGCAAAAATTGAGAAAATTGAGGTCTTTATTAAACACTTCTGCTTGAAAAAATGTCTACTAAAGATATACACACTGAATTAGTGGGAGCACTGGGGGACCGCTCCACCATATTCTACAGTGGCGCGCTAGTCGAAGGAGTTTAATTTGGGTAGACGACCTACTCAAAATGAACACCAAGAAGGCGCCATCTATCGTACTTATTGAAAAAAAAAAAAAGATCTGGTGTTAAAAGATAGAAGGATGACTATCAGGCATCATGGATGACTATCAGTGGAGCTCATGGGAATCGCTTACGGTAGTATACAAAGGATATTGACTGAAGAACTACAGAGGAAAAAGTCTCCGCTCGTTGGGTGCCTTGAATGTTACGAACAAAAAACAAATTCCATGTGAGATTTCAAACACAAATCTTAACAAATATCAAAGTGATCCCGTAAAGTTTTTGCGTCGGTTTGTAACCATGCATGAATCCTGGATCCATCATTTCGATCCAGAGACCAAACAGCAATCCATGATCTGGAAACGATCGACCTCCCCTACACCGAAGAAATTCAAAGTCGCAAGCTCAGCTGGGAAAGGCATGGCTTCCGTGTTCTGGGATGCTGAGGGAGTCATAATGATTGAATACTTGGAAAAAGGAACCACTATTACAGGCTCTTAGTACGCTGAACAAATAGGAAGATAGAGAGAAGCAATCAAAGAGAAGTGGCGTGGTAAACTTCGAGCCGGTGTCTTGTTTCATGGTGAATTGCTGGAACACCCCCCGTATTCGCCGGATCTCGCCCCCAGAG
Source organism: Acleris cristana (assembly GCA_948252455.1). Classification (NCBI taxonomy): domain Eukaryota; kingdom Metazoa; phylum Arthropoda; class Insecta; order Lepidoptera; family Tortricidae; genus Acleris; species Acleris cristana. The sequence goes on from OX411772.1 coordinate 44,849,524, forward strand.
ACTTCTATCTCTTTCCACGGCTCAAGGAAGACCTTAGAGGCAACCAAATTTTATGATGATGGCGAGGTAATGGCCGCCGTGGATGCATTTTTAAAGGGTCAAGAAAATATTTTTTTCAAGCAATTCGTGATAAGTGATAACGATGGACTAAGTGAATAGACTTACTAGGAGACTATGTAGAAAAATAAATATTTTTTTATACATGTGTGTGATATGTCATTCATACTCATTATTATTACTTTTGGATCACCCCTCGTATGTTAACTTTATAAACGTCAAATTCTATTCTTGTAATACTAGAATCGAGTTTAATGTCTGTAATTGTAGGTTTGCAGATTTTATTTTCATGTATTCTGTACCGATTTTAAAATTAGAGAAGATGATTCGAATTAGGCCCAGTTTTTACTTAAATATTTAAGTTAACACTTTCTCATGTCAGACTCACAAGTCTATACTTCTTCACTAACCCCCTTACTAATAAACGTTGAGTAACCGTCGTGTAATTAAACCATGCTTTGTCCTTATCTGTCATTGTGACATTTGACAGATAAGGACAAAGCAGGTTTAGCTACACCAACCACCGTTCATCATCATAATTATGTTTCTTTCTTCATTAATTTAGTATTTAGCGAAAGATGTCTCATACATAAGTATGTAAAATTAAATATTAACAAGTATCAAAACTTATTTCTCCTCAAATCGTGGTGTTGCTATATAAAACTTTTTTAAATTAAAGCTAACGGTTTTCGACTTCTGCAGACTCAGCGTGGCCAGACTCTAAACGGCGAAACCGATAAATTATACGCAGTTAGATTCGTCTTAGCCACTAGTGTCATAGGCTATATTAAAAGTATGTAAATGTGATATTGGCGAAATAAAAAATGTATACACGATAAGTAACATTACTTTGACGAAATTATCCAAACAGCAGTTGGATTTTTTAAAGTTTGCGTTTTGCTAGACTTGAGACTTTTGTTAAAGTCTTTCGGATTAAATTCATTCTAGGATACCTACAGAAGTATCAGTAGGTATTTAGGATTTTTGGAAATTAGATGCCGTGAATCAAAGCCATTCCGAAAGGATGATGCGGGGTTAGGTATCGAGCATGAACGTTTCTCCGAATATATGTTGAGATATGGGTGACGTGATTCCCCTACATGCGACTGCGGAGAGGCAGAACAGTCTATCAACCGACATCGGGCCATAGAGTCTATTAATAAATTATAAATAGCTAAATAAATATTGGGGTAAAATCTCACACAAATTGACCTGGTCCCAAACTAAGCTCTAGAATTTTACTATGGGTACTAGACAATGATAAATATACTTACCTACATCATTACATCCCACCAATATTATTAATGCGAAAATATGTATAGGTATATTAGTTTGTAATAGAGACAGCTTATAAACTGGATTAACTTGGGTTTTTATTTCAGAAAGGAAAACGTTCAAAAATGCCCCAGTTTCGGCACCAAAGAGGAGAACCTCAAAAAATCGTAAAAAAATTGTATAAAAAAATTACATATCTCAAGTAGCCATCCTTACTGGCTAACAAAAAATAAATTGCTCAGAATAATCATTCAGGGCCAGTACACAAATAACTAACTTCTGCAGATTTTCGTTTTAGAATAGGTTGAAGGGAGAGATACAATGATAGAATACTGTTGTTCATGACATGTATACATGGGAGTAGGTATGCACCCATGTCATGACCATAATAATTATATTATCTTGGTTGGACAAGATACAAAGGAAACATGAAACAACCGGCACAATTTTTAAATTATGTTTTAAGGGACATTTAATGTAAATAAATAAGTTGATTTATATTTTGTTTTTGTGAATATAAATATCACTGACACCCACTTGCTTAATCAAATGGTACCTAGTCTGTCCAAATTATTTTAATCTTGACAGTGTGGAAAATAGGTACATTGTAACATTTGTAACTATTGTTTTGTTGTTCAGGTATTAATGAAAATTTCTGTAAATTAGGTTTTTTAAATAAATATTCAAATATAAAAGTCTTTCTTCTGGGGCCCGTTTCACGAACCTACAAGTTACAAATTACAAGCGGAAGTCTCTTTGCTAAAAAGAGAGTTCCGCTTGTAATTTGTAACTTGTAACTTCGTGAAATGGGCCACTGGTTTTTGTAAGTTAGTAGTATTGCTGCGGTATTTTGCTACTATTCGAAACACAAAAGGGACCTAGGTAGGTACTTGATAAAAAAAATTATACTGTTTCTGTGACAAGATCTATTTTATTCTGTCTCGGCCGAGAGGGATAATAGTCTCTGTGAAACCTTGCATATGTAGTAGGTATGTGAAATGTGATTGTTAAAAAAACTTTCTTGATTCATTATGCCCAGTATTTGCCTTAAACTTTTTTTAAGCCTTCCTTGTCATTTCCTGAATCAGTATAATTATTTAGAGAAAAGGATACAAACAAACAAACATTGATTTTGCTTTAGTTTAGTAATTATTGATTGGCAAAACTGATGTGGGTAGGTACATGTTTTTTGCCTACCTACTTATTCAAATAAAAATAATCATAAGTATGCACAAATATAATAAATGTAATCCAATAATGTTGTAATAAGTTTGATTGTAAGAGTTAAAACCAACAAAATATAGCCACACAAAAGGTTGGTAGCAAAAAATTGTGAAGTTAACAACTTACATAATATTTTTAATGCCCAATAAAACAACCAAAGAACCAAATAAATAAAAAACTAAAAAACCAAATTGATGCAATATTTGATGTTATTAGTATATTTCATTTTTATTTCTTCTAGGTTTGTAGTTACCCATCACCCAGCAAGTCACGGAATGGGCCGGGAGCACGGGTGCGAGTGGTGCGACGTTGTCGAGCCGTCGACCGATATTTATGTTTACAGTACCATTAGGTACTTGTTTACACACCAAGCGCGCGCCGCCGCCGCCGCGCACTACTCGCCGACTCGCCGGCCGCCGCCGTGTGCCAGAGGACTTGATGAGTAACCCACAACTTATCGAATAACACTCGCACAATGACAGTATTATTTATAATAACAAAGAACACGTTCAATTACCTATAAGACACCAATTATATAATACCCATGTAAGATATTACTCAAACATTAACGGTCACTCCACGCCGCCGGCTCGGTAAAATCATCCCTAAGTTTCATCCTTACATAATTTTCTTACGTAATATCCACGTGGCAAGGATCATAGTCTCTATTAATACGCCAGGACCGTAAAGCCACGTAGAATTACGTAACACATCACTCCTTAATGTAAAATTTTATTTATCTGCGATACCTATACCTAGTCCGTAGGGATTTCGGGAGATCACAGAGTTAAAACTAAATTACCTGTGCCGTTGTTGTTGTGAACGGGCTCATGTTCCCGTTTGTCGGCGACCACATGGTCCAATTTTTGTCCAAATATAGCAGTTACCCAATTTTGTTTAGAAATTTGTAAGTTTGAAACTTTTATTGGCTGACACGTCTACCAACAACCACGCACTGTGCCGAACTAACTAAATGAAAAGTCAGTACCTAAAGTAAACTAAGATGGTGTCAACTCATATGAAGGAGAAAAAGGGGGAGGGAATGAAGTTGTCAGTGTCAAATTGACAGCCATAGACAACTCGTCCAGGGAACATTAATTATTTATCCCAATGCACAGAAGCCATTTAATAAAGAATTGAATTGAATTAATTAATTATTTAATACAGCATTTACCATATTGGGACCTTTTTTTTCATACTACAAACTATAAACTTGGTCTCCAAATGTATTTCATATTTTAATTTTCTGCAATGAAAGCGATGTCTGAGAGACACGCATAATTTCCATTCTGTGGTAAAGAGACTTTAGTATTGACAGAAATTATTAATAAAAAAAACAATATCTATGGATGGTTTTCTTCCAGACTCACATAGAGTATTTTTTTATATATCCGAAACTGAGTGTACCTACTCTACTTATCTATTTTATTTTCATACAGAATTGATTACACGTAGATTTATGACAGAATTTAAAGTTAAACGAATATTAGCTTCAGTGTTAAAAATATTTTGTGCAGTGTTTGTTTTGGAGCCCTTTACATCTACTGGTTTATCCTATCTCTGTTGTCTTCGTTTGTACGCAAGCAGTACCTATTTAAAACCCGGTGGTAATTTCCAAAGTACCTCTCTCGTACACACTAAGTAGCTTAGATAATCTCGTTGTGTTATTTGACTGCATTGCACTCCGGACGATGACGACAACTTTCTATGTACGTTAAAGAATCTTAACTTCGTTACATCTTCTTAAAGTTCTAATTACTCTGGAGCTGGAGACCTAGACCAGTTCGTAAATATTTTCAAAATGGAAGACGACGGGGACGACAAAGATGATTCAAAAAGGCAAGTGCACGAAGTGGGACAAGTAATTTTTGTTTTGTTTTTTTTTTTTTGTATTCATTTATCTGCAATCAGTCCGGTTCGGTTAGACTATTAGCAAATAATTTAAGTGAAGTAATAATATTTAGAGTTGATTGTGCAAGTGGTGCGAACAAGCAACATATGAGATTTCTGGCAGGAGCCCACCTAATTCTGATTGTAATTATGTTTTGTGGCCATTTACTATTTTGGGTTAATTTAAGTATTTAGGATAATGTGTTATTTACCATTGTACATAATAAAACAAATAAATAAATATGAACAGACAATCTCACACAAATTGACCTAGTCCCGAACTAAGCTCAAGGCTTGTAGACAATGATAAACAAGCTAACATAAATAAATACATAGACAACATCTAAGACTTAGAATCGAAATCACACTCTTATCACACAAGCATTTCCCGATAATGGGAATCAAACCAGGGATTGCTAGCTTCCGTTCAGTAGGGCGGCTCAATACCAACTATACTCGGAAATCAAATTCAAGATCAAAATCTGACAGTTCTCATCTTGATTATTTAGTTATTTTAACATTATTTTATAAAAACATGAATGAGAACTCTGTAACCAGTAATATTAGGGTAAGTTTTATTGATAAAAATACTTACACTTAAACCAAAATGCAGTTATCACAGCGAGTGTGCGCTCATTGAGGTTAGGATTTTGGTCTTGAATAAGATTTTCGAGTGAGTTCAATAGCGTGGTCAAATATGCATTTACCGGGAATCAAACCTTGGATAGCTAGATTTGTAGGTTAATCAATTAAAAATGTAATTATAACAGCTCTCCTCCTAAAAGATGGACCGAGGCTTATAGTAAAAATCGATCTTAGCTATGATACCCATCACAAGAGGCATCAATGAGAAGTAACTAGACTTGACATACCTTGACATTTACTTCTACACATCTTGCGACAAGATTTTCAATCAAAATTATTTTTAAAATTAATTAATTATATCCTACTAGAGGACGCCCGCGACTTTGTACGCGTAGAATTAGTTTCCTACTACTCTCCCCATTTCTTCCCGTTGGAGGTCAATTTTCGGAAAATCCTTTCTTAGTGCTCACTTACATCATGAAAGGAACCCCTGTACCAAATTTCAAGTTTCTAGGTACAGTAGTTTTGGCTGTGTGTTGATATATAAGTCAGTCAGGTTTGCCTTTTATATATATAGAAGATTGATGATATGACACTCCTTAGTCTACTGGATGGATACATCGATACATACATGTATACATTGGACATAATATATTATACTTGAAAAAAAACTCCCTTTTGGTTAGTTGGGTAAAAAACATTAAGGCTGCATTTCACCAAACTGGGAATAAGACTTACTCTGAGATTAGCCTATACAAATTCAGCGTGAATTCAACCTTAGTACAATTTGTAGTGAAGTTTAATAAAACAAACAAGTTAAATGATACAATAACACAAAAAATTCTTAAGAGGGACATCAACATCCTGAGACTAGTTTAAAAAAAAGTGAAATATTGAAAGGTCTCAGTGCCATAGGAAGTTAATGTTTTCTAATCTACAACTAAAAGGACTTTTAGTGAATGTTTTAAATTAAAGGTAGTAATTTTTAAGGATTGCAATTATACTATTTGATCAGCATAAAAAACGCTGATAGTAAAATAGATTTAACAAAAGCTGCAAATGGGCTATACTATAAGCTAAAATATCAAAAAATAAACAGCATTCTTCTCAACACGAACTCTAAATAGGTATGTAGTTACTCACCTTTCCGACTTCAAAAGTATGTTGAAAAACGATAGCTCCGGATTTTGTATAGCATTTTTTAGACACCCGTATACTGAACTATATTACGACTTCTCGGCAAAGACATTATCGCTCGATGTTTTAAGAGGCCGCCGTATACGAAATTTGGCCACAACTATATATACATATATAATCTGAATCTCCGAAACGACTCCACCGATTGTCTTGAAATTTAGTATGCAGGGGGTTTTCGAGGGCGATAAATCGATCTAGCTAGGTTTCATTTTTTAAAAACGATTTGGTGATGATGATGATGTTGATGATGATGATGATGATGATGATGGTGATGGTGATGGTGGTGGTGATGATGATGATGATGATGTTGATGGTGATGATGATGATGTTGGTGATGATGATGTTGGTGATAATAATGATTATGATGACTATAATTTATAATAATTGTCTGTTGTTTACTATCAATGCAATAGAATAGAAAGACATGATTTCATTTGCACTTACTGTTGTGCACCTGACCTGAACCCGCAACTGCTCTTTTCTTTCACGCTGGTAAAATGTTTTTATGCATATGCTTATGTCGGACTTAGCAACCGAGAGTGGTAGAAATACCCAGTAAAAACCCAGCGATTCTCGTTCCACGGCGTTGTTGGCGAGGGGCGTAGGTTATGCTTGTGCATTCGACTACGTTCCTCAAAGGTAGGCTTAATTGAGCGAGAGTGTGACGTTGTCTGCTGATATCTATTTATTTATTTTATTATTTACTGCCCGTGACTTCTAATATATAGCTTGATATTAATATAAAGGGTTGTATATATTTGTGTTATGTGATGAGCGTTAGTATTAGTTCAGAATCTTAGTATTATGGATTGGATATTACTCGTATCTATATTATGTTTATCGTAGTATCCATGGTATATATAAACTCAGTTGTTGATACTTATTGCACCTTATTTATGGATTCAGGAGGACTCGGAACATGAGTGAAAAGAAGCGGCGAGACCAGTTCAACCTGTTAGTAAATGAGCTCAGCACCATGGTCTCAGCAAGTAGCCGGAAAATGGATAAGTCAACAGTCCTAAAGTCAACAATATCTTTTCTCAAAAATCACAATGGTTAGTCTTACAATTAAATAATTGAATTAATTTATACTTTCGACTGTGATAAGTTTGACTATAAGGCCGCATTTCACCAAACTGGAATAAGACTTAGTCCGAGATTAGTCTATACAAATTCGACGTTTAATCTAGGTATAAGACCTTATTCCAGTTTGGTGAAATGCGGCATCAGCGGCGTAGCTAAGCCGCACTTGGATGTCGGCAAAATCTGCTTTGTGAGGCCTTCAATAAACGTACTTTGTTTGACACGTACATGTATCTTTGCGATTATCTCAGACACTAGCATAGATTCGCATTTTTTTTCTAAAATATGGTTTTGATACTTCTGTGATGGTTTTAAAATACAAGTAAAATCGCACTTGACCGAAGCTGCTACAACGAAGAGACGTATAGCCAACCTCGTGTTGAATTTTTATTTGACTTTACTTTGGGGTAGTTACATGGAATTGCAAAATTTGTGTATTAGCCATTTTTACCGAAATTTGTCTCCCATAGAAAAACCGATTTTGAAGTGTTGTTCAAAATGTTATAATGTACATGCAGTAAATATTGAGAAAACTCAAAGAATCTCATAAATTTCAATATTAATGTATATTTATTTGATACAATGATATTAACAGATTACTAAAAAAATAAACTGCTTCATAATTAGAAAAAAAAAAACCAGATAATTCATAGCTACTTTTTTACTGAACCACTCTTTATGAAAGCATAAAAGGTCAAACCCGTTTCAAACCCCTTTTTCATACGGTCTGGCCCTGCGGTGCATACTCTGTTTGCCGTTAGACACCCACCACTGCTCTGTGCCTCTTTACGTAGCCTGTAATTTTACTCATTCTGGTTACTCCCTAAGAGCACATAATATGAAAATAATCTTATCAATTAGTGCTCAAAATAGTTGGACCACTTTGAACATTTGCAGACTAGCCTATTACTACCTATTTTGGGCTTTGTTTTCATCCTAATATAGGACACTGTAACAGGTATTCTGCGAACATCTCAGCACGCAACCTTTTATGTTATAAAGGGTGGAAAAAACGGTCGCCACATGGACGGCAACTACTTTAAATATTGACACATACATACAAACATAACTTCACGCCTGTCTCCCAAGGGGGTAGACAGAGACTATGGAACACCAGGTGCACCGGTGGTGCCAGGTTTAAATATTGAAAATAGCCAATTCTACACAAAGAAGACTTACTTTTATATTTGAAAACAATTATTACTGCATTTATGGATTTTTGAAATTTCGTCTGCCTTAACCGGAAACTGAACTGTACTCTAGTAACTTTATACATCAGAGCTTGCGTCAAATCCGGCAGTTCTGATTTTTTTCAGACTTGTTTATGATGTTGGCCCAATGAATAATCCAAGTTTGTGACCTCGAGCACCGAACGCAACTTTGTCAAAAATATCAAACTTTTTTCATATTTCGGCGATTATAACCCTAAAGGACTAGTTTTGGATAGTAACTTTTTCGGACGTTTTTGGTACAATATGAGACTAAAATTGTCTCTGTAATTCCAATAGTTTCCGAGATAAAGCTTTTCAAAATTCATCATTTTTTCGAACTTCGCAATTTTTTTGAACAACCTTGACGTACTGCGGTACCAACACTGCGACAAAAACCAGCTTCAATCTGTCCATGTTTCCTCTTACACGAGACTCTTGGAAATAATTTAAAAACGTCCGAAGAAGGTACTATCAAAAACTAGTCTTTTAGGGTTATAATCGCCAAAATCTGAAAAAAGTTCGAAATTTTCGCTGTTTTCTTATTTTTGACAAAGTTGCGTTCGGCGCTCGAGGTCACAAACTTGGATTAGACATTGGGCCAACATTATAAATAAGTCTGCAAAGAATCAGAACTACCGAATTTGACGCTAAGTACCCCGTACTTTCAGGCGACCTGGTTACTGAACTACCTGGTCGAATATAACAAAACAATTAAGTCGTGTTTTATGATACAGATCGAAAGGGTCATTGATAGTGATCATTTATATCTACAACATATACGCATTTAAACTAAATAAAGACCGTAAAAAACACGATTTTATTGTTTTGTCATATTCGACCAGTTCGATTCCTGGTTAAGGCAGACCAATTTTCAAAAATCCATAAATGCAGTAATAATTATTTTCAAAAATAAAAGTAAGTCTTTTTTGTGTAGAACTGCTATTTTCAATATTTAAGGTAGTTGCCGTCCATGTGGCGTTCGTTTTTTCCACCCTGTATAGATATCTTGTAAAACGAATTGACGGTGCAGAAAAAGTACTAACTTAAATTATGGTTAGGTACTCGTTGGCACTTTTTGCTTTTTTTATTCTCCTTAATCACCCAAAGGTTAGCTTAGGGAATAGATCTCTTAAAGGGATAAGATCGCCTTGGTACATACGTAATTTTTAAATTTTGTATTTGAATTTCTGTGTTTTGTACTATAATAAGATTAATAAGTGTTTTATACATGCGTACATACATGATGCTAAAAAAGGAATAGATGCATTTATTTTATTTATACCGGTTAAAATAAAACGAAATTGTTTTGTTGCAGAAATAACCGTAAAATCGCGGGCACATGACATACAGGGTGACTGGAAACCAGGATTTTTATCAAATGAGGAATTCACTTATCTAGTTTTAGAAGCACTTGAAGGTTTTGTTATGGTGTTCTCTGCTACGGGACACATCCACTATGTTTCAGAGAGTATAACATCGTTGCTTGGTCAAAGTGTGGTAATAAATCTTATCTTAAATTAAATACAAATTGATGAACCTTGAATTTATAAAATCATTTTAAAGGCTGATTTTTCAATCTCCAGATAACATGTAATAATTAAATGTACTATTTATTAAATATTCATTATATTTGAATTATTTATAGTATTATATACTTTTTTTTGATCTGCAATATCATAAGTTTGTTTAGTTAATGTATTGACCGGATGTAAAGAAATGGCGGTAAGACGTGATTGACGTCATTCCGGTTGTAACGGTGGATGGTGAGAACGGTCGGAAAGACAATTAATGTAAAAGTTAGTTATTAAAAACGTGATATTCTTATAACTAGTGAGTTTAATTTACTAAAAGGCTGCACCTACTACTCTAATCTCCTCGGATTTTGGTGATATTACATCTCAGAAGTGAGATCGGACTAAGTTATATCCTAAATTGGTCAAACCTAGCCCACTGGATTATAAAAGTAAGGTACGTAACGTAAGTAAGGTTACTTTGAGTATATATATTTTTTTTCCTTCGGCGAATGCTTATATTAATAATTATATCTATTTTGTTGTTATTGTATTTTTCTATAATACGAGTTATGCAAGTTGTTAAAATTGTTGCTTATTTAGAAGTAAAAGAAAAGAAATCTCAGTGCTAAACATTTTTGTTTATTAATTATTGTGTTTTGTTTGAGGTTAAAATGGGACGCAATCGAAGTTGCGAGACGCCAGACACTAGGCGCTCGACAAACAGGCAAGGTCGGCCAGGAGGGACGCCATGCCGCAGAACAATTGTGACACCAGTGCGTGATGTCAGTAGAAGCCGCAGCAGGACGCGCGGGCGCAGGCGCTCGCGCTCCCGAAGCCAACGTCGTGAGAGGCACCATCGCTCGAGGCCCAGGCAGTCCAAGGCGAGGCGCTCCCGGTCCACAAGCAGGCGGCGCCACGCTACGTGCTCCAGATCGCGGCGCTCCCGCTCCGCACCGCGACGTTCGCCAGAGGTCTCGCGGCAGTCGCGGCGGTCCAGGTCGCGTCGCGTGAGTACGCGGTCGCCCGGCTCACCGGGAAGACAGAGGGAATCAAGGTATGCTGAGACACAAAATTCATTGTTCGAAAAGTTTATCGATGTCATGACAAACATTAGTAAGACTGGTGACCGTGACAAATTGCCTATGCTTAATAATGTGATACCCGAATTCGACCCACTGTCTAAGGGTCAATCAGTGGATATTTGGATCCATAAGGTGGAGGAATGCGCCCAGATTTACAAATGGGATGATAAACATATTATACATTACGCGCTGCCCAAACTCACTGGAGTAGCAAAAATTTGGTACCAGGGTTTGCCTTCTTTACTCTTTACCTGGTCGGAATGGAAGCTAAAGTTAAGGGAATCGTTTCCATCTAGAGTGAACTACGCGGAGTTATTAACAGAAATGTTAAATAAAAGAGTTCGTTTCGGTGAATCTTTTGAAATGTACTATTATGACAAAATGAACTTACTTAATCGCTGTGAAATAACGGGTACAAGAGCAGTGGATTGCTTAATATTTGGAATTGAGGACAGGGGTGTTAGATTAGGAGCTCAAGGAGCAGAGTTTACAGAGCCGGAACAGGTTTTAAAATATCTGAAATCTATAAAAGTCGCACAGAATAAAGATTACACTTCTGATGTAGGTAGATTTAAAGATAAACGTGCCGCAGTAGGTAATAGTAATAACAGTAGTTCATTTTCGATGGGGTCGAAAGTCAACAACGCCAGCGTGGCGCCAAGAACCAATTTCAATAATATGACGTGCTATAATTGTAAGGAAACAGGTCACCCTTTCTTTCGTTGTCCAAAACCTAAAATTAAATGTACGTCATGTAACTGGTTAGGCCACGCTGCTGCCGAGTGCCCCAAATTAAAACAGAGCACTTCTGATGTTGAAAATAAAAATGTCTTGCAAGTTGAAAGTGTCGGGGATACAAGTTTAAAATATAGGATGCCAATTAAAATCAACGAGAAAATTATGGATTGTTTAGTTGATTTGGGTAGTCAAGGTACTTTAATTCGTCTTAGCGATACCCAAAACCTTAAACTTAACTACCAAGCCGTTCAAGGACCTGTGCTTAGAGGCTTAGGTGGCATACCTTATCTCCCGATAGGAATAGCTTACGTCACCATAGATGTACAAGGGGTAGTCGAGAGAGACGTGGAAGTACTAGTGGTCGATGACAGTTTAATCAATTGCCCACTGCTCCTCGGTCACAGCTATACAGAAAGGCCAACTATTAAGATTATTAAAACTGGATCAGACGTTATTTTTGAAAGGTGTGTAGTAGGTAGTACGGAAAAATGTCCACTGATTTGTTCAAGCGATACTATAGTTAAGCAAGGAGATATTACAGCTATACCAGTAACATGCAATTATAGTTATACAGGGAACGTATATGTTAATGGTACGGTAAGACATTGCAAGGACAGACAACACTATTTGTTACCGGGTGAATTTGAAATAAAACAAGGTCAAGGGAGCTTGCTAGTACAAAATATCGGGTCAGCAGATCTAAAAATAAATAATGGAGAGTTAGTGACAAGAAGCCGCATAATTAATGACCGCTTGAGTATCAATACGATAGGGATCGATGAACCTTTACATGAGTCACCAATTAACTTCGGAGATTTGACAGATGCTCAAGAAGGCATTTTGATGGCTCTTCTTAATCAATATAAGCAATGTTTTTCATTTAGTTTAAAAGATCTAGGTTTTACAACCGAGTCAGAAATGGTGATACATTTAAAGGATTCAGACCCAGTAGTCTATCGTCCGTATCGACTATCTTACGCAGAGCGTCAACAAGTTCGAGGTATGATCCAGGATATGTTGGATAGTGATATAATTAGGGAATCGCAGTCTCCTTACGCGAGCCCGATCGTTTTAGTAAATAAAAAGTCGGGAGAAAAGAGGCTCTGCGTGGATTATCGCGCTTTAAATAACAAAACTAAGCGCGAGCACTATCCTATGCCACGGATTGAGGACCAGCTGGACAGGTTATCAGGTAGCTCCCTTTTCATTACTCTGGATTTGGCTTCCGGCTACTACCAGATACCCATAGCCGAGCAATCTCGTGAGCTTACATCTTTTGTCACTCCAGATGGGCAATATGAATATAACCGGATGCCCTTCGGTTTAGTTAACGCTCCCTCGGTTTTCCAACGCACAATCAATAAAATTATACAAAAGTCGCCTGTAAAATCGTACGCTTTAGTGTATATGGACGACATATTAATCCCGGCTAAATCTTTTGAAGAAGGAATCATTAGGCTTGAAGAGGTATTCCAACTATTGTGTGAAAATGGTCTTACACTGAAGTTAAGTAAATGTAACTTTTTCTTTAGCAAAATTGACTATCTTGGCTACGAAGTAAGTGTAGAAGGTGTAAGGCCAGGCTCACTAAAAACTGATGCGATTTCTAAATTCCCTGTGCCAACCAATATTCACGAAATTAGACGATTTATAGGACTGGCTAGTTTTTTTAGGCGTTTTATTAGAGGATTTGCTTTGATAGCTCGCCCACTGACGGTACTTTTAAAGAAAGACGTAAACTGGAAATGGGGTGACGAGGAATTACACGCGTTTGAAAAACTTAGACAGTGTTTGATTGAAAGACCTGTCTTGGCTATTTATAACCCTCAGCTGGAAACGCAACTTCATACAGATGCCTCAAAATTTGGCGTCGCTGGAATTTTGATGCAAACTGACCATTCGGGTTTATTAAAACCGATTGCATATTACAGCAGGCAAACCACTTCTGATGAACAAAAATTACATTCATTTGAACTGGAGACCTTAGCTGTTATAGCCTCTCTTAACAAATTCAGAGTCTATCTGTTAGGAATAAAATTTACCATTGTCAGTGATTGCAATGCTCTTCGTACCACTCTCAGTAAACGAGACTTGATTCCCCGAATTGCCCGCTGGTGGCTACAATTTTTAGAATATGACTGTGACATTCAATATAGACCAGGGGAAAAGATGGCACACGTCGACGCGCTTAGTAGGGGTCCCATTGAAGATAACCACAGTAAAGGCTATGTTCTAGACGTTCTCACGGTTAATACGGATGACTGGATAATCACTGTACAGCAGGCTGATGACGACATCAAACGAATCGCTAGTATCCTTGCCGATAGTAATACTAAGGACGTTGTTGATGTTTTTAACAATTACAAATTAGTAAATGGTCGTGTTTACCGCATCGTTGACGAGGATACCATACGTTGGGCTGTACCCAGGGGCGCAAGATGGCAGATATTAAAGGCCAATCATGACGATATTGGCCATTTTGGCTTTGATAAAACACTAGCTCGAGTACGATCTAACTTTTGGTTTCCCAAAATGAGGCGTTTTGTGCGGAAATATGTGTCTGCCTGTCTTGAATGCGCTCACCATAAGTTGCCCTCTGGAACTAAAGCTGGAGAATTACATCCCATCCCAAAGGCAGACATACCTTTCCACACAATACATGCCGATCACCTTGGCCCTTTTATACGAACGAAGCGTGGTAATACATTTATCCTGGTAATAGTAGATGCGTTTACCAAGTATGTGAACTTGACGGCAGTACGGAACACCAAGTCATCCTCCAGTATTAGAGTGTTTCGAGATCACTTTAGTTACTTCGGTACCCCAACCCGACTAATTACCGACAAGGGGTCGAGCTTTACAAGTAACGCTTTTAAGTCTTTTATTAAGAACACCGGCATCAAACACGTGTTAAACGCGGTCGCCACGCCGAGGGCTAACGGTCAGGTGGAGCGATACAATCGCACCATCCTGGCTTCCCTCGGCGCTATGAACCACGATAAGCCAAACGGAATGTGGGACGAACACCTCCCTGATATTCAGCTAGGTATTAACACTACGGCACATGCGGTAACCAAAAAGACACCCTCTGAATTGCTGTTTGGCCGCAATGCGAGTAATTCGTCACAGAATTTGCTAAATGAAGTGATGTCAGACGTGACTCCTGATACTGATGTATCACTTGATAGCATTAGAGCGGATGCTAGCGAGTTGATTCAACAACAACAAGCAAAAGATAAGAAAAGGTACGACAAACATAGGAAAACAGGAGTAAAATTTGAAGTAGGAGATTTAGTTCGGGTAATTAGAGCAACGTCGGGTATCGAAGGTCAGTCGAAGAAACTTGAACCGAAGTGTAAAGGACCATATCGAATAAAGAAGGTACTTCCTAATGATAGATTTGTTATTGAGGATACCCCTATTACGAAAGGGCGAAAGCTTTACGAATCCGTAGTTGCGATTGATAAAATATTCCCTTGGCTGGCATACCAACGGGACTCGTCTGCTTCAAGTGGGGACGAAGGAAGTGATTAGATTGGGAGGGAGTAATAATCGTATTCATTACTTAATGTCACATTTGGTGACTATTGTTAAAAGTTATTCTCAATGTTTACTGACCAGTAGGTATCTCGTATTTAATTGATTACAACAACCAATTGCATAATATGACCAGAAATATTTCGATTTGGAAATCAGTGTTGTCTGGCCACAATGTAACTTGTCAATGTCATGGACAAGCTGCGAAGATTTGGTTATTTATTAATAAACGTCTTTAACTTATCTCATGTTTATTCATGTATTAATCCGTGATTTGCCAACGTCATGGGCAAACCTTATTGAAAGAGATTAGGCTACTAGTCAAAGTCATGGACTAAGTAGTCACTTATTTGTAACTTAGTAGCACGTGACTGGTCAGGGTCATGGACTAATCATGTGTTAATCCGTTACTTGTCAATGTCATGGACAAGCCCTTTTTTATTATAAGTAAATTACAAGTGTTCTAACGGTTTAGAAGTCAAAGACTAAACTTTTATCCTGTTTTTTTTTTGTGTAAACTACTGTAAACTAGTCAAGGTTATGGACTAGCATTAAAATAATTATATTATTAATCTACTAACAGAATACTTAGTGTACAATTTCTACCTCTATCGTGTTGCTCTTATTAGGCAGGTATTGTGAACTAGTAAATACCTAGTATTTAATTTCGATAATATGTAAGTAGGTATTTCTATATACCTTTTTTTTTGTCTTGTTTCTAACTAATCGTTATATAAGTATAAAGTTATGTAAAATGTCAGTTTCATTGCAATATTAATTCCATAATTAACTATGGGCAACGAGAGGACTCGTTGATAAGAGGATGGCCGAGTTGTAATAATTAAATGTACTATTTATTAAATATTCATTATATTTGAATTATTTATAGTATTATATACTTTTTTTTGATCTGCAATATCATAAGTTTGTTTAGTTAATGTATTGACCGGATGTAAAGAAATGGCGGTAAGACGTGATTGACGTCATTCCGGTTGTAACGGTGGATGGTGAGAACGGTCGGAAAGACAATTAATGTAAAAGTTAGTTATTAAAAACGTGATATTCTTATAACTAGTGAGTTTAATTTACTAAAAGGCTGCACCTACTACTCTAATCTCCTCGGATTTTGGTGATATTACAAACACTACATGTCAGGTAAATTGTATCTCTGTCCTTATCTTTCTTATGAAAAAGAAAAGGACAAAGCTACAATTTACCTGACAGATGGTGTTATCTGGAGATTGAAAAATCAGCCCTAAATATAATAGTAGGTTACTTTGTTTTTATCTTGAGTCGAGTTTATAATAGAAAGATCATTTGAAAAAGAGGCTTTAAAGGGATTTTGTAGGACTGAAACTTCGCCGCCTGTAATAGGCATAGTATAAATAAATAGCTCGACTACTTTAGGAGATTCTGATACCTATTGCCGCTCGGGCGTCGGGTTGTCCAAACTTGTTTTTCAACTTTAGTCACCTGCTTGGCCATACTTTGATCTGTGATTAATAATCATAGTAATTTTCATAAATTACAAACCAGTACCTTAGTACCAAATTTAAATTATTTTACTTAAGTACATACTTTTATTTGTTGACAATAAATAATAATTATGTTTATAGGTATGTGATGTGATATTTAAATTCCTTTTCGACCTTTTGATAATGCCGCTTTCGCGCAAGGCGGCTGCCTTTGACAAGGTACCTACTTACTTACTTACCTATTTGGCGGCACGCGCCGCCGCGCGGCTTCCTTTGAGCATTTTCAGCTCGCGCCGCGCGTTTGCATTGCATTTTAATTACATGGTCATACATTAAAACAACGGCGGATCCCGAATTCGGTCCAGAGCGGTCACAGGTACCCAAAATAGAACAAACACGGTCTTATTATTTGTGGCATGCATGTTCCACGATCCGCCCCTGCATTGGAAAAATTGTATTGGTATAATTAATCGGTCTTATTGCTTTCAGACGGATGTGGTAAATAAGAGCATATTTGATTTAGCCTTTGAGGAAGATCGGCAAAATTTGTACAATTTACTTCAAGGTCCAAAAACTGCCGTGGACTCTATACTAAGAGTAGGACAAGGTAAGTAACAGTTAACTATTATCAGTATAATACAGATTTGTGTTTTATGATTTAAAACATGAATCGGTAACTTACGTACGTCGTACGTCGTCTGGAAATATCTACTTTAGACACTACAACCTTATTGTACTACAGTACACTCAGCGGCACAGCCTCATACCCACACAAATATTTTTTTGGACAAATAACATTAACTTTTTTATCTTTGCATTTATAGGGTATTCAATGATTAAATACTACCTCGATCATCAGTTGATCTTAATTTGAATAATTGTCGTGTTGAAATATGCTAAAACCATTTTTTATGACAAGGAAACAAACAAAAAAACAATGACGGGTATTACCACTCCTAGCTTTTATCACTGCCTGCATGCGGTCTGGCATACTGTTGATAATGGTCTTAATGTCCATTTGTGGAATTTCTTCGTAAGCAGCTAAGTTTTCAATTCACGAAGGTTCTTTCATAGTTTCTATAGAACTGCAGTTCAGTTCATCTTCAAACAAAGGTACATAGTACGGCACGCATGTGACCGACCGTACGCGCCGTGAGCCACTACGTGAAAACTCAAATGGACGACCAAGCCAACTCTTGTCCTGGTCGTCCCGCCACTGGTTTGGTTGTGTATCGAGCGAGCGGTAATAAAGCGCATCCACGCTAAAATCCACCAAAGTGGATGCTGCTAATAGTCAAAAGAAGCCGCCTCACACAAAAGCGGCATGATCAAAAGATTCTGAAAGTCGTTAACATGTAGTGTCAACAGTTTACAATTACCTATAGTTAATAGTTTAAATTTTGTATCTAACAACTGGCTATGGGGTGTCATATAAAAGAGCTTAATTTGTTCATTTCAAAACTATTAAAAAGATAAACTTTCGTACTTTTTGATTTATACCTAAAAATGTACAAAAAATGACCGTTCCCCCTCCTTATCTCCGAAGATTATTAATCAAAAAATCTAAAAGAAGTCTGACATAGACTGACTTATATTTTACGGGAAAAATAAAATCAAGTGTGCATAATTTACAGTTTTTGAGAAATAAAATACAAAAAAAACTTTGAAAATCTGTATTAAAATGTAAGCTAGTCAAAATTTACCTTATTGATAGAAAATAAAATTCATAACAAAATGAGTAGGTATTTTCTTTTGCTATATGCTTGATATTATCTTAAATCAGGAACCCTCGGTGCGCAAGTCCGACTCGCACTTGACCGGTTTTTTTCTTTTTAGATAAATATACAAAGACAACCCTTTATTAACAATCTCCCAGCATGTAGGTATGTTTGTCGTTCAATTAGATGCTAAAAAGTAATAGCTTTTTTCTGTTTGGGTTAAATTTCTTACTGCCGAGTGTATTTATTTATTACTTTACTTCTAGTCATCGGATGCATTCACACTTATATGTTTGTTAAAATTTGTACGTTTTCTTGCTCATGCGATTTTACTTTACTGTTGTGACAAATTGTACATAACGCGGTATTTTGTTGTTATCTGTTATTGCTGTTTGCTGCTACACAGTGCATCTGCATTATGTTCTACAGTTATTCTATACCTAATCTAGTCTTCAATTGGCCGGAGCACAGTTTATATAATCAGTGCATCTATCAGAACTAATCAGAAGCGCAGCGGTTGTGATGCCTCCAGAGTTGTTTATGTTATTATCTTATTGTAAATCTGTGTCACATTAATAAACGCTCCTAGCTTTGACTCTACTGCGGCCCGTTGCTACTGCTGCCCGCTGCACCAATATTTTGGTTCTTATCATAATCTCATACACACATGAAATTTCTATAATGGTGTAATACTTTTATCATTACCTAGTTAATAATTATTATAGTGATGGTGTAAGTAGAAGTATCGTCGTCTAGTACCCGTACTACAAGGGAGCGTTATAAGAGGAGCAATATAAAAATTCTAAAATTTATTTTATACCTGCGAACTGCTTAATAAGATTAGCAAAAACAACCAAAATCATTCGAGTAGTTTTGAGTTGTCCCTTGAGTTGTTCTTATGAACATACTGAATATTCCCGAGATGGCGGGTCAGCTGTGGGTGAGGAGCGGTAAAAAGGTCTCCTTTACCAAAAGGTGTCAAACGGGACTCTATTGTGCCTTCGCCGTCCGTCTGTCAGTCTGTCCCAACTTTAAAGACCTGAATCTTTTGAACCGTAAAAGATAACGGATTGTTTCTTTTCTTCAGGATATCCGTTATTACGGCGGATTTCCCCAAAAAAAGAAACAAAATAGGTTTAAAATTAAAAGAGATTACTAATTCTAGTATGGGAGTGTGGACCCCCGTTATTTTTAAACTTATTTTTTATTATTGTTGTATCATGAACGCTAAAACATAAAAGTGTAAAATTTACAAGAATGTTTTTTATTTGGTAAAGGCAACATTCAAATTAAAAAGTAATACTTTTTATTTCATAACATTCAAATCGAAATATAAAAGTACCTAGTGTGCGGCGGTACGGTACCCTCGGTGCGCAAGTCCGACTCGCACTTGACCCATTTTTCAGATATTTAGGTACTTTTACAAAACAGGCGTGATTACAACATCTCAAGGAATAAAAATAACCAAATTTCAAAATTACACGAATCATTTCGGCCTTTTGCCCAAATTCTGGGTTACAAGGATTGTAATAATATAAAATAAATGTTTTAAAAAACATGAAACATTTAATTGTAAAAAAACCGCCTTCAGAGACGCAAAAAATAACTTCTTTTTTCTCTCAACTGAAGTCGGCGACTCACAATATTTTAACCAAAAGCCGACATGAGTTTTTTTACAATTAAATGTTCTTCGTTATAGTAACACAACTTTCTTAATCGAAATATCTGATCGTCATCGTTGAAAAAGGTACCGTTGAGGTGTTCCGTTGGCCATCTGAGGTCTTCATCATCAGTTCCACTTCACGAAATAATACTTTCTGAATGCAAATGCTGAACTTGTTACTAAAAATACTGAAATTACTGTATGTGCCTATAAGGTTTGAGGAGTTCCCTCAGTTCCTCACGGATCCCCTCATCAGATTCAGATGGTGACCATAGGACCACACGGGAAGCACCAGCTTTCAAATAAAAAAGAATCATCAAAATCGGTTCACCCAGTCGAAAGTTAAGTTACTGAGGTAACAAATATACAAAATAAAAAATACAGTCGAATTGAGAACAACCTCCTTTTTTGAAGTCGGTTAAAAGGCAAACGAAATTAGTGTAACGTTTTTGAGTTTGTGTTTTTTTTGCGTTGTGTACTTTGTTAAGTGTCTAAAATGATAATGCTATGCTTTTAAGTTTCTATTTATTAATTTACTTTTAAGCCGATTTACTATAATTTAAATATGAACGTTTGTAAGATTGGCAAGACCAATTGTGCATAAATAGTTGAATTTATATGTGTACGATTTCTCCATGGACGGACTTGTAGGCCTAGGCACATGCTAGTAAATTAATATTATTATCTAGGTTTTGGCTTCATTTTTATCCCTCCGTCCACTAGGATCCATTGATAAGATCCAGTAAAGAGACAAGTGGACTTTATGTACATTCAAATCCATTAATGGAGGAGAGTGGACTTTAATTTACACTTAAATCCGTTTGGAGTCGTTTACACTTTTGAATACTCTGGGATCCATCAATGGATTTAAATATACTATGAAGTCTACAAAGATTCATGAATGGATTGAATTGAACTTTTTATATACCGGGATCCATCAATGGATTTTAGTATACTACAATGTCCACGAGTATCCATCAATTGATGGATCCAAGCGTATTAACCGTTAAATAAAATCCATTGATGGATACTCGTATACATAGTAGTGTACTAAGATCCATTGATGGATCGAAGTGTAATTAAGAGTGCAACAGAATCCATTGATGGATCCCAGCGTATTAAAAAGTGTAAACGACTCAAAGTGGATTTAAGTGTAGGTACATTAAAGCTCTCCATTAATGGATTGGAATGTACAAATAGTCCACTTGAACCCTTTAATTAATGGAATCTATCAATGGATCCTAGTGGACGGAGGGATTTTTATGCAGGCAAATTGTTTAACATCCTGTCTGACAGAAATACGATCACTAAGCAACCGTAAATGTTTGACTTTTGTTATATTATAGTTGTATAATTATATGTGCTGTTAATCCTGTATAAATTGGTATTTTATAGGTAACGAGATACGTTTCCAATGTCACCTGCGACGCGGTATGCTCGACTTCAAAGATGAAAGCACATACGAATTAATTGAGTTCAATGGACATTTTCGTAAGTACAAACCAAAATTAACACATAACAAGCCAGTGGTAGTGGCTGACACTGAATAGACGCTCTCTTGCAGGTGCTTTAATACCTGTATATCACCGTACTATAACTCTCATCTGTAAAGTTTAAGGTTTTGCATAATTTTTTGACATGAGTACAATTAGTACTAGTTTTATTTACAACATTCAGCCATTTCCGTTATCGTTTTTTTTTTGGTAACAATAACACGTTTTTCAGCCGCCATATATACATATGTAGATAACGCGCGGCGCACCCACTGTGCGCAGACAGACCGACATATTTAAAGTCAGGGAGTGGTTTAGTACCGTTTGGTAACCAAAGTTTCGTAACTACCTACAAAATTAAGTTGCCCTCTATCCTGTCAGCCTAGCATAATCCATTTCCGAGATCGTTACCAAATTTTTCGTGACGTCCTGTGGCCTGTTTTATAAAGCTACAAATTACAATTTTCAGGTTACAAGTTTCCATTTGACACAACCTCGACCAACGACGACCAGCCATTTGAGCAGTGTTGCCAGTTTAGACGCGTAAAATTGTAAATTGTAGCTTTATAAAACGCGTTCTATAATAAAACGTAACAATTAAAAACAACATTTTTTTACTTCAAATTCAAAAACTTGAAATTGGTCGTTTTTTTTTTAATAATTTGGTTTCCAGATGTATTTGGTTTTCTTTTTGTTTTTGGACCATTCCTTTGGAACTAAATGTACAAAAATCCTGAAAATGATAACTTTTCTGTCTCTTATTCTTAAACGTGGACAGGTAATTCCAGTCTGAATGCTGATAATAAATAACTGCTTTGTCGACTAAATAAAGCAAAATTAATATTTTAATAATAAAGATATTTTTTTTAAATATTTTTTTTATATTGCTAATCTGACTTTTTTTGAAAATAACTTCAATAAAAATTAACTCGAAAATCGTTCACTTTTGCATAATGACCTCCACTATAACCTCTTAACGGAAATGGATGCAATAACCAATAACCCTGTATAATTAGTGTGCAAGATGATTCCAATGATAGCGAATCGTAATCGCAATTTAAATATTTATCTGATAGTGATTAAAAGTGCTAAATTGTGTTGTTAAATTTTTTAGTAACCGCCTACCTAAATAAAAATACTTAATGACCTATATCTATTTGTTTTGTTTCAATTAATTGTAATGAATATTTCTAATAAGTTAATATTTTTTAAATGGAATTTTATTTTAATAAGTAGGTAAGAACTAAAACTAAAAATATGTAATGCGTATCAGATTTCTTTGCTGGCGCTCCGCACGTTTACAGACGAACGTGCCTATCGGTACACGTTACTACTACAACCAGAGACAAACAGACTTCGTGAAATATAAATATCTGCAACTACAGTAAGCATCTTACGTAAGGTAACATTTAAAGTGCTCAAATAGTTCGGTACACCACACAGTTAATATGGCGTAACGAACTATTTGAGCAGTTTGAATGTTACCTTATATATGACGCTGACTGTACTATAAATGTTCTGGTCTTACTATATGTATTTGTTATTTTATTTTTGTGTCGGGTGTTATTTATTTTATTATAAAAAGACACGAATCAAATTAATGAAAACATGCGAGATAACCCCTATTACAACTATGAACAACCATACATACATTAAATAGTTACTAAATACATAAGTTAACATATTTGTTTTTAGGATCAAATACTGAGCCACTCGACGACGAAGAGATGTATCAATTGGAACCGGAATCCAGGTAAATCCATTATTAATATTATTATCCGCAAATTGAATTACTTTTATCTTGGGTTTTCTAGCCAAACCGGTTTGACAACTCGAATTAAATACCGTTGCCCCAGCACAGCATACGTAGTACTGAGCGTATCGATATTTAAAAAGTTTACGGCTCGGAATACTAAATATGTTCGTTGTATTGGTTTCATCGAGCACGTCGTGATTTGAATTTGATTTTTTTAAACGTACCTGTAAAATACCTGTTAAAAACTCATTTTGAAACAATGTTTCCACGTTGAAGAAAAACATAAATAACATTTTGTGTCTAGACTGTGTTATACATACACATTCATAACATAAACTAATTAAAATATTGCGCATTTGACAGCCGTAACTTTGGGCGCGGAAGACAGGGCTTAGCGGAGGTGAAGAGGGAAGTAGGTATTTAAAGCGCGGCATTTGGGGCCTGGATAAAGGAGATTCGCTTCTACGTAGTAGGTTCTAGTAGTGGGACCATGGCAAATTGAAATTTAGTCAAATTGGTGAATAAGGCATTATGTAATTTAGTTGTAATGAACCCAAAGCATTCACAAATGTGATGTTATGAAACTCTCTAACTTGCACTCGACCATTTTGAGGGTTCCGTACCCGAAGGGTAGCTCAATGGGACCCTATTAATATACCTAATCTGTCCGCCCGTCCGTCTTAAAATTAAAGAGCTGTAATTTTTGAACCTATAGCTGGTTTTTTTACGATGTGTTATTACGACGTATTTAGGTACTACTAATAACAAAAAAAGTGAAATAATAAAAACGTTTTTTTTAACGTTTTTTTTGTATCTTCAAAACGGTAAAACATACAAGCGTCAAATTTAGTATAAATGGTCAACTGTGAGTTGGGCTGGCACCGATTCGATTCGAGATCGAATTTAAATCGGAATATGATAATGCCTACTGTTGTGGTGGTACGGAACCCTATGCGCGAGTCCGAGTCGCACTTGACCGGTTTTTTATTATGTTATCAGATAATAAGCGATTTACAAGTTTATAATTTCGATGACTTGCCTATAAAACTGTCGAGAATGAGCGCCATCTATTATCAGCAGGGTCCTGTTCGTGTGCACGGGCCGGCTGTACACGCCGCAGCTGATCCGCGACGTGTCGCTCGCGGCGGCCAGCGAGTTCACCTCGCGCCACAGCCTGGAGTGGAAGTTCCTTTTCCTCGACCACCGCGCGCCGCCCATTATCGGCTACCTGCCCTTCGAGGTGCTCGGCACCTCTGGCTACGACTATTACCACTTTGATGATCTCGAGAAAGTCGTCAATTGCCACGAAGAGTGTAAGTACTAACAGCATTACGGACGCATGTCTTTTTTTTGTACTGTCAATCGATCGGGTTTTGTGTAAGGATCAAATACCTATATCTACATATATTTAAGGGATCATCTGCAAACGAGCACTGTATTCCTTCTAAGCGTTGAAAACGCCCCATACAAATTGATACTCAACTATGATATCAAAATTGAGTAAAACCTGTGGCTCTACTTTGAAATCAGTAATTCGAACTTCGGGTCGCCCCGTCACTTTCTTGCGAATTAGTGACGCGTCGAGAGGAAAAGGGATAGCAATAGACGAAGTTCGAATTACGGATTTCAAAGTAGACCCTCTGTAGTAAATGTGTAGTAAAAACAATAGTTTATTGGTAATTAAAAACTGCGTTTATGTACATAGTTGCAATACGATTTATGTATGTATGTAAAATTAATATTAAGCTAATGTACAAAGGCGGACTTATTCTTAAATGGGATCTCTTCCAGCTAACCCTGACGTAGATGAGTAAAGACAATGCATGGGGTTGGACACATACAAGTTTTACACAAAAAGTTACAAAAAGATATGATAATACTTATAATAAATATTAAACGAATAAAAAAATACATAAACTAATCTATACGTACATATACCTACAGTCGTGGTCAACTAATTAGGGGCACTCGGTGTTCACTCTTAATTATATATTTTAGTATCCTCTATTCGAAATGATTATTAAAGAAATTAACTAGATTTTTAAAAACAGAGTTTGCCTACAAGTATTCTTTAATTTAAAATAGTACATAATGCCTTTTCTATTGCAAACTTTTTAATAAATCGTCATAAATGAAGACAGGCCTATTTGTTGAAACCAACTGGCTGGTGTTATGTTTAGGGACGACATTACGCATTCTATTTCCAAAATTTAAAACCAAATCTTGGATTTTCTTTAGTCTTTTATTCCGGTGACGTTATCGCGGGATTTTTGTTAATAACTTTCCGTCAACAAGGTTATTTTATTAGAAAAAACATAGGCAGAAAAAATAACTGCGATGTAACATTGCGTAAATTATTACTAACTTCGTCAACAGTGGATGATCATACCGGACCAGACCACTTAAAATCCTAAAATAATATGGTATTCAATGCAGTTGAATACGTTAAAAGTGATAAAACTGTACTGAACGTACCCAGAAAAAGAACCAGAAAAACTACTCTACAAGAAGTTAGAATAATGGTCAGGTTAGCCAAGATGGATCCCTTTAAAGGCTGTTTCAATTAGAAATGTTTTTTTTGGAACTGAGGTAACAGCGGGCGTGTCAGCCAGGACTGTTCGACGACGTTTGGAAGAGGCTGGGTTGTTTGGAAGATTAGCTCAAAAAGTACCTCTATTAAAAAAAACAACATAAAAATGCACGTTTGGCGTTTGCTCGTAAATATGAACATTGGACTTATTCCCAGTGGAAATATGTGTTGTTCTCCGACGAAACGAAAGTCAATTTGGTGTCTTCAGAACAAATGAAAAATATTGTACATAGTTAAGGGCTCACTTAAAAAGGTTTTTAACGATTAGTTAGTTTAACTACTGATCAAACAACAAGGCCTTAGCCCTTCACGTGGCAAGAAAACAATGAATAAATAAATAAATAAATAAACTATAGTTTCATAAAGTATTAATTGTTTTTTGAAAGCAGCCGTTGTACGGCTGCTATGCCACTCGAAGGGTTATTTATATTAAGTATGCGTTATGGGAAAATAGATTGTTTTATATAAGGTTTTATATATGGTTTTATACCTACTCCTAATGATATCTGATACTCCAATGATAATCGTAGTGTTGGTTTTCTTGAGATTTAACCATTAGTTGCGGTTTTTAACGAGTAGTTAGTTTAACTACTGATCAAACAACAGGGCCTTAGCCCTTCACGTGGCAAAAAAACTATAAGTAGTTAGTTTAAATTTGAATTTTGAGTTATGTTCATAAAGTATTCATTGTTTTTTCACAGCAGTCGTTATACGGCTGCTGTGCCACTGGAAGGGTTATTTATATTAAGTATGCGTATGGGAAAATAAATTAGTTTTATATATGGTATCGATACCTACTCTTAATGATATCGGATATACCAATGATAATCCTTGTATTGGTTCTTGGCCCATTTTGACGCATGGTCCTTTGCAATCGAAAACACCCTTTTGATTTTTTACTGTTTTAAACAGAACACAAATTATTAAGCGTCTATGAAGGTATATTAACCGTCGCGTTTTTGTACAGTGATGGAAAAAGGTGAACAGACTTCCTGTTACTACCGATTTCTCACAAAGGGCCAACAATGGATATGGTTGCAGACGCGATTTTATATTACTTACCACCAATGGAATTCCAAACCAGAGTTCGTTGTGTGTTCTCATCGGGTAGTGAAGTATGTATTTGTTATATTATTATTGTTTATGTGCCAATTAATGAATAAAGTCTTACGTTTGTTTTATTTTTGTAGTTATGCCGATGTTGCTAAGAGTGAAAAGCAAGCGAGTTCTGAAGTAGTAATAGGCAATGAAGAACAGGCCGGGAGCACCGTGAAAGAGGTGCCGTCCGAGGAGTCCATACGGGTCGTGTCGCCCACCTACATGTCCGAGGCAAGCGAGCCCTACGGCTCGTCGTACCAACCTATATCACAGGTAAATATTAAAAATAAAAAATTGTGCCTGCTAAGTCAACGACTAACCCGACCCGCGACGTTGTAACTGATACACCAGCCTCTGTAATTAGTAATTACAGTTCGTTTGTTTAAATAGTGTGCATGCTTTGATGTGCCATTACAATTGATACAAAGAAGCCGCGCAGAAAGCGGTGTCGGTGACTTCAAAGGGTTTTAATGCACGCTATTTGAACGAACAAACTGTAAAGAACTTGGATAAATAAAACTACAAAATGATTGTGACTGGTATTTATATATGTAAACGATTCAGTGTACTAAAACAATTACATTACTTAATATGTGTATATTAAAATTACAAAAATAACAGTATGACAAAGGTGAATTTATCTATTTATGGGATCTCTGCCAGTTAACCTTAACAAGAAATGTAGGAAACAATAGACACATACTAAGTACAATATGTAGACGAGAGGAAACAATAAACCAATAACTTTCTACTAAAGCAACACGAAAAATACCCATACAGTCGCGCGTTTCGTGAGTCAATAACAGTCAGGTGCGCAAACGACTTTCTTTTGATATAATTATTATTTTTACAGGATGCATCTGTAAAGTCCGGGTCGGCACCGAGCACGGTGAGTGCGATGACTAGCACAGCGGACACGGTGCCCGCTAGCCTCGGCCCTTGGCCTCGTTCTTGTAGTGCTCGTTACGCGGCCGGCTCAGATTCTGCGTCGGTCCGCTACGTGCCGTCCGACACGATGTCAGTCTGCTACGCGCCGTCCGACTCGATGTCAATCCGGTACGCGTCCTCCGACACGGCCTCTGCTCGATATGTGGCAGAATCCGATACCGCCTCACTGTCTGGAGAATCGAGGTCTTCGCACAGAAGCAGTACACTAGAGGTAAGGCGAATAAACTAACAATCAGAGCTCGGCAGGGGTGAGCCATTTTTACGTCATTAATGTCAAGTGTAGATATTAATATAGATACACCTTAAAAACAAATATTCAAAGAAAAAAAAACGTATTAATTAAAATTAAACTAAAGTGACATTATGTACAAAACGAGTAGGTACTAAGTTTTTTATTTATTCTACATTTTGTTTGTTACTGTAATAAATAACTACAAGTTTTTCTATATTCTCCATTTTCAACGCATTTCTTCTTGAGTTTAATATCCATTTATAGATAGAAAAAGATCTTTCTACATCCACTGTAGTAGGTGGAGTGAAATTGTACATTAGAATACTGCCCACATCTGTTCCTAAAAAAGGTTTGCTAAAAAAGCTTGCTATAAAATTCATTTGTTATGATGGCGACGTAAAGATCGTAGCAGAAAGGCAGCCTAAATAAAATAATTTCATTAGTTATAAATTTACACCACATCTACCATTGAACGAAAAGGTATGTCCATGTTATGCAAACTCTGAAAACAGCTCACCCCTGCCAAACTCTGCTTATTATACAATGTACAATGGTGGCCATATAATTAGAAACGGTTACTAATAATGGCACAGTTGTGAAATACTTTTAAAAATATTATTTACTGATAAATATTTAAAGTTAATTAGTTTCAAAATGCAGCTTTTTGGGTAGGTCTGGTCAAATAATTAAGAACAGTAACAGAATACTATTCTATTGCGAAACGAAGTAAACCACTGAACGCATTCACTGCCGGGGTTGTTTTTCGAAACTTTACCATGTACCGCATCTTATGTTTTATACGAAGCTCGCATACTGTCAGAATTATCATAATGCGTTCAAGGCACTGGATGAGAGTCAGCAGAACACTTATATGCGTTCAAGACACTGAATACGTTAGTAAAATGAGCACTGTAAAAAATATTGATTATCAATACTGAACATCGAGGCTATTAATGCTTCACAAAAATCAACAGAAATGGCTCCAACACCCCTCTAACTTTGCAAAGTTGATTGTCATCATCATCATTAAATTTAAGAGCTAGGCTCTTGTCGGTGAAGTAATTGCCACTAAGTGGCAATTACTTCAAAGTTGATTGTAATTGGCGATATTTCGTACTAGAGACTTTTTCTTAAAAACTGCCAATGATTCTTAATTGGGTTGTGATCCGGGCTGTTAACTGGCCAATCTAATCATGTGACCTGCTGATCTGTCAAAATATTTTAACTGACTTGGTAGTGTGCTTTGGGTCATTGTCATGTTGGGACGTCCACTACACAGTCGGCGTCTCCTCAGCGTATGGAAGCTTCGTTCCCTTTAAATTATTATTTTATTGATTTCAATGTTATTCACAAGCCCTATACCATGTCCGTAGAAACAACCAAGGTAAAAAAAGTGTAAGTGTACCTTGGTTTTTGTAATTAGGGTGTGTTTGCCAAATGTCGCACTTTCACTTTTTCTATCAAAAACCAATCTGTATATCTTCTTCTCATAGGAAAACCGCACATATTTCAAATAACTCACCGTCCATGAATTGTATTCGAGCGAAGGCTAACCAGGGCCGACATTCTAGGTGGTAAAAACCATATCTTCTTGGACCCGTTATCATATTGTCAACGTTTTGATGGCTCTTATTTACTTGACAGTGGAGGCGGCCAAGTTAAAAACAATACCATAACAGGTCAAATACGAATAATTGGAAAGCTCTAGATATTGTGTCATTCATAAACAAAATTTGAGTATTATTATTATTAATATGTAGTTTTTTTTAGAATCGAACGGTACGAATTCACGGCCTTAATAGAGTGAATCATGGTACAGTGATGACGTTCCAGCAGACAAAAACCAAGCGGAGTCTCGTGCCGGAGCGGGCCATTGGGGCCGAGTACCTGGAGCCGGCGCCGTATGTGAACACGATCGGCGCGATGGGCACTGTGTCCGCGCTAGCGCCGCTTGGCGCGATGGGCGCGATGGGCGCGATGGGTGCGATGGGCGCGATGGGCGCAATCGGCGCTGTCGGGCCCATGGGCGCCATGGCCGCGCCGGCCGTCCATGCCGTGCAGGGGATGATCCCGCTGTCCATCCAGTCGCTGCCCGTGATCGTCGCCCCTGATCAAGCCCAGGTACAGGTGAGACAACGACAATTAACTTGTTGATTTTGTTCTCTCGCAAAAACAATTAGTTAAAATGATAACTTTGGAATTTAATTACGTACTTACTACGGTTAGGTTTTGTAATTGTATTCAGTTTAGTGGCATCTTCGGTGTTAATGGTGAAAAATAAATAGTGTTGCGACCAATTGAATAATTTATATTATAAAATGCCTTTTTTTAATGGACTATAGGTGTTTTATTATAAGAGCCCGGATTTTTCATGGCAAAACAAAATTAGTGATAGAAACATCATTTTATCGATATCGAGTATTATTTATAAAAGTTATTTATTCAATAATAAAATGAACTTTCCTTTCAGCTTTTCCATACTCAGCCAACAAAGAGGAAGGTACAAGTTTGAACGAAGTGATTGTCTATACCACCTCATTGAAAATAATAAACACTTCAGCTAATAATAGATATTCACTACTCCATAAGATATTAGATGTCATTTCATTACGTATGACAGTGATAAAATATAAATTGCGTCTAGTTAGATATTATTTATTACCGAAATCGCCTTGAAATCGACGTGTTTGATAGTTTAATAATACAGTTTTGAATTAAAGTAAGAATGAGTAATGTGCAAGATCGAATCAAAACGTGGATAGTGAATCATCCTGAATTAATCTATAATGAAGTGACCTCTACTATATACTGCTCTATGTGCGATA
Organism: Acleris cristana; assembly: GCA_948252455.1. Lineage (NCBI taxonomy): Eukaryota > Metazoa > Arthropoda > Insecta > Lepidoptera > Tortricidae > Acleris > Acleris cristana. The sequence continues at coordinate 44,880,715 of OX411772.1, forward strand.
TACATCTGAAACTAAAGAAATGCAATATTGACACTCATCTGAAAAGCAACCGCCACAATATACATTCTGGACAACCAAATGCGAAACATTAATTTTATTTCGATTTACTTATTTTTCTTATTTCATGCAACATACCATGGACAACAGTTAACAACGATAACTTCCGTAATTTTTTCAACAAATATTTATGTTGTGACTGCACAAAAGTACCGGATGAATCGACACTGCGGAAAATATATTTAAATCTTGTATATAAAAAAACAATACAGGGTGTAAGAGAGGTAAATAAAACCAATTATTTGTGGATATCTCAGGACGAAACGCCAGATTTTATGGGTAAATGTGTGTCAAATATGGTAATTCGATCTTTGCAAAATAAAAATTCGCAGTCATTTTATCTTTTGGGGTAGGAAAAGATCAATGGGGAAGCAGTTGCTAATTTAATAATAAGCCAACTAAAATTATTGTTTCAATATTCGTTTAACGATAACGTATACAAAGTACTTTTACTTTGCGCAGATAGTGCCGCATACATGCTTAAAGCTGGTCGTATTTTAAAATCAACGTTTCCGCGTATGAATCACATTACATGTTTAGCTCATGGTCTGCATAGAGTTGCAGAAGAGGTGCGAGATTAGAGTTAAATTTCATTAGAGATAACTACGAAGTAATAGCCTCTTCGATAGAACAACTGCAATGTACGACTTTGTCCATTGCGGAATACTTCCTTATTTTGGACACTGTTCGTTGTTACCTAAATTGGAGTAAAGTGTTACCAGTGATACGTAAATTTGAAGCTGTGTTCGAACGAAATCCTGGTTATGAAAGTTTACGAGATATATCTGAAAATTGTACTCAAACTGAAAATTATACCAATTACAATGAATTTTATAAATTTGCTCCCTTGACGTCAAGTGAAGTTGAACGTACATTTAGTATACATAAATGGCTTTATAGTGATAAACGAAACTGTTTGCTCCCAGAGAATGTTGAAAAACTAATGATTATCTACTCCTATCACCATTACACGAATAAAACGCCATGTGCTGCTGTGTGTACTAACGTGGATTACGACGAAGAAATGTATGTTTTTTTATGTTGTATAGGTATGTTATTTTATTTTGTCACGTTTTTTATTCTATTACACAATAATTATCGATATCGATAAAATGATGTTTCTATCACTAGCCAGATTACGATAGTGTTTTGTTTTGATGAAAAATCCGGGCTCTGTATATTATATACCATAATAATAAAGTGGCCTTTTTTGTTTCATATATTTACTTAGGATCTTAAATTACAATATATAACTTACTAAAATAAGTTGGTTTTACGAAATGAGTTATTAATGTATATACATATATATAAAAGGCAAACATGACTGACTCATATATCAACGCACAGCCGAAACTACTGTACCTAGAAACTTGAAATTTGGTACAGGGTTTCCTTCTATGATGTAAGTGAGCACTAAGAAAGGATTTTCCGAAAATCGACCCCCAACGGGAAGAAATGGGGGGAGTAGCGGGAAATTAATTCTACGCGTACGAACCGGCGTGGCGGGCGTCCTCTAGTGGATGTATAAGTACCTACAGACATCTTTATCTCTTTTGCTTCCGCCGTGTGTTCGCTTAGATCTTCTAAACTGCGCTACGGATTTTAATGCTTGACTAAATCGAACCTGTCATTTTATGTTTAGTTTAAACTTTTGAATTTCATTTAGACTAGGCACTTACATAACATTTTCCGTGACGCTTGCTAGTGGCCGTGGCAGGAGCAGTTGCAGCAGAAGCACGAGAAGCTGCAGCAGATGATAATGCGCCAGCAGGAGGAGCTGCGCCAGGTCAAGGAGCAGCTGCTGCTGGCGCGCCTGGGCATGCTGCAGCCCTTGCCCAACGTAAGTACATATGAAACAGATCGCCACTACGGGGCGTGGAGTATTGTAAGTCACTCGATTCATATTGTTAACAAGTGCTAATTAATTGTTTGTACAGTCGCGAAATGATAAGGTTCGTCAGGTTTCAAAAACATTAATTTTAACGCTTTGCAAGCATATGCTACCTTTCAAACTATGTAATGCATACGGAGTGAAATCTGGACAAAGTTTGAACCTCTGTTTAAAATATTAAATTCCTTAAAAAAGTACAAAAGCGAATTGTCTTTTGTTTATCAACTCGTCTTTAAATAATTACGACAAATTTCATGGACGTAGGATTTTTTTAACAATAATTATGGCAAATCGAGAACAAATGCGTCGTGAAACTGTTTGTAATTCTCCGATACAAATCCCCTCTGGTCGAATGCGAAGGTCGTGGAGCATTTTACACAAAAGGTTTAGAGTCAAAGCACAGTTTATCGTATTTTAGCGTCCTACTCACCCAGAAAAATGAATACAAGAAAGCCCGGTTCTGGAAGACTATCCAGTTTAAACCAGTCTACTGAGAGGAGTCGTTTAAAGAAAATGACCGCCGGCCGTATCGCAAAGTCATATCGAGAGCTCGGAAAAAAATTCAAATGCGTCGGCGTTCAGGGGCCCGTTTCACGAAGCTACAACTTACAAATTACAAGCGGAACTCTCTTTCTAGCAAAATGAGTTAGAAAGAGACTTCCGCTTGTAATTTGTGACTTGTAGTTTCGTGAAACGGGCCTCAGGTGTTGAAAAACAATCAAGATAAGTCAAGACTAATGCGTCTGAAGATATAAAAAAAATACTCTAAAAATCCGGCTTCGCAATTTGATCAAAAATACATTTCACACTAAAAACGACGTCTTGTGCGTAATGAACAACGAATCATATTTCACATAAAACGGAAATTATTTCAAAGACACCAATGGCCCAACTGAAGAAAACGTTAAATATGTGGATCCTACGTAGGCTCCCAAAAAAGTTTTACTGAGACTTGCAATCAGCCCCCGCGGTATGTCTAAGGCAGTTTTTATAAATCTGGGTTAGCCGTTAATGCCGCCCGATACGTGGAGCAATGTTTGCCAACTGTGAGGGATTTTATAAAATCGGAACATAGAGGAGCTAATGTGGTGTTTTGGCCAGATTTGACTTCCAGTCACTAGTCAAAAAACAGTCCCCAAATTAGCAAATCCACCTAACGCCCCAGAACTTCGCCCAATCGGAGTTTTTTTGGTTAATCTGAAACGGCGAATCTACCCGAATAATTTTCGCCGAATAAATGTACAAAGTTAAATTGGAAAGATTTAATTAGAATGCAATAAAATGCTGACATCTGTGTTTACGTCAGCCATGAACAAAGTTCCACGAAACTGTCGCAACGCAGCTCGCGAATTAGTAACTAATTTTATGCTTTAAAAACATTGTTAATAATACTATTATTTATTATAAACATTTTTATCAAAACAGATTTCTTATTACATTAAATATTGTTTTGAACTTTGTCCAAATTTCACTCCGCATACGTTATGTAACACACCAGACTGTTGTATAGAACATTATTCTTAACTGTTGACAACATACATACATACATTAAATCACGCCTGTTTCCCAGAGGGGTAGGCAGAGACTACTTCTTTCCACCTGCTACGATCCTGACAAATCTATTTCGCGTCTTCCACATTCATACATCGAATCATGCTTGCACGTCGGTTTCGGGTACTTAAGATTCGGCCCTTTTCCACTATTTCTCCGATTTGTTTGTACGTCTATGGCGGCCCCTTCAGACCCTCCCACTTACTTTCGCTGTGTATATCCATTTCGTCAATTTCGTCAAATCCAATCCTTTCCAAATTACCGAACCACACGATTTACTTTAAGATTGATGATTAATTAAATTAATCGATTGCGATTAAGTAATATCTTAATCACGATCAAATTTAATCGTCATAAATTTTTCCACTCTTTCTGGTGTATCGCACCCCATACCATAACTGCTGATGCACTCTGAAACCTTTGTATGGCTCAATTTATCCAGTGGGATATCCCTCAATGAAGCACCATAAACACGATCATTTTGTTGGAGCTATCTTGTAATTAGAACATCTTTTCGTCGGAAATTCTATCTCTATCTGTTCTCTTCTCTAAATAGTATAAATTAAGTCGCTTCGCGTCTGTTTTTTTCTCCGCTAACTCCTTCTAAACCACGTAACTGATTTTGATATGGTTTTCACTGTCATTTAGATAATTTATTCCGGATGGTTAATATGTACATTTAATTCTAATTAAGTTTGAATATAGTTGAGAAAACTCAATGTTTTCTCACCAAGTCGTCAAAAAAATCGATTACATAGCAAACGCTGGTTAAACCTTAAGAGATATATCAAAATAATGTACTGAAGAATTGTAGTTCTTCAAAAAACCTAGAGAAAAGTCCGTGATGGTATGTCTATCTCCTAAGGTTGACTCACAGTAACCATTTCTATATTTAATATTTTATTAAAGAATGTTAGGTTATTTGCGAAGCTATTTTCTCCGATTCAGTATTTATCCTTATCCAGATAAATACGTTAGTTACCTTAGGCATTTAATGTAGATTAAAAATTGCCCTTCACACTATAAGTATTATTTAAATAAATACTTTATCACAAATTTAAACGTAATAATTGCAATTGAAATAAAATGTAGTTTAAATTATAAAAAAATATTGCGACCCAATCTCGCTTCGCTTCGGTTTATATGAGTTTTCTGCAACACCCGTACATAATCCAGAATTATTTATATCTTCCCCTTAAATCATTTTATATATTGATGAAAACCGCATTAAAATAGTTTAAATTTAAAAGTTGCGTAGTTTAAAAGATCTAAGCGTACAGACAGCGGGAGTTGTTTTATAATTATATAAAGATAAAGATTACGCTTTTATGTTATTTCAGGAATTTATTACGTCTATGAACGCAATTTGTATAAAAAATAACGATTTGATACACTTTTAAATACGCTCTAAAAGATACCCTTTATAAGGTAGGGGGAACATATTTCCCACCATATTCTCTTTTTAATTTTCCTAATGTGTTGTAAACGATTAAAAAAAGCCAATTCAAAAACCTGAATAACCTACTTTTAACATTTGAATGCTTATGCCTATAAAGGGTTAAAAAGGTTTAACTTTTTAGTCTACGACTTTTAAAAAATTAGATAAATAAGGAAGAATTTTGATTGCACGAGTGTTTGGCTGTTTGGATTTAGTTATCCTAGCCCAAACATGGTTTAACAAAGTAAAACACCGGGTAGGTCCTTTATGAAATTTAATACATGTTCGCGGCCGCTGCCGTTGGTAAATGAAAACTTTTTTAGTTTTGTCTGGACCTGAAACTCCGGTGTTGAGATAACGTGAATGATGAAACTTAACGTTCCAGGTGCCACCTGCATACTTAGATGAACCGATCCAAAATGCCTCGAGCTTGCCAGCTGCAATAGTGTACGAAGAGCAACCGGGCCGACAGACGATCAGCCGATACCCCCCGCAGCCGCCGCCCGGCCACCCGCACCTGCCGCAGTGAGCTGCTCCACCTAGACTGTCGGGTAGATTACAGTTCGTTGTCGAGGCTCGAAAGGTACAGAGAAAGCCACCCTTAATTGATTACCGTCGCTATTGATACATTATGCACTTAGACTACTATAGTAGTTTATGTAACTGATACGTAATGAGAGTTTAAGGCTTAATTATGTATAGTTGCATACATTACTTTATCTACACACATATTATAAATCAGTTACTCTAAGATGGGTTCAGAAGCCGACTGGATGACAAAAATGGCGGCAAAACAAACTTATGCCGTGTCAGTGTCACGAATGTTTTTTTTTTAAATCATCGACAAACTAATAAAGTCCCTATTCTCAAGTCGTTCGAAATCAAATGTCGAAGGATATTGTACTAAAAAGTACACCAAGTTGACGTTTCAATTGATACTAGAATTGGGCCTATTTAAATTTTGTTGGTTTTGAAGATGTTCCAAATTTGAAATTCATTACCTTACAATATTCGATAACGTAATTTCAAAATTACGTTACAGCTGTCATTGCTGTCACCTACTACCACAGGTAATGCTGGTCGTTGCCAACGGGTTTTGAACGCATAATATAAGACTTATGATATGTGTGTAGATAAAGATAATTACCTAAGTAAGGGTATCTGGGATGTGCCTTAGCGCCGCAATAAACTGTCAGTGCCAGCGTTCGGCCGGTTCTCTGTTCGTAGGCAGTTTTCGCTACAAAGCGGAAAAACGCGGTGTTAATATTCAGTGCTAGAACTCGGTATCGGGTAAGTTTTGTATGAATATTAAGAATCCAGGCACTGAAATAGTAAAACCATACTCTTCAGGAATGTCAAATTTTCGTTGAGCGTCCTGCGATTTAACTCTTGTTAATGATGTGACACCTTGTAACTATATTTTTTGTAAAGTAGGAGGCATTTGCATAAAAGTTGAATTTTACTAAAAAGAAAATGTAGTTACGAGGTGTTGCATCTAGACTGACGATATATTGAAATGAGAACGCAGCGCGGGTTCCTTTCTACATTAGCGTACCTAAACATAGCATTTTATTTGTAGGATCTTCAGGCGGCTTTCTCAGTTTTTAATTACTTTTTAAGAATAAACAAGTTAGGTACCTTAGCGGAATACATTTAGCAAATGTTGTAATGAACTGTTGTTAAGTACAACAATAAAGTCATATTGATGCACAGATCATTGTGTAAACGCTGTAAGTGTTCGATATGAAGCAAGGAATTTACCTTACCCTCTCCGGAGCAAAGTTTTTGAGAAGTACAATTTGTCAGGATAATTAAACCCTATTAACCTACAGCTTGTGTGCCAATACCAATGAAAAATTATGTGATAGTTCTTTATAATTAATATATTTACTAGATTAGTAGTAGTCCCAAAGATGTGTAAAGAGTATACTTTTTAAGACTTTAAGTGCATATTTTGTTATTTTTACCGTCGCGTTCGTTTTAATCAATTAGGTATCATTCTCCTGCGCCCTGTCGTAGCTCATTAGTAAGTAAACACGACGTTATTTTATAGTCGTTAAAGTGATAAATGTGCAATGTTTACATGTATGCCATAAAAAAAGTGGTAGAAGTGTTTTTTAGTTGTTTTGTGTATGCTTAATGAAAATATGTTGTGATGTATTTTATTCTTAATCCGTGGCGCGTCCTGTGGGCCGACGGTGGTCCATAAGAATATTTAAATTTGGAACTAAGAGTGGTTCGAACTAAGATTGATATCGTAATGCGTTATGTATTTATGTATATGACTTGACGTTTAACGGGTTATTAAACATTTTGTGTAACCAAAAATAATAGAAAATAGGTATAGGGCACCTCCACGGAATAGAAAAAACAGTGGAAGTGGCATGAGCCTCGCTGACTATGAGACCGGTTGTCGCCAAAACTCACACTATCATAAAAACAACCACTAAGAAATCTTGAAAATGATTGGTCGAAGGATTTTAAATCATAAAAGAATATGCACCATAATCCGTTAACGTAACGTAGACTTTAATTCCATGCAGCATAGTTTAAATTATAGAACGCATTTTTACGACTTATGACAAACAGATGTAAAACCACAAGTAAGCTTACAAAGTGCTGCCATCTAGTATTGAGTAGCGGAACGATAACTTTTGTTTTTGTGCGACAGAGACAGATACCTTCTTTGTCGCAACTTAGTGATGCACGTAGCTCATTGCAGTTGTTATGTCGATAAAATAATTAGAATTAAATTTTTCTTCTTAGAAGCATAGTATAAATAGAGAAGTAGCTCGTCTTCAAACAAAGGTACATCGCGCGGCTTGCAGGTGTGCGTTACGCCGACCGTACGGCTGTGGGCGGGGCGAACCTCGCACACGAAACTACAAGCAGAGGTGCGGGAATGGTGATTAGACGGGGTCGCGGCGTCATCATTGCGTTCGGTCACGTTTATGGTTGTAGGTAGTGCGCGTTAAATTAAAACATCGAGCGACAATGTCTTTGTCGAAAACTAGAAAATATTGTTCAGTTTACGGGTGTTTAAATAATGGTGTAAGAAATCCGGAGCTATCGTTTTTCCACATACCTTTTGAGTCGGAAAAGTGGAGTACCTTCATACCTATTTAGAGTTGGTGTTGTGAAGAATGCTGTTTATTTTTTGATATTTACGTATAGCTTACAGCCCACTTGCAGCTTTTGTTAAATCTATTTTATTGTCAGCGTGACATTTTCTTTCGTTTCAAAACGCCTAAACTGTGCCCTAAACCTAGCTTAGGTAGGTACTTACAAGTATCTAGATTTAATAAAAGCTGCAAGTGATTAATGTAAATACCTACTCAATTATTAAGGTATTTCGTACCGGCTTGCCTATACCTATAGAATAGATACCTACTTAGGTGAAATAAATACGTATTAAGTAGGTAGGTAATTTAAGTTATTGAGTGTGACGTGTCAGTTAACATGTGACGACGTTGATGGCCTAGGTAGTTGGTAGTGACCCAGTGACTAAAAACGGCTTACGATAGCGGTAAATATTCGTGTGATGAGTGCGAGTAGGTATTTGTTTCTGAGTCTTAGGTGTTTTATATGTACTTATATAGTAATATTAAGTATGTATTTTTCACTACATAAGTAATTATGTATCGTTGCCTAGTACCCAAAGCCTAAACCACCAATAACAGACAAGTATGTAGTCAAAGGAAGCCGCCTTGCGCGAAAGCGGCATTATCAAGGTCAAAAAGGAATTTACAAATCACATCATATACCTATAAACATATTATTTAGGGTCAACAGACAAAAAGTAGGTATGTAAGGAAAATAATTTAAATTTGGTACTGGGGTAGGTACCTAACAATATTTATACTTACTTACTTTAGGTTTGTGTAATTTATGAAAACTACTATGATTATAAATCATAGATCAAATTAGGTATGGTCAAGGAGGTGACCAAAATTGAAAAACATGTTCGGACAACCCTGACGCCCGAGCGGCAATAGGTATCAGAATCTCCTAAAGGGCCGGAGTCGAGCTACTTGTCTATTTATACTATGTTAGAAGTCTTATGAATTTTGTGATATGAATATGAATTATCGATAACATTATCGACAACACCCTCTCTCTACTCGCGCAGCGCGTTCGGTCCGAGTAGCGTGGAACATTCGAGATTTATCACCTTATTCTATCAAGGTTACAAATCGACCTTACCCTTTTGACATAAAGTTCATTTTTGGTTGGTACACAAATCATAATGTCTTGCGGAAAACATAAAATGAGAAATATATTAAAAGTAAATAAAATAAAACTTACCTATGATACGACACGCCACCATGGGAGACGTTTTTGGTGCGGCTATCGTTTTTACACTCCAAAATAGCACAGTAAGGCATGCTTTTTGGTTTATTTCCTTTTCTAAAAATATTATTCGCACAACTGTCACGCACAAGTGACAGCAGCAAACTGAGCTAGGTTATGCGGAACTCCGCATAACTATGCCACACGTGACACGCCCACTTCCCACTTCTACTGTTTTTTCTGTTCTGTGGGCACCTCTGACTATGTCAAAATCGTTACCGTATAGCAACTCTTAAGTACTTGTGTAAGTTACTGGTAAAAACAATATGTACGGTTTTTGGGTAAAATGTAAGTAAAAAAAGGCGTTTTAAAAATTTACAATTCTTTTTCACTATAACATTATGCCGAGCCAAATCCAAACCTGATAGTAGCCTGCTAGCTGAGTCATCGTGAGAACGCAGATGCCGCACATAGATACTGGTCCTCTTTAACCTGTAAGAAGTTGAAAAAAATAAGTAATTTTACATTGTTTATTTTTACCCTCTAAACACCAACAACCGTTTCCCGACCTACCAAAGCCAGAGACGGATTGAACAAAAGATTATTACATCCCTTTATCGGAGACAGGGTGCGACTTCTTACTTATTGATTTCTTATCAAATGTGAAAAAAAAAAATTATACCTTTTAGCGATGATCACGGGGGCGTTTAAAAGGTCTTATATAATTTTATACCCGTTGTTAAACAAAAAAATGAAGCTTTATGTGTAAAAACAAGGTTTATTGTCTTTAAATAATAAAGTGGAACACATAAAACCGGGAATGATCACTATTACACTTTACAAGCCTTATTATTAATAAACGAAGTAACCGTGTAGTACCTTATGGTACAATAACATACTTCGCCTGGTATTCTCTTCCGAGAAGCGTGGTCACGTGAGTGGCAACTGAGGATTTCCAATCTTTAAAATTGGTGTAGTTTTCAAATATTTGCTCGTATATATTAACTTAACACTATCATTGTATATAGTTATTTACGTTTTGACCATTTACTTTTCTGTATAAAAAAAAACGTCAACACGTGTTGCTGCATTCTGATGAAGGTACGGGTATAAGTTCTACGAGCAATGTGCCATGACCACTGGCACTTACATGTTTAACGTTTAATGGTAAATATACGACTATACTCATAACAAAATAAAGAATAAGTTCTAAACATTAGAGCGATGGATTATTTTAACTTTTTATATTTTACAATAAAAATACATCTACAAGTTTTGCCGCGACAGTTTGAAAAGCATACCGAGCGAGAGCGGAATATGATATTCCCATAGGTTCGAATAGTATGACGAGAAACATCAAATTGACAGATTTGTAACCGGCCAGTTTGATCTGGTAAATCCGGTGATGCCTGCAGTATCAGGTTGTAATTCCACATCTAAACCTTCATACTTAAAAAAAATCCCTGTTATTTTTATGCATAAATGCATTTAAGTACAATATTAAAATAAAACATTAAATTAAAGTAAATATGTGAATTATGCTCGTGACTTATATTATTCGTGATATATATATGATTTTTGAAATAAAATCGTACACATACAAATCTGTCTATATTTTTGGGTAGTGGTTAATCAACTGGCAACTTTGTGATCACGTAGAAAGTGTCCCTTTCGGAAGAGAAGACCTTGGGTACCTAAGCTATGGCTATGGCTTACGATTAGATGCTTTGTCTTTATCTGTTATTGTGACATTTGAATTCGAAAGCCAAAGAAAAAGCATCTAAGCCACGGTACTTTAAGCATGGCTTATAAGTTATAACTAAATGATAATGCAATTATAAAGTACCTAACAAAATTAATTACGTTAATCCGTTTTAAAAACGTGATGAAAAATATATATTTTTTATTTAATATAATACACCGTGTTTTTTTTTCCGTTAAATTTAAGGGAACGTTTTTTAGGTCAAATAATGTTTAAGATATTCAATCATTAAATTTGATCAGTTAATCACGTTAAACTAGTGTAAAAGGCTCTTATGTGATATATTCCCGACGCCACACGACTAATGGGTGAATTGCAAAAATATTGTCCATAGTTAAGGAGTTAATTGAGATAACGTTAACTTTCTTCAATTGTTTTTCCTTTGTGTAACGAAAATTATCCATATGATTATATGACTAATCTTCGATTACACAAAGGAAAAAGTTAAGGGCTTTACAACCCTATTTTAATTGAGCCCTTTAACACAGCCTTAACTATATACAACATTTTTGCAATTCACCCTAATAACGAATGCCGACATTTAAATCACGAAAACCACGTCCAATCAGCAATCTTCAATCTCAATCTCAGTCTTTATTGGTCGTTACAAAAGGGTTGCTATGGTCACGTTTAAACAACAGTCACTATTGGTTCATACTGAACTCCAGTCTTTATTGGTCGTTACTAAGGGGTTGCTATGGTCACGTTTCAATAAATATAACAATGTCACAGAACTAATGTATTTCAATCATATATTTGAGGCGATGCAGAACGAATGGACCGATTTATGTTGCAGCCACATTAAAGGCCGTTACTGTCGTCGTAATTTATATGGTTAAAAATCACATCAAATATGAAAATAAAATCACATGAAAATGATACTTGATACTATTTATTAGTTAACTCAAAATACCTTTTTACAATGAACGTAGATAAAGTATTTAATTACTTTGTTCCAAAACGGTTTTTATGCAATATTTAAAGATGTAATCTACCACTTTGTTTCTATGGATGTATTTAGTAATATACCGAAGTTAACGAAAATAAAAAAACACGGTGTACAATAGATGTCCACTATGCCTACTGTATTTCAGACTGGCCATGTTTCATCAAGTCACAACTCTTTAAACTTAAGAAAACTAGCACAAATTTGGACAATCAGCCGAAATAATTCGATGACTAACATACTAAGCTATGATAGAAAACGTGGATGTCGAAAACTCAGTATTAAATGCAGTCTTCTTTGCAAGAGCTGTCGAGCAGCGTGCAGCAGCGGCGCCCCCACCCTTAGAGGAAAAGATTGATGATGATGATAATAAATGGGATAAATATTAGCCAAAATAAGTAAGACTGACTCTGTGGACTGATTGCATTACTGCGTAATTCAATTTTGAGTTTTTTTCAAATTCAACATCCCGTATAATATAAACTATTGGTCATATAGTAAAAGTGAATAGGACTTCATCATCATCAGCCGCAAGACGTTCACTGCTGGACAAAGGCCTTTCCCAAGGTTTTCCACAACTTAGATTAGGACTTAATTAATAGCAATTCGCGCTCGACGTTGCGCTGCGCCCCTCGCCCGTGTAGTTCATTTTTGTTAAAGTGTAGTGGAATACCTATAGCTTTCCGACAAATGACAAAAAAGGTAACCTTCCGCCCTCGGACCTAAAGCAAACCGCTCGATCCTCGGGGATTTTAAGTGTTTTCATCAGAACATCTCAAGGAATAACAATAAAATGTCAAAGTACACGAGTTGTTTCAGCTTATTTTGTTAGGCTACCTACAGGAGTATTACAAAACTTGCTAAGTATTTCACCTAAACCATTCCAGTAGTATACAGTATGTAAATGGAATAAGAGCCAATATTTTAACGACGGTTAATATGCATCCTAATTAACGTAAAAAACATGTGTATCGTTAACAATTTAACATAAGTTGTATTTCTTTTTTTCATACTAAGTAATTCGCCACGCAATGAATTAGAAATAGCCTAATTAACTTGCAATTAACAGTTTCAAGTGGTTCGGGAAAAGTCGGTTAGAGTCGGGTCACAGTTTTAATTATGTGTATTTAAAACTTGTTTAGAATGAAAAGCAGGGACATCTTTCTATATTGTTGTTAATTTAATAAAAACACTCAACTCATGCACATACTGATTTCTTTTACACTATCAGAAAATTTTAGAACATGATCCTTAGTTGATCCACGATGTTCCAAACTCAGCGATGTAAATCAGGGGACACCATTGTCAAATCACAAGATAGTGTAGGTACTTATTCTTCATAATACCTAATGCAAAATAACATTAAATTTATCAAACATGCATTGATTGATACTTTAGGTTCTGTGACTGACGGCCACTCGTAATGACATTAGATCAACATTGGGTATACCCACCTACCCAAAGAGTTTTCTACCTTATTGGCACTATAAAAATTATCTTCGTTTCATTCAGTATTTATACTAGCTTTTGCCCGCGACACTGTCTACGTTGAAGTCGTTTATCGCTTATATCGGGATAAAACTGTGCATGTGTCATAAGTCATAATCGAACTGAGGACAGTTTGGATGCGAATTGCCGAGTGAGCCGTAGGACCGTCCAGCTGCAGCCATGTCTGCCGGCGTTCTTCTTTGGGCAGAGTATTAACGTAGTAGTCTGCTAAAGACCCATTCAAAAGCTGTACGAACTTGTTTGCGTTTAGGTTACCATCGATAAAAATAGGCCCGATAATACGATTGCCATGAATCATGCCCAAATGTTTAGAGCGCAACGATACAATAACGTTGTTTTTTCTATAAAAAGTTAAAAGCAAACACTGGGGACACCTAGTATGGAGAAACAAACTTTATGTGATTACTTGAAAAATATACTAAATAAAAACGGGCAAATATGTTTAAAAACTAATGAAATAAAACATGAAATTAATGATTTTTCGTGACATGGACATAAGGGAAAATTACAAAAATTCAGATTTAAGTGATCAATATCTCCGAAACTAGCAAAAATCGCTGAATATACATAGGGGTTAAATCGATAGCTTTTTAGCTGCTCTATCAGCCCTAGACAGGTTGACGTCGGTTTCTGGGACACCCTGTATACTTGACATTGGCAAAATTATGTTATTATGTAGACGTCATTAAATAAATAAATAAATAATACGTTATGTGTAAATGCAATATTATTATGATAATATTATGTATGTGAATAATGTATGTGTGTGATAGATAACGAACTGGATACCTAGTAAAAATAATTACGCAGTATGGTACGTGCATGAGTGCATTAACATTATGATCGTTACACGTTAAAATTAATAAGTAAAACTTATTTTCTTAGAGAACAGTTCCAATTTTTCACGATGAATGCCCCAATTACGCTAGTTTGGCTGCCGAAATACGAAAAATGTGAAAAAAAACTGTGCATTATAATATTGCTGCTCTTTTTGGGACCTTTAAAAATTAATTGCGCTCTATGTAGAGTTATTAACGAAATTCCACTTTTACATGACTTGTAGAGCTAACCTACTACGTCTAGTTTAATCGTTTGCTCGTATTCCGTTTATACATTGTATAGTCGCATTAAAGATATGAATTATGTACAGTCGAGTTCATAAATCACACTTTAGTACCTTGTCTATTTAATGTCATGTTAAAACTGCCATATATGAATTGTCACAGCCATTAAAGTGACAAGGTACTAAGGTGTACCCATATTTTTGAACTCGCCTGTACAAATTTTAATTCAGACATTTGTATTGGAAATTTAAATAATATCGTTGTTTTCCACAAATTAAGTGGTGGCATCATATTAACTTGAATATAATGTGAGTATAAATGTAAGCATCTTATTAGGCTATTTGACAACATTGAAAATATACTACAAATTGTGGGGTGCCTATTAGATAATAGCGTAAAACAACATATTACACTTTATTTTAAACTAAATTATGTATATTTTTTTGGAAATAACACTAGTTTTGTTTTTTTTTATTTAAAAATTTATCTATGGCAGAAACGCTATGTTATTGTTTTAAAGCAGTAGTTACTCGCTGGTAACGTCACACGCAAAGCGAGTAACTACAGATCATAAGGGCATACTGGGCATATCTCTTCAAATGATTTGTTATTGTTTACTTGCGTGTGACGTCACACTTGTCATATAGCCAGCGCCAACAGCGTTTTCAGCGCGGTTTTGAAAATGTAAACTTTAAGATTTTTATTGATAATACAGTAGAATCTCACGGAAATATCAATGTACCTAGTGTGCTTCTTATGTAATAAAGAATCATTAAAATGGGTTTTTTAAATTTTGACAAATAGCCTATTTATAGCTACTAATATTAAACTGCCCGCAATTAAAACTTAGTATGAAGAAGTTGTAGTTACTTTTTACCGATGTACAGTTAACTTGGTGTCTCTGTAATGTTTACCTAAATTTCGGAGTGGTTGCTTTATGGTTGGGGCAGTGGCGTAAGGCTGCGCGGTCAGGTTCGAATCTGTGTTAGGAAAGAAATTGTTTCGTATATTTTAAAAATATGTAATATGTGATGAAATTTAGCTTTGTTTCTTATGCATAATATTGCGTAAAATAAGAGTTAATTAATTTATTCAAGTTTAACATTTGTTTTTTTTTTTTACTTTTTACGATAGCTTATATCTTTCTGCTCCTACTGTAATGTTATAAAAGTTTGCGAGAAAGTTAGATTTTTGTCTTTTCAGCACGCATTAACGACTGAAAGGATTTAAATTAAATTTGGCACACAACCAACGAAAAACAAGCAGTTGTTCACAATCAAACTAGGTGTACTTATATATAATGTACAATAGTAGGTAGCCCTGCTGTCTTGTCCCTTTTATCCGCTTTGCTTATTTAAAAAACAACGTCTACTATACCCCAGCGAAATGTTTTACCGTAAAAACTTATTCACTCGTGCCCATGTGTTGGACCTTAGGAAGCAAGCGAAGTAGTATTCACAGTTCTTGTACATTTGCTGTTTTCAATAGTGTAGAAGTCGGAAACGATGAAATGCCTGTTACACACCCTGAAATATAACAATGTCGTTGTATGGGAATTACAAAGAAATAAATGTACAGTCGTGAGTAGTGACCGAGATAATTGTATTTAGAGTGTAGTTAGAGGTGTGCGCCGCGCTGGTTTCACGCCGATTTTACGCCGCCGCTGTCATTCTTTATATGCCGCGTCAGCGTAGATTCGGCGTGAACGGCGTGAAACCGGTGCGGAGCACACCTCTAGTAGGTAGGTATATAGTAAGTAAACAACTTTTGACATATGTTGTTTATTGTCAATATGAGTTTAATACTGTTATCTTCTAATATATTTTTATATTTTGTTGATTATAAACATGTTTTGTCATGATATACACCGTGTATTTTCTAAATAATATAAGTGAAAAAGAAATTAGTACAAATTTGCTAAAATAACGATTCATCAAGTATTCACAGATAATTAAAAAAAACACGATGTATATTTAATCTTCTTCCGCTGTTATTTTGTAAGTAAACATTGAAGCACGCATCAAGAATATTAATAAGAAGTTTTGTTACTACGTTTAAAACTTTAAACGTAGATTTTGATATTTCTATGTTTGTATTCGTGCGTTTAACATTTCATAAGGTTTAATTTGTCAAACGTTTATTTGTGCAATAATAAGAGTGTACATATATTTTATGATAAAGTTATACGTATTATGGATTGCGTTTGATTGTCATAGTGATTAGGTATCTGCTCCCGAGATCGTCCGCGTAGAGTAAGTAATTCGCTACACCTTTCGCTCGCCACATTTCGTTGAGCATCCCGCGGTCTTTGTTTTTTTAAGGTAGAAGGTAAAGTTTCGTATACCTAGTGCCGGATCCATCCCGACCCTGGTCCTACGCCTAGTGCCGTATCCGCCCCTAAGGGGCTTAATCGGGTTATTTGAAATTAGATTTTACTGGCTTAAAGACAGGGTTCCAACTTTTTCTGTAAAAATAATAATTATTCAATCTTCCCTATCACTATTCAGTTGCTTAAGTACACGCGGATCCGGTCCACTGACACTGTATAACACGTAACACTTTTAAAAACTGAAGGAACTCAATTGGCCACTTTATTTAAGGAAAAAGGGATATAAGTAATTTTATATCGGTAAGAGTGACATTGGAGGCTCAAGTTGTCAGAATAATTTTGTCTTTGCGAGAAATGAAAGGCTTTTTATTTTTTTGTTAAATAATGATAACCCTTAAATATTTTAAACAAAATTCAACATCTCTTCTAAATCATTTTCTTCGATTACTTCTTCGTGCATTGGTCTTCTTCGGGCTTCGTATCTTAGCGTGTCACGTGAATCCGGACGCGAACGCAGGTACGGGCTACGTATCTTGGCGTGTCACGTACCGGCCGTGTTCGTGAAATTCGTGATCTTAGTACCGCCGGGGTTAAGAACACGTAGCTACGGGTCGGCGTGTATCACGGATATCCAGAGCCCTAGTTAAGACTTAGATGCATAGACATAGGTACCAAGTGTACCAACCAAAAGACGCCGGGTCGGGTTCCATACAAAATACTCTTTGAGAAGTGTCCTAGGGCGACCTATACCAACTTCATACTTGTATAAAATCATTATCAAAATAAAATTTGCTTGAAACAATTTTATCATCTTACGCAATGATCTTATGTGGCTTTGACTAGAGGCTCATTTTTTATGGTTCCGTACCAAAATGGTAAAAAAGGAACCCTTATGGTTAGACTTCGTTGTCTGTCTGTCTGTCTGTCTGTTTGTATGTCATAGCAGGTTTTCTCAGCAACTACAAATGCTATAAACTTGAAATTTGGCATAGTTGTACCACTTGCTTGCCCTTATCTGTTTTTAGTAAACAAAATATGAAATTAATATTATTAATAATTGAAAAGGCGTCTAGAATGGGGAGTTGAAAAATGAAAGTGGTTTAATTATAGCAAATAGGGTGTCATATGAAAGGGATCTGCACATTTCTAAACAATTTTTGTAAAAAATATCTGTGATGTACTTTTTGATTTACACCCAAACATGTACAAAAAATGACCGCCCCCCCCTTATTTCCGAAGTTTATTATTCAAAAAATCTGAAAAAATCCTGACGTATAAATAATTACTTATATTTTATGGGAAAAATAAAATGAGGTCTTCATTATTAATAGTTTTTGAGAAATGTGAAAAATTAAAAATTAAAAACTTAGAAAATCTGTATTCAAATTTAGGCTTGTCGAAATGGACCCTATTGCGTAGAAAATAAAGCTCATAACAAAATGAGTATTTTCTTTTGCGTTTACCAAGCATATTATCTGCAATACGGAACAAGGGTCCGACTTGCACTTGACCGGTATTTTACCTTATATATATTATTTCTATTTTGACGTCTCGGGTGGGTATGGGTTTAATATAAACAACAACTCAACGCATTTTTTTTAATATGTAAGATAATATATAATGTTGTGGTCTCGTAAACCGTCATATATTTTTCCCAATTTACCAAGTTGTGTAACCACAAGTTGCGGACCCAAACTACAAATAATAATATATTGACACAAGTCATAATATTTAGGCAGTAACTTTAATAACATTACCTTTATCTACACAGTTACACGCAATTGTCTAATTCATTGACAGAGTAAATGAAAAGTTATAATATAATCCAAGTTGACACATATTTCAACAGGCTTATCTTACAATCATCACTAGAAACCGCTTTATTGTTGTACATTTTCTTGCATGAAATCCCAGCCAGTAGCCAGGTCTAGGATACATGTTGCCCTTTACACAGTCGCCAGTATTGGCCCTGCAGCGTCAAAAGCTCCGCGTGACTGCCTTTCTCCACGATTTTACCTGCACAATTAATAAATTGAAAATAAACAATAAAATCCTTGTTATTTCACATACCTACCTATACCTACTCTGTTCAATCTAGAATGATGCCTGTAACAGCTCATTTATAATTATAAACACGTACACGTACGTACTTGTTTCTTTAACTAAACATTTAGGGTGCGGCTCCACTGAGGCGGAGACGAGATGAGCGGAGAGGAGACGTGTAGGGATTGACCAATCATATTGTTGAAATCCACATCTCGTGTCCACTCCGCTTCAATGGAAACAGTCAAGCGGAGATGAGCGGAGCGGAGAGGAAATGTGTAGGAATCGACCAATCATATTAGTTGAAATCCACATCTCGTGCCCGCTCCGCTTCAGTAGAAACAGTCAAGCGGAGACGAGCGGAGCGGAGAGGAGACGTAACTGCATTACTACATTGTAATCACTCCACTCAGCTCCGCTCGTCTCCGCCTCAGTGGAATCACTTAGCTCTTTACACAGCTCTGCTCCACTCAGCTCCGCTCGTCTCCGCCTCAGTGGAGCCGCAGCCTAATACATTGGTACAAACCTAGAGACGTCGTTCAGGAATTTAAATAATTAAAAGCGTATTTTTAAATGCCTCTCTTGTGAGTAGGGGAAGACCGGGCAATGGGAGTCAGCGGGAAATAGGAATCGCCCACATATCTACAAAACCGCAAACACTAGTGACGAGCTGACGAGTATACGGTCGCCCCACAACGCTCTTAACCCCTTGCTGTCGGTGAGAAGTGTTTTGTTTTTGCGCCGCGTCAATGTAATTTTTCAACCACTCAAAATAAAAACGATAAGTGGCAAAAAAAATATCTATTTGCTTGTAATTTTTATACACGTTTAGCCGGACATTCAAAAGTATGATGCGAAACCTAAATCAGTAATGTGTATTTTGCTATAAAAAAACCACATGGGTAATGAATGAGAGTCAGGTGTCACCAAGTGAACACCATTACCCACAAATTAATATGCATCTAGATTAAATTACTTAAATAATTTATATTGTTTTTATTATTTTTGTTTAGATGCTGAAAGTACATGCGAGAACTACCAAAAGTCGAGTCTGCCAAAAAATATCTCATTGCCCTCAGGGTGACCACAAATTAACCTCTGCTCGGTGCAATGAGAGTCAACTCTTTTTTTTTCAACTTCGGTATTTTCCAAAGTTGATTACCAAAGTGATTACTACTGATCTCAAATGATAGCTAATTAAGTAGATTTTGTTGTGAGGTAGGTAGTTGCAATAAAGTTCTTTTTTTTTTGTAATATTTTTTCCCATTTCTCCATTTTACCCTAAGTAAATAAGTATAGTAAGTGATTGAAATTGAGAAATAGGGCTGTCACAGGCATCATCCTAAAGAGTACCTACAAGCTCTTAACGATAACGATAAATACCTAACTAACGCAAGTTCGTACTACGAAAGGAGTTTTTAATGGCCGTCATACTATAGAATGTTACGTAGGGAAAGTCCAGTGGTAAGGAAAGTAGTTAAAACGCCGAAAAGTCCCTGTTAGTTTAGTAGTCAGTGTACCTACATCATTCTATCGAATTTCATTTCATCAAAAGCTTTTTTCTGCTGAAACCATGCTTTTTCAGGATATCCTAAACATTAATTAAGTACGCAGGTTAGGTCAGGCTAGACTTGTAACTACCAAAAAAAAAACTCATGCGGCGAGCCATGCCTTTCGATGAGATCAAAATTCTGCGTAAGTAATGTAATTATACGTTCGTTGAAAGGTGTTTTGATAAAATAATAGATTGCAGTTAGGCCAATGTATAAAAATTAAGTACTTAGTGAGAAAAAATATTTTTTAACAAAACTTTTCTTGACAGCCACTCTATTTTTTGGAACACTGTACAATATACATTATTTCGATATATTATTATTCATTATTAGTTCGTTTATCTTTTGGTTTTTGTAAACCTTCATAATAGAGGACGGGATAACAAGGAGCATAATTAGCTTTTATGAGGTATCATTTATTTACGATTTGACAATAGTGGTTAGGTACTTAACCAACAGCGTTTACAGAGTACCTATACCTGTATGTATAGTGTGTTACTGGCATAAGGGCTTATGCTTTAACCAACAAGTTTATTTAAATAAAATTTTGATGTTGCATTTTTCACTTACTTTGCAAAAAGTTAAAAAACATGATAACTCAAAAATGGTTAACTTTTGCATGATGCATATGGGGGTTAAAATTATCGCAAACAGTCACCCCTTTCACCTCTTAACGGGAATACGTCGAATTATTAACAAACCTGTATATATTTTTTCTTTGACTCAAGTAAATCAACATCAGTGCCGCTTAGGCCTCTACAATTTTTATTACAATATTTTAAGAATTAACATTAAGGAATTAAATTAAATACTACCTTTATCTACGACGCAGATAAGATCCGCGTCTTTGACGGTGGAGAGACGATGGGCGATGGAGATACATGTTCGGCCTTTCGCTGCTTTTTCAAGTGCTTCTGCGACAGCCTGGAAATGACAAATAAATATAAAATAAATTTAATCAGTCACTTTTACACGTCAAATATCTACCAGCGTTTCCCAAGAGGAGACCACTGCTGAGAAGAAGCACCGCAGAAACTAAACAGTCAGTCTTTCCTATACATTACTTATGACATTGATAATACCTACTTGAACTAGCGTTACATAAAACGATAATTATAAAATAAAACATCATGCGTGAGTAGGAAAGCGTGTCAAATTTCAGAATTATTAAGTATACGTACAAGAGCTAATAAATAAAAATTAAAAGTAGGTACCTACCGATATGTATATTTATGACGGTGCGAGACAACCACATAAAAAAGTTTCGATAAGTGTTCCTAGATAAACCGTGTCCCCTAGACAAGATACGAGGGCTGTTTGATAAGTCCTTTTAAAACGATTTTTATTTTTATTCAATTTATTTATTTTTCAACATAGTCTCCTTTAAGTGCCAAACACTTATTCCAGCGAGTGCCCAATTTTTTTATTCCCTCCAAAAAATACGATTTGTCGAGGTCTTCAAATAGCCGTTTACACCTGCGACGCAGTCCTCATTTGTCAAATGGGTATTGTCTTGATGAAAGAGGACTTTCTTGGGTGACAATTTTGGTCGTTTTTCCAACAATTCGGCATTAAAAAGATCCAATAACTCTGCTTAATAACGGCCAGTGATAGGTACCTAGTCAATGATTCCTTCGCCATCCCAGAAAACTGTCGCCATCACTTTCCCAGCCGACAAAACAGTCTTGGCCTACTTTGGGGCACGTTCACCAGTAACCATCCATTGTTTGGATTGCTGTTTTGATTCGGGTGCAGAATGGTGGACCCAAGTTTCGTCCACAGTAACAAATCGACTCAAAAAAATCCGAGGATTACGCTTCATCATATCTGAACACAGCTTTGAAATTCGCTTTCGTTCGCGTTTTTGTTCGATCCTCAACAAACCTGGCACCCATCGTGTCATAGCCAAATCTTTGTGCAGTATTTTATCTACTTGCTCAGTGGAGATGCCTACGTTCTCAGCTATTTCACGCACCTTCACTCGGCGGTCGTCGACTACAATATTATGGACTTCTTGAACAACATCCTCAGTAGTGACTTCGATTGGGCGACCAGAGCGTGTAGCATGAGATGTGCTTGACCGACCACGTTTAAAATCATTTATCCAGTTATAAACTTGTTACAAATAGTCTGCAACGTTGGTGCTTTAGTGCCATGAACAGAATCAAGTTCAGTTTTTATTGTGGCAGCACTGCAACCTTTTATAAAAAAATGTTTTATAACTGCACGAAATTCCGATTTTTCCATAGTTGTGAAAAGTTTAGTTAAGTGGTTTAGAAGTGACCACATTCAAGCAATGGTTAAAGTGTCAATTTCTTTTTTTTTTACTGAATTTTTGACAGTATTAATTTCATTTCCCAGTGTTAATGCCATTTACCAAAAAAAAAGCTTTTATAAATAGTTTTTACAAGGACTTATGAAACAGCCCTCGTATGTACGTAGTGTATACCTACGTTTACTTAACTTTGCCATCGTCACCAACCCTGAGACCCTGTCTATGTATTTACCCGCTCGCTGCTGGCGTCGAGCGCGGAGGTGGCCTCGTCGAGCAACAGTAGCCGCGGCGAGCAGATGAGCGCGCGCGTGATGCACACACGCTGCTTCTTTCCGCCTGACAGCTGCGCGCCGCTCGACCCAAGAGGCGTGTCGCAACCCTGAGACCCTGCTATGTATTTACCCGCTCGCTGCTGGCGTCAAGCGCGGAAGTGGCCTCGTCAAGCAGCAGGAGCCGCGGCGAGCGGATGAGCGCGCGCGCTATGCACACACGCTGCTTTTGTCCACCCGACAGCTGCGCGCCACTCGACCCAAGAGGCGTGTCGTAACCCTGAGAAAATGTATGACCGGCTATAGTCTCCCTTTATGTGCTCAATATCCATTTCTTCACAAACATGTCCGTATACCTTCGGCAAAGAGACTATAAAGCTGTGAATATTTGCAGCTTTTGCAGCTGCTATGATTTCGAGCATGGTGACCTTTCTGCTGTTGTCTCCATATGCGATATTTTCACCCAGAGTGCGGTCAAAGAGCACTGGCTCCTGCTGTACTACTCCCAGCTGCTTCCTTAGCCGGGACAAAGTCAATGAACCGCGGATGTCCCGGCCGTCTAATTCCTATGGAAAAAGACGGTCATTACGCACGCATCCTTAACACAATAACATCCACCATATAAGTTTCTGCCAAATGGATTACGGTTTGGGTAATTGGGTAGTTTACTATCTAAAAGCGATTTTGCCTTTATCATTACGAAATACCAAGTGTGGGCGTTACTTTATTTGAATATCGTATCGAGTCTGTCTAGCTTTTCTTTCAATATGAATAACATTGAACTGAGCCCAAACTCGAGGGATCTACTGTCAACCATTTTGGAGTTCCAAAGTCTACCTTCCGTCTCCATCATTTTACCAGCTTGATGGTATTATTTTCATTGTAATTATTTATAGGTAAACCGCCTTACTGTGTCCTTGCCCGCTGTACAGGGGCGCGGTGGTATAGCCAACTTAATAAAAGGTGGTGGCGGCACTTGCGGCGTTGGGGGTGGCTGGGGCTGCGGGCGGCGGTAGCCGTCAGACCATGGTGCGTGTAGTTTTCAAAAGAAGGAGGAGATCTCAATTTGTCGAAATAATATTATTTCTAATAGGTAAGTACTATTATTTTTATCTATCTATTATTTTTTTGTCGAAATAATATTATTTCTAATAGGTAAGTACCTAAGTACTATTATTTTTATCATTTCCTCGGATTGTTTGAGAAAAACAGTTTGGCTTAAGCGGGATTGCCTGACTCGTATTTGAGCAGGTCGAGCCCTGTGCCGTCTTGTCTGTTAGACAATCCTCTACTTTCCACGCCTATAATAGTATGCCATAAATAGTAGCGCTTACAATATTGCCGGAGTCGGGATCGTAGAACCGTTGCAGCAGTTGCAGAACGGTGGACTTGCCACAACCGGAAGGCCCCACCAGCGCCACCGTCTTGCCCGCCTCCACGTGCAGCTCCATGCCCTTCAGGACTTGTATGTGCGGACGTGTAGGGTAGCTGAACTCCACATCCTTTAAGCTAAAGTTTCCAGTGGCGGCCTGTAAATGGTAGTAAAGCTTTTTACCTTATTTGTAAACTTCAAGACATTTAAGATGTACTTATCTTAAATGTCTACATCGACTTGTGTTATATCGCTTTATCTTTTGAGTACAATACGAGTACGTACAGTCACCCAATAAAAATGTTGAGCATACTTAGAACCTTGTCATTGTGGATGTCATTGTCATTTTCATGTGTGTCATTTGATGTTCTGTTTGAAGTTTACCATGACAATGCACTAAAGTGCTTAACATTTTCGTTGGGGTACTGTACATAGACCAAAAGAGTAAGCTATATCCCCTCGTGAAGAGCGTTTGCTTTTTTGTACAGGTTGCGTAATTTTGCAAAGTGCTTGTGGCAATCTTACCCAGTCTTTTTTGTCTTTAACTCCGTGTTCTGTCATGATCTTTGGTTCCCTGTTGATAACTGCTAGGATACGTGCCCCGCAGGCTTTAGCGGAGTTGAAGCTGGGAGCATACACCAGCGACTGGCCAAGCATGTACGCACCGTACATAGTCGCTTCGGTAACTCTGTAACCACGGTATGGATATCAATATTCGCATAATGAGAATACGCGGTCAGCCTTTACGAACTGGAGGCTTTGCTGAGATGCATTAGGTACGCTTTCTATTCGTTTCGTTTTTAAACCAATCGCGTCACTGGTAGATGACGTGATACGAAAAGTCACGTGATTTACCAGTAACGCGATTGGTTTAAAAACGAAACGAATAGAAATGCTAAGTCGTTAGCGTAATGCATCTTGACAGGGCCTCCTGACCTTTAGCTTACAAACTGCTAAACGAAACGAAACGAAATTGCGAATGCTGCTAATCCATACAAATCCATGACCCTACCACACACGTACAATAGTTTTCCGTTCGGTTTTTTACCGATTCGGAATTCCGAATGATGGCCTGTGGGTTCGGAATTCCGAACGAAAAAGAATAATGTTAAACACATTTAAAGATTATTTCGGGATTGTACCGTAAATTGGCTCTTTTTACATAAAAAATAATATCTTGAAGTCTTTGGTCGTTAAGGGCATTCAGTAACGGCGACGGTTTTTCTTTTTCCTAGTAGAATTTATCAACAATGCAATCGCGTTCACAAAATCGGCGTTGAAGTCCATACTTATTCGCTGCCAGAATGTCCGAACTCGATGACTAGCTACTCTCAACTTAGGCTTGTATTTCCGAAACGGAATTCCGTATGTAGGTATGTGGCCGCCCTTAAGGACACAGCTTATTGAGCCACCCGGCACCCAAACCGTACCGCCTCGTCTCTCGGCGTCCACTATATAGTTGTCGACAGGTGGTCCTCGGGTGTACACCGTGTTGTCCCAGTCAACCTCGCGTGGTCAACGAATTTCCGAGCAGTCTACCAGCGTAAACCGCGCGGTTCACGTGAGGCAAGTGGACCACTCGCCGCCCGCGCGTCAACACCTCACGAGCGAGACAATCCGGTGACGCTACGTAGTTGATGTAGGTAGTGAGCGCATGCCCATACAAATATCTATATAAGGAATACTAACCGCTCGAGGCGAGGCGGTGCGGGTCGGGTGCCGGGTAGTTCTAATGAGCTGTGACCTGAAGGAAAATTCCATATTCTTCCCGCCATTGAGATATGGAATGGAAGAAATGAAGTCAAGTAAGATTGAAGTATCAACCTTCCACCTACATAACCAACTGGCCAGCTGGCCACTATATCCCGAAAATCAGTATTGACGGTAGAGTCCTTGAATACAACCCACAACTTAAATATCTTGGTGTTACCCTTGATCGCCCCCTGACGTTATGCTCTCACCTCAGCGAGCTAAACAAGAAACTGGCAACCCGATACAACATCTTGCACAAACTGACAGGTACATCCTGGGGGGCTGGTGCGGATGCTCTGCGTACAATAGGTTTCAGTCTGGTTTATTCCATCAAGGAATATTGCGCCTCCGTTAGTCTCAAAAGTACCTGCACGGAAAAGATCGGGTCCAAAGCATCCGTCCAGGTTGCTCATTGACTTACAGAAGTACAGTTTCGAAGGATAGCCCCTCGTAGGCGACCAGCACGGCGCCGTAGACCGTGGCGCTCGAGTAGGACATGAAGGGCACGTAAATGCCCAGCCCCAGCACCAAACCGCGCCAGCGTGTCTTTTTAACCACCGCGGCGCACGATTTCATCAGACCTGCGTTGAACTTATCCAAGAAATATGCCTCTAGACCTGAAAGTGCAGTGTTAAATTGATATAAAAAGCATTGAAAAAAATTTGGATCGTATAATAATACAAGCACATAAAGGCAAGACACGTAGCCATTCGAATATAAGGCCTTAATAAGTGAGTAGTTTACATTAGTCTTCTCTGCCTTGGTTTCAACTGACATCTGCTAATCCATCAATAAATCCGACAATGTTGCTGTAAAAACCTGATAGATTGACTCACGAAAGATGTGACAGAAACAGGTTTAAAATGAAGCCAGTGAATTATCACTGACTACCTTTAGACACTGTTTCTGTTCTATTATTTAAGTTATTGAACTACTTAAAGATATCTATTTATTGACTGTGTTAATAGAAAGTCAGTAAATATTTAGTTCTAAACTACAATGAATATTTTGCATATTCCAGGTTACCCAAGCTCTGCACAGTTCGTATGCTGATGATCGCCTCAGTGGCAATGGCCGTCGCCGACTCCATGGCATCCCGCTCATCACTTTGCGACTTCTGGGACACAATCCCTTCGAGCCAGATACTGCCAACCATCTACAATTATTCATACGAGTATATGATCAGCATGTAGATACCTTTGGTGCCGCCGCGCCATGCCGCACTTCACTTGGTACCGACGGTTATGTATGTTTCATGGTATTTTAATTAAAAATAAAATACGAAGCCAGACAAAAACTATAGCGAGTCAAGTTTTGAGAAGCGATAACAAAAAAATCTAAATGAATGTTCAATAATTAATTGGTATTTTTTAGAGTTCGTAGTTGGTTGTGACTTGTGACGTTCTCTTGCTATTTATTTTCTTCTTTAGAGCACTCGCTTTCCAAAAACGACCCGCTACCCAGAGGGCTTATTGTCTAACGCACTCGCAATCGCAACCGGCATCAAAGTGGACCAATTGTTTTCATTTTGTATGCAGACAAGCCTTCGATTTTCAAAATGAAAACGATCGTGATTGCGAGCTGTGTCCACATTTGTATCATTTCGTCGTATCGTATCTCCGTCGCGTTGCACCGACGCTATCAAGATCGCTTTTGTGGATGCCAACAACCAAGCGGGACGATTGCTACTGAGCGGACCAAGCATTTCGCATATCTGGGAGAGGTCATCGACATCAAAAGTACGCCCTCTGATTATGACTTTAAAAACAGATGACAGGTAATAAAAAAACGCCTTTCCAAATAATAGCCCCGCCATTTTTTCGCAAAAAGTAGGTGAGGTTACTTTTCATGAATAAATTATTTGAAATAACAATACCTAACACTTTTAATCATGAACGGCTTTGAAAAAAAGTTATTAAAAAGGCTATTCTTTCGAAAATAGTAATTGAAAAAGCGACCTGTATTTTTAGGTGTAACCCAATCGCGTGAAATTTATATTACTTTAGCAGTTAGTATTTGTACTTCAGAAGTATGTGTAGGTATTTGTTTGTAATATTTACCAGGGGTAAAAAAGCGGTGCTGACGAGGGTCAATTTCCAGTTATAGCAAAATGCCATTATAAAGCCGACTAGTACAGAACTCAGGCCCTGTAAGATGAGGCCGATTCGAAGGCCAGTGGCGCCTTGCACTTCTGCCGCGTCACCACTCAGTCGAGAACACAGCGCGCCTACATTGTTCGTGTCCCTATCAAAATATCCAATTTCCTGAGACAAACAAACATGACATTTAGAACTTTAAATCTTATTGTAACAATCCCTAAGAAGTGTTTAAAGTATTTATCTTACCTGTTTAAGTAAGCTACTGAAGTACTGTTGCCGCAATCTCGATGTCATTTTCAAACCAGAATTAGTAAAAGTTGTGCTCTGTAGGAACATGGAAATCCCAGCAATGGCAGCGACCACAATAAACATTCCCGAGTATAAGTCTGCTAGGTATCTTATTCGGTCATGATCTTTTAAAACAAAAATCTGCAATAAATAATGTAATGTGGAACATAATTATCCATAGTCTACAAAAGCAATTAACAGAGTAAATTCATTTATACTTACCCCTCCAGTAAAGCCGAAAAGGAGCGCAAAAGCTGGGAAGCAAGCGCCCTGGACGAACGCGGCAATAGAGCCCACCACCAGGTAAGGCCACTCTGGCGCATTTAACTTAAGCAGTTGCCAATCGCTGACAGGCGGCATTTTTTCCTAAATTATTTTTAATCTTGTAACTGATTCATATGCAGGGTAGGACGTGTTTGCCAAATTATTTTTTCACGAAATGAGTAGTAGGTACGCAGACGTAAATAATATGTTTCACGTTTATAATACTAATAGGTCGGGGCGCGTGAGATGGGATATTTATCTGTCAGTAACTTTACCAATCAATGGTAGGCATGTACATACGAAATAATGTGTTAATATTTCAGTTTTCTTAAAAGATTAAAGCAAGAAAGATAATTTATTAAATAAGTAGGTAAGTAGTGAAATTATCTCAAGTGGAAGATAGTACAGTTAAACAAAGTCATTCGCGATCCCAGTTTGTGATGAATGGGATGAGACATGAAAATCTAACGCCACTTGCTAGTTGAACTTACGTCGTCTTCCTCCTTTTCTTCATCGCTTTCATTATCCGCATTGTACACAAAGTTCAACAGACCAGTGGACATCACAGAACTAATCGAGCCGCGGGGAGTCATCCAATCGTGAGATTCTAAAAAATACAAGTGATGGAAATTTAACCATGGGACATGTAATTGCATTACTTAATGCTTTGGTTTTCCCTTACCTTTCTTAAGAGAGTGGTGCCTGTGCACCCGTCGGTTGGACCTCCGCTTCACGTCCGCCCGCGGGGCGAGCAGCTGCGCATCCTCTCCCTCTCCCTCACCATCACCATCGCCTTCTTCAGGCAATGTTTCGATCACATCTGGCTCATTAGCTTCATTGCCCGTGGTAACTAACTTGTGGTAAAATCCTGTAAACATTTTTCACTTTAGTGTTGAATTTATATACAAAAAAAGTGCATAATAGTTAAATAATTGGTATATTTTTCTATATACCTTTAGCTTTCATGAGCGCCTCGTGTGTACCATTTTCGACGATTGCTCCCTGGTCCATACATATGATGCGATCAGCGTTTACTATCGTCGATAATCTGATTAGATAAGTCGAAAAGTGTTAATAATTCCTACTTATGTATAATTGAAAAGTTAAGAACAATCATCGTAAATATTTGGTACATAAATTGACATAAGTAAGAATATACTTTATTTTCAAAACTACACTAATCATTATGTTTTTATAAGTCCTACTTCCCATATTAACCCCTCAGGGGATTTTTTTTTTCTATAAAGTAGGCGACGTGTAATCAAGTCACCTGGTGATAAGTGATCATCGCAACCCACAAACACCCGCAACATGGATTTCCAACTATCAATGTGGTGTTGATGAAATTATAGTTTGGTACTCGTTTTACGATGGTGGAATCCAGCGGCTGGTATCCGAAGCAACATCCCTCCGCAGGGCCAGAGGATCTAAATTTTTGAGAACCCCCGGTTGTTGATACATCGAGCAGCTCTGTTCTGAATGCGGTCAAATAGAAGAAGTTGATAATATTAAGGTGCTCCGTCCCAAAAATAGGAGCAGTATTCCATGTGAGGCCGTATTTGTAAAGTCGGCGTGAAATATCGCTCCGCTCTCCACAGCACACCAAGCTTCTTCGAGGCTAACTTAGTCTTACCCTCCAGATGACATCGGAACTGAACATTGCTCGATATATCGACACCCAATACTAGACGCGGCATTAAGGGGAGTACCCTCGAAACAAAGAGCTTTCTAGCGGTAAACGGTCTTAAACAAAATTACCAAGTTCTAACTAAACTCTAGGCTTATAAATACTTTTGTACTAGACAACGATATAGATTTCATACGTAAATAGGTAAAAAACATCCACGTCGCAAGGTAATAATCATGCTCGTAATACAATTATTTGCCCTCACGAGGAATCGAACCGCTGCTAGCTCTGTAGGCAGGCCCACAAACTGTAGTGATGCCTAATATTGATTAGACAACACGAATGATATTGCTTTCTTATGTTAAAACACAAACAAACTAATTAATTAAAAAAAAAACATTTTCTGTCAGTGAACTAACTGCATTACAGTGGACTTTTAATACTATCCCTCTTATTCATAAACACATGATAGGAAAGTTAAAACTAAAGTAACTAAACCTATGATATAAATAAATGAATGACATTTGCTTACGCAATCCAGCGCAATCCTAATAATGTCCTATCCAATGTCTTTCGCGATTGATTCGTCAATTAGTTTAAACACTGGAACTGTCATTGTAATGAATGTAGGAACTTTTTTCAATACTCTTTTGGCTTCTGGTCGCTGTCGCGTGAAATGAGGCTTACGAGTAAGTATTGCAATAGGTTTACCCCCACTAGACCGAATAACATAATAGCTAATTTCATTAGGTATACCTACCAACGTTTGATATAATTTTCATTAGCCCTAATGTCATGATCATGACTCATGACGGCTAAACTAGTATGTCTTAATTAATTACTTGACCTAAAGTTATATACCCTAATGTTTACTTGTACTAAACATGAAATGCTCTAATATTACTAAAACTAATAATGATTATACCTAATGATTAATATACCTAATAGTCATAATTTGTAATGACTGTTTGAACTAATCATTTTTTGAATGAAATATTAATAAAAAAAAATACTCAACTAGGTAAATTTTACCCACATAGGTTAGGTTAGGGTAGGTTAGAGTTGCGACAAGGCGCGAAGCGCCTCACCTAGATAGAATAGGAGCTCCGCCCAGCGGAGCTCCGTCGACCTTAATTGCGGTCGTAGAGGTCCCTCCCTATAAGACTCAAATAGTTTTTTAAAACCAAATTAAATAAGTTGTAATTGGTTCTTTTAATGGGGTAAATAATATTATTTTATTTTAATAAAGAGGGCATTAGGAACATACATAGTTAAGTAATTAGATTTAATAAACGTTAGGTATTACACATATTCCGTGTCCAGAGGTATCGGGTAAGTAAAAATAGGCCTATTAAAAATCGGACGTAAAAAAAGTGTAACGTTAATTAGGGATGCTAAAATTGGCGCTAATGAATAGTTAGTAAAGGAGTCCTAGGCAGTTATCACCGATTTGCATATATTTCGTTTTTTCAGCATAAGAAATTCGGTAAATAAGGAAGCAAGTGTCGTTAACCTTTTTCTTCAGAAAATAATTATGTAATTAATACGATAATAACAATAACAACAAAGGACCCCGCAGCAAACATATGGAGAAAGTGGTTTCAGTCAAATCTTACGAAATTTTAGTATGAAGTAGATTCAAGTCTCCTGATTATTTTTTTATAAGGGCACAACTCTCTCAGAAGTAATCTCTCAGAAATTACATGAACTGATTCACGAAACACAAATAAAAAAAAAGTATTTAGTGGCGACCCCATTAGAGGTTTTTTAATTTCAGGCTATAATTTAGTCGCAATGTAGGCTTAAAACTTTCCGTGGGTTCGTGACATCTGCTTCTTTGGGTTTTTTATCAAGCAATAATTTTGTAATAAATTAAAATATAATAATAATAAAGAACAAAAAACTGTTAACGCATTATTATTGAATAATCTATACGTAAAAGCAAACCACACATTTTGCAATTTTCTATTATGATGCAAAATGATCCGACGTGTGTTTTTAAATATTTTTCAGTTATTCCGTCTACTACCGTAAAACATTCCCAATAAAAAACCTTACATTTAATTCCTAAATGGTCTTTCTAATGCTAAAAAAACAAGGTATAGGTATATTTAAAGAGTGTCCCAGAACTTGACGTAAATATTTTAGCATAAGAAAGCCCTCTTTATACCGGTCTAGTAGGTATGTACACTCAACTTTGCAATGCAATGTGTTAATTTAGTTAACTCCCCTGGTAAAAATTTGCTATAATTTGTGATTCCAAAACTTGATATGTAAACTCAAACACAGCTACTTATTAAAGAAACATCAAAATTAAGTACATATTACAAAATAGCCAAAAAAGCAAAACTTGTTTGTCATGCAACAACTTTGACCCTTCATCCTGAACCTGAACTAAAAATGCTTTAGAGTTTATAGTGGCATCTTATTTCAAAAGTTGACACAGTTACAGTGCGCCCAAAAAGAGTAGAAATTAAATGAGGGCGCCACTTTCTACGTAACTGTCACATTTTTGACGTAAAATGCTTGAACATGGCAACAATTTAGTATGGTATTTTTGTAGTTCCATTTTATTTAATTTCTACTCTTTTTGGGCGCACTGTAGGTAAGATATCGAAACCGTACAAAAAGTACCACTTAATATGAGCAAAGAATAAAGTTAAAACTGCTTTTCTTCCAAGTGAGCTAATTTCGTTGAAATTTCGCACCTGTCCCAAAATGCTCAAAGTTGAATTTACTTAACAATTCTCATCGTTGCAAAGAGACACTACCTAATTTGATAAAATTTGAGCAATAAACGTGAAACGTTGCGATAAACGGCCTACCTGAGCAAAGCTTAGCATACATACAGAATAGCATACAGAATAGCATATAGCATAGCATATAGCACACCATACAGCATATCATATAGTATAGCGTAGCATTGCATAGCATATAACCTGTGTGACACTACGATGGTAGTTCTGCCCACACTTGCACTGTCCAAGGCCGCTTGCACCTTCCGCTCCGAGTGCGGGTCCAGCGCCGACGTGGCCTCGTCCAGAAGCAGCACCGCGGGGTCCCGCAGCAGCGACCGTGCGATGGCTATGCGCTGCTTCTGACCACCCGATAGCGAAGCACCTCGTTCCCCAATCACGGTATTGTAGCCCTATAGAGAAGTTTTTAATTGCATAATTCATCATAAAGTACAGGTATCTTTTTGTCATCATGTTTTTATGTATCACTTAGGCAGAAAGAAATGAGGGTAGGAATAGGTATTGCAGGTATACTAACGTTGGGCAAGTTAGTAATAAACTCATGAGCGTAAGCAGTAGTGGCAGCCCTAATTACTTCTTCTTTGGTGGCTTCTGGAAAGCCTATTGATATATTTTCGAAGATCGTCCCGCGGAATAAGACAGGCTCTTGCCCTACCACACCTGAAAACCGACAAAGTAAACTTCTACACCTGCAAGGAATAACATCGTAAGTCATTTTCATCAGTCAAATTTTATTGTTTAATTAGCGAAAACATACTGCCAATCTAAATATCACGTTTGCTCTCTAATATGTGAAAGTGACAGCGATACCAAACGTGCGACTGTATCGCTGTAAAAAGTAGCCGTGGGCGACAGCCCTTACTTGTACACACTTACCTAAGTATGACCTGAGCCATCCCAAATTTAGAGATTTCACGTCTCTTCCATCAAGCATGACGGAACCTGAGTGAGCGTCGTAAAGCCTCTGCAGCAGCTGCAAAATAGTAGACTTGCCGCAGCCAGATGATCCTACCAAAGCTACGCATTCCCCGGGTTTGATTTCCAGGGAAAAATCTTTTAGTACCTGGGTAAGACATAGTCGTAGTATTATGGACTGCGCTGGGACTTATTAATTGATGAAATATTTTTGAACGACAAGTGGTTTTGAAATCTTAGAAAACACCGGTTAAACGCGAGGTGCACTCGCGCGTGATATTTTTTACGCTCAACTTATTTGATTGCTAGGGCTATAAGCAGCAGATTCAAATTATTTACATACCTTGACGTCGGGACGCGACGGATAGTTAAAATTGACGTCTTCAAATGTTATATTGCCAACTAGTCTCCTAGGGGTGGCTCCCTTCTTACTAAGACTATCAATTTTTGGTTCTCTCTCTAACATTTCAAAAACGCTGGCAGCCGCGGCGCGGGCCCCTGAGAACGCTTCTGCGTGAGGCACGCAGAAAGTAATTGACTGCGTTGCCATGTACACACTGAAGATAATCTGGGACAAATTAAAACATAAAAACTGTAGTACAAAATTCCTAACCCCTTCAATATATTGTTAATTGAGTGTTTCAATACCTAGGTGCTTAAAAAGTTCTCGTCTCCATAATACATAAAATCAAAATCAAAATAAAAAATCAAAATATTTTATTGTTTAACTGTAGGTACTATAGGTATAATACATAAACCAATAATAAGAATGTACCTATGAAAATATTATAAATAGAATTCTTCTATTTATACTATGCTATGACTAACTGACCTAAAACACACGTTCGGAGTTGATTAACATCATTAGCTGACCCTAACAAAATTCAAATACTTCATTTACCTACTGTATTAAGAGTAAACACCTTTACCTTTACCTCTATTTCGAATTGTGTAAGAGATTAGGTATTTTAAATTTGCACTTTATGTACGAGTATGTGCGTACCTATTAGACTTAAGTAATAGAGACGAATGGCGAAAAAAAGGGGAAGGCCTTTGCCCTACAATGGGACTAACACAGGCTATATAACCAAAAAAAAATACAATATCGGTCATAGAATATCGTTTAAAAGACTTTAACTCTAAGTAATATGGGGTAGAAGGATTTCATGGTCATCTTTGCGTTGGTATAGTCGCGGAATGACAAGATTACTTTCTTTCGGACGGATTCGGATTGTACCTACGAGAACATACAATAGGTACTCTGTCTAGGTCTCTTTTAGATCCCGGCAATCAGGATTTCAGAGACAGTTAAACTTATTTACTTACTCACCAATTTAATCTTTATGCCAAAAAATAATGATTTGAATACAAAAGGTGAAACTAATGTGTAGTAGCATTTTGTACTATTTGACCATAATTCCATAATGCTGAAACAGATGAAACTTACGCTGAATATCTCTCCAACAACGTATCTCCGTTCATCAGGGTTGACGATGATTAGGTCTTGGAGCACGAGGCGGGTGCCGTAGGCGAGGCCGATGGCGTTGAGCGAGTAGGTTAGCACCCAGTTGAAGCCGGTGCCCAGCCCCGTGAACAGCCCGCGCCGCCGCCCGTAGCGCTCCGCCGGCTCGAGCAGCTTACGATACCTGAAATAAGCCTAATGTCACAAGCCTTCATAATTAATGTCTTGCAGGTTCTTTTGCTAGTACCTACATATATTAAAATCACGGCTGTTTCCCAGAGGGGTAGGCAGAGACCACTTCTTTCCACCTGCTACGATCCTGACAAATCTCTTTCACTTCTTTCACATTCATACATAACATTAATTTGCTAGTACCTAATATTGTGGTAGTGATATAAGCAGTGGGACCTATGAGCCATCACTATTATAGTAGGGGAGCCCAAGGGGGTAAACGGGGATTTACTCGAGCGTTGTGGGGACCTATTAGATTTTAAAGATTAGAGGGCAGAAAGAAAAAAACGTTAGATGATACCTTGATGAGCGGTGGGGGGAGGGTCTACAGGTTTTCAAAAATGTAAAAAAGCACAGTCAAACGGAAATACTCGAGCTCGTCAGATATTGATAGTGAATAACTCCCACGTGTCTCTGATAACGGAGGTATGTAAATCTGCCGGTTTGCACGATGGGGGTGCAAAGACCGGGGTTGGCGGGGGGGCGCACGGCAGGGTTGAAAACTGAGAAAA
This sequence comes from Acleris cristana, assembly GCA_948252455.1. Lineage (NCBI taxonomy): Eukaryota > Metazoa > Arthropoda > Insecta > Lepidoptera > Tortricidae > Acleris > Acleris cristana. The sequence continues at coordinate 44,916,970 of OX411772.1, forward strand.
AATATATTCGAGCGCGTCAGATTTTCAGGGGGGATGTTAAGTGAACTCGAAAGAACCTCCCATTGCAAACACTGACGATTAGGACATGACGGAATTTTGAAAAACTCCAGCGCGTCAGATTTATGTACAGAGACGGTGAACTTGATATCTAAGATGTGCTGACCCATAATCTGACGAATATTTGGACTGGTTTTCTTAATCTGACGGTTTGAAAAACGTTTTTTTTTCATCATGGCATCGGAAAGTATTGTGGGGACGGTGCGAGAGAAGTCAAAGTCAAATTTCTTTATTCTTAAATTTAGGCATAATATAATGCTCCTATGAATGTCAAAAAGCATTACCACCGGTTCGAAAAATAGAACCTTTGCCCCGAGAAGAACCGGCGTAAGAAACTCGGCAAGGTATAACTTTTCAAAAAAAGTTTACATCATACATAAATTTACAATATCACAGTATTTTTGCACAGTAAATAAGTGCCTTAAGGCTCTCAGAGACCAGGCAAATACGATAAGATATCTGTATCTGGGTGTATATCTTTCAATATCGCTCACTATGTTAAATTAATTGAGCAATGCACACTGCGCAGATAATTTATATTTTATCGTAAAGCATCTGTAAGCACCGACATTTATCGAAAGTTGGTAAGAATCTTATCTGCGTATACAAATATATCTGCAGATACCGGATAAGAGTAATGTATTCTTAGGTAAGTATATTATAGTATCTGGGTAGTGTGTGATACTTTCAGATAATTAAGATTTTATATTATATAGATAAAATATTATCGTATCTGCGTAGTCTGTGAGACGCATTAAGCGTAGATTACTATGCAGGGTGCACGACTCACTGCCGAACCTTCCTATCCATGATATAATCGTTCACTTTATTATATGCTCGGGAAATAAGTTTTTGTTTTATGGCAGATTTTAATTTAGAGTCAGTAAGCTCAGTACTTTTTTTGGAATTTTATTGTAGAATTTTAAACAATTTCCTAAGAATGATTTTGAAGTTTTTGCCAGTCTACAAAATGTGGTTTTGAGCTTTCCTGTGCTCCTGGTTGCTTTTGGCTTATTAATGTTCGTTGGGAAATTTGTAAATTCTTCCTTACAGAAATTGTTATTTCAAATACAGGGTGTAACAGGAGGAGTGGATCAAACGAAGCAGGTCGATAGAGGACGTTAAGATCTATCGATTTCACCCCATATTATGTTCAGCGATTTTCTACTGTTCCAAAGTTATTTAAGTTTTTGTTATATTTTACTAACGTCCTATGTTACCACCTACCTTTGTTAATTTAATCTAAACAATTGAATTTACTGGAGTAGTTGGTCTCCAGTAACCAATTAAAAAAATGTGATCAACAGAATTACCAATTTTTAGAAAATTTTACGTTTACTTGGATTTTTTTGTAATTTTAACTTCAACTCGAACTTTCGAGCCTATTAGTGAACAAAATTCACATATCATTTTTTTCTGGAAATTATTCTAAAAACTGCGCTAATTAATGAAGAATCTCCTGTTCAAAATTTATTGCAATTGGTTTACAGAAAATGTAAAACACCAAATTAAGTATCACAAGAGAGATATTAACTAACCCCCTTATTTGAAAACATAATTGTTTGCAACTAAGTCAAAGTGTATTAATTAGTCAAATTAATATCAGTTACTATGATATCTGTTAATTTAAGTTGTAATTAAAAGGTTTTACTTAACTTCGCATGGTTTTTTGTTTTTTAAGTTTAAGTCTTGTAATTTTACTTGCACTCCGTTTCTGTTATTAGAATGGGTTGAAATTAGGTTAGTAGATAGATACTTGTAAATCTGGTAAAAAGTCAGTTTTACGGTGTCTAAGAACTGATCTGATGATGGAATTTGAAGATGGCCTCAGGATTGCTACTGTACTTAACTTAATAAGTTTGATCTTGTTAGATTAGTGTTGATTTATAAACAGGTGAAGACAGTGCAGGAAACAATGATGGATATTAGGTCAGTTGACTTATGGGGACGAGTATTAATAGTTTACTGCATAGTTTATTACATGTTTTTTGTAAAATTGTTTAACATCCGAAATATCAACTTAACGACTCAATGATTCGATCGACTTAATGGTTTTACCTGTCGGCCTTTTAAAAACACCTTCAAGTCTAAAAGAGATAAAATTGGTAATCGGCAATCAATCAATAAAGTAGATAGGTTAGTTAATTCCTATTAGTCACCTGGATTTTCATGTATTTAAAGGGAGGAAAGAAAAAATAAAACATTCGATGGATAACATAATTACGCAAAACGACCGAATATTTTAGGAAACGGCCATCCGGGGTATGTATGTATGTATGTATTCGTGATTGAATGAGGTTACTCAATTAAAGAATATTTTTATTTATTGATGCAATTTAAAGTGCCTCCTTGTCAGATCATCGCTCAAACTTTACTTGAACATTTGAACTAAATAAACTCACTTTCCTATCACACAAACAAACTTAAATAACGTTTATTTAAGACGGTAATTTAAAGATATTTCACTAATTGACGAAATTCAGGTTCAACTAGAGATGTGTCAACTCGGTTTACCAAACCGGTTCAAACCGAGTTATGCTCAACTCGGTTTGGGTCGGTTTGAAGTTTCTCTAACTCGGTTCGAGCGAGCTACTCGGAAACCGTGAGCCCGCAAGTCAAAACGGTCGTTCGCCTCGCGCGAATGGACGGAAATTGACGAAATTTACCGATTGAACCCGATCAAACGCGGCGCGGCGTTCCGATGACGGGTGGACGACCGGGAGCGAAGCGGGACTGACGAAGATTCCCGAATAAACCCGACACAGACTCGGTTTGACTCGCCTCCTGATGAACGAAACGCTAGTGTGCATGCGTAGGTTCGTACTATCAACTCGGTTTGAGCAACCCGGGTTGAAACCGGTTTACATCAATTTTCGACTCGGGTAACTCGGTTTCGAATATTTACGGTTTGGCCCATCTCTAGGTTCAACAACGTACTTTAATTTAGTTTTTCACGCAAGTTTTTACTTAAGGGAAAAATTGATAATTTCAGACTTGGTGACGTGATTAACCAAATTTTAAATGATCCTGTAATTTGAATGCAATACAATTTATACAAAAGATATTTTACTAATTTGGGCAGTTTTTGGAAAAGATTGTAAAAAAAAAATATATAAATTTTATTGGCTAATAGGCCCGAAAGTTCCAGTTGAAGTTGGGTTTACGGTGATAGTTCAAGAACTATTAATTGGATACTTTTGACCGTAACGTTAATTGGAGACTCAAGACCAACTAATCGACTACCCATAAAACAAAAATCACAGCTGTGGATTCAACTGTTTAGATTGTATTAGCAACGTTAGGTGGTAGCAGAGGGTGCTAGTAAAATTTATCAAAAACTTAAATAACTTTGAAACAGTAGAAAATCGCTGAGCATACATGGGGTGAAATGGATAGATCTTGATGTCCTCTATCGATCTGCTTCGTTTGATCCACTCCTCCTGTTACACCCTGTATATATATATATAGCGACGGCAGTTCCCTCAATGACACACGCGACCGCAAGTTATAAATAGCTCTAATAGTCCTTTATTTAAAAAATAAACACTGTATCGATATCCGCAGCCGATCCCCACAAAATAAGACCGTACGCAATTATACCGTCTAAGTAAGCGAAGTACTTGCTAACGCAGTGATGTGGGAACGCCACTGAAATTTTGAGTCCAATGTAATACCTAGAAAAACAGTTGTTTTTACAAATTCTATGATTCCACCATTAAGTTTAATATTCGAGGCGATCCTTATATTTTGATGAATTTACTAATAAAAATTTTATACGTTTGGTTTTTGTTTGGATTTGACACTAAGTTACCTATTGGCATCAAACTGGATATCATGGAGAGGGTATTGTTTGGTTCCATAAGGTCAGGTCAGTATCTTTCCTATTTGTGCGAGAGAAAGAGTGAAAGGGAATAAGAGACCCGGAGTGGGGAATACATGCTTTACTGCTGCTACACGCGGTAAACTTTATGATAATTTTTGATACTTCGGCTTAAGGAAATCGTCAGAATATAATTTTTCCATCAGCTTTCAAAATAAAATAAAAACGACCGCGCTTGAGAAAGTCAAAAAGAGAGTTTTTTGGGAAATTTATGACCCTCCCACCCCCTTGCGTCACGCTCAAATCATCAGATTATTGAAATATATACTTTTTTGCGCGTAGTTAACCTACTTACCTTACCTTAATCTGACGCGCTCGAGTTTTTTTTTTTTACTTTTATGATCAGTTATCCCTGGACGCACGTTCCAAGATAAAGTGCTCATATATGCTGAAGGTACTCAACAGGGTAGGTACAATGATGCCCCGTTATGTTAATTTGCCGCGCTCGAGTCAATCCCGAAACCCCCCTTGGGCTCCCCTACTATTAGAACTTATTAAATTGATAAAACTTTCAGCGACAGAAAAAATAAATTCTAAAAATAACCTCACTTATTTACGTTTCATACGAACTAAATAGTATAGTTAACATTTACTTGATAGGTACTCACCTGTCGACTTCTCTGGTTTCGCCACTAAAAGCAACGATCGTCCTCAAAGATTTTAACACTTCTTCAGCTTGTTTCCCAGCTTGGCTGTATGACATCATTTCTCGAATAGAAGACTTAGTTTGATACTTGAAAACAAAAATTAATTTTGTCCTTTGTATTATACATATGTTTACACGAAGGCTTACCTACGTATTCCATATGAGTAGGTACTTACGTTTGACAGGATGATGGAAGCTGCAATAGAAAAGGGGACCACTGTGATGCAAGCCAGAGTCAATTCCCATCCAAGAGGAAACGCTTGGCAAATGCAAATGGTAGCGGTCCCAATGAGGTTTGAGACTACAGCTAACTTTTCACCCATTCCATCTTTTAACTTCATCATGTTTCTGAAATTTAAAAAATAAATGTTTAGAAAACAAAAAAAAACCGCTCACTTACAATATTTTTAATCAAAGCAGACTTCAGTTGGACTGACCTATAGGTACCTATCATTTAAAAGAAGTTATTTTTTGCATTTTTGAAGGCGGTTTTTTTTGTTTTTTTTAACATTTATTTTATTTTACACTTTTTAGTGATCATAATCAGCTTATGTAGTTACTTCTTAGTTGATATAATGAAACTTTAAGACATTTCCAGCTCGCCGCAAGTAACGCCGCGGGAAAATCATAGTCATTTTTAAACAATTATGTAATCTTCGTTGTAGACAAAGACGGCGATCCGTAGCGAACGCTATTGTTAGAAAGAGATGAATAGTTGTTTCAAATTGCGTACCCGAATGACGCGGCGTGCCCGTCCCCGTCTTTATCGCACTCATGCGATATCTTATTGATCTCATGATAACAATGACAAGACCGCGCATGTGCAAATTAAAACAAAATATGGCGATGTAAACAACTTTTAGAAAATATTTACGGTAAGTACCTAATTTCGAATGAAATAAGACATCCTTTTTTCCTTCTATAGTTACAGTATTATATTTCGGCAGCCTCGAAAATCACAAAACGACATTTTTTATGAAATATATTTGTTACTTTTCGGCATCTTTTCGGTAATAAAACTTTATTGTCTTTGAAGTTTGCGTGTCAGCGGCAGCGGCGCAACAGAATGGTAGTAAGGCAATTTACCTTCCTTCTTAACCAAAAACTTTTGAAAAACAACGGAGGAGGTTCTCGTAGACGCGTATTTTTTTTTGAGGAACACTTTTGCGCGCTTATGACGTATCTGAATGTAAAATATCATTTGGTTCTATTAAAACTAAAGTTATCCTTTTAACTATTTTGCCTTAAATTTTATTCATAAAACGCGCTTTTGTTTACCTTGTTCCGGTCGGTCATGGAAAGTGTTTAATATTTTGCTATTATTCGGAGAGCTAAATTAAAATACATGATTCAAGAAAAAAACCGCTATTTAGATTTCTTGCAAGGTTCAAATCTAAAAGCCCTCCACTACGTACTCTTGCATTAATAATAATAATAATAATAATAATAAATCGTTTATTTACAGGCAATAGACCCAGAGGTTGTACATACAGTGTAAAAAATAAAAATAATAATTAAAAATTGGACACATGCAGTACAATAAATATTTATTAAAAATACCAGTACCTACAAATATAGTAGTAGGTACTTGGTCCTTAAAACTATTTCCGATTCTTGTCCCGATGCACAGATAGCCAATAGCGGAAGATTGGGCTATCTAGGTCACTACAGATCGCTCTGAGTATGCGGTTATCAGAACGCCCCAGCCTCTCCCAGAAGGACGCTATACGCTCCCTCATAACCGCAAAGAAATCTGGCACGCGGGCCTCGGCGAACATGCTTGACGCACTGCAACATCGTGACAGTCGCATGAGAGCACGCAACGAGTCATTGTATTGTACTCTCATGGTGCTGTACGATTTGCGGCGAAAGTTTGACCAGAGTTGGCAAGTGTAGAAACACTGACAGTAAGCATTAAACAGAGTTAATTTGACATCGTTGCTACACTTGCCAAATCTTCTCGCAAGCATGTTGCTACGTATACATAGAGCCCTTCTCTCCCGCTCTATATCCCTGTCGTCTTTAAGGTCATCGGTCAAGATATGACCCAGGTATCTGAATTGCTTTACAACCCGAACCGCAGAACCATTTAGTCTCACTTCTTGTACATGCTCCGGGCCTCTTCCCGCCCTGAAAACAACCATTTCTGTTTTGCCCACGTTATACTTCAATCCGTGTGAACTTGCATATTCCTCACAAATTGAGAGCAATTTCTTTAGGCCTTTCACTGAGGGGCTGAGGAGCACCATGTCATCCGCGTAGCTTATACTATTGATGCAGTCTCCGCTAACGTGACATCCTACACGTGTACTCCTCAGCTGAAGTATGAGGTCATTCACATAGACGTTGAAGAGGTCCGGAGATGTAAGCCCACCCTGGCGAACACCGCATTCTAACCTGTACGTGTTAGATGTCGCTTCACCCCATTTCACACAGTTAGTTTGACCGCCATACCAGTACCTCAACAGATCCACCACCTCTTCTGCTACCCCTGAGCCGTACAGTTTGTTCCAGAGAATGTCATAATTAACAAGATCAAACGCACGGCTCAGATCGAGGAAACACGCGTACACAGACGTATTACGGCTTGTGTAGTAATTTACGGTGTGTTTCAAACTTAGTATAGCCGAGTCCGTTGAGAGACCGGGACGGAAGCCAAACTGCGCATCATCAATTTTTAAATGGTTCATCAGCTCGGGCTGCAATAACCGCTCAAAGACCTTACCTATCACCGTACCCAGAGAAATAGGGCGGTAGTTATTCGCGCAACTGAGATCACCCGTTCTGTTTTTTGCGATAGGTATAACGACCGTTTTCATGAGGTCCGGCGGTAGGTAGCAATGTTTCAAACAAAGGTTGTACAACGCACAGAGCTTAACATATATTAACCTACCAGCTCCGAGTAAATGCTCCAGACTGAGGTCATCATGCCCAGGTGACTTGCCTCTCTTCATCTTCAAAACAGCCTTTTCAATATCGTCTGGGTAGAACTGAATTCTCAGTTTCAGTTCTTCAGAACCCCGGACAGACCCAGACCCAGTCTGTAGCATTGCCCCAGAGATTGGTAGCGGATCGACCATAAAATTTCGACCAAACATATTGGCTATTTGTGCCGGGTCTTGCAGACCATCCACACTAACTGGTAAGCCTTGCTTGTTACTAAATTTTTTTGTCTGTTTCCAAAAACTCGCGAAATTCTTATCTTTTCGGTGCAGGGCCAACATATCTACTTTAATTTTTTCGTCATTATTCTGACACCATTTTAGTTTATTTTTAAAAACTTTCTTACTGCTAACAAACAAATCATATTATATTCCTGTGGACGGCCGACCCGCTGAGACCCAGCAGTTAAAGGCAAGTCTGTATTTTTCGTGTAATTCCTTGACATGAAAATTCCACCCCACTACTTTTTTCTTTTTCATGCGATCAGGACAAGAGTCGGATTTTCTACTAGCACAGGCTTGCAACGTTGAAACAATTTTAACATATAAATTATTAATGAACACCAAGTGCTCATCACGTCTTAGGCATTTAGACTTACTTATATTATTACTATCACAGTCGTTGCAAATGAGAACGTCGTTAATTTCAGGTAACCTTACACTACATAGTTCTTTATAATAACCTATTTGACTAGCGTCTCTATCACCCCATCTCACTCCGCGACCTGACACCACCGAGACTGGTACAGAAGCTTGTTTCACGTCCGCAATATTGCACACAATACGCAACGGGAAGTGATCCGATGAGGACACATCTCGTACCACTTCCACGCACTCTACAGTATTCCACGCCGCCTCAGTCGTCACGCAGTGGTCCAACCAGCGACAAGAGCCGTGCGCTTCACTAATATATGTGAAAGTATCCGAGTCGCTACCCAGCTTCACAATGTCCGCGCAGTACCATTGCTGCTCCTGGCAGAAATGTGTGAGCTCACTACCAAACCTCGCACTTGGGTGCGCGTTAAAATCACCCAACACGTAAACAAGTTGCACATCACTTTCTTCAATAATAGCGTTAACCCGTGCTAAGCACGCTGTAAATTCGGGAAGGTTATCTGTCGGATGTTGCGAATCGGTGGGCATGTACACGTTGATAACAATGAAAACACGCATACCCACGGTTACACGAATCGCGGCCAGTCTGTCACACGAAGTCTGGATTACTGACACATTGGCAAATTTTGATTTTCTCCACAGCAAAGCAAGACCTCCATAGGGTCTGCCCTGTAGCACTTTAGCCCCCGTATCCACCGAAGACTTAGCAGTGCTCCCGAATTCACCATCGATGCTGTGCACGAAATCCAGGTCATGCGGCAGCAACCACGTCTCTTGCAGTGCAATTATGTCACACATCCCGCATAGGTCCCTCACGTAGTTTATAGATCTTTTAATTGCCTTACAATTAAAAGAGACCAAAGTGGTTTTAGGGTCTAATGCACTATCCATTATTAATAGAAATTTCGTTCTCAACACTCTTTGCTTTTCGCACGTACTTCTCCCGGAACACCCTGTATTTGATCCCCTCTGGCCAGAACTCATTCGACAAAAATTTGTTTAACTTGCTTTTAGGTACTTTAACTTTAAAAGAATTAAATGTTGTGGGAAACTTTTGTTGTAGCAACTCGATATCCAGACATTTTTCGCCCATCTCCTCAATGTGCTCTTTAAGGTGTTCAACATTCGTCAGTTTGGAAACCCGCGACACATAGATCGCAACTGTCATGTCTGCAGCCATTATTTTGCACGAACGTAACGCTGTCCCATTCATATTAATTTTAGATTTACGTTTTTTGCGCTCCACAATAGAAAAGTCGTCTTCAGTTAGATTACGTATTGGCCGCAACGTACGGTTGACTTTCGCTTGCTGTTTATTACCGCGTTGGATAACGTCTCGGTACGACGGCGTGTAATCAGTAACCGGTTGCAGCGCTTCTCCGCTTTCAATGGACTTAGTGCGCCTGTGTGTGCGCGTAGGGATACTCGCAGGGACAGTATGCACAACCACATGCGCAGGCGTGCCTAGTGACTCAGCGCGCGAGATAAGCGCGGCCGGGGTAGCCGTAGAAACTGTAGCTACCTGTCGTGCCGGCGATAATACGGATCCATTTTTTTCGCGGCCATGATTACTTGCTTTGTATGGTAGGAAGGACGTTTGATCGGTATTTATTATCGGCTCTGATGATTGCTGTGACTGCAATTGATACATCACTTTTTTAATGTCCGATACGTCTTTTTTAAGGCCTTCCACTTCTACTGCATACTTTTTTGTCTCGACATCAGAGGATGAAGGTGATTCTCTTTCTTTTAAAGCCAACAAATCGCTTTTAATCAGTGTCATTTCTTTTAGAAAACCAGTCACATCGATATGGTCAAATGTGACCGGCGGTAACTTTCTCAGGTTCTTGGCCACAAAAACGGGCAACTCTTCCGATTCGTATTCACCAATTAATTTAATAATTTCTTGAATACTCTTTTGTTCGGAACCCTCCTTCCTTCTCGTAATTTTTTTCGATGGAGCAAGTAGCGTCATTGAAATTCGACGGGCTTCTTCAATCTCTTCAAATGAGTATGTGCTTTTACATATTTGTATAATCCCTGGCTCGGGTATCACGTCAATCTTGTCTGCTACAAAGGCCAACAGTTCATTGATAACCACATTACACGAAGCACATTTTTCACAGTAGTTTAACGTATTAATGGTCACCTTATTGTTTCGATTTACGGAATCCGTATCGGCATTGTGTACAAAACTAATACTTATGGAATTTACGTCAAGTTTCAAATATAGAATGTCGAACGGTGTAAGTATACAGAAGTGTTACAACTGCATGCAAGAGGACCTTTACTTATGGTAGCACTTCACTTGGCCATGTTAGCCAAATATTAATCTTACATCTCTTTCGTTTGACATACTGATTGAAAGAGATGCAACGATAATATTTGACAAATAACAACCAAGTGAAGTGCCACCTTTAAGTGTTCTATTTATACACACGCACGTACACTGTGCACGTACCTATACACGCACACCGACTACGTCGCTTAGCAACGATAGCTACGCACTCAGAGACAACGGCCACGAGCACTCAACACTTACGATGGCTCCCAGCTTTATTTATTTATTTATTTAAACTTTATTGCACGATTAACAAATTAGGTACAAATGGCGAACTTAATGCCTTAAAAAAGGCATTCTCTACCAGTCAAACAATGGGCTACACAGAAAGAATAAAACAACAATATCCATCAACATAATTTTACAATCTTCTATATAGATATAATAAAAGGCAAACCTGACTGACCTATATATCAACGCACAGCCGAAACTACTTGAAATTTGGTACAGGGGTTCCTTTCATGATGGAAGTGAGCACTAAGAAAGGATTTTCCGAAAATCTACCCCCAACTGGAAGAAATGGGGGGAGTAGCGGGAAACTAATTCGACGCGTACGAAGTCGCGGGCGTCCTCTAGTCACATATGTTTTGGAGTGGAAATTATAATTTTCGACTTACTCTGACATTTTGGACGCCAAGTTGAATTCTGAGTCAGTGTCAAACCAGGTCATGTCCTGCCTCATGACTGCCTGCAGGAACAGTTTTCGTATCCGCGTAATCTGTCAACAGTTACCATAAAATAAGCTCAGTTAGCAGACTAATGTATAGTCAAGAAAATTTGATTGTTTAGCAGTTTCACATCCTACTTCAGAGGATTGTGAACTTCATTGTGAATCTATAAATGTCCATACAAAATACGATAACGTTTCTCTCCCCTCAAACCCAGTCCGTTTTTTTTTTTTTTAATATATTTTACCTAGTTATTAAGAAGAACTATGTCTGTAGGTACGTTTTTCTTTTCAAGAAAATATTACTTAAAAACAAAAACATAAAAAAAACAAAAAACACAAACGTACAGACATAGTTTTTCTTAATAATTACAACATATTCAAAAATCGCGCAAATCGGACTTCATTTAGGGGGTAAAACGGTAAAACACGTTATCGCCCGGAGCAAAATTTGTATGGACAAAAATCGACAACTTCGCAATTTAAGCGTTGCCTCACAGTCCTCTTAAATTAGCAGTGTTATACACTATATATATAGCATTAAGGTTTTAAAGCTTGATTTTTGTTACACTTTATCACTGCACCCAAAAATTACAAAGTAGGGGGAGGCAGGGACATGTTCGCATTGTTCGTACTCTTTTCAAACTTTTGCCTATAGGTAGCTTAAAAAGTACATAACGTAGGTACATTTTCTTCCATATCCATAATATTCAGTGTTTATTCAGCTATAATATAAAAAATAAATCAACTTTATAAATATGACTATGATTTTTCTAAAAATAGTCCGTTCCCGGAGCTAGAATTAACAACGCTGGCGGGTATGTACTAACAGACGGGGTAAAAAATAACGAACTTTAATATCCTTTAAAACTTTAAAATAACAAATAAAACTGTAACGTATCGAATTATATTAAATATAATCAACAATATCAATCGTATATTCTTTAGAGAAAAGAATGGTTGAGATATCACATATACATGTAAATCTGACTGTACTCCTAAACTACTTCCAATTTACGTTACATTGTACACATAGGTACATATTATTTATGTATGAGAATTTTTCAGATAAAGCCCTCTTGTTATGATAAGTCAGTCTATAGGACAAGCCTCCCATGGTTGTTACCCAATAATCAACAATTAAACAGAAACCTAATTTACTTGGTACTAAAAATAATACTTATCATGAACATGACACAATGGTCCTAATTTGTCTTACTCAGTCACTCGATTTATTAAGACACTCACTCCAAGAATTTGGCCATAGGCACATTTTTTTTTATAACTTTATAATGAAACGATATATATATCCACAGTGCGGAGACAGTATAATAAACTCGCAATACTTGCCCCGCCTGTTTTGTTAATACTAGACCCGGAAATACCCGCAACAGTAAAAAAAATATTAAAAATTAAAGCAATGATAATACCATGATAATGGACCATTTTATGAATCAAGATGCTTAAATGCTTAAAGACACAGTTAGCATTAGTCCATAAAGCGACACGGCTAGATAACAACAAGTCTAAGTACCTATGTAAAACTTCAAATGGGTATTTAAAAAGTTCAAAACGCAATTTACCTAATGTTGTCCACAAAGCTGAACACTTTAATAGCAAAACGTCTAAAACATATACATAAGTAAGTAGGTAATGTCACGAAGTAAAGCGATTAAGTATAAGAAAACTCGGCTTGCTAATATAACTGGCACCGATTCAACACGGTAAAAACAAAATATATTGTTCTTGACCTGGTATAGTATTGTCAACGTTTTGATAGCTCCTATTTACTTGACAGTAATGGCGGCCGAATTTGAATTTTACCGCCTAGAATGAGGCCCAGGCCACTTGAGGCTAAAGTAGGTACTTAACTCTTAACTTTCAATAATGACAAGAATGCACAGAAAACTAAATACTTAAAGGATATTCAGCGAACACACCTTACTACACGGTACACTCCTCGAAAGACTTAGCCGTGGCCGCATGGGTCCGAACCTCCGAATACTGCCCAACCCACTAGACTCTCTGGTAATACGAAAACACCCTGATAACTAATAATAAGTAACATTTTGACGGTTATTGGCTCGCCACCTGACTCTTGAATACGACAGTATCATGATTATTCCATGACACGTAGACAGAGCTTTTACCCCTTCTGATTTATAGACGATTTCCATTTTTAACCGACTTCAAAAAGGAGGAGGTTATACGTTCAACTGTATGTATTTTTTTTTATGTATGTTCACCGATAACTCCGTCAATTGTGGACCGATATAAAAAAATATTTTTTGGTTTGATAGAGTGTACTTACTTTCGAGGTGGTCCCATTGTCACCAAATCTGAATCTGATGAGGGGATCAGTGAGGAATTGAGGGAACTCCTCAAATATTGTATGCAAACATATAGCGATTTTAGTATTTTTAGTAACAAGTGTAGCATTTGCATTCAGAAAGTATCACTTGGTGAAGTGGAACTGATGATGAAGACCACAGATGGAACTCCTCAACGGTACCTATTTTAAGGGTGGCGATAAGATATCTCGATTAAGATAGTTGAGCGGCTACAACGGCTAAAATTTACTCGTTGAAATATGACTATGACTTTCCCGCGGCGTTGCTTGCGGCGCGCGTGATATAACTTAAAGTTTCATATCACCTAAGAAGTGGGACTACGTAACAGCGTACCTATTATGATCACTAAAAAGTATAAAACATTATAAATGTTTTAAAAAACAAAAACCTCCTTCAAAAACGCAAAAAATTACTTCTTTAGAAGGCGGTGTTTTTGAAGGCGGTCTTTTGTTTTTTAATTGTCATTGGGCTACTAGGGCTAACTGCTTTCGATACGATTTGACAATATGCTATTCCTGGTATCAGTTTTTGTGCCATTATGTAATTTGGACATTATGCTACACAGGCTTATTGCTTTTTGATGTTCTGCGTTACGGACGCTATGTTCATTGAGCAAAATGCTACTATATGACGCCTGACATTTCGCTTTTTGGTCAATTTGCGTAACTGGACATTTTGCTACATAGATGATTCGGTACTGAGCTCAACTTTTGTATTTGAAGTCCTGCTGGCCACTGATTGGTCACAACGTCTTAGGCATCATAATCCATGGTAGGGTAAAAAAAATGTATTTTAGATTTCATTAAATTGGCTGCCATTGACCTGTTAATATTTACCCCCGTTAAAACAAGCCCCGGCCTCCCTAACTTACATTACTTACTAGCGACTCGCCCTCGCTTCACTTCGGTTTATGTGAGGTTTCTGTAACACCCGCACATAGTCCAGTATTTATTATACATAAAAAACCTTCCTCTTGAATCACTCTATCTATTGATGAAAATCGCATTAAAATCCGTTGCGTAGTTTGAAAGATTTATGCTTATAGGCGGCTGAAGGCGACTTTGTTTTATGATTATAATGTATTGTAGGTCAAATCAGTAACAGACAAACCTATATTGTTGGTTTGATAAATCAACGTAACATATTGCCATTGCTGGAAATGTCATCAGGAATTTGACCACTAGCTCATTTTAAATATGAACCTATAATTGAGCTTGAATCAATGTTTTTCCCTGTTGATAGAACTGGAGACGAGGTCATCAATTAAATCAATTGCGATGTGAGTACTCCAATAGGATGTAATTGTGAGTGTCTGTACGCATCTGTATTATTAACATTACTTAACACTCGTTACACCGCCGGTCGGAGCACGCATCAATATTGCTCTATCAACAGATTTACGCTACAGGTTTCACATTATATTTTTTTTACTAACATTAGGTGAAGCCGCGGATTTTGCCACAAAATACGTAGGTAGTAGTGATGTAAAATTTTACGCAAAGGTGACGTAAAAGTAGCGTTATTATTTTCGCCACGGTGACGCAAAAATTACGTAATACAAAATTATAAAGATTAGAGTATATACCTAATTACATACCAAGCCTCTTTTTAACCGACTTCAAAAAAGGAGGTTCTATTATGTTCCACTGTATGTATTTTTAGTTTTTTTTATGTATGTTCACCGATTTCTCCGTAAATTGTGGACCGTTTAAAAATATTCTTTTTGGTTTTTTGGTATACTTCCGAGGTGGTCACATTGTCACCAAAGAATCTAATGAGGGGGGATTCGTGAGGAATTGAGGAAATTTCAAATATTACAGGCAAATATATTATTATAGCGATTTTCAGTATTTTTAGCAACAAGTCCAGCATTTTCATTCAGAATGTATCATTTGGTGAAATGTTACTGATGATGAAAACCACAGATGGCCACCGGAACTCCTCAATGGTACCTATTTCAAGGGTGGCGATAAGAAGTCTCGAGTTAGATAGTTGAGCGACTGTAAGGAAGAACATTTTTTTTTTAAATATGACTATGACATTCCCTCAGCTTTTGAAATGTCTTAAAGTTTCATATATCAACTAAGAAGTGGGACTACACAAACTTATTGTGATCACTAAAATTTACTTATAAAATAAAATAAATGTTTTAAAAACAAAAACCGCCTTCAAAAACGGTTTTTTGGTTTCTAAAACATTTTTTTTATTTTATACATTTTTTAGGGTACTGTAGCTAAAATGGCAATAACGGTACCCTTATAGTTTCGTATTTATACTAAGTATAAGTTTCTTCATGTCCGTCAATTCACCGTCCGTCCTTATGTCACAGGCATTTTACTCAAAAGCTACAAGATGTATGTTGAAGAAGTTTGAAGCACAGGTGTCTTATCGCTGCTTGCATGGTTTGGTAGTTAAATGACAAAAATAAATATTTCTATGCGGAGCACTCAATATATACACAACAGAATAAGTTTTTTTTGCCAATTTCAACTTGTGCCACATATTTCATCAGTTCTCTTAAAAGCACTTTTAATATTATATTCTACATTGTCGGATAAACCGTTTTTGAGTACCGAATTGCCGAAAAACTGCGCTTCTCAACAAAAGGACCTAAGGACCATGAAGTTATCTACACTCTTTTGCTGGTGCACTTTTTCATATCGAATTTTTTGATATAGATTTTTGTGTTTTTGGCTTCAGAACACTAGACTGAGCATGGTCCAACATGCTGTTGCCCGGTTTTTAAAACTTATTTAATAAACGGGCGTGGTTTTTTAAAAGAACTAAACGATTTTAAAGGCTCAGTAGGTACAGATTTAGGTTTTTTAAATTTCACTACATAGAGCTGAATACTTATATAGGTTTCTGGTACTGCACAAGTCCATTGACATAGTTCTTTTTTCAAATTAAGTACTTGACATGCATTACCCGACTTCTAAGATAAACAATGGCCTATTTTCAGAGTAGGTAGGTATAAGACATGTAAAAGATATTAATTAATTATTATTAGTCTATTACACTACCAAAACCATCTAAAAAACCGGGCAAGAGCATGTCGGACCATGCTTGAAGTGTACAAACGAATGATGGCAAGTAGCTATACTAGGCCTTTTGTTACAGGGGTCTCTTTACTTGCACTGCGAACAGTGCGATCAAGAGAACCGAGCGATCATCTAAGTATTCGAAGTTTATTGTGCGATAATTGTTTGTAACGGTTTAAATGAGTGTGTTAATAAAGTCAAGCATTTCTATAAGTTAACTTATTTTTGGGTGAATTGCAAAAATATTGTGCATCGTTAAGGAGTTAATTGAGATATCGTTAACTTTCTTCAATTGTTTTTCCTTTGTGTAACGAAA
Organism: Acleris cristana; assembly: GCA_948252455.1. Lineage (NCBI taxonomy): Eukaryota > Metazoa > Arthropoda > Insecta > Lepidoptera > Tortricidae > Acleris > Acleris cristana. The sequence goes on from OX411772.1 coordinate 44,933,826, forward strand.
ATTATCCATATGATTAGGTATATGACAAATCTTCGTTACACAAAGGAAAAAGTTAAGGGCTTAACAACCCTTTTTATTTAATTGAGCCCTTAACTATGTACGATATTTTTGCAATTCACCCTTTTATTTTATTAATACTCAAAATTTACTGGTATAGAGAACCTGCACCGCAGAACGTATCGCACGTTTATCGATATCGATAAAAAGTAGGTAATGGAAGTGTCAAGCCCTAGCGTTTCTTTTTTGGCATACCTTTTATAATCTGTGTTGTTCTTTATTATACTGTGACAATACAATACATTTGCCCCATCCAAACATAATGGTGTCAAATTTTAATCCGAAGTAATCCTAATCTGCCCGCGGTTTGAATATAGGGTTCGATTCGGCCATTAGAGAGTGCCGACTCTTAAAACATAGTGATTAAGTACTCTGTGGAGTAAACATGGAGTAGCTAAGCCATGCTTTATCCTTATCCGTCGAATTCATATGTCACAACGACATGTAAGGACAAAACATGGCATAGCTAGTCCAAAATTTTCACAGAGTGTGTATTATAGATGAATTACCGAGAGCGTGGAATTGCATATGTAGTGGTTGTACCGTTCGCATGAAAACCAACCATTTAAGTTTTCTTCTTAATTTAATGAGATTACCCTTAACAAGTGGAATAAGTATGTCCTTTTTTTGCTTTTAGTTGCTATCATTTATTTAAATTTTCATCTTTAAGGTTGGAAATTGCTTATGGGACAGATGAAAATTATATAGACTTCTTGATCAAAATCATCTACTGCCGATGGACCGCACGTAACCTTTTCTTACTCGGAGAGAGGAATTTTTTCGTTGATTCGAATTTGTCACTCTTACTCCCAGTCATAATTTTATAAATAGTCGAGAGGGAAACACCTGTAACTTTTTCAACAAATTGGGCAGCGGTGTAAGGTGAATTTAAATTTTTCATTAGTTCGAGTTCAAAATATTTAGTTAAAATTATTTGTTTCCTTTGACTCTCAATCGGACCAAAATTACTGTTACTTTCTGCCATAATTTTTGCAAACTGTGTTACTTAGGTACAGGCGCACGTGCCCAGACAAAATAATTCTGAAAATTGCGAATATCCAATAAAAAGTATTTAGAATTTGACATTGACATTATTTTTGTACTTACTTATTTAATATATAACAAAACTCTTTTTATGCTGATGGTATAAGAAGTAGAGGAAATTTAAATATAGAATGCCTGTAAAGACATGTTACCACTACATATGCAATTCCACGCTCTCGCTAATTCATCTATACTATGGCCGATATAACAACGAATAATAAAGTAAACCCGCCTAGTGTAAATAAATTTAAAATTAAAAAGGCTTCCCCGTAAAAGAAACGTGTTTTTCTGAGGTTTTTGTTATACCATAATATTGTACGGTAGTACGGTGGTACTGAACCATAAGTGTGCGAGTTCAACTCGCACTTGGCCGGTTTCGGGACGACACGAACGTTCATTAAACATATTCAGAGCCTCTAGTGTATTTTTACATACACAAAAATGTCTCGATAGCGTTTGCGTTTCTCGTATGAACAACATGGTCACTTTCGCGTTCGAGACGGTTTGCCGCATGAACAGCAACTTACACTCGAGGCACAGTTTACCTACCTACTCCACTTTGTGTCACAATTTTGTCACTGTAACAGCAATGCAGCTTAACACCTTTGCCTCCGTTGGCTTAAAATAGCTATAATTTGTAATTCTAAAACTAGATATCCAATCCTAGATCACATAACGTAGTTACTACCTACTTAGCAATGTGTCGAATTAGACTATAATTTCAAAATAGTAACGAAATGTAGATAACGCATTCAAAATAAATCCATATCTACTTTCTAAGCCACTAAAGTACTTCTCGTTTTTCAATCAACAAAAACCGGATATGAAGTTTCAGAATCACAAACTACCTAACTACTTATAGCTATTTCAAGCCTAGGTTGGCAAAGGTGTACCGCAAGGTAGCGCTCTTTGTCAGTATCATTAAACCTACTGACTTCTAAACTAATTGACATAATATGGTAAAATTAATTATATTCTGGACCGGTATCGAAGGCGCTTTCTTATGCCGTAACATTTACGCCAAGTTCTGAGACATCCATCCAGAATGTTCAATGAATTTCATAATACCTAAGTACAAATTAAGTACAAATAATATTTTATGTAAAAAAAAATTGCTTCAAATCTAAAGTGCAATACTTATGGTTTGCAAATAACGTTTTCAGGCATTGCTTTAAATGAACAAGGCTGTATACCTACATAGGAAATGACTTTGATTCTGTTGGTAAGACCGTGAACTAATCTTTTATCTAGGCCACTGTGAAACCATGTCACGACTAATTTACGAATTGTTTGAATGAATGAATGTAATACCTACGTTTAGAATTTTTGTTTCGGACATATTATATAGAAATTAATATTTTTTATGACCCTGGGGCTTTGCATAATAGTGTATAGTTAAAATAATTCAGAATGAACTTCTGTATCATGCATGACGCAAATGCTGCATCGCGCTCCAGTTGATGAATACCATGGAGCTCATGCACAGCACGAGCGGGACGGCATTGTTGGGCGGCGAGCGTACCGTTGCTGTCGGCTCCGCGTCGCGCGACATCTTTGCATGTTTCTCACGCGGCTGGTCTACCTACTCATTATATGTTGACGCACCTGCTGCATCGCGCTCCAGTTGATGAGTGCCACTGAGCTCATGCACAACACCAGTGACACGGCGATGCTGATGAACATCCCGATGGCCATCGCCTCCGCGTCGTGCACTAGCTCCTCCATGTTGGTCATGTGGCTTGCATTCTGCCTATGAAAGTACAATTTATTTAATATCATTGAATACCTTCGGTACAATGTTGCTTAACGGTTGTTTTATCAGCTAAAATTGCTACTAGTCGTCGAGCTCTCCTAGTGAAAAGAAAAAATATCACCTCAGCTTTACGAAATAACATGCAAAACAAAACAAAACAAAATATATATGGAAAAGTTTAATGCAGTCACTAGCAATAACATATGATCCAAAATGGGACTCATATACCCCTATACCTATAGTTTGACGTATCGTTTCTATCTCAGTAACTTATAAGTATTTAGAAACGATATATTTAAACATAGCATATTGTAGCGCATAAATTTAGTCTCGTTTATTTCTTAATAAATACGGTCCCAACTCCTTATATGCTGACTGTGCGGTTCCGTTGGGGCCGCTCGGTCAAAACATAAAAGGGTGAAGCAATCATTCCTACGGTAAGTACAACTCGTCGAATTCAAATACAATAACACAAAGCAATGATAAAATTAAAACGAAAGATTAAAAATTGGTCGTGTTATCGCTGGGCAACTCACCGGCTGTCTTAAGCTTAGTATGCTCTACGTGTAACGCGCATGCGTTTTCAGCTTTGCTGAAACCGTGAGAGAATGATATCACTAAAAGTTCTTACAATCTCTTGCCTCCACCGAAGAGGCGGGTAAGCGGGAGGTAGCTGGAGAGCCGGTCCTGGCTGGCGGTGCGCTCTACGAAGGAGGTGCTGAGCTCGCCGAACTGCACCAGGTTGTAGCAGACGCCGCCGCCGCTCAGCAGCCCCAGCACCACGCCCGCCACGGTCGCGAGCTTCTCCGCGCCCGTCGCATACCGGAACTACAGACATTTTCAAAATCATACATAACAAAAGTCAGTAAGAAGAACATGTTAACAACTAGATTAATAGTTAATCCGGATATACGGATATGGTTACAGCAAAACCAGAGTATTATTAGAACTGTACTTAGCCAGAAAAAAATACTTAAGTGAATACTAAAAGCTATGTGGATAAATAAAGTGCATTGTGATTTAAAAAAAATAGAATATTTTCGGCGGTGCTTTAGGTACGCAGCCCTCCCCCCGCCCTCCTATATTTTACAACTGCTGCTTTTTTGAACTTTTATCAAAATTCTTCAGTGTTCTTCCAAATTTAAATATACTACTGTTCTGATCGATGTGAATAATAGAGGTTGTTTCATACGATATGTATGATACGAGGTAAAACATTGCAATAAACGATCCAAACTAGAATTAATTGGGGGCTACAGTTATCTCAGGTTAGGATCGATAAAAACGCACAAAATGGAATAATTAGCCACAAATATAATTACATTTTTAGTAATTTTATGATAATTATTATAATTTTTACTAGCTGTCCGCGCCCGGCGCCGCTCGGGTGTATTTTTTATACAAACCTTATGAAATATAATTTACGACCTTTTCTCAGACCTACTGAATATACACACAAAATTTCATAAGTATCGGTCAAGTCGTTTCGGAGGAGTTTTGTTACAATCACTGTGACACGAGAATTTTATATATTAATTACTAGCTGTCCGCGCCCGGCGTCGCCCGGGTGTAATTTTTTTTTTCATAAAAACATTTTGAAAAATAGTTTACGACCAATTCTCAGACCTACTGAATATACACACAAAATTTCATTTGAATCGGTCGAGCCGTTTCGGAGGAGTTTGGTAACAAACACTGTGACACGAGAATTTTATATATTAGAAAGATAGAAAGAGAAAAGAAGAAGAAGCTAGATGTACTTTGTCTATTTAAAACTAAGATATCCGATTCTTTCAGGTTACCTTGGTTTGGGCCGTTTACTGCAATGTTTCATTCACCTTTATTGGTCAAATTGCATAAAATGGTATCTCTTTACATCGATCACCACTGTCTAATTAAGTACCTAAAACTTTGAGTAATTTCGTATGGGAACGAAATTTAACCAAAAGTAGGTTACATGGAAGAATATCAGCTGTAGGTAACTTTATTTATTGCCCATATTAAACAGGAGGTACCTACTTGTTGCACGATTTCCAAATCTTGATTAACTTTTGAGACAACATGCCACCTTAGTCTGGAGCATTTTTTTCAGTAGAAAGAGTCAATAGTTGTTAAATGAAAAACGAGAAATACATTAGTGGCTTCGAAAGTATGTATTTATTTGGAATGCCTTGATATTTTGGAATTATGGTGTTATTCAATACATTGCTACATTATTGAGGATTGCATATCAAGTTTTAGAATTACGAATTACAGCTATTTTTAGCCAAGGGAGGCAAAGGTGTACTTCAATGTAACGTCAAGATTTGGGATACCCTGTATTGTTCGTCGTCATTTAGGTGGTGCTGCAAAAATGATTCACCTGCGCCTCTATTCTAGGTGGTAAAATACAAATCGTATTTGGCATGTAATGGTATTGTTTTTAACTCGACCGCCATTTACTCTCGAGTAAATAAAAGCTATCAAAATCTTAACAATACGATAACAGGTCAATAACGAAATGGTTTTTACCATGTTGAATGTTGAATAGAGGCCCTGTTATTTGGTTAAAAAAAATGAATAATGGCATAAATTGGAACCTTTTTAGTTTTTGAAGGGGCATAAAAATACATAGTAAGTAGGACCTAAAAAGTGGTAAACCTTCTGTAGGTATTTGTAGATATGTAATTGTATTTTATTGTACTAAAAAGATGAAATACAAACTTTATAAAACAGGGACGTAGGATCTCTTCTAGCAAACGCTCGGGCAATATAGAAGATTGTGATTAGTCCAGGGATCGTAAAATGCGAGCAAAATCGATTGAAATGACGTATGACTGCCAGTTAGGGTTGGCGATGGTTCTAAAAATTAATGAACTAAAATATTAGCTATTAAATGAATACAAATAAATTTTATTTAACTGATGAAATTGAACACAATCCGAAACTCAGTTTACTGACTGTTATTTTTTTAAATTATATTTACAATTTCAAACCAAAAAAAGTAGGTAAGTAAAATTTTTTCAAGTTCGGTAGCGAGACCAAGTAATTAATACTTACTCGTAAATCTGTGGACAGTTTATTTATCAATTCTAATAAGTTTTAGTTTAACATTATGAGTAGATAAACTATGAACACTGATAAGGGCAATTTAATACCATAATGATAACAAGTGCTTTCATAAGTAGGTATAAACACATACCTCCATTTAATTTAATTTATTAGATTATATTAAAAGTGACAAGTGACAACCTTATAGCACTTCAATGAAATTTGCTCGCATTTTACGAACCCAGAGATTACGAGTGGAAAGCGAACATTTACCGGTAGCTACTTACTATTTGAAAATACGATACTTTGGGTAATTCAACCTCCGCCTCTCTGAAAAAAAAAACAGTTGATCTAAGCTAGTGGTTCATTTAATAGCTGACGTATATGGAGTTTATGTACCTACTTAAGTCTTTAACTTAAATATCACACAGCGGAGTAACTTATTACAGTATCTGGCGCGAGCCGAGGACAAGTAGCAATAAACCCACTACCCCATTTGATTTTAACCGTATCACAAACCTGCATTTAGGTTTTAGCTGCTGAAAAAAAAATTGCCATGGCGACATAATAGTTTTTTGCGGCTATTTGTCCTTAGCTCGCCACGCGCCACGGATACTAGTATACCATGCCACTCAGCTGGGTTATGATGGATGAGTCTATAAGAAAATCAACAAGGGTTTATGGAGTCACAGATAGGGTTTGCGGGTCAGGCAGATAAGGATTCCGTAGTATAATTCAATACACAATACACTGGAATCTTCATCCCCTTGCATTCCTTCTAGAGTTCCAGATGGTTAAGTATTTATATACACTTACAAGGTATATGCGCGAATTATACAAATGAAGTAAAGAAGCACAAAACCCCGTAAAAACTGCAGGACCACGAGCATTACTACTTTATTTTTTTATAGATTCGCTTAGCGAATCAGTTTAATATAATATGATGAAAAGGCATTTGCCCAGCAATGGGGCAAAGCCCACACAAAAAAAAGTTTCATACAAGATCTCGCTAAGCTTTAGTAACTAAATTGACTTACTTTTTCTTTTCGTTTTGGTCCTTTTTGCTATTTACCATATTGAAATAAAAGTTGGGTGGTGGACATGTGTCGAGTAGAGCCCGGAGCGAGCGGCGCGCAGGGGTCTTCGGCGCGGACTGGTGGCGCGGGACGATTCCTCGCCGACATATTGGTATCTCTTAAATGAGACTATTCATTTACTACTGATGTGACTACTTTTAATAATATTCAGCCTTGAAGTTATATTGGCATCGGCATTTATACAGAAACTGCTGATGAGAAATGCACGCCTATCTTAACCCGATCGGGCGTTGCCAAAACTAGGGTAATAAGTATTTAACAGTTTGTTATGTGCGGTGTATCCGGCCAGAAATCAAACTTCACGTTTAGTTCCTAAACTAATGGCCCATATTGTCAAAAAACGTGTTGACAGTTTCACATATACTCGTACATGTAACCTAATCTCAAACTTAACTATGATGGGTACGTAGTAGACAGCGACAGACTCGTTCTTGTTTATCCTCGTGCCTACAAACTTGCTTTGGAAAGGACATAGTTAAGAAACTAAGCAAACTAAGCCCTCAACGATATCATCTAAAAGTTTCAAAAATGTAGTCCATTAAAAATACTCCTGTTAGGCACGAGGAAGAAATAAATAGTTCAGTAAGTAAATAAAAAACATCAAACACAGCCAGATCAGATCCGTCATTAACTGCCATGGCAAATAAATTTCCCATATTGAATTAGGAACCTGATAACGATACCGAAATTGCCCTAACAAATATATACATTTATGTATATATTTATATATCCGCTGGAACTTGTTTTTGGGTTTGATTGCCTACCGGGCCATTGGGACTCAGTTTGGCTGTAGTGCAGAGAGTCTAGTAAAGATGTATTACGCTAGTTTACCGATTTTCAAAATGACAATGTACTTATTAGTATTAGGGCGAAATGCAGAATGATTGTACATATCGTTATAATTTTTACGAAGTTAATCCTCATTTTTTTGACATTTGAAATGTGAAACCGAAAATAAAAATCTATACTTACTATAATCTATACTAATATTATAAATAGGAAAGATTTGATTGTTTGTTTGTTTGTTTGTTTGTTTGAATTGAATAGGCTCTGAAACTACTGGACCGATTTGAAAAATTCTTTCACCATTAGAATTCTAAATTATCCTTGATGAACATGGGCAATGTTTTATTTTTCTGCGCGGACGGAGTCGCGGGCATCAGCTAGTAATATTATAAAGAGGAAATATTTGATTGTTTGTTTGTTTGTTTGTTTGTTTGAATTGAATAGGCTCTGAAACTACTGGACCGAATTGAAAAATTCTTTCACCATTAGAATTCTACATTATCCTTGATGAATAAGGCTATGTATTATTTTACTGCGCGGACGGAGTTGCGGGCAACAGCTAGCAGTGTATATAATCTAAGTGTCATACAAAATGTCTCGCGGCGGTTTGGTAATTTAATGTTTAAAAAAACCGGTCAAGTGCGAGACTCGCGCACCGAGGGTTCCGTATTTAAGATAATATGCTTGGTAACCGCAAAAGAAAATACTCATTTTGGTATGAACTTTATGTTCTATGCAATAAATTTAATATCTATTTTGACTAGCCTAAACTTTAATACAGATTTTAAAAGATTTTTTCGTTAATTCTCAAAAACTGTAAATAATGAACACTTCATTTTATTTTTCTCATAAAATATAAAAAATTACCTATACGTCAGGATCCGGAAGCTATCCGGAAGGTAAATTTTAGCTCTGTCCTTTTCTTAAATATGACTTCAGAAAAGGATAGTAATACATTTAACTGTCGGATAGTTTTATCTGGGCATTGAAAAATCAGCCATTAGTGTTGTAATAAAAGATACGACCATGCTCGAGCTTCAAAAGTACTTACGTGGTTATGGATTACCTACCAAATAATGAAAAATATCGTTTATTTACATGAGTGTCACAAACGAAAATGTCCCGACTATATCTCTTTGTCTAACGAACTGTGACAAATAAGTTATCTTTTTCTATTGGCGCACGAACCAAAATATAATTTGGTTTTGTTTGTTTCCATTTATACTCGAAACTCGAATTCAAGACCAAAATCCTAACCTCAACGGGCGCACATTCGTTGTGATTACTGCATTTTGGTTTTTTTATCAATAAAACTTACCCTAATATTACTGGTTACACGAGTTCTCATTCATGTTTTTATGAAATAATGTTAAAATAACTAAATAATCAAGATGGGAACTGTCAGATTTTGGTCTTGAATTCGAGTTTCGAGTATACATAGGTTGTTAAAATAAATTCATACAAGGTTTTTCATTTCAATTATTTACCTTTAATTATTTAGAAAAAGGTACCTCTAGTCATAGTATAATATAGAAAAGTAGTTCGTCTACGGCCCTTTAGGAGATTGTAACTTATTGCCACTCGGGTGCTAGGGTTGCGTCGTAGCCCGACGCTCGATACTTAATATGCATGCAACCAAACGCTGCGATTTCGCCTGGTTGAGTTGCTTGTGGTGGCTCACGGCGGCGGCACTCGTACGGTCGAAGCGCACACAAATGCAGGCCGCGCGATATACCTAGGTACCTTATTTTTGAACTATTTTTTATACCGTACTATATTACAATTTGTTGGGCATGTAGGTATTACGAGCTGTCTTTTGACAGTTATTTGATGAGTGCAGTTACGTGATCTAATTCTTTCTCTCTTTTTCTATTATTCTAAGTTCCCGTTCCCTTAATCTCCGTTCTCTTTCAAATTCCTTCAACCTCAAAACATAATCGTGCAGTTCGCAATGTAAATATTCATGTTTCTGACGGTGGCATTTAACAAGGAAGGGGAAGTACTTTTGTCGGCACGATTGGTAGTCAAGCAGATGCTGCGCGCAGTAGTCGCGGAGCTTTAGCGGTATGCGCGCCGAAACCAGCGCCTCGGATAGCACCTTGTTCTCGCGCAGCGGCCGCTTGGTGGAGTACCCCTGCTGGGGATAGAACGTCGGCGCCATGTTTGATTTCATGCCTAGGTGGGCACTCCATAAGCATCCCAAAACTTCACCCATTTCCACCTGGTTTTAATACAAAGGATAAATTTTATGAATTAGGCTTTACGTAGTGTTTGGTTTTACGTAATACGATTTTTTATAGAACACGTCAAAAATTTTTTTTGCAGTTGTGTCATACCTAGTTCTAACTGTGACAGCCAGAGTTATTTGATTGAGTGTTATGATAGAAGGTTTCAGTTGTTGTATTACAGTTTCCTATGGTATTATAAATAATAATTTAATCGAAACTTTCGCTTACTTATCATTATTTTTATCCGTACGTTTTAATTAAAATGGTAATCAATTAAATTTAATACTCCTACTGTTTTCACTTACAATTTTGCAAGAAGATAATTAATTAGGTACCTACTACAAAAATTGCCCAATTGTTAAAACAAAATAATGCCCATTTTGTTTTAACCTCTTAAGACCCACCAAACAACGAATTTTGTCAATCCTACTATCCTACTAATATTATAAATGCGAAAGTTTGTGTGTGTGTGTGTGTGTGTGTGTGTGTGTGTGTGTGTGTGTGTGTGTGTGTGTGTGTGTGTGTGTGTGTGTGTGTGTGTGTTTGTTACCTCTTCACGCTACAACGGCTGGACGGATTGGCTGTTCAATCTATTCATGGACAGTTGTATGCGAGATTTTAAAGAGTATGATAAGGGTTTGCGTATGCAAGAGTTGCTAATCAAATGCCTCTTATATGCCGATGATCAAGTTATACTTGCTCCATAGGTGCTTGAGTTGCAGGAGATGGTGACAATGATGAATGAGGGATTTAAGCAAAAGAGGATGAAAGTAAATGTTGCCAAGACCAAGGTCATGGTGATAGAGAAGGACGAGGAGATGACTGAGTGCGTAATAAATATAAATGGTGAATTAGTAGAGCAAGTGAGTGAATTTGTATACCTGGGAAGTATGTTTACAAGAGATGGTAAGTGTGAAAAGGATGTCGAGAGGAGGGTGAATGCGGGAAATCAAATAAATGGGGCCCTGTACTCATTTGTGAGCAGAAAGGGCGTTTCACAAAAAGAAAGACTGGCTGTTCACAATGGAGTGCTAGCCCCTACACTGATGTATGGTAGTGAATGTTGGGTGTGGCAGGACAAGCATGAAAGTCGTATAAATGCAGTTGAAATGCGCTCTTTGCGTAGTATGTGTGGTGTTAAACTGACTGATAGAGTAATGAAATGAAGAAGTCAGAGAGAAATGTGGACTAAAAGAAGATGTAGTGACTAAGATTGAAAAGGGCATGCTTCGATGGTTCGGTCATTTGGAAAGGATGGATGAAAGAAGATTGACGAAAGAGACATACAGAGCTAAAGTGAGTGGAAGGGTCGGAAGGGGCCGCCCTAGGCGTACTTTTTCGAATCATCATCGGAGAAATACTGGAAAAGGGCCGAATTTTAAGTACCCGGAACCGACGTGCGTGCATGACTCGATGTATGAATGTGGAAGAAGCGAAAGAGATTTATCAAGATCGTAGCAGGTGGAAAGAAGTGGTCTCTGCCGACCCCCTGGGAAACAGGCGTGATTTAATGTATGTAATGTATGTACCCAAATGTATCATGTCACACAAGTTTTAAAACTTTATTAATTTGTTTGTCAAAAAACCTATAATTACTCAACTACTGCACTGCTAGGGATTTAATCGTTTTTTACTACAAATCGTCCTTCACTGCTACTGATTCAATCGGCATTTACTGGAAATGGTCCTTTACTGCAAGGGATTCAATCAGCTTTTACTACAAACGGTCCTTCACTTCTAGGGATTCAATCGGCTTTTACTACGAACGTTTATATTTTCATGTGGCATACATTGTTTTTTACTACTATGATTCATAAAAAGATAGGCATTATGACTGAAAAAATATAGTATTTAAAATCATGTTAGTTTTCTAATACAATAGTTAACTCAAAAATATCCCTTAAAGTGATCTGAAAAACTCCCATTTATTACTTTTAGGGCTGATTTTTCAATCCCCAGATAAAGCTATACGGAAGGTAAATTTTATCTCTGTCCTTTTCTTTCATATGACTTCAGAAAAGGATAGTAATACTTTTAACTGACGGATAGTTTTATCTGGAGATTGAAAAATCAGCCCTTATTGTTACGTTAAAAACTGTAAGTACAGGACTGAAATTTTTCAGCCTACCTATTCGCTATATAATTAGTTAACATATTAAGTTTGATTAAATAGTTATTTGTGCAACAAGAGAGCAAAGTTGGTTTTTGCTGCGAGTGTTGTTTTTGAATCCCGAGTAAGCGAAGGATTCTATAAATAGAATCACGAGCGTAGCGAGTGATTCTAGGTTAGAATCCTGAGCGTAGCGAGGGATTCAAAGACACGAGATGTAAATAGCTTTGGTCTCGTGTGACACATACAACTTTTCACCTCAACAGCGAGAACATAATCAAATGGTTAGTGTGCACAGACATATATTTTTATACTTATGACGGATAAATACACGTTTGTAGCGAGAAAATTGTAGTCCGGAGCTTCATAAAAAAACTTTTTAACCTTAGATGGCAATTCGTGCCCTACCGACACATTCTCTCCAAAAATTCAATAAGTTTGGGATAGGTTTCGATGTGCACGTCAACTTTTGTCTTTATTGTGGTTTTCAACATTGCGTAAATACTCCACATTGTAGACGGTTGTTCCGTTTGTGATTGTGATAATTTAATGAAGTAAGTACGCTAACAGTACAGTGTTTGCACCCTTTGCAAGTCTCCATTGCTTAAAAATATCATACTTACGCTTTTAGATATTTTTCGCGAGACTTTTCAGGCAGGAAACTTAATTCTGCATTTTTTACACGCTCTACTTTAATGCTTCCGGTGTTAAATAGCAGACTTCGTCACTGGACTCACTCATATTTATTTATTATTAAGCACTTTTATAATATTCAACGTGTATCGAAAGTAGATAGCGTAACAGAACTATAAACAAAAGCAATAAAAAAGAATCCCGCTATTTTTTAAAGATGCGTTCTGATACTGGCCCCGCGGTTTATGTAACAAAATTAAAGATTGTTAAAACGATAAATCATGTAGATGGGTACATGATTAACTGCGTATTTTTTAATGAAATATTGTGTTTATTTCATTATAAAAAATATAATTCGATTATAAAAATATAATAATCACATTTAAAACTTTTAAGTTTTTAACAGATTTTTACAATTTTACGGTTATATGTGTATCCGAACGTTTTATTGTTTGTTTCTTTTAGGGCCTACTAGGTATGGAATTTGAAAATCGAACTTATAATCAACTTGTTTCTATCTCTCGCTTTTTTCGTATCGAAGTGAAAGTGGCAGAACAAAGTGAAGTTCAATTCTATCGAATGTTGTGAGTAGACCCAGCACTGCTCAAGGCATTTAAAAAAAATAATTAAAAAGCTACTTTGCCTCACGCTCGCAGCAAAATTGAATTTTGCTCACTGTTTTTAAGCAGCAAAACCTGCTTGTTTGAGCTGCTGAGGTGAAAAATATTTTTTATCGAATAAACAGCCTGGTGAAGGTCCCTCCTATTCGGATCTTAGGGCCATGTTAATAAACTGATCTCGACTGTAAGGCCTGTCTCAAGATGTGTCAAAAAATGACACTTTCCTATGGTTTGACGTTTACTTTGACGTATCTTGTGACGGGCATCTTGGTCAAGATGAGTTTATTAATACGGCTCTTATGACCGTTCTTTATGTTCTTTACTGTTACGGTCGCCGTATGCAACATGCGGCGGACGACTCAATGTAATTGCCGCTTAACATAGATGTATAATAAACATAATAAAAATAAAAACTGTCGGGTTTTAGAAGCTTGCTTGTTATTATTTAAAATTTGCCTGCGGCTCTGTCCACGAAAAAGATGTTTTTAGGGTTCCATAGTAAAACTATAGGGGCGCTTATAGTTTCGCCATGTCCGTCCGTCCAGCGCAGTGTCTATAGTACCATTGATTTGTACCGTCAATGGGACTAGTGATACTACTATGTGTCCTTAGTACACACAGCAACACACCTAACTAACCATTGGAGGCAGAGCAGAGAGAAAATATCAATGCTTGACAGGGATGTAGATATTTTTTTCATATTATAGGTAGTTATTTGTGCAACAAGAGAGCAAAGTTGGTTTTTGCTGCGAGTGTTGTTTTTGAATCCCGAGTAAGCGAAGGATTCTATAAATAGAATCACGAGCGTAGCGAGTGATTCTAGGTTAGAATCCTGAGCGTAGCGAGGGATTCAAAGACACGAGATGTAAATAACTTTGGTCTCGTGTGACACATACAACTTTTCACCTCAGCAGCGAGAACATAATCAAATGGTTAGTGTGCACAGACATATATTTTTATACTTATGACGGATAAATACACGTTTGTAGCGAGAAAATTGTAGTCCGGAGCTTCATAAAAAAACTTTTTAACCTTAGATGGCAATTCGTGCCCTACCGATACATTCTCTCCAAAAATGCAATAAGTTTGGGATAGGTTTCAATGTGCACGTCAACTTTTGTCTTTATTGTGGTTTTCAACATTGCGTAAATACTCCACATTGTAGACGGTTGTTCCGTTTGTGATTGTGATAATTTAATGAAGTAAGTACGCTAACAGTACAGTGTTTGCACGCTTTGCAAGTCTCCATTGCTTAAAAATATCATACTTACGCTTTTAGATATTTTTCGCGAGACTTTTCAGGCAGGAAACTTAATTCTGCATTTTTTACACGCTCTGCTTTAATGCTTCCGGTGTTAAATAGCAGACTTCGTCACTGGACTCACTCATATTTATTTATTATTAAGTACTTTTATAATATTCAACGTGTATCGAAAGTAGATAGCGTAAAACAGAACTATAAACAAAAGCAATAAAAATAATCCCGCTATTTTTTAAAGATGCGTTCTGATACTGCACCCGCGGTTTATGTAACAAAATTAAAGATTGTTAAAACGATAAATCATGTAGATGGGTACATGATTAACTGCGTATTTTTTAATGAAATATTGTGTTTATTTCATTATAAAAAATATAATTCGATTATAAAAATATAATAATCACATTTAAAACTTTTAAGGGTTTAACAGATTTTTACAATTTTACGGTTGTTAGTGTATCCGAACGTTTTATTGTTTGTTTCTTTTAGGGCCTACTAGGTATGGAATTTGAAAATCGAACTTATAATCAACTTGTTTCTATCTCTCGCTTTTTTCGTATCGAAGTGAAAGTGACAGAACAAAGTGAAGTTCAATTCTATCGAATGTTGTGAGTAGACCCAGCACTGCTCAAGGCATTTAAAAAAAAAAATTAAAAAGCTACTTTGCCTCACGCTCGCAGCAAAATTGAATTTTGCTCACTGTTTTTAAGCAGCAAAACCTGCTTGTTTGAGCTGCTGAGGTGAAAAATATATTTACATCCCTTTCAAGCATTGGCACTTATTCTCAGCTCCGTCTTTAATGGTCAGTTAAGTGTGTGGGCGACTGTACCATTAAAAGAGATACTAGTCTTTTTTACAGTCGCAAATTTCGAAATAGGTAGGTAGGTTTAGGTTATGTTAGTTTTGCAGCAGGCCCGAAGGGCCAAACCAACCAGAAGCAGACAAAACACTCTGAAGCACTCTGTGAAAATGTCGTGTATCTCTTTTAATGGTACTAAGGACACATAGTAGTATCACTAGTAACATTGATGTTACAAATCAATGGTACTATAGACACCGGGGGTCCGTCCGTCCCTAGCTTTGCTCAGAAACTCTAGTTCTAAAAAGCTGTTATTTGGGATGAATAAGTGTCTAAACTATGAAGACATCATAATTTAGATTGACTTATGGTTATATTTATTAATCTCGTGCTTGATATAGTGTTGTGGTAACGGTACTTTCGAATCTCTTTCCTTTTCTCATTGCTTTGTCATTAAGGTTTTAAGCAGTGGTCGATTACTGTTGTTTGTGTTAATAAATAAAACATGAATAAGCACTATAACTATTTATTCCTTACTTATTATTCCAAAACTTAGTGTACCTACAAAACTTGACCGCGTTTATCCGAGTTGTTGTCCTTTGCCCATGCGGTAGTAAAATCCTTTCATGTCCATAAGCTCGGCGTGAGTGCCCTTTTCGACGATTTTGCCTGTAAATTACATAATTACTTTTATAAGTTCGGCTATGAAACATAGATATTGAAACCCCAGTAGGCGTACAGAGGGTACAGTCACCAGTAATAATATATTATCCAAAATTGGGCTCAAAAATATCTGACACGTCTCTTACTAGAGGCATCAGAGCGTGTCAGATTTTGTTGAGAGCAACGTTGAATAATATATTATTACTGGTGACTGTACCTTATACCTTAGCTGTTGCCTGAGGCTCCATCGGCAAGAAGTCATCCGGGGATTTTAAAAGCTATCTCTATACTAAATAGGCTATTTGACTAGTTTTAGAAAACCTTTTTAAATGATTATTTATTTCATAAGAAGCACTTAACATTGATATTTCCGTGAGATGCTACTGTAGTACTTATCAATAAAAATATATGTTAAAGTTTAAATTTTCAAAACCGCGCAAAAAACGCTGTTTCTACTATGGCGCTGGCCATTTGACAAGTGTGATGTCACGCGCAAGTAAACAATAACAAATCATTTGAAGAGCCCTTATGATCTGTGGTTACTTACGTGTGACGTCACCAGCGAGTCACCACGGCTACATAGCAATCACATAGTTTCTGCCACAGATGAAATTCCAGAATATATAACAATGTTCTTCGTGTAATATCTAATAAGATTATCACAGTTTGTAGTATATTTTCAATTTTGTCAAATAGCCTATTGCATTAAAATGGATTCATCGTTTTAGTGGTGAAAGTGTAACAGGCAAACAAGTAAACTAACAAACGCACAAACAAAGTTACTTTGAGTCTGTTATATAAGTATAGTAAGAAAGTTTGAATATACGTACGCTATACTTTAGCTCTAAATTCAATTCAATTCAATTCATTTATTTCATAAACGATTAATTAATTTTGTTTTAATAAACTTATCTTAAAACAAATACATATGTATATAAAACAATCTAATTCTTACATTAAAATTAAATAAGAATTTTTTTTAAAAAACACTTAGTACAGGCACCAGCATAAATATATAATCCAACATTGGGCGCAAAGATATCTGACAGGTCTATTACTAGAGGTATAAGAACGTGTTAGATATTTATGCGCCCAATGTTGGATAATATATTATTGCGTCTGACTGTACACTTGTCATATACTAATAAAAACTAAGAAATAAAGTAAGCCCTTTTACTCAGCATTATATTCATATGCATTAAATAATACATTCAAATTAAGCCGAATATGGGCAACCAGGGAAAATAATTCATGTAGTTTCGTAAATTGGTACAGTTATACCTTGCGGTATCCAGATGAACATACTAAAAGTCCTCAAGTTTGGGGGTGTGCTGAGGGTGTAAGGGTACCTTTTTTTCTGATTTTTGCTCATATCTCGAATATCTGTACCAATATCATTATGATTACTTCTGACTAAAGTTACCTACAGGGTGTTTAAGTTAACAAGGAGATAAAATATTGACGATTTAAGAAGTAAAAACGAAATAGGTTTTATTTTTTTATTTATAAATATAAAAAGCAAATCATTCCGTCTGTATTAACTTACTCATCGTCTTCTACATCGACATCTTCGTCTTCTACATCTATGACATCTGCAGATACACCATTTGTACATGAACCCAAGCAACCGAAGCATACCTACTAGACTGCATGAAATACCGGCTTTTTGACGGCTTTGGAGGATCAGTGGTGGTAATGGTTCGAGGGTTCCATCAGCTCCTCGCTTCCAACCCCACATTTCAGGAGGCATTTCGTTACCCAGCCACTCTTGTACTTGGTGGAATACTCGTAATGCGTGATATTTTGCTGACCCTCGAGTAAACAAAAAGTGAATATCGATGGCTGTTCAGATCAAGCCGAGTACTGCGCACGATACCTCGTCAAAAACATCGCTTCATTGTTTTCGATGTTAATGTTGGGTCATAGAAAATGGCTGCTATATCCTTCATTATTGGTTTTTTCTCAAACAGCTTTACAATTGGCAGTTTGCCTATGCTGTAAATTGCTGAGGTTGTGTCACAGCCGTTACAACTATGTAGGAAAAGAATAGCACTACAAAATGAGAGTTTTTGGAGTTCTTGTGACGGAAATATCATGTTTTCCACTTTCCCTCTTCCTGGCTTGACAAGGAGTATTTGCTTCTCTGGTGGTGATAGAGTCATTAGAAGAACTACTAAATCCACACCCACTTTCGGCGCTTATTTAAGACTTAGAAGGGTGGTATTAAAGAGCTATATAACTTTTATAGTGTCATTAAAGCGTTAAATAATGGCGCTGGAGAAGGATATAATATAACCCTGATATACCCCTGAATTAGGCATGACTTTTTAGATGCTAAGGGTCGATAATGGCGGTAAAAAAGAGTTAGGAGGCTATAAGAGCGCTATTATAGCAATTACAACTGTACCAATTTTCTAAAACTACTTACACGTATGATTTCCCCTGATTTTATTAATTTTCTTAAATTAATCTTCCTGAATAGAATTAAAACACTCCTTGAGCAAGAATGCCTTTAATTTGGTTTTAAATGTGCGCTATTAGCGAGCGATTTAGCCTAGAAACCCGCGAAATGTCTTACTATATTGTAACCTAGGCGTGATTGACGGCGGCAAGTCTTTTCTTCTTGTCGCTAGACGCTTTCTTCTTTCATCGGGTGTTTCTGTTTTTTAATGTGCACCTCCTAAGACCCACCATACAACGAAATTTGTCAATGCAATATGAATCTACTGCGAATGAAATAAAGTCAATTTTCATATTTGATCGCGAGTTCTAAAAACAAAAGAAATTTTACTTTACTTCCTTTGCACTAGATCTTTATTTCAATGGCAGTATTTTGTACTATTTTTAGTACAAGAACCCTCAGGAGGTTATCTAAATCCGCCAGCATCACCAAGATTATAAAGGCATGGAATAGTTAGTACTTACCCATTTGAAATTAATTTAGAAATTACCTTTGTCCACTACACAGATGATATCAGCATCTTTAATTGTTGAGAGTCGATGAGCTATTGTAACACACGTCCTTCCTTTCGCTGCTTTCTCCAAAGCCTCGGTTACAGCCTAAAAAAATAAGGTACTTACTTGCATAAAAATATTAAACTGATTCAACGTTACCTACTTCGAAAAATTATAGCAAGCTTGTTTTGAATATGACCCTGGCTATATATTTACCCGCTCGCTGCTGGCGTCGAGCGCGGAGGTGGCCTCGTCGAGCAGCAGCAGCCGCGGCGAGCGGATGAGCGCGCGCGCGATGCATACGCGCTGCTTCTGTCCGCCGGATAGCTGCGCGCCGCTTGACCCGAGATGCGTGTCGTAACCCTGAAAAATATGGGTGCGACTCATAAAATATAACGAAATTGTAGATAATATTATAAACGTTCATACGATGTAATGAACGTTAGGTACAGCAACAAAAACTAATTCCAAAAGGTATAATGCTTAAAAAAATTAGTTAATTTATGTATTTCATATTTTATTTATAGCTTATACAAGTTGTAGGTATGCAGTTTAATAGGTAGGTACCCCTAGCGTGGTTCCTTTTGCTGTGAATGGTCAGAAATATTGTGAAGTCTTTGAACGGCAAAAAGGTAAATTAGGATTCCCTTACGGATGTTGTAAGAAACGGGTCGGAAGCGGTGGCGGGCATACGGGTGTCATGAGAGACGGATCTTTTAGCATACAGATGATATGAGAACCGGGTGTTTTCACATACTGATGCGATGAGAAACGTGTCTTACGGGTATCATGAGATTCATGAGAGATCGAGTCCTACTACGTAATTACGAAAAGGAAAATGATGGTCATAGCGCTGGATTTTTAAAATGCATATGATACAATGTGACCGTTATTATATTTGCCATACTTTAGAACAGGGGTTCCCAAACTTTTTTTTCTCATAGACCACTTCAAAAGTTAACTAGTTCTGATAGACCATACCCCTCCCTACACCACATTCCTACCATATTCCTAAAACTCGGCAAAAATGTGAAGATTACGTAGACCCCCGTCGAGTCTCCTGTGGACACCTGGGTGTCCACCTGGACCACTTTGGGAACCCCTGCTTTAGAACCTCAAGATAATGAAAACTTAATCTTAAGGCAGTTATTATCTTCTTTCGAGAATATAGTTTTAAATTTCCGATATTTTAATAAATTAAGAAGTTATTAAAGATTAGGAAAATTTGAGAAATGGTGTCACCCGATATTTACTTATCTATATATTTACTTTATTTGTTTAAAGAACGTGCGGTTAGACCTTTGGTGCTTTAGGTTAAAAATAGTTATAATTTATGATTTCAAAACTTGAAATCTAATCCGTAATAACGTAGCAATGTATTAAAATACACCATAGTTCCAAAATATCAACGCATTTAAATCAAATCCATACTTTCTAAGCTACTACAGCATTTCTCGTTTTAAATTTAAAAACTTTGACTCTTCGTATTAAAAAAGACTATTTATACCGAGGTGGCATCTTATCTCAAAAGTTGGCGCAATTGATCAAGATCGGCTTAAAATAGCTATAACTTAATATTTTGCAATATTACTATAAAACAAACGTTATATAAGCAAACTAGAACACTTGCTTGATTGATAATGACAAAAATATTTGACGGAAACAGCTTCCATTTTATGAAAAAAAAAATTAAAGACGAAAATCTCCTTAAGGGTTCATTCACTGGTACGCTTACCCTACTACTTATTACGACCATAAATAAAATTACAGCTGTATTGATCAAAGTTTCAATTAAAATTGTACCGAGCGTCCAGTGACACCCTCATAACTGAAGAGTGGTTTTATTGTACCTACAAATAAATACAGCTTGGTGTAGTCGTAAACAGTTCTGATATTTGATGCAATTTGAGTAATAACGATGAAATGCTGTTTAAGATGAGATGAGGTGTTGTTGTGTTTTTAGGAAGTAAATGAAATTTTTAGTTCGATAAATTTGAATTTAAATAGATATTTTAAATCCAGATTGAACACTGTTCGCCATTAGCGACATAATAATAACCAAGCTAGCATATCTATTGACTAAATCTCTAGGCTTAACTGTTACCTGCGGCAAAGACACGATAAAATTGTGGATGTTGGCAGCCTTAGCGGCGGCGACAATATCGGGCATGGGGACGGAGCGCGAGTTGTCGCCGAAGGCGATGTTCTCGGCGAGCGAGCGGTCGAACAGCACCGGCTCCTGCTGCACCACGCCCAGCTGCTTGCGCAGCCGCGGCAGCGCCAGCGTCCGCCGGATGTCGCGCCCGTCCAGTTCCTACCACGAAACAAAAATTGAGTCTCTGGAATGTAAATGAATCGAATTGATTCCTAAATGGTCTGTTTTTAATTTGTTTTGATAAAACTTGAAGTGATGCGACAAATAAATACGTTCTCACAATGGTGCCAGAGTTGGGGTCATAGAACCGCTGCAGCAACTGCAGCACAGTGGACTTGCCGCAGCCAGACGCGCCGACCAGCGCCACCGTCCTGCCCGCCGGCACCTGCAGCTCCAGGCCTCGGAGGACCTTCTGATGCGGACGAGTTGGGTAGCTAAACTCAGCCTCTTTGATACTGAAGTTCCCAGTCGCAGACTGAACAGAAAAATATGTTTACAGTAGGGTTACACTTCTACTTAACGGATTTTTTGGTTTAGACTGCAGGTAGGTACACTGTTCTATCTCTCGTGCTTATATTCTCCTCCGCGAGTCTAACCAACCAATTTTTCTGAACACGAACATTTTGTAAGCTATTAAAACTGTCGTCCCTCAGTCTTCTATACTGGTACCTACTTAACTTACCCAGTCTGGGGAGTCAGTAACCCCGGGCTCGGTGAAGACGCTGGGTTGCCGGTGGATGACGGAGAGGATCCTGGCGGCGCAGTCCTTGGCCGCGTTGAACCCGGGCGCGTACACCAGTGACTGCCCCAGCATGTAGGCTCCGTACATTACCGACTCCGTCACTCTTTAACAACCAATTGGGATACAACTGATTTTAATAATGTATGAAATTTATTTTGGTATAGTTTTATATAAAACAAATTAAACCCCTCAAATATTTTACTTTGTAAGCACAATTATTCAGACAGTGAGGTGAAATTTCTCTTGAACGACTCTTGAAACTTTGGGTATCTAACCTTCGGGAAAGGAAGATGGCCGATTGATGTCTGGCTTTTATTTTTGTTTATTATATTTACTGATTATCTTCTCACTCATTTGACATTGGCGAAATAACTGCGAAACCGCGGTGGACAGCAATTAATAAAAAGACTATTATTCTTATACCTAATTAACAGAATAAATTGCTGAATCCATTTCTGTTTTAGGTTATCTGTGATAAATAATTTTAATTTGTCAGGATATGTTTTCCAAGAAGTCGAGCATGTGGGCATGAACATTTATTTATTGAAAAGACTCATACTTACAATACAAATGTATCCCTTATCAATAAAAATGGAAGACCGAGCGGTGTCGCTCGGGTTGAAAATCAATTTTCCCAAAAATTACCACTTGATAGATCGATTTAATCACCTCCGTAAACCCCACACCCACATAAAACCCTTTGGAAAGAAAACGGGCACTTTTGATTGTTTCAAGTACGTTAAATATACCTACTATAACTAAACAAGATTTCATGCTACAAAATGGGTCAGATAATTTATCTATGTTTTAGTTTCGTTTTGAAGACAGTATATTTATCATTTTGCATGACTACGCCGAGCGCACAGTGGCGCCCTCATCACTATTATTGTGTTTTCTAATAAAATAAAGTATTTTCTCGAAATCAGACGGTGCATTTTTGTACTACAAATGAAAACACAACTTATAGGACATATCACATAGTTTAATAACAATTGACCTTTGAGTTATCAACTTAACGGAAAAAAATGGCCACCTTTTCCCGTTAAGCTGACTACTCATACGGTAATTGTTATCAAAGTTTGTTACGTATCCCATAAATTGTGTTTTTACTTGCTCTACAAAAAAGCATCGTCCGATTTCAAGAAAATACTTTATTTTATTAGAAAACACAATAATAGTGATGAGGGCGCCACTGTGCGCTCGGCGTAGTCTTATGCCAAGAACATCTCAATAATAATGTAATGTTAGTTGGCGGATTTTACTCGTCATTGTTACGTTGTAAATAAAATATCTACTAAGTACAAATAATTAGTCACGAATGTTTCTTACAGGAATACTTTGGAGTACGCTAGGCCTTCCCTGGCCACGAGAATACCGCCGTAAACCGTGCAACTGCAGAAGGCGACGAAGGGCACGTAGAGGCCGAGCCCCAGCACCAGCCCGCGCCAACGTGACTTCTTGGCGATAGCAGTGCAAGACTGTCCCAAGGATGACTCGAACTTCTGCATAAAGTTCAACTCCACGCCTAAAACGACAAACAGCAGTTAATCATTAATGTTTCTGAAGAGAATTCAATAAGGTCATGGTATAAAACCTGACTAGGTCTCTGGACGCCCAAAAAACTTTGTGCTACAAATGAAAACACCGTCCGATTTCAAGAAAATACTTTAGTTTATTAGAAAAAACAATAATAGGTAGTAATGATGGCGCCACTGTACATCCGGCGTACGCTAAGTATAGATGAATTACCGAGAGCGTGGAATTGCATATGTAGTGGTAACATGTCTTTACAGGCATTCTATATTTAAATTTCGTCTACTTCTTATACCATCAGCATAAAAAGAGTTTTGTTATATATTAAATAAGTAAGTACAAAAATAATGTCAGTGTCAAATTGTAAATACTTTTTACAATGCACTAAAATATACGTCTTATTTTATTGTACATACATACATACCTTCACGCCTGTAATCCCAGAGTGGGGTAAGCACAACTTTAAAAACTATTTTATTGGATACTCGCAATTTTCAGAATTATTTTGTCTGGGCACGTGCAACTAACTGTAAGTTACACAGTTTGCAAAAATTATGGCAGAAAGTAACAGTAATTTTGGTCCGATTGAGAGTCAAAGTAAACAAATAATTTTAACTGTCATAATCATATATATTTTGAACTCGAACTAATGAAAAATTTAAATTCACCTTACACCGCTGCCCAATTCCTCCGAGTAAGAAAAAGTTACGTACGGTCCGTCGGCAGTAGATGATTTTGATCAAGAAGTCATCACAGGAGAACTATACTACTTCACTTACTGCTGAGTTTCTAGCGGCGTTTCGAAGCGCTGGTAGATTCTTGACGGGTAAAAGTGCCCGTGTAGCCTACTTACTGAATAAGTGTCTTTATCTTATCTTTATATATAATTTTCATCTGTCCCATAAGCAATTTCCAACCTTAAAGATGAAATAAATGATAGCGACTAAAAGCAAAAAAAGATATACTTATTCCACTTGTTTAGGGTAATCTCATTAAATTTATAAGAAAACTTAAGTAAATGGTTTTCCTTTTCATGCGAACGGTACAACCACTACATATGCAATTCCACGCTCTCGGTAATTCATCTATAACAATAAACTTTAACTTCCGTTAAAACTTTTGAAAAGTAACGTTTAACGAAGTAAGTACTTTTTATGTAACGGATTAACGATTAACGAAGCTAACTTTTTGATTAACTGTGCCCAGCTCCGCTAAAATCTCGCTGAAAAAGGCGAATTATTTTAGTCAATGTCATTAAGAAAGCGAATTTGCATTTTGAGCATATTATTTACGGCAAATCGCGCGGGGCATTGACCCTAACATACCTTAGACATACCTAAACAAAAAAGTTTTTGTTACAGATGACGACAACAAGCAAAAATCTTCTGGTGTCGATGAGTCGCCAAGATCAAGTCACGGACAAATCAAGCAGACCATGCACGGAAGTCAAGTGTGAAAGTAAATTAGGTAAGTAGGTATTATAACTACCTTCTTAACTGTTTGCCGCAGAATTTAACGCGTTCCTACCTACATACGATAGCGATTACAAGGTACGGTCGGCCTTATAAGTCGATGGACACTTTAGTGCTCAGTCACTTTAACCTTATATTTCAGCTGCTGCACTAATCTGTCAAAGGCATTACAGCGACAAGGTACAAAACCGACGTGACTGGTATCTATGTCACTTAAAAACTCAATACTATTTCAAATTTAAATACTTAGCGTATTGTCTTAAGTTCATATTATACAAAATAATTTTGAGTAGAGTGTAATGCAATAAGTTTATAGATGTTGAAGTAAGAAACTTTATTGATTTAAAGTTGTTGCATACTAAGTGTCACAATTGCTTTTAATTATTTAAATTCAATTTATGAGATGTAATCGAACGGCGACCGATTGTTTGGAAAAACAATCTGTGAGTCGCCCCTAGGCTAGTGAATGTAACACACTATACATTGTATAAGATTTAAGTATAATAAAAGTATACGATAATCACCAAGATTCTTCTTTCCATTACCCCTTTTTTCACAGTACCCATGCAAGGTCATCGTTGTCGCAATATCTACGGCCTTGATTGACTTAGGTAATTAAAAACAAATGTTGGAAGAATTTTAACTTTAACATTAATAGGTATGGTACCATCGAGTTGGTATGATGATCGAGACGGGAGGTGGCCATAAGAACTCCTCAATGGCTTATAGTAGGCCCATAGAGTTTGGACTCGTTTGAGTCTTCTTTTAATAGCGATTTTGTTATAGTGGAACAAGTACAAGTGGTAAAGGCATTATACAGGAGGGGTACCACGGCTGGTTTAAGTCACTCACCTGCGAGAGCGATATCGTAGATCGGGCGCCAGACGTGGCCGCAGCCGAGACTAGCAGCTAGCAGCGATGAAGAGTAAATTAATCTACTCTTACATAATTTTTGTAACAACCGCAACTTTTTTTTTTGTTTTGGTTGAAGTTTTAAAGATACCCTAATAAACTACTTTTAAAACCTATGTGATGTTTATTTTTGTTTTAACCACAAATTACAACAGACTACACCAATGTCTGTCTCAATTTTGCTTTTTATCTAATAAACACCTTATTAGTAAACGTAATTCGATGAAACTTTGTAAACAAATAGGTTAAAGTCTTGAGTAGTGCATACGTTACAAAACATAACGCTATACCTATCTTGTAGAAGTGGGGCAGTCGGTAAAGTTAGTTACAGGACAAAACATACTAGTAACATATTATATGGATTAATACTGCCTACACCTATTCGTTTAAAAGATACGAAATTATATTACTGTTCAATACACATTGAACATGAATACAGCTACAGTCATGTTGTAATTAATGTTCACCTTTATTATTATTTTTAGTGCTGCCACCTGGCAACACCATCTTCCGTTTCATATCAAAATCTCAACGCGAGCACACATGCTTTTGTTATAAAATTGTTTGTTTTATAAATAAACTGAGTTTTCAGTATTGTCTGTTTTATTTACCTACTTAACAATTACTCTACAGCAACCTTTTTTACAAAACCCTTAATTTTACCCATTTGTTTTAAGAATATACAGATTTTTTATGTACAGTTTTTATTACTAATGACCTCTCTTTAATAAAAATTCTAATATAATTTACTTAGAATTGGGTTTGACCAGAAAAACACTCTAACCGTGAAATGCGTTTTTCTCAAAACTATACTTCATGCAGTTAGTCGGTTGTAGAAGTACGGTGACGATATTTTAGGTTTAAACGAAAATTGTAATTAACATAATAATACCAATGGTTTGTTCCGGTTCTGCGGTTGATAAGTACCTACCTAAACTCTGGACGGTTCTGATGCTGACCACGGCTTCGGTGGCAATAGAAGTGGCTGCCTCTAACGCCTCGCGCTCGTCCACTTGAGACTGCTGAGACACGATGCCCTCAAGCCAGATACTTCCCACCATCTAAAAGCAGAGAAAATCCTATGACCCGAGCTAAAGCCAAACAGGTCGTAACGGGATTATAATATAGTTGAACTTGCCAATGGGTTTTGTGGTTCAATATTTGAAATCCATAAGTAAAGGTTCGGGCATAGGGTGAGTACCTACTCTTAAAAATGCCATTACAAATACGTTGTATTATACCCCAAAAACAGAAATATGTACATAAATTTTGTCGTCTTGGAGCAGGGAAGGAGCAAAATCCACTAAGTCCGTTTTGATAATTAAGTTTTTGTAATTGGCTACGAAAAAGGATGTGGGTGATTCTTATTCTTATGTGTTTTTGTGTGAGTTGTAAGAATTGAATATTTTATGCAGGGAAATCAGTAAACTGTATATAAATTTACTTAGTAAATTACCTGTAATATCATGTCTGAATATAATTTTCTACATAAAATGAATAGAAAGATATTTAAAAAAAATTACAAGTCCAAAATGTCACGGACCGTGTAGTGTGAGATTGCCGGATTTGGAAATAATATATTTTTTTCTGAAGAGATGTCATGTTGTTTTGCGTAATATTACAGCAATTCCGCAAGACTAATATATGTTCTAAGCGGCTGATAAAAAAAAATACAACAAAATTGATCCATTTATGATTTTGAGCAACATAAAGTTTGTGAGTAATTTTTGTGTCACGACCATGTGCGATACTATAAAAATGTGGTACTCGGTAGAAAAGTATCTTTGATGTTAGTAACCCTTTTTAATATTTTTTAGAACAGCAACACTGTCTTCATGTCAGTTTTGCTAATGGCTGAATGTAGTGTGTGTCTCGCAAAAAAAAACATCTCATTTATTTGAAAAAAGGGACAATCTTAACACGTCAACGCCGTGTACGAGTTTTGAAGGTAAGTACCAGTGCCACGCTATTGTTTTTAACATAATTTGTACCTCTTACAATGCTGTTTAAGATAATTACTTAAGATTTGCGAAATCATGGCCAGTTTATAGGTTATATCGAACACGTTTCAAATTGTCACGGCCATGGTATGAAAAAAATGTCACCACCATGGACTGTTTGAGTACATGGTCGTGACATAACAACGCGTGGTTGTGACATTCCATTTTACTTTAATAATATAATGGTTTTTAGGGATCCTGATAAAGGGGAAAATGGTAAAAAATGAACCCATAAGGTGAGTATTAAGAAGATGTCACAATTGTGTGTGATTTAATTATTTGATGTTCTGAAAGAAGTTATACCAAATAAAAACTGTTGATTAAACCAATTTAGTGTCCTTTATTTTTCAATCACTTTAAACTGAGATGACATAAATTTAATAACATTAATATTAACCTATACAGTGAAAATTTTAAAACTGTCACGTCCATGTCATACCTACAGTGTCACAGCTACGTTCAGAGGCTCTACTTTGAAATCCGTAATTCGAACTTCGTCTATTGCTATCCCTTTAGCCCTCGACGCGTCACTAATTCGCAAGAAAGTGATGGGGCGATCCGAAGTTCGAATTACTGATTTCAAAGTAGAGCCCCAGTAATGTCACAAGGTACAATCTGTCACATCCGTGTTTATGTACCTATTTTTTTTTACCTTTCCTGACGGCATTAAGCTTGTTCATATGAATCGAAAATATGCTTTTGGTATATACTTTCGATGTACATCGCAATAATTATGTCGTAAAAAAAAACTATTTTTTTTTTGATGTATCTGGAATCTTTTTAAGAATCACCCATGTCACAACGTAACTAAATATGATTACCTTACACCGTTTTACCTCTTGTCTTAATATTTTTTCATCTTAACTATACTGGTACGGCATGCTAGAATAGTTTTGAAAATAAAGCCCAAAAATGAGAGGTGTATCTTACAATCGGCAGGAAGGAGGCGCCGACCAACGTGAGCTTCCAGTCGTAGCAGACGGCGATCAGGAACCCGATGGCGACGGAGCTGACGCCCTGCAGCACGAGCCCCACGCGCAGCCCCGTGGCGCCCTGCACCTCGGCCGCGTCGCCGCTCAGCCGCGCGCACAGGGCGCCTACCGTGTTGCTCTCGCGGTCGAAGTATCCTATTTCCTTTGGAGACATTTGAAATCTTGAGGTTTACCTTATGACTTTCTGAAGAGAACTGTAGAAAAATGGTCCATAGACTAGTTGTTGCTTCTTGAGCAGAGGGGTCTGGTGATAATAAATCCTATGTACAGTTACAGATCTGATACGGCTCTAGAGGCATAAGAGCGTGTCATATATTTTTGAACGGTATGTTGAGTATTTTAGTAGGTAGGTTTCTGGTGACTGTACGAGAAATAAAAAGTAAAGTCGATTAAGTAAGTCCCTTCTCATTTTTGAAACCCTAACAAGTAGAATCAGAAAGTGGTAAAAGAGTTTCTTGATCGACTACACATACTTAAAAGTACTTATTCATAAAATGGGGCTTCTTATCTCCTAATATATACGTCAACTTCTGGGTTACCCCTTATACCGGTATAGTGCAAGACGTTCTGCAGCAAAGTGGAGCGACGACTACGCTTGACAGCCGAGTATTATCAGTGAAAACGCGCGACGGCCCATGTTATTTGGTGCTCATTGGTGAAAATCTATGTAGGTAACTAACAGTGATGATGATGAACAGGAATGTCAAAATGATCGGTAACCTGATGGAGTAAGCTGGAGAAGTACTCCTGACGCAGGCGCGTGGTCATCCTCAGCCCAGCGTTGGTGAAGGTTACGCTCTGCAGACACATTGACACGCCCGCTACGGCCGCCACCACCAAGAATATGCCCGAGTAAAGGTCCGCCAAATATACAATCAAATCTTCATCTTTCATTCCAAATATCTGAAATAAATCCTCATGTTTCAATGAGATCATTAGGTTCTATAAAAAACGAAAACCACGCCAAAGACACAGCGGGTGACTGTTATATTTCCTGGCAAAGATCTGCTATCTGCTGCTTTAAATACTTTACGTGTGGCCTAGCCTGGGTTTCTACCACCTTACACAACGATATCACCGTGGCGACACGCTCGTAGAATAGTGGCAGGATATAATTATCGTCACGATAAACTATGCTCTTGGAGGTGGCACCTTAGCCGATTGTTTGTACGGTTATAGAATCTTTGAGATTTTATCTACAGTAATCTATAAGTACTAATACATGTATACAAGGTGGAAGTAATCAAAGGGTAATAAAGGGGAAGTACGAGAACCTCAAATCCTTGAGATAGCTAATTTTACGTACCGTACACACGCAGGTACCTACTGCAAATTACAATATGTAGCAGGCAGTTGCATATTGTTGTGTTCAGAAATTATCATATTCTTACATTTCAACTAACTCACAACAAAAACATTTAAAAAAAATGGTAAAATTAGATAAATGTTAGATTTCAAAGACGCTTTTATTTCTAACACCAAATTTTTCTTAGAAAGAGTTTGCCCATAATATTGATCTTATCGATTAGTTTAGTAAAAAAGTGAGTGTTTATTTTTTGTATTTTGAGTTGGGTAATTCCCGGAAGTAAGGCTGGTAAAATTTTCAAAATAAAAACTAAATGCAGTTATTAAATAAAAAAAGTAAAAGAATGTTTCCTAAGCAAAATTACCTATCTCAAGGATTTGAAATATTTCCCCTTCATTACACTGCAACTATTTAAAATTCTTACACCATTGGAAATATAGGATCGTTATTCCAAATGGACATAGGGTAATATTAATTGTATATTACTCAACCCGAGCGAACTCGGGACGGGCCGCTTGTCCTTTATAAAGAACTCACAAAACTTGAATAGACAGCGGTTCACCAGTTCTCATATCGATATGGAATGTACGATACCGCGCTGGTATAGCCGAAGAGCAGAGCGAAGACCGGGAAGCAGGTGCCCTGCACGGTGGCGGCGACAGCGCCGACGGCCAGCAGCGGCCACTCCGGCGCGTTCAACTTGAGCAGCTGCCAGTCGCTCAAGGGCTGGGCCTCCTAGTAATTACAAGTTTTCAATTCGATTAAACATTATCAGATATAGTTGTAAGATTCACTTAAAGTTATTCACTTAAAACGAGATGCTTTGCCCGTATTGTATTGTTAAATATTGCTGCTCTACGTCTTGAACCTTTAAGCTCACCCTTTATCGCTCTTACAAATCGTTGGTTTAGCTCTTAGTGATATATTTTGCTTCTCTACCCTCTTTTGTCACCAAAAGTTGTAAGTGCTGCTGCCTGTAGTGCCTTTATACGATTATCTCGTTAAATTCTAAAACAAGTTCTAATTGACACCTAAACGTTTGTTTGGTTGTTTATATTTACTTGTATTTACAACCTATTTAAACCTCTCACATTCGCATGACCAGATGGTTTATTATGGATATATGTTATTGTTGCTGACTGTACTTGTAACACTGGTGATAAACCCAGTATTAAAACTCGACAGACGTAGGTAGCTTTTCATATATTATATAGAAAGAGAGAAGAAAATGATATATTTTTCCGTACACCTAAACAAAAACATACTTAAAGAAAAGGTACTAAGGACTACGTAAAAAATATTTAACCAATTTTCATTAAATGCCTCAAAGGAGGAGGTATTGTGTTTAAATAAAAAGGGTCACTCAGCTTATGTTAGGTATATATACGGAGCACGCTGTCGTTCTGTCAGAACAGAGCCAAGTCAGAACCTTCAACTCGGAGAGTCCGTTGAAAACAACAAATGATTTTTAACTATTCGTTATAATAAGTTGAGAAGTATTCTATAAGTGTTGGAAAAAATACTTCATACCTATTATACAAATAAATAGATGAAAGTCATCGGCAAGAGACAAAAATTTCAACACGAAATATCGTTCGTTTTTATGGTTCCGTACCCAAAAGGTAAAAACGGGACCCTATTACTAAGACTCCATTGCACTGTCCGTCGGTCTGCCTGTCTCATGAATCGTGATAGTTGAAATTTTTACAGATGATGTATTTCTATTGCCGCTATAACAACAAATACTAAAAACAGAATAAAATAAATATTCAAGTGGGGCTCCTATACAACAAACGTGACTTTTCGGCAACTGGTAGTAGTGTCTAATGTTGTATAGATAATAGTACAGAACCCTTCGTGCGCGAGTCCGACTCAGACTCAGACTCAGACTTTAGTATCAAATTTGACGTTTCTATTTGGTGTCTAAATGTATTTTTGGAACCGAACTACCTACCTAGGTATAAAATCATTCTTTGGTACAGTCGACTACAAAGAGATGTATCCACTTTTGGACCTTATTACAATGCAATAAAGTTAATTTGTGTACTATTTCCCTGTTGTTTCGTGAAAGGAACTAACAGATACATGTAATAAGTTTATTCTATTGTTTTTGAGTACGGTTTTTTACGTACGAAGTTTCATCTATCGCACCGTCTTGTCTTATTTGTTTAATCTAATATTTTCAACTAGTACGGAACAGTAGTTTCAAATGATATTATTTCGTTCAATAAATACCTAATAAAACAGTTTTGAGGTAAGGACAGGTCGTTATTAATAATTAAGAACCTCCTCATATAATTGATCGCTGTCCTGTTCGTCATCGTAGCGGCGCGTGAAGCTCTGCAGCCCCGCCGAGACCGTGGAGCAGATGGAGCTGCGAGGGGTGATCCAGCCCAGAGATTCTGGAATCATTTCAGGTAAGTTACCCTCCTACCCGATACCAAGCATTCGCAAGACAAGCGAGTTAGTACTGTGTGTGGCCGGCGTCCGCGAGCCAAATTAGTTAATAATTTGTAATTAATCAAGAACTAAAAACATGAATTTTGAATTTCTTACTTTCTATCGAGAAATGTTTATTAATATTTATAAACATATATTTAAAATTAACTTGTATTGGCAAAAATGCGTAATACACAACGAAAAACATATTTATATAGAGAAATAAATACTTAAATACATAGAAAACATTAAACTCAAGAACAAATAAAATAAATAAAGAAATAAATAATAAATATCAAGGGACCAACAATTATTCGCGCTCATCGAACCCGGGATGGACAGTTTTTTAATACCTAATATATTTTAAAGGAATGGTCCTAATGAATTATAAATCAATCTGTTTATACAAGCAGTATTTAGCATACCAGAATTTAAAATGGCCCACATAGAAACCGTTTCTAATTGAATATATGTTGAATATAGAAGGAAATTTGAAGACCAAGGTAGCATGCAGACAGGCTACGAATTGAAGAAAAAAGGGTTTGAAAAATAAAATAATATGATAATTAAATAACAAAGTTATCATATTTCGAAAATTTTTAGATAAAACCATAATATTTGTAAGAAAAAAATAAGCAGTTAATTCTGAGCATGTTGAGGGATAAAAATAGGCGGCCCACATGCAAAAATTCGCTATTCTGAGAAAGGTCGTTAGGCTGATCTAGATTTTACAATGAATTCGCATTTGCTGCTTTACATATAACAAACGCATAGATATCCTAATTGTTGGACGTATCTACGTTAATCTATCACATCTACTGAGTCCGTCCGTCATTCCTTAAAGAGGGCGGGCGTAAGGGAGCTCATTTATAATTCGAAAAAATAGGGTGACTGCATCAATGTTGGACACTTTTAGCTGAAAGCACCAATAATAAACGCTTAACTCTTAATGCAAAGGTCGTAAGGTTATTAATTGATTATCTCAAATAAATGACTAACTCTTATCTTCTGTAACATAAGAATCAAGCATCCATCACTGGTCCTTGTTCATTACTGGTTCCATCACCCTTGGTATGTAAAAAATAAAAAATAATGACATAAGGTGATAATAAAATACGAGTGGATGTACCTTTCCTGCTGGAGTACTGCCTGAGGACCCGCCTCGTGGACCGCCTCTTGGCGTCAGCGCGCGGCGCGCCCACGGCGGCGTCGCCCGCCTCTTCAGGCAACGATTCTATAACGTCCGGTTCTTGCCCGTCTTTACCCGCCGTTACAAGTTTGTAATAAAATCCTAGAAACAATGTAATGAAATTAATGACTGTAAAATAAAAATGCACCAGGTGGCAAAACACAACAGTGAAAAAGAAAGTGGTTGACACAAAACACCCTGTTGCATAATACCACAGTACAGTCACCAGCAATAATATATTATCCAAAACTGGGTGCAAAGATATATTACACGCTCTAGTAATAAACACGTGTCAGGTATTTTCGCGCCCAATGATGGATAATATATTATTGCTGGTGACTGTACAAACATTATACAGTGCTACCATTTTCTTAATAACGATCTTCAATGTTCGTTTTCTATGACACAAGAGTGACAGATATACTGTCAGTTGTGAGTGCAAGTGTGATAGCGATAGGCCAGCCGAAAGCTATAAAGAAGCTGGGAATACTGTACGTTGGTAATAATAATAAAACACTGATGCAAAACAAGAGGATTTACCGCAGTACTTGGAGACATTTAGAGTCAATTATCTCTTTTCTATTTCAAACATGTGCTCGGAAAATCATCGCTAAGGAAAGACTTATTTAAGACACCAGTGGCACATTTCACGAACGCTTGTAATTGTATTATAATATAATACCTACAGGTCTACCAGAATCTCATGAAAAAAAGGGAAATTTAAATTTAGGGCTTGCAACTCCGGGGTAATAGGATTTAAAGTTTTTGATACTTGATTTTCCACGTTGTCTAAAAGCATGATTCAGGGAACTCAGTCCGAGTAGAAGTCTTTATTTCTTTGAGTGTTATTCAATTTTCTAGGATAACATTAAAATATCATGTATGTGCAAGTGCAAATAGAGATTCACAATATTAGAAACGATTAGTTACCTACGTAACCCTTTACATCAACTTTGGACTTGCGTTTCCTAATAGATAATAAGTATTAAGGTTAAATTGAAACAATCGTCTGCTATAATATGTATATTTAATAGGATTTAGCTCAAAATGACTTAATTCGATGACGTATCGTCGTTTAGCTAACAATACCGCACAGGTCAAAATTAAATTAACTCTTAATTCGCGTTCAATCGTTGACTTACTGACGTACTGACTGACGACTGACGTATTGTTAGCTAAGCGACTATAATTATTGTGCAAATTTAACGTGAATCAATCTCGTGAGATGTGCGATATTTCTTTTCCTTTTAAATTCCTCATAAAAACATCATGAACAACGTGTCGCACAGCTACGGTTCGCCGTATGGTAATAATGAGTAATCCTGGAATCAAATGGCACCTAATTATTTAGGGTTCTAATAGACTCTTTCGTGTCAGACATAAAATCCAAATGGGGTGATAAGTAACTTTTCTGCAAAATGTACAACGGACCTTAAAGTATCAATATTATTTGGCTTCATTTACTAGTCTTTTGTAAATACGACACTAAATCTAAGATTGTGTTTGATTTATATCTTCTACCTCGCAAATTTTACAGCACACATGATTGACGATATTTTTCGCTTGAGATCGAAGGGCTTTTATCACATTTCTCTAATTACTAACGCTATATTTGAGTAAAAATAACAAACAATAACAAACTCCATACAAACTCTGACAAGCAGTGAAATTTGATTTGACAGGCGTAAGGTAACATTGCCATAATGAAAATCGATTTCTTTTTACTTTGAATATTTTTATTAGATTCTGGTAGACCTATACAAGTGGAAGACTCTTTTTAATGCATATTGTTGAACAAAGATTTCCGCAATGCAAGCAACTAGCGTTCGAGAAACGGGCCCCTGATAATGATTTATTCGCATTTTATACACTTTCGCAGAACGTCGACGGAGCTGCGCTACCGCGGAGCACCAATTTCTGGGTGGTATTTCACCTACAACATATTTATGATACTGGGGTGCCTTGGGTCCGGAATTGCAATTTTTCATGAGTATAAAAACTGCGAAAGTGTATAAAATGCGAATAAATCCTATTTATGGCTACTTAAATCGAAAGTACAAGACAGTGTACTTGTGATTTACTTAACATCGAATTTTGTTCTAAGTATCTAGTTACCCTTAGCTTTCATAAGTTCATCATGCGTTCCCGCTTCAATGATCATGCCCTGATCCATGCAAATTATACGATCAGCATTGATAATTGTAGATAGCCTGCGGAATTTAAATTTATTTACTATTACAGTTTAAAGAGTGTTCGCTGGAGAAATTGTTCTTGCAAATATATCGCCATTTTATAGTACTAACTGCCGCACTCAGAGACGTCAATTAAATTTAATGCTTTTTTAGTGACGTGTTGTCTTATTCTATTGATATAGCAAAGAAAGTGACAGCAGCAACTTTAATCAAGAATTAAATTTAATTGACGTCTCTGAGTGCGGCAGTATGTGAATTAGCAACTGACCGGTGAGAGACTGTAAGGGTCGTCCTGCCCTTGCTGGCACTATCGAGCGCCAGCTGCACCTGTCGCTCGGACTGCGGGTCCAGCGCCGAGGTGGCCTCGTCCAGCAACAGCACGCCGGGCGCGCGCAGCAGCGACCGCGCGATACCCACGCGCTGCTTCTGCCCGCCCGACAGCGACGCGCCGCGCTCGCCGATCACGGTGTCGTAGCCCTACACGCACACACCAAGTGTTCACTGTTCACTTACCACCGAGTAAGCACTGCTTTGAACTGCTAACTAAACTAATAGGTATACGTACATTCGGAAGACGAGATATAAAGTCATGCGCGTAAGCCATAACGGATACTTTCTTTATTTGTTCTTCGGTCGCACCTGGGAGTCCAATTGCTATATTTTCACGAATCGTCCCACGGAATAAAACGGGTTCTTGGCCTACCACACCTAAAACACAAAAAAAACTAGTAGGTAAGATGAATTCATTCAAAAATAAAGCAAAGTCCTTGAGTAATACCGACCCAGAGAAGATCTCAAGTAGCCCACGTTTAAAGTTTTTAGGTCGTATCCATCGATTTTTACAACACCGGAGTGAGGATCATATAGCCTCTGCAGAAGCTGAAGTATCGTGGATTTCCCGCACCCGGATGATCCAACCAAAGCAACGTTTTCGCCAGGTTTAATATGGAGAGAGAAACCCTTTAGTACCTGGTGAAGAATGTTTGTGTAAATAAAGGTGCAATGTTTATTTTATCTGTGGTTTTAATCTACGCAGCCCAATATTTACTTGCACATCGGGTCTCGAAGGATAACTAAAAGTGACGTTATCGAGGGATATTTCGCCGACGAATCTTGAGCTTCTGACACCCCCAGGGCTCAAGCTGTCGATCTTCGGCCTTCTGTCGAGGAGCGAGAACACCCCCGCGGCCGCCCCGCGCGCCGCCGCGAACGCCTCCGCGTGCGGCACGATGAACGTGATCGACTGAGTTGCCATGTACATTCCGAACAACACCTGTAAACAAAAAGTATAAAACATTATTACCACGGATAAAGTATGTAATAATATCCATCACTGATCCATGTTAATAACTAGTTCTATCACCCTAAGGCCGCATTTCACCAAACTGGGATAAGGTCTTATGCCTAGATTAAACGCCGAAATTGTATAGACTAATCTCGGAGTAAGTCTTATTCCAGTTTGAGTGCGGCCTAAGCATGATAATATAACTCCAAACAACTGTCAAATTAGATACAATTGAGACGATATCAGTATGTCCATATAAACTCGTTTTCTTGACGTTGACATTAATGTTTACAACATACGAAGTGGTTAATTTTGCTGGTCCGAGATTCTAGGCGGCAAAAATCATATAGTCCAACCCTTTTCTTGGAAAAAATGAAAAAAGTCATGGAGTCAAGCCTCTTCGGATTTGAATACAGCAAAAAAATAAAATAACAAAAAAGATATAAAACTTGAATGTTATGGTAGGTATGTATCTTATAAACTTAATATACACATCGTCAAATAAAGGGTCTTGTTATTGTATCATCAAAATTTTGATAGCTCTTATTTACTTGACAGTTATGGTGGCCAATTTAAAAACAATACCATAACAGGTAAAAGACGTAATGTCTTAATATACGTATGATAACAAGTAGGATGTTGTTTACATAAAATTATGTTCTACTTTGAACTTTGGTATCAACATCTTTGTAGCAGACAGATAGAGCATACACTGAATAATTTCCCGACGATGTATCGCTGTTCTTCGGAGGGTTTGTGAAGGTCTTGGAGCACGAGGCGGGTGCCGTAGGCGAGGCCGATGGCATTGAGGGAGTAGGTGAGCACCCAGTTGAAGCCGGTGCCCAGTCCCGTGAACAGCCCGCGCCGCCGCCCGTAGCGCTCCGCCGGCTTCAGCAGCGTACAATACCTAACAAGATAAAAATATTAATCTAAGTACAAGTATACTTGCGCTAGGAGGAGTAAAGTGGGACGGAGTACAACATCAGACATCCGACCCAATTGTCAACCTCACCTGCATGTACCGGATGGCAAAAGGAAAACAACTGTTTCTACGGTCCTATGTTATAGATGAAAGTACAAGTTATCGATAAAGTAAGATCACCTAGCGGTCCGCGTAGCGACCGGCGCTCGGGGTTTTCCGGAACCCAGGGTGTGAAGTGGACTACCGGTCATAGAGATGTAGGAAACCAAGAACCTCATGGAAAATATGCTACTGGAAAAGGAAATAATCTTCGGAAACAACTTGGCTTTGGTACATGGAACGTAAGAGGACTACAACTTGATGGTAAACTTCAGATTCTTGAAAAAGAACATGGAACTGTTTAGTTGTAAAATGACGATAACGTTAATAAGCGAGACGCACTGGACGGATAGTGGTCATTTCGATACGGAAAAACACGGCATGTTAAATAAATAAATTAATATCAGGGGAAATCTCACACAAATTGTCCTAGTCCAAAGTAAGGTATAGGCTTGTACTAACGATTTAAATACTTAAATTCATACCCCCTTACTAATAAACGTTGAGTACCTAACCTTGGTGTAGTTAAACCCCGCTTTGTCCTTATCTGTCATTGTGACATTTGAATTTGACTGATAAGGACAAAGCATGGTGTAGCTACACCACCGTTACTCAACGTTTATTAGTAAGGGGGTGAAAACATCCAAGATTCCGAGGTACTCGCGCTCATCATACAAAATATTCGCCCATACCGTGAATCGAACCCGGGACCGCTAGCTTCGTAGGCAGAGTCACTAACAACTAGGCTAACGCGTCGTCGTATGGTCGTCGTATGTTGTATGGCTGTGCCTAATAAATGAGAGCGTACAAAATTAAAAATAATTGGATGTGTATCTGCACCAACCTCTCGATCTGCTTATTTTCTCCACCAAACGCGACTACAGTTTTAACTGATTTAAAAACTTCTTCAGCATGCTTCCCCGCTTGGCTGTACGACATCATTTCACGAATTGATGATTTGGATTGATACTAAAATGGAAAAATAGTTATTAGTGTTTCGAATATTATGCTTACTTTTATGATTTATGATGTATTTTTATTTCTGATTTGGTTGGTGATTTTTCGGTGTAAGACACTGCTTTCTATCACTACTTCAAGTTCACATTCTTTCAACCAGAGTAGGAAATAATTGGGCAGTTATTTGAAATTTTGTCACTATAGTTGTGATAATTTTTTTTTAATGAGCAGGCTGTTTCCGTAGATTTCAAATGGGATAATTATGACTGACTACAAAACCGTAGATCTTAGATAAAAACTTATAAAAGCCAAAAAATTGCTTTTAATTAAAAAATCTTTACTGTGACAGATAACTTACTTCTGATAGATAGATTGATGCCGCCAGTGAAAAAGGCAGCACTGTCATACAAGCAAGCGTGAGCTCCCATCCAAGAGGAAATGATTGGCATATGCAAATTATTGCTGTTCCTAACAAATTAGAGACCACGGCGAGTTTGTCACCCATTCCGTCTTTTATTTTCATCATATTCCTAAAGAAAAAAAAGCAGATTTCAAAATTGTATAGTTCTTAATCGGAATACCAGTGCGGCGCACGCCAAGCACGCGCACGCTGCGCGTGTATGCCACGTGGACGTGGATCCATGGCGTAAGGCATGCGTCACTTACGTCATTTCGTGCGTAGGATCTTCGAGTGCCGCTGTAGGAGTATATAATCTACATACATTTTGATACCAAGCGAAAATTTACATGCGTAACTCGAAATTGCGCCGCAGTGGAATTCCAGTACAGTGCAGCATTTGTCCCTACGATTGTAATGTACCTGTAGTTATATAGGTATACACAGAATTTCCTACTGTATTTCGAGTCCACAATCCACAATAAACCTGACAAGTCTTTGTTCTAACTAGACGTCTTACGATTTTCGAGATAATTGAATGAGATTAATTTAATTTTGATTATTTACGTTCAGATGTTTCATACCATTTACGTTAGTAAAAGATTAAAGTCGTTTTTTTATTCGTTTACCTACTGTGTTAACGCGCCAATCGCTCGTGGACCGTGTTACTGCTAGACCTTTTTTTATGTAACAAGACGGTAGGTATTCCCAGAAAAAAAATATCGTCCCCATTTGTGGTCATAGATAAATTTGTTAAATGAACACGAATGAATTATGATATTGTACCTACTTATATATTGAATGAGCGTTTGTTAATTGGTTTATGTTTGTTTTAGGCATGGTTACTTCGAAACAGTAATTTTCACAAAACAAACGTTTGCCACTAAAATAGCTGTACCTTTCTTATAATAAATATACAATTGATTTAATACAGTAAAAAGTTAAAACAAAACTTATTTAAATTAACATAAAACTAAGCTACTCAAATATTAAAGATGTAAATAATATACACCACTATAAAAAGAACATCCCCTCTAGCCCTCTAGCAGGTCCGCTCGCGGCATGGTCCCTATGACACTGGCTGCAGTACCTCTCTGGATAGCTAGCCTAATCCTTTGGGAGAGGTAAGCACCAGCTCTAGCATCTCCGGAGGTGTCTATTTTGGTATAAAATTTTGCATTGAATGTGGAAATTTAACGCAGGTTGTCCTTTTATACACACATTTTTTGAACCACAGATCTCGAAATTAGGACATTTTTTCTGCCAAGATCGCAACCTAAACATTGGTTTAAAGAAAACTAGTAAAATTGGTTCGAATCGTTATTTACTTTTTATAGCGCAACTAATAAGCTTATTGCTTAGGCTTATTGCTTAACGTTGTAACGGCACGTGTTAACGACCCATGAAAATGGAAACTCATTACTGTGGTATTTTTATATATCAATTATGAGCAAGTCCGTTGACTTGCTGGAAAACTTACTTCATGAATGTAGCGTCGTGTGTTGGTTACAGATTATCTAAGTTGCGATTATCTCGAACGCTCATTCCCAAAACATCAGAAGTTTAAAATACCATATATTTAATGATATATGTCCCTCTATACTGGAATACTAAAACTCAATATTATACGATATCGTTTCTTATTTTTAAATAATGTTTCGAATCAGAGGCAACAGGCAAAATGCATAACGCTAACGCAAACGACTATCGAAAACTGCCAAAATGTATGGTATTGACATGAGCGTTTGACGCGACCGTATGACAGCTTATGTCAATCACATACATTTTCGATGACGATAAAGTTCTCGAATCTGGTATGAAGTGTAATCTGGTATTGAATGGGAATGAGTGATCTCAAAAACCGTAAGGCTTTTATCAGACTTGCTAGGAAGTTCCGCGAGCCTATTATAGTCGCATTTATCGTTGTGGATGAAGCATCCGTCACTTTATGACAACGATAAACACTACAGGTTCGCCTTTTTTTATAGTCGTTGATTATGGACCTCTCAATACAAAACCACCTGTATGTCAATTCAGAACACACAATAGTATGCAAGCTAAAATAACAAAAGTGAACTTATGGAAAAGGTGTTTTTAAATAGGTACTCACTCGGACATTTTAGATGCGAGATTGAATTCCGAGTCAGTATCGAACCATTCCATATCCTGCCCCAGGACAGCTTTTAGAAACATTTTTCGTATTCGTGTTATCTAGAAAAAAAACCGGTCTAGACTATGGTAGTTGTGGGTGGGAGCAGTTAAGTACTAAGAGCATTAAACACTTTATTGCCAAGCTTATAGTTTTTGCCGCAAAACATTTTTCTTAATTTTATTTTGTACATACATACATACGTACATACCTTCACGCCTTCATTCCCAGAGTATGGTAGGCAGAGCTACAGAATTACCAAAAACTCTAACAATTTGCTGATAACTCTGTAGTAACCACATTTTGCACAATTAGGCTACCTAAGATATTTGCAGTGTATTAGCTGTGGTATTAGTGACAGGTTGCAAACCCATAGCCTAACAGTACTACAAGTTTTATTTTGTAAATTAATATTTAAGACTGAGGTACTAATTCATGGGACAGTTAATAATCTTAGCGTAAAATATTATACGCTCATTGAATACAAAACGGACACATTCCAAAATAATTTGCTCTTGCATTGAAAATCTTATACCAACAGCTTCTAAATTTAAAATGCAACACTGACTGATTTTGGAATGTGTCCGTTTTGTATTCAATGAACGAAAGTTATAACACACTGAACATGTTGCTTGCTATATGACAATGAATAAGCAATCTTATAATTCTTGAAAGTTTTAGTGTTTTATCTAAGACAATAAATTTACTAGTGCTACGTATCTTATAAAGTGGATACCGGTGATATTCACTAGAACCCACTTCACTCTTTCCCAAAATAACAGAATATTAAAATACCAGATTCTCAATATACTGGAATCCCAAAACCACATTCAAATTAGGTTAGTATTGTTTATTATCTTTATCCAATGTTATAAATATGGTGTTTTTAGAATTCGTTTAAAGGAGAAGTTTGATATTTTTAAACTTTGGTAGGGTAATGGAACCTATATTGAACTAGGGCCAATGATTGATTCTTATATTACGGAAGATAAGAGTTATCCATGTATTTTGTGCTAATCAAAGTGTCCATTATTGTTAAAATATTGCATGACAGTCATTTTAGTTATAGGAAAGAGTTTGTACGCCTAAAAGGCAGATCACAGAGATCTCATTAAAATATAAAGAACTGTATGTAACCAACCTGTGTATCACAAATAAATGATTTGATTTGATTTGATTGGTGCTTTCAGCTAAAAGTGTCCAACATTGGTGCCGTTACCCTATTTTGGGAATGACCGATATCATAGAATAATTAAATTTTACATAAGTTGATTCCTTGTCCATAGTTGTTGTCGACCCTGGGTGGGGTTGCGAGCGGAGGAGTCTGTTTTTATTGTTTTACTGTTTTTATTGTAATATAAATTGATTAAATGTAATATAATTTAAAATAAATTGGTTATGAAAATCTGGTTCCATATCGTGTTTTTTAGGCACAATATTTTTCAACATTGATTGTATTTTTGAAAGTCCTTCAATATTTTCATACTACGGTGATTAGTAAATCTACGGTAATTAGCACTACGGTACTTAGAATAGGTAACATTTTCCTAAAAATATCAAAAATTTGAAGTTGTAAAAATACTGCAAAATTGTTATAAACAGAGGCTTTAGAGTTCTTTTGTTGTAACAAGGGACAGCAAATTTCCCTTTAAGTCCAAATTTAAATAACGGGGTACGGGAATTAGAAAAATTGTAAACCAAAGTTACGGTACTTAGACACTTACTTGCACTGTGGCAAAATACGATGATGCGTTTACATAGTTTGAGTACCTACCAAGGCACAACCCTCAGCTCGCGACTCATGCAATTTTAATGAGAAAATTTTTTGTTACTTGGAGATGAGACCTTCTAAAAGCAATGGCTATGGTAATTATATGTTCGGGCCGGACAAACAGTTTTTTAATAATATATTTTTAAGGA
This sequence comes from Acleris cristana, assembly GCA_948252455.1. NCBI lineage: Eukaryota > Metazoa > Arthropoda > Insecta > Lepidoptera > Tortricidae > Acleris > Acleris cristana. The sequence goes on from OX411772.1 coordinate 44,977,520, forward strand.
ATGGTCCTAGTGAATTATTAAAAAATCTGATTATACGGGCAGTATTTAGCCAGTATACGTAGTATACGTTACGAGCTAGTCGGTATCTTTATGAAAAACCCAGACACTAACATTATAGGTAACTTTGTGACATCTGCTGTAGCTCGGCTCAGTTATACAAATATTGTAACGAGTCTTAGAACAATCGCATTGCCCTAATTATTATTATCTCTAAACATATACCTGCTTGTATACGATTAATGCACCTTCAATTATATTAATGTGGCTGCTGGGGGCAAAATTATTTTGATGTATTTTATAGTGGGGTATCCACAACTCGACCTCTTGTGCCTTTTTTGTGTGATGTTAAGTATTTATTTATTAATTACCTACTCCGAGGAAGACGAACAACTTTACGTAAATGCAATAGCTGACGTTAGTAAAATTAACATATTATTAGTGCAAAGCGTTTGAGTAGGTAGATACATATTTAATATAATAAGCCAGAGTTAATAAGTCGTACTCATAATGAAGGCAAACATGGATTGCGAGTACTTGTAATCGGAACATTTCCTTGATTGCGCTTAATCTGATAACGACGCTCGGCGCTTACACAGGGTGTCTAAGAGAAATGACTTGCGCTCAGAACGGGTGGGTTGGTGAAACTAAGCAGGGTACTCTGTTCTTCATTATTTATTATTAATCGTTTACTGTTGCATTATCGAATTATATATCTAAAGAAGTTTCGATATCATTTGATTGTACCAAAGTTCGTTGAACTATCAAATGTAACGACCTCCAAACCATTTTCATTCCGCGGTAGGTGGCTATAATATAATGAGAATTTTTAAGTTAAGACGACGTTGGAAGTGTTGGTACACCGACGTGATATTTGCTTTCAGCAAAATGAATCCCTGAACCCACCATAGAACTGCGTCACATTGACGTTATGATTGAAGTCGTAAGAAGTGTCAAGCAAATTGTTTTGTAATATAACGTTACTGTGACACCGTTCTATGATGGGTCAGGGTTAGCGTTGAAAAAGTCCGGAATAAATCCCGTTATATATACCCTGGGGCGGTGTCGACAGGGCTCCGCGCCGCGTAGCTAAAACGCTTCGCGCCTGGACACAACTCTAACCTAACATAAACCTATTTTTTTTTTCAATGTTACCTAAACTGCTCCTAAAGTAACGTAGCTACTTATGCACAAAATCAAGAACAAGTGCCATTGTTGTTTCGGTCATAAATTCTGACAGGATTTCGGGCTATCAAAATTCTGCTAAATTACACATTCGGGTAAACAACCATAAGAATAAAAGTTTTATGCCAAATGAAATTTCAGCAAGCCTAAGATTCAGCGTAGGTAAATAAATTATGCGAAACTTGTTATGCCTATACGTTTCGGACATTAAAAATTATGCCAAATAGATGGCACCCATGCAGGAAGTGCTGTAATAATTGAGGTCTGGGTAATAAGCAATAGTCAAATGCTTATAATACTCTGAAATAATAAATATATCGTATTGCGATTGTTTGTTTACATTATGTTTGAATGACGTTCGTCTATTATGACTTTAAAAACAGATCACAGATAATACAAAATCGTCTTTCTAAATAGCTCTGCTATTTTGTTATAGTAAGTAGGCGAAGTTACCTTTATTTAATACATTATTTTAAATAACAATAACTCTTTTATTAAAGAAATTGTTTAAATAAGATCTTAAAAAAAGGCTATTCTGACGAATAAAAATGAAAAAGCGAGTAGTTTTTTTTAGGTGTATCCCAATTATCCCTTAATTTTTTCATAGTGTCGTGGGTTTCACTCACCCGGTATACGTCAACCAGCCTTATCTTAGTTTGTACTAATTACGTCTCCTCACTTCTATTGAAGTGTTGTACAGTCAAGTGCAACAAGAAGTACACGGCAAACGTTCTTAAAATATTATTATCAATACCATAGGAAGAGTGATAATTACGAGTATTATGCTTAATTGCGCGATCGACGTCAAAAGATATATTTACATTTTTTTACCGTATCCCTTTGAAATAAGTTGCAAAAACTTAAACATATCTTTGTCGTCGACTGTACGAGTACCGCGTCTTAACGTCTTACGTCTTTGTTTCAGCATGCAAGTAACTAGGTACTTGTACGTTGTGGGTTAAAGCTATGTTAATTCTGGTTTAACAGCATTATTAAGTGCGTCTTACCTGTCTCAATGCACTCCAGTTGATGCATGCCACCGAGGTTATACAAAACACCATTGAGATCGCTATACTGACAAACATGCCTATGCACATTGCCTTAGCATCTTCGACTAGCGCATCCATATTTTCTTCATTAGATGCATTGACACTGTAAGAAAACGTACCTATATTTATTGAACAAGTTTTCCTCTAAACATCAAAATGCGCAGATACAATTCCGCAATGAGCAGGAGATTGGTAATAAATTGATATATTTACAGTTAATTTTGAGGTCCTCCAAATATGACGCAGTATAAAATGAGTAGAGAATAACAAAGGGCCGTTCCATCGGATTAGGCAGCGATAAGCAATCGTTTTGGTATTTTAGGGTTGAGCTTACAGTCTGCGGCCTCCCCCGAAGAGCTGAGTAAGCGGCAGGTAGCTGGAGAGCCTGTCCTGCTGCGTGGTGCGCTCCACGAAGGCCGTGCTGATCTCGCCGAACTGGACCAGGTTGTAGCAGACGCCGCCGCTGCTCAGGAACCCCAGGAGCACGCCGAACAACGTCGCGCTAATTTCTGCCCATGTTGCGTAGCGATACTAGTAATTAAAACAAAAATGTTGCCTTGGAATTTTGGAAATGATGGTTAAATTCCGCATATTCGTATTAAACTAATTAACATCGTACAACGTAAGTTCGTAAGCAGAGAATAAATAATAGTAAGTACCAGACGGTAAAAACTCATTAGTTTTGACGTTTTATCGTATTTTCGACGATTTGATAGCACTACAAACGTACAAACATTTAGGTACATTACCATTTACTGACGGTAGATAGCGTTTGATTGACGCTAGTGGGTCACATCGCGACGGCCGGAGAAAGCGCGAGCACAAAAAAATATATATGAAAAAGTGGCGGTTTACACTATGTGTTCACTATTAAGAAGTATGTATGTATGTAGTAATATTAAATGGGTCATTATCAGAATAACCCAAAATTTCTTTATAAAAAAGACGTCGATTTTTATTTCATTTTATAAGGGTCTGGCCGGTCTGCTATAGTAAAATCGCCCCTGGCTGAATATGAAAACTGAATATGCACGTTTATTTGCCTCATTGTCAAATATAATTTTACTGAATATTAAGCCTTAAATACTTACAATTAGCGAAATATTTAAAAAAAAAAATTCAGTTTTTAATTTATATTGGCCAAACTACTTTATCGATTGACAAGTCCTTCGAATATTTTATACATGTATTTAAGATACATTTTATAAAAATAAAAAAGTCCTAGCTTCTTTTAAAGTCAACATTTTTGTCTGTATTAGTTTTTTTTTTTTTAGTTGCAGGTTAGCAACACCTACCATATTTTGATATAATATACACAATTTAATATTCTATTACATATATTTTTTTCAAAAATATTAGTTTGGCCAATATAAATTAAAAACTGAATTTTATTTTTTTTAAATATTTCGCTTATCGTAAGTATTTAAGGCTTAATATTCAGTAAAATTATATTTGACAATGAGGCAAATAAACGTGCATATTCAGTTTTCATATTCAGCCAGGGGCGATTTTACTATAGCAGACCGGCCAGACCCTTTATAGTTTAAGTGTATGTAATTAGCATTATTTGTGTGCAATCAGACAAGCTTTCTTAGGGGTTGAAAAAATTACGTATCCTTGGTTGTGACATGCGTTGACATGGTTGTGACGCCTGTGACCAAATTAAATTAATAATTTAAGATCTCACAACAACTTCGTGTGGTCGTTGAAAGTTACAGGCACTGCGACCGGCGCGCCGACGTATTATTGAGCTTAATCACATACTCATTCCAAAATAATATAAATATGTCACAACCATGACTTAGTCCGTCACGACCACGGTTCAAAAAGTGCCATGGTTGTGAAGGTGAGGTTAGGTCTCGGTTGTGACATTTTTGAACTGCGGTCGATTAACCAAAAAAAATGCGTTGATTTTGCACATTAAAAGCGATTTGCTGAATTTTGTCGTTGGCTTCTCCAGCTAATAGCACACACACCATTCACACCATTCCAGTTGTAGATCTCCCTGTTGTTGAAATTATTAAGGAAGAATGTATACAGGTAAAGATCGGTTTCACTTGTTTTGACTTATTATCAGAAATTGAGCAATGCACGTATTCCAGCATCGTGGCGCTTGCTTGAGTCCATATAGGCTACTAGTTAATTTGCATACCTGCTTCGTTCCAACTTGGAAGCCTTCGGGCCGTTTAACATCAATTTTGATAAGTACATCAAATTTACGTAGGTTTAGATTTTCTCTAGTAGCGATAGCTATGATTGCTCGAATAGTGCGGAGTCGAGCCACAGGACTAAACGTCTGGTTGTACGTTATTTTACAGACTGAAGTTGTTTAGAATTTCATTTCATAGAAAAATTTTCTCGTATTATCATTTCATAGAATAATCAATATGTAGAATAATTACTTTGAAGACATTTAAATCATCGTTTTTTATTTCAAATAAAATTCAATGTTTCTTTTTTCATATCATAGAATAGCAAATTAAATATTCTTTGTTCTCATATTATTTGTTTAAAATATAACTTAATAACAATAAAATCAACTTATAGAGTTGGGTGCAGTTTGTGAAGATGTGTGAAATGAAACGTTTGAAAAAAGCATAGGTACCCTCCTATTCAAGCTTATTCAAGGGATATAAAAAAAAATAACCTCGAAGGCTAAGGCGGGAGCTTGCTTCGCTTCGCTCCCGCCATAGCCTTCTAACCTAACCTATTCAAGTCGGTTCTGCCCAGAGAGGTCTTGCTCGCTCACTCATATTTATAGGTTGTACGTTGTTTTACAGACAGAAATGTTATAGAATGTATTATTCGTAGAATTTTCATTTCTTAGACAGCGAATTTCTGCTGTAACCTTGGTCACAGGTCTAACCTAACCTACGTAACTCATGCTTAAGATAATCTGAAAACATTAAGGTTTCAGCAGAAATTAGCTTTCTAAGAAATGAAAATTCTGCGAAGTGATACATTCCATGAAATGAGTTTCTAATGAGTTTTGAGTGAGTATGAAAAAATACACTGACCAAACAATATTCGTTGAAAAATAATTATATTGTTTGATAAGTTTGTGTAATGAGAAAATAAAATTACAAAATTCATTGAATTGATTTTCTGTCGAATTTGTTTCTTTCAAGTAAATAGTTAAAAAATAATAATATACGAAGCAAAAATACAAGGACCAAATAGTATATGAAACATTTTCTGTGAAACAAAATTCTGTAATTTTTCAGTCTGTAAAACAAGGGGACACCCTAAACGTCTATTAAGGATGATTTCCACCAAACGGCTCGCATCGCATCATATCGGTCCGGATTTTACAATCTTTAAACGATATTAAATCATGTACACAGTATTTAAAGTCTATATTACTAAGCCGCTCACAACAGATTGACGGCGGGCGTCTTCCGCGACACGCGATCGGAGCCGTAAGTATGCTGCGACACGCGATCGGCTCCGTTCGCTTGCGATCGGCTCCGTTCGCTTGCGATCGGCCCCGTTCGCTTGTCGTAGTGTGCGATCGGAAACTTTCGGCCGATACCGGGCGAGCCCACTCATTCTCGAAAGTGCACTCAAACACGTGGTAGGAACGAAATTGATTGGGTGCGGATACGTTCGCAAACAACCGTACGGTGCCGATCGTGTGCGTCGACATCCTGTCGACCGTGAACGGCTGTTACCGCCCGATCGTATGCGTCGACATGCTGCAAGTCACGATCGGTTGTCGCCACATCCTTTCGTATTCTTTCCGTTCCGATCCGTTGCGGGCCGTTTGGTGGAAATCATCCTTTAAACGTAAATTTTATCTATGAAAGATAACGCGCGAAAAAGTGTACAGAATGTATTAAAACCATTTAATTTTCAATAAATATCATAAATAATTGATAACTACGGACAACTATTGTCAAGTATTCCATTGAGAATTCCATATCTAAGGACGTCGCAAGAACGGGTGTGTAATGAATTGAATAAAAACGATTGTACTAATTTTCATTTTACATAAAACGAATTGCATAATTTCGATCTCTAGAATAAACCACCGATATAATAATTATGATGCATAAAACGAAATGCATAATTTCTTAAACTATAAAGTTCATAAATTAAAAAAAATAACATTTCTAACGGCTTTCATTACTATTATTGTGGTCACAGTTCTAACCTAACAAGAAAATTATAGGGTTGTACGTTATTTTACAGACTTGTATTTTTGTAAGTTGTTTAGAATTTCATTTCATGTAAAAAAAATCTCGTATTATCATTTCATAGAAAAAATACTTTAAAGACATTTAAATCATCGTTTTTTATTTCAAATAAAATTCAATGTTTCTTTTTTCATATCATAGAATAGCAAATTAAATATTCTTTGTTCTCATATTATTTAGTTAATATAACTTAATAACAATAAAATCAACTTATAGAGTAGGTAGCAATTAGTTTATTTAAAGGATGTAAAAAAATAACCTCGAAGGCTAAGGCGGGAGCTTGCTTCGCTTCGCTCCCGCCTTAGCCTTCTAACCTAACCTATTCAAGTCGGTTCTGCCCAGAGAGGTCTTGCTCGCTCACTCATATTTATATCATACTATAATAAAATACTATGAAAAAATACACTGACCAAACAATATTCGTTAAAAAATAATTATGTTTGATAAAAATGTTTAATGAAAAAAAAAAAAAAGTCATTGAATTGATTTTCTGTGGAATTTGTTTCTTTCAAGTAAATAGTTTGAAAAAATATATATTCGAAGCAAAAATACAAGGACCAAATAGTATATGAAACATTTTCTAAGAAACAAAATTCTGTAAATTTTCTGTCTGTAAAACCAGGGGGCACCAAATTGTAGTTATAATAAATGAGTGTTATGTTATTCGATTGTATCCTGTTTTAAAGGTTACGATAAGAATCACGATTAAGGGCGGATTCGACCAAACTGGAATAAAGTCTTATACCTAGATTAAACGCGAAGCAAGTTTAGGTGTTAGTGATCATTTAAATATGCTTCGTCATGGCTATATTAACTTCACCGTAACTAACAAACTAACAATGCACTTAATCAAACCTTGGAAGTCAATACCTACTTCTAATAGTCGGATTGACTTGATATTTGACATTCTTATCCAATTTTGATGACAATACAGTAATATGGTAGGTACCTAGTATGATGATGCAGACGGAAGGTGGCCACAGGAGTTCCTCAATGGCTCATACATAGTAGATTCGTCGACTTTGGACATTTAACTCGTATTTTGATAGTGTGTTTATTATCAGTGTTACGAGTATAGTCCGCAATAAAAAGTGTTATTAAAAAGGTTTTTTTGATAAAGTCTTATTTTGTTTTTTTAGTATATTTTTTTAGTTTGGTTTTAATTACTTACTTAGGTTTATTTTTGATGTAATTATTGTAATTTACAATAGTTTTGGTTTAATTTTTAATATTTATAGAAGAGCCCCCAAATTATATAACATTCAATTAAAACTATATTGAGTTACAAATACTCACTATTTGGAAGTAAGAGACTTCATCGGGGAGCTCAGCCTCTCTGAAACAAGAGAGAAAATCATAATAAAAAAGTCTTCCGTGCAAATTGTATGGTCGTACGGGATAATCTCGAACGAATGATTGTTATTTGTCCATGTTGTTTTTCTTTTAATGTTGTTTTGTGTTAAGTGTGTCACTTTCTGTCTCTAAATCAAGCGGTTCCAACGGAAGACCATTGCTGGCTTTACGGCTAGCGAATGCTGAGTTAGGACCGTTTCCCAATACCTAAATAATTTCTGTGTCTTGTTCTTTTTGTATCTATATAAGTAATGTAATTTTGTATTGTTGCGAATAAATGTCTCTTTATCTTTATCTTATCTTTATCTAAAATAACGACAGATTTATCAAAGTTACCACTCTACTATTGATAATGAACTATATAGAAATCCCAGACCTTAATAAAAAAAACAACGTACATCCAGGTCTTAACCGTTCGGGGAAACGTACATTTACCTTACGCCATATTTGCTGAGAAATACTGCTTTGAGACACATACAGACAGACACAGCAGCAAGAAAAATATTTTTGCCACTGTTTCTTATGAAATAAAACGCATATAACTGTACTGTCTTTTACTTTTACCATAATTATTTTAAAACCGCATAAAACTTCGATACTCGAAAAATGTACTTAAATTCCCGATTAAAAGGGGCGGTCAGGCCGGTCAAACAACAAATACATTTATTTCTGTAAAAAGAACTGCTTCTTCTGTAATTTGTCAGTTGTGTTTTCACTACACAATATCTTTTGATGTTTCCCTGTTTTAGCACATATTTCTTACGTTAGGTTGTACTTCATACATTTATAAACCTCACCATCCGAAGTCATTGGATTCGTCTCATGCTGGAGAATGGCATAAAACTCTTCGATTTTTTATAATTTTTTATGTAAAGCTCTGAAAATTTGGTTTTAAAAAACTACTGTTTACTGACCACTGACCACGTTACTGGCCGCGAGACATCACGTGACCTGACCTCTGCTTTGACTTGAGATGATAATGTAAAATAAGTTAACAAGAATTCAACACAAACCTGTTGCAAGATCTTCAGCATGAGAAAATATAAGTTTTGAGTCGGCTACATCCGCAACACCAAGAAAATTAACAAATTACGAAATAAACGGTCTATTTGCAATTACAATGGCATGTTAACATAGAGGTAGGAAAGCACATGTTAACATGAATGACAGACGTATTGTGTCAATTTTTAATTTACTTTTTATTGGGTTCTATTACTTATGCCACAGTATGTTAACCGAGTTGTCGAGGACGCCCGTCTCTGTTGGAGTCCAATTTCCAACAGTCCTACTAGCGATTTTAGCTTTTAGAACTAAGAAGGCTTTAGAACGTAGACAGAGTATAAAATAGTCTTGCCACCGAGTGACCGGGCGTAAGAGACAACACTACCAAATTTTTTGCTTACTTTAAATTGTGCCTACAACTGCAATTGAAACCACTACCTAATTTTGTTACTTTTGAATTGTGCCAATAACCCGATCATGAAAAATTGCTCGGTGAGTTATAGAGACAAAACTTGTCAACTTTTTCTATTTCCCCTTCTAGGAATCGCAATAAGGAATCTTTCTCTATCAAAACGTGTCAGGTCCTTGCTTTAGAACGTCCGGAAGATTTCGGTTTAAAAAAACCTTTCTTAAAGGACTAACAGTCCCCTTAATAAGGGTATACCGATTTAAATATCTGGAGCACTGGCTTACTAAGGACCTTCAAGACGATGACGATATGGAGAGAGAGCGAAGGGTGCTATCAGTGAGGGCTAATAGGGATGCCCCGCAGGTTCTCTCGTAAATTAATAATGCACTTGTCACAGAGAACAATAAAAAAAACCGGTCAAGTGCGAGTCGGACTCGAGCACAGAGGGTTTCGCTCCTACGCCTTTAATTTTATGAAATATTAGAAATCCTGCTGCTGCTTAATTGCATTCTGTCTTCATATTTAAGAAGTCCCCCCGCCGCACCGACCATCTCAATCACTCTTAAAATAAACGAAAGGCCTAACTACTATTTATGTAATTTTTGCTATGATGTATAGTTTTCCGTGTGACAGTTTTTATCTCCATTTTAAAATACTTTTATGCGCTAGAGCAATTATTTTATTTTTCCTGTAATGTAAAGATTATTCCCTAGGCTAAAAAGGGCTTTTTGTTAGCTTTCCTCCATATTTTTAGCCTCCACATTTTTTTTACGGGTCAGGTATGTTAAATTTATCCGTCATACATAGATTGAAAGACGCTAACCTTAGCGACTTTCCTGTGGACATAGCTGAAGTTAACGTATTTAAGGCCTAATTTTCTGGCTAAGCCCATATCCGCATAAGTAAACGGCGTCTAACTAATGTTAAGTATTAATGGTATTAATCTCTCAGCGAGTCTACACAAGTTAGGTACATTCTACATTCTAAATATCGACTTTTAAAAACTGTCACAATCAATTATTAAAATTGACATAATAAACGCTCGACGTAGCGGCAGCGCCTACACGTCACGACAACGTTCGCAGAGTCCATCTTGGCTAGGCCTATGTACAGTTTTATCACTATGATGTAGATAAAGGATATGACACTATTACGACCATTGGGAAAATGTAGCTGGATATATAAGGCTTTACCAGAAAAAAGGTCACTTCGTCTCTAGGGAAAAAAGTCCACCTAGGCATGAGTTATTTTTAAAGCATGAGCTAAATAAGTTCTAAATACTTATTTTAAAAGCAATATTACTATGATTTAGGAAATTTCATGCGCAATTTATGTTTTACATATAATATTAGACGAAAACATTAAGTTTGATAGTAAATTTCTCGCCTTGAGCGGGTGCGTCTGTGTTTTAAATTTAAATAAGTAGTTCCGCACAGCATATTACAAATCTTAACTTACTTTTTGGGGTGTTTTTTAAATCCCATGGTAAAGGGCGACAGTTAACAGTCCGGACACGCTGCTCGCTCCGCGCCGCTGCTGCTCCGGTGCTCGTCGCCGACACTAACTCCGATCCTCACTTGCACAATGATAATTCACACTCTAGCTTAACTCCTATCATTTATACCTTCAGAGATTTACAAACACTTTAAACATAGTGTCGTATCAAACTAGATACCTACTTAGCTTTTATTAACTATTATATATAGCGTTTACGCCGCATTAACTTTACAAACAGACATATTTTTTATACTTATCTTCTCTTCATAGAATTGTAGAGCGCTATAAAATTGTCAACTTTTTTTAAATCTTTTATCTTGAACTGCCTGTCCTTGAGACTGCGTAGCTCACGCTTAAGTCGGCACACGAGTAGGTACCCATTGCTTTTGTCACTAATTGCTTTCTATAACACGAATATAATTTACTAATTCACCGACAAATCGTTGTAGGAACGATTACTCAATTCAAATCTTACGAGTGTCCTTATCATAGCCTAGGATACAGAACCTCTATTCTAGGACGTTAAACGTTATTGCATTTGGTATGGGGCTCTATTCCCGGCGGTAAAACCGTATCGTTTTTGACCTGTTATGGTATTGTTTTTAAATCGGCTGCCATTACCGTCGAGTAAATAAGAGCGATCAAAATCAAAACGTTGACAATACAACATAACAGGTCAAAGACGATATGGTTTTTACCGCCGGGAATAGAGGCCCTTATCGTGTTGTCAACGTTTTGATAGCTCTTATTTACTTGACAAAAATGGCGGCCGAGTTAAAAACAATACCATAACACGTCAAAAACGAACCGGAACTAACTGGAAGAGATCCCATATGGGATAAGTATGCCTAAGTATGTACATTATCTATAGGTAGTGATGCAAAAATTATTTGTAAATGTTTTAAGTGCAATAAAGAGTTTACATACATACCTATACATAAGTTAACATCCAAGAATAGAGGCCCATGAGGACCTAGAAAAGATGTTTAACGCAATCGTAAACGATTTTCGATAACTCTCAAAGTGTATGGTATCGACACAAGCGCTTGACGTGACGCGGCCCTCCAGCCCTCCTGAGGGCGCGTGAGGTTTTAATGTGATTTTGAGAGCGAGCTAGACTACTGTATTGTTATATTCTTGCTTATTCTGACGTAACTCGGGCACTGGGCTACTTCAAAATCATAGTTCGAACGTAACGCTTGCTCCGTCACTTTCCATTGACTTCGGTATGATTGGCGAGTGAAAGGAACGGAGTATCCATAAGCACTACTATGGTGTTTGGGAGTAATATCCCGGACGAGCGTGGCCATATTTGACTCTCTTGTTCTAGACGTTGCTTGTTGAACTGGGTCGTGAAGCATGGTACGCCGTGAGCGTGATAGTTTTGCATTTGGCCTTGGCTCCACGTGACCCTTGGAACGTCGTCAGGCATTTCTTATCAAGTGCCTGTATTTTAATAATTAAACGAGAATTTGTGAACCGTCTGAAAAAGGCTCGTACATAGGGGTTAAATCGATAGCTTTTTAGCTGCTCTATCAGTCCTAGGCGGGTTGACGTCGGTAATTGGGACACCCGGTATATGAACATTATTGTCATATTTTTTTTAGCGCCCTCGGATAATTTTCTTATTGTGGTTTATAGGACCTCTAAATACACATAAATGTAAAAAAAATGTTACTATCTGAGCGGAGATATTAAAGATTTAATAAGTTTTGTATTAAAAGTACGCCCAGAGACCTGTTTAACAAAAGCTTGTAAATTGTAATATAAGTGGAAGTCTCTTTTTAAAACATATTGTTGGAAAGAGATTTCCGTTTGTATTACTAGTTACAAGCGTTTGATAAACGGGCCCCAGGTATAAAAAGGTAGGTATTCACATATCTCGGCTCCGATGCACTTAAAAGTACATTTACATAAGTAACGACATGTTTTATTTTTGCTTTAATATTTTTTTAATTTACCGTGCCACCATACCATGCTCCACATGCCAGAGTTACTAAAAGTGCTCTCGTAATGAAAACAAACAAGGATTGCAAGTGTGTAATCAGAACGTTTCCTTGATTGCGCATAATCTCTTAAAGACTGTCGGCGCTTATAATCCAATCAGTATTATCTTTGTTTATTCTAGTTCTCTTCACTTAGATTTGAGCAGATATTGAATGATTGCCTGCGTAGGTATACGACGTAGTAAGCGTGAATTGCTGAGCTCGACTATGATTTTACGTCTTTTTGCTTCAGAATGTTTTATTCCTTACGCCACTCTAGCGACAGTTTAGTTTTATTTTTAGTCCTAAGTTTTCAATTGTAAACGAGAATGACGATTTTCTTTAGGTACTTACTTAAAAATTTAGTAAAGGTCTTCTAAGAGCATTTTCGTGTAGCAGCAAGGGATCTAGTAGCTGCCCTTACTGCCCCATCTTAACTTTCCACCCTGTATTCTAACCCCCTTACTAATAATACTAATAAACGTTGAGTAACGGTGGTATAGCTATACAATGTTTTGTCCTTATGTGTCAAATCCAAATGTCACAATCACAGATAAGGACAAAACATTGTATAGCTATACCACCGTTACTCAACGTTTATTAGTAAGGGGGTAATATTATAAAGAGGTAAAGTTTGTGACGTTGTAGGGGTTAATCTCGGGATCTACGGAACCGATTTTGAAAATTCTTTTACCTATATAGCCACGTTATTTGTGAGTGTGATAGTCTATATATTAATACAAAAAAACATGTTTGTTGCCCAACGAAGTGGGCACGGGAACAGCTAGTTTAGGTATAATATTTCGCCATTTATAGTGCCGTTAGTAAAATAAACGATTACCACAGGAACCGATTCTTTGCCACACGAGAACCTTCTTGGCAAATGTATCTGTTTTAATTACCTCAAACTCTTCACTGATTGTTTTTCTATTTGTTCCGGAATCATAATGATAACCAGGCAGTGACTTGAAGTCGAGTTTGCCGTATGTTTCGTCAATCAATTACTGTACAAAACTTTGTTTTGGTAATTTTTTAATAAAGTTTTCCCGACCGAGATTTAGCCGCAGTTTGTTGTTAAGCGTTTCTGTTAGGCACCTTAGTCTGCGTATAGGTTCTTATAGAATTACTTTTCTTTATACTCTGCACCCTCGATTTTGACGTTTTAAACTTTGAACCCAAGTCTCGTAGAGAAAGGGTAGGATTCTTCTGTAAGCCTACAATTATCTTTTTTTCAATGTTTTTACAAAAAACCCGGCAACTTACACGCTGTCGTCGTATACTGCTGGGTTCTGCAAACCGTTTGAGTACTCCTGAACGGTTCTTGTAGAAGTTTTCAGCTCCAATGCTACCTTTTCCATAGAAATGCCTCGATATTGAACATAATTTGTACAATATTTATCGTGCAATTTTTCTTGTGTCGATGACAATTTTCACACTCTAAACTTGACAGCTTCAGGTTTTTCAAATGATGTTGTAAACAGTCTGGATCTTACTAAGTGATATTAAATTGTATTTATAGATTTCATCTCCATCTACAATTACAGTAAAATATAAGCGTCATTTTTTCTGGGACAAGCTTTATCTGAAGAATGAAAAAATATAATGGTCATTTCCAAACTCCTAAACTCTTAGAACAATAAGAACACAAATGTGATAGAGTTGCCGAGGACTTTGCCATGTCTATAAAGCAACGAAAATGTTGACCTTCAGTTTTTAATACATTTATCCTAAACTTAACACCCGTAATCACAAACAACACTTAGGTAATCCTTCACTGAGTAAACGCACTGCGTTCAATACAGCTTTATATGTGATGTTTATGAGACGATTTGAACCACCCTGTACGTTCGTGAGCACTGTTAGACCTCATAGTGACGTTTGTGAATACGGTGTAAACGCGTTACATTTTGGTTTGTGACTCATGGTGTGTCCCAAAAATCAACGTCAACCCGCCTAGGAATGATAGAGCAGCTCAAAAGCTATCGATTTAACCCCTATGTATGTTTAGCAATTTTTACTAGTGTCGGAGATATTGATCATTTTAAACAGATTTTTTTTTATTTTCCTTTATGCCTATGTCACAAAAAATCCTTCATTCTATGTTTTATTTCGGAAGTTTTTCAGTGGTATCTTACATTATTAGAATCATTACGAATCAGCGAATTTTTGAAAATTTCTTGCCCGGTTGTTTTTAATCAACTGTCTTAGTAACCACATAAAGTTGTTTTTTCCACACAAAGTGAAAAACAAACACTGGGAAACCTACTATGGAGAAACAAACTTTATGTCATTACTTATAAGGTTGATTAAAAAAAAAACGAGCAATAGGTTTAAAAACTTCGATGATTTTCGTGACGACGTGAACAAAACGGAAAATTACAAAAATTCAGATTAAAGCGATCAATATGTCCGAAACTAGTAGATAAAAATCGCTGAACATACATAGGGGCTTAATCCATAGCTTTTAAGCTGCTCTATCAGCCCTAGGCGGGTTGACGTCGGTTTATGGGACACCCGGTATATGAACATTATTGTCATATTTTTTTCAGCGCCGTCTGTGATTTTCTTGTTATGGTTTATAGGACATCTAAATACACATAAATGCATAAAATTTAGTATCTATCTGAGCGGAGATATTCAAGATTTAATAAGTTTTTGTATTAAATTACGTGTTTATCAAAAGCTTGTAACTTGTAATATAAGTGGAAGTCTCTTTTTAATACATATTGTTGGAAAGAGATTTCCGCTTGAATTACAAGTAACAAGCGTTTCATAAACGGGTCCCAGGTCTAAAACGGTACGTATTCA
The DNA here is from genome assembly GCA_948252455.1 of Acleris cristana. Classification (NCBI taxonomy): domain Eukaryota; kingdom Metazoa; phylum Arthropoda; class Insecta; order Lepidoptera; family Tortricidae; genus Acleris; species Acleris cristana. Next base: position 44,993,001 of record OX411772.1, read on the forward strand.
AATATCTTGGCTCCGATGCACTTAAGAATTTGCTATGTTTTAGTTTCAATTTGTAACATTTTCTTTATATTATAGTTTATAGAGAAATCTGCTTATTTTAAATAGATCTATTCTATCAGCCTAGGGCTGAAGGCGGGTTGACGTTGATTTTTGGGAGATCCTGTATAGGTACCTAATAGTTTTAAGCCTCCTGGACTCACCCTATATATATTGTTTATAACTTAAACCTTCCTATTTATTTCTATAACAAAGTGCCTTCAAAATCCAATACTACCGTTATCTTAACATCACAATTGCTTAGAAATATGAACAGGCGCTAATAGCTCGAGCACGAACATTTCAATCTTATGATTGAATCAAATGATTATAGTCCAGTCTGTAGAGGTTTCGGCTTTACAAAATAAGGTAATAATAAAGGAAATGTAATAATAACTACAAACTAAAGTAATAATTACACTTTTAAAGAACTTTCCAAGATTCTTACAACTCGCTTAAATTTAATAAGTAAGACCACCAGCACCAGCATCGAGCTCCACCCTCCTGGTGAGGGTTTTTAGCTTCCTAGGGAACCCTGCCAATCCAGAATGTCACCGGCTAGCAACAGTCATGTGGATTGTTAGTGTTTAGTCTCGTCAGAATTCGAAGAGGCATTACCAAAGTTTTCATGTCTAAGTTATTATTATTAAGTTATTCAGGAACAGTTTGAGGATTCATCAAATTAGTTATTTTTGTGGGGAATATACAGATCACAATACAACAAACATAAATGAAAATGATTTATTTGCTAGACCACAGTATAACATAGTTGAGAGTATGTAATCATTCGAAGGCGTCCTAATACTTTTCACAATAATTGAATTAAATTGAAAATAAATAATAGGTACAAGTATTATATTTAAATTAAATTACAAACTTTTCATTACAATGAATTCTTAAAATTAACATTTCCTTATGAAATTATGATTTTTATTTCATAAACCACCAACATTTCGTATATTTAGATAGGTAATCTATATATATAAAAGGCAATGTCCCGGGTGACATATCAACGCCCAGCCTAAACCGCTAAAGATACAAATTTGGAATTTTGAGGGGAAGTTGACTTTGTAACGGAGGCGTCGTTTAAGAAGGGATTTTTCGAAATTCAACCCCTAAAGGTGTGAAAGGGGGTTGCAAAGTTTGTATGGGAAAAAATATTTTTATCGTCTAATTTACTTGAAACTTGGTAGAAATGATCTTCAATGCAAATAATGAGACACCTATTTCAGCGATTACTAAAATTCAACCCCTAGAAGGATGAAAGGGGGTTGCAAAGTGTGTATAGATAAAATATTTTTATGATCAAATTTACTTGAAACTCGGTAGGAATACTCTTAAATGCAAATTATGAGACACGTATTTCAGCGATTACTAAAATTCAACCCCTAGAGGGATGAAAGGGGGCTGCAAAGTTTGTATGGGAAAAAATACTTTTATGGTCAAATTTACTTGAAACTCAGTAGAAATGCTCTTCAATGCAAATAATGAGAGACATATTTCAGCGATTACTAAAATTCAACCCCTAGAGGGATGAAAGGGGGTTGCAAAGTGTTTATAGATAAAATATTTTTATGATCAAATTTACTTGAAACTTGGTAGGAATACTCTTAAATGCAAATTATGAGACACGTATTTCAGCGATTACTAAAATTCAACCCCTAGAGGGATGAAAGGGGGCCGCAAAGTTTGTATGGGAAAAATTACTTTTATGGTCAAATTTACTTGAAACTCGGTAGAAATTCTCTTCAATTCAAATAATGAGACACGTATTTCAGCATTTACTAAAATTCAACCCCTAGAGGGATGAAAAGGGGGTTGCAAAGTGTGTAGGTATAGATAAAATACTTTTATGATCAAATTACTTGAAACTTGGTAGGAATTCTCTTAAATGCAAATAATGAGACACGTATTTCGGCGATTACTAAAATTCAACCCCTAGAGGGATGAAAGGAGGTTGCAAAGTGTTTACAGATAAAATATTTTTATGATCAAATTTATTTGAAACTTGGTAGGAATGCTCTTCAATGCAAATAATGAGACACGTATTTCGGCGATTACTAAAATTCAACCCCTAGAGGGATGAAAGGAGGTTGTAAAGTGTTTACAGATAAAATATTTTTATGATCAAATTTATTTGAAACTTGGTAGGAATGCTCTCCAATGCAAATAAAGAGACACGTATTTCAGCGATTACTAAAATTCAACCCTAGAGGGATGAAAAGGGATTGCAAAGTGTGTGTAGATAAAATGTTTTTATGATCAAATTTACTTGAAACTTGGTAGGAATACTTTTAAATGCCAATAATGAGACACGTATTTCGGCGATTACTAAAAGGCAACCCCTAGGAGCATGAAAGGAGGTTGCAATGTTTGTATGGGTAAAAATACTTTTATGGTCAAATTTACTTGAAACTCGGGAGAAATGCTTTTCAATGCAAATAATGAGACACGCATTTCAGCGATTTCTAAATTTCAACCCCTAGGGATAAAAGGCGGTTGCAAAGATTGTTTAGGAAAAAATATTTGGTATGCTCAAATTTACTTTAATAGATCAAATTTATTTGAAACTTGGTAGGAATGCTCTTCAATGCAAATAATGAGACACGTATTTCGGCGATTACTAAAATTCAACCCCTAGAGGGATGAAACGAGGTTGCAAAGTGTTTGCAGATAAAATATTTTTATGATCAAATTTATTTGAAACTTGGTAGGAATGCTCTCCAATGCAAATAATGAGACATATATTTGAGCGATTACTAAAATTCAATCCCTAGAAGGATGAAAGGGGGTTGCAGTTTGAATGGAAAAAAATACTTTTATTGACAAATTTACTTGAAACTTGGTACAAACGCTCTTCTATGCAAATAATGAGACACTTATTTCGGCGATCACTAAAATTTAACCCCTAGAGGGATGAAAGGGGGTTGCAAAGTTTGTTTAGGAAAAAATATATGGTATGATCAAATTTACTTGAAACTTGGTAGAAATGCTCTTCAATGCAAATAATGTGACACGTATTTCAGCGATTACTAAAGGTTAGCGCCATAAAATTAAAGTTGTTTATGTGGACTGCTTACTTAAAATTCACGCTCTAGACTTTTTTTTTTAAAGCCTAAGAAGGTGATGTAAACTATAACTGTACTTTCAACAGAAGTTCTGACTCTCCGCAGACGAAGTCGCGGGCGGAAAGCTAGTTGTCAATAAAAATTGAACACTAACATTCTTCAATAAACTCTCGCACACTATAAAAACCCTTATGCAAAAGCCATTTTGTCAATTTCGGTTTAAAAACCTAACCCGTTAACCGTGTCAGGTCCTCTGGCAGGCTGTTGTACACTGTGCTGTGTGTGACGCACATATTAAAAACATTCCTCCTGCAGGTCGAAACGGTTTGCCATAGTCTAATTAGAGCAAACACAAAACGATTAACCCTAAGTATTGCAAACTTGCTCTATGTGAGATTTCCAGTTTAAACGCTTGTCTATTGTTATGCCGAGAAATGTACATTTAAGTTTCAACTTAATCTACCTACGCTTTTTTTGTCGTAAGCTTCGATCCGGACGCGATTTGAATTGTATGACCTAAATCGTATAATTTTTGTATTGCTGATATTTACTTGTAGATCGTTGTTATGCGTTCATTAGTGGTATCATCTGGGGCCTTATTAACTGTGAGTTAAAATGTCAGTACACTCCATAACAAGGTTGTGCCGTCAGAAAACATGATACTTACACTCGTGGGGCGAGCACAGCAGAAACAGCACATTAAACAGCACAAACAGCACAGGCAGCCTTTTTACATTCGATTCTTCTACTTTAGAATGCACGCGCTATCTGTGCTTTGTACGCTCTGACAGGATTACCGAAACTCGCCGGTTTATATAAGCTGCGCCGTGTGCACTCGTTTGACGTGCGTTTGACCGACCGAACGCAGTTTTTAAGAGAATAACGCCCTAGTAAATCACCGTTTCCCATTTGGTTTTGATCAAATCCCAGTTTTGATCATAATCTTGCGACATTTATAGGTTTCTGAACGGAATTCGTAAAACATTTAGACACATAATCTTGGTTGCGCTAGTTGACGCGGCTGCGGCGAGAACAAGCTTCTAGACTAGGCCCGAAACTGGAAAACGCGTCTCTAAATAATGCAAGCGGTAAATCATGTAACAGTTGGGGTTACAAAGTTATCAGAGGGTTTAGACTCTGCAGAATACGGATCTGCCTGTCGCTATTACGAAATTTTAACCGGAAGTATGCTATACCGGAAAAGGTGCAGCCCATACAAAAATTTTCGTCGTACATTTTGTAAATCGTTTTTCCGGTACCCTAAAAAAGGTCCAATCGTTATGTGTTTTTTTGATACGACAATATAGTCATGTTAACCCAAATTTTTCGTCCCTCCACCTCTATGTCTTTCTCAGCCATGCTAGAAAACCTGTCACTTTTTTCTGTTTTTTGCCCTATAGGTACTGTATTTAAAGTTCATTCTAGGTAGTGCTAATCATGGTTCTGCAATAGGTATTGCAAATAGAGTAGGTACACAACTTGCTAAAACTTTTGGGTTTAAGATTTTTCCATGATCCATAGGGACGAAGATATGGCATCATCTATGGGGCAGCTAGCTTTAAAAATTGCTACTTTTTTCTAGTTTTCCTTCCATAATTATTTACATTTTAGTGCATTTTAGCGCAAACTATAGTTAAGCAATGTTGTAGATCACAAAATTTGCTTTAACTTTTGTATTAAAATAAATAATAAAAGGGATCTTTGTTGGTATATATGTAAACGTATTATATTAAAAGGCATGGGCCTGTCAAGCCTGTAGGTACATGAATGCACTGCCTTTGTTATGAACGCGGACGCTGGTAGGTACCTACGCTCGCGATTACCTACAGCCGGCCACGTAGCCAACTGGAACGCGTTTCGAAGCGAGCTAGCCCTCGTTATCAGTCGCGCAAGAGCCTAATCACTTTCATTGCAACCCCGCAAGGAGGTCGCGGTATCTCGTATCGCGCAGTGAGCGCCGCGCAGCAGTCGCGCGCACGCGTGCCGGCCCGCCCGAGACAGTCGCGGCCCGCCACGCGACGCGACGCCCGGCGCGCCGGGAATGGAGGCCTGCTGCGCGATCCGAGCTGCCGAGGACCTCGTGGGCGACCAGGTACCGACTCACGCTCCGCGCCTGCGCCACCCAGTCTGTGATCGAGTTGAGTGCGACGAGGGTCGGTTGAAGTGCATCCGAATGCGAGCGATTGATCTCGGGTGCGATTGTAGCGCCGGCTGATTGTTAGGGCTCTCCTAGCGCAGGTGTTGGGCAACTGTGCGAGAGTCTGGCGACGGGCCGCTCTCGGTGCGCGAACGCAGCTCGCGCTCTGGACATCTGGAATTCTGTCCGTAGTGAATAACCCCAACTCACGACAGCGTGTTTATATTTGACTTTTTTTTTTTACCGCGCACGTGATGAGCGTTGTAAGCAGCGAATTGTTATGAATATTACAAGTGCAAATATGTTCAACCGACTGTTTTGATTCCGATTCCCGCCCCACCCCACCCCTCTTAAAATAAATGTCGTGGAAGCTTATACTTCTAAAGTTAATTTTGCTGTGATACGGTCATAATGGGGCATTTTTACATTCACTGTTTCTGATTGAATTAATAATACCACATATGATAAGTGTTTTTTTAGTTAAAATATAAATAAGTACATAGGAAGGTGTTATTATACTCGTATTCTCTAACAAATGTCTTGATCTTTTCTGAGATAATATACCTAGGTACCTATTAATTTGCGTTGCTTGCTGAAAAGCTCTTAATACAATTTTAGATAGAAGTGAGAAAATTCGGCTTCTGTTACATGTACGGTCACGAGCGTTAATTTGGGACCCATTTCAAGAAAATTATGCTTGAAGTCGTCAATGTCATTAGAGATGTCAAGTCATTTGTAACTTTTAGGAAACTCAACCTAATTGTTGTAGAATGTCAGATTAACTTTAGACCTAAGGTGGGTACCTACCAAATTAAATCTCGTGACTGTAGTATATTGTAATCAGTATAGTAGTTCTTTGAAAATATTTTAATAGCTAACCTATATTTTTACATTAATACATCTTAAATATATATTAAGTATAAGTAATGAGATTTGCATTTTTTAAATTAGCATCAATAATGTGGACAGTTAGAAAACTAAAGTTAATATTTGCCTAACAGTCCTCGGCCGGGGGGGCGGGCCCGGCGGTTGCTACTACACGTAAATTCAAATACTCACTTCCGAGTTCAATGCACTTTCGCGAATTAATATAAACTTAATGTTTATATTTTACAATCTAGTAATTTAATTACAGATTTTTGAGACATTTTTTAAAGCGCATTTTGGTCAATTGACTACTGTTTTAAATTTATAATTATTAAATTTGACTTAAAACTTTGCTATGAAGTTCAACAATATTTTTGGAGGTACCTTAACAATGCATATTTTAAATGCGAATGTATGCGTTGGCCCTTCTTTATCGTCAAATTCTGACCAAGTGATATTTTAGCTACCTAAGCACTAGGATGATGCGAACTAACACTTGAGTACTCTAGAAATATTTACAGTTTCAGGCATCTGATTGTATGGAGGTTATTTTTATAATAATTTCTATATATAGTAAGTAGGTAATATTATATCTTTTTAGGTTAGGACGAGAAGTAAGTCTGGTGTAATATCAGACTTACTTCTCGCAGTTGACGCAGTTCTGATATATTTTTATTCACAACTTATAGTGATTTATCTATAAACAGCAGTCCTCAGCTGCATTTGATTTTGTAAAAAAGCCAAAAAAGTGTTAATGTGTGACTCGTATCTCTAATTTTAGCAAAACACAATTCTTATTCCCGCACAAACTCTTAACCTCGGATTTAAGCTATTAACAGTCAACACCGCGTCATCGCATGCAAAAATGAACACACTGTGAAATTGAAACATGACTGTAATTAGTAGATCGTCAATCGTCACTAATCAAGGATCTGCTAGTGGAGTTCGGTGCAGGCTGCGTATAAAAGAGTTCAACGCGCCGGACCGGCGCCGGCGCGCGGGCCGGCGCGACCTACCGCTCTAATACAACAAAACGTTTATTTTTATTAAGTTAATGTTAAACATTGAAATAAATCTAAATAAATAAATAACCGTCAAATAAATAAATATATAAAAGGGGACAATCTCACAAATCGACTCCCAAACTAAGCTTGTAATATGGGTAAGTACTACACAACAATAAAATTCATTATCTGGCGAAGTGCAAGCCTTTATTTAACCACCTACATACATATAAAATACCCGAGACTCGGGAACAAAATTTTAATACACGTTCGCTAAACAACCATGTATTTACCCTTACCGTGAATGGTCTCGGGACCGCCGCAGCTCCGCACGCAGGGTCACTACAAGAACTGTGTCGTTAATAAAATAATTCTTATACCTTTCTAACCTTTTAAAAAACAACACGTTTACAATCAAAAATCCAAAATCCAAAACATTCGTCGTAGATGTACCTCTGTAAGATAAATATTTTAAAACACAGTTACGCGTGTAGGAAGATCTGATGGAAGGTACTACTTATAATTGTTTTCAAATCTGCGAGAACCGAGCCAGAATATTAAGCTCAAAATGTCTACTAATCGTAGTCTCTCTTATTAAGTACATATATATGTATACCTAATTTCTACTAGTTGTTAGGGCACATGTGTCCACCCTTGTCACAATATTCCAAATATTCAAAATGTTTAGGTAGGGTTCCGTACCAAAATACTGCAAAATAGAACCCTTTAAAGCTGACTTTGTTGACCATCCGTAAATTTGTCTGAACGATTCTTTTTTCCTGAAATTTGTTAGCTGGGTAGATTTTTGCGGTTTCACAAGGTCTAATCATTAGAAAAGGATTTGGGTAAAAGTGTTGTCATGTTTTAAAGTCTAATATTTTTTTAGGTGAGCCAACCGCAAATATCGTATATTATCATGATAGGTCTATAAAAAATAAACATTATTATTTTGTTAGATAATGTTACACTCCTAAGCGTATATATCGGAGCCGCGCGATATTAAGAGGCCGTATACGAAATTTTGCCGATTTCGCTGATTTAGGTACGTGATTTTACAGTTGAAATACTGTATTTCTACAAGTTCTAATGCACAAAACGACAAATAATTTCTAATTTTAACGAATGTATGAGCTACTTTTTTGTTTTTATTATTTTATTTTGATTAATCGACCTGACACCGGCGACTGTTATGTGAATTTTGCTGGAAGAGGTTTAGAATGTCATATATTCATGAATCGTGTTGACGTCTTCTTAACGGTATAAAAAAATTACAATGTATTGCTATGAAAGTCGTTTAAAAAATGTATGAATTACTTTTTACCACTTTCATATAAATTTTTCGAGTAAAAAAAAAACTTGTAATTTTTTTATAGAAAACGGACAAAAAATATTTTTGATTTTGGCTACTCGGAACTCTCGTTCATAAAACTAAAACTTCAGAAATAAACTTTAGTTCAAAATCAGTCCAATACCTAAAAAAAATATCCAAAAAGCTCAAAAGAATTGGCAATAAATAATGTTTTAAAACGACCTAAATCTCGCATTATAATAGGTACTCGACAAAAATAAAAAAGTGGCTCATTTATTCGTAGCTCATAACTAATTTGACATTTAATGTTGAGCATTAAAACTTATAGAAAAGCAGTATTTTAACTGTAAAATCACAAAAATAAGCAAAACCGGCAAAATTTTGTATACGGCCTCTTAAAGTGTTGTTACCCGGGTCATTACTCATTACATTATTCTACTTACTGCCGCACTCAGGGACGTCAATTAAATTTAATGCTTTTTTAGTGACGTGTTGTCTTATTCTATTGCTGTAGCAAAGAAACTGACAGCAGCAACTGTAATCAAGCATTAAATTAAATTGACGTCTCTGAGTGCGGCAGTTAGTCTCTAAACGTAATTGTTGCCGTAATATTTTTAACTCGGCCGCGATGACAACAATTCATATGTGCTAAGGTAGTAAAATAAAATACCATTTGTAGATTTTACACTGCTGATTACAGTAAAAATATTTTTGTATTTTTTTATGCAGTAGTTTTTTTTTTTTAGGAAAAACAGTAAAAAAAGTTGGATTGTGAATGTTAGGAATACACTTATAGCGCCCTTAGTCCATTTGTTACCATAGGAATTGAAAAATATACAACTGTCACGTCTATTTGTTTATCTGTCTGACGGATTACTTGATTCTAACGACACGTTCTCGTAATACTATTGTTTTGATACACGCTATTTAAAATGAAAGTGACTAACGGATTTGTAAAAGCGGATAGGCGCAATCTGCCCAAAGTCGACGAATTTATATTGTTACAGTTCATGCGGGAAAATGAGAGTTTCAAGTGACATGACATGACAGTCAGGTCTGTTTAAGTTATTGTTTTTTAATTTTATATCATGCTAAGATCACGACATCAGTATTCCTAACTTTGTATATACGGTCTTTTTAATGACTATTTCTTTAATAAATTATTAACAACGAATTTAAGTTAAATAAAAAAAAACCGAGAGACACGGGTACCCTAATTTTTAACCAGCTATTATAAACGCGAAAAAACAAAAATGCTTTTTATTTTGAAATGTTGTCAAACCGTAAAATGTGCCTACTTTGCTCCCCCACGGGTAATTATGCTCCATGGTTATATTGAGGTAATCTGTATTGTAAATTATTCTATTGCTTTCATACACTGCGTGGCTGGATGTATACATGGATTCTTTTTAGAAAATTTGTCATCAACCTTAACTTATAAGCAACAAACGAAATAGTTACTATGGAGCACAGTTACCCATGGGGGAGCAAAGTAGGCAAATTTTACGGTACCAATAGTTATAAACTTTATACTATAAAGTCAAAGTAGAATGAGGCCCCTGAGCCATGAACTTAAATATCTCAACTCCGATATTATTAAAAGTAGGTATTCAATTATAAACACGCCCGTGCAAAGAAATCGGACACTTTTGATTTTGTCAAGTAGTTTAAATATGCAGTAAGGAAATGAGATTTTATGCGACGAAATAGAGAAAATATTATTTACGAAGAAAAACCATTTTTATTTACTATAAGTACTAATAAATAAGAGTAAGTACAATATTACTTTAATTTTGTAGCATCCATCTCATGTTCTTACACCATACTTGTTTGAACTGCTTGAAATAATCATAAGTGTATCTATTTACAGAGGTCCTTTAACCTATGTACTCCTACATTATAATTAGAAAATCATCATTGGCTGCTGAAATAAAGCCAATTAGGTGCATACAAACTTACCCAATACCCTTCCAAACTATTATAGGTACATACATTTGCTAAAATTTTGATGGCAGACCAATGTTTTTTCTGAATTTTAATATTTACTAATTTTAAGCTAAGCTATTTGGGTACCTAATTAACGTGATATATTTGGGTTATTTGCGAATTTAACGAGGATATTAAGCTCAAGAAATGTCTTGTACCTACATTAATATAATCTAGGTTATTGTACCAATATAACAGAAAAACAAAAAATAACGTGTTGTACACTTGACTACCAAGACGTTACCTTTCTCATCTCAATGGAATACGGAAAAAAGTGGATAAAATATCCTTGTACGTAGTCAATTGTACTCTAATAATTATTTTCGAGAAATTATAAAAAAAAATGGAAAATTGGAAGGGTTGCGATAACAATAACGATTTTTCAGTAAAAAGATGAAATTCGTTGCATTGACAACTTTATATTGCGGTTGGTGAGACAGTCTACCGGCAAACCAGCAACCAGCAACAAGTACAGCTTCCGTGTGGCGGGCTTCTTTAAGAGGATTGTGAAACTGAAAACTTCCATACAAAATTCGATAACGTTTCTTTCCCTTTAAATCTAGTCCTATTTTTACGATTTTTGAATATATTGTAGATAATATGAAAAACTAGAAACCAAACTAAAATCACATACTAAGCTTAACGCTTGTCATTAGCTTTCGATGACGTCAGCCAAAATAAATAATAATGTAATAAATCAGAGACCTGCGAATAATAATATGCCAGTACCAAAAAAAACCTGATAAGCCGAGGTTGCTCAGCAATTACCCAAAACCCGCATAGCAGACACGAGCCACCGCTGCAACGCGGCTTCCCGCCACGCGCAGGGGCCGCGTATACCACGTGCTGGTTCGACGTTAAGGAACAGCTCGCCCAGGCTCCGAGAGAGAATCACTCACATCGCTCCGGCAGGCGGCCGCCGATGCCGAGCCCGAGCTGACGCGTTAGCAGCCACATTAATCCCACCCCACCCCCTGTTAACAAACCCTAACAATGTGGTACAGAAATAATTACGATTCCTTATCGCCCCCTCCGCGCGATGCCGTTGTGACCATCAATAATTTTTACTCTTATTTTAAAGTAATTAAAGCAATAAGTATTATATATGTTTCGAAAATAATTTACGCTCTCTTTACTCTTTTATATTTCAGACGCATTTAATAGAATTAAGTACCTAGCTACAAGGCGAAATAATAGCAAATGAGGTTTTCCTCTAAATAATGTTTTTTTGAATGTTTATGTAAATTAGCCAGTATGTCTCGTAACTTCCCCCATTCTTAAGAGATGAGAGCGACTGTCACTTATCTCGATGTTCGGCCAATTTGTATCAGGTATCATATTTCGTAACTAGATAAAAAAAAAAGTGGAAAATCTAATGGAAATTGGCCAAGTCCCAAACTAAGCTCTAGGTACCTACTAAGGGTACTAGGTAATGATAAAATAGTTAGGGCGGATTCCACCAAACTGGAATAAGGTCTTATATCTAGATTAAACGCCGAATTTGTATGGACTAATCTCGGATTAAGTCTTATTCCATTTTGGTCGAATCGGCCCTTATACAGAGAAATAAATCCTTGTATACATAGAAAACACCCAAGATTTAGATATAAGCGCTCATCACACAAATATTTGCCCTGACAGGCAATCGAGCCCGGGACCGCTAGCTTCGTAGGCAGGGTCACTACCAACTAGGCTAACTGCGTCGTAATTTAATGAGTTTTTCTCAAATATCCTCGGAAAGGATGGCCTTTCTTTTGAAAAACGAAGACGCGAAGTGCCTCATTTTCCTCCTAGGAGTCAAAAAAACGTATGAAAACATTTTCCGTCCATGTCCATATTTTTTTTAAAGTGCGGTCAAATGCATGCATAACAGAAAGCACCAAGCAAAAGATCCGATACAGCCAAGATAACCGCTCGTTTTTTTAAGCACAGTGCGCATGTTTTTCTATTTTCTTCTAAAATGCCTATGGTTAGAAAAAATAATTTTAAAACAAAAACTTATTGATATTTATATCGTAAAACTTATTTTATACTAAAGATACTTGTAAAAATGAACGCAAGTGATGAACGTAGCAAGGAAATGGGTACCACACCGCCTATTTTAAAAAATGAAGTCGTCTCGGTTAGGCAAAACCTAATTTGTGCTAAATCAAGAGGAAAATATTATAGATCATACAGCCAATTTATGCTATGGAGCGCAACCAAGGATTTGTGAATAGCTTTTCTGAAGATTAGTTTTTAGCATAGTTCAGCTTAGTGAGCAATCTAAGAACAAGGAGCCGTCAACACCTTTGTGTCACTGATATATCAACATCTCAAGTTCAAGAAATAAACATAAATGTTCCCGGAAACCCATAAAGTTTTCGTTTATAAATGGCCCTAATATGACAAATATCACTTTTAATGTTAATTAAATTAATTACTAGTTACAAAATTGTATTTGTATCATTTCCTCACATTGTTTGAGAAAAGCATTATATGTATATACCTCGGCTGAAACGAGGATTTCCTGACTCTTATTTTAGTAGGCCTCGCTATTGCTGGCCTAAAATACTGAGGTGGCAGACGGCGGGAAGCGACTAACACCCGTATTCACAAACGTCACTATGAGGTTTCAAATCGTCTCTTAAACAAAAGAACGGTCAAAAAGGATCAATCAGAAAGCTGTATTGAACGCAGTGCGTTTACTCAGTGAAGGATCCCTTAAGTATTGCTTGTGAATACGGGTGTTAGTTTCAAACTAGAGGAGGCCCGCGACTTCGTACACGTACAATTAGTTTCCCGCTACTCCCCCTATTTCTTCCAGTTGGGGGTCGATTTTTGGAAAATTCTTTCTTAGTGCACTGCACCCTTAGACTTCATAAGGAACCTACATACGTGCCAAAATTAGAAACTCTAGACCCAGCGGTTTGGGCTGTGCGTTGAAGTGTCAGTCAGTTTCTTCTTTTATATATTTAGACTATGTAAAGAAGAAGCAGCTCGAGACACAGATCTCAAAAGTTTGTTAAAAAGTTTCGTTTTGCAAGATCATTAACAGGTTCTATAAAACGATTTAGGGATAACGATATACGATTCATATTTTTCTGTATAAAGATTACAGAATAGAGTTTTTTTAAATATTATTATCCGTTTTTTTAAGGAGTTTATTTATCTTCATCGTCTCTGTGGTGTGTAATCGATCATATTTTAACTTTATACTCATAGCACTAAACTACAAATTTTTTCGACACGAAATGTATCTTATGTCCTAACTAATCCAGTATATGGGATGGTATGGTGTAAATTTCATTCCATTCTGTCCATTGATTCCACTAAACATCTAAAATCCTTGAATAGTTTCACATTTATGTTATTGGATAAGAACCTGCATTTGGGAAAAAGCATTATGCATTGCATTTTTCCTAACGGTTCTTGTTTGTATTTTTTTTAACTCATTGTCAATTAAATAGGGCTCTGTGGTAAATACCAATGTGCGTGTTATTTCCAGATTGTCCCTGGCGGCAGTCGCTGGGGCGCTCCGTACGCCTCCGGGCTCCTCGACTCCTGGTTCCAGGTGCAGATGCAGGTCAGTCGCACCTCCACCTCCCCCTTGTAGACATTAGTTTATTTCTTCAAAAGTAAAATTAAACTCAATCTCATTGCACCGGTAGATACATACACATACATACGGTAGGTAAATACTATTTCATGAAGGTTCTAATTTTCATACAATCTAATATGTATGTAAAATCTTTCTACTCGTATAGACATCAGGTACAAAAATGTCTCCTGAAAACCCAGAGTACCGCAACTGGTGTGAAACAATACCATCATTTGTAAACAAGACTTAGGTATTACATAGATCAGACCAATCTCAGGGGTCACACTAATTTATGACTTTCCGAAAAATAAAAGTTTTTCTTTTCCATAATTTCCGAAGTTTTCAAAATATGATTATGAAACACCAAGCAAGCGGACTGTTGGGTCAGTCAGTAGCGGCGCTCTAACAAGGCCAATATTATATTAAATCATAATTACTTAGCAGCACATTAACGATATACAAAACTCATCGCTGTTATATCTCTAAATATGGGCTGATGGTGGTTGACGTTGTATTATGAAGCGTATTTCAAGGGAACAGGTGACGACTTTGTCCAGTATCTGAAGGGGGTCTCTCAAACATGCTAGCAGTTTAAAACTGAGAACCGCCAGCACATGTGGTTTTTTATCTAACCTAAGAAGCACGAACGAAACATGAACACTATAATTATATTTGAAAACTTTTGTATTGTAATTTTAATCTAAAAAAAAAACGGTTTTAAAGGGTTGCATACACAAGTTTTTCTACAAGCTTTAAATGATAGTGACAAAAATAAACTTTGCTTTTATACTTTTCTTGATGTTTCGGCTAATTTTCGGTTCGGTTTCGGTCATTATTGGCCGGTCAGAGCGGAGTTGCAAGAGCTATATGCTCGAAGGGCGAAGGCGGTGAAGGTGACTCCAGAAGCACCTCTCCACCCTTAGCCCCTCTGGGTCTGGATATGGGTATGGGTCTGGGGAATGGTTATTTCGGGAGGCCTGTTTCATTGAGTTGGCGAGTCACCGCCTGCCATTTCAACCGAAGTAATAGCATTGGCCAGGCAGGCGCAGTAGTTTCATCAATAGCCTAGTTCTCAAATTCATAATCAGTTCATTCATAGTGCCTTATTATTAATGTTCCCATTCCCATTTCTATTAATAATAATGTTACTCAGGAATGTAGCATTCTAATAGTGAAATATTTTTTGAAATCGGTCCGGTACTTTTTAAGTTTATTTACTACTAAATTAACATACAAAAATACAAATCTTTTCTCGTTCTAATATTATTGTAGATTAAAATTCAACGCAAAGTGTTACCGTTAATCCTTACTTGGGCGGTTACTGTGCACAAGTTGCAAAGATTCACTGTAGATAAAGCAGTAATTGATTTAGGGAAGTCACTATAGTTAAGGAACAGGCTTCAGCAGACTTAGGTCTTAAAATGGATTATTTATTTATTCCTTGAATAATAATTTATTGCTGAGAAATTGTCTGTCTCACGATCACTTGAGGAATTAGCAAGGGTAAGAAGAGTCTTTCAAATTTCGGAACAAACTACCCGCTTTGACCCTACATGAAAAACAATAAATAAATACCTTAATAAAAAGGTTCTGCAAATTATTTATCACGCAATTTTAACCCTAAAACATATTTAAGTTATCACCAAAATTATAACCCCAAAATATTTTAAATAAACAAAATAAGTTCAAAAACTAAAATCCGACTACTGAAAAGTATGAAACAAGAAAATATTCTCATCTGAAATTGTTATGCACGAACTATTCAATATTTATCGTGTAATAAATCAATAACTTACACGTTTTATATTTTAATATATTTATATTTAATACATATTCATAAGTTATTGATTTATTACACGATAAATATTGAAAAGTTTTAACATAACATAACAATTTCAGTGGAGAATATTTTCTTGTTTCATACTTTTCAGTAGCCGGGTTTTAGTTTTGGTACTTGTTTTTTTATCTCGCTTCAGTTACGCTATAGGTGGTATTCTGATACCGTTAAAGATATCAATACTAGCGGTTTATAGCACGCAAGTAGAAAAAGTTATTACGAGTAATATGGTACCTACGTAAATTATTAAAAACACTGTGCTTACGTAATTGTTTTCTCTCCCTCCTCGGTGCGTAAGTTCGACATGCACTTGGCCGATTTTTACTTAAATTACTTACGTTTGTCTATGTAAATAGTGACGTGATATAGAAAATGATAGGCCACGTCACACGCTAGCCTGTTATCAATTGGAAATAGTCGTATCGCGTAATTAACAACCGATCAGAAATCGCTCACACACTCGCGCCGTAAATTCGTTGTTTGTGGTAGTGGTGTGTGGATGTGTATAGCTGGTCAGCTAGATAACTATTTTTAATTAGGGTGTTTACGTTGTTTATTAACGATATAAATAAACCCGTTAGGAATACTGCTGCGCGTATGCGTAATTCAATTTAAAGGTTAAAGCAGGAAGCCATTGTAGTAGCATTGTCTTTTTGCGATATTATGTTTTTTTATAAATCGAATGATAATTTAACATATACATAAATATTCGCCATATTTACACGTTAGAGATGAAATAGCCTAATTTATATCTTTCGACGTAGGTAATTAGTTTGTAAATCTTATGCCTGAGCGAAACTCCGCTGTTGATCATTGCGTGATTAGCAAGTAAATTGAAAACTATTACAGCTTCATTATTTTTAAAGTATCAATATTTTTACATCATTATACTTTAATTGCACATAGTGATTATCATGCCAAATGAAATAACGTGTCTGTTTTTGCTACCCGTTATTTGGTCTTAATAATTGCGCCTAGGAGGAAGCAGCGCTGTTTTGATAGTAGTTAGGTTACGAGTACATACCAACCAACGTATAATATTGAACAACGTAAAATTAATCAATTAAATGTTACATAATTTTACTATTACAAAACACAGGTTACTGAAGCAACTTTTCATAGCTGGATCACTCATCATCGACTTCGTCTTCGCTAGTTGAGCTCACCGCTAACCCACCCAGGCCATGGTGTGTGGATACAAAATGGTATGTCATCATTAAGCATGCGTAACTGCGTAAGTTATCCAAATATATATACATATTTAGACATATATTATTATAACTTAGTGCTGAAAAGCAAAAGCATTAATGTCTATACAGCTATCGCGTCAAATTTATCTATAAGTAGGTACACCTTAATGTTAGTGTTACAGGCGTGTAGATATTTTTTATATCTTAGGAACGTATATTTATGACTTTGACTGTTCGATTGTTCATACAACTATCGACCTAATTTGATCTTTGTCGGTGCTAAAGAGTAGTTTATCGAATTACCAACTACTTGACCTAACAAATAATGAAAACTAAAAATATAAAAATAAAATTAAACAAATAAAATTAAACTTTATAATATAAAACATAAACTAATAACGTTAATGACAACATGTGTTTTCCACGATTTTTATCGATGTAATGAATACTTATAATGTGAGCAGGGATGAATTCCGTGGGGTGAGTAATTTGAAGGGTGTCATGGTATTTAGATGAGCACGAGGCCGCGAGCGCGCGCGGCGCGGGCGCAGATCGCAGGCGATGCTGCAGCGCTAATCATTCGATTAATTGCGCGTTTAGACCGATTACTACTGTTTGTTTCATACATAATTGGGAATCAACATCCAGGAAACTTAATACACTCGAACATTCCGTCACACATTGAGAACCATATTATTACTTATCTCCTTTACCTGTTTGATCTACAGGTTTAAAACCAAAAGCATAAAAAAAATTAAAGTGCGTGTAAATCCTATACAACGAAATGGTAAACTTATTGAAGTGTATAAAGGAAGTCACTATTTTTATCGTTATTAAGCCATGCGCAGTGACGCGCGACCCCGCGCTGGATCTGATTCGAGCGCGCCGCCCGCGACCCGTGTAATCGTTATTATAACTATCACTTACTATAATGGTTCGTAATAATCCGGCATTGCCACTGCATAAGTCTCAATAATAAAGGAGTCATACGACCCGAACCATTTCCCGAATTCTAACACACTGTTACGAAAACCTGTCACATATACTTACTGGAATCAGAAAACAGTCCACCTTCTAATTACGAAAAGTTACAAAAAAGGAGATGATTTCCAAAACCATTTTCTAAAATAGCTCAAAAAAAAAACAACTGATTGCTACTTGTGACGTTTGGTTCCGGCGATTGCAGCTAAACGTGAAACATTTTCGCGCGCGCTGGCACTGCGCACTATGCGTGTAAAATAATATTAAACGCACCATTAGAGCCGCGCGCACTGTGACAGCGGCCATTGTTGCCGCCGCGTTACATCGCGCCAGTGGACGCCGCGTCCGACGTCATCTTGTAATACCGAAGTCCCCAGCCAAGTGAAGTATATATGTAGTTATTGTTCAAGGCAAGGTATTGACGACGATGTAAATATATTTTGGTGTAAATATGGGTCAATTTCCCAAGCTTTTAATTTTGATAGCGGGACTGAAAGAAGCAATAAAAATGAAGTACCTACTTAATATACTCGTATTTTCTGAAACAAAAACCAAGCTTTCAAGTTAACCAAATCCGGAGAGTAGCAATTGCCCGCATCGCTATGTATCACCGGATAAATCCGCCAATGTGGCGAGTGTTGTGCGGCGGCGGGTTGGTGTTCCAATAAAACAAAAATCGAAAATCTTACACATTATCTACGTAGATGAGCGCGTAACCGCGGTCGTTGCATCTTTTTAAAACTAATACCCGGTTTCAATATTCAAGAAACCAATCGTTTTCCTTACGTCTCGTTAAAATTTGACACATTTTGTACGTAGCAATCTTAATCTGCCATGCCGTGCCATTTGGCACGAAACGGATTTTCATTTAAGTGTATGTTTTTTAGAAAAGTAAGTCTGTGTCTTGCTCTGGTGACAAGGAATCAAAAACATAGGTCAAGTGCGAGTCGGACTCGCGCACCGCGGTCTCCGTACCGCCGCACAGTAGGCATAGTTGACAATAGTACATTACTTAACAAGGGCTGTAAAAGAAAGAAAGCCCGAAATCGCAGGTATTTGAGACCCGAGCCGTAGGCGAGGGTCGTAAATATGCGATAGAGGGCTTTCTTTTTTACTGCCCGTGATGAGTACACAATTTTACGTCTTCACCTGGTCACAATGCGAGTTTTACCGTGCGGGCAGCGTGCGATAAAACTCACATTATGGCCAGGTGTGACGTAAAATATATTTTGCCCCGATTCGACTTATCATTCCATAGTCTTACAGGTGTTTGAAGTGTTAATGGTTTTATTACACTATTGAAATAGAAAAGGTCTAATAAATAACATTCATCGGTGCGAATAATATTTCTGCAACTATATTATGTTCTGATTTGAATTCGATACCGAATCGAATCAGCGCGAGCCCAACTCACACTTGACAATTGTTTTGTTTTTGTTTAATTGTTCTTTCTATGTTTACCGTTCTTACAAAACAATAAAAAAAATAACCCCTTTAATGAATTAATAATAATTCTTTTTATTATTTAACTTTCGTTAAAAAAAACTTCATAAAACATATTCTGAAAAAATAGTTGCTAAGTAGGTATCCATTAGGGTTCAAAATATACGGCTCTTTAAAATTAGGACGGACGGACGGACGGACGGAGTGACAGCGTGGGCATATTAATAGGGTCCCGTTGGGCTCCCTTCGGGCACGGAACTTTGATAAAAACATTCCAAGGTACTTAACGTAAACAGTAGGTAGGTAATTCAAACAAACGGTTTTTTTTTTGGAAGTTAACGTTGTTTCTAGTTTTCTTATTTCGGTATATAGGTATTTGATGTTTAAACTACATACATGTGGCCTAGAGGAAATTTGTACATATTAACTGAAGTTACTTAGAATAAGTTAAGTAATTGTAGTATTTAGTTTTTGTTATGTTTATATTATGTTTCTGTTTGTATGAATAAAACATACATTAAAAATACATAAATATCTTCCAAAATGATATCAAATGTAGCTTGAGTTCGTCTTTCTAATGATTGAACTATTGGGAATTTTATAATTATTTTGAGTTAAGAGTTGGCACCTAACGATAAGAATTGTAGTATTTTACTACCTATATTTGCTTTTTTCCAAGTTCCAAATATCTTATAATTTTGAAAGATAGTCTTGTTGTAGTTATTTTAAACAGGTTTTATAAATATTTTAATTCCGGTGGATCTAAACCATCAATCTCGTCTCGTATAATAGGTACATATTTATTCATAATCATTAAGTGCTTCTTCACAATCCATTAATTGTATTCTTAGCGTCATTTAAAATAAGAACAACAAGAAAGACCACATGGTTATATACAACAAATAACCGAGTAGGTATATGCTTGTAAACATAATTATCGTCCAAGTTATTGCACATAGAAACTTTAAACATTACACTGAAGGCCAGTTGTACTTATTTTGTGCATGATGTCCGTGATAAGTTTTTTTCACCCTTTGTATCAATTAGCTTGACACACTCCAGTAGTTTGACTCAGTTGCGTAAGCGCAAACGTAAATGAGATTCATAATACGAGTATGATCGAGGGGGAGCCGGCGGAGCGCGGGGCGGGAGGTTAGTGACAGGATTCACGGTCCAACTGACGAACACAATGATCGTACCCAATACGTGATCGATTATCCTTTATGTGTAGCTATGTGGATGTGTTACATACCATTACCTCTTAGTATAGTTTGTACCCGTAGGATAATGCAATAATGCTTTACCCTGATGTACCGAGCTAACCAAGTAGCGATCGGTGTAGGTACCCACTTTGGAGGACATTTAGACATTTGTCTACACTCTGGAAAAAGTATTTTTTACGTTAAGGTAGTTTTTTGGGGTTTTTTGGGGATCCTGGCTGACCACACACCGAGTTACGAGTGTGGCCGTCTTATTCTCTTGACAACAGCTTCTGGTATAAGTAGATAATTTTGAGCTCTTCCACTGCCCATCTACTTCTGCTGCTGATTGATTCTATTCGTAACAATTATCATAATTATGTGTGTCATGAAAATCGCATCTGTAAGAAATATATTGAGTCAATTTGATGAATACAAAGAGGGTTATCTTTGTTTTAAGTGATATGTGAATGTCATTTAAAAAAACGTTGTAGGTATATTGCTGAAAGTATAGCGAATGTTTAATTTGTGATGAATATTGTAGACGTTTTATTATCGTGTTAATTTCAATTATTTAGTTTGTGTTAATAATTACAGAGACGTGTCATAAAGTTTAAATTATAAATACGTTGCAATACTCTAGCAGGGCTGTACTTAGGAAAAGTTTCTTTTGTACGAGTACAAATGCAAGAAACAAAGGAAAAAAATTGCTTTCGTAGATTTGTTTAAATACATAGTTACAAGTGAGGCTAACATAAAATCAAGAGCATGTTTTACTTTACTTATATAGAGATAAAACTATCTTACACATCATTTGTAGCTCTGTGTCGTTTTGTTTCATACTAGCGACCCGCCCTCGCTTCGCTTCGGTTTATGTGACTTCTCTGTAATACCCGTACATAAACCAGAATTTAACCAGTATTTATTATACATAAAAACCATGAAAAATTATCTAGCTGATGGCGAAAACCGCATTAAAATCCGTTCAGTAGTGAGATCATCGCGAATATACGGACAGACACAGACGCGGCGGGGTTGTATATAAGTACGGATAGCTTAGACCATTAATATTATCTAAGAATGATAGTGAAGACAAAGAAAAGGAGAGCTATAACTTTAACTGGCAGATACTGTGGAGATTGTGAAACAGGCCCTGTGCTCAAAAAAGTATCTACATATCTACTTACCACTAAAACATCCGCATCTTATTTGGATACTCTACTTTGTTTATAAAATGTAAGGTCAATCAAAATCCAAAGTTAGCTGTCTAAAGCTTTAGACTTCAACACGTCGGAACATTCCTTCCATTTCTGTGCATTACATGTTTTGCCGTAACCGACCAGAGGGCCTAGCCAACATGCAAACGCTAATAACGATTTTCTTTTCTATCACTCAAACATGCGCTACTAACCACGTGGTCAACTGTCATCCCGTACATTTTGAGCGACAGAAAAGAAAAAAGATTGTATTGTTTGCATCTTGGCTAGGGCCCCAGTGGTGGCCACATAACTAAAAACGCTTGAGTTTTTCCCACACAATTGCCTAAAAATAGGACATCAACTTTAACAACCAAACAAAAAGTTCATGTAGGTATAGTTGGTTACACTTATCGTTGACTAATATACCAAGGTTAAAATTTGGTTCGTTGAAAAAATATATTTTTGGCGTTCATAGAAAGTTGATATGGATATTGTTTATGGACGCATCAGCACTTTATATTTAAATCCCTGTAAAGTAAAAGGTACGTTGTCAACAGTAGTTCACTGTAAGTATGTACATCAGTTTAAATTCCAAAAAAATATGCAACTAATGTAAACTGTTACAAAACATTAAAATTGGTCAAGCACTTTTTGATTGGCAGTCAAATTCGATAAGTCATATTCTGTAGGGAAATGTATGGAAAAAACTCAGCCGTTTTTAGTTTTGTGGCCGAGCAGGTGTCGGTTACCTATCATGACTCCAAATTTCGGTTGCAACCTGCTTCAATTATTCCAATTTTCATAAGTTAGGTACAGGCGACAAATAAAACTTCGGACTTGCGATAGGTTACCCCCACCACTGTCAAAGAAATCTTAGAGTTCTGTTTTTTAGTACCTATTTGGTATGAAACCCTAAAATCAAATCAATAAATTGCTTAATTATTATTTTTGTTAAAACAGATGAATTTTGCAGGTGTTACCCAATTCCGAAGTACATTATATATTTGACTAGCTACGAATTAGGTACTTTTCTATACGTGTATATACTTCGTCATATCGGTCGACTATGTAAATAGTGCCTAACTTTTAAACATTAAAGACTGATAAAGTTTAAAATCCGCGAACGTGGCATCAGATACCCTGTTCAAATAGCGAGGAGTACTAATACCCTGTACCTTATCGCGCGTATCAATAAGTAAACGCGGCGGACTCTATTCACCCGGAGTACTGTGTTTACGGTCGCACCACCTTCACACTAGTTGTGAGTGCTCCACGTGTGAATCATCAATACTTCACCTTCTACAAATTTAATCCACGACTTATTGTCACATTTGACATGCACTGATGCAATCGTACACCGTCAAATAAAAACTCGTCGTGAATTGAAAACACTAAACCTATTTCAAATTGCCTGCGTGAGACGTTATAATTTTAATATTAAACTCAATAGCTGAGTTGCAACCGTTACTCCGATACAGTTTATAATCCCGCATATTTGAACTGCAATGTGTTAAACGATTGAATTCCATCTCCATTTACGTATCACAAAATCGGTTCCAGGCGATCTCGAAGCTATAACACGTAGTGAGCCCGGGCAATCTAGGTTAGGGCGATGCGACCCTAAATCGAAGTTATCATCTCCGTCTGGCAGCGAGGGGGGGAGCGAGACGGCGCGCGAGGCTGACCTAGAGTAGCAGGTTGGGAATCCGGAAGGTATGAAGGAACCGGCTCCGCAGCGCATTTTTCTGTTCAATGGAAAGCTCGCTTAGACTTCGCGACGACACTTCTTGGGTACAGAGAATATATTTTGATTTAGGCTCTCACATATCTACGTATGTCAGGAATCAGTTGGATTGAAAAAGATTATTAAGTTCCCTAAAAAACGTTTTTAGGAGAGCATATAATATATATTATTCTACAGAGCAAAAATAATAGGGTTACTTATTAGGCACTGATTGATATTCTTCACAGAACTACTTACCTACTCGATATTTTTGATCGACTCTGTAGCCTTCAAGTATGCAACAATATCAATGCATAATGCTTTTTATGGAATCTTTATTAATATCGCATTAACTTTCTTCTTAACGCTGGAACTCATTTAACGCTAATCCCTCGGGGTCTATATTTTTTCCGGGATAAAAGTATTATATTCCTTCCCCCGGGGTTTAAGCTAACTCCGATTAGCGATTTAGCCATGAAAGTGTATCAACATACAAACAAACTAGTGAGCAGTTATTTTCGCATTAATAATATAAAGTAAGGATGTGAGTTGATTATAATTATAATAGTTAAAATAACCTTTTTATGACTTAGTAATCCGTCTATCAGTCTCGGGAAAAAAAACGTTTCTTCTATGGAGACGCCCTTTTTTACTTTCTCTTTTCTTTTTATTTGTTAAGAAATCTCCTGTTATAAGAATAACACATGTTCTGAAAAAAAGGGTGCGTATCACGAGATATTACTTCAAAATGAATATTTCATGTTAATAATGTTTACAAGATATAATAAACGTAATATAATAATTTAAGTAGCTTAGTTTTTATTTTAATTTAAATAAGTTTAGTTTTAACTTTTAATTGTATTATATTAAATATGTATCTACTTATGTTTATATTGTTGAATAAATTTGGAAAAAAAAAACGTTAGTTATGTTATAATAACAAAATCAATATTTTTATAAGGAATAACGCGCAAATAACATAATATTTATTTTATAATTGTATTTTTATATAACACTCACATTGTCTAATTTTAGTTCGTATAACATACATTACATAATAATATAGCGATCATAATACATATTATATTTTAGTATATTGACTATAAGATCTAATATCGTATCGTATCTCAATAGGTACCTACTGAAAGGATCAGTTACCAGAAATGGGAAAATTGGTAAGGTATCATAAGATCGAACTTATGGCCTGCGAGGTTTTTTTTTTTTATCTGTTTATATTATACGCGCATTATGTTTTTTGATGTCAGATGATTGGTATTATATATTAATAACGTTATACTTTATGGAAATAGTTATTTCGAAATTATGTCTTTCATTCATTATTTCCAGTGAACGTTAATACTAAACAGGTTTATACAAAGTGAGCGTATATCGCACCTAAGGAACAACAGTGACCTAATTAAAAATTTCGGCTTTAAAACTTCTAGTCATAAATTTATTACTTATAGAGACCTAACTTGAAATTTAAAATTTCTGAATTAGGTCATTATTGTTCCGAAGGTGCGATATATTGTGACTGTTATACATCTATTATCAGTTCTTATATCTCGTATTACTTAACCGAAAAAAACCAGCCCTCGTCATAACATTACAGAGCTGTATCTTTTGAACCGTAAGAATATCTTACAGAGGGCGGGACGGAAAGCGTAGGCTTAGTAGGCTCTATATAGGCCCCGTTTGATACCCTTCGGGTACCCTAAAAATTAGTCATTATTTAGTTAAAGAGCATAAATAGATATACTAGGTCACCGAAATAAATAAAATGCTTTACCCGGTCATGAGAAGTATGATTCGAACGCACTTATGTAATGTATCTGATAAATT
This sequence comes from Acleris cristana, assembly GCA_948252455.1. Taxonomy (NCBI): domain Eukaryota; kingdom Metazoa; phylum Arthropoda; class Insecta; order Lepidoptera; family Tortricidae; genus Acleris; species Acleris cristana. Next base: position 45,018,402 of record OX411772.1, read on the forward strand.
TCGACATTTTTATATAATTAACACGGTAGTGCGTAATTTCAGAAACTACAAGAGATACACCTTTTTTTTAATATAATACTTATCCTAGTATTACGTATTATACAACAGGAAACGAAAAGAGTTGCTCTATCACTTATGATTTTTTTAGTAAAAAGATAAAAGTTTTCGCATGGAAAACTTTGTATTGCAGTTGATAAAATAGTCTATCGGTAAAAAAGCAAACAGTGCATTATGTAGCATTAGTAGGGGGTCACCATAAAATAGCTTTGCAGTTAATTTTACGGCGAGCGTAAAGCACAGAGCTATAGCAGTTATTATAGCATGATTTTTTCCCTCGCTCTGGCGTAAAGCCTTCTTACTATTCATTTCCAGAATATTCTTATTGCAGCTTAGCATCAATCTGGTTTTCTTCCTAGTCACAGTACTTGTAAAGCGTTGTTCAAGGTTACAGAGGATGTTAGAAAGAGCATTGAGGATGGTATGGTAACAGTTCTCATTCTTATTGACGTTCTTAATGGCTTTAATACAGTTGACCACGACATTCTCCTAGCACTTCTTAAGCATCTTAATTTTTCACCTCTTGCTCTTAACTGGTTTTTGTCTTATCTCCGAGGGCATCAGTAAGCGGTTCGAGTTGATCGATTCTTTTTTATTGGTGTGACTTAGCTGCTGTGCTACATGGAGGTATTCTCTCCCCTTTGTTATTCTCCACCTTCATTAACTCCCTGTCTTGGCTGCTTCTACCTACCATCTGTATCCAGAGACCCTCAACTGTATGACCGCTGTAAAGAGACTGACCTACATTATACCATGGAGAAGAATAATGGCCATCTCAGACACATATTACAGTGGTCTGAAAAGTTTAGCTAGTTTGTTAACCCCACCAAGTTTAGGCTATCATTGGCAGTTCTGGCTAGATGAATAAAATTAACCTCGATGCTGATCAGCCACCAAATTTTAATGGTATTGATGTACCATTTAGATACAGCTACAGCGTCAAGGATCTCGGTATTTACTACTGAAATAAGTCGTAAAGTCATAGGCTCTCTTCATTCCCTTAATAAATTAAAGCACTTAATGCCCTTTAAGACGAAGGTATCCCTTGTGCAGTGCCTACCTTTTCCCATTATTGATTACGTTCACGTGTGTTATCCAGATTCGAGTGAGGGATAATTTGATAAGTTGGATCGCCTTCTCAATAATTATGTTCGTATTGGTTTTTCTCTTCATAAAAAATATGATTACGAGTCTTCCTTCCGCTCTCAAATTAAATGGCTTCCTATTCGTCAACCTCGCAAAATTTGATTACTTTGTACGCTCCACAATCTCTTGAGTATCTAAAAGATTTTTTTTTGAGTTTCTCCCACATTTGTCAGCTACGATTCACAGAGAATCTCACACTTTCTATCCCTTTTCACTGCACAGGCTTTATGTCCAACTTTATGTTTCGACCTTTCCCTTAAAATCAAGCAAGCTCCGAGCAAGTTTGCCTTTAAAAAGAAAGTTCGCAAATTTCTTTGCAGGTAGAATCGATATCGTCTTGATTTGCTGATTGCATTATCCGAAGTATTTTGTGCTTATCTTCATATATATATACATTGTAAGTTGTGCAATTTATGTATTATTTATTTTATATGTATGAATATAACGTAGGTACTGATATGTAAGTGTATACATACTTATAGTCAAACCCTATGTTGCACCGCCACTACGAGTACAGTCTTTTCTTTGTCTAAAGGTTAACTGGTAGAGAATATGAACGCCACCGTAAGCGTTAACTTTGCTGATATACAAAAGTGTATATCAATAATATTCTTTTGTGCAATAAAGATTAAATAAATAAATAGCTCTGTTATTTTCTCTCAGTGTATACAGAACTGCATCTGCATAGCCTTATCAACTTATCATGAGTTACCTATACATATAACTGTTATTATCGTCGTCCTTTACGCTCGCCGTAAAAGAACTACATACGTATCCATGTCATGGTAACCTCCCTGTTCAATTAAAAAGCTATGGACATACTCTGTTATAGGGCACTCCACACGAATACTCCTATTTCACGAATGCGTTAAGTTAGCACGTCAATCAATGTCCGCCGGAATGTTTTTGAGTTGTTCGGATTACACCTACTACCTTATAATATAAGGTAAATTAGCCAGGTCGGGTATAAAATTTCAAAAAACCTACCATTAAACGACGCCCTGTGATTGTCGAATTTTGACATTGAATAATTTAAGATAAATTTCAGTATGGTGCTGACTATAGGACTGCTCCACCATACAGGAACTTTTGTACATTCAATAACTATTTGTCAACATTTATGCTTGAGCTGCCCTAGAGAAGGGTCACGCTTACTTGTCTCCTAAAATAGCAGTTTAATATCAGTTTTGTGGTCATGTAATAGGTAGGATATTTAAATGGATCAATTAATCAATTAAGGCGAAGATTAAGTTCGATTTTGCCGTGCCATGCTGGACAAGGGGAACAAATTTCAAAGGGCACGTGGCCCAATTATCAGCGCATCGGCGGCGACGCGTTCGCGCCGTTCGTGGCTTTCTACCCCGCGGCGAGGTGCTGGCCCGACATAACACGTCTAGAACACGGGTGCAACACAAGGGAATGAGATGAGTGTTCCCGGAGAAAGATGGGACTTAGGTGCAGTTAACTTGTTATTAAAATAAAAAGATTAATTCTAAAGTTGCTGTCACTATAACGAAATCTTCATAATGCTACATATTTAATAGAAAATTTTGACAAGTATTATAGCATAATTTCACATCTAAGTCTTCAGCAATTTAAGACTCTCATGGCGGGAAAACTTACCTTCACTAGCGTCCATGTTTGCCCACACCCATTATCTGGTAAAGTATCTAGCTCTTATGGTGTTCTTTTTTAAGACCGAGTAAAATTACCTGCCAATATCCACTTGTTTGTAGTTGTTAGGGTTGTCAACTGTAATTAATAGCTTAATAAAAAAAGTGTTTATTGGAAAAAAACACACAAAAAAGAATCATCCTTCCTTCCTCTAAAGAAAGAAACTCCAAAAATTTAGGTTTAGATCTATTTGTGATATTGATATACCAACATGACAGTTTTTAGTTTGAGTTAAACTAATTGTTTATTAAGTAACGTAAATAAAAAAGTGACAACACTTTCACATTTATTTTGTCGGGCACATACCTATGCGGCTAATTTGCCCACCACCGTCATAATTCTTGATACTTACGCATAAAATTCACAAGAGAAATGTTCTAAAACCTCTGTTCTATAAGTACCATGTAATCATAAAAACTTACCTTTGTCTTCGCCATCGACCTGGAGAACAGAACTACTGAATATAAAATGGCGCGTACCAAAACACAAGTCCACTTTGCCAAGCTCTGACGAGAAGCAGAGTGAAGTTAAATGCAAAATAACTTACTTTCTGCTAAACCGAACTACATGAACTGAATTCAAATAGTTTTATTTTTATTTTCGGTTAAACTTATATATTCGGCTCAGTGGGCAAAATATCCCTAATGGAGAAATTGGACTGTTTGACAGTATATGATTTGCGGTTTGCGCATAAAAACATAACTCGTTTGCAATGATTGTACTTCTGACTTGAATTCTGTGTCATTTTTTGTGGCTACCATCAATGACTTCAAAGTCTTATTTGAAAACTCACGCCCAAGCCCAAAGCCCAAGCTAGTCCTGCGACGACGGTTCTATTCCGTTTCACGGTAGGTAGGTACCTATCTTAGTTTAACTCAGTTAGCCAACGACTCTTGTATACCTACATTATAGTTCACGATTGAAAATTCTTGCCGTTTACCTTAAAGTAGAATTCAGAATTAATAAAATGTTAAAATAAAATTGGTAATTTTGTATTGTAATAATAGCCTACATTAAAGTAAGTCAAAACGAAACAATACGATAACCTGTCAAAGGCAATATGGTTTTACCCTGTAGAATAGAGCCCCAGACTGGCCAAAACCGTAGAGGGGCGTCGACGTCAGGGAAAGCAATGATGATGAAACAAGCAGCTTTAGAAAAATTGGTTATAAAAAGGTGTAGTGGGCGCTTTAATTCAAATAATAACAAAATATTCAAACATTTATTCTAAATAAGTAAACTTAAGTTTTCTGAATAAAATATTTCAAACCTATTTTTGAGGCACCCCAGTGGTGTCGGATTTTCGCGTAACTGTTTGCATTATCTACTCATCCTGTACAGATATTTTTTATTAATTTCACGAATTCGCGCTCCACCACCATGTTTTACGTGCACTAACGCAAATGTGCAACGTGAATTTGAGTGGTGGGTCATCAGGTGTCCGGGGTCGGGAGTTTTAACCTTCACTTTTACTGCGGCCGTAGCCTCACGCTATTAAATATTTTGAGACCACGCTAAAACAGTATCTTATTGACTAATTGTGTTTGTTGTGTTGCAGTGCATTGATCGAATAAATGCTGTAGGTGTTATCAAACTGAAGTCTATCAATATTCTTCTCAAAAGACCCTTTCATATTTAAAATACACAAATCACTCACGCCGTCATCGCGCAACAAAATATGTGCACCGCCCAGTGCACACGGAAGCAAAAAGATAAATGCAAGTTTCAGTAAAGCATGCCAATAATAAGTTGTTCAAAGGAATTAAATTACGTTTTTATAGTAAACGTTTTCCGTTTGCGTGTGTGATATGCTTGATGCTCGTTAGTTTGTTTACTTAGGCATCTGGGTATCGAGTTTTTGCTTGGTACAGCCAGGCAGCGCGCGTGCGCAAGGAACAGCCAGCCAGCGCGTCTGGCTGGGGGCTCGCCGCTCTCGGTGGAAAGTGCTAATTACACTTTTTAATTTAATTGGTAACAAATACTTAACTCCTCGTTAAACACTTTAACGTACCTAATTATTACCAACTGCCATCATGGCTCTAAGCTTTAGTTACATCTATGCCGCAATAATTTCTTAGGCCGCTGCGGAAATTGCTCAGCCGTACCTTAAATAACAGCCGATTTTACGAGTATTAGTTACTATATAGATATGCTTAACTATTACACTAACTAACGTTATGACAAATAATAATTGTATCATTGCTACATTCACAAACGGTACTTATTTAGGTACCTTACCCTCACAAAGTTATTGAACTTCTTCCTTAATTCAAATATTGATGATAACGAATGTCATAAAATAGATTGTACACTTTTTTAGCAATAGATACCTACTTGAATAGTAAATATCGTCACCAGTGAATGTATCTAAGTATTTGAATATATTCAAGTGATAAACGAAATTGTTTTTAGTCGATCTTGCGTTCCTTCTTTCGTCCCAATTACCAGGTTCGAGTCGCCGTCCATGGCGCGTTATTTGCGCAGGTTATCTGTATTGACACATGAGCGACTTATCGCCTCGCTCTGGAACCGCTTATCCACGAGTCCGTCGACTGATGGTGACTCCAGACAAACTTACGTATTTACCTCTCAATGGAAAATTAAATAAGTATATGTTGCCGAACGACACGTTTAAATGTTTCAAGGAATGGCAGACTACCTTGATAAAGAAAGCAACTTCAGATACCTCATGATTTTCCAAGTGCTGTAAAAATATTTATTATAATTTACCACAGCTTCTAAAATAATAGGTATCACAGTAAAAAGCTGCGAGCGAATCTTTTCACTTCTTAAAAATAAAACACGAGAATAAAATATTATTATTTTGAAACTAAACCTATAAAGGCTGATTAGCATAACCGCTAACCGGCATTTTATTCTTCTTCCACAACGTCGCGCGGTTACGAAACTTGAGATACTCATAAATCCCCATCGCCTCTTTGATTAGCGGCCCATGAGGTGCTCACTCGGAGGTTTAACTGATTATTGAGAAATTTACCGATGAGTATATTTAGAGGAGTAATACAATGTACGTGTTGACTTTTGTTAACAAAACGCACCGTTAGCAAGCGGCGCGGACGCGGAGGCGCGCGCGGGTCGCGGGGCGCGGCGGGCACCTGCGCGAGCGACGAAAGTGATCGGCCCGCGGCGGAGCGCACTAAACTTAGATGTGGCAATTTTGATTTCAGTAATGATTTAAAACAAAGTAACTACTAGAACAAGGGTGAAACAATTATTAATAAAATGCACTGACCTCAATGAAATTTATTTGATGCTGGTTATACGTAGGACCTACAAAAATATATACGCTGGCGGTTGGTTGGCTGTTGTGTATGAAAAAGTAGTCATATTTCCTTCAAAAGGTACTGCAAGAAGGAACTACTTCCAATAATCCGGCTTGTCAGGAGTCCAACTCAAAATATAATTTTGAAGTTTAGTCTCTTAATCCTTATCCTCACCTTCCAATCCATCGTAAATGAACAAAAAAGGGATGGGGTATCCGAATATTTGAATAGTGTGGTTCGGAGTAAACGAGCAGGCTTGCGCGGACGTATCTGCGCCCGAGCCCCGAATGTTGGTCAGCGCCGCACACGACCGTCGACCAGTTGCGAGCCGTGCCCGATAAACATCGATCGTAATGCTATTCATGCCTTAACAGCCTTTTTAGACCCCGCCGACCGACTAATAACTCAGGCGACCGATACGTACTTTTTCGTAAAGCACCTAAACAGTTAGGCAACTGCAGAACAATCGCTCAGTATAAGTGTCGCTAAGATAGCGCACTCTTATACTGATGGCTTTTAACGATGTTACTTAGTCGCAGTTGACACTTTGCTGATTTAGTTCACTGTTGGGTCATCTTGTGATCAACAATAGTCAATGGCTTTATTCAACTCGGTGAAACCATATTGCTTTTGACATGTTATGGTATTGTCAACGGTATTTATTTATTTCATTTATTTAGAAAAATATATAGCTCTTACTTACTTGATACTTACTAATGGCGGCCGAGTAGAGTAGAAAATAGAACCCCAGGAAACCATATTATGTTTCGAAAAGGCACGAGGCCGTTTTGTGTGGCGGTCTTCAATGAAACGCAATGTACAGGAGTGGACGTACTAGGCTCTAATATGATGATGCTGAAGGATAGCCACATTTTATGAATAAAAAGTAGATAATCGGCTTATGGTGCAAACCTGCTCAATCCATTTTTAAGAATCAGCAGATTTGCAATTTATTTCATGTTTTTAGAGTGTAAACCTGCAAAATCCTAAAAATGGATTAAGCAGGTTTACACCTTAAGCCGACGTAATATAATTTTGAAGCAGGCCAGCCAGCCTTTAAGCCTTAATAAGACCTCCTTGCGATTTCAAAGGACTTATACTTTGTTTTGTTAATGAACCTATCTACATGGTAAATCCCAGTCGCGAGATCGCTATTAAGTAATTCGTTTTATTACTATAACAAAGGGGATATTCCTAAACTTCCTACTGAAAAACGGAACCCTGATAAAATGACATTGGTTTCCGTGTGTTTGTGCGTCTGACCGTCTGTCTGTCAAGATCCTTTTTTCTTTACGGCTTCAGCTGAAATCTATCTATATATATCAAAGGCTAAACTGACTGACTGATGTATCCACGCACAGCCGAAACGACTGTACCTAGAAACTTGAAATTTGGTACAGGGGTTCCTTTCATGATGTAAGGAGCACTAAGAAAGGATTTTCCGAAAATCGACCCCCAACGGGAAGAAATGGGGGGAGTAGCGGGAAACTAATTCTACGCGTATGAAGTCGCGGGCGTCCTCTAGTTTAAAATATTTGTAGTACCTAGTGGTCCAAAAAAAACCCATCATAAAAAAAAATTGGCCTGTTACCGTAAACAAAATTTGTTTCAACCTATCATATGTGATATTCACTGATATCATTTAAGAGCTCTTAAATTAAATAGTATAATCATATTTTCAAGTTATCTACTAGGTTACCTATGTACTTGATGGAAAACAAACCTATGCTCCCATACAACCAAATAAAATGTAGGTACTTAGTTACTACATTAACGCTAAATTATGTACATTGCGCAACTCGCAAAGGTACTTTTATAGGAAAGTTTGCATGCGATTCCTATCGAATTATTGACAAGAGTAACGTATGCCGCAGTAGAGTTAGTATGTATACCTACTCGTTACTCGTAGGTAATGTCGTGACAATGGCTGGAATTCACGCGGAGTCGTCGGTGGCGCAGTGCGGATACTGGTCGGTCTTGACGCCGGGTCAAACATTCTAAATGTTCCATTTGTATGACGTAATGTGCCACGAACTGGATTTGCACTCGTCTCACAGACAGTCGTCCTATGCATGTGTGCTGTATGTAATAGCCATGACTTAATCAAAATCCTATTCGAGCAATTTGCTTGAGTACCTACCCGAGCTGGCGATGCTAAATATTTCACACTAGATGAACGTAACATGGCTTTAAGAGAATTCGAATTCTAGTAGCAGTAGATTTGGTGATCTGTGATACTTTTTGAATTTGAGTCATCCATTGCTGCGTTGCCATGCTTCGTCTCTATGCCCGATCGTACGATGCCATTAACGTATTAACGACATTGTACAAGCGGTAGTATCGGACGCGTGTCGACCGTCGCCGTCGAGTGATGCCGCCACCGCACTGGTGCAGACAGCTTGGCGCGCCACTTTTTTCAACTTAACTCTTTTTCCATTGAAAAGTCGAACTTCCAAATTGGTGGGGGCAACAGCGCAGACCACTTACTTTCCTTCGACACCAACTATTATATTTAGAAATTTCAAGCTTATTATTTGCACTGGCATTTTGATAATATTTTAATGCATTCTTATTATAAATTTGTTTGGAGGCAAGTACCATTTCTCATTTAAAAAAACTGGTCAAGTCCGAGTCGGACTCGCGCACCGAGGGTTCCGTATTTAAGATATAATGGTTGGAAAAAGCAAAAGAAAATACTCATTATGTTGTGTACTTTATTTTCTATGCAATAAGGTATATTTTGAGTAGCCTAAATTTGAATACAGATTTTTTAAAGTTTTTTTATAATTTTTCCAAAACTGTATTATTTGACAACTTCATTTCACTTTCGCGTAAAACATGAATAATTTTCTATAAATCAGGAATTTTATAATATGGGAGTGTGACGGTCATGGTAGCTTCTAAAGTTTCAGATAATTTTTTTGGTACGGAACCCTAACAAGACTACCTTTTACCCTATCGTATACCTACCAAACACTCGACTGTGGTTTCTTATAGCAGGGTTGTCTGCACTATCTTATTCATGAGCGCTTTAAATTTTGGATATAGAAACTCGATTAAACTCTTTAGTGGTCTCATAACAAAAAATACAAAAACAATTTGAAAATACATATAATTATTATCAAATTAAAAACCCATCCCTTAAAACCAATATAAACGACGACGCTTCCGCAGAACGGCGTATTTTTTTGTCTAAATCAGTATAGTCACACAGAGTACCTGTTCGACAATTTTTTTCATAACATGATTATTTAAAAAAAAACCAAGTGCGAGTCGGTCTCGCGCACGAAGGGTACCGTACCATTATCCATAAAACATTAGCAAAAAACGGCAAAAAAATCTATTTTGTATATAGGAGCCCCCTTAAATATTTATTTTATTTTGTTTTTAATATTTGTTGTTATGGCGGCAACAGAAATACATCTTCTGTGAAAATTTGAATTGTCTAGCTCATGAGGAGAGACAGACAGACGGACAGCGGAGTCTTAGTAATAGGGTCCCGTTTTTACCATTTGGGTACGGAACCCTAATTAACTCGGTGATGACTCACACAATAAAGTGGTGAATATTAAGTAAATTAACGATTTTGATTGTATTACAATATTTTGGACGGTGAGTCATTCGCATAGTGGAATTATTACGCAATGCCCATTACTAGTTTGTCTCATAGCCACGGGCAATAATATACAATGACTCATAACTATAACACACACGTGGCACGGCAAAAACTATCATGTATGGTAATGAGGCAATATATTTTGATGAATTATAATATCTCGCAAAAAGCGCGTACCATAAAGTGGGCATTCAAGATTGATATTGATACCTCGGGCTGGACGGGCCTCCGGCGTCCGGCGCCGCCGCTGCCCGGCTGGCTCGACAACCAGGCGATGTAGGTACTATTAGCATTATAAGGGCACTTTCGACGTCGATAGTGCTACGGTACATTTACTATACAGTGAAATACTGAAACAAAAACAAATTTCTTAATATTACGGTCTCAATTCGAGATCGTTTCTTTCCTGCATCGTATTTATTCTTGTGACTCGATCTTAAATATAACAACATATGACTTTACTATAAAATTTGGCGGCTCAAAACAATTCAAATATTGGCGTCTGCACTGTACATATAAAAATAATTCTAAAAAAGAGAGCGCAAGCCTCCGGCCTAAGGTTGAAGTAAGCGCTAGGGTCGGTGCCGGTGCCGCTGCGCGGGGCCTGTGCGCAATGGGAGCTTCAGACAAAACTGAGTGGTTCACTAGTGTGTGCGGGATTCCTCACGATGTATTTCTTCGCTGAAAATCAGGTGATAACTACTAAACTAAATTACGCACGCCAGTTGCAAAAAATGTAACGTTTGACGTACGAGAATGTTGTCGTACATACTAAAAATTAAGCAAATATTTAAGGATACATCGTTAAATCTAATTTCCATCGAAGTGCAGCAATAAACCGACAGGCACGCCAGGCTGGTGTCCACTAGATAATAAAATTGCAATTGATAAGCGGCTTACTGCAGTTTCACTTTATATGCTCCGATACGAGACTGGACCCGTTCTACTTGTAATGCCTCCACAAGGCTTTCTTGTTTCACACTCGCCCAGAGTACTTCGTCGCAGCATCCATGTCGGCAAATAAATACTTACTGTATTGAAAAGAAACGCATTGGTGTACGAGCCTGGTGTTATTTCACCAAATCGTACCTACAGCACATAAGTAAAATACACTATTATTTAACAAAAAAAAAATCTTTAAATAATTAAGATTAGTTGTCATCCAATCGAAGCACAAACGCAGCTTACGCGGCTTCTTTAATAATGTTTTATTTCTCATTTAAAACCGTATCTTGAACACTTACTATCGCTACCTACCACCGTGTTACACCGTGTGGTGGTTTAAAACCACGACCAAGAAGCAGTTTTCGCGTTAATGTTTACCGGCGTGGGTGGAGCACAACGGGTGAAATATAAAGGAGCATCACACCTGAGGCCTTGGTTGGTAGAGCATTTGCAGTGTTGACCCTGTAAATGTATGCGCCTCAGACAGAGCCCATCCCATTTACTATCAGGCGGCCTGCATGTGCTCGTGCTCGACAAAAGACGTAGGTCCCTTCATCTATTCATATGGTCCACAAAGAAACTGAATCTAAATTCGAACTATCACGTAGGTACCAATGAATAAATTATAACTATAACTATGCTCATTTATAACTTAAATAGGTAAGTATTAGCTTTTCCCTGAGATCGAACCTGGAACATTTCTTTTTTTTGCAGGCCCACTACCAATCCAAGCTAACCTCTCCGCCAATACAGCCAATTATATTCCGGATTTTTTACAGTTTTAACACTAGTTGACCAGGGGCGCTTTCCACTTTGATTTAAACCATTTTATTATCACATTGTTAACGTTGCGATATAGTTTTATCAACTGAAATTGACGTTGCACGTTTGCGTTAAAGTACCTATACAAAATAATTAAAACGTGGATTATAAACAAAATAGCTCATAGTAACGGTGACTGTTCTTTGAACAAAACGATAATGATATGAGTGCATAGTAATCGTTTAAGACATAATTAAATAGAGGTAGTCTAACTAGCAGGCTGATTGCCTTACGCACTCGCAATCTCAATCGTTTTCATTTTGACAGTCCGCAGGTGAGTATGCCTTCAAATTGAAAACAATTTGGTTCACTTTGAAGTTCATTGCGATTGCGAGTGCGTTAGGCAATAGGCCAGAAGGCCCCTACCTCGGTTTACCGTCGGACTAAATCCGGGGTAAACTTCGCTGTAAGGATGCGGTACTCAAATGTCATGAAAAGTCAACTCAATATTGTTCTGCATCATTGCAGTTGTGAATATTATCTAATTCTGAACGAAAAGTAGAAATGATCAAGCCCATAAGTAGGATCAGTGATTTTAACTAAGACTGCCTAAATAGAGACTCAAGTGAACTGAAAACAACAGGTGGTGCCGAGTCTGTTAAGTGTTACTGGTAGTAGCTGGCACGACTTGCCCATTCTAATACATTTCAAATGATTTCAAAATGAGGTAAAACCAATACAACGCGTAATGCGTAAATTGCAGCAACTACAGCCGTCCAGTTGATTCATAACAACGTACCTACTTACAAAATATGCATCTTGTATTTGCCCAAGTTTTTTATCTATTGGTATCTTATCAATATTCTGCAATGTTTAAAAAGAAGATAAACTCGAAAAACATACTATTTCGCGAACCCCACCTTTGTTTGGTGACCTATATTCGCTTTAGACTTAATTTTTACTTTAACTGGTTTCGGTAAGCGGGGTGTTAAAGTTCAAGGAGTTGTATTTAATATTTATTATCAGTTCGAGTGTGCTTGAACCAAAACTCGAGGGGAGCTATCTGCCCAAACCTTCGTGATTAGTATTTAACAGAAGCCCTAGACGAGCTGCACTGCGAACGTTATCGTTATTTAAAATGCATACGTTTGAAGTAAGCTCCCGGACGGTCGTGGCGAGCGCTTACGTCATTTCATGCGTTCTGTCAGTTTTCGATAGTTACGTTAGCGTAATATATCTCGTCTAGGGCCCCCATACGGCTAGTTTAGTTTCATTCTGTAAACGCTAAGGAATGTTGCATCAATGTCATCTGTCTAAATTAATGAAATTACGAACTTAAGCTCGCAAACAATGAAATAGTGTTTCAACAGCACAAGCACTGTGGCTGCCATTGAAGAAAAGAAGAAGAAGAAGAAGAAGTAGTGTTCCAAGGCTAGTGGAATGTCACATAATACGTTGACAGATTTCCGCAGTCGTTAACTTCTGTACAAGATTCTTGTTCAGCGTGGTACTTGTTGTTTCACTCCACTTCGTTTGAACCGGTTGGGATCATAAAGAAAAAGCTTTTTAGGTGCTAGTTGGGCACTCAGTCGAACGTGTATGTTTTTATCTAGGTAAATGGGAGAGAGAGGGGTATATACCCATATCTCGCATTTATTTATTTTACGTACATGATAAATTTCTATCTATAGATATAAAAAATCAAATATGTAAAGATGTACCTACTCATTTATTTACTTAAACAGCCGCTATATCTTCAACGGATTAAATAAAATCGATCTTTAGGTAGGTACCGTCAAAGTGTATTGTATGGTACGTAGGTAACAATAGTAAGCGTACATAGTCACTTTAATTTGTGAATGCAATTTCTTATCAGTGTTATCAACCACGCGATTGTGACGATGCTTCTTTATTATAAGCTGATATAAATCGAGATTAATACTATGGATAGGCGCTAAATGTGTAAGTGCGCTGCGTGTAGTGTTTGCAATCCACGACGACACGCCGGATCCGTGGATTGATTGACAACACTACATATTGATCAGTTATTCAGAAATAAAGCGTATGTATCTGCTAACAATAGCATCGTCTCGTACAACTAATGAGAAGCAAAGAAATATAATCATCCAATGGTGGTACGAGTGTATATATACAACATAAGTACCTAATTACCTACCTACCAGCGTGTCCCACTGCTGGGCAAAGACCTCTCCCCTTGATCTCCATGAGTCCCTATTAGATGCCTCTTCCGGCCAGTTGCTGAGGGATGCGTCCAAATCGTCCCGCCATCTCCGTCTGATTGTAAACTTTTTTTAATGATCATAATTAATGAAATCGTACTTTTAAAGCTGCCAAGTCTCTAGGCTTTAATACGCGTAGTTTAGCTTGTTTTCCAATTCTTATATTGTGCTTACGTGAGGAGCCAGGTTGGAATTTGCATCTTCACACAAATCGAGGTACTTACTCACTCACTCAACCTTTCTTAGATACTTAAGTTTAAAAGTTAAAACTACAATTGTTGGCTTATAAGCCAACAAAGACTTGTTCCTATCTCTTTCTAGCAAAACGAAATTTAACATGGAGTTTATATGGCTGACCAGTTACATGATGTCATAGAGCACATCGGATCTATCTGTCTAATAGCTGTATAATTAGCAGTTTTAAACGCTTGTATTATCAGTATTTCTTGGCCGATTACAATTTAAATTTCACTTTCACTCTTTTACGGTATTTTCATATTTTGTTGAGAAATGCGATTTAAAAAATCAATGCATGTTCCCTATTGAAGTATATTTCTGACGTCACATGTGGGTAATCTGGGGCTCTATTCGAAAAGTTAAAACCGTACTACTTTTGACGTGTTATGATACGGCCGCCTTTACTGTCAAGTAAATAAGAGCTATCAAAACGTTGGCAATACGATAACACGTAAAAAACAATATGGTTTTACCGCGTTGAATAGAGGCCCTGCATAGATTATTGATTATTATTAAGGTTGCAATGGCAAACTGTGACTTCGACGACGACACTGTCAGCCAGTTGGTAGGGACGACCCTCGCTAAGAAGCTAGCGGTCCCGGGTTCGATTCCCGGTATGGGCAAATATTTGACGCACTAAAAACATAAAAAATATAGCGATTTCTAAAGAAATTATTATTTGTTTTTAAATCACGTTTGGCCATCTCCATTTTAACAAGTACAAACACGACGCACGTTTTTTTAATTAAGGACAAAACATGACTTGTACGTATATTTTGTAACAAATGCAACAAAACATTATTTTCAGGAACTACCCCCGCCACCGCGTCAGACGTGAACCAATTAATAAATCTTTGGATAAGAGAAAACGATCAAGACAGATTTTACATATTTTTTCCCAAAATATCGGTTTTACCTTTACTCCCACACACGACGCAAGCGAACTTAGCATTAAAGGGTGCCGTCTCGACGACAGATCCATGATTTTATTAGTTTAGTAATCTCCTCCAATAGCCCGTTACCCTAGACTTACCCTATAACGCCTATAGCATATATATATACAAGGCACTCAATACTAACGTATAATGTTATGACGTGGATCCGTTAACCCTGGGGGAAAAATCTAGTTTTGATGTAACTTTTGGGTATGTACCTACATATTAATATGAAAGTTGCGCTATTACTTGTAATCGGTTACCACGGCTTTACTAACTAGATAGGAAGTAAAATGTATATCTGTTACATTATCTTTATCAACGATGGTAACATAAAATATCGCTGATGATTCTATGAAAAGTAGAGCGCTTGTTGTAGGTGCGAGTGTACTTCTAAATAAGTACTTACCCTCTAAACAGTTTTACTCAAGTTTTTAAATACTTTGTTACACGGGTTTTCGTCTTCAACTGAACCAGGTTATCGCTGAACATCCAGAACAAACAAGCGAGTCAAGCTCCGAAGTGCCGCTATTGATTTTGGCTGATATGAGGCCGACAGGCTGTGGACGGGCAAACAATGGCACGAGCGCGACTTACCTTCTCGCTGATATACCTCTACGACCCTCTACCTGCACCCTAGGACTGGAACCTGCGCTGGCACTAGGACTAATTTACTATTATATACCTAACATGGTTAGTGGACAGTCCCGTGCTAACATACACACAGAAAAACTCATCATTATTCTATTATACACCGCCAATTAACCTTAAGTCATAACATAATAATCACCAGCTGTGTTCATGCTTTTTTGAATATTTCAATAATAAGTATAATAACACAACGCTTTGTATAATTTATAATAATATACACAATGAAACGAAATACTTCCTGCACGAGCGGGACTGTCGAGATCGTGACACGCTTTGACAAACCCAATTTAAGCCTTATATAGCAAAGCAAAGAGTCTTATTTGCATCGTCGGTTCATATTACTAGCATTTCACTATCGATAATTCTATCTCTGTCTGATGTTGGAGGCGTGATTCGCCATTTCGAGTGGAATGACGCAGCGCGACTGTGCAATGTATACCTGTCCTATTCTGGCGCATTGGCAACCTTTGACCTAAAGAATCGATTGGAGTGAATGCGGCCGGCGCCTTTTGTGAGTCGATTAATTAGCCAAAGTAGCGGAATGGCTAATCGCGCTTCGCCGCGGATTGCGTTGTGTCCGATCATTTCCACGATTTCCCGATTTATGACACCATTTGTTCAGGGCTAGTCTATTTTAACCACGTGGTTTTAACTGCACGTTAAGTCACCAAGTTTTATGCGGGGAGGAGGCTTCTGCCCAGCAGTGGGACACAATAGTAGTCTAATATCATAATAATAATTGTCAAGTTAGGATAAACATATTAAATCAATTCAACTAAACAAAATTTTAATTTTTTATTATTATGAATTATATATACAATGGAAAATAGGGATCAAAAAGATAATATAGCAATACGTTATATTACATATATTAAATAGCATGTCAGTGCGATGATAAAGCGTCAATTTATAAGTTCTGTAAAAGATTTGCTACGAAATACCCGATGCTACGCCGTAGCAACGGCAACGGTCACTGGCGGGACTACTTGGATTGAATTCACGAAAACGAAAATTGAGTTAGTGTGCATCCAAATGTACACTTAGTTACATAAAATGTTAAGATACATATCTCATTCAAAAATGTATAATTTCCCAGATCCTTCTTTCCGCTTTGTCTCCGCTTTGTTAGTTTTATGGTTAATAAGAGGTTAATGGTTTAAGAGATCGTGGAATAGAGGTCCTGGGAAGTGAACTTATTTTCTTATCTGTAGAATACCAGCAAGTTAACTGCACTTACGGTCTTACAGATTAATTATACCTACTATGTACCTACCTAACTACATTAAGTCTATATTAATTCTTAAAACTTTTATCTGAATGAAATGGTTTTTCTCTCAAGAAAGATAACCAGTAACAAACTAAGGATAAAAAGCAAACTTAGACTAGATATGACCTAACCTAACCCAAACCTGGGGCGAGATTCTAGGCCGTATAAAAACCATATCGTCCTTGATCTGTTATCGTATTGTCAACGATATGATAGCTTTTATTGACTTGACAGTAATGGCGACGTAGCTAAAAACAATAGGACCATAACAGGT
Organism: Acleris cristana; assembly: GCA_948252455.1. Lineage (NCBI taxonomy): Eukaryota > Metazoa > Arthropoda > Insecta > Lepidoptera > Tortricidae > Acleris > Acleris cristana. The sequence goes on from OX411772.1 coordinate 45,035,490, forward strand.
CAAAGACGATATGATTTTAACCACCTAGAACAGAGACCCTGGAGTTTCATCTAAACGGTAATCTACAAAACAATGCCCCAGCACCAACATGTACGTAAGGAACGAGGATCATCACAACACCGGCATCTCTTTAACTCGATGGACCATTTATTAACCGGCCAGTTGAAGTTGTCCCGTCGTCAGAGCGTTAAAACAACATTTATGGGCGTGCATTCTCAGCTTACCCTCTTTGTTCGTCAAGTGCGTTCGCGCGCGTATGACTACGCTTAATCGATCGACTGTTTTAAGACAATAACACATCGGGAATTTTCTGAGAATTGTAATAGTATTACTCTTTCATACTAAACTCAAAATATCTTTGTACCCGATTTAAAAAAAAACATTGAACGACTTTGTGAGTCATTAGGCTACATTAAGTTGCTATGGCCACAAGGGCAGGCTGAGGATCTGTTATAATGTTTATAAAACGTTCCACGTAAACTTTGGATAAACTAACAAGAAAAAAATATTACCCATTGTTGATTCGACAAACATTGACTATTATCTTTTTGATGACAAATGAGCTCAAAACTCCGCGCACCTAACATTGAGCAACTCTTGCCTCAGTTAAAAATGGGTCTTCAGTGCAACGCTATACATTGCCGTGTTTAAAAGTTATTAAAATCAGTAAATCTGTGTTACACAGCAGTGTATACGGCCTGTTGGTACTGTCGATCAAAACGTGTGCTTCACGGTACAGGGATAAGCCGATTTAGATCGGAACAGATACAAGGCGCGTGATGCTAATTCTAAATTTAAATCGGTGTGAGTTAAGGTACCTCGCGCACACAATAAGAATTCCGTAAGAATCATGTAAGAATGGAATCTCTCTGTTGACAATGTGCATTGTCACGTCTGACAGGTTACGTATAGCGGTTTATCAAAACAAAGATTTTTGTATGTGTTATAGAGGTTAGTAGTATAGGTTTTTTGTTATAGAGTTAGAGTTTTGGTATATAGTTAAAAAGGGCCATTCGTTCTATTTATAACTTAAATTCTCGTGACTCCTTAAGCACAGTATAATAAAGAGTACTAGCGTACAGTATGGTCACTCTCTGCCTCCCGTCAAAAGTGCCGCCCACCCGCTCTTGGTTACCTCACAGTTACCGGCTGGCAAGGACGCGACGACGCGGTGCGCAGAGCCACGTAAAATATTTTTCACTTCTCATGCTCTTAAAATGTTACTTTAGTCTCTGCACATCGGGACTAAAACTCCGTATTAATCTCTATTTTTTGGCTGTGGAAATAACCTCAAAATGACAACTGCGCAAAAATATTTAAAAATAACGATTTAATTTCGTGAAACACGATTAATAGCTTAATTGATACTTCACTCCTGCATTCGCTCACCTTTGCTTATGAGAGAATCACTACCCTGTACACCTCGCGTTAAGTTTATAAAATGTTTAATTGAAAAATACTTAGTTCATTGAGTCGTTATCGCAGTAAACTCACAATGGTCGCGCCATAGCCCGTATTGGCGCTTATACCTACTTCATAGCAACTTACGCATTTTAAAGAAGATTCAAAAACTGGATCGACAAAAAAAAAAAAAAAATCATAGATTCTGTTCACAAAATTTCATGAGAATCGGTTAAGATTTGCGACCTGTAGAGGAGAACATCCGGACATACAAAAGCAAATTGGTCGAGTCAAAACATAGACCTTCGCTAACGCTTCGGTCAATAATAATCTCAGAAAATAGAGTTAAAAAAGTTTTTGTTTATAATTAATTACAAGCATACAAAATAATTCGACGCCGCTATTACAAGGTCATCTCATATTGCGTTCCCGATTCGCGAACGCACTAAATGGCGGCAACCCTAGCATGTCTTATCTCACTCACACAAGCATGGTACGCGTTCACGTACACGAGCTTAGACTGTGTGCGTAGCAACGCATTTGTTTCATACATTTTATCGCCATTGTCCGAGGTGTGCCTTAAGAGAACTATTTAAAGAAATTAATATCTTAACTGTAGCATCTCAATTTATTTATGAGAATATTATTTATGTTATTAAAAATTTAGATTCTTTCACCAAAAATTCTGATATACATAATTTAAATACAAGAAATAAAAATAAAATTGCTATTCGAAAATTCCGCGTACGTAAAGTATATAAATCATTTGTTGGTCAATGCATTCATTTCTATAATAAACTACCTGACGTAGTTTTAAAGCTATCGTTTCCAGCACTTAAAAAATACTTAAAAAAGTCGTTAATGTCAAAAGCGTACTATAGGGTCGAGGACTACCTAACAGACAAAAATGCTTGGCCTAAACCCGAAACTTAGTCATTCATTAATAATTTGTGCAAATGCAAAAGTTGTATCTTGTCTAGGGGACACCGTTGATGTAGGAAAACATGTCGAAACTTTTATGTGGTTATCTTGTTGTGGTTTTTTTTTTCGTTTTTCTCCCTCTATCTCTCTCTCCTAATGTTTTGTCATGTTTTCCTGCTGAACTACGCATGATATTTGATATTATATTTAATTTAATATTTATAGCTTTATAATAATACTAGACTAAGTAGTATCATTGTAGTAAGAAATATGGTTAAAAAATGACTGACTGCTGAGTTTCTTGCGGCGTTTCTTCTCGGCAGTGGTCTCCTCTTGGGAAGCGCTGGTAGACTCCTGACGTGTAAAGGTGCCCGTGCGGCCTACTTACTGAATAAATGACTTTATCTTATCTTATCTTATCTTAGAGGTTCAACATTAGACTAATGTTGTGTTACCTTACTCCGAGTGAAAAGCAAAAAGAAAAGCATTTTCCTAAAACGACCAAGGCGATATTCTCTAAAAACTAAACAAACCACTACGTTTATTAGCTGTAAAAATATTTCAACTAAAATAATCTCAAATAAAAGTAACCACTTAATCTCAAAACGCTTTTTTAAATTACCATCATTGCAAAAATGTGGAGTACCTACCTTAATTAAGCGTAATTGCCGTGAAATTGAAAGTATCCGATATGTAGGTAGGTACGCTCGGGTTTAAAGAACAGGGTGGGCAAAAAAAATTGCATATAGCAACACTAAAATATCTCGAAAAAATAACAATTAAAAAGTTTCCAGTGGCGGAAAATTAGACATCACTTCATTAAATTTTATTTAAAATGGAGCGTTTTACTGGACAACAGCGGGCTTTTTGTGTAAAACAGTATTATAAAAACAACGATTGTTACATTACAGTATGAAACCTATTTAGGTTTGACTAGGATTACGCCACATAAATCAGTGTTAATTTGATCAGAGTTTGGGTCGAAAAGTTTGAGCTAACTGGTTCCACAACGAATATTAAGCAAACGGGGCGACCGCGTTCAAGAGGAAACATCGAAAACATACAGGCCGTTGAAAATTACTTAAGGAACGCTCCACACTTATCCACGCGTAAACATCAAACTCTCAAATCTCTGGCAACATCAAAAAGTAGTTTTAGGCGAATATTGCGCCTGGATCTTAAATACCATCCATATAAGCCCAAATCGTGCAAAAAATGAATCCAAATGAACACATTCAACGCAAGTTATTGGCGGACACTATGCTTGAACAATTTTCCAGCCTTAACAATATTTTGTTTACGGACGAGGCCCGTTTCCACATCAACGGGCATGTCAATAAATAGAATTGTCGATATTGGAGTAAGGAAAATCCTCAACTTAAACACCAGTGGCTTTTGGTGGTTTTGTTTCCGACGACTGTACTTTTAATACTGATAAACTCCCTATTAAAGACAAGTTAAACTAATCCAAACTGTTCTACTAATAGCCATTTCAGAATCGAGGATGCACGCGCTAAAACGCTTAGTACCTACCTACTTAAACTCGCCGGTTTATAGAACTGAGTCGAGTTGAAAAGTGATATGTGCGCTTAAGAGAATCACCGCGGGAGGTCCAGTCAGAATAGGGTAAAGTTGACCTCCTAGGCTTTACATTGTTATTTATTTAGTTGGTGTCTAAAAATGACATATTTTTTTGTGCTAAATAAAAAATAATTTATAAAAAAAATTAGCCCACTATACTTACTATGATTATTATCTTTAATTTCTCTCCGACACAAATAATGTGTAACTACCCCGGCGGGTCTATGTGGATTAGGTACGGCAGATAGCCGTTTCCACCTTTCGACTCCATCGTGTGTGATGGCTATCTTATCTTCCGCACCATAATATCGACATCGTCACCATCGTTTATTTATGATGAAATGAAAAATAAATAATAGCCATATTTTAACTTAATAAAAATAAGGACTAGCACACAAAACAAACGTCGTGTACCTAAAAAGGCTTGTAGTGATAGGTAATAAATAGAAACAGTGCGCACTTTACGTAGTCGTTTAACTAATCAATATTAAGGGACCGCACACATTTTTTGCGCACGCGGTGTAATAGGTACTTAAGTGAAATTATCTGCGCACACCGATTGTGGTCAGACCGCAAAGAAAGTGGCGCGCGCGCCGCCGCGGGCCGCGGCCGCGGGCGGTCGACCCTAGTGCGCAGCCGCTCATCGGACTTATCTACCATAGTTATAAGTCAAGCAAATATAGGCAACTCCCTTCTGGGTTTTACTTTACCAAACACAGAAATAAGCGTCTGTTCCAGTAGTATGAATTTTATCACGCACCCTTCTTTACACATCTACATGACGCGCATCTTCGTCCAAGATAAAACAGGCTCGATATCGTAAAGGAGTCTGTTTTTATCACTACCCTATCAAAGGGAACCATCAGTAATCTGGAAACGGGCCGGATCATCTAGCCAAGCATGTTGCATGATGCAGCATCCTGTAGGTACTGGGCCGAGATTATATGCGGAAAAAACCGAATCGTCTTTGACCTGTTACCGTATGTATTGTCAACGTTTTGATAGCTCTTATTTACTTGACAGTAATTGCGGCCGAGTTAGAGTCAATTCCATAACAGGTCACAGACGATATGGTTTTTATCGCCGAGAATAGAGGCCCGGGACGGACTGTGTTCGTCTGGCAACGTTGTCTAAGTATCTAGGTGAACGGTTAGTAGAGAGTGCGTCGGCGGCAGCAGGTGTTCCTGAGCCGCCCGCGGGTTAGTGATCATAAATGCGCAATAGGTAAACATAAGTATGTTCTATTCTTTTTTTTATTAATTAATGGCGGCCCACCGCGGTATTCCGCAGTGATTTCATCAATATCCAGAAAGTGAGAGTAGTGTTAGTAAACAGAATGGCTAGGTAAATCAAAAGTAAAAGCCGGACATCTTCCCTCCCGAAGGTTACCGGAAGAGTCCTAAAATGCTAAATATTTTTTTGTTTTGTGGCATACTTATGTCATTTGTCTAAAATATGTTTAAAACTTCCTTTGTCCTTATGTCATTCATTATTTAATCGTATGGAATAATGAAAATGTGTCATTGTGAAATTTGCATGTGAAAATAAGTTTATAGTGCATTTATGAATGAGGGGTAAACGAAAATAAATTATAGGTTTAAATTATACATCGCAGGAGTATTATATTTTTTACATTGAATGTTATAACTAATATTTTTATTTTTATCATTCGTTAAACACCCATCAGACTGGAAAAGCAGCTTCGTAAACGCATGAATGGAAACATATTCGCGGGTGACTCATCATAGCTTTAAATTTATTCAAGTCAGGAACTGGAAATTTTAGCACGGGCCGGCCATTACTCTTTCGACGTCGCGAGATGGTGTATTTTTACAACTTTAATACAAAAAATACTTACATTAAACTAAAGTTATTAAAACGGGTTTTTATCGCGGTTAGCATATTTGGCAATATGTCGATAATGTTGCAATCGTCATAATCGGGACGACTGCAGGTTTCGGGATTCGGGCCGGTTGACAGTTGAGAATAGCCGCATCGGTCTACCCTCTTTCTTACCAAACCATATCTCCGAACACCCGTGGGGTGACAGCCCGTTTTATTAGCCTCAGGGCCTGTTTCACTATCGACGAGTAAATTTATCTGCCATTTAAAGTCGGCTCTCTCCTTGTCTATTTTTAAGTGTAAGAAAGAGAAAGGTCTAATTCATCTACCAAATATGCTCTACTTGTCGATTGTGAAACAGGCAGTAAATTTCATGAATAATTACCGCGATAATGTTAATTTAACAGAAGTGTATGCAATGCACGTCTTGTTCACGTCACGACAGAATTCACGTCACCGAGTAGTCCCGGCAACCTACACGTTTCAAGCTATATGGACTTGTTTTAATTGTATCTTCAAAATCCTATCTATTGTGACTGAAAAGAAATATTACAATTGTAGGCAAGTTACATGAAACAATCTTCTGCCCGCGATTTCGTCCGTGTAGATTTCCGGTATCGTTATTCCCCCAGGAACTTTTCCTTAGTGAAAAGTAGCCTAAAAGCTATCTCTATTCAAAATTTCATCCGTCGAGTCGTTGTAGCGTGAAGGAGTAATAAACTAACACAAACTTTTATTATTAGTAGGATTATTTTCCTTTGAATATTTGAATAGTATTATTAGGGCTTAGTTAAAAATTACTTCAAAAACTCGATGACGTATCGTCCCTTATCGCTGCGATGTACATACCTACATAGGTATATCATTAACGGCCGAACCCTGTATTCAAACCGCGGATAGATAAGGCTTACTTCGGGTTAAAATTTGACATTAGCCCATACAAAATGTGTCAAATTTTATACGAAGTAAGCGTATCTGTCCGTTGTTTGAATATAGGGTTCGGCCATAAATCTTCGCTGGGATCTCTCTGTCGCACGTATTCTTTCGTAGCAATATTTCGTTTTTTAAAATTCGACAACCGGAATTTAGACTGATTTTTCGCAGACAACCCTATAATCACCGTGTTCGCAATGAAATGATCTTCAATTTGGTATAAATATTCAACAAACACACCGGTGCGAATAGTTATGACGAGAAAAATATTGTCAACCTAACGTTTGCATATTCTATAGGCTTCATACTTTCGATTAGTATGTAATTGGTCTATTAAAAAAACCGTTGCAATTTTCAAAAAGTTAATTTATTTAAGGACCTTTCCCTGATATCTAAGTCTAACGCTATATTCGGATAAACACAACAAACTGACAAGCAGCGGTGAAATTTGAGTTGACAGGCGTAAGGCAACTGCCATATAAAAATTGATTTATATTTTACTTTTAAATTTGTCATGAGATTCTATTTAGTAGACCTATAGGTACATGCCTATACCTGTGACACACAACCGCATAATGTTTGCCACAAGCCACAACCGTATACGTTTGTGTCATGTTTAAGTGAATTGTTTTTAATATTTTTTTAATTATTTTTTGTGCAACCTCTGGAACTGCAGTTTTCCTGATATTTTTTTTGCATAAGGTATCAGTTACAATCTCAAACTCTTTTAGATCGAAACATAAACGATGCTTCAAATGTCATTGACACTAACAACTGCACACTGGTGTAATCTACAAGCAACTTTAAACTAAAACAAACATTAATCATAAATTAGATAACTATGTATATATATTCTTTGAATTTAGATTCTCGGGGCCCGGCTTGCTTCAATCCTCTCATGTCACTTAGTACGAGTAGGTAGGTTATGCATCCTTGGCACGAATATTGATATAGAAGCCTACACAACAAGTTATGCTAAACTTGCTGAAATTGACGTCTGAATTCCTACTTTTTAGGGTTCTGTAGTCAACTAGGATCCCTTATAGTTTTGCCATGTGATGTTCGGCCGTCCGTCTATCTGTCTGTTCGTCTGTGGTAATTATTTTTTGGGTACGTCCACTTTATGTAAACCACGTACTATTGTGTTTTCGGGTAGATTTTTTAAAAAGATTGTGGGTAAGACGAAGTGGGAAACACTCATGCAAGGAGTACAATAATACACCAGTACTATTTCATTAAAAACAAACGTTAATAATATAGAAATATCACTAATACATGACTATATGATATATATGAAACTGTTTTAAGTGTAGCTAACTAAAAAGTAGTCCCTAATGGAATATTTTATTGTTGTAGTGTTTATATGTTTATTGGAGATTTCTAATTTCCAATATTAAGCTACTTAAGTACGTTGTCAGGAATGCACGTTTATTTTTTTAAAGTACATTGTTTTTATTGATATTTAAATATTTTTCGAATATGACCATTGCCTCCTTGATACACAAATGCTCGGGGAACATTGGTGCTATCAATATTTTGTAAGTAATTTTTGACTAGGTTGTTTAAATGCCTAATAGTGTTTAAGGGTTTCTTAAGCCTATTTTCTCCTACATGTTAAAGTTCATTTAAATAAGTCCTGAAAAATTCATTTTTAATTGGTCGTTAAATGTCTATGAGTAAAAATAAATAAAAATAAATGCTATTTAAAATCTTTTTGAAAAAAATAGGTAACCTATAAAGTCCTTAAAAAAATGGAACTACATTTTGTTAAATGGTGTCATTTTTAAAACTTTTTCACGTAATTAAACATGTTTATCAAGGTGCCCCATGGGTGGGGAACAATGATATAAATCCAATTTTTAACTTGTATTTTTTATAACGGTCAAATTTTTAAGTTTAATTTGATGTCCGTGTCGATCCCAATTAGTTTCCCCATGATATTAGCAAAAATAATATAATGTTATAAATTTTACTGCCCATAAAAATATAAGATAGATTTTTTTTGTACCAATCTGCCCCACTTTCCATGTGTTGGACATGTTTCGATTCATGGATCAGTTTACGAAACAAAATTCTAGACTGGTTAATTTTATTTCTGTCAAGCCCTACAAGCTAAACCGCTGAATATGTGAAAAAAAACACGGTAGTAGTTTATACAAGGCGTCCCAGAACTTAACGTTATTATAAATAAGGCATAAAGAAGTCCTCTTTAGTGTAGGAGTTATTAAGGTTCTAATGACAATTTTAAAGAATACCACGTTGCGGTGCACCTTGGCTAGAAATAGCTATATTTTGTGATTCTGAAACTTTATATCTAATCCTTACCAATGTAGCCAAATACTGAATCACACCATAATCTTCTATAGGTATATATAAAAGGCAAACCTGACTGACTTATATATCAACGCACAGCCGAAACTACTGTACCTAGAAACTGAAATTTGGTACAGGGGTTCCTTTCATGATGTAAGTGAGAACTAAGAAAGGATTTTCCGAAAATCGACCCCCAACGGAAAGAAATGGGGGGAGTAGCGGGAAACTAATTCTACGCGTACGAAGTTGCGGGCGTATAGTTGAAATATATCAACACATTTGAAATAAACCGATACTTTCTATGCCTCTATCTAAAACACATCTCGTATTTTTGACCTTTCATACTAAAAAAATATTGCTCTAGACCAACCAAGGTCAAACGTTGTCTCAAAAGTTAGCGCAGTTGAACAATATTTTGCAATCGTGCAACAAGTAGGTACTACTTTGTACAGGAAATAATAATACTAGCGTTGCTTTTCTTTCGAATGATCTAATTTCGGTTAATTTTCGCACCCATTCCAAAATGCTACGCTGCAAATGGCGGTTTTTGGAGATTGATTTTTTATGTATTGTCTTTAAGTAAGTTAGTAACGGTGACGGAACCTTACACTCCACATGTTGCGACATGCTCTTGCCCGGTCCTTATGATCCTAATCTAAAAGCGTAGTGTCTTCGCCATTTTTAAACCGTCTGAGCCGTCTACATAGGTTGAACAAAGTGGACCAGTCCGTTTATCGACATAACTGCTTTATCTCCCGATCAATCTCGCCACCTGTTCAGTCCAGTCGTAAATCTTCATTATTGTCCGTTTTTTACCATTTTACTGTTACACGAGCATCGAGCACTCATATCGCAGTGAGTGGTGCGCGGGGCGGTCGCGGCGATGTCGGATGTTCGCTTCGCATGCGCCTATTAATAACAATGGGTGACTCACATTAATACATAATTAAAGAAATATTTATAATAATTCGCTCCTAGTAGTTGCTGTTGATATCGCTATCGTTGTGCTAGGCTACCGTCTAAACCAAACGTCTGTCAAAGCATTGGCGCTTGGATAAATAAATCAATAATTTCTAATAATATAGTTGCTTACCTACGTCAACGAAAATAAAATTACTATACCTACATTTAACATTGGCAGCTGCCACTTTCGTTTAATAGAAATGGCGAACCAACATCACCCGAGCAGGTCTGACCGCGCTGATTATTTACTGTCACACTACTTTAAATCAAATATATACTAATACTAGTAGTAGAAATAGGTAGTTAGAACATGGTTAGGACTCCAGTTTTCTCGTCCAAGTGATTAGTTCTCAAGCTATCTACCGCACAAAACATCAAGTCACTATCCATCAAACCGGCTATATAGTAAGACAGAGTCGGTACGTCATTAAATGTGACCGAAAAGGATTTACTTGGGTCTCAATAAGGAAAGGTTTGACCAACAGCGGTAAGAGCACAACCTCGTACTACGGGTGACGCTTTAAACTGCCTCTACCTACCTACTTCACTGCTGTGTTGTTGCCGTCACAAATGTAGGGGTTTTATAATCTGGTTTCTGTACCTAAGCCAACCAATGATACTTACTGTAACTTACTTTCTCGCTAAACGTTCATTACTTTAATACCCGACAGCCCAAGGTAATATTTTCGGGTATGTTACATAAGTCATGCTCGACGAGTGTATTGTATCGACGGGTTTTGAAGTGGGGAACATCGTTAGATCCTAGTCATTATCCCACGAATGACATTACATATAATATATTTCTTAAATAGTTACCTATACAAAGATAAACGTATTGGGTAACACGTTTATAGTATATAATTATTAAGCTTGCTTTTTGTTAGACTTGTTATTTTATTTATCCTTTTGAAAATACGTAGCTCTAACGTATACTATACCTTAGACACTGGGTTGGTATTGATGTTTTTGACGAATTTCGACATTATCTATTATGTTTTCAACTAAAGGATCCGTTTGTGAAATATTAAAATTTAAAGGGTTAATTTTTGTTAGAGTCAAGTGCCTTAAATGAAAGCTCATATAGCGAGTTTTAAAGGAAAACTATGACGACTAAGTAGACTAGATTGGTTCCTGAGATACAGGGAACTAAAGTGTTTATATCTACTAAAATCATCTACGACAGCACCAAACAACTCAACGCAACGCAACTTTAAATAGAGAATTAGTTAATAGGTACATGTTGTATTTTGAGATAGTTTTAGTGTAGTAACGGCTTCGAAACCCTACACTGAGCATGTTCAGACATGCTCTTGCCCGGTATTCTATACTAATACTAATATTAATATTAATATACTAATTACTAATACTAATATACTAATTACTAATTACTAATCTATAATATATCTATACTAATATTATAAAAAGGTAAAGTTTGTGTGAACCGATTTTGAAAATTCTCTTATCAATAGTAAGCTACGTTATTTGTGAGTGTCATAGTAGTTGAGTCATTCACGTACGAGATGTAAGTAGAAAGGCGATATATTAGCGGCCGGTACCTGAAGCTACAGCTTGAAAACCGTCGAGCCTATAAAAAATACATATATTTAACCTTTTCTTTTTAGAATTTAATAAGGAACATTTTTGTCCTTGACACTTTTTTCATATCTATTATAGTTGTCCCAAGAATGTTAAAAAACCGTTAACGGGGACACATTTCACGGTGGGGGGGGGATGAAGCGGCCAGGGAAGGGGGGAGGGGGGGGGGGAGAGTAGTGAACTTTAAACATCACACCCAAATCTATCATGTAACACAAGTTTTAAAACTTTATTAATTTGTTTGACTTTCCCATACATTGAATACACAGAATTACTCAGCATTAACCCAAAATAAAAATGTTTATTATATTGCCCAACGAAGTGCGCACCGTAACAGCTAGTATTAAATAAAATCAGAACTTTTTGAATCCATGAGGTGGCTCACCGTAGGTATGTTCGTGACAGATCACGACGATTAAAGGCCATACATCTAACTTAATTCCTGCTATTTTTGAAGTACCTCAAGGCTCTTAGTTGGGGCCGATTCTGTTCAACATTTTTATTAATCTGCGCCATTGATAAAAAAGCGGGCCTAACTGGGAGCCATGGACTGTTTTCAAACATCAGAAATGCGTTTGTACGCTGATGATACCAAAATATACAGGGTAATCAAATCCAAAAGTGATTATTATGAATAGCAATGCGATTTGGATAAGCTTAGTAGTTACGTATTGTCCAGATAACCACTTATAGGTACTTACTTAAATAGTGATAAATGATGAAAATGAACTCGTTCTAATCACTTGTTCGCCATCCCTCCTTGTCGCACTATAAGTATAGGTACTAAAAACACATTTTTTGTTTCGAGCGTGTGCAACTCATAATAATAAATACATACACATTGACCTACTTAGGGCCGAGTTCACCAGCAGATATATAAAATTGAAACATTTGATTAAACCTTAAACGACCGTTTAACGACATTTTGGTGTTCACCCCGCGTTAGCCATTGATTAAATGCTGAAGCGACTTTTTAACTTAAACGAAGAAATGGACTGAGTTTAATTATCGGTTAACTGCTCCTTAAAGTAAAATTGTACTTTATCCATCCCTTTTAGTTTAAACACAATAAAACGAAGACACTTTCAAATTCAATTACATATTTGAAGAAAATAATGTACTAGATGATTTTGAATATATTGAACGAAATTGTACGCCCACCTCGTATATTCCAAATACGGCGCAATCATTTCGAGGAATATGACGAGAAAGCATTTTGTACAAGATTTCGTTTATACACGATTTTGGCATTGATTTTAATTCTAAACATAAATCGTCTCGTAAACAAAGATAGTAAAAGGACTTCAGGTGTGTTTGTACATAGTGTCTCTCTCAATCGCTCTACAAGTCCAGCCGATTTGTCCCGACCTCGAGGGCCTTTGAACCTATGTCAGTTGTAACAAACATTATTGCTTCATTATTACAATGAAACTTCAACGAAAAATATAAACATTGACAATAGGAGAGGATGCTGAACAACAAGGATACGGCGTTGAAATAACAAGCATTACATTTCGTAGTATAATAATGTTACCCTATACCATTCTAAGCATACCGTTTGGGTAAAAGAAATATATGCAAATACATTGAAACCTTGTAACATAGTAATATTAAAACGTTTGGTCATTTAAGACTCATTCATATATAAACGCTCGGTTATTTAATCGTTCCTTAGAAACGGTTTGTGAATAACACCCAAAAAACGCGGTTTGTTTAAACACTTGTTAAATGCTAACGGAGCGATTAAGTAACTACTTAATCAATGATTATGTTGTAGTTGGTGAATTTGACCTTTAGTATAAATACTAATCGGTTTAAATAAAATACTTTTAAAGTATTTATGTCACTTACACATATTAGTAAGATGACTCTTGTTCTGTGGAAGTTGGGCTGGCCGTTGGTTTGGGATGCCACTTGCGTGGACACCCTTGCGCCGTCGCACCTTCTTTCCGGGAACACGTGTTAGGGCTGGTTTCGCGGCGGAATCAGCGGCGACCCTCGAAAGGCGCAAATACACTCAACTTGGTAGAAGTTACCTATTTAGCCTTTTGGGGTCGAAACTTTAGGACCGTGGGCACCAAGAGCACATCGTATTTTTAAAGATCTTTCAAAGCACGTGGTCGAAGCAACTAGTTACCAAAATGCTGGCTTGTGCTCGTACTTGGCACAAAGATTAATAATTGCCATTCAACGTGGCAATGCTGCTGCCAGCATTTCGATAACAATGCCAACTGGTAGCGGTTTGTTAGATTAGTGTAGTTTTAAATAAGTAGGTAAGTAAGTTTGTAAATTTGTTCGTTTGTTTTTATTTTTTTCTTTTCCACAGGTACTTGGATAATTTGTAAATGTAAATAAACAACTTAATATATGACTTATTTATTAATTAGGAGTCTTAATTTTGATATATCTTTAGTATTTATCTTTTTCGGTAAGACCTTCATTTTGTCAAATCAAAACAATTGTTTTTTTACTCGTCAATTTGTCAATCCTGAGCTAATGAATGTATTTTTTTACCGTTTAGAAAAATAGTAGATTGTTTAACAAGGGACTAAAACAAGCTATAATGATACGAGATGTTTAAGCACCCAAGCCGAGCAAGGGTGGCTATAGCTCGAGTGTCATTATGGTTGTTCAGTCTCGCGTATACACTCTACTTTTGACTTTGAATGCGAGGAAAAAAAAACGAGGTTCTATACAAAATTACAATATCGATTATACCCAAGTTTCTTAAAAATTGGTTCCGCGGTTTTTTTTTGTATAGTGACGCTTTAAACGCTTGCATATTTTGCCAACAGATTTATACTTGAAAACCATTTGAAAACTAAGTATTTTATTGATTTATTCGTATGGCGATTATACAAGAATAAAAATGTTTATATCATGTCATATGCTGATGATATCCAGGTTTCTTGGCCATTTGGCGGCGTCGGTGGTTAGAAAAATGAAATCGTCAGGGAACGCGATCTGAATGTGCAGTGGAACCGGGTGCGCCTTGCTCACCATTTCTTTCCCAAATACTTAGGGGTAATCTTAGATCGATCCCCAACGTTTAAGGAACATCTCACCAAGGTTTCAAGAAAACTTCAGATCAGGAACAACATGCTTGTGAGACTAACTGGCACATCGCGAGTGCAAGCGGGAGTTGCCTGCGCACAACAGCTCTTTCCCGCGTCTACTCCGCTGCTGAGTACCTACTGTGCACCTGTTTGGCTGGAGAGTGCGCACACCAGCTTGATCGACGTGGAACTAAATAAATCAATGAGATGCATATCTGGAATACTAAAATCAACTCCCACACAATGGCTTCCAGTTTTGAGCAACATCGCGCCTCCTGACATTAGACGGAGCATAGTCTTGCTAAAAGAGTACGGTAAAATAAATAAAAATACAAGCCTACCGTGCCGGCAAGAGTTCCTGCAGTCTGAAAAACAACGGCTTAAGTCACGCCGTGCCCCTTGCCGCACACCCAAGAACTAGCCAGCGGGATTTTTCAGCCGACGGAGGCTTGGGCTCGCCAGTGGAGAGACACCTTGGGTGCGAAAACCAGCGATTGCATCCAACCTGGAAGGCTGATGAAGGGTATTGATTTGCCTCGACGCGATTGGTGCATACATACTAAACAGGATCCACATCTGTCACGGTCGATGCGCCCACTGTAAGCACCTACCTATGCGACTGGACCGAGTCCCACCGCTGCGACTGCGGTGCGGATCGAGTCCCGACCATCGAGCATATCACGCGCGAATGCCCACTGCGGTCCTATCCTGGTAAAACTATTTGGACTATGCATAATAAAATAAATTCCTCATTATATAATTAAACATATTCATATTCATAATGATTAATCGTGTTTTACGAAGTTTAATCGGTTTTTTAAATATTTTTGCACAGTTGTAATTTTGAGGTTATTTCCATGCCCTAAAAATTGTCTATACAGAATCACTGAAAATGGCGATAATCCTCCATTCAAAAACACCGTGATGTTTGGCGGTTTCCAAAGTAAAATAACAAAAAAACTTTAATCTCTAGGGATTAATAAGGAGTTTTAGTCCCGATATGCAGAGACTAAGGTAACATTTTAAGAGCATGAGAAGTAAAAAAAAACATTTGAAGGTTCGAAGATGTGTCTGTAATTTAAACTAATTAATGAATTACAAAAAGAGACCTACAGTGATTTTGGCAATAGAGCACATTATTTTTGAAGCGTTGTCCGTTCTGCGAGTATCTACTTACAGTTAGCAGCAAAGCTGAGTGGCCGCACGCGGGCGCGTGGGCGCAGGGCTGCTCGCGCGCGGCCGCGGGTCCCGCGCGGACGACAGTTATACCAATACAAGGCATACCGTTTACAAATTAATGTTATCCTCATTTACACGCGACTGTTTTAATGTGATTCAATGAGAAAATGCACGCTACTATCCGTTTACACAAAATAAAGGTACCTATATGGATAACCGTACCGTCCTTACGGGAGTAACAGGTAACTATAACGACGCCATTGCTCATCATCACATCACAGTTTTCGTACGCGTCATCGTCACGCGAGCTCGTCAAGCTTTTAAACTAGTAAATGTACGTTTCCCCGAACGGTTAAGTTAAGACCTGGACGAACCTTTTTTTTTTAAATTTCTGGATTTTTTATACCATTATTATCAATAACAGAGTGATAACTTTGATAAGTTTGTCGACATTTTAATGTTCCTGGAAATAAATTACATGGCTAGATATATATTTAATATATTTTAAAATGTTTTTGGAAGGCTTACCCTGAATGAAGAAATATTTACCGAACTCAGAAACTTAATTTGCACATATTACCGAATCGGTGGGCCGTATCACCGAACTAGGGAAGAAATATAAGGAATTGTGGCGCTGAGTGGTGCTCAAACTTTAGTTGGTACTACATATTTCCACGTAACTGCGCTAGTTTTGTAACTTCGAAACTTTAACTTTGTGTTTACATACATACATACATACATATTGGAGGGATGTTAATCTTCCAAATAAAACTTTTAGTTCAGATAAAACACAAATACCATGAATTCGTATAGAGATGATATGGAAAACGGATAGCATTAAATCCAAAAATCAGATTATTTTTCTGACATAGATAATTCAATTTCGAATTTAAAAGGAACTGGATAAAACACAAAACACGTAAAACTAAATTTTCAATTATTATTATAGATGCTTCATATACCTGAAGTATAATTAAGTATTGAATGTAGTGAAACATTATTTATTTATTTTATAGGCTGGGTGGGAAGGATTTGGTTAAAAACCGAGATCTTTCGCCACGGTCTGGCCCCATCATCAGCAATTCCATATATCTAGAAATATGTAAAAATTGAGCGAAATAAATGTTTTCTATTGTATTGTAGTCAAAAAATAATTTGACTATCGACTCCTAAATATTTTTAAAATATTAACGGCTTAAATGTTTAAAAACGCTGGCATTTACAAAGATGCACGAAAAAGAATACATTTTAGTATCGAACTAGCTGTTTATGGAATAAGGATGATATTCCAATGAACACCGATCAGTAATTTGGCTAAGGCAGACATGAATTCGGTAGCAGAGACCATGGGTACTAATCACCGAATGCCCTTTCGGTGAATTGGACTAACCAAATTATGTGGAACCTATCGAGCGAACATATTTAAAAAATAGTATTTAGACATAAAAGTATTGGTATAATTACAAATCTGCCATTATTACTAACAATTGGAACTATTTTGTAACCATGAATACATATGCCTTGTGTTACTATTGCTTAAAAAGTAATTACAACGCTTTTTTTTAAAATAGCCTTGCCAATAAGCTTATTTTAATGTCAAAAAGTCATAAAAACTATAAATTTCAAACAAGTTTTTACAATAAAATATCTCGTTTATTGGTGTTCGGTAAATACTCATTAAATTTCAAACACTTTTAGTTATTGGAAAAGTGAAGTAGTTTTTATAAATAGTTCGTGATCAACCAGTAAAAAATAATTAAAAAGACGTGCACTTTCCCTGATTCCGAACGCTGTTCTTTAAAACTTTCCAGTCAAAATGAGGGTTGACTCATCAATGAATTCACATTTTTCTCAATTTTAATAAATATGACTGCACTAAATTCACTTAGTTAATCAGAACTCAAAAACTAATTAAATAACAACACAGGAAAACCCTATTTTCAAACACAAAGGTAACGTAAAACAGTTTTACGACCTTAAGAAGTAGATATACGCAATTTTTTTGCGATTTCCACAAGCAGTCCCATACGGCGATCAACCGACTCAGTCGATTGCTGTGTTCATGCTGAGACAGCAAATTTCCGGCTTTGCCTCGTAGTGGAAGGGATAAGTATCTAGCTAGCGGAAAAAATATCACTACTTAACTAATATCAGCTGTAAGTACTCGACTAATAGCTTCAAATAGAAGAAATTCGGTGATAGGGCAGATTCGGTCAAACGTACATTTACCTTACTGTGGAAAAACGTCGTTTATAAAATGTCTCGAAGGTAAGGGTGAGTTCTTGTTTATCTACGCTAATATTACAAAAAGTAAAAAAAAGACTTGTAATTTTTTATTTTTGTACTTATCAAGTAAACTCAAAACCTAAAGGACCGATTTCAAAAATAATTTCACCGTTAGAATGCTACATTATCCCTGAGTAACATAGACTACTTTATATCACGGAAAAATTAACGGTTCCCATGGGGTGATAAAAATTCGTTTTTTACGCGGACGAAGTCGCTGGCAGAAGCTACTGTATAATACTAGATGGAGCATATGTTTTATGCTAGGCATTCACGGACGCGCCGTTTGTCTTGGCGACAGATGGAGTGTATAGTGAGATGGGCGTAATATTTTGACCACATTCACGGGCCCGCCTCGCCACGCCTCAACGGTGCGACATCACGAAGCAGACTGATGGTAGCCGGAGAAAGCGTTCACGATGACGCCATTTGGCTTGGGATGTCGACGTTCACGATAGCTCCATTCGTATGGCGCGATTGCTCGTCGTATCGTCCATTTGGAAATCCAACGGACCGCGCCAAGTACTTTTAAACGCTACAGTTTTGACATTCACGGGTCGATTTTGGCGCAACGCCGCTCTGATTGGCTTATTGGAGCGGTCGTGAATGCTCAGCTTAATATTATGATCATTTTAATCCCACGAGCTCGTGTAATCACTTGTAACGTTGTACCTAGGTACAATTTGACAAAATTGAACGGTTTTTTTTTAAAGAAATTTACATTTTTCAACTTGGAAAGGAAGATAGGATATTTTTTGAATTTTAAACGCAATTTAATTCCGTCTCCAATATTCATTCCCAAAATAACAACAATGCAATTTTATAAACGCGAACTCTACGTGAAATTTGTTATCTGAAGAAAAATTGAGCAAATCCACATAATAAACCATATTTGTATTTCTTAGCATTTAACCATGACTTTCACACATACTCTGAGTATTTGATTCGGTGTTCGGGGCGAATGCCGCGCTACGCCTCGGCTAGATATGCTATTGCGGAATAGAAAACACGGCTATGTCCGTTAACTCTGGAGGTGACATCACCGCGATTCCATCTTAATTTCTGAACTCGATACAAGACACTGGGGCATAATAAATACAATAAGAATTATCATAAAAATACCATTATTACCGCATGTAACTTACCTCTATATGAATACAAGGGCAGTAATTATGACAATAAGATTCATTGCCCTCGATTGCCACAAGTTGCATTAAATTTAAGATAAAAAAAATGGGCAAGGGCATGTCGGGCCATGCTTAGCATAGGGTTCCGAAGCCGTTACTACAAAGACAACAAATATCTCAAAAACAACACGTATAAACAAAATAGTTTAAGTTATTTGGTGCTGTCTAAGATGATCTTTAGTGGGTATAAACACTTCAGTCGCCTATGGGTATCTAAGGAAGTAACCAAGTCTACTTAGTGGTGACAGTTTTCCTCTTAAATTCGTTATATGTGCTTTTATTTAAGATTATTTTCAGATTTTTATTACTTTTAGTTTTTGTTGTAGGGGGAGGACCGGAGGAGATGCACGCAACTCTAGCAAAAATCACACTTTCGAGTTCAATATTTTCTAAACAGTTACCCAAATCTAAAAAATGTTTACAATATGTACATAATGTTTTTTTTAAACCTTTCCAATGATACCTTATTCAATGCCATAGTACCGAAGTAGTAAATATCTTCGCTTTATGTAAAACCGGTTTTTTTTTCTAGATTTTATTTTACATCTTTATTGGTGATATTTAAATAACTTTGCCAAATTACAGTTTTGTATAGTACCTGCCACGCTGCCATCCAACGGCAGAACGCAACCCGATTACAGCGTTTTGTGTTAACTTGCATCAAACGATTCCTCATGCCACGAGTGCTTTAATCATACCTACAAAAGAACTTTTAAAAATATGATCTAATTTAAGCGGTAGAAAACAGTCAAAGCGCGGTAACTCTGCGTAAGTCTAGCCAAAACATCATCTATAACACGTTTTTCTCGCAAGTAGGGTTTTCGACTTGCAGTGTGTTGCCTTAGGACGGCAGCGCGGCTTTCAGAGTTAAACCGCGGACAGAAGGACAGACGGAAAAAACGAACGGACACGGCGAAACTATAAGGGTTCCTAGTTTGATTGCGGAACCCTAAAAAGATAAAATATGTTTAATCAATAAGTAGACGGCACGGACACTTATACACGTCAAAAATCTACCAGCACTTCTTAGGAGGAGACCACTGCTTAGAAAAACCGCCGCCATAAACTCAACAGCCAGTCATTCCTCAACATTTAACATTGATAACTAATACTTAAGTTAGCATCTTTCCTGGGGACATACACGAAGTTAACGTTTTAAAGGCTTAATTTTCTAGCTATATCCTTAATCCTTATAAATGGCGTCAGGTCTATAGGTTTAGTCCTACCTATCAGATAAAAATATAACTTATATGCGCCATTAACTATTCACCACAAGAAAGACACCTTTTGTTTTTTCTAGTTTGTATGACCCAGCATCATACGAAACCGTTAATAGAAAATAAGATATGAAGCGTAGTTCAGCAGGACAACGTGCTGGAACTCGGAATAATTACGAGGGCAAATAAATAAAAGTTAAAATGTACATTTACATATAAATATGACGGTGCACGACAATCACATAATAGTTTTGATATGTTTTCCTACACAAACTGTGTCCCTTTAGTTAAGTACATATTTATTTAGAAGTATATTTAGTTTAATATTTTTAGTTAACCTCATTTCACTACCTTCTTTGTAATGTTAAATATACTTAGTCAAAATACGGAAATGTACAACTACGTTAATTATGATAAATGTCTGGAGATCGATTACAACTCAGTGTTAGTCATCGTAATCCGCCGTGAAGTAGATGGCGGCTATAAAGCCTCCGAATTTAGAAGCTCGAAACGTATTTATGATCTGATGCTAATGGGGTATCAATAGCAAATGTCCCGTTACCACCTCGACGGCTGACATCGATTCTACGCCATTCATTCTACTTCTCTGCATACAAAAGATAAGCTATGCATATAACCTAAATGGGCAAAATAACTTTATTGTCTTTTAGGGTTCCGAAGTCAAACTAGGACTCCTTATTATTTCGCCATGACCGTCTGTCTGTCTGCATGTCACAGTCACTTCTCTGAAACTATCAAAGAAATACAAAACTATAATTTTGTTCACATGTAGACATTATACCGCGCAGTAAAACCAGTGAAAAAATAAGAAACAAAAATTTGCTTTGGTACATACTTCTCGTATATGCAAAGCAAAGTCAATTTTTTTTTTACTTATCCTCATCGTGTGATATTTTATTGGATAGCTATTAAATAGTAGATTGTTCACCAAGGGACTAAAATAAGCCATAATGACACGAGATGCTTAATCTATAGTTCGAGTGTCATCTATGTCATCATAATGGTTATTCAGTCTCTCGTTAAACACTACTTTTCACTTTGAAGGCGAGGAAAAAACCGGTCAAGTACGAGTCGGACTCGTGCACCGAGGGTTCCGTATTTAAGATAATATGCTTGAAAGAAAATATTCATTTTGTTATGAATTTTGTTTTCTATGCACTAAGGTCCATTTTGATTAGCCTAAATTTGAATACAGATTTTCAAAGTTTTTTTTTCATTTCTCAAAAACTGCAATGTGCAGATTGCGCCCTTTCCTATGACAGCCCATTTGCTATAATCAAACCAATTTAATTTTTAACCCCCCATTCTGGACCCCTTTTTATTATTTATAAAATTAATTTCATTTTTTTTTACCAAAACTATGCCAAATTTCAAGTTGATAGCGTTTGCAGTTGCTGAGAAAACCTGCTGTGACATACAGACAGATAGACAGACAGACAGATACAACGAAGTCTTACCATAAGAGATTCCTTTTTTACCATTAATGTACGGGACCCTAAAAACGACGATCTAGACAAAATAACAATACCCATTGTAAAAAAGTTTCTTACTAATTTGTTCCACTGTTATTTTTTTTATACAGTGATTATTTTCATATAGTGACGCTTTAAATGCTTGCATATTTAGCCAACAGATTCAAACTTGATAACCATTTTCAAACTAATTGAAATTCATCCTTAATATAATTAAATAGATTCATATTCGTAATCATTAATAGTGTTTCACGAAATTAAAAGGTATTATTTCTATTTTCGCACAGTTGTCGTTTTGAGGTTATTTCCACGGCCTAAAACAATTCTAAACACAATCACTGAAAATGGCAATAATCCTCCATTCACAAACACTGTAATTGGTTGTTTAGGGGTATCCAAAGTAAATTTAAAAAAATATACTTTTATCTCTAGAGACTAATATAGGACCTTTAGTCCCGATATGCAGAGACTCAAGTAACATTTTAAGAGCAAGAAGAGTGAAATAGTCGATTGTTGAACAAAGGACTAAAGTAAGTCATTATGACACGAGATATTTATCCAACTGAGCAAATATTTCGACTGAGGGTCTTTGTGGCATTTTAGTCAAGAGTTAAATTCGATAGGGAGATATAATTCTTAATTAAAATAGTTATAACACACGTAATAGTGCAGAAAGAGACAACAACAAGCCTGGTGGTTTTTGGGGTTAGAACATAACAAATAGTCCATGAACAAAATTTCCGAAACGAAGACTGAGGCGGAGGAGGTTTCATGCCCAGCCAGCCCTCCACCACGCACTCCGACGTCAAGGGCAACATCATCAAATAACAACATGACATGTATCTTGCTATTTGTGGTACTCCAAGGCTTTTACTTATAAGGAAATTAAAAAGTTAAAGTATTTTAGTCCCTGAGTAAAGTGTCACTGTCACACTGACAAGTATCACAGGTATTAAATGCATCTCTTTAGTCCCCCTATACATGGCTATTATCAGCCATTTAAGAGAGTGACAAGTGAAAAATATTTTTTCACTTCTCATGCACTTAAAATTTTACTTTAGTCTCTGCACATCGAGACTAAAGCTCCTTATTAATATCTAGAGAATATAGATTTTTTTTTATTTACCTTGGATACTTCTGTACAACCAATCACGGTGTTAAGGGCGTGGAAATAACCTCAAAATGACAACAGCGCAAAAATTAAAAAATACTATTTAATTTCGTGAAACACGATTAATGATTACGAATATGAATCTATTTAATTATATTAAGGGTGAATACATTTTACTATGCATGGTCAAATTAATTATAAAATAGTTTTCAAGTTTGAATCTGTTAGCTAAATATGTAAGCATTTAAAGCGTCACTTTACAAAAAATCAAACAACCGCGGAACAAATTTTTAACAAACTTTGTCATAATAAATATTGTTATAGAACGTCGATTTTTTCCTAGCATTTAAAGTGAAAAGTAAAGTGTTTAACGCGAGACTAAACAAACATAATGACACTCGAACTACAGCCACCCTCGCTCAGCTCGCGTGGCTAAAAATCTCGGGTCATTATGGCTGGTTTTAGTCCCTTGTTGAACAATGTACCTATAAAACAAAGAAGAACATATTAAGTAGTCCATGTAACCATATTCTACATTGTCTTTACATCTATTGCTTTCGTAATGTCAACGTTCTGATTACTCTTATTGACTTCACAGTAATGGCGGCAGAGTTAAAAACAATACGATGACAATAGGGGTACAAACAATGCAATGTAGAATAGAGCCCCTGTTTATTTGAACATGTGAAGGGCTATTTTATTAACTATAATCAGTCTTTTGTAAACGTGAGCGATCGGCTTATATGGAACACTCTGACGCGCGCGTTCCACGTGGCGTGTCGCTCAACATGACTTTGAAAAACTATTGATAATTTAAGAGAATATACAAATTCAATAAGGCTTGTCATTACTCAAAAGAACCAACGACAAGATATCCGGCACTATATTAAACCATTTCAGGAATAATAATTTGTAAGTAAATTGGTTCCCTGAAATAGGCCAGTGCGGGGGACCCCTGCCCTGGCAATTGTGTTACTTTACTTGTAACTATGTGTAAAATAATGATGTATATACATTATATAAATATAACGTACCATATATACACCGTGACATGTATCCCCGTTAAGATTTTTTTAACTTTCTTGGGACCACTATAGTAGATACGAAAAAGTTTCAGCGACAAAAATTATCCTTATAATTCTATAAACAAACGGTTATATGTATTTTTTTATAGGCTCGGTATTCAAGCTGTAGCTACAGTACCGGCCACTAATACGAGTATATCACCTTTGTACTTACATCTCATACGATTACCTACAAATATGACTTACTCACCAAAATTGACAACCAATCAAAAACTAGTTAACCAATTATATGTTATTATTCAATTCTTTAGCAATAAGGTTCAAAATGGTATATAATAAATGTTCGTACATGATGTAGTTTTCACGGAGGAATCATTTAAAAAACCATTGCCGACGCGTTCATATTAATTTGTATGAACGCGTTAGAGATGGTTTCTTTAAAACAAAATAACGAATTGAATAATAGTAATACAATTAAATTTGTCAACTAGTTCTTGATTGGTTGTCAATTATGCTAAGTCATATTTGAAGGTAATCGTATGAATTATAATTAAAATCAATCAAATATGTCAACAACAACACATGAAATTATAAGTAAGATTCGATTCTGAATGTAAATAACTTTTTTAAAGATTATAAATAGGTATCGTGCTCGCATGTGATGGACGGCTGATTGCAACGTCTAATGTAATCAGTTATTAATACATACAATTTCCTGGAAAAAAGTAAACATCCTATTTTTTTGAGTTATTATATTTACAAAGTTGGTATCTGTCCTTCTCTGGACAAATTCCTTTCTTGAAAACCAAAAAATGCGCAATCGTTACTAATGAGTGAATCGTGCGCAGCGCACATACCTACTCCGCGGCGATAGGATCTGAGTGACGATGTTTCCGGCGCGTGGGCGGCTCGGCTGTTCCCAGCCTCGACCGCCCGACAGATAACTTCGCACACTCTCCACTCGACCACCTCACTTCCTCTTGACACAGGGGTCACAATCTTTCAATCTACCAAAAATCAAGTTACCCCACGGTAGTTGAATTTTGAACCCAATTCTACTAGAGAATGGGCACGTTTTGCTACTACAGCCAGAGACATGTTTAAGGCTTTTGGGAATTATTGAAAGAGGCACCATTCATTGAGAGAAGTAACGGTCACATCGTATGCCGCGTCTCGACGACACCATTCAAGCCGGCTCGTACACTCGGCGACTCAAGGGAAACGCTCGAGCTCCGTTCATGATTTTGGCTCTAGCAAAGCCTTTACGTTTTTTTTTAATTTTAAACGGTATCCGAGTAGTTCCTATAGTTCGACCTAAAGTTGAAATTAGTAAGGGCTAATAATTTGAGCAAATGTAAAAATTGATGAAAATAGGACATCCGTAAACTATACATGATAGATTTAAGGTGTTAGGTTAGGCAACAAAAAAAAAAATTGTGTTTACATTGTCCAATCAAATGAAAAGATTGTTAATAATAATATGATATATGGCTTTTGGGTATTTTATTACTCAGTAAGTAAGTACTTACCACCAGCGTCGTGTCTCTGTATTTCAAGAACTTAGGTATTTTGCTTAGTAATTTAAGAACATCATTTAGTGTTAAGTATCAGTATTTCCGTACTCAGTAAAAATCATGGGTGATCTACTTTCGTAGTTAATATCTCTTAAACGGCTAAACCGATTTTCACGAAACCAAGCTATTAAACATGATTAGTTAAATAAAAACGCGTCCAATTCGGCCCATCCGTTCAGGACTTACGATCCCGCAGACAGACACACAACTGCACAGCCACGTAAACGTATACACCCACACCCCTCTTTTTGCGTCGGAGGTCAGAGACAAAGGTGAATCTAATACTGAGTGATACTGACGCCTATATATATACAATCAAAATACTTAACCTTAAGTCGGCGATGGTACCAAAAATTGTTTGTGTATGCGAGCAGACATTTCTATTGTGTACATATGTGTGCTTACAATAACTTGTTTGCGCCGTGGATGTGTGCGCCACGCTCACACGCGACGGCAGCATCAGCACGTGTGTGCGAGGCGCGTGCGCCGCATTCCTGCGCGTACTCATTCATTTTATACACTCATCCACTACTGTTTTAAGGATATAAAATATCCTGACGCTATTTTGGCATTTGTTTAATGTAGGGCGATGTCACATAATTATATAAAGGGATCCCTTTGACTGCCATACATTTACTGTTTTGATTATTGCAAGTCAGACATTTGTACCCATATTATTTATGTTCATAACTACTTATCGGAAATCATAAAAATGTTTGGTCATAACGCTGTATAATTCGAACGTTAATTATACATAACGTAAAAGATTATAATATACGAAAGTCATAACCTAAAACCCTATAATATTCAAAGGCATATTTATAATCAGGCAGAAATATTTTAGGAAATATTTTTTAAAGTGTCAATTATTTTTTAATACCTTCATTTCGGTTTTAATATTCATATCTCTATAATTGAAATCATTAAAAGGCAAGCGGAGGGGGGTACCGGGGGCGGAGCCTGCCTAATCAAAAAGGATAGTTAGATGGGTTTCTCAAACTGATTAATTCCGCGTAGCAACCTGTCCAGTCGCATTTTCCCCATTTTAATTTTTCTTTGTTCGCATTGTTTCCCATTTTTAATTTTTAATTAGCAATCGCATATTTTCCATTTAGGATTTTCCCCCTCGCAAAATTTTTCATTGGAATTAAGTCGAAGAAACATATCGGTTATATTATTTTTGCAGAAGGCCCGAAGGGACATAGCACCCAGAGCTTCAGCGGAGCTAGGTACGTCGACTCAGGGAAATTGTTTTTGAATTGAGAAAATTGGTAAGAAAAATAAGGAAAAATGCGAATGGAACGTTTGCTACGCGTAATTAGTCAGTTAGGGTAACCGATCTATGTTCTCTTTAAAAAACCCCTTCTAAAGTCGCCGTCAATAGAATTTGCTAACTATGTAAACAAATTAGTACTGTTTGACACATAACCTCAAATATTCACCAAGCGTGTTTTCATTAAAAATAACCTACAATGAATAGTTAGGTATTTCATCTTAAACTTAATATGAAAATAATGATTTAGTGTACAAATCGTTGCAAAGACCTCACTTGATCTTTAAAAGTACGTGATTATCGAGTAATCATGGTGAATTGGTTCGTTTGGTTTTGTTTACATAGTTAGCAAATTCTATTGACGGCGACTTTATACGATACATTTAGATCAATAGGTTAGGTTAGATTAGTATTGCGTCACGGCCGAAGTGTTGTTGTATGTCACATCATACATGTCTATTGTAAGTTGTATGTGTTGTACTTTTATGACTAACAAATTTTGACCTATTAACATTTATTTCAAGTACTATTATTACCTTTGACATTATGAAGTTTAATTATTATGACATAAATTAGTATGACTATGAATTTTATGACTTCCAACAAATATGACCCGTAATAATTGACATTCCGATTTAGGTATACCTACTCTTTTATATTTTGACTTACATTATGACTAATAATAAGTATAATGTAAAAAGTTTTGGACAACAATAATCGAAACTTTAACTTTATGGCAGTCAATAGAGACCCATTTAATATAATTTTCATTAGCTCTAATGTTATGACAGCTAAACTTGAACATGCTTGTACGCCCTAATTGATTACTAGACCTAAAGTTATTTACCCTAACGTTAACATGTACTAACATTAAATACTCTAATATTACTAAAACTAATAATGATTATTCCTTCTGATTCTTAAACGACGAACGAAATATCCGACGATGTTTTGTTTGGCCAAAAGACATAATATATATTCCATCAGAGTGATGTCTGCCAATGGAAGGCACCCATTTTTTTAAAACATTTTTTCTCATTGCCTTTTTGATTAACCGCTAAAACACTCAGTTTAAGCCACAGTTTCGAAATACCCTTTTCCGAAATAGTGACAAAAAGCGTACTCTTTCCTCAAACTTGTGTATAGTAGGGATATTGCTAGTATAGTATCGGTCATTTCCAGGAATATGGTGTGTGCTAAGAGAAAAATAACATTCATCCACCAAAATGAATGATTTTCCATTGTAATTTCGGGTCATCCAGCAACATTGTGGCACAAATAGTAGATTTTTGCTAGTCAGTGTATTCCAGTGCTCTCATATTCTTTTTGCATTTCAGACCTACCGATTTTAAAGTTCGGGACATGTAGGTACGGTTGGGAACACATACATTTTTTCGCGGTATTATTTTGTCTCATGGAATCCTTATCGTTAAAAGTGCTATGGAGGATGTTCAGCTTTCTCCTGGTCATTTTATTCGCTGGTCGGCCACTGCCAGTTTTGCGAACGGGTAGTCAAGGATGCCAGAGTTTTACAAATAGTAGAAACTAGTATAAGGAAATAAGGTTAAGGTTATATTATAAGGTTCTATCGCTTTTTAACTATTCTTTATTTTTCTTTACAAAAATGCTCCACTCTGTACTTTTTTCCCAACATTAACTTTGATTTATAAAAATAAAAATGTAGGTATGATACGCTTTCTCAGAGTTGCCTGTTTCGAGGCCATTTTCAACAAATACAAAATGCTTTAAGAAAAAATAAATCAAGTGCAACATTCCGAAAAGAGGTAGCAACAACTCCCTAACAACTTTTTTCCTATTGTGATTTTTTTTAAGACCTTGACAAATATATTTTCATTTTTTTGTTATCACACGATAAATGCTCCTATAGTAAATTAACTATACAATATTCGCTGTTCCTGCTCCGCTGCCCTCGTATATACTACGCTTATATACGTAAAATTATTCACAAGCGCATTAATTTTTCACGATTTCCCTCGCCGGCCCAATCAGTGCGAGGGGCGGGCGGGTCGATACCTGCGCGCGCACTTTCACTCATCACACCTCAGCCTGATTCGAACAATTGATGTTAAAACAGAAATATGACTAAACGAACTGAAAAACTGACTGAAATACTACAGCATAAGAACCTCCCCCCCCTTCCCCATATACCCCCTTTACAAATGTGTTAATAAGTAAAGGAGTCATTAAGGTTTTGATGATACCGGTAAAAGTGGTAAAGAAGTACTTACCTTTTGTCGTCAAGGTTCTATCGCTTTTTAACTATTCTTTATTCTTATGATCAATGTATACTTTACAGTTATACAATAATAAAAAATCTTACGAAAATATTGTTGAGAATTTTGTAACGCATTCACTGCTGGCAACGCATACAAGCGTTTTCTTCTCATTTACATTTACTTATTTATTTATTTCACATAGGCGCGCTCCGTCACTTAAAATGAAGTAGTGGGGCGCGACTTAGTGGATTTTAAACTTTATGTACGTTTTAACAGTATGCAAGCTTCTTGTAACAGAATTATGCCTTCTCGAAAGGACGGCACTTCATGCATTAGTTGTAACAATACCAAAACTTAAGTAATGCCAATATTGCCAATGTTAGTGAAAGATAAAAATCCGACCCTAATGGTAAAATGCGTACAATTAATTTCTGTAAGTGCAGAGATACGATCGATCTAGAAGTTAGCTATCATTGCAGTGTCATAACATTCGCCTCCATTCCCTTGCCACGTTCTGCCACCATCACATTACACCCCATACTGTTACAGTCGTACCGAGCGATTAAGCACCTTGCGGCACAGACTTAGTGCTCGCGAAGTCACCATGGTCGATCCACCTTCCTCCTCTGCCCAGTCCATTCAATTTGCGCCGGGCGAGAAGTTATGCGTTTTTTATTGTGGTGAACTATAAACCGACGATTCGATCATGATGAGGAGTTATTCGATGACGGTCTACCAAATATAATGGCCTGTTCCGTATTGTACCAAAATGATACAGGAATTATTGCTATCTACTTAATAAGTTTCTTGGCAAAAATTATATAGCAGTTAAAACTAGTCTTTTATCCGCCTACATAAACTACAACCACTTGTTACTACTACAAATCGACACGTCCTAAGATAAAGTGTGTATCTGCCCAATACACGGTTATACCTACTACTAGGGCATTTTCGTTATCTACGGCATCGACTTTACCATATACCTACACAAAGAAAAACATGAATATGACAATATACGTGTCAAAAAGTAACGGATGTTTTAACCACATTTTATCACGCGATAAACGCAGCCATATTAGGCCTCCAGGAAAAATCTATGTATTAGATATAGACGTAAGTGAATAACTCCTGTACAGAGTAGCTTAGTTTTTATTTTAATTTAAATAAGTTTAGTTTTAACTTGTAATTGAATCCTATTGTTTTATTTAAATAAATTAGTTCAAACTCTTTAAACAAAATTAAAAAAAAAAATACATTAAAATATTTTTATACATACATACATACATTAAATCACGCATGTTTATAACGATAATTATTTCGATATATGCGTCAAATAACCATAGACAAACAAAAGCATGCTTTATACGCGATAAATGGTTAAATTACGCGTTATGTTACGCGCTTATGACTAGTTGATGCACTCAAATTTTCTTCTAACTTTGAAACCGTTGTATGTTATAACCGATTTAATTCAATAAAAAGGAAGGCCAAGAATAAATTGCAAATGAAAGAGAAGGTTAAGGTTGGGTCGGACCAGAAAGGCAAGCAGTTGACGCAGGGCCGGGGCGATTGGCGATTACTCCACCGGCAAGAGCACATTTTTGGCTAGTGTGTGCAAAACAAATCTATATTTTCTTTATTGAAAGGTAACTGAATCTCTTTTTGAGTGGGTTACCGCTCCTTGATTCGAAAAAGAAATGATTTGCAATAACATTGAGATTAATCTGCCAACTGTAGCTATAAGTGACAACCACTGGAATCATTTCGTGCCAACAGGCCTTTGTCTTTGTCAGTGTTTTATTCCTTTTTAACCGACTTCAAAAAGGGAGGAGGTTCTCAATTCGACTGTTTTTGTTTGTCTGTTTGTCACGAATAAATGTATTTTCTTTCTTTCGTTCTCTCTTCTACAACATCAAGATAAAGAAATTACACCCGCCATGTATACTATCCATGCTGCGTTGAATCACATTGCTTGCTCTTTAGCTCCCACACATCATTCTGCTTCTTGTTAAGGGACATTAAATTACATTGAATCACCTTTGCTTTCGCCTTCACTATTGGGTTTTTTTTTTTAATCTACACTTATTTAAATAATATTTATGGCGGACTAAATTATTTATATTTCTCTATGCTAGTTTATCGGTCAGGTGTACGTGAATAAAACCACACTCCATTTTATTTACAAGCACGAGAGATTGCTACGTATGAATCGCCTTACCACAGTGGAGTCCAGACTAGTCCATCTACTCCAGCTACGTCTGCATCGGTCTGACTGTTTATATAAGAGCACCTGAATTTTTCAAGACAAAATAACCATGGCTAATCAACACTATAACGAGAAAATGCAAAAAAAACAATAGCAGATACAAGTAAAAAGGAACTTTGTTGAAAATCAATTTAATAATTAGTTGTGTAAACAGAATACAAAAAAAGGGGAAACGTTGGGATAAGAAAATTGTAGATTAATATTGAATTTCAGTAACTTCTCCAATTTTATATAAAAATGTTTCGTCGTATATGTGTCTATTTGGCATTTACCGTTGTTTTTCTCTAATACATAAAGGAAATATAATGTTGAACATGTATGTATCTGCCACTTACACACTGTTATTAAGAAAACATTATGACTTAAAAGTATGCACCTGTTATAACTTAAAAAGTACTATACTTAAAATAAGCAAAATAACAGAAATGTATTTATCATTTTATAATGTTATATGTCAAATTTTATACTCGTAGTATTAATAGTTACCGCGCAATTACGATTTTTAATTTATCTTGGAGACACACTTTTTATCTTAGGGCTTTTCGAAATGCAAAAGATCTAAAACAGAGCAATAACAGCGAGAAAATTGTACACCATATCACAGGATAACAAAGTAGCGGCGCGAAGCGCCTAAAAAAAGAAGTGGTTTGCTTTAAACCCATATAAGATATTTTGTAAATATCTATTAATTTAGTTAACACCATAAAAACGAAGTACCCTCTCGTATTGATGTGACTTTAACATCGTTACCCAAAGATTAAAATCGATTACTTACTTGAATGGGGCACTGCGTTTAATTGTCCATGTTCCGTCTCGGCGGCGACGATTCAAGTGAATGATGACAATGCCGCCATAAAATTGACGATTATTGTCCGGCTTATACCTAGTTAACTGCTCGCTTTATCACCGGCTCGACCGCGGGCTGGCGCACGATAGACAGGGAGATGCACTCAGGTATGATGAAAGCCAATTGTTCAACCAATCGTTTATAGACTACCTACATATCAATTATAAAAGGGGCCCCTTGAAATATTTATTTTTGTTATTTAAATACTAAACTAAGTAGCGGCTTCTACAAGACACCTATATTCCAAAGTTCATCAATATAGCTCTTGTAGTTTTTGAGTAAAATGCCTGTGACATACCGACGGACGCGTACGGACATGACGAAACCTTAAAGGTTCCGTTTTTGCCATTTTGGCTACGGAACCCTAAAAACGAAATTTTTATTTTTCAAAAAAGTTAATAAAATAATACATTTTCAAGTATGTTACAATTATTTTAGAAGAGCTCGTGTTAAATGCATGATATGAGCATTGTCATTGTTTTTAACTCGGCCGCCATTGCTGTCAAGTAAATAAGAGCTATCAAAACGTTGACAATATGATAACATTGATAACGATCAATAACGATTTGGTTTTTACCGCGTTGAATAGAGGCCCGGCACAGACGTGCTATGTGCGTGCGCTATTTTTGCATGAGTATCAATATTTTTGGACGAAAAATCACAATATTTCTAACCGTTTCATAAATTACAAATTTTTTTCATGAGGTTTATTCCAATTTCCTAGTGCACCTTTGCTCCTATATAGGAAGCATATTGTTGACATTATAGTAACTCTTATTATCAAGTGGATAAGAGCTTCCATACTATCAACACTACGATTACAATACAGGATAAAACGTGTAAAATAGAGGCCCAGTATAAATATTATTAACATAGGACCTACACAATTTAAGTACCTACTTAACTATGTGACTTCCAACATAGCCAAAAGCGCTTGCCGAACGAGGCCCATATTTACAAATACTTTACAGGCTACCTAAAATCTGTCTATCTATCTATCTACACTTACATATAATACCCTCCTAAATAAAAAGGACGCATGCGCAATTTGATAGTCAAAGTAAATTTAACCTCCCATCTTAAGAAATAAGGTAACTAATACATACGCGGTTCTATGAGACATTAGCCCTTTTTTCGAACGAGGGCAGTATAATAAAGTTTATAAGGGAAAAAATCTGTACATTCGAGACACTCGTATTTATGAACTTAAAAATACTATAGGGAACTTCGGAATGAGGAGTGAACACGTTTCTACAGTTTTTAGAGTTGGTATCTGTTTGTCTGTTACTTTTTTTACCACTGAACCAATGTTAATGCGTCTATCACTAAAAAGTTTCAATAAACAGTGGCCAGGTTTAAACAAAATAAAATTAAGATATGATAATTAAAGGGGGAAAACAGGGGTCAAAGTTAGAATGGAAAAAAGTGACCGGATTAAGCTGGTCACTTAAAAACTTTGTATAATTACTGTTCGTAATAAATTAAAGTACACCTATTTCAGGATTTCTCGATTAAAGCCGAAATTATTTAGCATTAACTCTGCACCTATAGGCGCATACCAGCCGTTGTGAAAACGATTTAACTAATAGATGGCAAGCTCTGATGATACACCGAGAGGTACGAGTAGGTACTCAAAGAAACGGTTGCGGGCACAGCTAGTAGGTAGGTATATAATCAGTATAGTTACCTTACTTAAAAACTCACATATCAATTAAGTATTACACTTTCGCGATGACAGCTAACCGGCGACTCTGGAAACACAATTGGGCCAGAATTAGTCCTTTCAAAAGGTCGTCAGGGATATGGTCGTTACTCGTTCACTTTGTAGCGAGTTACCCCCTCGGTAACTCCAGTCTTGACTCTTAGTACTCAACGAGGAGACTCTTCTCTTTTATATCATAATTATATACTCGTACTTAAAAGTGCAGCCGTGCGTGATACCTATTTGTCGCCTGATACCCAACAGCCCACATACTACTCGTAATTCAAATCCAACGAAATACTTATTAAAGAGGGCGCATTAACCTAAGTACATATGAAGCACGAAACGCGAAATACGAGATGCTTAGTGGCGAGCGTGCCTCGAACCATTACCGGCCGGGCCGCTCCATTAGTTAATTATCACCTCCGTCCGACCCCTTTCTTAGTCTGATTTTTGCCTGTCTCTGGTTGCTAATTGATTTCAATAACCATTATTTTAAATTATCAGGCCATTTAACGAAACTATTCTTAAGCTCAGTTCCGAGTAAACTATGTTTATTACTTAATATTAATCGTGCATGAAGAATTAGTTGGTGAAACTTTATTTTGAAGTATTTAACATTTTCTTAATCGCAACATTTGGTTCCTCACTTAACTATATTTACAGCCTCACAAATAATATTATATTTATTGTGATTAAAAAGCAATTCTCATTAGACTGTATGAAATCACACCCCTGCGTGTTTCGCTCGGACCACGAATTAAAAAGTCAAGCTGACCCCACGAACCGATGCGCGATGGTAGCTCCTGCTAATGGGGAGCGGGCAGCGGGCACGGGCAGCGGCAGACGAGCGGGCCGCGGCCGCGCGGCGCGCACGCGAGCGCACCGTGCACCTCCGCGATCATTTCATTATAATTAAATGGAGTCAAACGTGTAAACGATGGCCCCGGGTCGCGTCAATCCGACCCTCGTAGATTAAATGACATTGCTTGTTCAATACCGGGAGGATAGTATAGGGTAGCGAACATGGCCGCAGGCAGGCCTAGGTTAGTGGATGGGTACACAGAAAGAACTTCACCTTAAAACTTTATTATATTATCGCGATTTGAAAGTTAGAAAACATGTAATTTCGCACGTTATTTCCGTGAATAGGCGTCGCTTTTTTAAAAGTGAAAAATGTAAAAGTTACACCTAGAATTAGATCTGTAACTGAGTGGTAAGTTATTAGATCACTGTAAAATATACATTTGGAATTTTCAACCTCATTTTCAAAAGAAGTGATTAGACGTGTTCTTTCTGTGTACGCTATACCTACTCGTAGTTGCTTGCTAAATAAATATAATTATCATACGACAGTACGAGTATCATATAAATTAAACTAGTCCCAAACTAAACTCTATAGGCTTGTGCTTGTACTATATGGGTACCTACTAGACTAGACAACGACAAACTTACTTGAGTATATATAGAGAAATACTACCTTCAAACCGAAATACATAGAAAACATCAAATTATAGATTGTAATTTTAAATAACGTATCTAAACGCGAAATTATTATTATTCATACTTAAAAAGATCACAATAGACAGAACAAGGTCATACGTCATTTCAGTTTATACAATCATGAGTTATACGATTAGAAGAATTACCCGAAAAGCGGGCACAATAAACATTACGGGCGCATTCATTAATAGCTGACCGCTGACAAACGGTGCCTTTGCCCCCCACTGGCCCCTCTTTTTCCTATTATCCTTATGAACCCCCTCGTCGTCCTACCGCCCCACAGCTCCCTATCTCCCCATCTGCCAGGTGTAAAACTGCCCGGTCACGGAAAGACAGACATGCGATGCGGCTAATATGTTTTTATTATTAAAACCATACGTATTGCTCATCCCCCTGACGCGAGGGGATGACCCATGAATATTTATGCGGTGATTTGTTTACTGCTCTAAATATCGCGGTGGCACGGGAAACCTATTAGAACGCCATTTTCATGATGTTTTATTAAAATGTATTTACATACCTTCTCTTAGCGCTTCAACACCGAGTAGTAACATAAAGCTTTCACGCTCGTAGAATAAGGAAAATGTTATATTCACGTAAAACTCTTTTTTGCCAAGGTATGTGCTTGTGTCGCGGAGCACTTCCTAAAACGTATCTGTGTCACCGTGACTAAGTGCACACTTTTTCCGTTTCTTTATTTGCGAGCGACGTGAACACGGGATGTGAGCGTCGCGTTAGTTTACGAAAGCCGTTATGAGTAATATGCCATAGAGGAAAAGACGTGGTGATGTCAACTTCATGGTCGGCAATGTGTTGATCTATGTCCGGCTACTATCTGCGACTCCAGTCCTGCCAACCTCAACAGGCACGGGAAGCGATCGCTACAAGGCCTACAAGATAACGTTCCGTCGTGCCCATTGCATGAGTCGCGGAATTGCGCCCGGTAACGCTTCATTTGTGCAGGCTGACTTAGTACAGCCACCAGCAATAATATTTTGTATGCAACATTGGGGCTTTTTATATCTGATTCGTCTTTATTACAGATACGTTTGAGCGTTATCTAAGAGTAATTATATGTATTAAAAACTTGTGGGAGTAAGTTATTGACAGAAAACGCAAAGCTTAAATCGCTAAGCCTAAGAAAATAATGAATTGTCCTTAGTTGTATTAGGAAAAGATTTTTCGGAAATCGAAACCCATGAGGACGAATAGCGAGAAACGAATTCTACGCTTATGAATATGAAGTCGAGGATGTCCTCTAGTGTTGGTATATGGAAACTATAAAAAAGTAATGCCTCGCAGGGAGGCGTTCCAACTACTATGTCCTCAGGGTTAGCAACGATTTATATATATATGTATATCTATGGTCTTTGGACTCTATTTACCATCAGGTGGCCTGGGCCCGTATTATGGTCGCCTTTATCGCGGTGGATAAAGCATCGCACTTACATACAGGTCAGAAAGTGACAGATGCTTTATCCACGCTTATCTACGTCGATAAACACGACCATAATCGGCCCGCTGTACTCTTTTTACCTTTACCATGCCATAAAAATCAAAATAATAAAGAACAACTTGGTCGACTCGTGAGTACACACATCCCATATACCTATCCTTTAACTATTAAAGGAGAAATACCTTCCTGAAACCACGTTCTCAAAAACTGATCTAACGATTTCCATGAAATTTGCAATATAGGGGTTTACGGGGGGAAAGATCAATCTGTCAATTTGTAGTTTCCAGGTAGGTCCTAATAAACATCATCATAATAATTCAGTATATTATCAAGCTATTATATTTATTACTCATTAAACTATCTAATGTAAAGACAAATAACATTGTTTACGAATTGATGTGGATTTTAATAACGTTTAAACCATACGTTTCACACGTTAACTTTTCCTTGCCAAGGCTCACCCTCTCCACCCTCAGCCCGACATTTACCAAAAATTATGGGAAAAGCAAACAGAACTTAAATTACAGTGTCTTTTATTTTTTCCAATTTGTTTGCCGCGGGACAGCGAGCTGCGCCGCGCCGTGCCCGTAACGAGCTCGCACACAGGCGCGGGCGCACACGCCACGCGCGTGGCTTGTGTTTGTTCACGGCGGCGCGCCATCGCGGCAATACGAGCCGTTCCTAGCCGAGGCACCCACCCAGGACCACGAATCGGATTATGTTATGTACTTACTTTTCCACTGAAAATTACTTTCTATAGGATTCTTGCAATTTATGAGGAACCTGGGGGCTGGGGGCTTATTGTCTAACGCACTCGCAATGGCAACCGGCTTCTTCTGGAGCAATTGTTTTCATTTTGTATGCAGACAAGCCTTCGATTTTCAAAATGAAAACGATCGTGATTGCGAGTGCGTTAGACAATAAGCCCTCTGGACCTGTAAAACCTAAGGTAAAGAAAGTGATCTGCTCAAAATATTTTATTTATACAGGGTGTCCCGTAAGTAGTACGACAAATTAAAATAAGTAATAGGGACATCACCAGGACTACCAAAAACACCTCCATGTATGTTCAGTAATTTTTAGTACTTTCAGAGATATTGATCATTTTAATAGGAATTTTTGTATTTTTTCCTTGTGTCCATCGTACGAAAAACCTTTAAGCTCATGTATTATTTCAATGTTCTTCAGTCTTTTCTTACATTGTTAGAATCAATACGAACTTAGGATGTTTTTAAAGGTTTTTTCTTCATGACAACTTTTTGTGTAATCACACAAAGTTACTTTGTCCATTCTATGTGAACCCCATGTTTGTTTTTCATCTAGTATGGAAAAACCAACTTATGCACAACCTAGGTACCTGGCGTAACAGTAAAATATCGGACTGCCGGACAGTAAAATTCCTTTTAGTGCAGAATCGCCACTAAAATTCCTTTTGGCGAATAATTTTAGAGCATCCAAAACTTATAGTAAGTGAAGATTGTAGAAACGAACTGTTATAGCATTTGAATGTATAGCGTAGTATGTGATTGATCATAGCAAAAGAATTCAGAGAAAATGTAATTATAGCCTGTAGCTATAGCCGATGATTTTATAATAACTAAGGGGATATCCAAAAAACTACCTCATAAAACAATAAGTATGAAATAATTTAAAGTTATTTGGTGCTGTCTTAGATGATTTTTAGGGTTCCGTACCTCAGAAGGAAAAAAACGGAACCCTTATAGGATCACTTTGTTGTCCGTCTGTCCGTCTGTCCGTCTGTCTGTCTGTCAAAACCCTTTATCTCGGGAACGCGTGAAGGTATCGAGTTGGAATTAAAACCATATATATACTTCGGTCTACAGTCCCTTGAAGCTGTGAAAAAATCAAACTTCTACATTTACGTAAAAAAAAGATACGGACAAGGGAATCAAAATGTATAAGGTATTTCCCATTGACCTAGAACTATGAAATTTGGCAAGTAACACCTCTTTAACTACAAGTAAGGGAAAAAAATCTGAAATATACATTTCTAAATAAATAAATAAAAAACAGGGTTTTTATGTAAGGAACGGCGATACAAATTTTGAATTGAGTTAACCGTGTCATGTGTGGTACCCTCGGTGGGCGAGCCCGACTCGCACTTGTCCGGTTTTTTAGTAGGTATAAACACTTTAGCCGCCTGTATCTCTGGAACCAATCAAGTCTACCCAGTCGTGACAGATTTCCTTTTAAGTTCGTAATAATTATGTACTTCCTTTATAGATAATTTTCAGATTTGTATTATTTGATAGTTTTGACAGTGGAGGGTGGACACGTTACCCTAGCGAAAATCGAACTATTCCGGTCCAATATTTCCTAAACGATCTCCCAAATCTCAAAATTAATAATAATGTGCATAATGATTTTTAAGAGCTACCTATACAATGACTACTTACTCAATTTCATATGTAATAAAAAACAAAAACCTCTGCTGCCTCTGCTTACCTTGTACTCAAGAGGGAATTACCCAAAATAATTTGTTCATCCCAAATTTTATTTCACAACTTTGTTGGCGTATTTCAAATGTATAGCTATACCAAATTACAGCTTTGTAGCACGACGAGTCTCTGAGTTAAGCCGCGGACAGGCGGACAGACGGATGTGGCGAAACTGTAGGGCTCCTTATTGAATATAGAACCCTTAAAAATACATTTTTTGAATGTGTAATTAAACTTCCCCTTATACCCGAAAGTATCAAAATTCGAGTTCATCACTTGCTATTTATCATAAATCTCCTTACGCTATCGCAATGACCTTGCTATGACAGCAAACATAAAATCACTCTTTTTAAGTTGCCATGGACCTTTATATATTTCAGCAATTGTTACGTACATTTTGTTGTACGCCCCCGCGTAAATTACTATGTTATACCTAGGTACTTTTTGCTTTTGTAGTTACGAAGACTCAGAAAAAAAACATTTGTAAATACTTTTCATAAAATATGTTATATTACTTATTTGGTCATAATTCGTTTGGAGCCTACATATTTTGGTTTTAATTCATAGATACTATAGTCGGTGACCGAATTCGAGATCAAAATCTGACAGTTCCCATCTTGATTATTTAGTTATTTTAACATTATTTCATAAAAACATAAATAAGAACTCGTGTAACCAGTGATATTGGGGTACGTTTTATTGATAAAAATACCTACATTTAAATCAAAATGCAGTAATCCCAGCGAATGGGCACCCGTTGAGGTTAGGGTTTTGATCTCGAATTCGATCACCGACTATAGACTACATTCACTTTGTGCGTAATTAATTTTGCTTCTAATTCAAAATAGACAATTCAAGTGGACGATTTTCTATTTGTACTTAATGACAGTAAATCGGCTTTATTTGGACCACTAAATGGGTATCTACTACTAATATTTCAAATGTCAGCCCGATAGCTATAGCTGTTTTATAAAAAGCTTCTTGAAAACTCCTCCTTTTTTGAAGTCGTTTAAAAACAGACGGAAAACAAAGTCAAGATAAAGGCCCCTTTTTTCAGTAGGTATTGATTTGGTACGGAACCCTGAAAAGAGTCATAAATAAAATGTGTTTTCATCAACCGAACGCAAAATAATGCGACTTATGTTGTAATTCTAATTAGCAATAGAAAATAAATCTGTTTATTTCAAAATAAAATAGTAGGTATTAATAATGCGTTTATCAGGGTCGCGCGACCCTCGCCCGGCGGTGGGCGGCGCCCGGCATCGATCCGCCCGCCCAGCGCCGCCCCGCGCCCGTCGCTGGCACAGCGCCCTATGATGCCATTGTGTGCTCACTGTGGCCTATAAAATATTATCGCTACTTATTGTTACTACTCATATGAATTCGATAAGTACCAGAAAGTAGTATGTTGGGTTTCTTAGGTTAATATTTGACACATTTGGTATTGTTAAATGTCAAATGTTAACCCGAAGTAAGCCTTATCGGACCGCGGTTTGAATATAGGAACCCGACATAAGTGATTTAGCGTAACGTTAGACTAAAGTTGAGTTTTTTAATATAATTAGACATAAGTGAACAAGACAAAACGCGAAAATACTCTTCTTCAAACTGGGAATAAAACTGTCGTAGTAAGTTTGACTAGGAAGGTAACTAGAACATTAGCGATTAAAATTAACAATTAACTATTAACGAAAAGCTTTTAATTACGAGTATTATTACGTATTGCCCTCAATTAGGTACAATATTTAAGTACTTATATTAACTATTGATGATAGTACCAGCATACACTTTTTCTTGGATTGGATGGTATACTTAAGTTAGGGTTATATCTTTATATAAACCTACTCACGATTATATACTATTATGTACTCTTTAATATAATTGAGGCGGGTGGATGCTCGCTCCAACAACACATTTTTCAAATTGAAGCATTAATTCGCTCGCTGATGATACCGCTCAGAACTACCTAACAACCGCTCTCCGCGGCGTCTAGCGTCTACCACCAGCCAATGCCCAACGCGGGTGGCGGATCAGAACGACCAAGGCCTTAAAAAACATGTCAGTTCATGCTCAGTGTAGGATTCCGAAGCCGTTACTACAAACGCAAAAAACTGTCACAAAAAATAACACGTATGAACTAATTTTCTATTTAAAGTTATTTGGTGCCGACTAGTATCTCAGGAACCAATCCTCTTCATTGTGATAGTTTAGTTTTCCTTTTATGTTCGTTATATGTGCTTTCATTATGGAATTTTTCAGAAATTTATTTCTTGTAGTTTTGACTGTGGGGACCTGATTTTTTCCTAAATGGTCCCACAAATCTAAAAATCGATAATAACATGCATGTATGTATGTATAATGATTATTTATTTTGACAGAGCTATTTCCTTTCTGATACCTCGCTCTTTGTTAGAATGTAATAAAAAAATACCTTTGTTTTACATATGTACGGGAGGCACAGGTTTTTTTTCAAGTTTATATTTTACAACTTTGTCTGCGTAATTAAAATGTATAACTTTGCCAAATTACAGCTTTGTAGAAGGTACATACCTACTACGAGGCTCTGAGCTAGACCGGGAGAGATGGATAGACGGACATGGCGAAACTTTCAAGGTTCCTAGTTTTACTTCGGAACCTTAAAAACGCATCCGCACGGTGAGCTGAAAATCAGCTTTCATACAAATAGAAACCAAAAATCGCAAATGTTTTCTTTATTTCTTGAAATAGCATCAAGATGATAATATTCATTTTAGAAAATGAGCCTAAGATAATTTGGATCGTTAAATAATTAATTATAAATATATTTAAAAAAACTTGTATAGGATAATATAACAAAAACGGGTATTTCTCTGAAAATACTCGTCAAACCGTAATATCCTCGCAGATAGTTATAGTTACATTTTTTTTTAATATTTTGACGTACCTATTCGATATTTCTCCACCAGGAGCACTTTTTCTTTTAAATCACTTAAGTCAATCTTATCCGTAAAAAAAAATTCATTGATCGAAATTGCTTACGCTTGTAATTTTAAGCATGGAAAATTATTTTGCGTCAATTCGAAAGAAAAACTATGAGTTATTAATATTTCTCTGAAATCTTTGTACGGACCGGTTCCGAAATATTTTTTTTACTAATTAAGGTTTGTGGACGTCAGCAATTCAAAAATAATTGGTAGGTACCATAACTGAAAAAACAATATTTCTCGTAGGTAATCCTGTCACATTACCTACCTACGAGAAATATTGTTTTTTCATATTGGCTCCATAGGTACAAAGATTTCAGAAAAATATTAATAGGTAACTCATCAGTTTTTCTTTCAAATTCACTGAAAATAATTTTCCATGGTTAAAATTACAAGCGTAAGCCATTTCGAGCATATTTTTTTTGTAAAGATGGAATTTCGGAGTTTTTTTTTAAAGTGCTCCTTGTGGAAACATTTCGAATATGTCAAAAAATCTGAAAAAATAGCAACTATAACCATCTGCGAGGATCTTATACGGGTTGACGAGTACCTATTTTCAGAGAAATAGGTACCTGTATATTTTCTTATATTCTCTATACAAGATTTTTTAAACATATTTGTAATTAATTATTTACCGATCTAAATTATCTAAGGCTCATTTTCTAATATGAGGATTGCAAACAGAAGCTATTTCAGGAGAGAAAAAAAAACATTTACGTCTCCGGTTTCTATTTCTATGAAAGCTGATTTTCCCTCCGCCACGTTGCCGCTTTTAGAGCGCTTTTTAGTACGGAATTGCGCCGCACAACGCCGCATGCGCTCTCACTGCGTTTGCGGCTTTATTGTACTATAATTTAAGTGTATATAAATTTAAAGCGTAAGAACCTTTATTTGTTTGGTAATGTCGCGGGCTTACTTTCGTTGTTGGTGAATCAAATCGGACTTTTGAATTAGCGACTGCTGCGACGGAGTAAATCCCCTCGTGCATCTCCGCCGCTATTTTTGCAGCTGCTGACCGTCGCCGGCGCAGAC
Organism: Acleris cristana; assembly: GCA_948252455.1. Taxonomy (NCBI): domain Eukaryota; kingdom Metazoa; phylum Arthropoda; class Insecta; order Lepidoptera; family Tortricidae; genus Acleris; species Acleris cristana. Next base: position 45,078,906 of record OX411772.1, read on the forward strand.
GCTCCACGCACAGGCTTATGTGGGAACTGTCAGAGTTGCTGGACATCCTATACATATATCTACAATGTAAATAAATAGTTAACTTAGCAACAGTAGTAAATCAGGCGCGAAACAATCGTACGTTTTTAGATAGTTAACAAATGACGATAATCTGCTCGTACAGTCATTTTGATTTACTCGAATATTTACAGCAGCACTCAGACTCAGTTAATATGATGATTAAGTATCGTTCCTTCATGAAGATATTCATACACAGTTTAGTAAACGAACGAGTTAATCATCTCTATCACCCGTATCCACAACCAATACTTAAGGGATCCGTCACTGAGTAAACGCACTGCATTCAATACAGCTTTGTGATTAGTCCTTTTTGACCGACCTTTATGAGACGATTTGAACCACCCTGTGCGTTCGTGAGCACTGTGAGACCTCTCAGTGACGTTTGTGAATACGGGAATGTCTCTGAGCACGGCGGTAATTTATTAACAACGTAGTGCTTCGATTTTGCACACTTTTTAAGTAGGTACCTAGGTATCGCGTACCCAAGTGGCAGTCAATTAGTCAAAGTCTAATTAGGTAATGTTAAGGGAAAACCTTTGACGCTAGAAATGCTCAAACACGAATGCTGTAATATACATTTGATACTTCGACGTGACTCCCCTTGTACCTAATTAGCACACAGTCCCTGGGGCGGCGAATTCGTATTCATACATGAACGAACTGTGACCCCGTTCGACTGTATAGGTAGGAAGGCGTGGTTGACAGATATCTTCTTTAAAAAAAAATACGCTGACAAATATTGGATACACATCGGATTTTTAAAAGCAAAATCTAGAATCTAAGGTTACACGTAGGTACAGGTACAATTGTCTCTTCTATGGTCTATAGGACTAGCTAAGTTGCATTCTACAAAAGGTACCGTGTAGACAGCGAGAGAGAAATGTTACCTACATAGAGTTCAGACAGACTACACCTGTGCAAAATAGAAAAAAACCAGTCAAGTGCTAGTCAGACTCGCGCACCGAGGGTTCCGTATTTAAGATAATACCGCTAAAGAAAATACATTTTTGTATGAACTTTATATTCTATGTAATAAGGTTCATTTTAACTAGGTAGCCTAAATGTTAATACAGATTTTCAAAGTTATTTTGTTAATTTCTCTAATAATTAACTCTTCATTTTATTTTTCCCATAAAATATAAGTCATTATCTATACCTACGTCAGAATTAATTCAGATTTTTTGATTAATCATTAGCGACAAATGTTACTAATTTGTATACCTACCAGTACCAACTTAATTGTCTACACCAGCATCACACACGGGATACACCCAAAATACAGCGTTTATCCAAAAAGATTTTAATATTTAAATTTCCAGGAATTATGTTTTGTTTATCCACGTTATTTTTTTTTTACCTACAATGTATTTCGCTAAGTCCTAACTCGTCGAAGTCTTTTTACGTATGTACGAGTATCAAAATTAATAGTGATGTAGGAATGTCGGTGTTTAAATATCGAAGCGAACTACTAAGCCTACCAAATCTTTATCTACCATCCAGGGGACAGTCGAAATATTAAAATTTATGGTAAATATTAAATTATATAAATATACCCCGTAGTCCCAAAACTTGACGTAAATATACCAAAGAGATTAAAGGGCCGCAAAGGTATAGTGCAAGGTAGTGTTCTTACCGAGTATCATTAAACCCTAATTAACTCCTAAACTAATTAACACATAGCAAAATAAAATAAAACATTCTGTGCCGGTATAACGGAGTCTTTCTTACGCCATTATTCGTTTAATTTGTTTTATAGCGTATTAGGTAGGTACATTCATTAGTTCAATTATTTCATGTTCAAAAATCGCCGTTAATGTTTTAGCTTTACATTACTATTTATTTAATATACCTACATTTCATTGTTTTCGTTTCCATGGATAAAGATGTTAAGTTCTGAAAAAATATACTTAATTGGTTCTACCAACTCTTTACATTACTATGTACCTGACTTAAAATGTCTTGAAAAATTCTTTTGCCTGAAATTTTGTTCACAAAAACGCGTATCTTTTTTCTTACCTTGCTCCTGGTTTTTTTTTAATATTATTTGGAGCGCTAAGCTCAAATTCATTATTTAAGAAAAAAACACTGTTTATATTTAATATAAGGTTCAAATCTAATAATAGCCCTGTATTAAATCCGATCCGATCTTCATTTATTGTACTTGATAATGTTTCTAATATTCACTACACCTCATAAACATTGCAACACGTCGAACTTGCTTCATTCACTACGTTACTTATCAAAATAAAATATAGCGACTCCTAACCCAGTTACTTAACTAGTAACTTGCCTACCTACTTTAAGTTAGTGATAAAATCTGTAAGTCCGTCTTTATTCGTAGGAGGTAGGTACCTAAAAATTGCAGGAGTTTCTTAATTTCACAATGCTGTCGGTCGGCGCGACCCGGCTGACGAGGCGGCACTAGCAGTGCGGGCGCGGGCGCGGGCCGAGCTGACTCGAGAACACCGACACTACCGACGGGACCGGCAGGACGCTTGGGGCGGCTCGGCCATTGCCTGGAGGCCTAGATCATATTGCATGCTAATGTAGTAGGCCATCTAACGGTCAACCCTAAACGAGATACTTGATAACATAGAAAAACATTTTAATTCCTATTCAAGGGAATATGTCATTATTAAGTTTGGACTAATGTTCAAGCTCATGTCAATGAGTTTTGACTTAATTAATTATCTAAATCATATTGTAGCTCTATAATTATGGAGAACTTAAATTTGCGCGCGCCCGGCTCTACTTAATAGGTATACCCCTCGCGGTATGGACCGACTGCCAGCGGTAACGCTGCCTGCAGTGCGCAGGGTGTTGTCCACAGCTCAACAACCTTCGTTTACAGTCAGTTTGTATTCCAACAATTTATGTATTAATTAATTAATTAATATATGTACCTACAGTCAGCATCAAAAGTAGCTAAGCAGAATAACATGCTCAAAATTATCTAGACAAGACGTATTCTCTTAACAATAGAGTTGAGTGCAGATCATTTTGACCTCTTCGGTTGCGTAGCTACTTCTGCTGCTGACTGTAGATGATTTTTAAAGTTCATAATATTCATAAGTAGCCCCAAAAATAAAGATACCAAAAATAAATCAGTAGCAGAAACCAAAAAAATGCCCTACCAGAAACGAATTTTATACGTTTGTTCGCCCGATACGTTTCACACGTAAATATACGAGGACGCTTGACCAAATAACCTTTAGGTCCTTGAGTAAAACCACTTATTGGAAATACAGACAGCCGAATAAAAAGTGCATTAGAATCGATATTTTGGAGTAAATCTGAACATTAATATCATGTGCAATTTTGTCCGAGCGCGCCAACTGCTCGGCATGAACGATCTCCGGCGCGGTTAATCTGCGCGCTAGTTGCTCAAGCTCGTCTAGCCGCGCTGGAGGAGTCGCCTGCGCAATCGTTCGATCCGCAAAGGTCACGGAAGGAATTCGCGCGGTCCGGCGCTCTTGCAACACCCGCACTGTTCTACGGCTTCCCTCGCGCGCCGAGCACAGCATGTAATGGCGAAATGTTTCATGAAGGGCCTGCGCTTGCTTTGTTCGCTGCCTTTGGAAACCATTGTCTGTACCTAAAGCGGACTCGGTGACGGTAATTGACGGACGGAGTCGCTCCCCTATCCTATTTGACCTAAACATCAGAACATAATCGACCAATTTAAAGTATTTATTGGTGAAAATATTTTCTGCACAGACAAGTAAAAAACTTCAAGTAGATATCCCTTGAACGTGAGAGATCTCAGAGATCTAGAATTCATAGTTTGTTTTCGTTAAATTAAATAAACATAGGTAAGTATGTTCTTTGTTCGGACAAGTTAAACGTGAATTTTCACAAGTGCTATAGTGTTATACCTATAAGTACCTAGTTATTGCGAGCTCCTACATACCTAAGTCGACACATTCCGATAAGCGAGTGTACTGCGGCCCCTCCCACTAACTTATATAAACAATAGAAAAGTAAATAGCGATTAACGATTGGGGCAAATTTTTATCATTAAACGCTTGCATTTACATACTACTTAATATCTATGTAGGTACCTACCTACTTTTAGCCTTATCAAATATTATTGAATTTAAATATTAGATACTACGTATTAACATAGTCAAGCAGTAGCTGTACTATTGTATAATCAACTACCTACCTATCGGATTTTTTTAATTATAATAATATTACAAATATTTTTTTAAATACCTGTTAACCCATGTTTTTTTAAATAATACTAAAACTTTAGGCATTTTCCCGAAGCCTTTGGCCGATGTTTTTAATCGAAAGTTGACTTATTTCTGTTTAAGAGTTCTTTGATAGCACCTTCACATCGAGTCTAATTCCAATTGAAAGAGAACGTGCTAGAAAAATCTTGTCTATTAACAAGTGGTAATCTTTAACTGGATGAGAATAAACATCACGACTAATCACGAGAAGAGGAATACATAGCCGGCATAGAAGCTTCAAAAAAAAACCATTTAAAAACTAGGGTGGGTAACATGAGTATGGTGACCCGAGATGATTGTACCTTAAGTTCCTACAGAAATTTTCTTCAATGAGTACTTAGTTCAAATTACAGCGCAGTGGTATCATTTGCTGTCTGTTTCAGAAAACATTTAATTGGGATAAACCTTTTTTTAACAAAGTGATATTTGAGAACCGATTCAATAATGTTTTACCAAATCAAATGTTTGGCCAACTACTTAAATATCATTTTGCAAGCTTTCATTTTGAAAGGAATACTTAGAGACTACTCCCTTACTTTACAAATTGTTTGTGGTCAACACTAACCTAATGTTTGTTACTTATTTATATAAGCAAAGGTAATGCCAGTCAAGCAATCTAAAAACCGTAGCCATTTTTCGGATTTTCAGTGGTATTTATCAAAGAATACTATTATTTTATCTATACTGGGGTACGTTGTAAGTACAATTCGGACAACTAGCTGACACATTTGTATTCATAAAGACTAATATTATATGGTAAAAAGTAATTTATTGCTGATATAATATCGCTTTCAGTTATTTGCGTGAAATATACTTGTAGGGTAGTAGTATAGTATCGGATCCCTTACAGTTAAATTATTATGATGTGTTCAGCAATTCTACTCGCAGAAGAGGTCATGAATGCAGTGTAAATTGAAGTCTAGGTGATGGTCCAATCTACACTATATTTACTAATTTTTTTAATAGTTCAAAATAGTAAATTTAACGTAAATAACTAGTATAGCGTTTTATTTGGTTTAGGTACGTAACGTAACTTCTTGACAGTTTTGCACCGCACCGGTACCTAACAATATTCAAAAAACCACTTTGTAAATGGTTGCCTACGTCATTTTGCCGCTGTACCTACATATTATTTTAAAAAACAATAACACTTTCAATTATAAAATGCATCAAGTTATTTAGGTCCTTATAAACTAGTACAATTTCATTTTTTTGTATTCCAGTTTCTTAACATCGCTTTCCGCGACATACATATGAAGAAGAAGACACGCATAAAGTTAGAATATCCCTGGATCACCTTATCTCATTCTTAAATTCAAATTATGAGAGCATTTCCGGAATTGAGGACGTGAATGCCAATCCGACTAATTCAAAAGGCATCTAAATCTGCTCCGAGGGCAATAGTTGTTACGAGCATCCCCCGGGCAGCGCGTGCGCGGGCGCTCACCTGCGCGGCGTGGGCGCCATTGTATGTTAATATTTCAGACAGAAGAACCACCAAGGAAGCTGCGTGTATCGAGCAATAATAGACGTTTTGTCGATGCTGTAAGAACTCCGACTCAAACTTTAGTTTTTTTGTTTCTGCTACAATACCAAGCTCAGAGCAAAGCTGCTAGTACTTCAAAAGGAGAAATTGTTGGAAATTAAAAAGGCTGACGACGCATATTTGTTATGAAACCTGCGTTGCATGCGAACTATTTGGGTAAATCATGCACATAGTCAGATTAGGCTGGTGTTTGATCACGAGGGTCCCAAAAATCAAACTACTATTTCGCTTCTTAAACTTGGTGTAATATAATACTACCGAATATAGTTGACGTACAATGTTGTTAAAAAGTATTGATATCCATGCTGAGGTCATTTAACCAGGGGAAATCTTATCAGCGCGATGTAGGATTAGTGCCTACGTGGTGGCATCTAGTGAGCAGTAGCAGAACTAATTATTGATTATTAATGTACAACTAGCGCCATCTATCAAGAAATTCTCTAAACCTAACAGTAAATATATTATGATAGTTAGACGGTTGAACATTCCGCCCACCAAGGACCAACCGTAATAGTTGTCCTTTAATCAAAAATAGGAAGATGACGAAATACGAGTGATACTGCCCACCAAAGCCACATACAATTTTATATTTAAAAAAAACATGTTGAATTTTGATTTGAATTACACAAGTTAAAACACTTAACATCTTATAACTATACTATAACTATTAGCTAGAAACAATTTATTTATCAATAGGTAATATACATAGTTTTCCTACTGATCTTTTAATGTTACTACCTTTACATTTTAGAGTAACAACGCGCGTGATTCCGTCAAGTCCAGTATGTTTATCGGTTATAATGCCATATAACCATTTAGCCGGAGGAAGATCCTCCTCCTTGACTAAAACTATATCGCCTACAGCAGGCTCAGGCGTCTGATGAGCCCATTTATACCGATTATAAAACTGGGTCAGGTATTCACGCGACCAGCGACGCCAGAAATCTTGGACCATCCTCTGGGTTAATTGCCATCTCTTTAGGCTGCTGACATTATCTGTTTTATAATAGTTGTAGTCTGGTGCCAAAATTAAGGGTTCTCCTACCAAAAAATGCCCTGGTGTTAGGGGCATTGGATCCTTGCAGTTGTCATTTATCCGGGAAATCGGTCTAGAATTAAGACATGCTTCAATTTGTGACAGTACTGTTGCCATTTCTTCATACGTCAAAGTTGAGTTGCCTATGACCCTCTTGAGATGATATTTAGTGGATTTAATTCCAGCTTCCCAGAGACCTCCAAAATTTGGGGAATGTGGTGGGATGAAGTGCCAATTTGTTTCGTTAGTAGCCAATTGATCGGCTATTTCAGAGAGCAGAGATGATTTCTCATTGGCAAACAATTGTTTGAGTTCGCGAGCTGCCCCAACAAAATTGGTACCGTTGTCACTCCAGAGATCGGTGCAGTGACCACGACGGGCTTCGAACCTCTTGAAGGCGGCTAAAAAACCTTGGGATGTCATATCACTTACGGCTTCCAAGTGTATGGCGCGTGTAGCCATACATATGAAGAGGCATATATATCCCTTATAAGCTTGGTGGCCTCTTCCCTTTGTAGTCCTTATGTTTATTGGACCGGCATAATCCACACCGCTGTGTAGAAAAGCTCGAGAAACAGTTCCTCTCGCTGATGGAAGTTGTCCCATTAATGGGTGCTTATTCGATGCAGCATAACGTGTACAAATTACACATTTACGAACGAAAAGATTAACAAGGTTTTTTGCACCCACAATCCAGTATTTAGATCTTAAGTGATTCAGCATTAGCTGTGGGGCGCCATGTAAAGTCTTTTCGTGTGCATTAGCCACAACTAAATTTGTAAAATGTGACTTGTGGGGCAAGATAATTGGGTGTTTCATCTCTTCAGTGATTTGAGCATGTTGGAGTCTTCCGCCTACTCGCATTATATCTTCTTCGTCGAGGAATGGATTTAATGAGGTAAGTTTACTTTTTTTATTAATTGACTGATTTCTTTTAAGACTCGCAATATCATCGCTTAATTGTTCTCGTTGCACTAACCTTATACATAACATTAAGCTTTTTCTAAGTTCTTGGCTAGTCAACCATTCGCTAAAAGATTCTTTTTTACGCGCCTTAAAAACTCTCATACAGAATGCTATCACCCGGATCATTCTCCTGAGACTTGAAAATCTGGACATGATGTCAGTTGCCGATGATCCGTCATCTAGGGTTGATCCGCAAGTATTTACTAAACATAGATTTTTGACTTTTTCTTCTAACTTAGTTTCCTTGACAATAATTCTTTTATAACTTATGACCTTTTGTTTTAGCCACGTCGGACCTTCCTTCCAGAGCAGCTCATTAACGGATTGGTAAGTACCTCTCGAAGCCCCATCAGCGGGATTGTCTTTCGACCCAACGTGCGACCATTGATGTGGTTCCAATGTGGTAATTATTTCGGAGACGCGATTTGCTACAAAAGTCTTCCATCTATTTGGGCGGCTGTTCAACCAAGACAGAACTATGGTCGAGTCTGTCCAAGCATGAATATTCATCTTATCGATGCCCATTATTTCTGAGACTTCTTTTAATAATTTCGTCAACAGGACCGCCCCGCATAGTTCGAGTCTTGGAATGGAGACCTGTTTGATAGGTGCCACCTTTGTTTTAGACGTAATTAGTGCCACATGTACATAACCATCTTTATCAACGATGCGCGCGTATACCACTGCAGCGTAGGCTTCCGAAGATGCATCACAAAACCCTTGTAGTTCCAGGATTTCATCGCAGCTGCTAGAATGGATCCACCGAGGCAACCTAAACTTGGTAAGTTGACTTAAACTTTCTCTATAGGTAAGCCATTCTTTAAGCAGCAGCATTGGAACCTCATCGTCCCATTCAATTCCTGATAGCCACAATTTTTGGATAAAGATTTTGGCGGATATGACAACCGGAGCTAACCATCCCAGTGGATCGAACAGGCGTGCGATATCCGATATTACCTTACGTTTAGTTACAGGTGTGTTTACAGGCGGCAACTGCACGGTGTATTCAAATTCATCACTGTTTCGGTTCCAGGTGAGTCCTAAAATGTTGGTTGTAACGTCTACTTTGAGGTGTAGGGATTCTGAAACTTCTTCTTTTTCTTTGTTGAGTTCTTGCATTAAATCTTTATTATTTGTGGTCCATTTTTGAAGTTCAAATCCTCCTCTCTCTAAAAGGCTGTTCAATTCTTGATGTATTTTCTTTCCTTCATTTACAGTTTCACACCCGGTCAGCAAATCGTCCACGTAGAACTGATTTAATACCCTTCCAGCAGCCAAGGGAAACTCATCCCCTTCATCATAGGCGACCTGATGCAAGGCGCGTACCGCAAGATATGGAGCAGAAGCCGTTCCGAAGGTCACTCTCATTAATTTAAAGTGATCTATTACATCTTCAGGTTCATCACGCCACACAATGCGCTGAAATTCGGCATCTACATCATCGACCTTTACTTGCCTATACATTTTGACGATGTCTGCCACTAGGCAGATTGGGTGCGTGCGCCATCTAAGAATAATGTGACGCAAATCAGGCTGCAGGGTTGGTCCTACTAATAAATCTTGGTTGAGAGACACTCCATTGGTGCCAGGACACGATGCGTCGAAAACGACTCTAACCTTTGACGTTGTTTTGTCCTCTCGTATCACGGCATGGTGAGGCAAGTAGACTACATCCGATTTGAGCCTGTCTTTTCCTGTTACCTTCTCCATGTGTCCTAAATCGAGGTATTCTTTAATGACTTCAGAATACCTTGCCTTTAACTGGGCGTTTCTCGCAAATCGTTTTTCCAGCTGCATAAGGCGTCGTATCGCTATGCCTTCTGAATCACCATATTTGCAGCTGGGGTCTTCATTCCTAAAAGGGAGTTTAACTATGTAACGACCGGTATCGTCTCTTTTGGTTGTAGACTTAAAGATTTCTTCACACCTTTTTTCTTCATTAGTATAACATTCGAATGGAGACTTCACCGGACTATCAGCCTCAAGTTCCCAAAACTTTTTAAGTAACTCGTTTTCGATGTGAATGTGGTTAACACTGATAGTACTTATGTTCGAATGTTGTTTGGTAATTGGACCTGATAAAATCCAACCTAAAGTTGTCTTTTGAGCTATTACAGCTCCTGGTGACCCCTTTATAATGCCCTCTTCTAATATTTGACTGTAAACGTCTGCTCCAAGGAGCAAATCAATCTTGTCGGGCTTCTCAAAAAATGGATCTGCTAAATCAATATTTTTAAACTCCGACCATAACTCGACGACGACTCGTTTCTCTGGCAGAACCGACGTCAGTTTGTTCAACACAAAGGCATTCACTGTATATTCAAAATGCGGGTTAAGAAGTGATTGAATCTTTACCTTTACTATTGACTTGGACGCTAGAGTTGTGCCCTCGTCGCTTCCTAAACCCGAAATTGTGCTCTTGTGTTGAAGTTTCTTTAGTCCTAATAACTGGACTGCAGACTCTGTGATCAAAGAAGCCTGTGATCCCTGATCGAGTAAACACCTGAGGGTAGTACCCTTTCCAGAGTTCGACTGTGCCTTGACTAAAGCCGTTGCTAACAATACTTGATTACGACTGGTCGAAAAGTGGCTTTTTACTTCGGTAGTAATGGACTCATCGCGATACGACGGACCTGCCGAGACGGCTTCGTGGGCCGCTTGACTCGGCTCGACTGACTGATTCGCTACTCCAGAGTCAGTCGTGGAACTTGTATTTTTGGGATGTAGAAGTGAATGATGCTTTTTTTTGCATATGCGGCATCGCGTAGATTGGCGGCAAGCGAATACTGAGTGATTAACACCTAAACAATTAAAACATAAATGGTTGGACTGGACGAAACCACGACGAGCGTCTATATCAATTTTTGCAAAACTTTTACAATGACCGATTCTATGATCTTCCGAACAGTAAGAGCATGATAAAGCGGTTGCATGATGGACTCTTGGAGCTGAAGCAGTCAAGCTTCTATGGCCTTGAACATTGGAATTTTTATTAAGTTGTAAGTTGTACGTTGTATTTTTAAATGTTTTAGGCTCTACAAATTCCAATGCTCTAAACCGTCTCTCCAAAAATGCATCGAAGCCTTCAAAAGTGGGTAAGTCTTCAGAGTCTTCGCTAGCCTTCAGTTCCCACTGTTTTCGGGTCTCCGGATCTAACTTTAAGCAAATTAGATGTATGACGATAATGTCCCAGTTAGTTACATCGACTCCTATATTTCTCAAGGCGTTTAAACACTCGTTTGTAGTGTCCAGTAGCTCTTTTATACCATTTGCAGATTCTGTAACCAAATTCTTTTGACTCATAAGTCGTTTTAATATGTGATTTGCCAGATATTTTTTGTTGTTGTATCTCTTTTCGAGTTGCTCCCAACACTTAGAGTAGTTCTCCTGAGTTATATCTACATGTCGAAGAAGTTGTTCCGCTTCACCAGACAGGTGACTTTTGAGGTAATGCAACCGTTGTACGTTGTCCAATGACACGTTTTTGTGCACAAGAGCTATAAACAGATCACGGAACGTTGTCCATTCGGCGTACTTTCCTGAGAATTTGGGAATGGTAATCTCTGGCAATTTGATATTTGATTTACTGGTTCCGGTTGCAGTTTGGGTCACACTTGACGGTTCAATAGTAGGCGTCAATTTCCTTAGTGCAGCCTTTAATTCACATTTATAGTCAATGTATAGCTCTTCTGTTACGTTGTACACATCGTCTTTGAAGTATGCACTCTCCTCTAAAACATCACTATCTGTATCCAACACTATTTGATTGTGTATTGTGTTGAACTGAGACCATGAATCTTCTAACATTTGCAGTCTTGTACTAAGATAATCGTCGGATTTCAACCTTTCTTTAGGGGATTTCTTGAAATTGCCTCTGGCATTTGAGATACGCTGTAATAAGTTGTCTTGAATTTTAGCGTTGCCTTCCATGATGGTAGCAAAGATTTTTCCCAGACAAATTGACAATTCCAAGGTGCAGTAATTTTTCTATGTTTCAAAAGATGAAATTTCAAACACTAAGTCCCAAATATCGAAATTTTTCTAAGTGTTTTTTAAACTCTGTCCGAAATTGGGCATGGATTCCCCGTAGTTGCACTTTTAAGAGAATTATTCTAAGTCCAAAGAGCTCAACTTTTCTAAGTCCCAGAATTTAATGAAATATTTACAAGTCCCAAGGTCATCTATTTCTTCCAAATATTTCTCTTTCACATGTAGAATAAACAAGAAAGTACTCACAGTTTGTTTTCTTCACTCACTAAATACACTCAACCGAAGATTTCCCGTGGTCTTCAACGGTCGTCCGTCCGCTGCTGTATCGAAGACTCACTCGTGCTGCCACCGCTGCCTCAATCCACGAACCCGCATCCGGCTCGAAGGACCATGTTTGATCACGAGGGTCCCAAAAATCAAACTACTATTTCGCTTCTTAAACTTGGTGTAATATAATACTACCGAATATAGTTGACGTACAATGTTGTTAAAAAGTATTGATATCCATGCTGAGGTCATTTAACCAGGGGAAATCTTATCAGCGCGATGTAGGATTAGTGCCTACGTGGTGGCATCTAGTGAGCAGTAGCAGAACTAATTATTGATTATTAATGTACAACTAGCGCCATCTATCAAGAAATTCTCTAAACCTAACAGTAAATATATTATGATAGTTAGACGGTTGAACAGCTGGTTACTTAAGTTACCTACGTTTGGTTACGAGTATTATATTTAGTACGCTAAGAACACCCTCAAATACTTTAATATTTTCGGGTAGATACTAAAGCCATGTTTATTCATTTACTTAAAAGATCGAATTATTTATATTTTAGGTATCTTAATTTTATCCTTGGTCCAACAACAGTGGTTGAGCTAACCTCCGCTCCGATTTATCTGTTCCACACAAACATTCCTTGTGTTCATCCTTAGAGAACCAGCGGATGAAACAAAGAATATGCCACAGTCGCACTTAATTAAAGCGGTTATGATCAAAATAGTGTTGCACTCGAATTGTGAAAATCATATAACCTTATAAGTAGGATTTGGCTAAAGCTAGTGATCGTTGAAATTATCCGCCCTGGGGAATTGGCTATTGTGTTGAGGTTTACGTTTGTTTAATGATGTATTGAAGGGATATTGTATTATTATTGTGCTATTAAAGCTTGACTAAGACCTAAGACGATACATTGCGAGCTTGAGATAGTAAAAAAAGCTTGAACAGATTCAATATCTATACCACCTAATGTCTCATAAAATCGAACACCTCGCAATAGCCTCGAGTAAGAGCTAGTAAATAATTAAAGAATAAAATTGTATTGCAGACATCGGAGCTCGAGTCGCTGCTCTGCAAGCAGGAGGGTGCTTCGCTGGCACCCGGCCACATGGACCTTTTTGATGGCGGCACTTCCTCTCGCGACGATGCGTTCCTGCGCCCCGCCCTCTGGGAGGACATCGCTTCCTCCATCAGGAACATCGACCCTGAGAACGCGAACATGCTGGCTCCTCTCGGGGCCACGCACGTCAAGCTCGAGGCGGACGACCCGCTTCTCGAAGAGTGCGCCACTCCTCTTCTCAGTCCCCTCGAGATCAAGACGGAGAGGCTTTGCGCGCAGCCGACGTACGCGCAGCCGCAGCCGCCACCGCACGCGCTGCCTTCGCACCCGGCGCCGAGCTCGTTCGCCAAATACCCGCCCTCCCGCCTCGTCTACATGTCCCCGCTGACGCCGCCCGGCTCCGACCAGGGCAGCCCGGGAAACTCTATGCAGGTAAACTGATACCACCACACTATTGTTGCCTAGCGAATGTTTGCTACGCAATGCCATCTTTTGCTGAGCGAGTTTATTCGGTGTCACTGCTGTGCAATTAATTGTGTTATAGAGTTACCCTGGGACATTTAAATTATGATTAGTTATTATAGGCTGATACCAAAAAGTCAAAAATCCTTTTCCATCTAATATACACTGAGGCTACAAATCGTAAATTGTGTTCTTCCATCAAGTTTAGCTTTTAAATAACCCTCCTTTTTGCTTCGCCGTAATCGGGTAAAAAAGCATCGTCTATTTCTAGAAAGATCTTTAAATTATGAAAATTTAACAAAGCAGTAGCGTTTCAAAACGAAATAGGTACGTAGACCAGACACATTTTTAAATGTAGCTTCAGTATTATTAAAGAACGCCGTTTATGGAAAAATCTTTAACACCAAATGTGTATGCAAAAGCACAAGCAAGACATGATTGTGTTGTCTCAGGGTGGGCCGCGTCGGACACCGCCGCCGCCGTACCACCCACCGCCGCTGATGCGCGCGCCGCACGCGCCGCATGCGCCGCACGCGCCGCACGCGCCGCACGCGCAACACCCCGCCGCGCACCACCACCACCACCACCACCAGGTAAGCCCACAGGAGTCACCCTGAGCTACCCTGCCGCCACAAAATTAATTGTCGGGGGTAAAATTAACGAAATTTTGCCTGCTGGTGAGTGGTGACCTCAATTTTGCGGCCCAGCAGAACAGACAGGTCTGTGTCCAATATTCAAAGCTGAAGTCCATAAAGAACATAGGTACACACATGCCGACACAAACATTTTTATTATATATGAGAGAGACTAGCTGTTGCCCGCGACTCCGTCCACGTCTAAGTCGTTTATGGCGGTTAATTTCTATGCAATAAGGTCTATTTTGACTAACCTAAATTGTGACACAGATTTTTTAATTATTTTGTCAATTTTTCCAAACCTGTAAAATTAAACAACTTCATTTTATTTTTCTCGTAAATTTCAGGAATTATTGTAATTTTTTGGTCCATAAACTTCTGAGATCGGGGGGGAATGATAATTATTTGTAAACTACTGGCTATAAATCAAAAAACAAGTACGTCACGGAAAAAATATATTTTGAAAGCAGATTGAGCCTTTTCATAATGACCCCCGTTTGCTATAATCAAAAAAACCGCCTTCAAAAACGCAGAAAATAACTTCTACTACTAGGTACTTAGTAGTAGGTACCTATCCTATTAGGTTAGTCTGACTGAAGTCGGCGACCACAATATTTTCAACAAACTTCAGTTAGACTAACCTAATAGGATAGGTACCTACTACTAAGTACCTAGTAGTAGAAGTTATTTTCTGCGTTTTTGAAGGCGGTTTTTTGTTTTTTAAAACATTTATTTTATTTTACACTTTTTTGTGATCATAATAAGCTTACGAGTATGTAGTCCCACTTCTTAGTTGATATATGAAACTTTAAGACATTTCAAGCTCGCCGCAAGCAACGCCGCGGGAAAATCATAGTCATTTTAAAACAATTAAATGTGCTTCGTTGTAGTCGCTCAACTATCTTAATCGAGATATCTTATCGCCACCCTTGAAATCGGTACCGTTGAGGAGTTCCGGTGGCAATCTGTGGTCTTCATCATCAGTTCCGCTTCACCAAGTGACACTTTCTGAATGCAAATGCTACACTTGTTACTAAAAATACTAAAATCGCTATATGTTTGCATACAATATTTGAGGAGTTCCCTCAATTCCTCACTGATCCCTTCATCAGATTCAGATTTGCTGACAATGGGACCACCTCGGAAGTATACTCTATCAAACCAAAAAAGATTTTTTAAAATCGGTCCACAATTGACGGAGTAATCGGTGAACATACATAAAAAAAAAAAATACATACAGTGGAACGTATAACCTCCTCCTTTTTTGAAGTCGGTTAATGACTTTAATTTTTTCAAATTCCCATACCAGCCCCCTTTTTCAAATAGTTAGAAACATAATTTCATATTGTTTATACTAAAAACAGACGTGGGCAAGCAAGTTAAAAGTTAAAAGTACTGTGACATACAGACAGACAGACACCGAAGTATCACCATAAGGGTTCCCTATCACCAGAACGGTGCCCTAAAAAAGTATTTCTAAAAGCTATGCCTAGAGGTACATCATATTGTCGTTATACGTTATAGGTTACTCTTACTGAAAAATAATAATTAAATGACAATAACACTTTTAATCATGAAATACTTCAAAAAATATTGTTATAAAAGGATTGCTTTGCATAAAAATGTAAGTAAACACTAGCCACTGCTAGCAATTAGCCAAAACAACTTTTTAGATTAGACGTAACCCATTTCTGCACCGTAGAGCAATATTTGAAGTACCTAGAAACCATATGTATTTGTATTTCTCGGTTATAAATTCGGTAAATTGTATGACGCAGGCGATGCCGCAGGCGGGGCAGGGGGGAGCGATGCCACCGCAGCTGCAGGCGCCCGCGCCGCCGCACCACGCGCCCGTGCCGCACGCCCGGCTGGGACACAACTCCGTCAAGTACAACCGGCGAAACAACCCCGAACTAGAGAAGAGAAGAGTACACCATTGTGACTTCATGGGTAGGTGGTTTGAAGTTCAAACTTTGAACAATTCGAAACAATTAATGCTTTTGAACTTACTCTTCTAGTTATCAATTTTCGAGCACTATAATAGTAGGTTTACACGATCAGACGATCACTATCAAGTACAGGGGCTCATATTCTACTGGATTTTTTATTTACAATCTTCAAGATTAGGGGCTTTGATCAATCTTGACCACGGCAGCCCCGTTGGACAAAGCTATACAAAAATAAAATACAAATAGATATCATTCAGAAAAAAAAGAAAAGGAAGGGGGAAGGACTACTTGTTCAAAAATCTATAAACTAATTTTGCATCATCTGTCGCTGGTTCTGCAAAAATGGACTGAAACAGTCCGATGTTCAATATATTCAAATTGAGCAGAACAAGAATTCTACTGGATAAAACCTAATTAGTTTTAACGTGCTTTTAACTCGGTGGCAATACCGTCAAGTTATCGTAACGTTCACAATACGATGTCAAAAGCAATAACATTTTACTGAGCGAAATAGAGCTTCTGGGGCTCTGTTCTACTCGGTAAAACCATATACTCATACATCATCTTACTTTGTCGGATAAGCTCGTATTCGTCTTGCTTTCTTAATAAGCTTATTGATGGGTAATGAAGTTGACTGAGAAATCATAATAAATATTATGCTTCGATATTTTCTGACCAATAAAAATTCAATTCAACTGTTTTTCAGGGTGCACCAAGGTTTACACGAAAAGCTCACACCTAAAAGCACATCAGCGAATACATACAGGTATATAAATTATTAATATTATACTACGCTTAAGCGAATTAAGCTTTGTGCGAATTTAAATTATTGTATCAACTAAAATTAAAAATAGGTTTAAGTAGGTAGGTATTTTTGTCAACTGTGGGTAGAGAAACTACACCTGTCTTTCTACTGTTAATATGCTACCTTTCTGGCTAGTGTAACGCTAATACAATTTAACGGTTTTGTATCGTTGATCGTTAACGACTACCGAAATATAAAAACCAAAATAAGTACCATACTTACCTAAAACTTGGTCATGTTTTGCGAAACTCCTTTTTTACCCATTTGTTCATTCCATTTTTCCGTATGTAATTTTGTTAGTCTGACTGAATTTCCCATGTGTCCATAAATCCACTCTTTAAGATCTTGGTGGAACTTTACGTAGTAACTCTCCTCCATTGGTGAAAATGTGAAATTAGAGAGAAGCTTTGTGAATACAGTGGGCTTCAGTCGGAAGCTGTTGCGTTGTTCTTGTTGTGCGCGCACGAGATGATTGTAATCGCGGCGTGTCGCCCGCCCCGGGTCGGGGCCCGGGGCGAGACCGGCTACGAGGCGGTCCCACTCTACTCGCGCGCGTACTCTGACTGATGTGTTAAAAGCAACTCGTTCACTCAGGGGAAAAACCTTACACCTGCCAATGGCCGGATTGCGAGTGGAGGTTCGCGAGGTCGGACGAGCTGACGCGGCACTACCGTAAGCACACGGGAGCCAAACCGTTTCGGTGTGCGGTGTGCGACCGCTCATTCGCGCGCTCCGACCACCTCGCGCTGCACATGAAGCGCCACCTGCCCAAGGCATCCAAATGACACGCGAGGAGGGGCGCGGACCAAGCGCCTGCGCCTCAACCCCTGCCGGTACTTAAATATACATGTATATTGTATATGTATATTATAAAAATTAGAATTTGTAATGTAAAAAACAAAGGGTATCATTTAACCGATCAGCAAAATATTCTTATTTTGGTAAACAGAAATATGTATTTGGTCAGCCAAAATAGCTAGTTGGTAAGCAACTTATGGTTAGCAAACATTTATAAATCTGTCTGCAATTAATGATATACTGAACTGATCTAAATTATTTTGGTCAGCAAATTAAATATTTGAGCGGCATTGAGCGACCCACAATTATTCAAATTTTGGTAAGCAATCAGTAGGTAAGCAAAATATTTCATTTTGTCCAGCAAAAAAAAGGGGGCAAATTTACTGCCGTGCCAGCAACGCACATATATCAAACACTCCATCCAATTTACAAATTTAACAGTCTCGACGGAGCTCCTATTTCTGGGTTGTTCTGGCCCTCCGGCCTGATATAAAAACGAACCTAACCTAACCTACCCCATAATTTATGATACAAATTTTGGTTAATCTAGGGTGTGATTGTGATTTCTAAATTTGTGTGACAAAATTTAACTTGTAATTACTACTAGCCTTAAAAATACCAATACTTGGGTGCTCCCGTCACGTGGTTTGATTTCGCTCCGTCCACAATAACGAACACTGCTGATTTTTTTAACCTCTCACCAACACCTCTCAATCAAACTGCTTACAGACATGTTATCTCTGCTGACCAATTGTAAAATCTTGCTGCCCAAGTAATTATTTTGCAGCTCGACTGTTTAGTAGGCAGACAAATGATAAAAAAGCAGATTGATATTGGTTAAAATGTTAACCGTTTGTAAATTGTTTGCTGAACAAGAGTTGTAGCCCGATTTTTATTTATTGCCAGCCAAATCTTTGTATGCTGCCCAAAAGCGTTAATTGCTTATTTTTTTGCGAATCAATTTTAATAACGGCTGACCATTTAATTACTTCCCAAAAAGGAACATTAATTTTAGCTCTAAGTTTCACAAACGGTGGAAAATTAACAGCAACAGAAAATTTGGCTATTTAGTGATTCTCTAGTGTTGAATTAAAATCACTTTTTTTTTCGATTATCGATAAGGTTTATAAAAGTTTAAAATCGATTTAATGTTCTGTTATAAAATGGTTAAACGAATTTAATTTACCTGCATATTATAAAATAAGGTATCATACATAAATCGTCTAACATTACGTTAGAACTAAATATTGCCATCGAGTCTAGATAGTAGTTTTTATGTGGTAAAAAAAAATCAATGACATGAAAAATATTATAGATAGGGTCGTGTGAACAAAAAAGTCACATTCTCATGTTTAACTAAGGGCTGATTTTTCAATCCCCAGATAAAACTATCCGTCAGTTAAATGTATTACTATCCTTTTCTGAAGACATATGAAAGAAAAGGACAGAGCTAAAATTTACCTTCCGGATAGCTTTATCTGGGGATTGAAAAATCAGCCCTAAGCAACAAAAGCGCTAATCGCAGATTACGTCGCACTAAATAGTTGGTACAGTCAAGTGCAATGTTACGAAGTTCTTATTACACTGGAATAGGTGCATTGGGACATATTTTTGAGATGTTGCTTTCTCCCATATTTTTACACTTGAGTGTAGAGTTCAGAAATATGTGTACACTTTAGCACCTTGTCACTTTCATCGCTGTGACAATTCATGTATTATGGCAAACATGACATTAAATAGACAAGATACTAAAGTGTGCACATATTTATGAACTCGACTCTAAAGCGTCACAGATGTCAAAAAAACATTATTGGACATTTTTAACCCACTTTTCATTAAACCATGGTATGGTGGTTATTGTTAACGTTTAAGGCAGCTTTTATTAACGAGGCAGTTAAAGGTCACCGTATTCTAAACACGTGGAAACGTCACCGGAATAAAGGAGCTCACCCACGATGACGTATTGCATCGATGCAGTCGCCATACTGTCGCTGGTCGTTTACTTTTGCCCACGTAACCACATATTCGTTGTAGCGGCCACGTGTCATATTGTAGCGATGCAGTCGCGCATTTTGTAATAGGCCGACCGCATCGCTACAAAAAAATGTCGTGGGACTCTTGGGTGACCTCCCAAAAATTATCAGTCCCTATATGTCTCACCTCTGTGGCTTTAGATTGTCCCAAACTAAATACAATTCGCGCGTTCGGTAGAACAAGGGCACAATGTACAATATGACAAAACATGCAGTTGTGCCCTTGTCCTACCGAAGAACTTACTTTAAGTTCCCGCTCTAATCTTGAATTTGCATTCGTTAAAACACATCAAATACATTTTAGGAGGAATGCAGTGACAGCATCTTCATGGAATGTGACTTGGACACTAGCTTGATGGAGACATTCTACGGCGTGCTGTGACCAGTTCCCGCTAGATGGCGTCGTCCAGACCCTCAGATATTTAAACTGCAATGATTAGGTTAAAAAATACACACAACAAAAATATCTACGGATGCTTACTACTATCCTTAGTTACTTTTGAATTGCGTATTACTCATTCATTCACTTCCAACATCAACCACCAGGATCATTGTCTCTGTAAGATTTACTAGCGAATTAAGTTGTCAACAAAGGTGCCTACTCATTACATTAATATACTTTATTAATTACTGATTGTACAGTTGAGTTCATAAATATGTGTACAGTTTACTATTTTTTCACTTTAATCTCTGTGACAATTCATATATGGCAGTTTAAACATGACATTAAATTGACAAGGTACTAAAATGTACAAATATTTATGAACTCAACTGTACTTACCTATTATAATAAGAGCGAATATAACAATATTTCAATAGCAATACCAAGGAAACGGCTTTACAGAATAAATAAAGGTCTAACGACACGAGGATGTAATTTAGAGCGGACAGGAGTAATAACCAAAACACTCCACAGCATTGTAATTACGCATATGATTGATAAGTGTTTGCTCCATTGTTATAATAAGACCACGATAATCATGTACTTACCTAAAATGGATAATGTTAAATTAAGCGAAGCGAGAATTGGGTGACATCGTTGCTAAGATATTTAGGACTCAAATTGACTCAATTTATTTAGTGTTAAACTTTAAATACGCACAAGTTGGTGTACGAGTATGTACACTTAGATCAATAATCATTTGCATTCAATTGATACGGTGGATTTTATCTGTTACCTATTTGTGGCTGCCCAGACGCGTTAGCGTAGTGTATTTACAAAGTAAACGAACCTCCTGGGGCTCTATTGCATTTGTTTTAGCCTATCTTGCGTCGATGTAGTAATCATATTATTGTGGTTATAGTAGTTCTTACTTCAAGTCGATAAGAGCTACTGTCAACAATATGATTATTATATAGAAGTTTATTATATGCAGAAGCAAATTGGGCTAAAACAGAGCGGATTAGAGACTTTGGGCCCATAATTACCTCTAGACATCGCATAGGTAAGTATAGGCACATACCTAACCATATTTTCCTAAACCTATCTCTTTTTGGAAAATACAACGAACAAGAAACAATTATATACAACATGGCCGGTAATATCACCGTCTAAAGTGTGCAATATAAGCCCGCAGAGGAAGCCCGGGTTCCGCTATGAACGAGTAGGCAGCAGCGCCAGACCGGCCGGTAGAACTTTCTATGTTGGATGCCTGTAGCCAGCAACATCCCTGGGCTATCACCATGTTGGTGATAATGATTTTTGTTTATAAACTCGAGAACTTAATTCTCTTGTGATTCAGCTTTAAAACCGTGAAGTACAAAAATCAATAGCTTGATCTAGACCAGCCTGTATAGCGAATGTTTTAAAGTCCTGTATATGTTAGTTATCACACAGAAATTTAGGCCCTTCAGTATAGGTATTCACCCTTAACTGCTCGTTAGCAGAATTGCTCACTGGCAATGGCAATGATGTCGCTGTTTTAGTCTCGCAAAGTAAAACTCTAAGTATTCTCTAGATATGATTATAAATTAGTTAAATTATGATATAATAGGTAAGAGAGCAAGAAATATCCAAGATATTACACTTATCTTTATATTACTATTATTAAACTATGTATCTTATACTAGGATAGCTCGTAGGCACTAATTGTAAATGTAGAATACATAGTCGCGTTTTCGGATCTTACGACCTGGGTTATGATTATTTATATGTTATTATTTTTTGTTCATAAAGCTTCACTCGGTAAGCACGACATTCTGTAATGCGACCAAATCACCTACGTATAAAATAGTATAGTATACGCAGCGCGCTAAGGACAAGAAGGAAGGAGTTTAAAAATTCACTACGACTTGTCCTTAGCGCGCTGCGGATACTATACCCTCCTTTTTGTTCAGTCAGGAATCAAGGATCCCCGCCAAAGGGACGCTCGAATTCAGGTCGTTTCATTCGAACGCGCATTTTACACTTTCTAGTCTCGATTTATTAAAGACATTTTTTTAATCAGAACTACCTATACAGCAAGGGCAATGTACGTAATCCTGCCTCTTCAAACACGTAACATGCCAATATTATATGTATTTAACTATCACAAATAATTAATGCCATTATGTTAACTTTGCACAATTTATCTCATAATATTATCCATCTCTGTAACTTATTGATAAAATAAAACTATAGAATATTTTAGAAAACGGTGTAAAATAACAGCCTTATTGCCTCCGTCCAATGAAATATCAAATATGGTCAAAATTTATGAATATATGAACTTAATTGCCATTGTTTATAGTCACTAGTGTTTTTATCATCTAAGTAACGCTTACATTTAAGTTTATTTCAATCTATTCTTATCTAGCTGCATTTATAGATGAAGTTTGGCATGAGTACCATCAGCGTGCCTTAGAACGAACGCCGTACCTGGCCATCCAGCTTAGAAAAAACTTTAGTTTACTTAATCTGGTTTGCTGCTCGCTATATTATTTATAATAACTAGCTTATTTATTATACTAATACATAAGAAGAAAGAAGAAGAAGTAAGTAGGTATACGGATGATACTTTCAAACCTAAGTCCACACCGTTGTTGATGTTCGTAATAACGAAGTGTTGCAGTGTATCGAATAATAAAAACCAACAAATAAATATTTTTGAATTTGAACTTACTTAAGTCAGCTTTGGTATCCCAACACAGTGTCCACGCTGCAACGAATACCTGGTACAAGCGAATGCTTTAATTGGTAGAAACCCTTCTTTCATCTATAATTAGCTAAAGAATACCATAATATATGCCATATCTTGCCAACTGTATCTTGTCAAACAGCAGCAACTAATAATCATAAAACTTTACCGCCACTCACTATTGAAGAATTTAAGTAAAATAAGAACATCAATTACAAATATCTTTAGAAAAGAAACGTAGCTTTATTGATAAGTTTATGATGATGAGAGGGCAATACACAAATACCCCGTGTAAACTCCGAAGTGGACAACACCTCCCTGCGACACTCTTCCACTAAATCAAATCTGAAGTTATATTGGTCCTTCTTAAGCCTTGGCTTGCTTTCCCGTTCATGGAACGTGAATATATATAGCAGGCCAGGAGATACTCGCACACACATCAATGTGTGTATCTCCGGGCCCTGCTACAATATTTAGCATTTTTGTTTTTGTGTGGAAAAAAGGCCCTGGTAGACTTGTTAAACAGGAAGTACGAGTATCGTAGCATACAATCAGAATACATATTATGCATATGAAAATAAGTGTAAATTAGTTCATTAGTATGAACGAACTTCGAAAAGTACGAGTGGGCAAGACAATTGTGTAAATTACTGATAGGCCAAGTTATGTCAAGGTATTTCGTATAATGTAGCTTTTTAGCTATTGTGTGCTATATTAATGTATTGGTAATTGCCATAAACGTGTCTATAGATGCCATATTTGAAGAAACATGTATTATCTTAATAACTTTAGAGTAGAAGAAATCATAAGCAGAATAAGATCTACTTCTTTTCTCTTTGAAACAGATATTTTACCTCACTATTTTCCTTTCTAGCTTATTGCTTTTATTTTACATACCTACAATAAGTTTGTTAAACTTTAAACTTTCTGTAGTTTCATTTTATTGTACAAGTACACTTACTCGTATTTTTAAGACATAATGTTAAGTATATTGACTAAGTCACAAGATAATTTATTACCAATGACATGTTTTTGAATATTTTTTTATATTTTTTTAATGTTAAGTGTAAAAAGTTGAGATATATATTGATGAGCTATGGATTTAATGTGTGTTTTACGTTATTGTTAATTTAGTCGGAAGTGTGATTTACTAACTGAATCATCGCTGGCGCGAACTTAGTTTGTGAATGATTTGCCACATGTTTGTGAAGTCTGATTATTTGACGTGCCTTATATTATATACAGGTGCCTTATTTTACTTTACCTTTGCTATTTTCCATTTTCGGTGTGCTTTTATACTTTTCTAATGAAAGACTCAGGATTTAGTGTCGAAGGGCCGTATTAACTCATCTCATCTGAGACGCCCGTCACAAGATACGTTAAAGTAAACGTAAAGCCATACACAACTGACATTTTTGACGCATCTTGAGACGAGCATTACAGTCGAGATCAGCTTATTAATATGGCCCTGTCTAACTAACAACAATTAACCAATTAGCGCAATCAAAGTTATACAAATAATTCATAGAGTTAAAACCGAGCAAGAGCATGCTCAATGTAGGGTTCCGAAGCCGGTTTCTACACAAAAACTATCTCAAAAAACAACAAGTATGAACTAATTCTCTATTTAAAGTTATTTGGTGCTGTCTTAGATGATTTTAGTAGGTATAAACTCTTTAGTCGCCTGTATTTCAAGAACTAATCAAGTCTACTTAGTCGTGATGATTTTTTTAAAAATTCGTTATATGTGCTTAAGATATTTTTCAGATTTTTAGTATTTGTAGTTTTGACTGTATTCGGGGGGGGGACACTTGAATAACCACTTCAAATCTTATTATTTCGCAAAAGGATCCCTTTGTAGAATAATTGTTTTCACAAATATTTGTACGGGCTAGACATGAAAATAAAAAAAAACATTCACATGTAACGTGTAGGGGAGGTAAAGTAAAAAATGATAATTTTAAAGCTTTTGTTTTACCACTTTGTCAGCGTGACTAATATGTATATTTATGCCAAATTACAGCTTCCTAGAACTAACAGTCTCTGAGCTAAGCTGATGACGGACGGACGAGCATGGCGAAACTATAAGGGTTCTTAGTTTGACTCGAGACCCTAAAAAGCAATTAAAATAACCTAGTCGACCTTGAGCAATACCGAACATACCTAAGTATACTATATGCTAGAACATACATACTTAAAACCAACCATACTGCTGCTAAACAAGGTAGGTAATTATCTTCTAAACAAAATTTTTTTTGGGAAATCTTAGTTCTATTTCTACTATTTTTAGGATTTTTCGTTACAGCTATTGAAATGTCACAAAATATTGAAATATTGAAATATTATTATTGTTAGAAACTTTGCATATCAGTACCCACTTATCACCAAAAAATAATATTTCGCAACCCTAGACAGCAAACAGACTTAAGACAAATGAAATAATTTTCAGCTTGTTCAACCTCAAACAGAAAATATCGTGTAATAAAAACCGCGAGTAACATTACACTTACCACTACCTCCACGTGCGAAGACGAGCAGTCCAGTCCGTGGCGATGGCTTATTAATTAATACAGGTACATGTTTTCCACCTCTTCAAAAATCTACTTTATTTCCAAAAAAAAACCAATAAAAAATTACTTAGATGAAATAAAGGAGGGCTATGACCAAAACGGGGATTTGATCAAAACCCTAAAATGACAATTATTGGCAATTACAAACCCATTCTTTTATGGCTTTTCTCCTGAGTGTGCTAGGAGTATATATTATAACATTTTTTCTAAGAAACTCTATCACTTAGTTATAGCCCACGACACTAAACCTAGTTCGATAAGACTACCGGATGATATATATATATTTAGTCTCGTCATTAATGGGGGAACAAGAAATGGTGATGCTGCAATTCGAAAAACAGGGCATAATTTTTTTTCTTTTTAAATTTCGAAGTCTAAATGCTTCAGTGGTTTTTCTTACACAGAAATTGATGATCTTTCAGATGAGCTTTGGTTTTTTGAGGACATCGATCATAAAACATACTTAAATACGAGGCGTCGCTTATAATGCTGCTGCCACTGATTAGGCCAATCAGGGGGGCTTGTAGCATTGTATTGTCGTATATTCTTACACATCCCCTGTTCTGAAGAATAAACAAAACTTTTGAGTCTTATATACACTAGACATCGAAGTTAAAATTCAAAAATAAAATAAAAAATACTTCGCCAGTTTTTTTAATTGCAGCATCACCATTTCGTGTTCCCCCTTTAATGACGAGACTAAATATATATATATATATATCATCCGGTAGTCTTATCGAACTAGGTTTAGTGTCGTGGGCTCTCTAACTAACTGTTGTCCACTGGCTTATGGGACAGAATAACAACAACAAAAAGTTGATCCACCCATTTACTAAATTTTCTATTTAAAGTTATTTGGTCCTGCTTTGATGTTTTTATTCAGTATAAACACTTTAGCCGCCTGTATCTCGGGCACCAATCAAGTATATTTAATCGTGATAGGTTTTCCTTTTAAGATTGTTTAATGTGCGTTCATTTATGATATTTTTCAGGCTTTTGTCACTTGTAGTTTTGCCTGCAACCCCCCGGTTGCGTCCCCCTGGACGTAACTCTAGCGAACACTTTTCGACTTCAATATTTCTTAAACGGTCTAACCGTCTCCCAAATCTAAAAATTTATAATAACATGTAGAAGGTACATAATGTGTATTAGAGCTATCCATTGAGACCTCACACGATGTCATAATGTAAAAAAAAACCTACCCTTTGCTCAACTTGTATCGGAGGTAAACGTATATACAGGGATTTTGTGTCCATTTGCTTTAACTTCGACATAGTGCTCGGATCATTAACGTAAACTTATCCCTTAAACCGTTTTACAATATTAGAAAAACAAAATCTTTATCCCATACAAAATAATTAAATATTTAATTAATGGATATCGTAAAAGGTCCTTTTGAGTTAGGCAAAAGTTAGTGTCAACTTGTTGTCATTTAATGTCAGTGTTAAAACTTTATGATGACAGCACAGGAGCAGTGAAAACGTAACGCACGCTCACGATTGACCGAAAAATTGAAGGGCTTTGTCACACTCTTTCTCCATTCGTAACCAAGGCGAGAGAAAAGGACAGAACTAAGAGTATTCGATTCTCGATTTTGGTGCAGAGGACCATGTAAAGAATCAGAAACTCTTTAGTCGCAGGATTTTAAAAGCAAATATTTGTTTATGGTTTATGAACTTTTTACATTGGTTTAACGATAATTATTAGTGATTAAATTTGAGAATTGATTATCTTCTAACGGTACGAGTTAGTACACTAGTTTTTTGGAGGAATTAACTTTATTTGATCTAAGGAATGCTCCCTTAAAACTAATCCAAATTAAAAAAACACGGTGTATAGGTATCTCGTGTGTTCATAAGTTTTGAGACAAAATAAAATGTTCATAGAAGTTTTATTTTTAATTTAAGTATATTTTAAAATTTTCAGGTAATAATAAGTATACACTAACCTAAACTAGTTACAAGCAATTATTACTCAAAATAACAGCCCCTATTCTTTATACGAGCTCCTTGACACTTTGTTGGAAAAAATGGAGCCGAGTGACACCTTCATCCGAAACACCCCACCATACCATCACACTCGCTAGATGATGGGAACGCGATACATTTCGTGCTGGAACATCTGTGCTGCTTTTGGCATAAACTTTAATGTTTTGTCGGTGGAACTTTCCTTCGAACGTAAAGATTTTTTCATCGGTGAAGAGTATTTTTTTCGCATTGTGTCTCTTAGCAGCATCGTTCGCGTCGCAATTTACGAAGGCGATCAGGAAGTGAACTTTCCTACGACTGTACCTAAGCCTTTACCTTGACATTGTATTTCAGTATTTTATTGCTGTTACACGCGAAAAGTTAGTCTGCAGAGCGATTTTTTTCTGGGTGC
This sequence comes from Acleris cristana, assembly GCA_948252455.1. Taxonomy (NCBI): domain Eukaryota; kingdom Metazoa; phylum Arthropoda; class Insecta; order Lepidoptera; family Tortricidae; genus Acleris; species Acleris cristana. Next base: position 45,106,820 of record OX411772.1, read on the forward strand.
GACATGAATTTCGGCAAAGTTGCTCTCTCATTATTTTGATCGCAATCGTCCTTAAAGACCGCGGGCGACCACTCCTTTGGCAATCTTTCAGAGAATCAACTTCTTGTAACGTTTTATGGCGTAATATATAAAGTTACGGCTAATCCCAAAACTTTTTAAGACACGGAAAATCTCCAATGATGTTTTTGTCCACCATATTATTATGTAGCGAAATGACAGTCGCACGTAATTGTTTTGCTCCCGCCAACACAAGAAAATTAATTGAAATAAATAATAAAAACATACAAATAGAGCACAAAGATTCCAAATTTAAAATTGAAAAAAAATTAGACAGCTGCCAGTATTATTATGTTTTATTTTTAAAGTGAAAGTTTGTCTCAAAACTTACGTCTGTCTCGAACACACGAGGTATGATGATTACCACTAAAATAGTTATAGTTTTAAGGGTGGGTAATGATACCCCCTTGGGCTAAAGTAACCCGAGTTTACGGTAGTAATAAAAAACGTAGGTACAAAACCTAATTAACTTTACCAAAAATATAAAATCACCACCAAAATGTTTAATCTATTTTAATTTGAAATGATACCCAAATACTGACTATCACGTTATACTATTATTTAGATTAAATAAAGCTAAAACTTGTGAATGGCGACCAAAATTCAACCCCATTTTTAAATGGTGTCCAAATACGAATATTGGTTACTTAAATGAACCTAAACATACAAAATGATCACAAATATGCTCACTATACCTACTTTTTTTTTTCATTTTAATAAGTGGGCTCCTCCCGCAAGACCTGTAATTTTTGGCTATTTCGCACCAGTCGCAAACTCTACTCTTATTTATTAATGGATTTTATTTTATTGAAACAATTAAAACAACCTGATTCGGTCTCTTATCTGACTTCGAGCCTCGTGGGCTCCTGCGCTCGGAGCTTACTCATGAGCTGCTAGCCCCCGCTTTGCATAAATACTCTTGGGCAGGACACAGTAGTGTTGACCACGGGGAAGTGGGGTGCTCTGATTCTATATTTGGTTCCTATAAGACACCAAGCAAGCATTCACCTCCAGCACCACCGCGCCACTCGCGCGACCGACTATTGGAGAGCGCGGAGAGTGGAGTGGAGTTTGGGGAGAGCTATTAAACCGCGAGCATAACTAAATTAGGCGCCATTTTACATTATTTGGTAATTTGTAGTTTATTATTATTATGGCAATTGGTAGTTTATTTTCGTGGAATTAGCAACTAAATTTGATTACTAAGATTTGGTTGCCTAATGAAATATTTAGTAGTAAAATAGACAGAATTTTTACAATTCAAAACTTTCATAGTGCATTATTTTTCTTGCCAAGATTTGGTCATTCACTAAATTGGATGTAAATTTAATGTGGTGGTTATTTTCTAAATTTGGCTAAATTTTACGAACGTCCTATGATCGATTCTATGAGAAATCGAAGGGACTAGCGATTTTGGTACCTTCTGTAATAAGTGAGAAGCACTTCCAATCCTAAAGCATCATTCGGTCACGATGAAGTCCTGAGGTACCTAACAACAGGGACTCCTTAATTAGCTAAGCAACGTGTGTTAATTAATCAAATGCATTAAAGTGAATTGGAACTGATGGTGAAGTATCTATCTACCAAGAAATAATCTCCACAATTGATATCCCTAGTATCTTGAATAGTAATATTTTGTAGAGGGTGAAGAGCAATTGGCATTCTGCTTATTCTTACTTGGTGTACATAAGTACTTAGTGTGAATGTGTGCATTGTCTTGCTGAAACATTATTCTAAAAGTCATTAGTATGCTTGAAAAATAATAACCTATCTTGATAGAATATCTTGTAATTCAGTAAGATAAATATTAGGTACTTACCGGGTAACTCTTATTTAATCTGTGTTGCTGTTACAAAATAGGCTATTTCATCGACGACGGTCTTTATAGTAGGTTTTTTAAGACTGTTTTTACATTTGTTTTGTTATTATTATTTTGACTTTTAATTATGTTGACGTAGCAGTCACTGTGCCATACTTCTTTTTTTTGATGTTACCCTACCGTACTACTTTATTAATAATACAATTTATATATCTGTCCCCTTATTTAGCATACGTTAGTAATTTATATATTTGTATATTTTGATTTCCGGATGTCCTATAAAACTTCGTTCTAATTGGACAGTTTTAGTTATTTTAGGAAAATCCTAGATTTCATTAAAACAATGGAAATAAAATATATGGACATAAACATGGGTAAAGTTTAAAATTATTGTTTGGCAAAAATATATTTGCTTTATTTTGTCATTCAGGGAGGATACTGATGAAAACGTTTGTATAGGTATGGCCTAAACGCCGGCGCCTGCAATTCTCTTACGCACAGAGTAGAGGGGACTGGATACCGAGCTAAACCGAATCATATCAAATCTAAAGTTTACTCGACACCTAATATTAGGTACTTTACTACTTTACTTTGGGCTCGATAGTTTATGAATAGTTGACCTTGCCAGGTTATTAGTTTATTACAGGTATCGGCACGAGAGTTGAGGTCACGCACACAGCCTCATGTCATGTATTGACAGTCAGCGTTTTTAAAGTAGGTACTTAATGTTCTTGTTTGGTACCGACGGCATCTACGACTAGATATGTCGAATAAGAAGTTTTCATTTATGTAGGTAATCATTTAATTTCCCAACGCGATAGTAAATCACCCACGCGATGTACAAAATTGTTTTATATGAATTTAAAGTAAGATTACCTAACTGGACGAATTCCATGTACATCCATGCTTTCAATATTTTTAAGTGTGTTATTTTGTTTTCTTTTGTACAAGAAATTGTTTACATAAGTATGTAAGTACGAAGTTGCGAAAAAAAGTACTTAACAAGAAACATACGGTATTTTCAAAAAGAACCTTAGAACACGAAAAAAAATAGAACCTAAGTATAATAGGTATAAGATAAATATATATTGTTCGACAACTTTCACCTTGTCATATTATTTTATCGAGATAAATCAGAAGAAGTTCTTGAAGTGACTAGTTTTTTTAGCACGTTTGTTTTTTCCGCTGTTGGTTTTCGTTTATACTTTTCGTACATACATGTATTCAATAATGTATCGTGCAGTCGTGTACTAAAATCACATTAAATAATTCATTCATAAGTTCACTGCCTTTTTTGTTACTTATATGTATGTAGCTGTGTGTGTAATCATTCTCCTAAACTCTCGCCCCGATACCCATCTAGCTATGGAAAACAACATGCAAACAAGATAAGTAAACTACTCGCTATGTAATTCTCGAGACGGCTGGGGCCTCATTTTACTTTTTTATACAGTTACTATCATTTTGTTTAAGTAAATAAGAGCTACCGTAACTTTCTATGTCACTAATGTTGTCCCTCTCTTCCCTACTTTATCTAGGCAGAAGAAAAACATATCTGAAGTAAATCTAGGCCTTTACTCAAATTTGTTTTTGCCCATATTGCTTTAATACATAATTTTATTGTTGAAATTCAATTAAATTCAAATATTAATCGATGATCGAAGGAATATCAATGTAATAACTATTAATGTTACAGAGGTACTTTACATTTTTTATAATATTAATTTACATATAGCACGACTTATTTATTAGGTAAGTACTATAAATATCAATCGATGATCATCGTTACATTTTTTATAGTACCTTTGACTCCAATGAATGCCTAGGGGCTCTTATGTTACGATAGTTCCTTTGTAATTGACAGTACCTAATTGCGCCCATGTTGAACCATAATACGTCAAAGGCGTTAGGCGTTTTGTTTCACCGAGTAGAAAAGAGGTCCAGGGCCGAGATTCTTATTGTCGAAGTTTTGATACTTCTTATTTTCTTTACAGTACTGGTTATAAAAACAATACGATAACACATCAAAGGCTAGGTATATGGTTTTACCCTGTAGACTCAGCCCAGGGACTCTATTCAACTCGGTAAAAACCATATTGTCTTTAACGTATTATGGTGTTGTTTTTTATTGTGCCGCCATTACCGTCAGTCAAGTACAATAAAGGTTGACAATAAAATTACAGGGTCAAAGACAACATGGTTTTTAGAGGTCCTAGACAAGATGCATTCGGCGTTCGTTATCTTTATCCAAAGGATTGACGTAAGCTGTCGACGGTCGCGTCGAGCGCCTGCGTCAATTCCATTCATTTTGTCAGTTTTCGAAAATCGTTTACGTAAGCGTTAAGCCACATCTAGCATCACTGAACGGTTACAATATTGCTTCGGCAGCGTCAAATACACACAGTTCGCGTGCCTAATCAAAATATTTCAGTATTTTATTTCTAGGCAAATGTTTTGATGACTAAGTAATAGAAACTCTATTTATTTGTTCAATTTTATTTAAAATTTTGTTATTGAGGAGTAGGTAGAGTGCGACTAGCACGTAATTATTTAATTATATGCGCGTTTTTTTTTGGAAAATGCCACAGGTTGAGAAGATATGGGTTAGTAAAATGTGGAAATGCAATATGTATATGATGTACTTAAATGTTTATGGACAAATACAGTTTAACTAATACATTCATGTTTATATACGTACCTATAACCAAGGGGTTATAGGTACGTATATAAACATGAATGTATTAGTTAAACTGTATTTGTGTTTACAGAAGGCAAAACGAGACCCTTACGGAAAACAAAGTATTGCAAACAATTAATGTTACAAGTAAATAAATTTGTAACTCACGATCTATACCTACCTTTGTAAATCACATTTCACAACAAATTAAATTTAGTCACGTGTAATTTTGTATTAATAACCTGACAAGTCCCGACCTCCACAACCACAATTAACGCACATTTTCATGTTATCACTTATCAGGTAATATCTGGTGATCGGTTTTTGGACCCTAAAGTCGTCAAAGGGTAAACCTGCGAGTAGGTACGCCGCTGCGCTGAGCGTCCAGTGGCGCCCTCATTACTGTTATAGTGTTTTCAAATAAACTAAAGTATTGTCACAGATTACATATCTACTATAAGTACTCTGATTATTCTAAGATGATGCCTGTGACAGCCGTATTTCGTAATTTCAATCACTTACTTTACTGACAAGCGATGTCTTTGAAAATCATTTGAAAATAGGAAATTTGATGAGAGGATCTGTGAGGAATTGAGGGAAAACCTCAAATATTATAGGCATACATACAGCGATTTTAGTATTTTTAGTAACAAGTCATTTGCATATTCAGAAACTATCATTTGGTGAAGTGGAACTGATGATGAAGGCCACAGATGGCCAACTGAACTTCTCAACGGTATCTATTTCAAGGATCACGATAAGATATCTCGATTAATATAGTTTCAAGCAATTGTAACGAAGAACATTTAATTGTTTGAATATGACTATGACTTTCCCGCGGCGTTGCTTGCGGCGAGCTTGAAATGTCTTCAAGTTTAATATCATTTAAGAAGCGGAACTACATAACAGCTTATTATGATCACTAAAAAGTATAAAATAAAATAAATGTATAAAAAAAAAAACAAAAAAACCGCCTTCAAAAACGCAAAGACTAAATTATTTTAAAATGGTAGGAATGGTAGGTCAGTCCAATAAAATTGAAGTCGGCGACTCACAACATAGGTTTACTTACCTAAAATCTGACTTCAGTTGGACCTACCATTTTAAAAGAAGTTATTTTTTTGATACAAGTGTTTGAAAAAGAAACGAGGTAATTATCTCTAAAAATGTATCTGAGTACGGTGGTTAGTATGTCACTTTTTTTACTAGCTGCTTATTAGCTTAGTGATCGAGAGCAAGCCTTCCAGTGGCTGAGAGGTGCTAAATGAAAACGGTATCAACCCTAACAGCTTGCTTAAACAGCGTACCGTTATCGCCCATGTTATATAAACGATGGGCTCTCCTTTGCCATTGCGCGACAAACGGCTTAGGGTATTGCACTCCTGAAAATCACAAATACCTATCTTATGACCAATAAATGTGATTATCTTAATACGAGGCCAGCAGCGCCGTACGTAATTTAACAAGAGAAAATATCTTAACAAAGATAAAAATATGTGGTATAATTATTTTAGTGTGGTACTTGTGGCTTACCTCGCCGTGGTAATAGCAGTATCCGTGTACGACGAAGAAGACCTGGAGGATGACGAACTCGCCCATCACGCGAACAGGACTGGAAAGATTTGTAAGTACATGCGTCTGATGCAGGGCACTTGTTAGAAACTAGGGTATCAGTATCAATACCTTTGTCTTGTCATTTGAAATTCTGATACAAACGCAGAGAGTCCGCCATTTGAAAAACACCTTTTTAATATTATTAGCTCGTAATTTCAGTATTACCTATTTGCGTAGTATATTTAGGCCTATTTCGTATAAGTAATCCTATCGAATATTTTAAATGCGAAAGTAAGTAACTGTGTTTGACTGTGCTGTGTTGTCAATGTTACGTTTTCCCCCTAAACCGCTGAACCGATTTTAAAGAGATTATTGGTATGGAGATCTTCATGTACTTTACTTTTATCTCGGAAAAATTGGACAGTCTCTGAGGTAATAGCGATACACGACTTCTCCGTTTACTGAGTCGCGGTCGTGTGTTCATAAGTTTTGAGGCGAAATACCTAAAATATTCATAAAAAAATAAAGTACCTATTTATATATATTTTTTACATAATTATTAGTATAAATTAACCAATAATTACAAGCAATAATAACTCAAAATGACAGCGTCTGTTCTTTATACAAGCTCCTTGACGCCTTGTTGGTAAAAATGGAGCAGAGTGACACCTTCATACGAAACGCCCCACCATACCATCACTCTCGCTGGATAATGGGTACGTGATACATTTCGTGCTGGAGCTGGAATATTACTGTTTTGTTCGTTGAACTTTTCATCGAACGTGAAGATTTTTTCATTGGTGAGGAGTATCTTTTTCGGATAGTGTCTCTTAAGCAGCATCGGACAACGTTAGCATCGTAATTTACAAAGCGATCATTACATTAAGGAAGTGAACTTGTAATTAAACCTTGAGAGAGTATTTTATTACCGCAACACGCGGAATGTTAGATTGCAGAGCGATTTTTTTCTGGGTGCGACATGCATGAATTTCGGCGAAGTCGCTCTCTGATTATTTTGATGTTCGCAGTCGTCCTTACAGACCGCAGGCAACCACTCCTTTGACGATGTTTCAAAGAATCAGTCTCCTTGTACCTAACATCTTATAGTGTAATAATAAAGTTGCGGATAATCCCAAGACTATTTAATTCACGCAAAATCTTCATTGGTTTTTTTCCTGCCATATGTAAGGAAATAAATGATAGTCGCACGTAGGTAATTATTTTGTTCACGCCATCACAAGAAAATTAATTGGAATTAATAATAAAACATACAAAAATAGACCAAAAATATTCCAAATTCAAAATTGAAAAAAGAATTAGACGGCTGCCAGTAACATTGTTTTATTTTTTCACAGCGAAACAAATGCTCGTAAACCGCGCCACTGTATCGCGACTAAACGTAGACGATTTTTAACTGTGTCGAGACTGAATCGCGATTGTATCACTGCAAAAACTTCGTACTAACAATTAAATCATGTTATCATTTATGTACTACCCTACTTCATACGTGTAGAATTAGTTTCCCGCTACTCCCCCCATTATTCCCGTTGCGGGTCGATTTTCGGAAAATCCTTTCTTAGTGCTCACTTACATCATGAAAGGAACCCCTGTACCAAATTTCAAGTTTCTAGGTACAGTAAATTCGGCTCTGCATTGATATATAAGTCAGTCAGGTTTGCCTTTTATATACAGGGTGCCATCGGAGACGTAATCAGAAGTGACAATACTTAATTAAGCATTAAATTGAGATTACAGTAACACAGGAATGCAGGTCGATAGTTGCATTATTTAATTTTAATCATGTAATCTTTAAAATTAAATTATGACCTTCAAACAGCGTGGTCACCCTACAATCAAGAAAGAGATGCAAAGATACACTTGTTCCACATGCGTAATGCGTAACACATGTTTACTAAGAGTGACTTACAGTGACATTGTCATTTTATTTTTAAAAGTATCATAATAATGAACTTTTCTGAATGAAAACCAAAGAGGTTTTCATGAAATAATTAGGGTGACCATGATTTAGTGAATTAGTGACATAATTGAAGAATAAAATTAACAAAAAAAAGAACGTTTATTTCAAGTAACTCCTAGGGTAGGGGCACCAAAAGATGAACGCACCCCAATAAATGAACGATCGATCGAAATAACGAAATAATTAAATCGAGACAAATATGGCATAGTCGGGGTATTTTTTTTCTTAAACGGTAACTCTATGCCTACGTCGCCATTAAAACTCACTGGTATTTACGCGTCTACCGCGGCGACAATCGGTCGTTGTTCTGTGGTGTCTCGTCAAAAACGTCGCTAGTATGGGAAAATAGATAAGGAAGTGTACTTCAAATTTAAGCTTTTAATTACGTATAAAATTCAATGACTTACTTTCTTGCATGGATTTCTTAGTATGAATTCTTGACTAATCCCTCTTTTATTGTATTTAGACGATATTTAATTTTCTTTGTTAATTTAAGTGCAATAAGCCGTTCAAGTTATGGTTCCAAAAACATGTGCCCAAACTAAAAGCTGAACGATGTTCAACTACTAGGTAGGGCATACATTTTTAAAAGCTTTGTAATAAATCGTACAGAACCGGCATATAGAAACTTTATAGCGTAAACTGATCATTTATTGCTTCTGAATTTTTAAACTAAAACATGAACGCAACTTTTGGTTATTTTGGAGTTTCTTTTAGTATGAAAACTAAATACTGTTCAACAATGAAATATGTGCCTTATACTTGAACTAATTACATTTACTAGTTCAAGTTGTGGGTTCCAATTCAATAGTTGAATGCTTAATTAAATTTATTAGTTCAAGTTTTGGGTTCTATTCTTATAGTTGAATGTTTAATTGATTTTGTTCGTTCATTTCATTAATTCTGTATCCGAAAGCTGAACTAAGTAAAGTAAGTCGTTCATGTTTTAGGTAAAGTTTTGTAATATGAACATTTACTGCTACTGAACTACTACTATTTATTTTTGTAAAGCCCATTAAAAAAAGTCTGATTTGATTAACGTTCGTTTTATTTATTGTAAAATCCTTTTAATATTTTTATTTATTTATTTAGAGCATTATACAAAATACTCATAGTTAAAAAAACAATAATGGCAATTAGGCATATAGATTTTTTAATTATTTAATTTCAACTATTGGGGTCAATCCGTTCAGATTTAGGGCACATTAGATTGTTTTATTCTATTAGTTCAACTATTGGAGTAAAATCGTTCAGAGTTAGGGCATCACTGTTCATGTATTGGGTAAATTGGTACATTTTTGGTTTCAAAGATTTTTAGAAAAATAATGTGTTACAATAATTTTACTTTATAATATTTATCTCCAATCTAGAGTATATACTTTAGCTTATAAAAAAAGTAATTAAGTGAAATTCGTTAAGTTCACTGAGAAAAAAATGTCCAAAGTTGGTGTAGTCGCTTAATCGTTCATTTATTGGTGCCCCTACCCTATTACGTTGTTATGACCATCAATTACCAGGTCTGAAAAAGTGGTTTCTGATTACGTCTCCGATGGCACCCTGTATATATATATTTATTGTAAGAAATCGAATCTATAAAAACAAAAAACCGGGCATTAGCATGTCTGACCATGCTCAGTGTAGGGTTTCGAAGCCGTTACTACCACGGACCTTAAAAAAATAAGGACGGAACGTTGCATCAGAAAAGTGTGAAGTGAGCAAGTTCGGTGATTTCGTTCCGTCATACACTATCTACCGTCACACAAATGTACTAGGTCGGTGATCCCGTTCTACTTGTGTCCCTAGTGTTCCCATTCGTGAGCATCGTCCGGTTCGCGAACACGGATTGCTCGAGCGCCAACACCATGAACGGCACCTGCCTGGCACGCCGCGAGTGCAACAACCTCAACGGCACCATCGCTGGCACCTGCGCCTCCAGGAGGGGGAGGTGCTGTATAGGTGAGCATTTAGTTCCACAGCCTTGACATCGATACGAATCATCGTGTTCTTAGAAATTGTGTGCATACATTACTACGGTACTTACCTTAATTAGCTGTCGCCCGCGACTCCGTCCGCGCAGAAAAATAAAACAAAGCGTACCTACGTTACTCACGGGTAATGTAGCATTCTAATGGTGAAATAATTTTTTAAACAAGTCCAGTAGTTTTTAAGTTTATTCGTTACGAACATACAAAAATACAAATCTTTCCTTTTTATAATATTAGTATGATGATACACTCAGAGTCAGTTAATATCGATTAAGTTGTTCCTTAGTGGCGATGTTTCATCTACAAGTGTGAAAAATGAACGAATTAAAATCGTCTCTCTAAAATATCTACCTCTGAGTACGGCGGTTAATCTAATCTCGTCTCAGGGATATGTAAAGGAGTGGCGTTTCAGTGTCCCGCGGGTGCGGCAGCAACACCAACGTGAACAACACGTACTTCACCAGCCCCGGGTACCCCGCCGCGTACGCCGGCGGCCAGGCCTGCAGCATCATCGTCACCCGCTGCAACAGCAACGTTTGCCAGGTACGCTGGTATCGTCATATACGAATAGGCATATAGGGAGGGGGTAGTACGTATCATAATACCGGAGTTCAAAAGATCGAATTTCGTAGGGGAAGGCCGAATATTAAAATGTCGAATGATTGTTATCATTAGCTGTTATTAACAGCGTTTCAGCTGATCGGCGGCGGCGGTGGCGCGCGTGCCCTCGCAATCTCCCGACGACCTGCTCACGAGCAGCACGTCCAGCGCACTGTTCCCGATATTATTCTTACATGTCTCGGATGCAATGACGCGCCATACACTACGACACAAGTTTTCATTATTATTACTTGATATTTAGTTATTTTAGTATAAATGAACTCACTTCTTGTGCTTTTTAACAAGGATGAGTACTGGGACTCGAGTTTCAATAAGATCGCTAAGAACAGTTGTTCTCCAATTACACAGTAGGTAGTTCTTATTGTTCTTAGTTTGTCATTAATGTATCCAGTCCTAAGCCTGTTTTTTATGGCTGTTTCAGCAAAGCCATTTAGCCAGACCTGGTAATTGATTGATATTGATGGTTCAGTGTACGCCCGAAGTCGTAACTAGTGATGGGCGGCTTGTTAGTTTCAAAAGTGAAACTTTCACTCAGATAAATTTCATGCAACAGTCTGAAAGTTTCAAAACTAAAACAAGCCCTTGAATTTCATGCAATACCTACTTATTCTGAAAGTTACAAAGGTGAAACTTTCACTTAGATAAATTTCATGCAATGTTCTGAAAGTTACCAGTGAAATTATCGTTTAATTCCTGAAAAACACCATAGATTTGACCTGTAACGTAAATATAAAGAAACGTTTCATGAAAGGATCATGGGCAATTTTGTATGGTAATTGGGTGTGGCACCAACAGAATTGGAACCTATATTTTTTTTATTTAATTAATTATAACATCATTTCTTACTATGGCCGCAAATACCTAGCTTACCGGAGAACAAAAATATGGGCACTTGAAAACTATACCATGTCCATAGAAACTTTGGATAATATGTAATAAACTAAAGTATTTTCTTAAAATCGGAGAGTTGATTTGTCGTACAGATATTATACACAATTAATAAGATACATTACATAACAATCGACCCTCGTGTAACTTTTTTCCGTTAAGTTGCTTAATCGAATGTTTTGTTGATGATATAGTTTTATAATCTCTCATTGTAAAACATTCCTACATAGCCATCTATTGAGATAATCTTGTAATCTTGCGAGTAACGTGTTGTTACGATTATTTCTAAATAACTTTGTTTAGACTAGTTCTGCAGAAAAACAAACACCGCAGTATTGTTTTAAATATTTTTCTACATCTAATACCCTAAACCCAGTACTATAATTATCCGTCACAATATTATATTAGCAAAACTTTCTATGGACTATATCATCAACATAATCTTGTTTTCAAGTGCCCATATTTTTATTCACCGGTGAGCTAGGTATTTGCGACCATATTAAGAAATGACGTTTTAACCAATTCCTTTTTAATGATATAGATTTCAATGGGTTAGGGTCGTAAGGACTAGATTGCAAAACGACTATGTAAGCAAAACGTCGTTTTTGCATAACGACCAGCTAAACAAAATGTCTTTTTTGTACTATGCCCTAGTAAGTAAAATCTCTAGGTTGTGAATTCCAATCTATGTATTTTGTAGGTAAAAGGAGGCATTCTACTATTAAGACGATTTACACAATTAGACATTTTTCAACCAAGATCTTATGAAACTAAGTCGTTTTGGTTACATAGTCGTTTTGCAATCTAGTCTTTACGACCCTAACCCATTTCAATTCTGTTGGTGCCACACCCAATTTGCCCATGATCCTTTAAATGATATAAGTAGGTATACTTGTTCAATTACTTTCCGAATAATTTTCACCTAATTATATAATTTAAAAAAGCTGTAATTTTCGCAGTTAAGGAAAGTTATGCAATGTTTCAGAAATAGCACGCCCATCACTAGTCATAACGTTTACATTATAGTACCTTGGCGCTTTAACTTCTTGTTTGAACTGCCACACAAAATTGTCAGAGGAGTTGAAGCGAAAAAGTACAAAAATGTAAGCATTATATGACTTCGACTGCAAGCAACTAAAGTGTACACATATTTACGAACTCGACTGTACCTACTAAAAATGACAGATCTAAAAAGTGTCATATACTTAGTAGGTACAACAAAAACTTGAAAGTATTTTTTTGGGAAATGTATTAGGTACGTTTTGTAAATAGTCTTTGAACAAAAGTTGTTGTTTATGATGTTAATGATTTAACCCTCGGAGGTTATTAGTATTTTACAAATAACCCTGTGTATGAAGGTACTAGGTAGCATTTTTTAAGCTTGTGCCTGTAGTTTCACTCTCCTCAAACATACCAAAATTTAGCTTAACATCGCATTTTGCATATTAAGGGCTTATTTTGTTAGATATTACTGGCCTAATATCTCACCCAGTGTCTCACTACTTTAACCGTAAAAGTATCTTACCAGTATGTTAACCACAAAGGACCGTCTTTTTCACTCCAACGCCAAGTTCTATATATTTTTACCGGGAATCTTGAAATATCGCTAAACATAATAATCACGAAAGTAATTCCGTTTTGCACGTTTTTATATGACCATAAAAATGTCACATAATAATTCTAGCTCCGCATAGACTTCCTGGACATGGTGCTGTCCCAGCCCGACGGGGACGGCAACTGCTTGACAGACTCGATCACCGTGACGGGCGGTAACACGGTCGTGCCTCTCATCTGTGGCGACAACACCGGCCAGACCCTCTTCGTGGACTTCAACGGGGACACGGCGATCACCATCACCATCACGGCCACGCAGGCCACTACCTTCAGCCGGCGCTGGAACCTGCGCCTCACGCAGCTCGGCTGTGACTGCCCGGGAATAGGTCGGTCAAGGGCTAACAATACTACCCCTGATATTTAGCCCGGCTCTCAGATTAATAATAAAAATAAATAATAATAAATATCACACCAATTGACCTAATCCCAAACTAAGCTTCAAGCTTGTAGTATGGGTGCTAGACAACGATATAAATACTTATATAGAGAAATGTATACTTAAATACATAGAAAACATCCATGACTGAGGAACAAATATTAGCGCTCATCACACAAATATCCGCCCTTACCGGGATTTGAACCCAAGACCGCTAGCTTCGTAGGCAGGCTCACTACCTACGGACTAGGCCAGCGCGTCTTTAGTTCATTATTTGTGACTATTTAAATCACTGTACCGTAATCGAGCTTAAAACAGAGAGCTAACAGCTTTTGTATACAGGGTGTCCCAGGAAATGAAATCAAGTGAAAGTCCAGGGGTAGGGGAGAATGGGTAACAGTGGATCACGGGGTACAGTGGATTATTTGCTATAACTTAGCATGTGTTGCGCTTTACGCACACAAACAAACGCGTTGTTACTGCGCGTCCATACGCCTCTCCTCCGTGGTACTCGCCACCGCGGTATCAAAGCGGGTTGACCTGCTGTCATACTCCGGTCACTCAGTAAGACCGAAAGTATATTTTTACGTGATTTAAATTTATTTTTTATTTTTAAGTGACTAAGAAATATAAATATTAGATTTTTGTTTTACTCTTGTTATTTCTTTTTTTTTATATAAACTATGTTGATTCATCTTTGGGATAGGTAGTTTATTTTAAGTTATATTTTTTGTTTCATAACGGTCTGTGGGTCACAGTGGATATTTTCGTTTTGGGTCACAGTGGACTGATGATCCAGTGTGATCCGTGAAGCTAAAATTCATTCTTACTTTTTGCAGCTAAAAATGCCTCGCAATCCGAGTTAGAAAAACCAACATTGGAATTCACACTAGCGAACTGTTTGCTTTTTTTGTTTTTTTTTTTAACTTGCGTTAACAGTGATATTTGTTAAATATTGATGAGATTGTTTCGATTATATAATAAAAGACTATCTATTAGTACAAATAAACAAGTAATTCTATGAAAATTCTTGTCTTATACTATATTTTTTTCTATAGATTCAGTGTGCCCCAGGCCTGGGTCACAGTGGATAATTTTCCGTTTTTTTTAAACTGGCTATATCTTGAAAGTTTATGTGACATTCGCCAATAAATGCATTTTTCTTGGAAGATTAGATACCCATATTATAATTGAATTTCAATGAATAATCATTTAGCCATACATTTTGGAATTGCAGGACTTAGAAAAAAAAGTGATCCACTGTGACCCACTCTCCCCTACAGCACCTCAAGGGACATTTGAATCACCCCCATGTATTTTACGGTGGGCTTTTGCATTAGTTTCTACTAAACTGCGACCACAGAGACAATTTTGCACGAACTGACTACAATAATTATCCATTTCCCCCGCGGAAAAAAAGGTCAAGAGCGGTTCAGGCTATGGAGGCCGATTTAAAAAAACATTTATTTTTTATCCAAACGTACTCGTCCACATGATGCTCAATTCTCAATTTATATAATTAAAAATACATTAATAGTACTTACGTATCGAATTACAATATAATTCACAATGACGACTTCGTACTCAATTCCTTCGTGCGAAGAGGCCTAACCTGTTGGTTTTAATTTTTTTTTTCCGCTTCTCCCAAACGCTCAAGACGAGGAGACCTTGGTGCCAACGCGATAGGGCCACCACAGCTTACCCACTTGTCTTGAAATCGTGCGTCTACTTAAATGTGCTCTAACAATTGTCGCATAATGGCATGGAGCACCATCGTTTTTGAACACACGTGCCTGCGTGTAAGCCCTCTAACTCTCGTAATTCATCAAAATCTTTTCGCAAAAATCTTTAATATGTTTGGCCAAATAACCGGTCCATAAAAAAGAAGTTTTTTTTTTTCATCTTCAAATTGAATCACACACATTTTTCCACTTTGGACGCGTCTCTCGCGCAAACTATACAGTTTAGAAAAAAATTATATTAGAAACCTCAATATAATTTTTAAAGACCTATCCATAGATAGGTACCCCACACGGATGGGTTTGATGGAAAAAAAATAATTGAGTTTCAGTTCTAAGTATGGAGAACCCCAAAAATTTATTGTTTTTTTTCTATTTTTTTATGAAAATCTAAATGCGGTTCACCGAATACATCTACTTACAAAGTTTCCATAGTATAGCTCTTATAGTTACGGAAAAAAGTGGCTGTGACTAGGGCTTGCATTATCCGCCCCATTTTACTATCCGGATAATTCGGATAAAGGATAATACAATATCCGGATATCCAAATAAAACGAATAAAACGGATATCTTTGGTACTTAATATCTAATAAAATACAGAAAAATCGGTGAAATAACAATTAATTTGCTAGAATAAAAAATAACGTTAAATTCCACAAAAATAAGTCTTTTCAGTGACAAATTGAAATAAAGAGAAATTGGTTGAGGTTGTGTCAAATGGAATCTTGTAACCTGTAAATTGTAATTAGTAACTTTATAAAACAGGCCCCAGTTATCACATTTGGATCGATAGACATCACATCAGATATCGCACACTGAAACTAATTTACTATCACAGTAACAACAAAAACTTCTGCTTCCACAATGGTTGACGACACTTTATTTTAAAGGGGTATGTAATTAACGATTTCAATAAAAACAAATGTTACTTATTTTATTGCTACTCGGATGCTGGATGTTTTAGATGTTGCCTTGATGTTTTAGATGCTTTTTGAGATTTTAAAGTTGAACTAATAGGATCAATTTAGTCCAGTTACTTCAACTTTTAAAATAAAATTACAAAGTTGAAATAATTGATATTTTTTTATTCCATTAGTTCAACAGATTGAACTTTCAGTTGGACTTAGTGGTATAGAGGCAAACATACCGGTCAAAAGCATAACGCTCCTTTTTGCTTCGCCGTAGCCGGGTAAAATACCTAACTGTTTCAAGATATTTCCTTGTTTCTCCTATAGTTTCGGATACCTATTCCCATACTGTCCCAGTTAACAAATAATTAATTATAACATATTATCTTTACGGTCTTTGGCGGTATGTTAAATGGCAAGCAAAATCGTGTCATAAGATAATTAACAACACTTTGCCCAGGTGTTCGCTTTATCATACCTGAGTCTTTTATTTGTACCTACGCACAAAATCATAGTTTGAAATTGTGATACCTAAGTATGTGGTCAGGTTTAAGGATGATTGTATCGCAGCTCCCAACGGCTGTCTGCAGTACTACACGGGCACCACCGGCACCATCACCGGGTTCAACTACGGCACGGGCGCCAACCAGGCGCTCAGCGCCTCACTCGTCACGGGCACGCGCCAAATTGCCAACCTGAACTATGGAATCTGCATCAGGATGGAGGCCGGCTTCTGCTCGATACAATATTCCCAGGTAATCTTTCCCATCATTTTAATCCTTAAACATTCATTTTTTTAAGTACATGAATAAATCGAAAACTTTGTTAGTACGTACGCACAGTACCTGAGATGATTTTATTGGTGATTTTTAAGATAAAAAAAAAACACCTCACCAGCTCAAACAAGCACGTTTTGCTGTTTAAAAACAGTGAGCAAAATTCGGTTGCTGCGAGCGTGATGCAATAGTTATTTGTTATACAAGGGGGGAAAGTTGTATTTTACCTGCGAGTGTTCATTTGAAACACGAGCTAGCTAGCTATCACAAAAACGTCTGATTAAGGCTGTATCTGTTCGAACAGAGTGCGACGGACGTGTACTCGTTCACGGTAACGGGCGACGTGGAGGGTGCCGACAACACGGTGCTGGGGACGACAGTGGGCGCCGTCAATGGCGCCGCCTGCACCACCGACTTCGTGGTCATTCCCAACCCAACTGTCGTGGCGACCGGCGTCGCAGTCGGCACTGACCGCTTCTGCGGCATAGGCTTCGTCACCGTTCAAAGTGAGTTACTATAAACGTACCTACCGTATAATTATACTCATTTACATTTACATAAGTAGAGAAAGATAGCTGGTGCAAAGTTCATTTTATAGTCCGGCTTCTATGCTATAGTATGTTCTTATTCTATATGGAATTTTATTTAACTAGCAACTTTTTATCTGCCCCTAATTCATGAATGACGTAAAATGTGACACTAGCTCACGCGTAGCATACGAAACCCACTGTGTGACGCTTACAAAAGCGCGACGCCTACTCAGGGAACGGGAAAACGGTAACACTCAAAAGCATACAATGAGGTATGATTATAGTGCAGACCCTTAAGAAAAACAACAAAAATTTAAAACTAACCAAGTGAGAGTGCACCTGACCGGTTGTTTTTGAAATAATATTGGTATTTAAAACAGTAGGTATAGAAACAAGTAAAACAAAAAGCAAGCTTCGACGACCCAACTCTCTTTGATGCCCGTGTGCCTTCTGCAGCAGCAGGAAGGAGCTGGAACTTTAGGTAACTCAGAAAATCTTTGCTTTGTATTCTATAAGAGCCCACGACACTAAAACTAGTTCGATAAGACTACCAGAAGAGATAATTGTAGGTACATAATTAGTCACGTCATTAATGGGGAACGCGAAATGGCGATGATGCAATGCAAAAATCCTAGCCCGCGGTTTTTTTTTTTACGAGAATTTCTTAGTTCTATTTCTTCTAGTACGATAAGACTCCCAAGTTTCGTTTGTTCCTCGGAACAGGGGAGGGGTAGGACTATACGATAATGCAGTGCTGCAAGCCCCTCTGATTGGTTTTATCAGTGGCAGCAGCATGATAAGTGACGCCTCGTACTTAGGTATCTAGTATGATCGATCTCCTGAAAAAACCGAAGCTCATCTGAAAGGTCATCAATTTTTGTTTAAGAAAAGCCATTGCTGCATTTCTTAATCCGTCACGCCAATTAGTCTACAGAAGGGCACATGAAAGTATGGATACACACATACGTACAGGATGGGCTGATTAAAATAGGACAGGGTTGTCACTGTCTCGAGCATAAATAAAAGTTTTAAAATAAAACAATCCTCATTGACATATCCCTTAGTAACATTATGATATATTTAAAAAAAAAATTGTTTCAGCTGGTGCAAAGCCGTTCGTGCTGTACGTAGTAACGAATGGCAACGAAGGGGCTACGGCCACCACTCCGCCAGACGTCGCCAACAGAGGGTTCTCCCTCTCGTACACACAGGTCGCCTGTTAACCTTCATGTAATCGAACCTACTAATCATAACTCATAACATTCTTGCAGTTTTAATATGTAACTAAACCCCCTTGCAAAGAAAACGGGCACTTTTGTTTTTTACCCGACTGCGTCAGAAGGAGAGTTATGTTTTTTCAAGTACTTTAAATATACTAAAACTAAATAAGATTTCATGATACAAAATAAAGAAAGTAGGTATTGTTTACGAAGAAAAATATAAAATTTAATTTAGTTACAGTACCTATTATGTTTAAACTACTTGAAAAAATCGAAAGTGCCCGTATTTTTCCAAGGGGATTTATATGTAGCAAACAAGAGACATTCAATCGATCAAAACAGGCAGATGATAAACTGTGTTCATAGGTACATAGGTCTTATCTGGACGGCTAGCACAAGTTGCCCACGACTATTTTGTCACTTAGAAGTTCCTTTCTTACTAATCTGTAACCATAAAGACGCATTGAGCAACAAACAAGAAAATAAAACATGTGCTCTTAGCGTTGAACAATTTTCGAAACAAAAAACAGCCGCTTTAAAACAGCAGACAGTTTTCTATTTAAAAGTTAAATTGCAGCAACGTGTAACGAAATAATTTTCAAATGTTATCTCGTGCGGCGTGACAAGCTAAGATCAACATTACAGTATTGCATAGTAGGTACATTAATAATTAAGTTTGGAAGCAATTACTTTAACAAGACTTCATATGATACTTGAAAGGTAAACTTGAAAATGTTAATTTAGTTATTTATTTTACTGTTTTCCTTTCGAATATTTACTTATATTTATCGGATAAGCAAATAGCAAATAAAATAAAAAATAAAATAGTGTTGAAAACTATATTGTTTTATTATAAAATAAACGACAAAATTACTCTATACTAGGTACTCTATAATGAATGACTATTAATGTAAAAAAATATGTAACAAACTTATTTATGTACTTTTGTAATAGGTTTAATGATAGACTGACTGTAATTATTACAACTGATACTATTTGAACTAATTTACGGAGTAAGTATTCTAAAAACATATTGCCACAGCCTAAACAAATAATTTTACAAAAGCAAACGCATTTATCACGCTACAAACTGCAACGCTTGCCCTTAAATCCTGAGGTGCACTAACATCCTATAATACAAATAAGCGGGGCTAAAATAGTAAACAATAAACTGATGTACTTTTTCAAAGAGTACTAAATATAGCTAAGGAATTTATGAAATACAATTAAAATCGACTAGTGTATCGGCTGCTGACAGTTTCCACGTAGCAATTATGGACCGCAGCCTGGCGGCACTTTAATCTAGGTTAGAATCACTAAATCGCTTTGACAAGCTAAAAAAGGTGAATCAGCAATTATATTTAGAGGAGCGTATAATGCACACACTCAATAAATAACTTAGTAACATTTATGCCACCTTTACAATCTTCACACCTGTGCTGCTACAACTTTTGCTTGTCTCCTTTCTAACATCTGTTTAATATCATCATACCAAACTCCTATATCTGTATTGCTCTTAAGGTCTTGGAAGGCTTGGCAACCTTCGATACTGCTTAAAACGCCGTACACAGCAATATCCGCCAGATTGGGTTGCCCACCGCCTAAAAATTTGGTCCCTTTCTTTTTGAGAGCAGCCATCCATTTGTTAGCAGCATCATACAGTGATTGGCGTACATCTTCCTTCAAGTGATGTCTGTAAAAACAATACTTGAATTTAGTCTTGAGTGATGACTTATGGAATAGAGACGTGGTCCTTTACAATAGGTCTCATAAGAAAGCTCTAGGTCACTCAAGGGGAAATGGAAAGGGCTATGCTCGGCGTATCTCTGCGAGATCGAATCAGAAATGAAGAAACCCGATATCGCACGAAGGCCTGATATCGCATATGCGGTGAGTTATATCAGTCAGTTCAATGCATATTTTGCAAAGGAACATTGGAAGGCAGCCAAAGAATTTTGCAATGCCTTAAAGGTACTTTGAACTATTCCCTGATTGACAGGAAAAATGATGAACCCTTAAGAGGATATGCGGATGCCGACTGGGCAAATTGTCCTTTAGATATGAAGTCTTACACAGCCTTCGTTTTTAATTTAGCTGGAGGTCCAGTGGCGTGTGAGTCGAAGAAACAACCCACCGTAGCTCTTTCGTCAACAGGGGGCTTAATGTGGCTGCGTTTTTAGCGTGAAAAAATGTAAATAAAACGTCCGTCACTTTACGAGAGTGACGGATGCTTTATCCACATTTTGTCGCGCAATAAACGCAAC
Organism: Acleris cristana; assembly: GCA_948252455.1. Taxonomy (NCBI): domain Eukaryota; kingdom Metazoa; phylum Arthropoda; class Insecta; order Lepidoptera; family Tortricidae; genus Acleris; species Acleris cristana. The sequence continues at coordinate 45,127,826 of OX411772.1, forward strand.
CATACTGGGCCCGTAGAAGCTGAGAATATGGCACTCGCGACAGCTAAAAAGGAAGTGTAAGTAACACCAATTCATATCGGAAATTACTGGTAAGTCAAATTTTGTCAAGTTAATATCAGACAGCCAGAGTGCCATTTGATTAGCCTAGTACACAATGCCGTGCCCCATAACAGGTCTAAGCACATGGATAGCCGATATCATTTTATTCGCGACAAATTATCTAATAATCAGACATAGGAATCCAGGGGGCAAAATTTTATGTCAGGTAGAAAGTTCCTATATCGATAAACTCAATTATCGATGCTTTGTTCTATATATACTAGTGATCACTCCAAGTTTTGTTTGTAATTTATTTAATTTTATTTAAGTGTAACGTAACTCTCTTCTTTTTTTTTCGAAACGTTTGTTGAAACTTTACTCATCATGTTTTTATTTTTCATTACTATTGTTAAAATAAACGATCATAATTTGTTCGAAATTTTCGGGCGTGTTGAACGTCTCCGTCTTGGCTGATAAATCCATTAAACTAAATGACTTTTCAATTTATGTGGAGTACAGGGGCTTTTTTTTAAAATAAATTTGCTGTGTGAACTTCATACTTGTCTTCAGACCAATAATTACAAAAACAGCATCGATAATTGAGTTTATCTATATTGGAACTCCCTACATGTCATAAAATTTTGCCCCCTGGATTCCTATGTCTGCTAATAACATTATCTCCTTGACGCCTTGTTAGCAAAAATGGAGCTGAGAGACATCTTCATACAAAACGCCCCACCATACCATTACACTCGCTGGATGATGGGAACGCGATACACTTCGTGCTGGAGCTGAAACATCTTTGCTACTTTTGGCATAAACTGTATTGTTTTGTCAGATGAACTTTTCTTCGAACGCGAAGATTTTTTCATCGGTGAAGAGTAATTTTTCGCATCGTGCAAAAAAAATACCCTTCAAAGTTATATACTTCTCATCGAAGATACACTTTCTTCGGTATTTTTTTTTAAATATGAGTTTTACCCGATATAACAAAACACGTGCTCATTATTTTATTCATGTTCTTAAACATATAATAAAAAAAAGGAGGAAAATAGCATTTTTATTTTTTTTAACTCTTTATGGAAGTTAGAGGGTGTAGTCACTTTTCAGTACTTTGGAGGTCAAATTCTCCCAACAGGTTGAGATTGGGCCGCTAAAAAAAAGTGTCTGTTACTTTAGACTACTCTCTAACATATATCAAAATAAACCAAATCGGAGCCGGACAGTTGGGGTACCTTTCCCGGGCGTCTTCCTCGAAACGCGATCGGAGTAAGTAAGTATGCTGCGACACGCGATCCGCTCCGTTCGCTTGCGATCCGATCCGTTCGCTTGTCGTCGTGTGCGATTGGAACCTTTCGGCCGTGACCGGGCGAGCCCACTCATTCTCGAAAGTGCACTCAAACACGTGGTAGGAACGAAACTATTTGACTGGGTGCGGGTACGTTCGCAAGGCACCGTACGGTGCCGATCGTGTCCGTCGACATCCTGTCGACCGCGAACGGCTGTAACCGCCCGATCGTATGCGTCGACATGCTGACGGACACGATCGGTTGTCGCCGCATCCGTTCCTATTCTTTTCTTTCCGATCCGTTGCGGGCCGTTTGGTGGAAATAAACCTTTTAAAAACGCGGTTAATGATATCTCACCTAGATTTCAGTCGCTTAGCTATAACCCACATAGCTGCAGCTCCTCCATAAACCATTAAAGCACATTCCCAGCCAGGAAAGGACTCCTGCCATCCGCCAACTTTTTCAAACCATTTGAAAGTATCTAAAGCTTCACCAGCAGTTCTATATACATTTGGAGATAATGTGTGCACCAAGACTTTATCGGCCCACTGACGCCACTCCCTTTCTTCCCTGAAAATAGAAAAAAAACAAACATTTTCCACATTTCCACCACAGGCCATCATATCTTACAATAAAAACCCAAAACGCGATGTAAAGCTGAAGTTTTGGTATGTTATGTGGACCCCTTAGGGTAAAGTCCTCTGTTCTCTGTCATTTGCTCTCGGGGCAGGTCAAGCCAAAATGTCCCCACAAATGAAATAGGCGAACGAAGTCAAATTGATGTATGTATTGAGAAGGACGTTTTGTCTTACTAAACAAGAGCTCTCTCGACACGATGCTCAGCCGGAATCCTCAAATAAAAAGGAAGTATTTTTTTTGTAAAATTCAAATTATTTTCTGTAAGACAAATGTTTTTTTTTATCCCTGTTTCTTTCACGTTATATTAATACTTCCTTTATTGTTATTATTATTCTTTTACGATTACAGGAGAACTATAAGATTTACTGACTCCGTTTTGCGCTTAAATGAATTCTATTATTGTAATTATTATTCTTTTACGATTACAGGAGAACTATAAGATTTATTAACTCCGTTTTGCGCTTAAATGAAAGGTATTTAAATGTGCTAAAGCTTCATTTTTTACCACTTTTCTTTTAGAATTTTAGCGGTTGTGCCGATATTTGGCTGAAAACAAAAGCAAAACCTTAAATCTAATTATTTTTGAAAATAATGTCAACTTTCAAAGTAGCATATTTAAAATTATTAGACGTACGGAGCTGTAAGTGGGCTTTGACTCAAATTTAATATATACCTTCAAAATAAAAACAACAACTAATGTCAAAAACCCATAGTTTATGAACTAAACTAAAAAAACGGAAAAGTACAAATTTTTTGCAGTTATTCACGTAGTACTTACCTATCGCGCAAGTAAGTACAGTACGATTATTTCCACTTTCACACTCAGGACATCTCGGTTTTAATCGTAAAGGTTCGTGTTTTCACATAGAGTATATAAATTCTTAGAATTTACTCACATAAAATATTTTAACCTATTTAGTATATGTATATTATATATATAAAACACAGTCGGGTTAGTTACACCATTTGTAACTCAAGAATTGCTGGACCGATTTTTATGATCTTTAACTATGACTATTTAGTCAGAGTCAGATCACTAATTCTTTAAAGTTCAATACTCTTTTTTAACAAAACTTAGCCAAAGTTACAGCAGCTAGAAAATCTTTTGTCCTTATTTGAAACGAAAGTTACCATTATATATTCATTTTTTAAATTAATTATATTATATTAAAGTTAGCTGAATAATTCTTCTGCATATTTTAAATAATGTTAGGGCGAGTGATATTACGTTATTAATTTGTGAACTTTAAATACCACACCCAAATGTATCATGTCACCTAAGTTTTAAAACTTTATTAATTTGTTTGATTTTCCCATACATTGAATACATAGAATTACTGTATTATAGCTAACAATACCGCACAAGTCAAAATTAGCTGAATTATAATATTGAACTTTGTTTTACATTAAATAAATCTCTTTCTCTTCTCTTCTCTTTAATTATCACGCGATCCATCATTGACTTGCGGTATTGTTAGCTAAGCGACGATTAAGAGTATTAAAATAGTAAGTACTTGGCTGTCTATCGCTTTCACGCTCTCACTGGCATAACAAATATAGGTACTGACTGACAGATGCCAAAAGAGTGTGAGACAGCGATAGACAGCCGGTAACTGTAAATATTACGTTTTACTGTACAAAGACCTATTTGGGCTAAACTGGCATCTTGCTAAGATGACAGTTGGGGATTAAGTCGGAATTCACCTTTATGATGATTGTATTCCTTTACTGTTAAAAATAAAATATCAAGTTATAATTTCCCAAAAGAAGCAGCAGAGGAACTGAATCTTTTAACCCTTTAATCGATAGCCCTTTAAATATATTGCTGTCTTGTAACTGGAAAGTATAAAAAAAAGTTTTATCTTTCTCAAAAATCACAAAAAAAATCATTTGTTTCCGATTTATCAAAGTTTTCGTTTTATTCTTATAAACAAATGTTGATTTAAGGGTTAATAAGTAATACTTACGCTTCTGCTGTTCTTGCTTGTTTGTCAACCACCACAGCATTGTGCATTATAAAGTATTTGTTAGTTACATCTGTCACTTCCTTGCCTTCATCATTATTAAACTTTGTTATAGGATAAAATTTTGCAACATCTTGAAGTTGAAGACTCTTATCATTTGAAAAAGTTTCAAGAATAGAAATTATTGCTGAACTATCCATGAGTTGCTGTAAAAAGTTAGAAAAATCTTTTTCAATCAATCATTGTCCTTGTTTTAATTATTATTATTTATTACTTTGTTACATTATAATGTACTATGAGGTATCATTGTATTTAATGATTGAAAAAATGACCGTTTACTGGAGTTTTCTTGCGAAAGAAGAAGCACCCTTCTCAACAATGATGGTCTTGTCCAAAGCGCAAGTAGATTCACCTTATATTACCGACATGTAAAAGAGCCCTTATGTGGCTAATTTACTGAATAAATATTTTACTTACAATAAATAAATAATGTCAAAAAGATAACATTTTTACCTGATAACCCCCATCAACCTTAGCCAGCAATATAGGGACTTTTTTGTACCCAGACCATTTGATGGCTTGACGGAGCACCGCATCCACCTCAACAACTTCATAGCTGAAGCCGCGCGCATCCAAATAGGCGCGCACCTTGCAGCAGAAAGGGCAGGTGCGATATTGAAACAATACTAGCTGCAAGTTACTTGCGTCCGACTCGTTAATTACCTGTAAATATCACGCAGCACAGATATTATTCTTCTATTACATACACAATACCTACATAGTAGGGATTGCAAACCGATTAACCGATTTTAATCAAAAATGTATGCAAAAAAATCCGTTGAAATACGTAAATAACCGAACCGATTAAGCGGTTAATATAAATTATGTGAAAAAAGGTTCATTTGTTATTTTTTTGTTAGAAAGACGACACAAATTAAACGAAGTACATATTTAAAAATATGCTAACATCGCAATTATCAATTAAAAAACTTTTAGTGAGCTGTAAAATTAATGAGATTTTCACAAATAGAGCAGGCTCCGATGGGATGTTCGTTTGCAAAAATCGCGGACCGCGAAATGTTTGGTGATTGGTCTAGCTGAGACCCTCGACTATATAAAAAGCCATGTTGCCTCGTGCGCGCACAGTCCTTTGTCATTCAGTCAACCCCCCTCCGCCCTTTTACCGCTGCTCTAGTCTCGCTACGCGCGCTTTTCTTGTTGTGGCGGTGAACAATTGTCTCATGACACGACTGGCATGCCTTACGCCATAGAAAATGATGTCACGCCCATTGCGCCATCAGCCATGTGTATAAAAAAGTATATTTTAATTGGTTTTATGAACGATTTAAACTTAAGTTGTTTTAATGGGATTTGAGTGGCTAATCTACGTGTTTTCCTTGAAATGGATGGTGGGTGAAAATCAGATTTGGTATTTTTCACTCGTCCACCTATGTTAATTTCGTATATAATAAACTATTGCGGTCAAGTTTTTTTTTGGTTGAAGTTCATTCTAAAAACCAGTATTGACATTAATAAAAATGACAGTTTTTCAAATATAAAGATATTTATAAAAAATATCAAAGGTATCAAAATCTAAGCTCTTTGGCGCGTCCTTCACTGTGTTCTGTTTTTGAAACGCCTAATTTTTTGTTTCCAAAATTAACCTTTTTTTTTTATCATATAATCAAAAGTTATTGTTGGTGGACAATAACTACCCCCCCGCCCCCGCTCCGTTTCGTTGAGATCTAACGCCCGAAAAGTGCAGACCTGAGCAAAGTTCAACGTGCTTCGAAATAATATATTTTTTATCGGTCTGCGCGGGTTTTTTACCGGTGGGTACCTAATTTCTTCGGTAGTCGATTTTATACTTAAATACTTAAATGGAGCCCTGTACTCATTTGTAAGCAGAAGGGGCGTTTCACAAAAAGCCGGACTGGCTGTTCACAATGGAGTGCTGGCCCCTACTCTGATGGATGGTAGTGAATGTTGAGTGTGGCAGGACAAGCATGAAAGTCGTATAAATGCAGTTGAAATGCGCTCTTTGCGTAGTATCATAGTATGTGTGGTGTGAAATTTACTGAAAGAGTAAGGAATGAAGAAGTCAGAGAGAAATGTGAACTAAAAGAAGATGTAGTGACTAAGATTGAAAAGGGCATGCTTCGATGGTTCGGTCATTTGGAAAGGATGGATGAAAGAAGATTGACGAAAGAGATATACAGAGCGAAAGTGAGTGGAAGGGTCGGAAGGGGCCGCCCTAGGCGTACTTTTTCGAATCAAATCGGAGAAATACTGGAAAAGGGCCGAATTTTAAGTACCCTAAACCGACGTGCGTGACTCGATATATGAATGTGGAAGAAGTGAAAGAGATTTGTCAAGATCGTAGCAGATGGAAACAAGTGGTCTCTGCCTACCCCTCTGGGAAACAGGCGTGATTAATGTATGTATGTATGTATACAGGTTGTAAGCTATATACCTATATAAAAGGCAAACCTGACTGACTTATATATCAACGCACAGCCGAAACTACTGTACTTAGAAACTTGAAATTTGGTACAGGGGTTCCTTTCATTAAGTAAGTGAGCACTAAGAAAGGATTTTCCGAAAATCGACCCCCAACGGGAAGAAATGGGGGCAGTAGCGGGAAACTAATTCTACGCGTACGAATTCGCGGGCGTCCTCTAGTTTTTTATAATATATATTATTATTTATATAATATAATTTTAGTGAGCTTTTATTAAATTTGTTTTGTATTTTAGGGTGCATTTTGTAGTGTAGGGAGAAATATGCAGAACGAATGCGCTAAGAAAAAATCCGGAATGATCCGGTACGTTATGCAGAATTTAAGGAAAAGCAACGGCTAAGCTACCACAAAAGAAAAACGGATTTCATCATATAATGTAAAAGAAGACTGGTATTTAGTACGTAATAGAGATTAAAACAAATAAATTGTTAAATAATTTAATACAAGCGAGATTGAATGAAGAAAAAATTGTCGTATCTCATTTTTGATAAAAACTTTGATCGAAATACATGCCGTTTTATTTAATCATAACTGATTTATATTAAATAAATAAACAAAATTGAATTAAACTTATACATACATAATTTTTATGGTGCAATATTTTAATATCTTTGGCGCAAGTTTTGCATTTTTCTAATTTCTTTGGCAATGCAATTTTCAAAATGCTAAAACTTAAAAACTCCTAATGTTATTTAAGGCAGGATAACATATTTATACATGGAATTAAGTTGTTTACAAGGTATGTTATCTCAATTATTGAAGATATGGAAGAAAAAAGCGCCATACATATTAGAAAATTTCAGACGAAAGGTGATATTCACCCTGGTAAGTGATTCAGATGATCTTCGACATAAATTAATGTGCGAAAACATAGGCTTTGACATAAATTTGACAAGAACAATATGTACCTCTGATGCGTTGCATTTACACTGTATAAGAGCATCAGCTAAGTTTATCTGTGGAAATGCTCTTCAGAACTGATATTTGAGCACATTGATTTCCTTCAATTTCGTTACGAGCCCAAAAGAACTTGGTTGGTTGATTGGTCACCCAAAGCAAATGACGAAAAAATCTTTACCCACTATTTAATTAAAAAAAATGTGTAAATGTCGAACTAAATTTTGAACAAAGTCGTGTAGGTACCTGCAAAAAAGCAGCAATGAAATGTATACATATATTCTCGTGTAAATGTGTAAACACTGATTGAAAAAACTTGTAACAAATTCAAACTGTTTCTTGCATGTATAAGCATTATATTTCATTGAGTGAATTAGGGAATGCTCTACGCTCTACAAAAACAAACCTAACCGATTGAAGGTCTCTTTCTAATACACAGTTATATTTTTGGCGCTAGCTCGTGTACCTTTCGCACTTGATGTAAATAAACAAGTACCTGAAGTGTGCGTTTGTTGGCTAGTGGATACATAAGCACAAGTTATTTTGCTGACTATTTGTTATTAAATTAACTTTTTACATGAGTGAGATTTTTGGACTTGGATTGATTGCTTACAAGTTCATATATATTATGGGTAATTTAAGTTATAATACTCTCTTAATATTGGTATTTTTTATTATAATACTATCAACTAAAAAATATCTCCTTTATTCATGCCAATTACAAAGATTAATCCGCAGCTAGTTTCCTCAAAAATGTATAAAGAATTATAAGCAACATGCTTTGTCAAAGAGTTTACAATAGTTAATCAGCAACAAGCTTCCTCAACAGTAGCTAAATATGTACTGTATATATTAATTAAGCAACTATTTTAACACTCATTGCATATTAAAACATTTTATTGAGTTGAGTTTCTTTACTGGATTAATTTTTTTTTTACTTAGACTATGAGAATCTCACTATATTTTGCTTTTCAATATTTTTTTACATAATTTGGATGTTTAATATAATATGGAGAATATTAAAGAGTCTAAAAGCAGCAAGAGTAGTGTTTGGTAATCACTGGAGGTAATCACTCATTAGACCGTTTTCATAACATAAATATGTCTGTTTTATTTACACGTCTTTATTCACAAGTTTTCACATTAAATAACCAAAAGGAAACTACACTTTTTAAGAAAAATAACTAAATTATTAACCGTTTATTAATTGGTTAACAGATTAATTTCGTCTTAACCGTGAAATTAACTGTTGCTACAATTAATCGGTTAATTGCATTCCCTACTACATAGTTATTTGCACAAAGTGCTTATTATAAATGATAAACTTATTAAATTGGTATTAGTTACTCTGTACTGAGGCTGATATGCTGGCGCTTCCTGGAGGATTGTATATTCTTGATTTCCCATGATGCCCGTTGGCTTCTTTACATTGATCTTATAGTGCGTATAACCTCCATAACCAGCGCCAACCAAAACGCCAACACTCGCACTGATCAGGCTTAGCTTTACCGTCGACCTTGGAAGCCGGCCTTTGGTGGAATAATATATTTTAGCTAAATTGGCTTTCTCTTTCAGAGAGGGAAGCACTATCTTACGAAATATAGTAAAGGTGGGCCGCCACATTTTAGATTAATTTATCTACTCATAAATATTTCACCCTTTACGCAAAAACCTTGGCAGTAACACGCGAAAATCTAAACTTAAATTGATTTTATATCTGTCAGTTCTATTTTGACTTTTGTGTGATTTTTCCTTCTAATTCAAGTATTTATAACCGACTGTCTATGGTATAATCACAGATAACGTATCCAGCGTATCCTTTAATTTTTCGAACTATATCGCGAAAAAAACGGTGAATAAAAGCTCGCGGTCGGCCCCGTAGTTGCCCCATTAAAAAATAAGGGTTCCTTTTGTACCATTTTGGTACGGAACCCTAAAAACCTACCTAAAATATGTAGGTATGAGTGTATTCCATGTGTTTTCAGTGTTGAGTTGAGTGTATCTGTTATAAAATATAACCAACTGATCCATAGTTCCTTGTCCTTCCCGTTTATTAATTGTAAAATATTCCGCGTTAGTTTCCCTAATTTTTGATTTTTTTTAAAATACTGCCGAATAATATTTGACTAATGGCTAAGCATTCGTGCGGATCCAGAAACAAAAAAAAAACTGTATTGTAACATTTATAACACCATAGACAAAAAATGTGTATTCTATAGACACAATATTAGAGTCCAGGCTAGTCTAGTCTTTCCAGTCTTTCTTTTTCTTGCGTTGGTCGTTCGTGGTAAATTGTTGAAGTTAACTGAATCTGGCATATTTATGTGCTGTTGCTGGTTGTTATATTTACATGAGCACGAACTGTGGCTTACTACTTTCATGTAATTATTAAAGTAGTTTCTCGTTTTCTACAGAAGTTTTTTCGGCACCTGTGAGGTACACTTGTTAATTGGCGGAGTTTTCGAATATTTTTAGTAGTTAGTGCTTCGTGGCAATGCTTGTAATGTTTTGTGTGTAGGAAAGTGGTTATGCGCAAAGTATGCCGTTGACGTCGCGGACGCGGGGCTCCGGGCGCGGCCCGGATGGGGCACTCCGACCTCCGGTCATAGCTCCTATGTCAGAACGGCAGCAGCTGGCCTTGGTAATGCAGATATCTTCACAGGATGCACCACCAGGTTCGCCAACTTACTTTTTAATGGTAAATACTTTGCAAGTGGTCTTGTGTGATTTCCCGCCCTTTTTGTATTTAGCTGCTCCAACCACTGCTGAAGAAAGAAAGCGCACAAGACAGCAGCGTAACGAACGAGGCGAGACGCCACTGCATGTGGCTGCCATACGGGGAGATCATGATCAAGTTAAAAAGCTCCTTGATCAAGGGCAAGATCCTGATGTTCCGGACTTTGCCGGTATGTTCTAGGTCACTGTACAGCTAGCATGCTCAAACCAGCATTTTATTAGAATTTAAATGATTTTTGTTGATTTTGCATTATACAGATCTGCAGGCTCTTTGCTCAGATATGGGATATTTGAAAAGACCATTTTGATTTGGCCAAATATGTGACAAAAGGCTCCTTGACTTTGACAAGGTATAGGTTTTATAATTATAGTGTAGAATTTTAACTAAACAGGTTAACTGGTTACAGTTAAAGGGTTTTATATTAAGCTAGGTGGAGCCCGGAGTAATTATTGTCCATACAATTTTACCAACACAATATACTGCCAAATCGATCAAGCTGTTCTCAAGTGATGCTCTGTCATACATGGGGCAATTGATTTTTATTATATCGTAATCATATAGATATATAGATTTATACAAACACTCAGCTGACTTTATAAAGCCAAAATTACCATACATTACTATTAAATATTGTATAAAGTATTTTGCTCTGATTAGACAGTTTCTGGTGTAGGGTAGGTTTCATTAGCAAGCATAATGTAGGTTTCCAAGTGCTAGGTTTAATGTATGTTGGTATGGTGGCTTTCTTCAAATTCTGTAGCTCTGCCTACCCCATTCTGGGATTACAGGCGTGAAGGTATGTATGTATATTTAGTTGAAATACATATAGTCACTAATTTTAGGAACGGATAAAACAATAGAGCTAGGATGGGTCTAAACTAAAGGTTTACAGTATGTCTTAAAATTTGTATTCTGTTTTAGTTGTGATTTGTAAAATGTATTTTGCAATACTCTTATTGTAATCAACTAAATATAGGTAGTTTTTTGATCCATAAACATAACAGGTTACTAAGATTTGATTAGTTTTTAAACATGTATGAGAAATTTCACCCAAGAATGTCAGGATTACTGTAGGAGTGAAACTACAGTATTCTTTTCTACTGGGTAAAAACCATATCTTCTTTATCGTGTTATGGTATTGCTTTTAACTTTGCCACAATTACTGTCTAGTAAATAAGAGCTATCGTAATGTTGACAATATGATAACACGTCAAAAGCAATATGTTTATACCGCGTTGAATAGAGGCTCTGGATGGACATCACCATGCCTGACTTGAGATTCGAGTTACCATGACAATGATAAGCATTTATATATAGTACTGTTGAGCATTTCATTTGTCACTGCTGAATGAAAACTACTATTTTTATTTTAATGGCTTTCACTCCTTGCCGTATTGGCAAGGTGTATTAAGTAGATATGCTATTATCGAGGTGAAGACATTACACACATGAGGTGAATATTCAGTAAACAATTTCAATCTTATGTGCGTATTATCTTACAGCAAATAACATACGTTACAGACGCCATCGACAAAAACAGGACATTTTTACAGTTTAAAAATAGCGGGAAAATAGATGGATGACAGAAGGTTATTTGTACCAACATATCCTTGGGAAGAAAATATATATATTATAAATAAATAATAGCCAAATGTAATGTTACTGTATAGAAGTTAGGGTTCAATATGATAAACCATAATATACTTAAATTATACTTAAGGGTATCGGTAAGGGTCTATAACAGAAATAATTGATGAAAAGTTGATGGGCAGGGGAACATTTTAGAGTAATATATCATTAGTTCAGTCACCAGCAATAATATATTATCCAACATTAGGTGCAAAAATATCTGACTCACTCTTATACCAGTAGTATTAAAGACGTGTCAGATATTTTTGAGCTCGATGTTGGATAATATATTATTGCTGGTGACTGAACAAATAACATGGCACCCAAATGTAATGTTTTTCTCATGCATGATTAAAATAACTGAAAGTATTACAAGTACATAGAACAGCATAAAGACATTAATGAAACAAATTGCTGATGCATAGTAGAAAATTAAAAATTTTTAGGTGTTATAGGTATGAGATGGCTTTGTAATATCAATATCAATAACATGAAATTAAAAAATCGACCTATTCTTGCATAAATGTAAATAAACTGAGCCTCTAGCCATCTATGCAACACAGTAAAAACCTAATCGTTTTTGACCTGGTATTGTATGGGCATCTTTTTGATAGCTCTTATTTTCTTAATAGTAATGGCGGTGGAGTAAACAACAATACCATAACAAGTCAAATAAGATTTGGATTTTACTGTCTATAATAGAGGAGAGGCGCAGGACTATTCCCAGTGGTCGTACTCTTCTATTGGACACAGCTGTGTTAAATTTTTGTTAGGTAGCTGTACTCGTAAATACGCGAAAAAATTAACACGAATATATCTACATTAGTAAAATTGCTTGGACTTCCGGGTACTATACTATTAAACGAGAAATGTCTATTTAATCACGTTCGCGACAACGGCTGTAAGGATTGCGATGAAATTTGCTAGGGGTTCATAGGGGCCAAAAAATGGATCTGTCATGTTGTCATCTTCGGGAAAAATCGTTTTCAACCCGAACTACTGAAGATGCTAGAGCGAGGTACTAAACTATAGTACATTACTTAACAAGGGCTGTAAAAGAAAGAAAGCCCAAAATCGCAGGTATTTGAGACCCGAGCCGTAGGCGAGGGTTGTAAATATGCCATAGAGGGCTGAAAAAAATACTAGGAAATTAAGTAAAGCCAGGAAAACTATGTAAAACGATACACCATTTATTTTAGAGTGACAATGACATAGAAAATAGAATTTCATAAAAATACAAGTTTAAACGTAAGTCACTGTCTTTACAACAAAGAGTTTGTAACATCCTCCCACTCTTGGGGCGGAGCCCCGAAACCACTGCTCATCATCACAGCACTTCGCTAGGTTGCACTTCCAGCGGGTACAGACGTTGGTAAGCTCGAGTGTACTCGCCGTCTGCTGTGCGAACTTTTGCTACTCTTGCATTGCCATCTTTGCCGGTATACATTTTTAAAATTACTCCTAAAGGCCACTTAATACGCTTTGCATCAGTTTCTACTAATACGACATCGCCTACCTTTAAATGAGAGTCCCTCTCCTTGCCCTTCTGTATGAGCATTCCCAAGTACTCATTTCTAAAACGCTCGCGTAGACCGTCTCTCAGCTTATGCAGATACCTAAGTCGCCTATTCAGTGAATTATGATCGAGCTGGTCTAAGTCTGGAGTTTCACTGGCTGGAAGCCCTTGCAAGAAGCAAGCCGGCGTGAGTGGTTTTAAATTATCCGTGTCACCTGCGATGTAGGTTAGAGGACGTGAATTCATAAGTGCTTCACAGTCACAGAGAATTGTTAGGAGTTCTTCGTAACTAACTGTTTTCTGTCCCAAGTTTCGTCGAAGAAGTTCCTTCAGAGACCTTATTAAACGCTCCCACCATCCACCCCACCAGGGAGCGGCTGGCGGATTGAATTTCCAGTGTAGTCTTCGAACGCTGGAGTAGGCTGCTATTTCATTCCAATTTAAAGTCTTCAACAGGTTATCAGCGCCGTGGAAGTTAGTGCCGTTATCCGTGTAGATGATGTTGACTCTTCCACGTCTGGCGAGAAATCTTCGAAGAGCCATGAGGAAAGCTTCTGTCGACAACGATTTAGTCAATTCAAGATGTACAGCACGGTATACTGCACACGTAAATAGAACTATCCACACTTTCCCTCCCGACCGAAGAAAAAGAGGACCGGCCAAGTCGATACCTGTCACTTCAAAGGCGGCAGCCGGTTTTACTCTGTCACGAGGCAACGGCGGTATTGGTGCGTCAGCATGCTTTACTGATTGACGCCTGCAGGGTACGCATTTTGAAACGGTTGAACTGATAAGTCTTCTGACACCAGTAATCCAATAATTTTCCCTGAGCGCACACATTAGCGTTCCAGAGCCGGCGTGGTTCAGCAGACAGTGTTTAGTGGCGACTAACCTTTCGATGATAAGATGCTTCCCAGGTAAATAAATGGGACAGACGAAGTCAGCGGGTTCATCGCTTAGAAGCAGTTTAGTGTGAATCCTCAGGATACCTTCTTCATCCCTAAATATCTTTAAATCCTTTGATTTTCTTTTATAGACATCCGTCATCATTTCATCCTGAACCAGTTTCAAGATTCTCTTTTCAGCGCTCTGAAACTCTGCACAACTCAGTTCACCTTCTTGTTTATTATTCGTATTCTTGCAGTTGTATACAAATCTCATCATCCATCCAACCATTCTTACTATCTTAGTGTATTTCGAGAAGTAGGTAAGTTTAAATAGAAACGTACTCATATCTGTAGTATTGTTAACAAGTACTATTTGTCTCTTTTCTTTGTTAACTTCTTGTTCTCTAACTTCAAATTGAGACTTAGGCCATTCACTTTGTTTTGCTTTTAGCCATACAGGTCCCTCCCACCATTTACTCTTAAGCAGGTGTTTGGCGTTGCAGCCCCTTGATGGTAAATCAGCAGGATTCATTGTACCTGGTAAGTGATGCCAATCTTCCACTTTGGTATGTTGTCTTATTTCTTTCACTCTGTTTTTCACAAATATGTTCCAGTCTCCCTCAGTAGTTATCCATGTAAAGGCAACGCTAGCATCCGTCCAGAAGAAAACCTGGCAGTTAGACATATCCAAGGCTTCTTTGACTTGGGTGTAGAGGCGTGTCGCTATTAATGTTGCCATCAGTTCTAGGCGTGGTATGCTGACTTCACGCACTGGTGCGACTCGAGACTTCGCTTGAACCAATTGCACAGTAACTTCCCCTTGATGTTCACTTCTCAGGAAAATGGCTGCTGCGAATGATACTTTGCTTGCATCACTGAATACATGAAGACTGTTATTACATTCATTTATTGAATTAGAGGTAAGTCTACGAGGAATCCGGCATTCATTAAGCAAGTGAATATGTTTAGACCATTCGAAGTATTCCTCTTGTAAGTCGTTTGGCAGTTCCTTATCCCAACTCAGCTTCAAATTCCAAGTCTTCTGAATTATAAGCTTGGGTACAAGCGTCACTGGGCTCACCAAGCCGACAGGATCAAACACTTTCTGTGTTATGGAAAGCAAACTTCTTTTAGTAATGTTTTCCCTCAAAGCTATGTCAGATACGAAGTTAACATTGCAGTAAAGTTGATCCTTCTTAAGATCCCACATTAGACCGAGTACAGACAAGCAATCATCCTGTGTAGTCATCTCTTCGTTGGTCACGGGGGCAGTGACCCAACCTCGTAAGTCAAACTTCGCATCCATCATTATCTTTTTCGCCTCCTGTATAAACAGCTGCGCTTCTGACTCAGTGTCTAGGCTTGTCACGCAGTTGTCAACATAGAACGAGTTCCTTAGGCGTTCGGCTGTATCTTTGTATTCTTTGGTATATTTTTTTAAATGGTAATTAATAGTCGCACCCAAAAGAAACGGACTGGAAGTTATGCCGAACACTACACGACAATGACGGTAGGTTATTAACTCTTTCCTTTCATTAGTCCTCCACCACAGGAATGACAGATATTGTCTATCTTCTTCTGTCAACGATATCTGTAGAAATGCTTTTTTAATGTCAGATGTTATACCAATTGCATGTTTTCTAAACTTTATAAGTAAATTCGGTATCAGTTCAAGACAGTTTATACCCTTTTCTAGGAACGAGTTAAGACTATTTCCATTCGAGTCTCGAGCTGAAGCGTCAAAGACGGGGCGTACTCTTGTAGTCAGACTAGAGTTCTTGATGACAGCGTGATGTGCTAGGTAGTGTTTAGGCTTTGCGGAGCTATCTACCTCTTCGATTATGCCTGCATTCAACCAGTCATCGAACACTCCACCATAGTTATCAAATTCGTTTAGCTTCAAGAGTTTTTGTGTAGTTGACATCAACCTTCTTTCGGCTAAGTGTTTGTTATCAAGAAGCTCGCTATGGTTTAGTTTCCACGGTAAGTTGACCTCGTATCGTCCTTCGTCGTTAATTTTAATGGATTCTCTAAACTGGTCCATTATGATGGAGTCTGTCTTTGCCTTACTTGTAACTTCTGCTGGGTCCCTTATTCCAAGGGTTTCTAAGTCCCAAAGTTGTGTTAATTGTAAGTTTGCTGATACTATGTTAGTAATTACACTGCATGCGTTCATTACTGGTCCTTGAAGTGTCCAACCTAATTTAGTTTTCAGAGCCACAACGTTATTTCCGAGTTCAATGAAACTCTCAGTGAGCAATAATCCTGCGTTGTCTGCACCGATTAGCAATCCGATGTTGGGCGCAGCCTCCTCGCCGACGTCGCTCAATGTGATATTATGTTTCTGCAACTCATTAATCAAGTCATGGTTCATGTTCAAACGAGGAATATACCCACAGATAATGGACTTGTCAAGCGCGGTCATTTTGCAAGTAAACTGGTTATTCACACTCGCTACACGGAATTCGTAAGAATGAAACGCCTGTTTTTTAGTTTCGATGCCGCCAAAGAGACAGTGTGACAAAATTTCCTTGCCATCCGGCTTAAGATCCAAGTATTCTATTATATCGCGTCGTATATAAGACCTCTGTGCACCCGTGTCAATAAGTGCCCGTACTTTAATGCATTTTTTATCGCTTATAATATTTACTATAAACGTTTGCAACAGTGTGGTACTAGCCTTATTCTGGTTAACGTTGCTATTTAAATTTGATGTTCCAAACTTGTCAATTTTTTTGCTTATATCTCGATCTGACATCTTAATGTCGGGACACATCAATACTGAATGACGTTTGGAACAAACTAGACATTTTGTAAAATTCTTGCACTTTTTGGAATTATGCCCAGTTTTCAAACAAATAAAGCATCCCCCTTTTTTAGTAAGCATCTCCCTCCTACCTTCATATGACATCTTGTTCGCTTTATAACATTCAAGACTACCATGCGATGTCTTTTCACACCAAATACAGCAAGTCTTCTTACCTGAATCTTCCGTCGACGCTAGGCATGCCGCGGTGGGTTGAGTCGGAAAGCTAATCAAACTGTCACCCGATGCTATTCCACTGCGAGCGAGCTGGATTCGTTCCTCTGACTCCACTTCACGTTTCAGGAACTGCATAAGCCGGTTCAGATGATCGTCGCTCTTCTCTGCGTCTACTTGAGATCTCTCCCAAGCTCGTAATACAGATTCGGGCAAGGCGGACTCAACTAAAGGGAAAAGTAAAGCGGCGTATTTATCGACAGTGACACCTAAACTCTGCAGTGCTTGCAATTGCGTATTTAGTTTATCATACAAGTGGCCTAAAGTATGGGAAGTGTTACCTTTGGCTTGCGCAAATACTAAATTGAGGAGCTCACGTACATATATCTCGATGAGTAAGTCGTCACGAGCAAACCTGGACTTCAACTGTTCGATCGCTTTCTTATAATTAGCTCCCGATGGAGGAAAGCTATCGACGAGTTCTCTTGCTGGAGAATCTGGAACAGTGCACTGAAATAAATATTGGAATTTATCCTCGTCGTCCATATTCTCATCGCTGTCAATTTTCTTAAACTGGCCCCAAAAACCAATCCAGTTTTTGATATTCCCGTCGAACTTGCGCAGTTCAATTTTGGGGAGCCGGAAACGTCTCGACTGACAGGCCGAGCTGCATGTTGACCTGTTACATCCGTGCTGTGATTTTACTGTATTATTTGATACGTCGCTGCCGTTGGATTCACTTGACCTTTTCCTGCGCACAACCTTCTGGGAAACGTTGTCGTACTTAACTTTCATGCGCTCCCATTCGTACTGATACTTATCGCTAGTCAGGCAATCCTCTAGAAATTCCTCCTCCGACATTTCCTCTGCGCTCAGATATTGTTCCTTTATACGCTCGTCCACGTTGAACAATGTTTCAGCTCTGAGCTGCAGTCGACTGAAGGCGGCGGTGACTTCATCAATGTGCGACTCTAAATTAGCGTTAAAATCGTTCTTGGCTTTCGTAAATAGACTCCGGGCTACTGTCCTTTCTTTCCTTAATTTTTCCATATTGTAAAACGGTCGCCAGATGAAAAAAATACTAGGAAATTAAGTAAAGCCAGGAAAACTATGTAAAACGATACACCATTTATTTTAGAGTGACAATGACATAGAAAATAGAATTTCATAAAAATACAAGTTTAAACGTAAGTCACTGTCTTTACAACAAAGAGTTTGTAACAGAGGGCTTTCTTTTTTACTGCCCGTGATGAGTACACAATTTTACGTCTTCACCTGGCCACAATGCGAGTATTACCGTGCGCGCAGCGTGCGATAAAACTCACATTATGGCCAGGTGTTACGTAATAGTATTAATCAACAACTTACTGCCTACTCTCGTACTTTCCTGCGGCAATCATAATATGGAGGAAATCATTGTGGGGTTGATTGATTCATTGTTGTGGTATTTAATTAAAATGTATCTGTAAGAATAATATTATAACCGAAACTATTTGTAGCATTCCAGCGATATGATGTAAAAAAACGTTCTTTTTTTTCTGTCAAAGCGTACATTGATTGCCCCATTATAAGGTAGGTGAAAATATTTAACCATTTGCTTACAATTTCTTGTCATTGTTAATTTGCTGTTCACTGAATGTAATTATAAAAAATAGTTTTCTCTGTGATGTATCTATTATTTTTTCTTGCCTTTTGTTAAAAGATATTCCTTGGTACAATATAACACTATCACATTAGCTTCTCTTTTGTGATAATTTATATTTTTACGATTGGCATTTAATTAATACGTTTATCTGATTGCAGGCATTAGTTTGAAATCAGATGATAAATTTGCCTACTCCTAAATGTTGCAGCGGCGATAAATAACCTTAAGGCGTCGAGAGAAGCTATGAATGTGTGTCAGACGAAGCACGCACTACGGTTACCCGAATGCGGTTTCAGAATGGTATGGTGTCCTTTACAAAAGCACGCATTTGCGATTTTCTTCTGGGAACATTTATAGCCGGACCCTATATTCAAACCGCGGATAGATAAGGCTTAACTTCGGGTTAAAATTTGACATTTTGTCAAATTTTAATCTGAAGTAAGCCTATCTGTCCGCGGTTTGAATGTAGGGTTCGTTCATAAATCATTAAAAACCGCAATCTGCTACATTCTGAGCTGCGAGTTGATTAACGTGCGTTCTTTGATGTCGCTTAATTATTATTTATATCGAAGCCCGCACTGAGCGCAGCGGCGGCGACACGTGTTTATTTTTATATTGCAGGAAAGAAAATTGAGGTTTTGTCGTCGGAGTCTGATACTGCGTCAGTAGACTACGGTCTTACAATCTTTACATAGTATAAAACCAAGTCGCTTTCCGCGTTTATCTGTCTTTCTGTCTGTCTGTCTGTATATCGGATTACTCCTAACCCACGCAACGGTTTTCACCATCAGTAAGATATTTTTTTACTGAAGGTTAGTAGAAAATATTACTCGGTTATTTCGTTGTTACAGTTGTATTATATAGCTTGGTAAATGATTGCGCTAAAGAGGGGCGCGGATGAAAAAGATGAAAGCTGAAATTTTGAACAATTTTGAAGGTCAGTTTCGAAATAGATTTCCGGAAAACAACACCCAACCTAGCTCTTGGTGATAAAAAATAGAAAACTTAGAAAACACCGCCATAATTAGTACTGGGTACATCGTTTAACAGATCAAAGATCTTTAAAAATATATTTATGCAAAACGTATTAGTCCAGGCAACGAAAGATTGTGGATGGAAAAGTTCAAAGCATACTAAAAGTCCCCACCCCTCGGAGGTGAGCCATAGGGGGGTTGTTCACATCTTGAAAACGATGCGTCATAGGAAATTTGGTTGTATCGCATTATTAAAGCTGATAAATTTCTCTACAACTTTATATGAGCTCCGAAAAACGGACGATTTACAAGGAGGGGGAGGGGGTTTGACGAAGCCGCGCTTTAATTGAAGACATATTTCTCTAAAACTATATATCATTTTCGGATAAATTAAGGATGGGAATACTATTTCTCGGATAAAAATAATGCACTTTAGAACAAAAAATAAAAATCATGCACGACTTTTCTTCAAAAAGTTCTAAGTTTTCTATTTTTTATCACCAAGAGCTAAGTTGGGTGTTGTTTTGCGGAAATCTATTTCGATACTGACCTTCAAAAACGCAAACGTTAGTGCGGTATCTATCGTACGAGGTTATGCAGTTTCAGCTAAGCTGAAAACGCGCGCGTGGCTAACCGTAGTGCGTGCGAAGCCTGACACGGTGTATGTAATTATGCAATTTTTAATCATGCGTTTAATTTTTGTCGTTAGGTACATACTTTTATCACCATGCGAGCAATAGCTAACTAACTTCTGAATTCTGTGCAATCTCTTACTTTTTAATACTTACAATTTCTTTTTGGATTTTTTTCAATTGGATATAAATCCTAATTACAAGACCAATATTGATTTGATAAGTACACTGCGGAGTAACAATTGTAAATTAAAATTTTAGATACCTAATAAATTAGCAAAGCATTTTAGAGATGTAAATTTTTGGTTAAAAAATTGTAAAAGATTAGATATGTACGTTTAATTTATGAACGCAACAAGTAGTAGGTATTGACTTCCGAGTCGAATAGATTGGTCGTGAGGTTGTTGGCAATTCAAAAATTTATTCAACCTAAGGAGTATCCTTTATATGAAATCCAGCTCCCTGTACGAGTATTTATGTGCATTCTTCTTTGTTGGAATTTTCATAATCTATATATATAAAAGGCTAAACTGACTGACTGACATATCAACGCACAGCCGAAACTACTGTAACTAGAAACTTGAAATTTGGTACATGGGTTCCTTTCATGATGTAAGTGAGCACTAAGAAAGGATTTTCCGAAAATCGACCCCCAACGGGAAGAAGTGGGGGGGAGTAGCGGGAAACTCTACGCGTAAGAAGTCGCGGGCGTCCTCTAGTCATTATATATGTGTTGTTTACTAGAAATTATAAAAACCAATAATCATTTAGTAAATTTTAACTTGCAAAAGGTCGGGTATCCACTTTTATTGAATATGTTCTACTAGTTTATGAAAATCCCAGATTTCAACCTTGAGGTGCTGCTGCGGGCTCTACCATTTCCATAAATCAACGAAAATTTTGACCTTTTTAGGGTTCCATAGTCAAACTAGGAACCCTTATAGTTAACGCATAATTAGGTATAATATCACACCAAACTCAGAGCTCAATAAATTGCACACCTTCAATTGATTTTACAACCCCTTTGTTGCCCATCCACTCTCACACCCACCGCTGAACAGCTGCCAGGCGCCCGAATTAATTAATAATGACAGTATGGCACACTAACTAGAGGGATTTCGTTGCTCTATAAATTGCAAACCTATTTCCGTAGCTAGCTCTACTTCGCCTGGCACTACTTTTCTCCCAATCAAAACGCCTGGCAATGTTATATTTCAATTAAATACATAATTAGCTATAATATCACACCAAACACAGAGCTCTATAAATTGCATACCTATTTCGGTAGCTAGCTCTCTTAGACCATTAGCTCAGAGACTTTTAGTTCTGGAAAGCGGTTATTTGGCATGTATGCATATTTTTCACGCCGGAAAGAGATAAAATAAAATCTTGAAATATATTTTAGGGTTCCGTACAAGAAATGAAAAAAACGGAACCCTTATAGGATCACTCGTGCGTCTGTCTGTCTGTCCGTCTGTCACAGCCAATTTACTCTGAAACTACTGGACCGATCGAGTTGAAATTTGGTACACATATGTAAATTGATAACCCAAACACAGATATGCAAAGTATTTTTTTTTAAACTGTCATTTTCGGGGGACAAATTAGGAAATTCAATAAACAAGCTTTGCAAATCTTACTGTGTCATATATCAAATGAAAGGGCTCGTTGTGAGGATCTCAAATATATTTTTGTTATTATCGTAAATAAATAGTTTTGATTTTATTCATGAAAGAAGACGAAAAATTTACCATTCCGCTCTGATCTCCGAAACTACTGAGCCTAAAATTTCGAAAAAATACAAAATATTGCTATGTATGTAACCCTCTCCACGCGAGTTCAACTCGCACTTGGCCGGTTTTTTTATGGTACCTCTCCTACACGTACCTAATGTATTTTTTTTCTCGTCTGCCCCATTGTGTGGGGTGTCGTCAATGATGTATTACTAATATTTTATTTCTTGGGGTGTCTTTGATCAGCACGGGTAGCACAAGTTGTATTTTCTCGCTTGTCGCTCTGTGCGTCTCTGTCGTTACCGAATAGATAGAAAGGGAGATCCGAGCGACAAACAAGTCGCGGGTAACTTGTGCTAGCCGTGCAGCTATGTGGGGTTACATTGATCATTGATCAAAGTAACCCCGTAAGTTAGCTTATTTACAGTTTCACTATATTTTCGACGGGTAGGGTTACGTATTATAATCCCGAAAGTTCATAATATCTGGGTGAATCAACTTTTAAAGTACTCCCCATTTTTCAACATGTTTCACAAGTTACATGTTTTTTAGAAAAACTATATATTTGTTAATGACGTGCTTACACGTTTATTAAATCAGACATATAGGCTAACATTTGAAATGATTTGATTTAAAATAGTACAGTTTTAAATAAAAATACAGTAGATAACGCAGCGGACAATGTTGTCCCTAGGTTTTGTATGGAAAATGTGCATTTTCCCCTGAGTTACCAGGTTTTTTCGAGGATTAAAAAATATTTGAGGTGTTTAAAATGTAAGGTCTGTAAATTTAGTGGTCTGATTTTATTATTCATACATTATTATTAACTATAAATCACCAGGAAAGTTTTAATACCGCAAAAGAATTTATTTATTTATTTATCGTATGGCATATTAAGAGATACATTGTGACTAAACTGATAGGTTACACGATTTGAGGTATTCTATAGCATCACTCGAGAGGGACTTGAAGTCTTCGGGTGGCCCTTTGTATGCTGTAATCGGGCACTCCAGCATGATGTGTCGTACAGTCTGTTTTGGGTGCCCGCAAGCGCTGCATTCAGCGGAATCACACCAGCCCCACTTCTTCCACAGGTAAGCGCAGTTGCCCACTCCCGTGCGGAGCCTGTTTAGAAGAGTCCAGACTCGGCGTTGTTTGTCAAATCCTGGAGGGGGGTCGCGTGTAGATAATTCAAACAGATCACCGGTAGTCTGGGTGTTCCATTCGTTCGTCCACATATCCCGGATGTCATGTTGAGAGTCATGGTCATGTGCTTTAAGGGCGGGTGGTTTGCGGGACCTGAGTCTCGGTTTGTGAAACTCGACAAGGTCTTGGTGGATAGGCAGCGAGTCGCTCTTTTGGAGCTTTTGCAGTTCCCGTTCGAGACATTTCAGGCGGCGCAGGTGTGCAGGGGCTATGTAACTCAACGCAGGCAGCCAGTGGGTGGGAGTTGGCTGGATGCAGCCCGTTATTAGTCGCATAGTCTGGTTCAGCTGAGTATCGATTGCAGAGACGTGTGTGCTGTTGAGCCACGCAGGGGAGCAATATTCTGCAGTTGAGTAGACTAGGGCGAGGGCCGACGTTCGTAGACAGGTTGCATTAGCGCCCCACGTAGTGCCTGTGAGTTTTTGCACGATATTGTTGCGGGTTCTCAATTTTCCTGCGGTTCTGCTTAGGTGGGTCCGGTAAGTTAGGCTTCTGTCGAGGGTCACACCAAGATATTTTGGACAAAAGTTGTGATTGAGAAGGGCTCCTCTGAACCTGACTTTAAGCTCCCTTTTTGCCAGCCGGTTTGAGAGGTGGAAACAGCTCACCTCCGTTTTTGAAGCGTTCGGGCATAGGCGCCAGCGTGTGAAGTAATCGTTCAGTGTTTCCAGGTCTCTCTCAAGAGTGGGCTCTGTGCCCTCCATGGTGCGAGCCTGCGTAACAAGCGCGAGATCATCCGCGTATCCAAATTTCCTGGATTCAGTTTCAGGCAGGTCGTGGATGTAGAGGTTAAAGAGCAGCGGAGCCAGTACTGAACCCTGCGGTAGGCCGTTATTTAAGATCCTTTTGTTACTGGTATGGTCGCCCAGAGCCACATGGAAAGTCCTATTGGTGAGGGCGTCAGACACCAGATTGTAGATTTTAATGCATGGCACTATTTTGATGAGCTTGTAGAGGAGTCCCTGGCGCCAGACCGTATCGTACGCAGCCGTAAGATCTATAAAGGCAGCGGAGGACTTAATGTTTTTGTCGAAGCCTAATTCCAAGTGGGTCGTCAATGCGAGGACTTGATCACAGCAGTTCCGGTCCGGCCTGAATCCCGCCTGTTCCGGTGGTATGCTAGCATTGATCGTATCCGCGATTCGGTTATAGAGCAACCGTTCTAGGATTTTATAGACGGTGCTCAATAGGGCTATGGGTCTGTAGCTCTCCGGCCTGTCGCTGGGTTTTTCTGGCTTTAAGATGGCAATGACTTTAGAGTGCTTTAGGGATGGGGGGATTTTTCCAGTCTCAACGATGTTGGTAAAGAATTTGGCAAGCCAGTTCTTAGTACGGGGGCCGCAGTACTTAATGAATTCCGGGAATAGCCCGTCTTCTCCACACGCTTTGTTTGGGGCTATATGTTTTATGGCTCGGTTGATCTCGTCTTCTGTAACCGGACTGCTAAAGGTCTTATTTGCAGAAGTTTTTGATTTTAGGTTCTTTAGCTCCTTCAAGATTGTTCTAGTGTGGGTTTTGTGGCGGGGCGCTTTTGACAGTTTTACAATTCTATCAGCTACATCGTTCGGATGGACTTTAACGGGAATTCCTGGTTGTTTTGGCCCCGATGTGAGTCTACCAAGTATGTGCCAGGCTTTTCGGCTCGAGTGGGTAAAGTTCATATTTTTTGAAATAGATACTTATCCTTCCACTTGTGCAGCCCCCCCGCTCTTGCGTAAGGCAGCGAAGGCACCAAGAGCTTGCTTAAGCAGCTTCGGCTTTTTGGTCCAGCCTCAGCCGCATCGGCGGGGGTTGCCCTCCCTCCGCGCCTCCGGCTTTTTATGTACACTCTAGAGGTAAGTCAGACAAAACCACGTGGAGTCGGAGCTCAGCCAATTCGGTATATGTAATTTATTTATAACTAGCGACCCGCCCTCGCTTCGCTTCGGTTTATTTGAGTTTTCTGTAACACCCGTACAATAAATCAGCCCTTATTATTCTTAAAAACCTTCCTCTTGAATCACTCTATCTATTGGAAAAAACCGCATCAAAATCCGTTGCGTAGTTTTAAAGATCTAAGCATACATAGGGACAGACAGACAGACAGCGGGAAGCGACTTTGTTTTATACTATGAAGTGATTTATTATCTTTTATATAAACAAAGCTTGGCTCCAACAGTCCTTTACCCTTTAGTTAGACATTAATAAGACGTGAAGATTGGATTAATCAAAATACCTAAAATCATGCCCGAAAATACAAATTTGCTTTTTCCTTCTTAGTTCAAACTCAAAAAAAAAACGAATCTGTTAACCCCGATTCTACGTGGTCTTGTTTGCCCTACCCCTAGAGCGTATATGAAAAGGAGGCCAGGAGGGAGGGCATCCCCCGCCCCCTGTCTGTAAGGAAGCGGAGGCACCGAGTGAGCCGTAGCGGCTGAAGCCGAAGCTGCTTAGGCGTACTTCCGGGATTTTAAACATTGGGTTATTTGAAAATAGATATTTCAAGCTTCAGTTAAACGTAATGTCGGGCTTTAAACATTCGGTCATTTGAAAATAGATATTTTAAGCTTCGGTATATCGGGTATCGCCATTTTGTACTTTTGGTATTTTGATTTTCGATGTTTTAAGTGTAGGTATTATGAACTTTCGGGATTATTATACGTACCCTTGTGAACCGACTTTTTCTTTCTTTGATACAAATGCTCCTGCACTTTCGATTACCGTTAAAAAAACATGGGGTATCAAAGTAACCCAACTTTTACTGTCAGTGTAACTTTGATCACCAAATTTTCATTTTATTTCTTTGATTTTTTTAAAGTTATCATATCATAATATTGAAATTAAGAATACTGAATATTTTAAAAAGTAGATGGTCCAATTTTTTTTATCTATTTGTAAAAGATAAAGAAGTTTCAATTTTCAAATTGATTAATGTAACCCCAATTTACGGTACTAAAAAAGTAAAAATAGCTTGTATGAAAAATGAGATGCTTTGGGTACGCCGACAGTTGCCATTCCTCTGGTGTTCCTTCATGTTACCCGTTTGCGCGTCGGCCTCCTTTTTTCTTGAAAATATCATTACGAATTTATAAGGAAAACTATCACGACTAAGTTTTCTAACAATTTAATGCTTCTAGAATTATAGGCGACAAAAATGTTTGTACGTACCTACAGATATTAAGGGGTCGAACTTTTGGTGCCTATGACGTCAAAATGACGAAACTTTGCTTACAAGGTTCTCTTGTTTAGCAGGTTTGGTACATATGAATAATGTGTTTTTTTTTTTAGTAAAATCGCAATCAAAATAAAGATTACAGCAGCAGCTTATTTTTTTTTAACATTTATTAGGTACGCGATTAAAAAAACAAAAATACAAACCTTTTTTTTATAATATTAGTGTAGAAAAACAGGTCCAGGTGCATTTTATTATTTCTCAATATATGTATATCAATAATGTATTTTTGTTCTTGGGCACGTTGGGCTCAATAATATCTGATACGTCACTATTTCTAGAGACAAAAGCGTGTCAGATATTCTTGTGTGCAATGATGGATTATACTTACCTTATTATTGATGGTGACCAGGGGTAGATAAAATGAATCAAAACTTTAGATAACCCCCGATACTTTTTAATTCGTTAAATGTTAATTTTGTATAGGTTCCTATTGGGAAAGGGCACCGCACGGAAATTATGGAAAAAACAAAAAGACAAATGTTGACTAGTTTTGAGAAATTATATGTTTCGTAATAAATCATGTAATCTGTTCGTTTTATGGAGAGTGTATATCAAAGTTTCGACTACGTACTCTCAGAATATCATGCTATCGAATGTTCGTTGGCTCGACTGTTATTGTAATGAATATTCGCTAGATCGAAATACTTGTAGCCGAAACATGTAGGTATAACCGACAAAACGTAATCTTGAATTGTATAGTTTCGATCAGTGGTGTATCGAAAATTCATTGGCTCGACTGTTATTGTAATGAATATTCGTTGGATCGAAATACTTGTGGCCGAAATATGTACAATCGACAATTAAAATGGCCTGTTATAATCAGGTGGATTAACTTTATGTTGTTGTTACAACAGTGATAGAGTTTCTTAGAAAAAATATTATAATATATACTTACTCCTAAGACACTCAGGAGAAAAGCCATAAAAGAATGGGTTTGAGAATGCCAATAAAACTGATTTTGAGTGGAATTATATCCATTGAATTCATTGTTTTATAGAGTGACCCAGGAGACGTCACCATGGTAACAAGGTACAACGAAAAGTTGATTGACCCAATTATATACAGTGTGTCCCTGGATAAAGTGCAAAGTAAAATATGCCAAACAAAAAACAGGCTTTTCAAAAAAAAAAGAGTTTTGTTTTTGTAAATTCATGATAATTCCTTCTTTTACTTAAAAATATGCCCATATTACCTTATGTTATTATTAGCTGTAATCATTTGCAAACACGACATTTTTGATGAGCGATCACAGATATTGTGTCGAGTAAGTGTTGCTAATAAACCTGGTTCTTTATTTCATCTCATTAGATCTCATTTGAGGCGAGATATTTCACTTTGTTCCGATAAGGTTCTCAGCAATCAATGTTTTTCTTTAAAAAAATCACACCAATTTTATTTTATTTTGTCGGTGAAATTGCACCTAGTTTCATCCCTATTCGTTTTTGCACTTTATCCAAGGAACCACTATAATTGTTTAAACTATACATAAAATATCAAGACAAGTCATGAGATATTCCAAAAAATATTATTTTTTACAGATTCTTTAAAAAAAACAAGATTTTCTCTTAAAAATTTATTCCTAGTTAAAATTCTGTAGAATACGTGACTTTTTTATAAAACTCGTGTTCATTAAAAAAGATGCCCTGTATACTTATCAGCACTCTAGTTGTTTTTACTAATGCAGAAACTGAAACTATAACTACTTAATTATTTTTAGCAACGACGACATGTATTTTTATGAAACACTAAAACTTAAAAACTAAACAATTTTTTAAATCAGTTTGTTTGATGAAGTTGAGTAATTGAATGGTTTCTAAAACATATATTGTTTTCGTTCACAAAACAGGCCAGTTTATGTTTTTCTTCCTAAATTTACCTATAGAATAGAACCAATATCGACATGATTTTATTAGTTATTTTTTTATGTATTTATCAAAACACGTAGCATGTATTTTTTAGTACGTACACGTAAGTGCACCGATATTTTTTTTTCTATTTCCTTGCCGTATTCTTTGGTAAATTCCACTGTTTAAAAGTTCGTTTTCATATTTTGCCATTACCGAAACCAGTTGTCGACCAAACATCTCTGAACCAATACTCCAAATTGGGTCAAGTTAAGAGGCTGCAGTCCCGCCACTCCCGTCAGAGCTGCGCGAGGCTGAGAAATTAGCGACCCGACCAGAACCCGAAATATACATGAATATCCTATAATTAAATTAGTTTTAAAAAACAAAACAGTTTCTTAAGTATTTGTTTCTCCCGATAACCGAAAAGTGGAGTGTATCTCAATTTGAAATGTTTGCTCCCAGTTGAAAACCCAAAAACTATCGTGGTTCGACGATGAGCTTATAATATTGTTGCTTTAGGAAATCACATAGCATGTGTAGTGTATGTGTGGCTTAGTTTTATTGCACCTGCCTTATATCTGTGCGTACTGTGTACTAGCTTTAAGAAAAAATCATGTTTACTAATTGTTCAGTGGAGCCGATTTCCAGCGTCAGTTATGCTTCCATACTTATTATATTTCGATGGCCTGGGCATTCCATACGGTAAATTTTGGACAGAATTGGGTATCGATGAACTTCGCCAAAATGCTTGAATATGTTTTCGTTGGTAGGCAATAAGCTTCCTAAGTATTTAAAAAAAAAGATTTTCTGGTTGCGTCATGTAATTATAAGAAATAAAAACAGCTTTTTAAATTTGGGACGGATTAAGATGGTCAAACCTTAGTCCGTTACATATTTAAATAAAATTGAAAGATGTACCATTGAAAGCTACCTTGTCATAAGCTCATAAACAAAATCATAACCTTAGCTTATGATTTTGCTCTTTCGTCTTTCTCTAAGTTTTCGGTATTTTCTCTGGATTTCTTTTAATTTTTCGACTGCTTACCCACACCGGACTTTAATTTTTAAAGTATAAAGTACTATGGAAAGTGTTATGAGAAACCTGATCTGGAAAAGGTGGATTATTAATTTGCCAAATCTGAGCATATGAAAAGAATTAAGGTACTCTGTCTAAGGAAGATCGCCTCTTACTAGAGAGAAGAACATTCTGCAGACAGAATCCATAGAATAGCGCCAGGAGCGAAACTTCGGCTATGATGGGTCTAGGAGATAAATGGAAAATAAATTGAAATTGTTTTGTTTCGACTGTTTGCTTCCAGAAATAAAAGATTCTAGACTAGATGGCAGATGTAGATAAAGGAACCTGCTTTTTATTCTGGAAGCCCTAAACTACCTGCAGTAAAAATATGACTTAATTAATTTTTTATTTAAAGAATAAGATTTTCACCCAACAATTACCAAAATTACAAATAAGTCAGGCACAGGGGTAAATGTGTCATTTGAGTTATTTAAGGGAATATGACGTTTAAAAACGATTTTTGCTCCCTTTTATAAAAACGTAGGTACTTAAACTACTATAAAAGGGTGCTAAAATAGTTTTTAAACGTCGTATTCCCTTAAAAACTCAAATGACGCATTTATCCCCTCTGTCGGAATAGTCCCGCCTGACTTTACCTTACAGAATAACATGGGCACATAACAATACAAAACTTAAACTACTGTAAGCCCGAGTGAATTTGCAATAGTGTACTACTACTACTTAGAATGATGCTATGTCATGTCACGCACACAAGCAGCGATTCGTGCGAAATGCCTAATCGGCGTCCGCGTCGTATGCTCGGCGCAGTCTTTAGTCTTCACGATAACGTCGTTTTGAGAGGTTCTGTCAGCCATGTCACACCAATTTTCCTTTAGGTCTTTCCTAATAGCAAAGAACCTCTTCTCAGGGTTTTTAACGTCATTATTAGTGCATCTTGGTAAAAAACACATCTTAGGTTCTCTCCATCGTTGGTCTGCGTTAGTGCCCATGATAAAACCAAATTAAATATCATGAGATTAAAACACAATTTCAGAAATTCCAGTATCAGTTCCAAGTCGTCGTAGCAGCTATTAAGGTACAAAGCAAGAGTTATCGTCGAAGCATGCAATATCAAAAGTCCGGTGTGGGTAAGCAAACAATCGAAAAATTAAAAGAAATCCAGAGAAAATACCGAATGTTTGTTTATGATTATGAGTTTTTTATGACTAAGGTAGCTGACAATGGCACATCTGTCACTTTTTTTTTTTAAATATGTATCGTACTAATGTTAGTGTCCTTCTTAATCCGTCCCAAATTTAATAAGCTGTTTTTATTTTTTATAATTAAGTATATGACGCAACCAAAAAATCTGTTTTTTTAATTACTTAAGAACCTACCAACGAAAACATCCAAGCATTTTGGCGAAGTTCATCGATACACAATTTAACTTGTCTAGCCCTATTGGAAGTGGAGTTAATTAGAGAGCATTAGGAATCGCATTTCTCAACAAAATTTGGGAATATCGTAAAAGAGATCACCAAAATAGAAATTCAAATTAAAATCGGGCAAGAAATACGCATGATAGGTACAAGCATTTAAACTTCTTCGATATAGACAACGATTAGACAGAGATATCCGACGTGCACTGTGACGTCATGTAACAGGTCGGCCATATAAACCCCATGTTAAATTCTCTTTTGCTACAAAGAGATAGGAACAAATCTTTGTTGGCCTATATCTTGGTTATTTTTATATCTATTAAAGAAAAAATATTTCTCAACTCTTTGTGACGTGAATCAGTTTTATTGAAGCTGTGAAATAAAGTCATGAATATTCCCTATTCTAATCTAAAAGAAAACAAAGTTGTTTATTAGTAAATTACGTAGATTTTACTTATAAGTAACATTTATTATTATTAGGGCCTGTTTCACAATCTTCAAGTAAAACATATCTGACACATAAATTTAGCCCTTTCCTTTTCTTGCACTTGGACATAGACAAGAACAGAGCTAACTTTAACTGGCACATAAATTTACTTGTCGATTGTAAAACAGGCCCTTAGTGTCTTATTTTAGAAATAGTTTGTACATTTAGGGTTGATTTTTGAATCCCCAGATAAAACTATCCGTCAGTTAAATGTATTACTATCTTTTTCTGAAGTCATATGAAAGAAAAGGACAGAGCTAAAATTTACCTTCCGGATAGCTTTATCTGGGGATTGATAAATCAGCCCTTAAGAAAATGTATTCTTAACCCCTTACTAATAAACGTTGAGTAACGGTGGCATAGCTATACAATGTTTTGTCCTTATCTGTCATTGTGACATTTGGATTTGACAGATAAAGACAAAACATTGTATAGCTATACCACCGTTACTAGTAAGGGGGTTTGTGTATTTCGCGCAAATTAAATAGACGCGTTTTACCTACCAATAAAACGCATTATTATATATATTAATTCATATATTAATTTACTAACCTTATTCGAAGCTTATTTAATTGGAGATAGGCACTCTACGTTTCCCGCCAAATTCCTTTATCATTCTATCTTATCTCCCATCTCTTTCCCTCTTCCCCACCACCTGGCAGTGGGGATGTAGCCGTCCTGGTAATCCTCAGAAATTTAATACTTCATTGCATCGAAATTAATCCAGCAGGCAGAGGTTACTCATAAGCTTCGAATAAGGTAAGTAAATTAATATGCGTTTTATTGGTAAGTAAAGGGTGAATATTCGGGCGTTTAAACCGCCGTCATTGTTGTCTTCAATATACTGGGTGGTACTCGATAAACTGTACATATTGAAAGGGATGAAATTTTAGGTTAATTTATCGGTAAAACATTTTTTTTTATTTTTTTTACGCACTGGTTTTTATTTACAAATTTTTAAACTTTTTATTAAAGTTTGGGTAGTACCTACACTTACTTGTGACGGTGTAACTTTTGATCTAACAGCCCAAAAAAGATAAAACAAAATGCATAGTATTGACATTAGTTAGGTTTATAATAATTGATAACAATATTAGACCAATTAAAAAAAATAGCTGAGTAACTGCTTTTTTATTGAAAATTACTGCAAAAATGTCATTTTGTTTTCATAAAAACACGATTTTCTCAATATTTTGCAGATATTTTACCACTTATTTATGAAGAATAATAATAAGCATTGTTTTATCTTTTTTGGGCTGTTAGATCAAAAGTTACACCGTCACAAGGAAGTGTACTACCCAAACTTTACTAAAAAGTAAAAAAATATGTAAAAAAACAAGTGTTTAAAAAAATAAAAATAAAATGTTTTTACCGATAAATTAACCTAAAATTTCATCCCTTTCAATATGTACAGTTTATCGAGTACCACCCTGTATTGACGAAAATAATGATAACTACCAGCAAATTTTGATGTCAAAATCAGCGGGCCCGGGGGTAGTATCCATTCAATTTAAAAGAACAAGAAATCTCTTGAATAATATGCGAAAACAATAATGACGACGGTTAAACCGCCGAATAATCACCATAAAACGCGTCTATTAATTTGACTTGACCGTTATTCGAAGCTTATTTAATTGAGACCTATTTGTTATCGCCTGGTGGTGGTACAGAAGGATGCCAATGTGACAGAAAAAACGACTTGGGATTTAAGTTAAAGATAGTAAACAACAGTATAACTTAGTAAATCATATTATAATTTCAGATGCAAAAACGTCCATTGAAACAATGCATATATGTTAGCATTAAAATTAAAAACAATTACAATATCTCAGGGTAAACTACTTATTATGTAAACAAAAATTATACATAAATAACAATCTCTTATAGAACGGAAATAAACTCATTGAAACAAAAAGAAAGAAATGATTGTGAGGGAAAAACTATATCTTGTTGAATTAAAAGATCTCATAGGTAGATATAATAAATACTTAATTCCACTTTATGGTACCCATATGGCTAATTTGACCCTTAATCAATTGGCCGAAATAAATGCGACAAATTAAGAGAGCGATCTGAATTAGCAGCAGGCATTATCTATGGTCTGTAGAATTTGCTAAATGTATTTCCTGACCGCCAATTTCCCCGAGACAAAATGTATTCCAAAGGTACGTTCTCCACCCAATTTCTGGAGGCATCCGCTGCGCTTGTGCTGCTGGGCATTGCCGATATACCTCCTGCTTCTCTAAAAATTGATTTTATCGAACCCGCTATTATAGCACGGGAAGCTGTTTTCGCTTTGCCTCTGAGGGTGATAAACAAACTTACAACTAAGCGCCTCTCTTCTATCCTTTAATAAGTCGATTACTTTTTGTATCCAATAAATAGGGTTCAAACTCTGACAGGTAGTGTTACGAAACAGCTTCCAACCAGATTATAGGTAGCACAGTCGGTTTTATATCCGTACACTGGCCAAAAAAAAACAATAGAATCATCTTCCCTTAAACAATGCTGGAGATCAACATTAAGTAGTGTCAAATCGTGGATTCTTCGACCCGAACATAGAAGGAGTAATAACACTACTCTTCTGCACGCCTCGAAGATGCTCTCCTGATTAATCTTGGTTTTTACTAGGTGTTTTGTAAGACTATCCGTATTCCAAATAGGAGCTTTTGCGCTAACTGGAGTTATTAGAGATATCGATTTTAAAACTTGTTTAACCAACGCATGAGTGCTGATCCTATTAGCATAATCTACATTACACTAAGTTGATACTACCGACTTATGCAGGAGAATAGTATTATAATATAAGATAGGCTTTGAACAAGATGAAGGTCAGATAAGTATCTGGCAACGTCTGCGCCTGATGGCCTTGTAGAGTCAATATTTTGCTGAGCAGACCAAATCAACCATTTCTTCCAGGCTGCATTATATGTTCGACGAGTAAAGCACGCCAAGATGCTTTCAGTAGGTTTATTTGCTCAGAATTCCAACCTGTCAAGCTTTGTGACCACCCCCACATCTCCACACCTCCAGAATCATTTCCTGTACCGACGGTGGTGGCAAACCTGTATCTATGTCTACCAGAACTTTGTCGAGGTGTCGTAACGTGAACGGGGGTGCTAGTACGCGCGATTTGACATCCGCTCGCCAAAATACTTGATGCCAACGCGGTATTACTAACAGGTATGTCCCGGTGGCTTCGTTTAAGTGAGTCAGTATCTTGGGTATCAGGTACGGAGGAGGAAAAATCCATGCCAGGTCGTAAGTCCAAATCAGAGAAAAGGCGTCGTGATTAAGCGCCTCCCTGTCGTTCTGATCGAGTATTACGTAGTTGGATACCACATGCGCTCTGCAGGATGCAAAAAGGTCTATCCGGGGTATGGCTCATTTTTAAAAATCTTTTTTGTGCCTTGGGGGACCAAATGCCATTCTGGAAGAACACGTAACCTCGAAAAATGTACTGCATTTCTGTTGTATCGTCCCGGAATGTAGGATACATTTAGGTGAATTTGATGCTGTTCCAGTAGAAGGAATACTCGATGGGTTAACTCCAAGAGCAGGGTTGACCTTGTTCCATCTTATTTGCACAGGTAGGCTATTACAGTTTTGTTGTCGCTCTGTACCAGGACCGTAGAGCCTCTCAGGTACCGACCGTGATCTTCTAAGACTTTTAATACTGCTAGCATTTCTTTTTGGTTGCAGTGTAAGGACTGTTCCGGTTCTGTCCAACGCCCCGATAGAGACTGACCGTCCAGCTGTTCTCCCCAAGCGAGATCCGACGCATCCGTCGCCAATAATGTGTTGGAGGAGGGAAATTAATCAACGAAGGACAATGGCAATTGCGTGACCACCATATAAGATTGTTCCTGGCGTCGATAGGTACGCTACGTTTTCTTCGAGAACTCTGGGATTGATATCAAGAACTTTAAAAGAGCACGGTTGTTCAGCCTTCCCAATGGGACTGTAAAACTGGCATAGTTCAGACATCCGATTAACTTTTCTAAATCTTTTCGATTGGTCCTGTTGTCAATCATCATCTGACGAATTTGGGCTATAAGGTTGGGTAAGGTTTGGTGGGTTTGGCGGGAAGACTTGAGATTCGTCCAAGGATCCCAGTAAACGCTCAAATATACCAGTGTTTTTTGTGGGGTCAATATGGACTTGTCGTGGTTGATTAACCAGCCTAGCATTTAGTCTTTGGGTCACTATTCTGAAGTGTTGACAGAGAATTTCCCTGCTCTGGTGAGCAATCAAAAAATCGTCGAGATAAACAATGATTCGTATCTCGAGTTCTCTCAGAGTCTGCGTTTAATTCGTGAATGATGCGAATACTTAGGCCGAATGGTAAACACGTCATTTCGATCAGTGTCTGTACTTTGTATATAAGGCGTAGAAACCGTTCGGCGAATTAGAAATAGGCCTGGGATAGGTCTATTTTGCATAGCCAATCCTTTAATTGAATAAAGATTGGCACGCGGTGCACATTTAACAATTTGAATTTTTCGATCACGATATATTCGTTCAGGGCCTTTAGTTTCAAGATTGGGCGAGCAGAGCCGTTGTTTTTAGGTACGAAAAATATCTTAACTTGGTGAGGTCGCGACAGATTCTAAAATGCCCTGACTCACCATCTGATTGATTACAAGACTCATTTGTTTCGACTAAGTTCGGATAAACAAGGGGCGGTATCTGGACAAAAGGTATGCGATACCCTCCTATTATTTACTAGAGGACGCCCGCGACTTCGTACGCGTAGAATTAGTTTCTCGCAACTCCCCCCACTTCTTCCCGTTAGGGGTCGATTTTCGGAAAATCCTTTATTAGTGCTCACTTACATCATGAAAGGAACCCCCTGTACCAAATTTCAAGTTGATATATAAGTCAGTCAGGTTTGCCTTTTATATATATCTTAGATAATAATAAATCTTGTGGAGCTTTGATTATTTCCCAAATCTTGTAAAAATGAGCTAGGCTTGAACTGCGAGTCAAATTTTGCCTCGTTTGTTATGCTTAGGTCTCGAGGTTGAGGGGGACAATTTACGCTTGCGCCCTGTGTAATGCGCTTTTCTTTGATTGTATATCTATTGGCGGCCTCGAAAGGAGTTTTGGTTATGGTAGCACTTCACTTGGCCATGTTTGCCAAATATTGATCTTACATCTCTTTCGTTTGACATACTGATTAAAAGAGATGCAACGACAATATTTGACAAATAACAACCAAGTGAAGTGCCACCTTTACTCAAAACAGCATCATAAAGCTGGGTACTGACCAACGTTACGAGGTGTAATGTGACATGTTACACAGCGAGCATTCATGCAGTCAGTACGTAGTATTACGGGGAAACCAGCGAGCAATTACGTACTGACTGCATGAATACTCGCTGTGTAACATGTTACATTACACCTCGTAACGTTGGTCAGTACCCAGCTTAACGTGATACAACACGCGAGTCGTTATAGATAATTTTGATCATAGCCACCCTGCGGGGGTGGGAAGGAATGCGTATTTGCATGATCATAACGAGTACCCTGCAAGAGTTGTTAAGTTTGTCTCGCAAGGCTTCATGGGTGAACTCTAAACTGGCACACGTCCAAGCGAGGACATCTTACACTGCTGCATGCAGTGCTTCCTGCTGCTTTATTGTATAAAAAGCAAGGGCACCGAATGCTCGATCTGATTGCACTAAATGAGGATTCAAGTCATATTGTCTTACCTCTTCGTTAGATTCCAAGTCGGTATTATTTACTGCCAAACGTTGCTCCTGCGACGAGTGCGGCATTGTCGGTTCCTTAAGCTTAGACCTTAGACCAAAACAAAATTCGACTGGGGCCTGCGATTCATCCAAAACTTTCGACAGTGGCTCATTGTCAGTATAAAGTTCTCTGCTATAATCTGAAATCATTGAAACAGGGTCGCAACCGCGGTTAGGGTTACTAGCGCTAGCTAACTGCGCGCGTAACTCATGAACCTGTTTGGACAATTTGCGCAGTTCCCTGCGATCGGCCTTTTTTGTGCCCCCTCTTTTTTTAGACCTGCGATAACGCTTGCGCTTGGGGTCCAACGCCGAAGCACAAAACTGATAGGTACAGAAATCAATCTACATACAAAGTGCGCTCGAGCAACGCACACATAGACACTGCTCACGGACACGATATCTCGGACCCGTTGACACCAGGTGCGAGCGCGAGTGCCATCCGCTTGAGACACGCGTCTATTAACTTTTTTGTGCAATAATGAACCAACAAAAAAAAAGTTATTATAACTGTTCACTGGATGGTTGTTTAAATTAAACATTAAACGATGAATTGTCGTTTTTTAAGCTAGGTACCATTGGTTTCAGAGAGGTAAGTAGGAATAAATTTATATTCTATCTGCTTGTATTTCGATGGTTCGTTTTAAAATTACACAGAACAGTTAGGTACCTAGGTAGGTAAGCGCTCCGCCCCGCCCCCCGAAGAATATATCTAGATATAATCGTTTCCTATTTCGAATCACGTAAATTCACGTAAGATCGTAAATTCACGCCACCTTCGGTAGGTACGTAAGTTGAAAACATGTTTTTTGTTTCTGTAGATATTGTGTTGTTTTAAGTGTCATTGAATAGGTTTAGGTCTAAAACGGATAGGGAAATGGAAATTGTGCCACTAGGGTAACCCGTTTTGAAGTTATTGGAGATTTTCTATAAGTAGTGAAAATTTAAAATATACCTAATCGTGCATTTCGCCGAAATCGTCGCAAGATATTTTCTGTGACAAATTTGTAATATAACAATGACATTTAAATCAAAATATTTCAGTTATTATCTATATATATAAAAGGCAATGTCCCGGGTGACATATCAACGCCCAGCCCAAACCGATAAAGATAAAAAGTTGGAATTTTGAGGGGAAGTTGGTTTTGTAATGGAGGCATCGTTTAAGAAGGGATTTTTCGAAATTCAACCCCTAAAGGTATGAAAGGGGGTTGCAAAGTTTGTATGGGAAAAAACATTTTTATGGTCCAATTTACTTGAAACTTGGTAGAAATGCTCTTCAATGCAAATAATGAGACACGTATTTCAGCGATTACTAAAATTCAACCCCTAGAGGGATGAAAGGGGGTTGCAAAATTTGTATGGGAAAAAATACTTTTATGGTCAAATTTACTTGAAACTTGGTAGAAAACCTCTTCAATGCAAATAATGAGACATGTATTTCAGCGATTACTAAAATTCAACCCCTAGATGGATGATAGGGGGGTTGCATAATGTGTATAGATAAAATATTTTGATGATCAAATTTACTTGAAACTTGGTAAGAATACTCTTAAATGTAATTAACGAGACTCGTATTTCAGCGATTACTAAAATTCAACCCCTAGAGGGATGAAAGGGGGTTGCAAAGTTTGTATGGAAAAAACATTTTTATGGTCCAATTTACTTGAAACTTGGTAGAAATGCTCTTCAATGCAAAAAATGAGACACGTATTTCAGCGATTACTAAAATTCTATCCCTAGAGGGATGAAAGGGGGTTGAAAAGTTTGTTAAGGAAAAAATATTTGGTATGCTCAAATTTACTTGAAACTTGGTAGAAATACTCTTCAATGCAAATAATGGGACACGTTTTTCAGTGATTACTAAAAGTCACCCCCCAGAGGGATGAAAGGGGGTTGCAAAGTTTGAATGGAAAAAATACTTTTATGGTCAAATTTACTTGAAACTTGGTAGAAATGCTCTTCAATGCAAAAAATGAGACACGTATTTCAGCGATTACTAAAATTCTATCCCTAGAGGGATGAAAGGGGGTTGAAAAGTTTGTTGAGGAAAAAATATTTGGTATGCTCAAATTTACTTGAAACTTGGTAGAAATACTCTTCAATGCAAATAATGGGACACGTTTTTCAGTGATTACTAAAAGTCACCCCCCAGAGGGATGAAAGGGGGTTGCAAAGTTTGAATGGAAAAAATACTTTTATGGTCAAATTTACTTGAAACTTGGTAGAAACGCTCTTCAATGCAAATAATGAGACATGTATTTCAGCGATTACTAAAATTCAACCCCTAGATGGATGATAGGGGGGTTGCATAATGTGTATAGATAAAATATTTTGATGATCAAATTCACTTGAAACTTTGTAGAAATGCTCTTCAATGCAAATAACGAGACATGTATTTCAGCGATTACTAAAATTCAACCCCTAGAGGGATAAAACGGGGTTGCAAAGTTTGGTATGCTTAAATTTACTTTAAACTTGGTAGAAATGCTTGCTCTGCAATGAAAATAATGAGTCACGTGATAACTAAAATTCAACCCCTTGGGGGATGAAAGGGGGTTGCAAAGTTTCTATAGGAACGAATACTTTTATGTTCTGATTTACTTGAAACTTGGTAGAAATGCTCGATTAAGGAAAAACTACCTCTGAGGAGGTAAAACGGGGGGTAGAAAAGTGGAAAATGATGTAACGGCTACTGTAGTTTTAAATTAAAAATATTGCTTTCGACGATTTTGGAAACAATTAGGGGTAAATTGGTGGTAAAAGTTTGTAAGGGATTATGATAATTTTTGAAGGAAAAATGTGGAAATGTATATTTACGCTACTGTTTTTATAAACAAAAAAGTTACTTTCGACGATTTAGAAAAAACTATCCCAAAGGTGGTTAAACGGGGGGTAGAAGTTTGGTAGAAATTTGGTCATTTTTGAAGTGAGAAATGTGGAAATTGATATTAAGATAACCTAATGTTTACCTTCCTATAACAAACCTACCTACTTACAAATTAAAATGATGACTGAAGTTAGATACATACATGAAACTCGGTGTCAACACCAATATAAATTAAATAATAACCATTTTTTAGAACAATCCCTGAACAGTGTAAAAAGCGGGTGAAAGTTTGAATAGGAGTTTTTTTTTAGCCAGGTGCATGAATTATAGCATCTAAAACGATATTTGCACCTTAAAGGAATGGTTAGTTAAGAGCAAATCCATTATCAATAAAAAATAACTAAAGGGAAAAACTTGGGATCTAAGACTACTGACTGTAAAGTTTGCATCGAAATTATGTAATATTCAAATTACTATTACATACAGAAAATATTCAGCTTCGGTGTTTTTCGAAAATCTTCTACTAAGTGGGTTAATTGTTTGTATAGAAATATGGCAAATTTATCTAGAATCGTATTAAAAAAACGTAATGGTGAAAGCGAGGCAGTGAATTGATTTTGTATGTCAATTTTGTTGTTTTTAAGGTTAGAGCCATGAAATTAAAGTTGTTCATGTGGACCGCTTACTTAAAATTCCGTTCTAGACCGTTTTTAAAAGCCTTTGAAGGTGATGTAAACTATAACTGTACTTTTAACAGAAGTTCTGACTCCCCGCAGACGAAGTCGCGGGCGGAAAGCTAGTTAATTTATATTTCCATTCTTCCCGTTTGATTTTCAACAATAAATCAAACAACTAGATACGAGTGCCACTACCACGATAGTTTTTTGTGCATAAGCCATAGATGACAACCCTAGAGCGACCGCCGAGCGTAGGTATGAAAAGTGAAGTCCATACATGTGATTTACTTCTGTACCTATCTGTTTTGTGGCCGAAGAGTCAGACGAACTGCTACTGCTACTGCTTGATGAGCTGGAGCTGCACGAATGCGCCCGCGCCCGACTTGTGTGCCTGATGTGGCATCATCCATGATTCTATATTTAAATGACACGTTAGGTTAAGTTTAAACCAACCAAAACGAACGGTAAATCCGTTATAAGCCTTAACCTTTAAATAAAAACAAAAAATAGTGTAGTCACTTTTCCGCTTAAAACTTAATAATGTGCAAAAATTACTTGAGCAAGGCTAAGTATTACTATAAGGACTGATTTTTCAATCCCCATATAAAGCTATCAGGAAGGTAAATTTTAGCTCTGTCCTTTTCTTTCATATTACTTCAGAAAAGGATAGTAATACATTTAACTGACGGATAGTTTTATCTGGGGATCGAAAAATCAGCCCTAAATGCACTTCATTGTTATCTAGCAGATAGCAATCTTATACTGGAATAATAAAATCAAAAACTTACGTGAATAATTTGTCACAAATTGCTTTGCGAAATAATAACTTTTTATAAATGTTAGTTTCAAATAACCGAATAGTACTGTAATGAAAGTCAGTACCACTCTTACCAATAACAGTCTTTCGTCGTCCTTTTGGTGAGCGATCGTTAACAGCGAGAAACTAAAAGCCAATGCTGTATTAAATTTCTGAGGATTACCAAGACGGCTAAATCCCCACTGCCAGTTGGTGTGGAAGAGCGAAAGAGATGGGAGATAAGATAGAAAGAGAAAGGAATTTGGCGGGAAGCGTAGTGCCTATCTCCAATTTAATAAGCTTGGAATAACGGCCAAGTCAAATTAATAATGTTATTTAATACTCGCAAAATAAAAAAAATACTCATGCATGTAAATGATTGGCATGCTGGCTACTGGGTAGAACCATACTGGCGGCAAAAGTAGTAAGTAAGTTAAAAATAATACGATAACATGTCAAAGGCAATATGGTTTTATTCAGTAGAATAGAGGCTGTGGTCAGCCATATAAATTACTTTTCCCTTCTCAGGCTCTAAAATATCTCATAATAGCCTTGTATAGGCGGACTAAAGTTATGTAGTTATTCCCTAGGGATTAAAACGACACTACTCCCTAGGGCCTAAAGTACTTTTTCTTTTTAATTTACTTAGGAAACTCTTGAACAGCCAATCACGATGTTTGTGAATGGAGAATTAAATCGCCATTTTCAGTGATTGTGTATGGACCATTTTTAGGCCGTGGCAATAACCTCAAAATGACAACTGTGCAAAATTATAAAAAAAACGATTTAATTTCGCAAAACACGATTTATTTTATTTTATTAGGCATGGTCCTAATAGTTTTCTAGTTTGTATCTGTTGGCTAATTAATATGTAATCATTTAAGAGGTCATACACGAAATTTTGCCGGTTTAGCTTATTTTTATGATTTTACAGTTAAAATACTGCTTTTCTATAGGTTTTAATGCTCAACATTAAATGTCATTTTAGTTATGATCGAATAAATGAGCTACGATTAAATGAGCCACATTTTATTTTTGTAGAGTTTTATAAATGCGAGATTTAGGTTGTTTTAAAACATTATTTATTGCCAGTTCTTTTGAACTTTTTGGATATATTTTTTTTCGGTATTGGATTGATTTTGAACGAAAGTTTATTTCTGTTGTTTTAATTTTATGAACGAGAGTTCTGAGCAGCCGAAATCAAAAATAATTTTTGCCCGTTTTCTATAAAAAATTACCAAGTTTATTATTTTTTTTACTCGAAAAAATTATATGAAAGTGGTAAAAAGTAATTCATACATTTTTTAGACGACTTTCACAGCAATACATTGTAAATTTTTCATACCGTTAAGACGTCAAAACGATTCATAAATATGTGACATTCTAAACCTCTTCCAGCAAAATTCACATAGCAGTCGCCGGTGTCAGGTCGATTA
The DNA here is from genome assembly GCA_948252455.1 of Acleris cristana. Lineage (NCBI taxonomy): Eukaryota > Metazoa > Arthropoda > Insecta > Lepidoptera > Tortricidae > Acleris > Acleris cristana. Next base: position 45,170,611 of record OX411772.1, read on the forward strand.
ATCAAAATAAAATAATAAAAACAAAAAAGTAGCTCATACATTCGTTAAAACTAGAAATTATCTTTCGTGTTGTGCATTAAAACTTGTAGAAATACAGTATTTCAACTGTAAAATCACGTAAATCAGCGAAATCGGCATAATTTCGTGTACGGCCTCTTAAAGTGTCACTGTACAAAAAACTGACAACCGCGAAACAAATTTGCCAGAAACTTTGTTACATATTTGTTAAATATTGTAATTTTGTATAGAACGTCGTTTTTTTCCTCGCATTCAAACTGAAAAGTAGAGTGTTTAACGCAAGACTAAACAACCATAATGACACTCGAAATATAGCCGCTCACGCTCGCATGGTTTAACATCTCGTGTCATTATGGCTTGTTCGAGTCCCTTTTTGAACAATTTTTGAATTTTACCTGACATGAACAAATAACAAATAAGTCTTTTTTTTTTAAATATACCTCGTGTGTTCATAAGTTTTGAGACGAAATAAAATGTTCATAGATTTTGTTTTGAGTTAAATTTATTTTTAATATTTTCCTGTAATAATAAGTAGACATTAACCAATAACTAAAGAGTGGGCCGGAAAAAAAGTAGCAGCACATAATGTATTTTTATTTTATTTTTGATATTTTTTAAGTAGAGCATTTTTTATAGTAATCTGTAGATACAATTTAAAGATATAAAAAATAAAAATCGTAAAAATTAACGGGCGATTTCAAGTTTTCGCCTTTTATAATAAATCTCACCTAAAACTTTTTGAACAGCGTTTTCTGAGAGAATTTATGAGGTGTTTGTCATAACCATAGTTTTTTCTTTAAGTTCGATGGGTTAGGTACTTAATGCCTTATTAAAGATTTTAGATTGGAGAGATTTTACTTTGGGTAGTAAGGATACTACCCAAAGTAAAATCCAGTTTTTTGGTATAACTTATTCGTAAGATGATATTCCTAAAAGCATAAAACCAGTTGTGAAAATGGAAATTTAATTGTGGCATTGTAGAAAACATAGAGCGAAGGTTGTAAAAATGTGTTGTTCAAAAAGTTATAAAGTACATGCAATAAATATTGAGAAAACTCAGGATCTCATACATTTCAATATTATTGTATTTTTATTTGATAGAATGATATCTACAGATTACTAGAAAAAAAAAACTGCTTCATAATTAGAAAAAAATAATTAAAAAAAACCAGATAATTCATTGCTACTTTTTTACTGAACCACTCTTTACAACGAGTGGAGTTTTTCTCTTTTCTTTATATGAGCTCTTTGAAGCCTTTGTTGGCAAAAATGGAGCGGAGTGACACACCTTCATACGAAACACCCCACCACACCATCACACTCGCTGGATGATGGGAACGCGTTACATTTCGTGCTGGAGCTAGAACATGTTTACTGCTTTTGGCATAAACTTTATTGTTTTGGCGGTAATACTTTTTTCCGAATGTGAACATGTTTTCATCGGTGAAGAGTATTTTTTTCGTAGCGTGACTCTGAAGTAGCATCGGACAACGTTCGCGTCGTAATTTACGAAGGCGATCAGTAAGGAAGTGAACTTTCCTACGATTGTAGGCCTTTACCTTGATATTGTATTTCAGTCTTTCGTTTACCACAACACGCGAAATGTTAGTCTGCAGAGCACTTTGTTCTGGGTTCGATATGAATTTTGGCGACGTCGCTCTCTGATCATTTTGATGCTCGCAATCTCCTTCACAGACAGCGGGCGACCACTCCTTTGGCGATCTTTCAGAGAAACAGTCTCCTTGTAACGTATTATGGTGTAATATATAAAGTTGCGGCTAATCCCAAAACATTTCAAGAAACGGAAAATATCCATTAGTTTTTTTCCCGCCATATGTAGCGAAATGACAGTCGCACGTAATTCTTTTGCTCCCGCCAACACAAGAAAATTAACTGAAACAAATAATAAAAACATACAAATAGAACACAAACATTCCAAATTAAAAATTGAAGAAAGAATTAGGCAGCTGTCACTATATATTATTCTGTTTTATTTTATAAAGTACAAGTTCGTCTCAAAACTTATGTACGCACGAGGTAATGTGAGGAATGTGAACCCAAATTGTTCATTAACTTGTACTTTTGTATCTTAGGTTGGACTCCTCTCCACGAGGCCTGTATCTATGGTTGGTACCAAGTCGTAATTGTCCTTGTGAAGGGTGGCGCCAATGTCAATGCCAAAGGTTTAGAAGACGACACCCCTCTCCACGACGCTACAACTTCAGGAAATCTTAAGATGGTGAAATTCCTTGTTGAGCATGGTGCAGATCCTTTTGTCAAGAATGCAAAGGCGAAAATGCCCATAGACTACGCAGCGCCCCATATATATGAATTCCTGGAATCTTTAAAGGGTATGTTAATTTTATTTTTCCCCTTTAGTACATGTGCCACTATGCTTCGCCGGCTAGGAGCGGCTAGGGCAATTTAGACGGTTAACAAAGCCCCGACAACCGGTCCGTATCTTGTACGTATCGTTACTCAAATAGTAACTTGCTCGATGACAATTCAATCAAAGATACTTGCGATCGTACGATATAGTCAAATTCGGCGACGACTCTACCCAGTTGTTAGGTGATTCTCTTAATTAACTGACTTTTCAATTCGCTAAGTTTAAATTTACCTTAACAGTAAGCAAAAGTTGACCTGTGGTCATGTCAGAGCAATATTACAAGCTAATGCGGGATTTTTTAATTTGGATGCAGGTTTGATGATGAATATGATGATTCACCGCGGCCAAGGTTCTTAATTTTGCCTAATGTGACTACGAGTGCGTGAACAAGTTAAACTCGATGGTAAATACTACGTTGATAGAAACTGAGCTGTTCAAGAGAATAACCATTTTTGGGTCCACAATTGCAAAATATCAAAATGATGTAGGGATATTTTTGAGGTTTAGGTCCTGTGAATACGGAGCATGTGGCACCAGCTCGAAACCCAGCTCGTGGATTTTAGCCATTCCAATCATTGAGGTGTGCACAGGAACATAGTCTTGATGAAACAAAAAATTCTTACCGGACAACTTTGGCCGTTTTTAGGGTTCCGTACCAAAATGGTAAAAAAGGAGTCCGTCCGTCCGTCCGTCCGTCTGTCTGTCTGTCTGTATAGTAAAAAATATATGACATTAATTTTATAAATAATTGAAAAGATATCTTGAATTTGAAAAATGAAAGTGGTTTGATTATAGCAAATGGGGTGTCATATGAAAGGGCTCAATCTGTACATTTCAAAACCATTTTTATTTTTTATTTTTTGTTGTGTTCTTTTTGATCTATAGCCAAAAATGTACAAAAAATTACCGTTCCCCACCCCCTATCTCCGAAGTTTATCAATCTAAAAATCTGAAAAAATCGTAACGTATAGATAATTAGTTAATTACTTATATTTTATGGGAAAAATAGAACGAAGTCTTTATTATTTATAGTTTTTGAAAAATAACAAAAAAGGTTTAAAAATCTGTATTAAAATTTAGGCTAGTCAAAATGGACCTTATTTTTATATATTCTTAAAATAAAGTTCATAACAAAATGAGTATTTTCTTTTGCGGTTACCAAGTATATTTTCTTAAATACGGAACCCTCGGTGCGCGAGTCCGACTCGCACTTGACCGGTTTTTATAACAGCGTAATAACGGCCAGTGAGTCTTCCCCTTTTCCAAATAATCAATCATAATAATTCCTTCACCATCCCAGAAGACTGTCGCCATCACCTTCCCAGCTGACAAAACACTCTTGGCCTTCATTTGGGGCACAAATCAAATCGACTCAAAAAGTTCTGAGGATTACGCCTCATCATATCCAAACATTCCTTGGAAATTCGCTTTCGTTCGCGGTTTTGTGCGATCGCCAACAAACGTGGCACCCATCGTGCAGACAGATTTGTCATGCCCAAATCTTCGTGCAAGATTTTGTGTACTCGCTCAGTGGAGATGCCCATGTTCTCAGCCATTTCACGCACTTTCACAAATTTTGACAGAGCGTGGAGCATCATATGTGCTTGAGCGGCCGTGTTAATATCATTTATCAAGTTATAAATAGTCTGCAACGTTGGTGCATTAGTGCCATGAACAGAAATTAAGTTAAGATTTTATAGTGGCAGCACTGCAAGCCTGCATAAAAATGTGTTTTATAACGGTATAATATTCAGATTTTCTCATGGTTGTGAAAAGTTTAGAGGTGATCAGATCACAGTCAAGCAAGAGTAAAATGACAATCTCTTGTTTTTTAGTAGTGATTTTGTACAGTTTTCATTTGAAAGATTATGATTACCAGTGTTAATATAGTATTTGACGACGCGCTGGCCTAGTTGGTAGTGACGCTGCCTACGAAGCTCGCGGTCCTGGGTTCAAATCCCGGTAAGGGCAGATATTTGTGTGATGAGCGCGAATATTTTTTCCTGAGTTATGGATATTTTGTTTTTGTTTATTTAAATATATTTCTCTATATAAGTATTTATATCGTTGTCTATTTCCCATAGTACAAGCCTGGAGCTTAGTTTGGGACTAGGTCAATTGGTGTGAAATTGTCCCCCAATATTTATATATTTATTATTTATTAAATATAATTTTTATTAAAAAAAATACAAATCGGTTTTTAAAACGGCTCCTCAAACGGCCCTCGGGTATGCAGCCATTTTAGGAGGCTCATTCCACTGTGGCGAGTTACCGTCTGCCATTTCAACCCAAGTAATTAGCATATTGGCCAGGCAGGCCCCATAGTTTCATTAATAGCCTAGATTCACCAATCCATATCGTTTCAATCATATAGCCTATTGTTAATATACCTTTCCTTCTTGTCGGTGGTCACTTAATTATGCTGTTGACTGTACACATTCACATTATTTGATTTTGACAAATAGCAGCTGCAATGCTGCGTCCTCTTGTATCGCACTTTTAATTAAATATACACTGGACTGAATTTTTTTAGTCAACCCATTCGCTACATATTACTTAACATATTAAATTTGATATAAAATACGTTTTATCGAATAAGCAGCTCGGTGAAGATCGTCTCCTCTTCGGATCTCCTACTATACCCAATACCATAAATTTAGTTTTACTTGCATTTAACACTAACAAGGAAAGGTACCCAACTGTCCGGCTCCGATTTGGTTTATTTTGATATATGTTAGAGACTAGTCTAAAATAACAGACACGTATTTTTTTTAGCTGCCCAATCTCAACCTGTTGGGAGAAATTGACCTCCAAAGTACTGAAAAGTGACTAAACCCTCTAACTTCTATAGAGAATTTAATATAAAATATTGCAATTTTTCTACTATACATTTAAGAAAATGAAAAAGTAATGAGCACGTGTTTTGTTATATCGGCTAAAACTCATATCTAAAAAAATACCCTTCAAAGTTATATACTTCTCATCGTGGATACACTTTCTTTGGTATTTTTTTAGATATGAGTTTTAGCCGCTATAACAAAACACGTGCTCATTATTTTTTCATTTTCTTATATGTATAATACGTGTCTGTTATTTTAGGCTACTCTCTAACATATATCAAAATAAACCAAATAGGAGCCGGACAGTTGGGTACCTTTCCTTGTTAGTGTTAAATGCAAGTAAAACTAAATATATGGTATTGCAAATTACTGACATTTCAACCTCGAATCTAAATGTCGTTGTAGAGGACGCTAGTGTGTAGCGAATAACAGAAGCGCGTAACTTAGGTCTTATATTTGACGAAAGGCTACGATTTGAGAGTCATGTTTTAGAGATGTTGCGAATTTGCTTCTATAGGTTAAAGGTATTGTATCGAATTCGAGAGTGTCTTACGGTGGAGATGCGCATTAGGCTTTGGGATTTGCTTATTCTTTTGAAATTGAGTTACGCTGATGCAGTATTTGATGGATGCTTGCTAGCAAGAACAAAGAAAAAAATGCCTGTGCGCGATTCTGCTTTCCCATTCCTCGCTACTCTCAAGTCAGCCCTTTGTTAAACAGCATTGGCGTTTTAAACATGACCTCACGATAGCGCCTACACCTCACTTCTCTCTTATTTGGGATAATTAAATACGAAAAACCACGTTATCTGTTCGTGGAACTCAAATTCTCGCAACGGTCAGACAAGCGATACGCCTAACATATACACAACATCTTACGGCTGCTTTCCGTGGTAGCTTTCGTTTTGCTGCCACGAAGTGCTGGAATGACATACCACCTCCAGTACGAAACCTTAAGTCGATTGGGTCTTTCAAAAAAAATATTCAAGAAACTTGTCCTATCATCCCAAATATCCGGTACATAAGCAGTCGTACTGACACTCGTGTACACACACACACACACGCACGCACGCACGCCCAAGCCCGCCCGTTCCTTTATGGAATAGCTTTCTGAATGATTAGCATTTTGAGGCGAAAACAGATTATCGACTCGACAATATTAACTCAGCGAGCTTCCGCTCCACAAAAAACCCCGGAAGAAGTGGGGCGGCGAATATAAGCTAATTACCTACCTGCCTAACCATATGAAACAAATTTGACAGTCAAGCCTGGAGGATGCTGGACTACCGAAACGAATTTGATAGTCAAGCATTGAGGATGCTAGACTGCCTCACAATCACAAAACAAGGAATCAGTTTCCTTACTATTGAACGAATTTAATTCCACTTAAAGCTATGGACCTCTGCCCCCTTTTGTCCGTCAGTGACCTGACCTTTGTCAAGTCACTCTCGGACTCAAGTTTATCTACAAAGATTAGACGATGCAAAATATTTTTTTATTTTACACTTATTCTGAAATTACAAGTTATTAAAAATTGCAAAGGTATTAAAAAAACATCCTATGTCGCGCCTGTGTCACACATCTCGGCCTGAGATATGGACACAGCGTCTTCGCAGAATGATGATGAACTGCATTTTCTTCCTGATAACACATCAGGTGATTGCCGCATCAACACCCTTGGCGAACGCAAGCTTGGACTGCGCAGCTTATCGCAGTTCAAGAAGGCATTTACATGAAAATGAAATTTGATTAAACACAGGATAAACATAAGTAAGTCTTTCATTACTTATGTTTATCCTGAGTTTAATCAGCAGGTTAAGCTCTCAAGTGGGAAATTGTAAAAGAGATCGAAACAGCATTCATCAGTGTGTAATTTCCTTAAGCTTCATGCTTAGAAAATCATCCACTATGAACAAGAAAATAAATCAAAATAAAGTGACACAGAGATTCTAAGAGATCAAAATTAACATCCATCAATGTGTTATTTCCTTAAGCTTCCTGCTTAGAAAATCATCCACTGAAAATAAATAAAAGTTATTTGGGACACAATTTAGTAACCAACGGCACAGCATAGTCGTGTCTCCAATGACATGACAGTATCGCCTGCCTACTTCTTTACTGCAGACATCAAACACCAGTCATCAGACTTCAAGCTTCTCCGCAAAGCATAGACGAACATAAAATATAAGAAAAACACACAATAAAACTAGCAAAGAGTAATTAACAAAACCTGCAAATAATAAGCATGAACAGGCATCCAACTATCATGCCTTAACATGGAATGTATGAACCATCTACCATGAAGGAATCAATATGCCAAGCGATATGTGAGCTGAAACCAAACGAGTTTTTTCCAACCTTATAGGCATAAAGGAATTCTCACAACCCCAGGCACACCAGACCCCATGGAGACATGCCCACATCATGTTCCTTTCTCATCTCTCATCTCTATGATTGTTCATGCTTTCCCATAACGTCTTGTCTTACTGTAAAAGAAAACAGGATTATTATCACACCTTAAAAACTAAAGTCTTAACCTAAGTTATACACAACCTACCTAAACCCAGGCGATACTGATATACATGAAACCGATGCTCCTGAATCTAAAGGGCCTGACAATAATAATCATTCAAAAATACAGGAATAATGGGTACAAAAAAATCCCTAACCTTATCTACATCATCCTGCTGCTGCATAAACGGATTTAATGATCTCCACCTCGTCGCATCCCTTTTTAATGACGACGGGGACTGTAGTTTGGGTGCTCCCTCGGTCGCCGTCGAAGAAAGTGTTGCATCTGGTTGCCTTCGCGAACTCTGTTGCTGACTCCATGGACGTGGACGCAAATTGTGTGACGGTGGCGATTGCGGTTCAAGATGCACCCTGCGCGGTGTCACAGGTGCACCCGGCGTTCTGTATGGCGTCACATAGTCGGATTGTGGTGTGTGCATCGGCTGATCGGCGACTTGTCATCTTGACATCTTCAAAGCTCACCTCCGGATTGAAGATTGGCAATTCTACTTTTTTTGTATAAGTGTTTTCGTAATTATATACATCTTCCACTTGTAGCAGTGTTTTTCTTAACTCCTCCTTGGAAGCAAACAATTTTGAGGCCAGTAACCATTGATAGCGAACGCTCACAGAGTTAATATAATGTTTGATGAACTTTGAGTCATCCTTGATCTCCGCCTTTGCGACCAAACTCTAATACATAAAAATATTCTATGAGTGTTTCTTGCCGTAGTTGTTTTCTATAGGATAGGGGCACCAAAAATGAACGATTAAGAGACTACACCAACTTTGGTCATTTTTTTCTCAGTGAACTTAACGAATTTTAATTACTTTGTTTTATACGCTAAAGTAGGTACATACTCTAGATTGGAGATAAATATTATAACACATTATTTTTCTAAAAATCTTTGAAACCAAAAATGTACCAATTTACCCAATACATGAACAGTGATGCCCTAATTCTGAACGATTTAGTCCAATAGTTGAACTAATATATAGATAATATAGATAAATTACCGAGAGCGTGGAATTGCATATGTAGTGGTTGTACCGTTCGCATGTAAAGGAAAACCATTTAAGTTTTCTTCTTAATTTAATGAGATTACCCTAAACAAGTGGAATAAGTATGCTATCATTTATTTAAATTTTCATCTTTAAGGTTGGTTGCTTATGGGACGGATGAAAATTATGTATAGTTCTCCTGATGACTTCTTGATCAAAATCATCTACTGCCGACAGACCGTACGTAACTTTTTCTTACTCGGAGAGAGGAATTTTTTCGTTGCTTTGAATTTGTCACTCTTACTCTCAGTCATAATTTTATAAATAGTGGAGAGAGAAACACCTGTAGCTTTTTCAACGAATTGGACGGCGGTGTTTGGTGAATTTAAATTTTTCATTAGTTCAAGTTCAAAATATTTATGACAGTTAAAATTATTTGTATACTTTGACTTTCAATCGGACCAAAATTACTGTTACTTTCTGCCATATTTTTGCAAACTGTGTAACTTACAGTCGCACGTGCCCAGACAAAATAATTCTGCAAATTGCGAGTATCCAATAAAATAGTTTTTAAAGTTGTCGGGTAATTCTATAGCTCTGCCTACCCCACTCCGGGATTACAGGCGTGAAGGTATGTATGTAGGTACAAAAAAATAAGGCTAATATTTTAGTGCATTGTAAAAAGTATTTAGAATTTGACACTGACATTATTTTTGTACTTAATTATTTAATATATAACAAAACTCTTTTTATGCTGATGGTATAAGAAGTAGAGGAAATATAAATATAGAATGCCTGTAAAGACATGTTACCACTACGTATGCAATTCCACGCTCTCGGTAATTCATCTTATAATAAAACATTTAAACAAACAAACAAATTTGCAACAGGAAATATGTAACTACCTATATTCGAAATATTTATAACACAATCAACCTTAAAATAAGAAAAATTGAGTTTTATTCCTTAAACCCACAAAAGTAAATAATAAACACCGCCTCCCGTTGATACCCTTATATTAAAAAAAACCCTTAGGGAAAAAAACATACGCGAGCCAGGACATTACTCCAACCAACGAAGACCAAATACTGCCTCGCAGGGGAAAAAACTCGTATTTAAGCGAATGGTGTTTTAGGCGAAGGCTACACGTACAATAAATACTGTGATCCATCAATATGATAAATACTGATGAATTTCATTCTATTCACGCAATACAGAGGCAAGGCTACACGTTCAATATTTATCACGTCAGTACTGTAACGTGTTTCGTTGAGTTCGGACGTGTATTGTATATGGAGGCAAAAACTATACTGTCATATCACAATATTTACTGATCGTGTAGTCTAGCGTATTGAAGGATTTCAATATTTATCACTAACTGCCATCCAGAATCAGGAAATCTAGATTTCCGTGATAAATATTGTCATCCATCAATATAGCAGACTAGACCAAAAAGATTTAATATTATAGGTAATAGAGTGGGCATCGGAGACATTTTCATAGAAAATATTTGATCATAAGCATCATGAATGCCATCTATGACGGGCGTGTCAAAGTAGACTAAACGACGTACGACTTGTTACCTCGAGGTAACAAGTTTTGCATCACTTTTTTGTTCGCTATTCCCCGTCTATTACTACTATACATTTAATGTCTTTGGACTAGACGAACAATATATATTACAATATGAGATAAATATTGATGGATAACAATATTTATAGTACGTCTAGCCTTCGCCTTAAACCTCGTACTAAAAGTACTGGCGGTGTAAAATAAGAAGAAAGTAGTATCGAGTAGACAAACGTGCAAAATTTACAGACATACGAGTAACATGAGTTTACGGTAACATGAGAACAATGTAAAATTTTAAAAATACTTAAACGTAGGTACCTAAATTACTAATGTGATTTTTCTTGTTAAGAATTAAACAATAAAATGTTTATTTTTTACATACCAAGCCAGTTAGGTAGTTAGCCAGTTTAGGGTAAAACTACTGCCCTTGTAACTATTCGGGTGATTTTAAGAAAAGTTGTTCAGAGTACATTTTATTTAATCTTTTAGAACCGAGGAATCGCTAATTTTAATATAGTATCATAGCTTTATAGCAAATATCACCTTCTATTCAAGATCTACAGGATGTCCCATAATGGACACGTAACCCTGACACCGGAGATAGCCCACCCCTAGACCTACCAAACCTATCTCCGGTGTCAGGGTTACGTGTCCATTATGGGACACCCTGTATATTAACAATGATATTTTCATGGCATTCAAAACCCGTCACCAATTTTACTGACAGTTGCTACGTTACAATGGTTACCAAAGACTGCAATCCGTAGCGAATGCTATTGTTAGAAAGAGATAAATAGTTTTTTCAAATTGCTCGCCATTCCCGCCAAGACAAGTGCCCGCTCACGGCCGTCCTTATCGCACTCCTGCGATATCTAATTGTGTATCTCGTGTTTCACAGGTCACAATGACGTCGGTGCAAATTAGACAAATCAAGGCGATGTACAAACAAAATGTTAAAAATATTTACGGTACTTACGAATGAAATAAGACATCCATTCTCCCTTTTACAGTTACAGTATAATTTCGGTAGCCTCGAAAAACACAATACGGCATTTTTTATGATTTATATTCGTTGCATTTCAGTAATAAAACTTTACTGTTTTTGATGCGCGCCTGTGAACGGCCGCGTAGAGGTGAGACGTATATATTGGAATAGGTTTTTGGAATAGGTTTTTGCTTGGACGTCCAAATACGCGATCCCATCAGAGTGCGCCAACGCGTACCGAGTCTTTACACGTATCGGGATCAGGACGCGAAAACAGCGCGGTGTATTTGGAGTAGGTAAAGACTCGTTTCACCGGGCGAAGAAAGATTGTATAAAAAACTAACTTTTTTCAATTCAAGAATTGTGTATGGATCATTTTAACCTAATTCAATGCGTGTGTGTGGACCATTTTTTGTAACCGCCATAATATTGACACAAAACATAATATTGGATTATACTGAAACTTCTGTCAATTCAATACTGAGTCTTACTTTTATAATTTTTCGAGTTATTATATGAAATATATATTAAATAATGTACTCTCAAACTCTCAGTCACTAAAACCCGGGCCGGACGTCAGCGTCCGCGTACCGAGAAAAACCTCTTAATACTTAAGACTCGCAACACTCGCAAGTCGCAACTCGGAAAGACTCTGAATCAAATATTTTACTCATAAGCCGCGTACTTCTAAATACTCGTGGAACTAGTCTTTGGACCTAGTCTTTTTGTGGACGCGTACTCGGAAGACTCAGTACGTGATTTGCCTAGTACGTCTCACCTCTACGGCCGCGGCGCAACTGAACGGTAGTCAAACGGTAGTTAGGCAATTGCCTTCCTTTTTGAGGAACGCTTTTGCGCGCAGATGACGTATCTTAATATAAAATATCATTGTACCTATATTAAGCACAACTAAGTTCGCAAAGCAGAATCTCGTCTTGATCTGACAAAATAATATTGTTTTCATAGGAAAACAATAATAAAAAAAAATGATTCCACTGATTATTTAATTACTTATTAGAATTTTAATAAAGGTCCTTGTGTAAGTGTCTTTTTATTTAATTTGTTTTTTTTTTTAGTTTATAACCAAACAATGTTGATTTAATAAACGGATTAGTTAAAAATAAATCTTTTTATCCACTTCTAAATGCTTTATTTAAGTTGTTTTACTAAAAAAGACAAAATGTTAAATATTTACCCCCTTACTAATAAACGTTGAGTAGGTAATGTTAAAGTGTTTGTCCTTATCTGTCAAATCCAAATGTCACAATGACAGATAAGGACAAAACATTGTATAGCTATACCACCGTCACTCAACGTTTATTAGTAAGGAGGTAAATGTACGGAACCGAAAATACATTATTCCTCTACCCTCGGTAATAGGAACCTAATCCGCGGTAATGGAGTCAAAAGTGTCAATGCTTGAAAGGGATGTAAATATACTTAATATGAAAAAAATATCTATATCCCTGTCAAGCTTTTATATTTTCTCTCTGCTCTGCCTCCAATGGTTAATTAGGTGTGTTTCTGTGTGTACTTTAAAGAAGTTTTGACAGTTGTCAACTATATACAAAATATTGGTTTGAAGTTATATTTTGTATTGCGTTGACAGCTGTCAAATCAGGCAACCCTTTATTTGACGACGTGTTTTATAAAATACACAGGACTTGACAAAAGCGCGTGGAGCTAACCCCATCCCATGTGCTTCGCTTCTTGTTAAGTCCATTAGAGAAAATACTCTTTTACCGAACAATTGTCCTCGCATGTAATATCCATGGACTTATTTCTCTAATAAGTCCATGGGAGTGTCAATAAACAACAACAACATAAACTCACGCCTTCATTCCCAGAGTGGGGTAGGCAGAGCCACATACTCACCAACAACAATAAATAACTTGTCATTGGCGAAATAAGTACACCTTAAAAGGAATGAAAGCCATTAATTAAAATTGCGACTATACAAACATGGTTTTAAATAGTGTTATGTATATTTTTTAATCTTCTTATTTTGTATTGGATAATTTAAATACATTTTGGAACGTATCTCTTTCTTGTTTATAAAATAATACGAAACAGGTACCTATTTTGCCCAATCCTATCTATAGGCATAGATACGCTGTCTAATGCCTAGACCCCGTTATCAAGCGAGCAATTTGGTGGCAACAGTAGTCATGCATTAAAGTAAAAGATGCCAATAAAACGTATCTACCTTTCTGCGCCGGATGTGCCGGCTCCGTTAAAATAATAAATAAAATAAAGCAAGGCTTTTTGGGTTTAAGTAAGTAACCATCGAGTAAAAATTGTGACTGATTCGCTGTGGTCTGTAGACTTTCAATAGGTGCGTCTATATCGTTACAGACAAGATAGAAAGGGAGATCCGAGCTACAAACAAAACAAGTCGGGGACATAATTATGCTAGCCGTGGTTTTCATTTCGTTGTATGTACATGACGTTATGAAAAGGTATCAATAAATGTAAACGAAATTAAACACCGAAATATAGCGTTATGTTAACGATATTTTAAATAACGTTATGAAGGTTAGTGGTCTAAGCTGGTAGACTGTGATGTGAATCTGTGGTACTAATTGTATTGTATTGTATAATGGCCATGGCCGCGTCAGCCGCGTGCGCTGCTAACTTCGCATCGGTCTAGAGGACAGATTTAGCATAATAAGTGTTGTAAAAATTTGTAGTGTGAAGTCAGAAAAAACTATAAATAGTGTCACACGACGTGAAATGCAAAGAAAGACGCTCTCGAATATAAAAGGGGAGTATTACCTTATTCTTAATTGTACCCGGTATACCACGCACGCCACCGCCGTTCGAGGTGACCCTCGACGATATAATAAAGCAAAGTGATCAGCTTGACGTGACAAAATTATTTAAACGGTAATCTTACTTGTATTACATTTTACCGTCTTAGGCTGTGGCTTTTTTGGAAAGAAACCAGTGTTGTAAGTGAATTAAGGAACTGATGTTAATGCCCTCTTGTCTGCGATCGATCACCCTAATTTTATTTTATGTATGAAATAGTACCTGTGCCTAAAACTTGTGTCCTCTGCATTACTTTGCAATATCATGTACGTTACCAGAGTACGTATTCTACTCAATATTAATGAATCGGCGTGTCCGATGTTGATATTGTTCTTGAATTTAGTAACTTTCATGTCAATAATTCCCGGTCCGTAATTTTCGTTTTCCCATTGACTCAACGTAACAACGATATCTAGTATAAATAAGAGTTTGGAATGATTCCTTGGTTCTTTTTAACAAATATGTCTCGCATACTTTGTTTTACATTGAAGCCAATAAAGTACCAATCACTGTTTGCTTCTTGTCGTATCAGAGTATGATATTGTATTGGTTGGGTATACCTAGTTATCCTGACATCTTATTAACTGATTATCAACATTATGACTTAAATGATTTCAAAGTAGACAAAAAATATTCTGACAATCTTTGTACTGTGTTCACAGATAATAACACGAGAGCCGCACACACGGGTCGGGTGAGGGATGACATTAGCAAGAAAACTGGCAATGCTAGTACTTCTGGGGAGGGAGGCAAGCGCAACATGGAAAGCCTAGCACATGCGGAGCACTTGGATGGAAAAGACACTGCTTTGCAGGATAAGAGCACAGGAGATAACAAAGACGGTGTGTACACTTTATATGGATATGATCCCTTGTCCCATCTCTGTTTTGTTAATTAATTTTCCATTAACTAGAACTCAACTCTGTGTCATCCAATCTGTAATTTGTCATCTTCTTATTTCTATGCATGATTGCAAAGTGACCAATATAATTATTCTGTATGCGTGACCTGTTATTGTTTTAGAAGGCAATCAATTGAGCAGTGGTGTTGTATCATCATCTCAAGATGAGGTATCTGTAGGCCCCAAACGGCCCTACTCAGATGATGGACATGAAGCAGACTCAGTGGACGATGAAGTATCTAAACGTAAAAAGAGGAAAGAGAATGATGAGAAAGAGCTTATGGCTAAGCCAGCACCAGTTGCTCGTGGTGGCCCTGGACGGTAAGATTAATCTAGTAATAATTTGTTTTTAATCCATGCTAATTTTGCAACCTTGAGGCAAATATTACTCGCTTATCCTCTTTATCTATTCCAAATAAAACTGATCATTTTTTTTAAATTGCATGATTAGGGTTTAATCTTAAAATAAATTTATGTAATTATATAACACTAGCCATAAATTTTTAAATTTTCTGGAATAAACACTATCATATGTCCTGTTCCAGGACCTTACCTACATGTGTGTCAAGTTTCATTCCCGTCCAATGATTGAGTAACAAACATCCAAGCTTTCTAATTTATAATATTAGTAAGATCAATTTTGTGACTATTTTTATGTTTATCAGCATCCTAACAGGCACCAAACCTCCGGGTCCGGCTAGTAAGACTGGAGCAACTCCACTGGGAAAAAATGCCAACACCCAGGGTGGTGGTAAGGGCAGTGGAGGTGGGGGAGCTTCTGGCAAGGGCAGCCAGCAGGCCATGGGCAAAGGAGGTGCAGGTGGCAAGGTTGGCAACCTTAATGCCCATCAGGTAGGAGGATCTTCTTTTTGATATTATCTGTAATTTGATATAAAAGTCACTATGTATCAACTATATGAATTATTTTATAATGTAATTGCTGTTGATTTAATAATACATATGAAACTGATATCCCTTTAACGAGTTACGGCCATTAATAATACTAAAAGCTCCTTGAAATTTGCACAAAGCCTAAAAACAATTTTATCTGCCCTGAAGAGCACCTCTTACCGGGCGAGTCATCTAGTTCTTGGGTCATTCTCAATTATAGTGATTTTTACGCATTCGCCTGTAAGAACCTATCTCATTATAACTGCAGAGTTATGAAAATATTAAATCGCTGAACAAAATTACGAAAGTTAGAAAACTACTTACTCCAAACAGGAGCGTGAGCTTCTTAACTTAAAAGTAAGAATGAGAACTATCTTAAGCTGGGTATTCATTACCGCTCCAACAAACCGAACAGAGCAGCCAAAATCGATCCGTGAATGTCAAAACTGTAGCGTTTAAAAGTACTTGGCGCGGTCCGTTGGATTTCCAAATGGACGAAAAGCCAGCGAGACGCGTCAACGCGCAATCCGAATGGAACTATCGTTAATGTCGAAATTCAACGTTAGAACACGCCCCCACGCCAAGCCAAATGGCGTCATCGTAAATGCTTTCTAATAAGTCTGCACCGTTGAGGCGTGGCGTGGCGCACCCGTGAATGTGGTCAAAATATTACGCCCATCCAGTTGTATACACTCCTGTTGCCGATACAAACGTCGTGTCCGTGAATGCCCAGCTTTATTATTCAGCAACTTTTAACTTACCTGGTCAACTACTTGGAGACCTGCAATACCTGTCACAAACTTTAAACGCATAAAAACAACATTTAACTCTTATACTTTACTTTTGCGGCCACACCAAA
The DNA here is from genome assembly GCA_948252455.1 of Acleris cristana. Classification (NCBI taxonomy): domain Eukaryota; kingdom Metazoa; phylum Arthropoda; class Insecta; order Lepidoptera; family Tortricidae; genus Acleris; species Acleris cristana. Next base: position 45,187,389 of record OX411772.1, read on the forward strand.
TGTTTCTGATAAAAACATTACAAGTGGTATGTAAAAAGTAACATAAAAATATCGTCAAAATTATTGTTTTTGAGTACTTACAAATTGATTTTAAAGTTGGCTCTCTCATTGTCTATGTTCAAATGTAAGACAGAAAGGGCTAAATTTATCTGTCAAATATGCTTTACTGGTGAATTGTGAAACAGGTGGTTAGTGTTTATTAGTTAACAATAAGTGTAACTAAATATAAAATTGGTTAAGAACTTTTTGATTGGTTTTCAAAATTGAAAAGTCATATTCGTAGGCAATTTTATGGGAAAAACGAAAGCGTCCCTAATTATCTGACCATTACTGTATGTGTATGATCATATTGATCATTGATCGCTAATGGGCTTATTATTATTGTAAATATGCAGCAATATGTTTCTTGTAATTTGTACTTCCGATTTATTCGAATAAAAGTTGAGGAACTATTATCCGGGAGCCCACTGCAAAAAAACAAGAAACCTTACCTGATAAAAAAAATAGAAAATGCCTACCCTGTAGGCGTAGCTGGCCTTTAGTAGCTTCAACTGCTCTTGGTCGGCCGCGGCTTAAGGGCGGCCAGATAAATACGGAATTTCGATTCGGAACTCCGAAGGCAGCTAAGTGCGGCCACATACATTCCGTTTCGGAATTCCGAAACGGAAAAAAAATCGAACGGCCGGAATTCCGTATGTAGGGGCCGCTCTTACTTGGTAGATTTTGCGCAAATGGTAAAAAGTTGTGGGAAAAATCATCAGAAAAAACGTCATCGAAAAATTGAACGAAACTTGTATGGTAGTATAGAGGCTTTCGCGGACAGTTTAATAACAATGGTCGGTCAAATCCTGTGTTGGCAGGTGCTACCACCTGTGGCCCGTTTCACGAAGCAACAAGTTACAAATTACATGCGGAACTCACTTTCATAACAGAAGGAGTTAGAAAGAGACTTCCGCTTGTAATTTGTAACTTGTAGCTTCGTGAAACGGGCCTCTGGAGCTCGTTTTATAAAGCTACAAGTAATCAATTTACAGGTCTAAACTGGCAACACTGCTCAAATGGCTGGTCGTCATTGGTCGAGGGTGTGTGACATGAAAACTTGTAACCTGTAAATTGTAATTTGTAGCTTAATAAAACAGGCGCCAGACCGCTACATTTTACCCCACCGAAAATATAATAAAAAAAGCAGATTTTAATAGCTTAATTAAAGCTGTTCATTTATGTCTTGGTCGGCCTCACTTTAGCCTGGCAGTTTTTGCTGTCAGACCACATTTATACTTTTCATAAAAAATAAAACAATGTTGAAAATGTGTTTTTCTACTAGCGTACTATAAGGTATGTTATAGTGCTGCGAAAAAGTTACTTCACAGATTTAATTGGTAAAGAGTTGCATGAAGGACAGAGCGAAAGAGTATTTCAATATACTAAATAAATATTTCATAATTTCAGATTAAATATTAAAAAACAGTGACGCCTTTAGCACGGTTGACCTTAATCTTTTTACCGGCAATAGTACTTCCATCCCACATACGCTTTGTACAAAAATGGAGAAAACAAAAGTAAACAGCTTCAAACTTTCTCATATATCCCTTTTTTCTGATAATGACAGGGACGAATACCTTAAGACCTAATTATGTGCCGTTGCATAGGGGGAAGCGGGACAGATTGGTACGGAAAAATGTAACCTTATATTTTGGGCAATAAAAATTATTAAAATTATACCATTTTTGCTTATATCACAGTGAAACTAATTGGAATTGATATGGCATTTAAATTAATCTTGAACTTTTTATCGTAATAAGAATAAGGAAAAAACTGTGAAAAATGGAATTTGTTTAATTGTGCCCCACCCATGGGGCACCTTGATACGTCATGTTTAATTAGGTAAATAAAAATTAAAAATGCCAAGATTCAACAAACTGTTGTTTCGTTTCTTTTAAGGATGGTATAGGCAACCTATTGCTTTTCATAAAGATTTTAAATATCTTTTTTTTTTTCAATTTTTACTTTGGTATAGACATTATGACCGAATTCAATTGTTTTTTTTAGTATTTATTTAAATGAGTTTTAACATGTATGAGAAAACAGGCTTAACAAACCCTAAAACACTTTTAGACACTTAAATTACACAGTTAAAAATTACTTACTCAAACATTGATAGCACCAATGTCCCCCGTACCTAAGTGTATCGAAGTGCCCCAACGGTTATATTCGAAAAATATTTGAATATTAAAAAAACCAGTGTACTATAGAAAAGTAAACACGCAATCCTGACAACGAAATAAAAGAATTGTGAATTTCATATATCCAATAAACAGATAAACTATTACATAAGGAGAATATTTTTATTAAGCTACACCACAAAACAGATAGGTACAGAAGCAATCACATGTATGTACTTCACTTTTGAATGAATGAATGATTTATTTATTTGAAACCACAAACAACATTACAACTTGCTTAAAACAAGGAAAAAAAAAAGTAGGCAAATAGTAGTTTTGAGGGTGGTCTCAAACAGGAGCAGAGAGGAGGTAACTAGCGATGCGATGAACGCAACTAGCGATGCGTTTACAGCAGTCAAGCCTGCTTATGTATATTCATGTTTTAGTTATATACTATTTCGATATTACCACCATTTGTTTTTAACGAAATAGTGCTGGTGTATTATTGTGCCCCGTGCATCAAACTGCCCCGCTTCCCCCTACATTTTCTAGAAGCTTAATAAGGAAACTACAAAGTTTGTCGTAATTAGTTTAAATTCTTTCTGGCAGTTTCTAAATTGACAGCGACCACAGACAAAAACTATGGCATCATAATTACGTCATACTGACTAGTTGATTTATATTATTACTGAATGCAAAACAGCCGAACCAATTATTTTTTTTGATCTTTTATTAAATATTGTTTCTTTTAAAGCTCCTATTATGGTAATTAGGCTGTTGTAACTTTTCATACTAAAACGTGTTCTACTTTTAAAATTATTATGAAAAGTTGCAATATCCTCACCTCACCTATTGTTTTATTTTTTTATGAAAACTATAAATGTGCCGGACTGCAAAAACTGCCAGGCTAAGGTGAGGCCGACCAAGACATACGTCAACAGCTTTAATTAAGCTATTAAAATATGCTTTTTTGATAAAAAAAATCAATAAGGTAAAATGTTGTAGCGAGTGGTTGCAAAAATTAGGTCGGACACCGGAACCTGCCATCAGGATTTGGCCGACCGTTGTTAATTAAGAGGCCGTATACGAAATTTTGCCGGTTTTGCTTATTTTTGTGATTTTACAGGTAAAATACTGCTTTTCTATAAGTTTTAATCCTCAACATTAGATGTCATTTTAGTTATGATCGAATAAATGAGCCACTTTTTTATTTTTGTCGAGTATTATAATGCAAGATTTAGGTTGTTTTAAAACATTATTTATTGCCAATTCTTTTGACCTTTTTGGATATTTTTTTTAGGTATTGCACTGATTTTGAACTAAAGAGTTCTGAGTAGCCGAAATCAAAAATATTTTTTGCCCATTGTCTATAAAAAATTACCAAGTTTATTATTTTTTTTACTCGAAAAATTTATATGAAAGTGTTAAAAAGTAATTCATACATTTTTTAGACTACTTTCACAGCAATACATTGTAAATTTTTCATACCGTTAAGACGTCAAAACGATACATGAATATGTGACATTCTAAACCTCTTCCAGCAAAATTGACATAACAGTCGCCGGTGTCAGGTCGATTAATCAAAATAAAATAATAAAAACGAAAAAGTAGCCCATACATTCGTTAAAATTAAAAATTATCTTTTGTGTTCTGCATTAAAACTTGTAGAAATACAGTATTTCAACTGTAAAATCACGTAAATTAGCGAAATCGGCAAAATTTCGTATACGGCCTCCAATCTGCAAAGGCCTCTATGTACCATACAAGTTTCGTTAAATTTTTCGATGACGTTTTTTCCGATGCGCAAAATTTTCCAAGTTAGACCGCGGCCAACCAAAAGCAGTTGAAGCTATTAAAGGTCAGCTACCCCTACAGGGTAGGCATTTTCTATTTTTTTATCAGGTAGGGTTTCTTGGAGTGGGCTCCCGGACCAGAGTGGTAAACTCAAAATGATCGTACCTAATGTATATGGGTAGATCTGTTTGATACTGTTGCGGTCGCCGCAAAAGGTGCCATTAGTCAGTATAATTTAATAGTACAATCACGGATTTTAGTTATTATGAGCAATCGTAGAACACTGTCATAACATAATGACAACGTCAAGTCACGCAAAATACTTTTGTCTGTTTGATTTCTGTGGCAAAGTTCTGCAGAACTCGCAAAATGTAAAAAAAACTATTATTGAACCATTGACACCTCATCTCCGTTAGATATACTTTTTTTTTTTAACCACGATAAATATTTCTGTTATCTGAAGGGTAAGTCATCCACTGGTGCCAAAGGGGGGTCGAACGCCCAGCTAAATAAGCAAGAACGAAAGAGCCCCGTCGCAAGTCCAAAGCCAAACCAAAGTAAAGATGCTGGAGATGGTGACTCTGAAGATCAGAAGAACATGGAATCCACAGCACCTAAGGTTCCGCCATTGAAAATTGTTATACCTGGTGGTGCAGGCGGATCTTCCAGCAGGAACGAGCAAGAAGGTGAAGGTAAATGTTGTTAAATACTCATAGGAATCACATTGAAAAGTATTCTAGCATTTTTTGGTTCAATTAAATTTTTCTCGGCATGGCTTCTGTTCATATAGACAACTTTGCCAATGTCAGGGTTTGAGGCTGTAGGTAGGAATTTACATGAAAGAAATAAAGGTTCTATTTTGATTATAATATTTTTCAATTCCCGAAAGGCCATAGTCGGGTTTCCATAGTAAGGCCCTTACATCAAATGGGGACGGGGTTTTTTTGTGAGTACCTCTTATAGTGAAGAATATTTATGCTGAGTATCAACATCTTAGTTTTGACAGTTCTCGACTTATGATTTTTTTATGTTTTTTAATGAAATTATGTTCTATGTATCTATTCTGAAAATGTTTTTTTTATAGATTTGCAAAGCATCCCAAAAAACAAATTACTAGTTATCATATTTTTGTTTTTTAATTTAAAACACAAAAAACCCGACTGCAATAAAAAATAACGGAAAAGCGAAAAACAAGCTTTATAATTTATAGAAAATTGTAAGAGCAATGTACTTATTGATATTTATAACAATTTAAATTTAAATTGAATATTGGAAAATGCATTGCAGGCGGGGACAAGCAATTAATTACAAATTCTATTTCTTGATATAATTTAACATTTGGACTAGCTTAACTTAAATAATTTAATTTATTTCACTCTTTTTAGTTTTATTAATAAAAAAAAACGGGACTTTTCCCGGGATAAAATGTAGCCTATGACACTCTCGCTGCGAAGACGAATCCAATGATACCTTATTTGTCAAAATCGTCCAAGCCGTTTTTGCTGTAGCGGGGAACATAGAACTGGACATACATACATACATACATACATGACGATGAAAAACATAACCCTCCTTTTGGGCTCCGCCGCAGTCGGGAAAAAAGGAAAATAAATAACAAATAAAAAGATAGGGTCAGGGAGGGAACAGTAGCTCGGCGGGAACAGTGCCACAGTGGCTCGATTGTGCTGTACTCGAAAGGGAAAGAGCTTTATGTCTGTCCTCTACATCAATCGGAAGCGTTCGGTACCCGATCATGCACGAACAATGAGCCGCTCCGGGGCTATGCGGACGAGTTACGATGCGTTTTTGTTTTAATCCCTGACAAAACCACAGAATAAGTAATAGTACAAGTAGAGAAGAGACTCTTTGTGACAGCAAACATGCGAATTTAAACCTACTCAGAACGCGTTAACGATAATAATATAAGTGCACAGCATGAAGTGACCTTGGTTACATTTCTGCGATCGATAGTGGGGGCGCTCCTAACGAGGCAAAATGCACCTTAAATCTGCGCCGCGAGAATCTGTATTATTTCGCCCGTTATGAGCTTTACTGACTCCGCCCACTTCGCAGGGTTGGCAGTTACTTGTATTATTAATGAAGAATGTCAGTAGGTACGCCAAATCGCTTGAAACTTTGTAAGAGTAAAGCTTATAAATAAACAAACATACTACTTTTTGTTTCATTCAAATAGACCCAGTAGTTTTGATTCTACGAACGTATGAAATTACGGTCAAAAATATTAAAGGGTGCGGGCGCCATCTTGCTGGAGTGACGTCATGGTTTCGTTGCGGTACGCCCCCTTATATGATTGAGTAAGTTTACAGGGCTATATTTTTTTAACCGTTATAAGTAACCAGTTGAAATTTTCACAGATTACGTGTTATTATAAACTCTATTGTTTAAAATTACAAAATGAACAATAAATCAAATCCCAAGAGGGGTCCCCATACAAGAAACATGACAAATAACCAGTTTTTTTAGCATTTTTATACGGATTATATTTTTATAATGGCTTATTATTTTGATGCTATTTTAAGCTTAAATTGCAGTCGAACTTTCATAGTTTACGACTAAATAACAATCTCAAGTAAAACTGCTAAAAATATTTGACCAAACTGATTTTATCAACACGATGTTTTAAGCGGTCACTCATCCTGTTTTAGAATACGCTTGTAAGTAGGTAGTTGCTTAACTTTGGAAGCCGAAGTACGGGTTGTATTTGTATTAGCTTTTTATTTCGGTGTCACACAATAATCTAAACTCCATACTTACGACCAAACAGTAATCTGTAGTAAAACAACAAACAACAAAATCTTACACGATGTTTAAGCGGTGTTTACTTAACTTTGGTGATAGCCCTTTCTTTACAAATGTCGTATCTAATGTAGAATTCATACCGCTAGGTACCGTATAAAATAATGAACTATAAAACATGAGTTTTTGATTGACCTAGGTAGTAGTTCTGATATTTTGTGTAGGTACTTATTCATTTCATCGATTTCAAATTTCGCGGGCGGGCGCTGCCAAGTGGCTCACTCGCCATAAGTTAGGTACCTAGACCGCCTCTCTCTCTCTCTCTCTCTCTCTCTCGCTAGTTGTTGGTATTAGCGGCCGCTGTAGCAAGTAGGTAGTTTTTGAACTGTTTTTGAGCATTATTACTGTTATTTCGTGTATGCAAGATAGCTTAGATAGCGTGCGTGTGTGTGTGTGTGTGTGTGTGTGTGTGTGTGTGTGTGTGTGTGTGTGTGCGTGCGTGCGTGCGTGCGTGCGTGCGTGCGTGCGTGCGTGCGTGCGTGCGTGCGTGCGTGCGTGCGTGCGTGCGTGTGTGTGTGTGACGTGTGTCCGTCTATCCGCAGCCTAGCTCAGAGACTCTTAGTACTAGAAACGTGTAATTTGGCATGAATATACATATTAGTCACGCCAACATAGTTAAATAAAAGTAAAATCATGAAAATATATATTTTTTTTACGTAACGTGGGGAAGTTTTTTTTTCTCGTCTACCCCATAGTGTGGGGTGTCGTTGTATAGGTCTTTTCAAAATATTGCGGATTTGTGAAAACAATATTTCAATTAAGGTATCCGTTTATGAAAAGCTTTAAAGCGCAAATTTTTGTTAGAGTCAAGTGTCGTCGTCCCCTCCCCACTACAGCCAAAACTACAAATAAAAAATATGAAAAATATCTTCAAAGGAAAACTATCACGACTAAGTAGACTTCATTGGCTCTTGAGTTAAACGGTTTAAATGTTTATACCTGCCGAAAACTTATTTGCGGTGTTGGTAAACTGACCGCGACCTATATCGATGTATGGGGATAACAGTTTTCCAACGGCAAAGTTAAGTTTGTCGCGAGGTCTAATTTGTTTGTAGTAACGGCTTCGGAACCCTACACTGAGCATGGTTCGACAGGCTGTTGCCCGGTTTTTTGCATTAATGTGTTGGTATTTTTATGTAGAATACGGTGAACCCTAAATTAAAAGTGCTTGATTATTATTCTATTTTTATTTAACCAACTTATTCGACAAACATTACAAACAGAAAAGCCGGTCAGCAACGGACAGTTAGTTTAGTTAAACAGGTTAAACTGTATGTAAAACAAAACAATATATAACCATAACTATCATAGTCACATCAAAACGAATTCGTAAAAAATTACGACTTCCAAAGTTAAGCAACTACGAGCGTAGTCTAAAACAGGATGGGTGACCGCTTAAAACATCGTGTTGATAAAATCAGCTTTGTCACCTATTTGTAGCAGTTTTACTTGAGATTTCTATTTAGTCGTAAAGTATGAAAATTAGACTAGAACTTAAGCTTAAAATCGCATCAAAATCAGAAGCCATTATTGAAATACAATCCATATAAAAAAGCAAAAAAAAAATGGTTTTTTTCATGGTTTTTGTACGGGGACCCCTCTTGGGATTCGATTTATTGTTCATTTTAAAAAATTTATCGATAGAATCTATAATAACACGTATTCTGTGAAAATTTCAACTGTCTATTTATTACGGTTAAAAAGATAGAAGCCCTGTAAACTCACTCATTCATATAAGGGCGCGTACCGCAGCCAAACGATGACGTCATCATCCGTGAGCGCTAGCCGCCGGGTTTCGAGCGCCGCATACGAAGTTTAAAATTCAATATCTCGGAAACTATTAGACGTATCGAAATGATTTTATTACAGCATTTTTTTGTTTTTAATGAAGAATACGATAAGCCAAAAATCTAAACTGGTTGACATTCTCTATTATTCTGTAGCAGTTGTAAGAAAAAAAAATGAATTTATTATTAATTGCAGTCTTATGTAGTTCGCTTAAGTTAAATGACGAGAAAAAATAGTACATGCCAAATGTTGTCCGCGACTTGTTTGTTGTTTGCTCGGATCTCCCTTTCTATCTACGTAATAAGACGTAGACTAGTTTTATCGTAGTAAGTATTCAAAATATTTGTTAGACCGACGTACTGAAATAATAAACTACCTATTTTAGGTAATAATTAATATTTTGCAAGATGTAACGTCGAGAAAAGTGTTGAACATCTTGGAAACTTAGCTAACTTACCTACTAGGTATTTTCCGTTTAACATTTTTGGCGTTTACATTACAAACATGCGACACGCGACGACATTAATACCTAATAAACGAGAGGCAAAGAGAAATGCTGCCAATTTTTAATATTTTTCTTTTATTGACCAGGTCATAAGTGTTTAACTAATAACAAGTATATGCTGACCTTGCTTTAGTAGGCAGTCACTATTACTGGGGGATCTACTTACACTGAGCGCTCTTCAAGGTAAGTAGGTACATAATTGAAAGCTGCGAAACTACAGACGGGTCGTTAGCAAAATAAATAATAACTATACCTCTCTTTTTGCGTCGAGGATTCAAAACTGTAATCATTGGGTTAGTAATTAAGTACAGCTACTGGTAATTTCATACCTAGATCGAAGTTATAAATAATATTAACAATAATCTTACCTTTCGATATCCTTCGGCAGTTTAAATGATGACAGGTCGACGTTCCTATCATTATTCAAGCACCCGTATGCTGCGCAGTATCTTTTGGCTTTTCGAGTAGCCATTTTCAACAAAAACCGGAATTAGGTACTTTGGCAGCGTACGGCGGCGCGCGTCAAGACGAACGCGCTCATGACACTCAACTGATTAGCATCCTCGGGGGAGGCCGAAATTTTTGTAGGCAATAAGCGCGAGTGTCACCGGCCTGAGAAAACTACATTTTCAGGTCGGTTTCACTTAATTTTTTTCTTAACTTGTACATGATTTTTCATGAGTTATGTTTTTGTCTAATCGACTTAGTATTGGCTGATAATTTAAGGTCCTCAGCTTTGGTGTTTGCTCAGTCAACAGTAGTTCGTTTCGGAAAAGTACAAAGTCGCTCTCGAACCACTCTGTACATGCAACTCTTTACATTACATTATATTAAAAATGTATTATTAGGTAAATGAGTTCTATGACAAATAATAGGTCAAGGTCATACTGTGGTTTATTGAATTATTGACTTAATTTTAATTTTATTTATGATTTTAATGCAGCATTCTGAATTTTACTGTATACTTTTCTTTCTTTCAATTTTAATATTTGATATCATTTTTTGGACATTTATTTAAAGTGCCTAATTTTGCAGTTTTTCGAGTAGGTAGGTACCATGGGAGTAAAATTTCATTTGCTGTTCATTGCTTATAATATATTAAGAGAAAATGAACCAAAAAGTACTTAGGTTGTTTTTTCTTCTTTAACTGACATTTTTACAAGGTTTTAAGACGTAAAATTTGAATGAACCTCGATATGTCCGCGAACGTGTGTACTTATGTATGTATGTATGCACACACGAACACTTTATCGCATAAAACACAGAAATTCAAACTCAATATTTACCTACAGAATAAGAATGTAGAAATGCGAACTTATCCCTTTAAAGGATCTCTTCTAGTTAACTTTTGGGTGATCATTTATACATAACCTAATGGACTAAGGGCCGATTTTTTCAATTGCCTAACAAAAGTACATAGGTAATATGCCTTTGTTAGTATTTATTTATAATTTTAGGTTTCGTCCCTGTCGCACTGCTGGGTGCGATAGAGACGAAAACCTCTCTTAACTACTGAATCAATCAAACCTATCAAGACATCACTACTTTTTATGTCAAATTATATTTCGAAAAAATAAAATGTATATGTCAAGCACCAGTCAGTGTCATCATATTTTACCGAGAGTGATTTTCATCAAAAAATACAAGGTTAAATAGAGATTACTACCTCAAAATAAACATGAATAAGTGTATAAATAAATAATATGACTATGCTCAACCTTCAAAAGTACGCGAATATGGAGTTATAATGGTACATTGATTTGTTTATTAGAGTGACGGAACGAATAGGAACAGACTTTACTCACAAAAAAGGGCCAATTTGATGTAAGGCCGACTTACTATAAAAACCCGACTATGGCCTTTTGGGAATCATTGTTCCCTCCATATCTCATGAAAATATTGATCCCAGCAAAAAAGTATATTAATCCTTTTTTGTAGAGAATTTTATGTACATAGATAAATTATAATAATGTTTTATTTTGCTCTGGGCCACTGTTTAAGAGTTATTTACGAAAAAGTAAAAAAGGGACCTTTACATTAATCTGTCATAGGCACAATAAGATATGAAAAATATTTTATCTACATCCATATCATAATTTGAATATAATATGTTCAGAAGCGATAAGCAAATGCCCTATATTATGTTACCTGTATCTGTGGTTGTACTTTAATGTTAACATTAAAGTATTACATGTCATTAAAGTATCGGTTATCGCTGTAGTTGCATCTTAATGTTCACTTTACAGTATCGGTGACCCACACTTTAATGTGAACATTAAGATGCAGGTACATTAAGATGCAGGGTAACGACGGATACAGGTTTCTCACATATAGTAGAAAACTTATGAAATGTATGTAGATAAAGTTATGTATGCGACTGTACGCATAATTAGGCATTAAAACATTCGTGTGATCTTATTATGAAACTCGCCTTACGGCTCGTTTCATAAAACCACACTCGTATATAATGCCTCTCATTATGCACCAGTCACATAAATAACTAATAGAGGATCTAGGAGAGGCATTTAGACATTGTTTATTTTATAGGCGGGGCAGGGCAACGCGGCAGCGGCAAGGGGCGCGGCAGCGTGGCGACGCTACCCTACGTGATTCCTTGCACCAGCGCTGACGCGGGGCAGACGTCCGACAGCTCGGACGGGAACAGCGACGACAAACGACCCGGAGAAGGGGGCAAGGTACACACTTCAAACTGTTTTCACTAAAGGCTCTATTCGAAATGAAGAAGTAAGTGTACATTTGTTCAAGTCTACTAGGGTCACACTGAAAGTTTCGGGTATTGAAAAAAAATCTACAGTAGAACTGAAATGTACGGATGGTATGTAGAAGGAAAGATCGATCAATTTTTATAAAAATACTAGCTGTCCGCGCCCGGCGTCGCACGGGTGTGTTTTTTTTTTTCATACATACCTTATCAAATGTAGTTTACGTCCTATTCTCAGACCTACTGAATATACACATAAAATTTCATAAGAATCGGTCGAGCCGTTTTAGAGGAGTTTGGTTACAAACACTGTGACACGAGAATTGTATATATTAGATATTTAACATGTTTTAAATAATATATACACAGGTATCATAATCCTGTGACCTGGTCGTGTGACATTATTTTATTTACTACTCGACTTATTCTTAACATTCAAAAATCGGTCAAATTTAAATATATTCTAAGAACAGGTAAAAAAATGCTTATAAGGTTGTTTATAGAACCGGGATCTACAGATTTTCTTCAAAAATATATTTTCTCAATAAAGGACGACTTGCGTATTTTTACACGTAGAATTAGTTTCCCGCTATTTATTTATTTATTTGTTTAATACGGCGGGCTTAATGCCCAAAGGCATTCTCCCCAATTCCCTATTCCTTCCCGTTAGCGAACGAAATCCTTTATTAGGGTGCAGCCCTATGGTACCCAAAGAATATAGTTATTTTTGCTCCTTTGGGCGGATATTCATTTTTACCCTTGACTGTACCTAGGTTCCAAGGTTCAGGCTGTGCGTTGTCTATCGGTTAGTCCATCGCGAAACGGTTTTACATGTTTATATAGATTAAAACATTTAACACTGTCGATCTTTTTAGGTTACCGTTATCAAAGTAGGAACTCATAGTTTCGCTATGTCCATCTGTAATGTCACATAACTTTTTCTCAGGAACTATGAAAGTCACTAAGGGATATTTTATCGTTCCTGAGCGGTTTGTGAAGTGAACTCGCATGGTCCTAATGTAGGATGTAGCGACGTTTTTTTTAGTTAAGCAAATGCACTTTGTTAAACGAATCGATGTGTATTAATCAGCAGTAACCGATATTCAGGAATGGTCGTCATGTGACCCGATCTGGAAACTAAAGTGGCGAGCATAATTTTGGCGTTGCTGCGAGGATTAACAACTTAAGCTCAACTGAATAGACCTAGACACTATTTAGATTGGTTCTTAATTTAGGGTTCGTATGCGTATCACGACCAAGCTTCCTCTGTTAATTTTTTCCAAGGTTCTGGTTCACACAAACCACGAGCTGTTTATTTGCTCAACCGACAACAAATGAAAAACAGTTCTCTGCCCTTTGGCAGAAATATGTTTGGCCGAATATATTGTTACCCAACCGTTTCATTTGCGAACTCGCTTTTATTTCTGTAACTGTAAATGTTTCAGGATTTTGTATGAAAACTAACCTACACACGATGCTACAGAAATAAATCCTGGAAATAAATACAGTTACAGATAAAAAACCGGGTTGGCAAATGAAACAGTTGGGGAACGATACATTTGGCCAAACATATTTTGGCCAAAAGGCAGGATACCGTGAAAAACAGCTTTGCAAACTGAACTCTTTGTTACATAATTTAGGTGTTCCTCTTCTTTTACGAATCAGCGAAGTTTTTAAACATATTTGCACTTAGGTTCCTTATGACTTCTAGGGGTGCACTAAGAAAGGATTTTTCAAAATTCACCCCCTAAAGAGGTAAAATAGGGGATGAACATTTGTATGAAAGTCCGTCAGTTTTAAAGTTAGAATCTTCAAATTTTGTGTTTAGGTCAACGATTGAAAATGAATTTATACACGGCTTTTTGATAATTTCATCCCCAAAGGGATGAAAAGGGGTAAATCTGACTGACTGATCGATCAACGCACAGCCTAAACTGCTGAACCTAGGGACTTGAAACTTAAAGGAAATATTTAGCTCTGCAACAAGGCTTATCACAATTTAAAAAAGAAATAAACGAGTTTCATAAACCTGTAGTACAACAATCAAAACCTTATTTTATATAAAACTAGCTTGTGCCCGCGGCTTCGCTCGCGTCTAATTCGGAGTAATTTTAAATTTAAGAAGGCGGGACGTTCCCTGCCCAAAACATTGAGTACAATTCAAGATCCAGCTGAATTTTAAAGATATAGGTACTTACATATCCAGACGCTTGTAAATTGGTAGGTTTCAGAGCAGAACCGAGGAACTTTGCAGAAGTATTATCTAAAACCTATAATTATTGTATGGGATGGCAGTACTACGAGTATGGCCGGTAAAAAGTTAACTTAATTATGTGATTGATATAGCTTTAGAGAGGTTGGTCAGTATTAATAGTTATAATTATTGTGATCCATTTACAGATGAACAAAAGTCAGCGGGTATACTTTTAAAAAAACAAGCAAAACTGTTGAATTTCATTTGATTTTGGCAAAAATAAGGATCTAGGACCTTTTTTTTTTCGATAAGCCCAAGGGAAACGTGTCAATGAAATAAAAGCGTGACTTAAATGGCTCTTAGTAAAACTAGCTGCGCACTACAGAAGCAACAGTAAAAGGTCTGATAATGCCCAAGCAGAGGTTATAAATGCTATAAGTCTTTTGAAGTACATTAAATACGGTGTTACTTACAATTTTTTGTATTTTAGATATAATGCAAGCCTAAACTTATAAAAAGCGAGCAGGCAACTATCTTCGTGCAGCACCTTAAATTGCATGCCTGTTTCCCGATTTTGCAAATTTGACATCATTTTCGAATTCTGACCCCCCAAAATCTAAGAAAATGACACCCATGACGACTTTTTAAAAAAACATCATGGCCGCTATCTTCAATTTGAAATTTGACATTATTTTCGAAATCTGTGTCCTCAAAATCTTTCAAAATGACAACCATGACAATTTAAAAAAAATTTATCTAGGCCGCCATTTTGAATTCCAAATTTGATTCATTTTCGAAATCTACGTCACCATAATCTAAGAAAAATACACCCATTAATAATGAGTCATTATAACTTTTTTAACAAAACATCAATCACATTATCGTTATTCCTTTGGGAAGTTTTAAAGTTTCCGGAATGGAATTTTCCTGTGTTGCCCCAGGGTATAAGCTATCTCCATTCTAAATTTCATCCAAATCCGTTCAGCCGTTGCAGCGTGAAGGAGTAACAAACTAAAACCCCCTTTTACCCCCTTAGGGTTAGTGCTAAATCCCCTAAATCGCTGAAAGATGAATTTTTCATTTATAAACAGTAGCCTAAATACCAATTTCCAAGCTGCTTAGTTCAAAAATAACTTATCTCCCATACAAACTTCTACCCCCATTTATCGCCTTAGGGGCAGTTTTTCCAAAATCACTGAAAGTGGTATTTTTTATTTATTTGTAAACATTTGTTTTTTGAAAAAATGTCATCAACCTTAACTTATAAATAACAAACGAAATAGTTACTATGGAGCATAGTTACCCATGGGGGAGCAAAGTAGGCACATTTTACGGTACCTATCGTATACTTAGTTATTGAAATAAATGAATACTATTGTTAGGTTTTTAATAATTTTTGATGACTGTTTTATGTTTTTTTATTATTAGTAAAAAAATAGTCTCAATTCATTTATCAAACCTTACTTTCAAGTAGGTAGTTTCAAAGAAGTACTAGGTAATGTAACCCACCATTTTAGATTGAAACCATATTTTGCCGAAAAACTGAACGTGATTCTAGACATGTGGTAAACCGTAAGAATGGTCAGGAACTGGAGAAGTTTTTATGATGTTGGAAGATCTGAGGAGCGTCAACTTTTTTTTAAATTGTGCCGTAAAGTTGACCTTGACGATTTTTATTTTCTGTCCTTCACACTTTATCGGCTAATATTTTTTTATTAGTTTACTATATGAATAAAAATAACATTTCATTAGAATACGCATACATTAGAGATAAAAAAAATACAAATACTTTTGTGCTGTCACATTTAAAAAAAAAGATAGGTAAACAAAATGGTCAACTTTTGGAAGATACAGAGATTTTATTTAAAAAAAATATTAAAAAACACCGTGGGCAGGATGAGTGTTAATTGGCCCAAAACGTGTTGCAAGTGACCCTAGCTACCCACCCTTTTCATTTGGCACTCGACTTGCATTACACCCTGTATATATACATATATACAGGGTGGAAAGTTGAGATGGGGCAGTAAGGGCAGCTACTAGATCCCTTGCTGCTACGCGAAAATGCTCTTACGAGACCTTTACTAACTTTTTAAGTAATGAAAATCGACATTCACAGATCAGCGAGAAAACCGTCAGATATGAGTAATTTTTTTTTTAATGCCAATCTGTCCCCTTTCTATCAAGGATTAAAACACTCTTTGGGACCAACTAAAATTAGAGTACTAGAAAACCCACAAATCAAAAAAAACTTTTTCCATACAATTCTTAGGGTAATCCACCTTTGTTGGTCTCAACGAGTGTTTTAATCCTTGATAGAAATGGGATAGATTGGCATTAAAAAAAATACTCAAATCTGACGATTTTCTCGCTGACTGTACATTTTATCAAAAATCTGTGAATGTCGATTTTCATTACCTACTTAAAAAGTTAGTAAAGGTCTCCTAAGAGCATTTTCGCGTAGCAACAAGGGATCTAGTACCTGCCCTTACTGCCCCATCTCGACTTTCCACCCTGCATGTAGAGTTGCTAAAACCCCAAATTTTAAATTACTTTAAGTTGTACGATGGCATCTATAGGAAAAAAAGGGAAACCTATACGAGGCCAATAACTCAAAATTATCTTCAATGTTTATAAATATTTTGTAACCGAAGCCGACATTAAAAACATGAGGATGATAATGTAAGAAATGTGTACACAATTCCACTTATATACTAGTGATAAAGACGGCTGATAGCGACAGTGATATTAACGTCAATGAGAGAACGGATAGTGAAATGGAAGGATTTGAGAATTTCACTGATTAAAACATATTTTTTATTCTTTTTGCATATTTTATTATTCCTCAACCGGAGAACATACATTCTTCTATTTTCTTAACGTCTCCCGGCAAAGTTCGCGTTTCTTCAGTCGTCAGATGAATATTCAATTAAGTTGCATACCTACCTAATTGTCAAACATAAGAACCTCCTCTTTTTTGGAAGTCGGTTGAAGAAGTGTTTTTTTTTTGTTTAATATTTTTATTTATTTCGTTGGTGTACTATAATACATCAGTGTAGCGATAAATCCCCCAAAAATTTTCCCCATTTTTCTTTTTTACTACACGGAAAATTTCCTTACCCCATTTTGGACTGTAGTGGTTAATCCCCCGACATTAATTTTCTCTAGTATTTTAATTTCCATTCTGTTTTTTCCCGATTCTTAATTTTTCCTGGTCGCATATTTTCCATTCTGGATTAATCCCAGTCACAAATTTTTGCTTTGTAATTAGGTCGAAATACGTGGGTAGGTTTAGGTTATGTTAGTTTTGCAGCAGGCCCGAAGGGCCAGAGCACCCAGAAATAGGATCCGTCGACTCTGTGATATTGATTTATGAAATGGCAAAGTTTGCAACTGGGATTAATGCAGAAAGAAAAATATGCGATCAGGAAAAAATAAGAATGGGGAAAAAAAGGAATGGAAATTAAAATACGGAAGAAAATACATTTCGGGGTATTAACCGCTACAGTCAACAACAACAAAGTACTTAGTTCTAAATTCAAAATCTAATAAATGAAAAATGTAATCATTGACGGACATGGAAATTAGCATTCGTTTGTATTTTAAAAAACGATGATTGCCGATGTGCAATATTTACCGCCGGGCACTGTACACATAGGTATATGATGCACAAAATACTCTCATTTTACTATAAGCACAAAACCACGTGCAAATTTTCCTTATTATATAATAATTCTAAATAAATCAAACTTATTAATATGAGCGCACCTAAATATGCCACATCCAACCGCGCGATATGTCGCACCGTCTTATCCTATTCTTAAATCGCTGTATCTGAGGTGCAGTTGGTGACGCATGATTACATTCCGAGCATTTAAAGTAATACTATTGTAATTAATTTCTACCCACTATGATTTTATATCATGTTACTTTTTTATATAACATCTGTAAACACTGTATGCTTAGTTTTGGTTTTAACCTGTAACCTTTCTCATGTAAGTGAATTCTGTAATTCTTTATGAGAAATAAAGCTCTTTAATCACAAAGTCATAGTCATATTTAAACAATTAAATGTTCTTCGTTATAGTCGCTCAACTATCTTATCGCCACCCTTGAAATATACATAGGTACCGTTAAGGAGTTCCAGCTTGCCATCTGTGATCTTCATCATCAGTTCCACTTCACCAAATGATACTTTCTGAATGCAAATGCTGGATTTGTTACTAAAAATACTAAAATCGCTATATGTATCCCTATAATTTTTGAGGAGTTCCCTCAATTCTTCACAGATCCCCTCATCAGATTCAGATTTGGTAACATTGGAACCATCTCGGAAGTATAATCTATCAAACCAAAAAAGATTCTTAAAATCTGTCTACAATTAATTGACATACATATAGTCGAACATAGAACGTCCTCCTTTTTAGAAGTCGGTACAATAAATTTATTGTGTTCCAGTAGCAGCTGCCGATTAAATGTATGACATTTTGTTATATCCCTCGTTTTTTACTTTTCAAAACCATGTTTGAAGTGTTTGACGTCGATTAACTAACTCGAAATAGTCAAACACCAGCGGCACGTTTTATAAAGCTACTAGTTACAATTTTACAGGTCTAAACTGGCAACACTGCTCAAATGGCTGGTCGTCAGTGGTCAAGGTTGTGTCAAATGGAAGCTTGTAACCTGTAAATTGTAATTTGGAGCTTTATAAAACAGGTCCCTGTAGGTACAGAGAAAATTAAATAGTATACTTCGTACTCTCTTCCGAAAAGCAGTGGTCACGTGATTTGGCTCGTAACGGCTGCCAAAAGGTTTCTTTTTAAATCTAGTTTATTTTTGGTTTCCGTAGTCAAAACTAGGAACCTGTAAATAGTTTCACTATGTCCGTCCGTCCGCAACTTAGCTCAGAGACTCTTAAGCTGGGCATTTACGACTGCTCCAACAAGCCGAATAGAGTAATAACCTAACCAACAAAAAGTGAAAACCCCCGACATTCCCATTTCAAAGTTCAATAATTCAAAAACGGCTGAACCGATTTCAATATAAAATGTCTAAGAACCAACGCTAGAAAACCTGCTTTCAAATAAAAAAAACCGCATCCAAATCGGTTCATCCATTTAAGAGCTACGGTGCCACAGACAGACACACACACACACACACACACACACACACACGTCAAACTTATAACACCCCTCTTTTTTGCGTCGGGGGTTAAAAATCGATCCGTGAATGTCAAAACTGTAGCTTTAAAAGCACTTGGCGCTGTCCGTTGGATTTCCAAATGGACGAAAACCAGCGCGACGCGCCAACGCTCAATCTGAATGGAACTATCGTAAATATAATATCTATCGTAATAGTTTCATTTACGTTTCACGTATCAAGTGGGTATTATTTATTCCACGTGTAAATAGAGTACTTTTGAAGTCATTTGTACATGATCAAAATGATTGACGACTAATGATTAATAATTTACTATAAAACTATTTGGGATCACCCTATATAGAGCGTGACGTCAAATTGATGTCATCGGCATGAAAATTACGGGCCCTGTTGATGAGTATGACCTACTGTGACTGTTAATCCCTGAAGTTTGTCCAACCTTCTGCCTAACACCCTGTATACTTCTAGCACACTCAGAAGAAAGGCCATTAAAGGATGGGTCTGTAATTGCCGATAAAAAGATTTTAAGTGGACTTATATCTTTTGAAATCATAGTTTTAAAGAGTGACCCAGGAGACGTCACCATGGCAACGAGCTACAAAGAATATTTGATTCATCCTTATATGTAAATGCTGTAATGAAAAAAAAACTGTTAATTTGTAACAGCTGTAATTTGATTCCAAACAAGATGGCTCCCTTTTTCTTGTCGAGTTAAGAACACCTAATATTCTTTTAAAAGTATATAAAAACTAAATATCAAGCCGACACGATGAACAGAAGTGAACGCCGACAAATGATCGTGTCCAAATGGCGTGAGAATCTGCAACGTTCAACGAGTTTCATCGCAAAGGACCTGAAACTACCCTGAAACACTGGATTTCGTGTTGAGAAACTATTTTACCACATTATCTCTCAAAGAGAAACCTCGAAGTGGAAGACCTCGTGGTCCCAGCGACCAAAGGCTCCACAAAAAGATCATTGATCGCATTCGGCGAAATCGAAGCATGTCGGCTAGAGATATCGCGAAAAAATACGGAACAAACGCATTTATGGTGCAACGAGGTAAGATAAGAGACGTGCAGGTATGCAACCACGCAAGAAAGTCAAGTCCGCTAAAGTTACTGAAAAGCAGCGTTCTGTAATAAAAACGCGAGCTCGAAAACTATACGATTTCTTGGTATCCTATCTCGCCACATTAGTTTTTCATTTATTTCTTATATCGTCTCATTCTGTATTTGTCACTCATTCTTTATTCGTATTGTTCGCTATCCGTCATTATCTTATTTGGTCAAATTCTGTAACTTCTCTCTCTCTTAATAAGTCTTATTCTTTTTCGTCGCGGTCTTCCTTGGACTTATTCTTTGTTTGTCTCTCTCGTTTTCAGTAACATTCGCAATCTATCTTTAGTCACATTCGTTATTGGTCTTTCTCTTTTTTTGACCTCATTGGCATGGGTTGATCCACCCATTTATGTCACTGGTACATAATGAGAGGCATGAGGAGTGTGGTTTTATGAAACGAGCCGAAAGGCGAGTTTTAATAAGTAAGTTATTGAAATTTAAATATTCCCATACTAAAATGTCATGGCCGATATGCAATATATCTTTGAAAAATGTAAATTACAAGCAACTACTTCGAATGAATAGGAAATTAAATTTTAATTTTATGTCGTTAGACATAACAAAACAAATACGTAATAGGTGGGTGAATCAACTTGTAAGGTACTCCCCATTTTTCGACATGTTTCACAAGTTACATGTTTTTTAGAATAACTATATATTTGTTAATGACGTGGCTTACACGCTTATTAAATCAGACATATAGGCTAACATTTGAAATGATTTGATTTAAAATTGTACAGTTTTAAATAAAATTACAGTAGGTAACGCAGCGGACAATGTTGTCCCTAGGTTTTGTATGGAATATGTGCATTTTCCCCTGAGTTACCAGGTTTTTTCGAGGATTAAAAAATATTTGAGGTGTTTAACATGTAAGGTCTGTAAATTTAGTGGTCTGATTTTATTATTCATACATTATTATTAACTATAAATCACCAGGAAAGTTTTAATAACGCAAAAGAAAAGGAGCACCTTAAAAGTTGATTCACCCAGGTATGATCTCTTCAAGATTTCCAAAAAATGAAGAATGCCGTCTGGCTTAGATGGATACAGTTCGTCTCAAATCATACAGGCTTTTCAAATGATGTTGTGAACAGTCAGGATCTTACTAAGCGACATGCAAAAGTATTTACTTATAGATTTTAACCTACCTACACTACAATTAAAATGAAATAAATATAAACGTCTATTTTGTCTGGGACAAGCTTTAATATTTAAATCGGTTTTGGTCAAGGACCCCAAACGTGATTCGACTCCGGTTTAAGAACCGGTTTTTTTAAACCGGTTTTTTTTTAATTTCGTTTTGTTGGGTTGAATTAACCGGTTGTTTGAACTTCAACGTAAGGTCAAAGCTCCTATTATGGTCAGTGCTCCAGTTATAAACAATCCCATAAATATAAGCTTCCGAGATTCATAGGCTTTTAGCGTAACAATTACATTATATTTAAATTATTCGGGAGTATCACTATTAGAAAGAAATGTTCGGTAATGCAAAGCATTCATTTAAAAAAAACACATCACTGGAGCATTGTCCATAATAGGTGCTTTTACCTTATGTATAGAAAAAGCGACGTATGCTATCACCCGTTCATAGTTTGAATATCACATTCGCAAAACATCATACTAGCAAAATACCATATACGCATAACATCATACTAGCAAAACACGATATTTGCAAAACATGATATTTACAAATAGTCTGGTTTGGTTATAGAATCGTAGGTAGGAAGGTTTAGATTATGTTAGATTTACAGTAGGTCCAAATCACCCAGAAATAGGAGCTCCGCGGTAGTAGTCTAATTCATGTCTTACTAATAATTATGTTTTGCCAATTTAATTTTTACTACTATGATGATTTGCGTATGTCATGTTTTACGAATCTGATGTTTTGCTTGTATGATATGATATGATATATAGAGAATATCATGTTTTGCTAATATGATATCCAACGACGGAGGGGCTATCTCTTTACATACGATTTAACGTAACGTTACATCACTCGAAGGTCAAGGTCTGAGTCTGAGTCAAGGCGTGATTCAGCGTTTAACCGGTTATAACAGTTCTCCAATTACGTTCTTGCTAATTACCGGTAAACATTTTTTTAAACCGTTCCTTTCATTAACCTGGTAAGGGGTGAAAGAATTTATACCGGTTTTAAAAACCATATTAACAGTTGCCTTGAAACCGGTTCCTGAGCCCTGCAATTTAGATAGCTAACTGGCACCTTCGTTTTACGACAGCTGTTGTCGTGTAAAATTTATTTGTTTACAAAATAACTAATGCTTATTAGTACATTACTACAGAGACCGGGACTTGGCTGTTGCGGGACGAGTAGAGTTATAGATAAATAGAAAAGTAGATCGTCTTCAAACAAAGGTACATTGCGCGGCTTGCATGTGTGCGTTACGTCGACCGTACGGCTGTGGGTGGGGAGAACCTCCCACACGAAACTACATTTAAGGATGAAATAAGGGTGACTTAGACGGGGCCGCGGCGTCATTGCGTTCGGTTACGTTTGGTTGTAGTGCGCATTAAAACATCGAGCGACAATGTCTTTGCCGAAAAGTCGTGATATTGTTCAGTATACGGGTGTCTAAAAAATGGTATAAAAAATCCGGAGCTATCATTTTTCAACATAATTTTGGAGTCGGAAAGGTGAGTACAGACATACCTATTTAGAGTTAGTGTTGAGAAGAATGCTGTTTATTATTTGATATTTATAGCCCACTTGCAGCTGATGTTAAATCTATTTTATTATCAGCGTGACATTTTTATTCGTTTCAAAGCGCCTTTAAACTGTACCAACACCTAGCTTCGGTAGGTACAACTATATCCAGATTTAATAAAAGCTGCAAGTGATTAATGTAAATACCTACTTAATTAATTAGGTTTTTCTTACCGGCCTGCCTATAGTATACCTAGGTGAAATAAATACGTATTAAGTAGGTAAATTAAGTTATTGAGTGTTACGTCTCAGGTAACATGTGACATGTGACGACGTGGATGGCCTAGGTAGTTGATAGTGACTAAGTACCTAGTGACCTTGCTTACGAAGCTAGCGGACCTGGGTTCGATTCCCGGTCAGGGTAAATATTCGTGCGATGAGTGCTATTAGGTATTTGTTTCTACGTCTTGGGTGTTTTATATGTACCTATATAGTAATACGAGGGGTGATCAATAAGTTTTTAGAATCGGTATAAAAATGGGAGATATGTAAATCATCATATTTTAATTGGAATATTGACACTTTCTATATTTGCAAACATTTATTAACGTCATTTAAATGTTTTATTTTACCCCTATAAAAACTTTTTTAAATATAATATAAAACTTTTTTTGGAGGTCAAATTTGTACCTACCTTCACTAAGTCATCATCAGCTTGTGATTTTTTTGTAGTTCTTTTTGAACATTGGTTAATGAGAAGTAGTAGTCAAAAGTTATGGCTAAATAACAGGGGGAGCGGTTATCATTTCTGAACTTAGGTCGGAGAGCAGCACCCTTGTGAATTAGATGTCTCTGAAGCATAGTTCCTGCCGAAAACTCGTTAATTTTATTCACCAGTTTTTTTTTCATTTTTTTTTGTCCATAATTATATGGCAGAATAATGTTATATAATTCTCCTAGGTTGTTTGATAATTGCTAAAAGCTAATATCACAGTATTAATTTGTAGGCCTCAATAATCCCGGAAAAGGCCGAAAAAGCCACCCTAAATTTTGGTGACCGGGCTGGAAATAAAAAAGTCCACTGCAAACATAACTTGTTTATCCTTTAAATAACGGCTGCTGTCAAAAAACAATTGATACTTTATGACATTAACTCAAAATTCAAATTTAAACTAACTATAGTTTTCTTGCCGCTTGAAGGGATATCACATATCACATACCTATAAACATAATTATTATTTAGTGTCAACAGATATGTAAGTAAAATGTGTATGTAAGTAAAATAATTTAAATTCGGTACTAAGGTACCTAACAATATTAATACTTACTTTAAGGTTTGTGTAACTTATGAAAATTACTATGATTATAAATCACAGATCAAAGTATGACCAAGTAGGTGACTAAAATTGGAAAACAAGTTTGGACAACCCTGACGCCCGAGCGGCAAAAGGTATCAGAATCTCCTAAAGGGCCGGAGTCGAGCTACTTTTCTATTTATACTATGCTATATACGTGTCTAGCAACCGCCTTTCCCGGCTGAGGCTTGTATAGTGCTTTTCTCCAACAATGCGAGAAAATTTAACACAAATTGTTAATAATATTAAACACAGTCCCAAAATATCCTTGAAAAAAAGAGCATTGTCGCCATCATCGTCAACGTTACTCATAATTTCATTTACATTCGGAACACCTACGATTAAGTATAAAACCGAAATAAAGCGTTAAATAATTTAAATTTGAATAAAATATAGTGTAAATTATAACATTTCTTACGCGTTTATATTATTTCGGCAATTTATTTTGTTTATGAACGCAATTTCTATAAAAACAAAGTTGAATCACTTTTTAATACGCTGTAAACGCTGTTTGAAAAGGCTTAACTTTTTAGTCTATGACATTTAAAAAGTAAAATATACAAGGAAGAATTTAGATTTCACGAATGTTTAGATGGATCTCAGAACTTCGCGGGCTGATTTTACAACAGTTAAGTTAACATTTCCGAGCATGTGGGAGATAAATTATATTAAGACATGAATGAGACCATTTATCTATTAAGATAATATAAAAAAAACATGTTATAAGTTGTACAAATAAATTCGTGAGAGTAGGTATTAGATCCCCGAAACTTTTAGTGCACCCACATACTCATTTTTAATATGGTATAGTCAGTAAGCCAAACAAGGAACGTAAAACATGCTAGCGAACCCAAATTTTCTTTAACAAGTTTACTCAAAAAATATTTTTCCTCCCAAGGCTGGACAAAGAGTCCTCCGTTCACACAGGACGAATGATGGAGAGAGAGAGAAGGACAAGGAAAGGATTTCCCCTCAGACGGGGGGCGAAAGTCGCTTCGGGTCGGGGTCTACTCAGACGACATTGAGTTCCAACAAGAGCCCCCTGCCCTCGGGCTCTGTAAGTTCTCTGTATCATGTACTAAGTTAGATAGACAAGTCGTGCGGCAGACGGTCGCAGGTGCAGCATGCCGCTGTGTCACGCAGCTCCACGTACAAGATCGACCTACTTATTATAATTATTTACAGCATGATTTTTTTGTGTATTTTTATTTCCAAACTGTTGTAGATAGTGTAGTTGTTGGCTTCGATTCTAGAGGGCTTATAATTCTTACATCCCCTTGCAATGAAAAGTAGGTAAAATAATGTGGATGAAAGGTACGAGTTATAATCTGTCTAGCAATTAGCTGCTGTTGTGACGGTGAAATTAATGTGTAACCTGCAT
This sequence comes from Acleris cristana, assembly GCA_948252455.1. Lineage (NCBI taxonomy): Eukaryota > Metazoa > Arthropoda > Insecta > Lepidoptera > Tortricidae > Acleris > Acleris cristana. The sequence goes on from OX411772.1 coordinate 45,213,047, forward strand.
CTTTTGTATTGTTATAGGGGCAGGATAATGAGCATGCGCCCTCTACGTCAACAGGCGCAGGTGGGGGCAGATCGGAGTCAGGTATACTTTATTCCCGTAGTTTTTTTTTACTTTGTTTTTTAAACTAATTAACATTAAGACGAATCCTATAATCATATGCTAAATTGATCGAATTGTATGTGTAATGATGTTAGTAAAAAAATAGAAATTATTATTATTATATGTTTACAACAATCTACGTCATGTTGTAGGCAACAATCCTGGTTCTTCTGTTGAGCTGCATCCCAGGAAACGGAAGATCAAAGCATCCAAAGATTCACGTGAGCCGATCAAAACCGAGCCGGCTCCAGATAATTCTTTATCTCACAATGTCGCTCACTCGAATCCATACCAAATGTACATCCATATTCGTAAACAGGTAAAAATACGTGCATTGTCTGGAGCGCCACGGTGATTTCGTTAACATCAACCCTCTAAACTTTGTTATCTTGGCAGATTGAAAGTCGTCAAAAGAGCTTGTTCCCCGTGAAACCGAAACCCCCCAAAGATTTCAACAAATATTTGATGAACCGCTGTACCTACACTCTTCAAAGTAATGTGAATCCCGATCCTCAAGTGGAGATCCCGCACAATTTGCCGCCGCAGATGGTCAGCGAATTCACTGATCAGGAGAAAGAAAGGTTCTAATTTGATATTTTAAAATATTATTAGTAAAATGTTAGGCCAGGGTCGTTTTCACCCGCTGCCCGCGGCCGACAGCGGCCCGCCGCCCGCGGCGTCTGAATGGTATGATCGGGAATGCTCCGATCGGGGACGCCGCACGCGGCGGGCGAAAACGACCACTCCCGAGCATTCCCGATCATACCATTCAGACGCCGCGGGCGGCGGGCCGCTGTCGGCCGCGGGCGGCGGCTGAAAACGACCCTGGCCTTACGTTGAAGCGGAAGCGGTTGATAGAGCGGGAGATAGTAACACAAAATTTCCGGTCATTTGCACTAAGTCATGGTATAATAATATACTTCGCCTGGTATTCTCTTCCGAGAAGCAGTGGTCACGCAAGTGAAGAAATATTGAGATGTGTTTTTATTTAATAATGTTAAGACATATTCAAAGATAATTTGTATTTACGGTATAACATGTTTGTTGCTGCGACCATGAAACCTATCTAGATCGGTAGGCATGTAGGTTAAATACTATTATTGATTTTCTTGCAACACAGAAATAGTAAAATTCCCTAGTTTATTGGTGTAATGAAGAAATATTTTTAATCTTAGAGACAAACCCGTCACACGTTCGGTTAACTAGGTTAGAAAACTTGGGTTAAGGGTTTTTATTTTGACACCTTTGGCATTTGAAATTTGATCGAGATGAGATGACACAGCAGAAATATATTTACACTCTAATTTACTAAAACGGTTAGTATACTTGTATTTTTCCGGCTTCTCAAATTTAGTCCTGACTTATGAATACTTTTTAATATTTTTCAGGACAAGAATGCGTATTCAACATCTGGTTGAAAAAGAAAAGCTAGTTTTAGCTGTTGAGCAAGAAATCCTAAGAGTGCACGGACGCGCCGAACGCGCAGTAATTAATCAGGTGAGTTAAAAACCGGATCCAGAGTTTGCCTGCTCTTAATTTTCAAGATGGCTCAAAATACATTCTACTAACATTGTCTTGGTTGCCATTATAGTAACCTAAAATTTTTCAATATAGTCAGTGAGGTTTGGCTATGTTCCGGAATTTCATTGGAACTAATTTATAACTTATGTTGACTAGCCGTTCCAACCTAGTATTTGGCCTACGGGCTCTCAAGCTGAGGATCGTGGATTCGAACACCTCTTGAGTTTAGTGCGCTGCTTGCAGTGAGGCGCCATATGCGCAATATATAATCCACGTGGCGCGATGGCAACGCAGCGCAAAATTCCGCGCCCCACGGACCCTGAGCAGGCGTCGCGCTTTCGTAAGCGACCCACAGTGGGCGTAGTATGCTACGCGTGAACTAGTGTCACATTTTACGTCTTTCATGAATTAGTGGCAGATAAAAAGGTGCTAGTTAAATAAAATTCCATATAGAATAAGAACATGCTATAGCATAGAAGCCGGACTATAAGATGAACTTTGCACCAGCTATCTTTCTCTACTTATGTAATATAATAAGAGAAAATGAACCAATAAGTAGGTTGTTTTTTCTTTTTTAACTGACATTTTTACAACTTTTTAAGAAGTAAAATTTGAATGAACCTCGATATGTCCGCGAACGTGTGTACTTACTTATGTATGTATGCAAACACAAACACTTTATCGCATAAAACACAATATTTACAGAATAAGAATGTACAAATGCGAACTTATCCCTTTAAAGGTTATCTTCCAGTTAACTTTTGGGTGATAATTTATACGTAACCAGTAAAAAGTATATAAGATAATATGCCTTTGTTAGTATTTAAGGCTCGGGCCTGAAATATGCGTTTTCCTAAAATGTACAATTCTCAAAACGTCTGCGTTCTCACAATGTTAGCATTTCTATTTTGTCCGTTTTCTCAAAATGACTGCTATTTAAAATGTGTACAGTCTCAGAAAGTCGTCTATTCACAATGTTTACATTCCTATAATATTAGCATTACCATAAGTTTTGCTTTTCCGTTATGTTCACTTCTTTATATAGGCTTTCGTCTTGTTATGTTTGTTTTCCTATAATGTCTGCTTTATTTCAAATCAAAGTTCTAAATTTTCCAAGGCAGCAACCATCAGCATTAGGCCAGGGTCGTTTTCACCCGCCGCCCGCGGCCGACAGCGGCCCGCCGCCCGCGGCGTCTGAATGGTATGATCGGGAATGCTCGGGAGTGGTCGTTTTCGCCCGCCGCGTGCGGCGTCCCCCCGCCGCCCGCAGATTCAGACGCCGCGGGCGGCGGGCCGCTGTCGGCCGCGGGCGGCGGGTGAAAACGACCCTGGCCTTACGTAAAATGTTGACAGGAAAATTAATTATACAAACTTTTGGTCAATTTTGGGTTGAGATGGTAAATGCAATCGAAAAATATAATGTTTGAAAAATTCTGTTCTACTTAGGACTCAATTATAATTATATCGTTTTATATTCGTAGTTATTTCGTACAGTCAGCGTCAAAAGAAACTGATCACTTAATTACCTTGTCGCTTTACTGTCACATAAGCAATGTCAAACAAGATTGTTAATGCGATAAAGTACAAAAGTAGCTTGAAGTGATCAGTTACTTTTGACGCTGACTGTACGAAATAACTACGAATATAAAACGATATAATTATAATTGAGTCCTAAGTAGAACAGAATTTTTCAAACAACCCGCCAACGACGCAAATTATAAAAATTCGCTTTAAAATAATAAAGATACTTATAGGTGTAAATATGGCGTTCATGATTGCAGACATTTTGGGAATAAGACATTTCTGGAATGCAAAAATTGTAAGAAGGCAGATATTTTGAGGTTGAAGACATTTTGAGAATAAGCTGTTCCTGAAAAGCGAACATTATATGAAAACTGACATTCTTGGAGACAGACATTATAAGAAGCTGACATTTTGGGAAGCTGACGTTATGCAAAAGACGTGCTGACATTATGGAAAACAGACATTTTGGGAAAAATACATTTAAGGAAAACGCATATTTCAGGCCTGAGCCGTATTTAATTATAATTTTAGGTATAAAATTTAGTTTATGCAGTTTCTGTAAACATTAAAATAAATAAATAAATATCAGGGGACAATGTCACACCAATTGACCTAGTCCCAAACTAAGCTCTAGGCTTGTACTATGGGTACTAGACAACGATAAACATACTTATATAGATAAATATATATACTTAAATACATAGAAAACATCCATGACTCAGAAACAAATATTCGCGCTCATCACACAAATATCTGCCCTTACCGGGATTTGAACCCAGGACCGCAGCTTCGTAGGCAGGGTCACTACCAACTAGGCCAGCGCATCGTCAAACATTGTTTTTGTACTTATGCCTACGCGTTACCACATTCTGTTTTCCTCAATCACCCAAAAGTTTGCTGGAAGCAGGGCTTCGTACCGGTATTAATTAAAATTGAAATATCTTCTTTAATTTGCATTATTTCCTTGATATTTTCGACTATAATTTAGGTAATAACACTATTCTATTATATAAATTCATTGAAGAGCAAAAATATTCAATAATTAGCGAGATACCGAAATTGAATACCGGTATTTTTGTATGAAAATAATACCGGTATTCAAGCCCTGGCTGGAAGAGATCCCTTCAAGGGATAAGTTCGCCTTTGTACATTTGTATTCTGTAAATATTGTATTTGAAATTCCTGTGTTTTGTACAATAAAGTATTTACATACATACATACACACGTTCGCGGACATATCGAGGTCCAATAAAATTTGACGTCTTTAACACGTTCGCCCCCGGCGCCGTTTCACTGAGCACTTGCGCTATACCGGCCGAAATTGTCGAGAGCAAACACGTGCGTGTCATCGGCATAGGAGTAAGATTTTTATATTATTTATAGACACACATGTTGTGTGACCGGTATAGGAGTAAGATTTTTTTTCGGATACACAACATAAATGCTGTGTTACCAGCATAGGAGTAAGAATTTTTGGATACACAACACACATGGTGTGTCCCCGGCATAGGAGTAAGAATTTTTTGAACTCACACGTTGTGTCACCAAGGCCGAACGTGTTAAACTTCGTGCAAATAACACAAAAGAAGAAAAAACAATATATTTTGGGGGTTCCCCATACTTAGAACTGAAACTAGATTATTTTTTTCATCAAACCCATATGTGTGGGATGTCTATGGATAGGTCTTCAAAAATTATATTGAGGTTTCTAATAAAAAAAAATCTAAACTGTATTGTTTGCGCGAGAGACGCTTCCAAAGTGGTAAAATGTGTGTCCCCCCCCTGTAACTTCTAAAATAACATACATAAACATAACATAAACTCACACCTTCATTCCCAGAGTGGGGTAGGCAGAGCCACAGACTCACCAACAACTCCAAAAACTTGTTGATAATTCTGTGACCACATTTTGCACAACCAGGCTAAGATGATATCCAGTGTGTTAGTGACAGGTTGGCAACGAGCTACAACGAAAAGTTGATTGATCCCTGAATTTAATTGGTATAATAGAGAATATGATCCAGTTTAGATCTTTGGGTTTTTATCAGTGGGTATAGAGAGTTTGAGTTAACAATTCAAAGAATTGTAGGATCAAGGCGAAATACAATACACTGACAGAATTTTCATTTCAACAGTCTCTTCCTTATTCTGTCTGCACTATGCTGCGAGACAAAGAAGTATATAACGTGCTTGCCCCAGAGCAAGAGGAAAAACGTAATGCTCAGCGTTCTAGATGCAATAGTCGACAAATAAACTCTTGGCTGCAGGAAGTTGATGACAAATGGGAGAAAATTAAGGTAAGCTCACCCTTCTACAGATTAGTTACAATCCTAAACCACCAGTAGTATAGGGACAAAAAGCATTGCATACATAATTATAAATACAACGAAGTTTCATACACACACTACTAAGGTGGTTAGCGGGGTGCTGCCAAGACAGGTCCCAAACAGGACAAAGATGGTTACACCCGGGTGGAGAGGAAGAAGAAGCCTGCCCCGAGAAACCTGTCCGACCAAAGATCTATCAACTTTTTCCTTTTTCTGGCCGAGGGGTGTCATATTTGGGCGATTTCGTAGCCGCCGGCTAGCTTACACCGCGAGTTGTCATGTTATTTTTAAGTTCTACATGGTGTTAGGCCGCTAGGTGCAAAGCTTTAAGGGGGTGATACACGAGGTATATTTGAACATTTTTAGCTGTATTTATCTTAGACGTAATTGGTAGATTTTTTTACTGAAAATTGAAGAATTTTAAAGAAAATACCCAGAATTTGATAGTTACGTGTTAATAATGCCCCAATAAGCGTAAACTTCTAAACAAAATCATTTATTTTTAATAGTTTAATTTCAATTGGACCAAATTAAACAAGTTTTAAGTGTCTTTGTTGTAATAAAAACAAAATGGAGGCATTCGAAATTATTAAAAAAGTCTCATGTTGGATCAGTCATTCTGAATGCGCCTTGAAAAAAAAATCTTTGTAATGTTGAAACACTTTTAAAAACGTGCCTGTTTATTGCTCCTTCTTTTAAGGTATCATTCATTCACATCGCTTGCCATATCTCTGAGTTAGGGAGTAAAAACAGAACTTGCATTCGATAAATAAATTGAGAAAAGTTTTTAGTTTAAGCTAAAAATATTCAAAAATACCTCGTCTATCACCCCCTTAAGGCTTTGCACCTAGCGACCTAACATCCTGTATATTGATATGTATGTTATTCTGTAAGGTATTTGTTAAATATGGGCCCTGTTGTCTGAAATAATTCTATTCTACTCTATTCTATAAAGTTCTTGTTTATTTTTAAAGATAAGATGTGTTTTTTTTGCAGGAGGGCATGCTTCGCCGTCAGCATACAGAAGCTGAAACTTTGCACGCGGTGCAAAAAATGGGTTGGGAGTGGAAGCTCAAGGAGCTTGGCCTCTGCGACCACAAAACCACCCCTAAAATCGACCCAGCTCACGTGCCACAAATTCATGTCTCCAACTTTGACTTACGCCTATAAATTTTCATATAAATGTTAATTATAGTTTATACAGGGTATAAGGTTGCCATGCCTTTAAGGCGCAGATTATAGGTATACCAAAATTTACGTTTTCCATTACCATTGTCGGAAAATGTGGGGTGCTACAAATTTTGAATACCTTATACAGGTGACTTATAACTCGACCTATTCCTTAAAAGAGGTTACACTAGAGCTAATTTGCAATAATTTTGTTCCAGTTAACTGCGGGTCTAATGTCACTGGTTTCCGAGTTACTTAACTTTTAAGGTATTTTTAAAATTTTCCTTCTTTTGATCTAAAATTGTAGATTGTGAAAAGAAAACTTTATTCTGGGAAGTAAAAATGCATTTTTCTTATAGCTGATAAATAAGCAAATGCTTCAAATAACAACACTTGGCAAATATTCCAAAAACCTCAGAAATAATAGGTTCTTAAATCACAAGCCAGTAATTATTTTTTAAATGTCCTTTCTGTCGAATTACTCCAAAAGAAAGGGGATTACTCCAAAAAAATGTACGACGTTTGGCGTACAAATCACGGAAAAAACTTCCTCAACTCATAAGCTTTCTAAAAAGGTGCACGTGTTGTTCACTTTAATACAAGTTTTAAAAATTAAACGAGCAGCGGAGGTGCGATGTGAATTTGTTTCGGAAAACACTTGGTTTGGTTTATTGAAATTAAAAACATTACATTAGTCGGGCCTTGGGTCAAGCTTATGTGTCTTGTGTGTGTGAGCCACGGGGTTTTAATTGCTCGGATGGTAAGCGGCCAGACGACTTAACCCTGGTTTCGTGGGCTAGAGGCAGTAATCTCCTGTGGGATGCAACATGCTTCAGAAGTTTCGTGCAAGACTACCACTCCAAATACTCTGAGCTCAAGAGTGTACGAGTTTGTTTTGGTAGCGGTAGAAATTAGTGTTCCTTGGTGCTTGGGACAGCGATTGCGGGATAGGGGCTGTGATGCCCGGTCCGGTTCGTATCTGGTTCAACAATTTTTGTTGGAAATAGCGTGGCAATGCTGCTAGTACCTACCTATAGGAACCTTTGAGCCAGGTGCTACCCGTGCCGGGGAATTAGATTTATTGACGTAGCATGTTGCTGATTATTATGTAAACTGTTGACGAATGGTCGAGGTGGCCCGTACCCTTGCCTCTACGCACCAAGGAACACTAATCTCTACCAGAACAAACTCATACACCTCTGAGTATTTAGAGTGCTTGAGCCTTGCAGCACCTCCAGCAGCGGCACTTGCGCTCCGTATCGTGTGGCTGAGGTGCGAGGAAGCAAAAGTGCTGAAGCGCGTTGCATCCCACAGGAGACTACTGCCCACGGAACCAGGGTTAAGCCGTCTGGCCGCTTACCATACGAGCAATCAAGACCCTGTGGCTCAAACACACAAGGCACATTAGCTTGAACCAAAGCCCGACGAATGTAATGTTTTTAATGTCAATAAACCAAACCAAACGCTTTCCGAAATAAATTCACATCGCGCCTTTTGCTCGTTTAATCACCTTAATTATTAAAACCTGTTCTAAAGTGGACAACATTTTTTTGCACATTTTTAGAAACCTTATGAATTGAGGAAGTTTTTTCCGTGATTTGTACGCCAAGTGTCGTACATTTTTTTGGAGTAATCCCCATCGACGGAAGAGAAATTAAAAAAAAAACTGACTTGTTATTTAACAACGTATCATTTCTAAGGTTTTTGGAATTTTTGCCAAATGTTTTTGTTTGAAGCATTCGCTTATTTATCTTATCAGCTATTGGAAAAGTGCATTTTTAATTCCCAGAGTGAAGTAATTTTTTCACAATCGACTCGACAGTTTTAGATCATAAGGCGGATTTTTTTTAAATACCTAAAAAGCTAAATAACTCTGAAACCAGTGACATTAGATCCTACTTAACTGAGACAAAATTATTGCAAATTAGCTCTACTGTAACCCCTTCTAAGGAATAGGTCGAGTTACCAGTCACGCTGTATTTGCATGACGATTGGTATGGAGCGTGGCAAGGTCTGACGGTTTTTATTTAAATAATTTATATCTTGTGAGAAGCAAGTCTATGGTGAATGATCACCAGTGATCGGATCTAGGATGCAGTTTGGGGGAACGACCTCAAACGTTATGCTTAACATGGATGTAACTCGGGATTTCCCGGGATTTTGGGAAATGAGTTATTGTTAATAATTTATAACTTTTGTCGAGGGTTAAACTCAAAATGAAAATTTTCGCTATCTATAATAGGTCATTTATTTTACATATACTTTTAAAAAATATTTTAGATATAAAATAACTCTAAAGCAGAAATGTAATTGTATGAATAAACGAGTTAATACTTTCTGAAACAAAATAGTAACAATAATTATTACTTTTACCTGTATACCCTGGTAAACAGATAAAAATAATAGATAAATACCATAAATGATAAGACGTTCAAGTTACGTTCAGTTCTTCTATGCAGTACTGTATTTTTTTGTTATTACATATTTTGTTAATTATATAGTGTAAACTACTTGAAATTAAAAGTTTTATACCTTTTTGTAAAAGTACGTAACAAAAAAACTCGCGCGATTGTAAGTCATATTCATATCCATGTTAAAATAACGGACTTAAGCCCGGGAAATTGCATCCTAGATCCGATCACTGATGATCACTCCTTGATCTTTCCCCTTATCGTGGTGGACCAATATGTGAGATGAGTTCATTTGGCCTGTTGTCTGAGTAATGTATGTCTATATTCAATAATCTTTTTTTTCTGTTCATCTCGCGTTCCCCGAAAGAAAATGTATATATTAACCCGACTGAGAGATTTGTTTAAGATGATGTGAAGCTAAAAGTTTCCATACAAAATGCGATAACGTTTCTCTCACCTTAAACTTAGTTCGATTTTACGATTTTTGAATGTGTTGTAGATATCATGAAAAACTATGTCTGTACGCTTTCCTTTCCAAGAAATTATTTCTTAGGCTGAAACAAATTTAAACAACAAAATACAGAAACGTACAGACCCAGTTCTTTATAATAACTACAACTCGGGTATCGGACTTGATTAAGGGGGTGAGAAACGTTATCGCCAGGAGTTAAATTTGTATGGAATTTTTTGACAGCCACGCGATTTTAGCGGCGCTTCACAATCCTCTCAATGCTTGACCGTCTTATTTTAAAATATCCATTTACTGTCGAATATTCTTAGTCCCACTCTAGGACCTATTGGAGTGCTTCTTTTATTTATTATATTCGTCTATACCTACCCATGTCTATTAAATTGGCAAATATATTAATACCTACAACCACATATTGTCACCGAACGTATATTTATTAAGAGGATTGTGGGCGACGCTTAAATCGCGTAGATGTAAAAAAACGTAAAAAATCGTTAAACATATTACTTGATTTACGGTGTGGAATCGTTACCGCCCGAATTTTCAGCTTCACAATCTTCTTAAGAAAACTGATGTTTTTAAAATAGTAAATTATAAAAATAGTGGTTAGGTGTATAAATTGTTAATAGGACCACGCTCGTTTATCATTAAGTTATAATGATAATTCGGCTTTATTTTGTATCGGGGCGATATTATTCATTCCAATCACATGTTATTGAATGTTAAGCAGAATAAGATCAGAATTGTACAGAAATTTCCTTGTTTTCTAATCATTTAAAAAAATTGCTAAATATTGCTTTTGATTCTTTTTTGCGTGCAGGCGGTAGGGTCACTGTTTGGGACCTACGGCTATTGAACGGATATTAATAGTAAAAAAGAAATGTAAAATACTTAAGTTGAGTAACATGTTTGTTTTTGTGTATTGTATATTTCCAAGTTGTTTACACACATGGAAAGTTGAAGGTTTTCCTTCTTTAAGAAAATGAGCTTGGTAAAATAAGGTATCATGTATATTAAAATGAGACAAAGTCTTGAAAATTTTACTCTGTTAAGACGAGGCATTTCATGACCTCGGGATTATCAGAGTAACGAATAAGAAACTTCGTGATTCAGATAAATTTTGTATATATTTTTAATGAACTCACAGTCTGCAATCACGCCAGCGGTGTAGCAGACTAAAAACCGGCTAATAGTTAAAAAAATGTATTTTTAATCACCCCCAACAGAAGCCTAGTAAACAAAGACAAGCACTTTCAAAAAAAGAAAACAGGGTCCTGTAGACAAGCACCCTTTACTTTACATGTGAAATACCTCTAATAGGTCGGATTTTGGAGAAGAAGACCGTCGAGAGCGAAAATTTGAACTTCACCTATTTTATAAACAACTAGCTATTCGCCGATTTTTAGGGTTCCATACCCAAATGGTAAAAACGGGACCCTATTACTAAGCCTCCGCTGTCCGTCTGTCTGTCTGTCTGTCTGTCACCAGGCTGTATCTCATGAACCGTGATAGCTAGACAGTTGAAATTTTCACAGATGATGTATTTTTGTTGCCGCTGTAACAACAAATACTAAAAACAGAATAAAAAAGATATTTAAGATGGGCTCCCATACAACAATTTTTTGCCGTTTTTAGCTTATGTTGTAATGGTACGGAACGCTTCGTGCGCGAGTCCGACTCGCACTTGGCCGGTTTTTTTTTAATCGGTTCTTTAGTTCCCCCAACGTACAAAGATACAACCATTATTTCAAAATTAGTATTGATGATGAGCGGGAGCTGCGGTTGTCCTTATAGCACAGTTGCGCCGGCGTAAGCACCGTAGGAGCGATGTATGTAGTATTTGTAGATGCGACGTGTCTCTAGTCGCGTCCCCTCTTATATTACGTTTTTCTCACATTAGAATGCACCAATCCAATGTCCAATTCGCACACCTTTCTTTTAATATCGTAGATAATACCGAAAAGCAAGTATTCTAATTCTTTATAATAATGATACAATAGAAAGGTACCGTTGTATTTAATTTCATATTTTGACTTTAGGGCGAAAACGATTGCAAAATAACTGTCATTTATTCTAATCTGAAAAACAAAGTAGTGTTTGTATTTTTTAATTATAAGAATAGTGATCTCACTAATTGATATTTTTAGATTATTACTTTAAGGGCCTGTTTCACAATCGACAAGTAAATTTATCTGTCATTTAAAGTTGGCTTTCTCCTTGTCTATTTTCAAGTGTAATATAGGGAAAGAGCTAAATTTATTCGTCAAATATGCTTTACTTGTCGATTGTGAAACGGGCGGTAAGAGTCACCAGGACGCTTGCGTCCTATTATAAAAATACTTTCCTTTTAATTTTCGATTACCTAAGTGGTCTAAAAAAAGCCTTAGCTAATTTGGAAAGAAAAACAAAATCTTTATTGGGATCTATCTATCTGTCAGCGGGATGTATCTCATGAACCGTACTAGAACAGACTGTGGATTTCTATTGCCGCTATAACAAAAAATAATTACATTAAAAATTAAAGGAGGCCCTGATACAAGAACTTGAAGGAGTTAAGTGTCAGCTTATAGTGGCCAACACTGGTGCCCACCAGAATACTATCGCCGCTATAACAACAAATAATATAAATAAATTAAAATTAAAGGACCCCATACAAGAAACGAAGGAACCCTTCGTGAGCAAGTTCGACTTGCATTTGGCTAATTATTTTTAATACAATTTCCGATTGCTATTCCATTTGGTACTACAGCAAAGTTTGACTACATTTGTTTATGAAGTTTAAATATTACAACGAAGGTACACGTTTGTATGTGGACGCAAGCATACTGGGACCATTGATTTAGTATAATATACAATCAGCAGGAAAAAATGGCAAGTCAAAACTACTGCCTGATCGACTTGTGCAGTAGTTTGCTATTAGTCTTGCTCCGACCACAGACAGTGGCAGTTGTCAATCAAGACGAAATTCGCAGTGAAAAACTGCAAAAACATCAACAAGAAAAAAGGATTGAATGTCTTATTTTACGTAAGTTCTATTTATTTATAAACAGATTCTAGTTAAACTTATAAGGGTCCGTTCACACAGAACGGCTCGGAGAGGAGAGCAGATTTTTATCACGTTGGACACGTCAATTCTTAATGTCAAAAGTAGTGCACATGCAAAAAAAAAAACCTTATTACAATGTTTCAAAACTCCAACGTGATAAAAATCTACTCTCCTCTCCGAGCCGGTCTGTGTGAACGGACCCAAATGCTTTCATGATTTTTAGTAATTTATTTTGTAAATACAAATTATGACTTACCACGGAACAAAAATATATGGAGATGCTATATGATGATATTATTATATTTAATTTTAATAAATCGAGTTGATGTGACAAAAAAGTGTTAAAATAATATTTCTTGTATTTTTAATTAAAACTTCCCATGAAATCCTCTGCGACATGCAAAATGGGTCGCAATATTAGCACGAGATAGGCGTGATCAACTGTTCAAGTCAAATAAGTATTCTGTTGTGTTTTTGACCCATTTTCGTACCACAGACCACCATTCGCCGCACTACCACACCACATAACACAGAGAAAGGCTTTAGCAGATTAACTAAATCTGCAATACTTGTCTTGAAAGTAAGTAAATATCACACAATAGTTTTCATATTAATCTCGAAAAATACAAACGGCCATTAAAGGTTTATTTTACAATCATCAGAAAAAAGTATCTGTCAGTTAAAGTGAGCCATTTCCTTTTATTCTGTAAAGGAAAGAGCGAGCAAAAATTAACCATGAGATAATGTTTACATGAAATTGCAAAAAAAGAAAGTATCCTAAGATGTAGGTCTAAAAAACTTGAAAAAAATAACTTTTTTCAAGGAAATTGGGTTTTACTGTAAATGTTTACCTAATTAGGATAAGGCCTTGTTTTGTTCATTATTATTATTGTATATACTCGTATAGCTTAAGTTGTGTACTTAATACAATTACAGAATTAGGTATAAAACCTCTCATTCGTTTTTTATAATTTGTCATTTTGTTAAAATTAATATAATATTAAAATGTGAAATGCGACTCCAATCGTCCGATGTTCACTTTTGTCGTAAATATTACGATAATGGCCATTTCACCAACAAGTTTTCAATATTTTGCAATACTTCAGTAACTTTAGACATCTTGAGTTTGCGTCAAAGCCGATATTTCTGATTTTTTGCAGACTTGTTCATGCTGTTGGCCCAGTGAATAATCCAAGTCAGTGAGCTCGAGCGCCGAACGCAACTTTGTCAAAAATAAAAAAAACTGCGAAAACTTCGTACCGTAAGATGGGGTGAATAGAGATTCGCGGGGTGAATGCAAATACAATCTAAAATAAGTCATAACTTATTACTAATAAGAACAATTATTAAATTGACAAGTCTATCAGAAAATTACGTTAAAATATCAGCCTTATAGATAGTAGAATATGCTGTATTTCTATTTACCCCGCGAATTTCTATTCACCCCATTTTACCGTTACTTTTATCAGATTTTGGCTATTACCCTAACTACCAATTTCACCGAACGATGTTAACCACTTAACAGACGATTAGAGCGTTAACACCTGTCGAAATGTATGAACAAACAGTCTATTAATATTGATTTAATTTAACATCGTATGATAAAATCGGTACTAAGTACCAATGATAGTTTTTAGGACTTTAAAGTAAACTAAATTTGCTCACCCAATAGTTTCAGAGCTGAAAAACCTTTCAAAAATCAACTATTCTTGAACTTCGCTTTCTTTACGAAAACGAAAACCAGCATCAATCTGGCCAGGTTCTTAAAGTAGACTAAATTTGCTGCAATAATCGCGAAATTTATTTTAAGACCTATGGATCTTATAAATCAAAATCTGCATGCGTTAAGCTCGCTACGCATTATCCTTCCGGGTTGTCCCTCCGGGCACGATGCACGACGCAAAACGATAGTGCGTAGGCTTGCTGTGGCCCGTTTCACGAAGCTACAAGTTACAAATTACAAGCGGAAGTCTCTTTCTAACTCGTACTGCTAGAAAGGGAGTTGCGCTTGTAATTTGTAACTTGTAGCTTCGTGAAACGGGCCTCTGGACGTCAATAATTATTATTATTACCGTGAAGGACTTGCATGACCGAATTTGTGTCCAACGAGCCCCCCACTACTTCTCGCACGACGTTCGGCTGGATGGTGCGTAGCCCTGACGTACGTCAGTTCAATCGTGCATCGTGCTTGCATGGGAATGCGTAGACTTGACGTCCGTCAATTTTTTTTTATATACCGTTGAAGCTACGCCCTTCAGTCGACGTCCGTCAAATCTTCGCAGTGTTGCCGGATCTCCTGTTTTTACAGGGGAGCTACTGGTTTTGGGGTGTATGTGTTTGTGCTCTACTGTTTTTCCCAAAAAATGTACTGGATTTTAGAATTTCGCTTGTGTTATAAAAAAAATTATATACACAAGGTTCTTGAAGCGAGTGTAGAAGCCACAATTTCTTAATGGAACGGGATGAGCGAAGTAAGAATTTGTGGTCTGTGACGGCGTGATGGATACTTTGTACGGGCCTGACGGTCGAGTGCGGCTGTACGTCAAGAAGGATAATGCGTAGAGTGCTTATGTAATATCCTCCTTCAAAGGAAAACAAAAAATCTGAGATATTTTTTTTTTCATAAAACCTTGATCCTAAACGGCAACATTACTTTTCCCATATTATATCCTCCTAAGGCCCAACGAAAAATTCAGCATGTTGTCACTATGGCCCGTAGTCCTACCAGTAGTACTATTGTTTTATACTCATTCAGACCCAAGTACTTAAAGAACAAAATGGCGGGTTTTCTATTAAGTCCTACTGGTAGAACTATGGTACGCTATTGGCGGGTTTTCCATTAAGTCTTACTGGTATGACCATGGTACGCTATGACAACACAACTGTCGAAGAAGCTGGGTCTGAATGACAAAGTTAATAAGTACCGTAAAATGGGGTGAATAGGGTTCGCGGGGTGAATAGAGTTGCAGCCTAAAACCAATCATATTCTACTAATTAAAAGACTGAGATTTGAACGTAATTTTCCAAAAGACTTGTCAATGTAATACTAGTTCTTATTAGTAACAAGTTATGCTTTGTTTTAGGCTGTAACTCTATTCACCCCGCGAACCCTATTCACCCCATTTTACGGTACTATGGGTAGGACCTTGGGCCTTAGGAGGTTAAGATACCAATGAGAAATGACCACAACTGGTTCATTTACCCTATTACTAACACATGAAGCGCAAGACTTAATGCGTAGATTTTCATTAAATATCACGGTTTACTTTACCCTAAAATATTCCTTATACAAGCTTCTGCCCGCAACTCCGTCCGCATGGAACTTATTTATATCGTAGCTCCATACAAATTTTTACCCTCTATTACCTCTCGCCTTAGATGTCCTTCTCCGGTACTCAAATTATCTTCACACTAAATTTCATCTAAATCGGTTCAGCGGTTTAACCGTAAAGAGGTAACAGACAGACAGACACACTTTCGCATTTATAATAATATATTATATAGTATGGAGTATGGATATGCATAGTATGGATTTAATTCTCGTACTGATCCCTGTACCTACTGTACGTACAGTCAACCAATTTGATTTCTAGGCCACTTTGAACTATGTTAAAGTGACGTTGACAACCAAAACGTTACAGACTTCTTATGATATGGTTTACGTCACATTGACAAAGTCCATAGTGGCCTAGCCTAATTGGTTGACTGTTACAATTTTAAATTTATTCATTTTAGGGCTGATTTTTCCATCCCCAGATAAAGCTATCCGGAAGGTAAATTTTAGCTCAGTCCTTTTCTTTCATATGACTTCAGAAAAGGATAGTAATAATGAAATGACGGATAGTTTTATAATCAATTTCCCGCTAGTCTGAACGGGCTCTTAAGCTACCGGGCTGAAATTTGGAACAGTTTGTTATTTAGTGGTTGACACGAGATATTATAATAAGAAATTAAAAAATATCTGTACAAAGGAGCAAAAATGGGTCACAAAGAAATAAATATTTTTTCCTATTTAGTTTGTTTAAAATATAATATTTACATTTAACAAAAAGAACATCTAAATACTTTGCATATTGAAACGATATTTATATGATTTTAAATAAGAGGTAACTTCCGTATAAAAAACCGATGCCACATGACACCTGTGAAAGCAGACAGCATGTACCAGGTGACCGCGTATGAGAAGTGCTCGTTCCTCAGGGTGACGCGCGTCTGGTTGGGCACGGGCCAGCCGGCAGGAGGGTCGGGCAGTCCGCGCGCGTCCAGCCACACGGGCGCGCAGCCTGCGCTCGCGCCCATCGCCTCCAGGTCCCTGCCAGACACGATAACTGTACGTATTTAACGGGCTCACCAGTTATGTCTCTTAGATTATGGGCTCGAAAAAGGATGCAAAGAAGACGAACTAAGAAAGGATTTTCTGAAAATCGACCCCTAGCACGAGCACTAGCTCACTTACATCATGAAAGGAACACCTGTACCAAATTTCAAGTTTCTAGGTTCAGTAGTTTCGGCTGAATTTGGTACGGGGTTCATTTAATGATGTAAGTGAGCACTAAGAAAGGATTTATAAGTGGAAACGGACTCCCAACGGGAAGAAATGGGGGGAGTAGCAGGAAACTAATTCTACGCGTACGAAGTCGCGGGTGTCCTCTAGTTCATTTTATTTTTCCCATAAGTAAAATATAAGTAAGTGTTTTGCAAGAACATATTTCACAATGTCAACCGACATGAAACAATGACAATGACCCTAGCATACTCGTACTTGTCATATTCATTCGTTCTTCTGAGTGTCATATATCATATAATAAGCAACAAGTTCAGGGCACGTTGCAGACGAATATAAACCATATCGGTAGCAGTTATGGATGTGTTTTGCGTGTGAGTTCCATTTGATTTAGTTAATATTGTGATATGAATACAGATAATTTAACTCGCCTTAACCTTTTCAACGCCATGTCAAATACAAAAGTCGTCACTCACACGCCGAGCCCGGTAGTAGTAATAAAACAAATAACAGGCTAGGGATGCTAATCGTATTTATCGATATTTTTATTATTTAGAAACAGGACAAGTTGCAATCGGTTTCGTTTCCGTTTTATAAATAATTATTTAAATAAAATACAATAAACAATGTTGGTCGTACCGATTTAATGACTTTAAAAGAAACGGAACCTATTTTCTTTTAACTTGACCTGCTTCGTGTCTGGCAATTGGGCACAGAGGAAGTAAAGATTTTTCGAGAAATGGGCTAGATGACAGACAGCTGTCAGACGTTACCAAGCTAAAATCTGCAACATTTTTAGAAGTGTCAACAAGATAGCCTTATATATGGAGTTGCATGAAATAATTAACCTACTTATGACGTCACACGTTCCTTATGTTCATTTAAGAAGTTTCTGAGATTTTCTTTCTATTTCAAAGAACTTTTTAATGGTCATTGTGAAATGATTTGTCTTTAGTTAAAAAAAATGTAAAATATTGCAACAAAAGTATGAATTTACGGTCTTGCCACAAAAAACTTGAACACTTCTTAGACACGCCTTAGACATGTCTAAATGACAGTTTTCTATGAATTGACTTACGGCCGAACCCTAAAGTCAAACCGCGGATAGATAAAGCTTACTTCGGGTTGAAATTTGACATTTGCCCATACAAAATGTGTCAAATTTTAATCCGAAGTAAGTAAGGCTACCTGAAGCTCTACTTTGAAATCAGTAATTCGAACTTCGGATCGCCCCATCACTTTCTTGCGAATCAGTCACGCGTCGAGAGCAAAAGGGATAGCAATAGACGAAGTTCGAATTACGTATTTAAAAGTAGAGCCTCTGTCCGCGGTTTGAGTATAGGGTTCGGCCGTTAGTTTAGTAAAACAAGAGTTTGACGATGTTTAAGTTTTTGTATTCACTCACTTAGTTTTTCAGTTAGTTCGTTTTTTCAATTTAATTTTGGATTGCCTCTGACATATACAATAATTAATACTACTTCAATTAAGAAAGTCTAAAAACACTAAATAGATAATTATAAACACGCAACTTATAATTATTGTAACAGCACATCATCTGATAACGTCTATAAGGATAAAATATCGCTAGCTTTAGTAAAAACAGAATAGAAGTAACACTAACATTTTCTATGTTTATGTCAGGATCTTCTTCGAGTTCAAAATCATCAGGAACAGGACTTTCTAAAATTCGTATTAACTCTTCACAGTTCATGTTGTATCTACGTTAAACACTAAACATTGCTATTACGTCATAAGCGGACGTATTTTATCAGTCAATGGCGTAGGAATCTTGCGTTTTCCTTATTTAAAGTCAGAAGATAGGGACGCGTCTTGTTACTAAAATCAATATTTTATATATCGAGGGTTCCATTTTCAAATTTTGTTTTTAAATGAATGTCTTGAAAATGGCGGCTGTATTATGGTGTAGTTTGAATGCATTTGAGTATTGATTATTAAAAAGCTTACAAATTCTGTAAAATGACTTGTATTAATTTAGTTTTTAAAGTAAATATAAATGTTATATCATAGCTAGAATAAATGACGAATTCGATTCACCACCTCACTATCGACGGAATAAAGCGTCAATGGCGTAGGAAATCGACCTGAATTGTACTGAATTAATGCTTTTTTGTAATACATATATTTTTTAATAAAAACGCATTGATATAATAATTAGTTATTATAAGCAGGAAGTCTATTACTCTGAGTATAGTTTACGAAAAGAAATACATTTAAACACTCTTTAAATTATCAAAAATTCGTTATTTTTCTCACACCACCCCTATGACGGATATATACGTCGATGGCGTTGAACCAGTGGTGCGGATATATCCGTCAATGGCGTTGAAAAGGTTAAAAGTGGCAACGTCGCAATTATAAGGGCTGTTGCACCAAGTTTTTGTGGGTGGATTTTTTCACAAAAATTGATATATCTCAATAACTAGACCGAATCGAGCCTAATTTATACGACATTTTTAACTCCAAATTATCACAGGAACACGCTGTTAAAATCCTTGAGGTACGTCCCGGGCAAAGTGTATATTAAAAGCCAAAAGTTCAACCAAGGTCAAAATATATTTTCAATATAGTAGCTGTATATCGTGCGGAAAGTTGGATTTTTCGAACTAGTGCTTTTTACTTTTTCTAGAGAGGTGCATACCGTGCGGATAGTTAGATTTTTCGCATTAGTGTGTTTTACTTTTCTATTATTTTTTCTTTTGTTCCAAGCCGTGCATCTAACCAAAGAGTTTGCATGTTCCTTTTTTGATCCTGTTATTTAGCATTGAAACTATGTATCAATATGTACATAGGTATAGGTCATATAATTTAAAATATTAAAATTACATCACTATCTAGGTAATATTAAGTTCCTTCAAAACAGTTTTCATAAATACTCATAAATATTCGTACGAATGATCGCTTAGGTTAGATGAATATTAAAGTGGATTCACGTTACATCATGCCGAAGTCGGGCACGGGCCCACGGCCCAGCATGACCTAAAGTATAAGTTTTTTTTTATGTTCAAAGTGATGTACTGCCGTTTGGCCAAATTATTTTTCGTCAAATGTTTCATTTGGTCAAACGCTATTTTTTCCGAAACTGTAAATATTTCAGGATTTATTTCAGAACCATCGAGTAGAACCCTATAGGTTAGGTTAGGTTAGTTTTATAAAAATCCTGTAATATTAACAGTTTTGGAAAAAAAGTGTTTGACCAAATGATACATTTGATGAAAAATAATTTGGCCAAACATAGGTAAACCGTTTAAAGTAATTAAATAACCATGTGGCATTAATTTACTTCGCAAAATTGTCTCTTTTATTGTCATTTTTTCGCAAATGTATCAAAATACTTCGTTTGATACACGTGCGAAACTGTCATTTTCACTGGTCCCGAGTCTTGTCCCTCGCATGCACCTGTAGCCAAGACACCTATGGTCGGTTTCAATTGAAATGGGTCTAGATGTAAACAAACCAATTTACCATTATTACTCCATAATCACGTACTTTTGAAGTTCAAGTGTGGTTTTTATTAATGATTTATATACTTGATTATCACTTTGATATTAAGTTTAAGATTGAATAACTATTAATTATACGTTTTTTTTAAATAAATACACACTCGATAAATAATTGAGGTTATGTGTCACACGGTACTGTCATGTTTTACATCTTTGGCGATTTCAACTGACACGGACCAGGGACTCGTGTAAACTGAAATGACATACTTTCCGCACTTGCATCAAAATGTACTATTCTGTGGCGAGGAGTGGCTGCTTCACTTCTTGGCTTTACCCGGACTTTGGGAAGACAGCTACGAGCGCGATAACTCCGCGGTCCAGCCTGCGTGTAACTCACCTGGAGAACCACGACCCTTTTGCCGGGTTGTTCTTGGGCATAAACGGTGCCCGCTTCTCAGTTAGCCTCACAAGACCAGTTAATTCCACTTCTCCTTTAACCATGGAAGCCTCGCGCCTATCCTTGGGGCGCATACTCTGGTGGACCCAGCCTCGATTAATTAAGATAATGTCACTGCACAAAAACAAATAAATTATATGTAAAATAATATGTTAGAGTTGAAAGCCATGCACGAGAGGAAAGTAGTCGATTACTGGCTTACACATGAACAGACCTCGGAATATACGGGACAAAATTAAATGATAGCTAGGGACCGCCTATATCGATAAACTCAATTATCGATGCTTTTCCCATTTACTTTTGATGCTCCAAGTTCGGTTTGTAAAAATAAAATTGTATTGAAAGTATGCAAATGAAACAAAATAGCAACATAATTCTGGTTATTCTTTATTTTAAAAGGGTTTTTGAACCTTCACTAATCATCATCATATGTTTTCCTCATTGTGTACCTATTTCATATTTACTGTCCCATTTACTATTGTTAAAATAAGCGATCAGAATTTTTTATGAACAAAAAATTATGATGATAATGAATGAGTGAAGGTTCAAAAATCCTTTTAAAATAAAGAACCAGAATTATGTTGCTATTTTGTTTCATTGTCATACTTCCAATATTTTTTTATCTTTACAAAAAAAACTTGGAGCGATCACTAGTATATGGGAAATGCATCGATAATTGAGTTTCTCGATATATGCGATCCCTAGCTGTCATTTAACTTCGCCCCGTAAATTCCGAGGTCTGCACATGAATAACTCATTATGACTGGACAGTAATACAAATTAGGAGAAAATCAATATGCAATTTAACTTACCTAGTGTCAGATAATTTAAATGGTGTTACAACTAGCCACCCCTGATTTTTTTTTGGGTCCGACACTAGAGATCCAAATTTTTGATATTCATTCTCAATGAGAGCTCTGGGTCCGATAAGCATCTCTTTATCATGTAAAAATTCTCCTTTGACCTTAACTGGCAAATACTCCATCTCATCTAACAGTGAAAAACTGAAAATGAAATAGTAGGTACGTATGTAGATACCTAATTATTTAATAAAAAAAACAATATATTTAAATTCTTCTGTGTCATCTTATGGTGTCCCAGGATCCTAATTTTTAGTAAATATTATACCCACAATAATCCAGTCTGGGGTATTTTTGCTTTACAAAAGGTGGATCATAGAATATTTTACATACATTTTCAAGGTGAGCGGCCATTCGTAAAAGTGGGAAATTATGATAGAATTATTCAAAATATTTGTTATGTAATGTTACTTTAGTGCATCGGTGCCGAGATATTTAAATCATACATGGGCGTACTTTTAGTATCAAAAACTGAATACTTAAATCTGTAATATCTCCGCTCCGATATTATTTAACGCCATAAATTATATATATATGTGTATTTAGAGGTCCTCTAAATATTGTGCTGCTTTTTTCATCAGGTTCAATAGTGGGAACAGTTTTATCACCAATTTAATTTAAGAATTTCATGTATTTTAGCGTTCCTTACCAAAATGGCAAAAAAGGAACCCTTATGGTGAGACTTCTGTGTCCGTCTGTCTGTCTGTATGTATGTCATATGCTGTTTATATTAAAAACAATATTTTTCTAAAAATTTGAAAACGGGTCTAAAATGGTGGGTATAAAAATGAAAGTGATTGAATTACTTATAGCAAACAGGATGTCATATGAAAGGGCGCAATCTGAAAATTTCAAAACACTTCTTTACATAAATGTACAAAAGACCGTCCCCCCATATCTCCGAAGTTAATGGACAAAAAAACTGAAAATTTCCTGATTTAAAGACAACTATTTATAAATTGCGTGAAAAAAAAAAATGAAGTTGTATAATTTTACAGTTACTTAAGATAAAATTATAAAAAAAAATTAAAAATCTATATATTAAAATTTAGGCTAGTCAAAATGGACTTTAAACCATAGACAAAAAAGTTTAAAACAAAATGAGTATTGCGTTTTCCAACCGTATATTATTATTAAATATCGGTGAGCAAGTCCGACTCGCACTTGGCCGGTTTTTTACATTGATTGGAATCTATTTTTTTTCTAATTAATTAAAATTAAACATTAAGCAAGTTTGGATCAATTTACAACCACATTTCAAAAACTAAGTTGTAAGAGTGATTATTGTAGGCTCTAAAATAGAACTAGCTTATCCTGACAGAGGCAAAGGGGGGAAAACCTATGTATTTTCAATTCTCGTTCAGTTTTGAGTCTGCAATCCTGGGACACACTTTTTAATAAAGGCTGTGTTGAATACTAACTCTGAAGGTATTGGGACAGGGGTTGAATTCGATTTTGATTGTAGGATATCTATAAGCTCTAGTTTCCATTGCAGACGGTAAACTTGCCAGCAGCCAAGGCCAAATGAAGTCACTGGAATGACCTGCAATTATAACAATAATAAAATAGGAAGTGGTTTTGTGTAACAACATAAAATAAATGAATGTGCTTAAAATATTATTGGCGCAGTAATTTGACATCTATATACATAAAAGATTCCCTATTTCCCTTGGTCACGTCATAACTCGCGAACGGCTCGACCGATTTGATATTTTTTTTGTTGTATCCGTAATTATCAGGACAAGGTTTGTTTAAAAAAAACATACACCCGGAAGGCGCCGGGTATGGACAGTAGTAGTGGGTATGGGTAGTTAGTTATAAATATAAATATTAATTATAAATGCGAAAGTTTGTGTGTGTGTGTGTCAGTTTGTTACTTCTTCACGATGCAAAGACTAGACAGATTTGGATAAAGTTTGAAATGGAGATAGCTTATACGCGGGCGGTCGCGGGCAGAAGCTATTTACAAATAAAAAATATAACTTTTATTTATGGAAAAACTATCCCTATGAGGTAAAAGGGAGATGTAGAATTTTGTATGAGAGTTTCGTCATTTGTGTAGTCAGAAACATAAAAATTGGTATTTAGGCTACTTATAATGCCGGCACCCAGTAAAATGCCGGCGAGCACAGCCCCGGCCCCAGCAGCTTTTACCAAAACCCTGCAGGAGGCCCTGATTGCCCTACAGACCGGGGAGGACGTCGTCCCTATAGTATCAGGCCGTGACCCCGCTCCTCACCGACGTCACAAAGACGCGGAACCACCAACAACCACTCTCCACTCCGCAGCCAACGTCGGCGCAGATTACCCCGGTCGGCGGAATATCCGGCATTGCTTTGTTCGGGTCATATTGTCAGTTTGTATTATTCAATACAAAATTATGATAAAAAAAATCTGCCAACTATTTTTATTCTTGTTGAAAAATGAAAAAAAAAACCCCCCTAAAATAACAAAATATACCGAAAACCAGTCAAGTGCGAGTCGGGCTCGCGCACCGAGGGTACTTTTATCGAATACGATTTCGGCCACAGCGATTGTGTGCGCTGGATGTACCTAATTACATCCTATCTTACATATACTATTAATACGAAAGGTTATGCGTGCGTGAGTTTATTACTTCTTCGCTAAAACGGATGGACGAATTTGGTTGGATACAATTTGGAATAGAATTTGCTTATAGGTACACTATATTAACACATAGTCTACCTCGAATCCCGAAATAAACCACTGTTCCCGTGGGATGGCAAAATTACTAATTCAACGCGGACGAAGTCGCGGGTAGACGCTAGTTAATATTAATTTTAGATGTTCACAATACTCCTATCCCGTAAATTTTTAAACATGCTACCTGATTCAGGGGCGGAAGCGTAATGAATAGTTAAAAGCAAGTGGTGTATTGTATGTGTGACATGTGTGTGTTATAAACCACAAGTATGCTTATTGTATTTTATTATTACTTTGTATTCTGCACCAAAACATGATTTCTTTTTCTTATCAAGAAATGTGTACCTACAGTAGAAGAGCATGCTCGTCTTCAGTTTGCTTATAACATAAGCCATAAGCTTTAGTTGAAAAAAAATTACAAACATTAATTTGAATAGTCTCTCACCGGCAAAAATACTCACCAACCTGTAGTTTGTTCATACAACAGTTCACAAATATAACCTCCACAGTAACTTTAACAACTTTGTTGTAAATTGTAGTGTTATGTAATGTAGCTAATTAATTTCGGTACAAAATAGCCACTAAGTATTTTTCTTAAAGGTCGTAAATCTTTCCAAAGGAACCCAAAAGATCCATAAATTCCTTTGGAAAGAATCACAAAATAAAAAAATATTAGCTGGCCATTTTGGACCTACGTTAATTGGCAACAAAACACTACAAGCTACCACAAAATTCAGGAAGTGACTCTCTGATTTTAGTTTTACTTGTTACCAAATTGTATTAACAAAAGTCAGGTGGGCGGGTATTTTTACCAGTGAGTATATTTGTATTTATGTTCATCATCATCATCACTACATATCATATCATATCAGTGATCGGGGAAAACGGTGCAAAATCTATAACAAAACTTGTAAAGCTGACCATAAAGGAGACTTGCAACCAAGAAAAATTAGAATATTATTGAAAAATAAGAATATTATTGGCAGATTAGTGTTCAATTTAATGCTATATCAGAGTCTCGAATTTGGTATAAGGACATTAATAGTTTCATGGCTGTAATGTAAGTTTTGTTAAAGTTTTGCATCGTTTTCCCCGATCACTGATTATAATACAAAGTCCCCCAAAGCTTCTGTTTATCTGTATGTTGGCAAAAATCTTTAAAACCATGGAACAGATTTTGAAGTGATTTTCACCAGTGCTAGTCGTATTAATGTCTGAATGGTAATTTTGAAAGTACTTTTCAGCATATATATTGGCAAAGAGTAGCCTGATGGATGCGGCTATTAGGCTCGTTGTAATAAAGCTGAGAAACCCAAGTACCTCCCTATTTATTATTTAGGCCATGTTGTTTGATCAGTAGTTAACTCAACTAATTGTTAAAATTCAGAAAAGGAATTGAAAATTTAACACATTTACTTGAGATTTAACCATTAGTTTACGGTTTATAATGATTAGTTAGTTTAACTACTTAGTGAGCGTGTTGGCTTAGTCAATTATTTTTCATCAGAAAATACAAAGTTCATAAAGTTCAGCCAATTTGTCAATGTGCATAGTGCTACCCTGACACGCACCCAGGTAGGTTACTCCAAAACACTAATAACAAAACTTTTACTCCACAGTTATGACGTGATCGAAAGAAAGGGACAGGATAGGGGTAACATAACTTCGAATATGATTTGGGGATCAAACAACCAGCGCCCTTTCTTAGCCATCTTAATATGTTTGTGATATTAAAACAGAAAAGTCGTTTGAAATACCTTTTTAAAAGCACAATTGATTATTTTGTTATTTAAATGTTGATTTTGTCTCTGTCGCACTGCTGAGTAAAAACTACATACAAAGATCACTACATTTTCAATGACAAAAATATTTTCAATGACAAAAATATTTCAAAAAGTAAAATATTATGACAACCAGTTGTCAGTTCTCATTGTATTTTTACCAGGAGTACTTTCCATCAAAAAAAGACAATATTAAATACAGATTGCTGCCTCAAAACAAACATGAAGACAATGATTTTGTAAAATAAATGATATGTCCATGCTCAAATTTTTAAACAACGCGATTACATATAGTCTGTGCCAATTGAAATTGGCAAAGATGTAAACACAATCAAACAAACCAATTTACCATTATTACTCTATAATGATGTGCTTTTAAAGATAAAGTGAGGTCTTAGCAATGATTTATACACTGGATCTTTACTTTCACATTTAGTTTAAGATTAAATAACTATTCATTACACTTCATTTTTTTTACACATACCTTCACACCTGTAAATCCTGTAATTCCAGAGTGGAGTAGGCAGGACATGATAAAGGAGTAAAATTTGTATTTTTGTTTGTATAAATAAGTGACAAAACAAAAGGGACTACAGTAACAGATTTTTTATTATGTAATGAACTCCTACAAATAAGGACACGATTTGTAACACTATTATAATAAGAACTGGGGAATGGAAGCTGTTTAGAAATCTTGTGTATTTAGAGGAACTACTTGATTCAAGGGCTACAAAGGGCAGTTTGATATTAAAAATTACCAATATTAATATAATAAGGTGTGTGAAAAATACGGAACTATCTACCTTGAAAAAAATACAGGACTACCTTAGGAAGTAACTATTTATTACATATTGATATTATGCGATAACCTTACCAACAGAACCCATTTCACAACTTCTACCGGTTCCTTCTTTTGTATTGGTCTACTAAAAGCATTAGCGTATATCGTCTTCGTTCTTGTAAGTACATTTTTCGGGTATTTGTTCCTTAAATAAGTAAAATCTCGTGCTACTTTGCACAAACCTTTCAACATAATTGATATTTTATTTGATCGCCAACACAGATTATATTATAGGGTAGGGTATGTATGTATGTCCATGGTATATGTCTATTGCCAAACATCTCCACAGAGTAGGTACTAAAGTCTTAAGTTAACCAACCACTACTTCCCAATATTTTTTGTATTTGGGCGTTTTCAAAAAAAAGTGTACCACATATCTTAGTTTATACCATGGACTTGTACCTATACTGGACTGATTACCGCGATAAAAAAGTGTGACCGACAAGGAAACCATACTAGAGAATTGCATCTCGTTTTAATTAGGGTGACCAAGTACATCTGCGGAAGTGCGGATACCAGTGGCCCGTTTCACGAAGCTACAAGTTACAAATTACAACCGGAAGTCTCTTTCTAATTCGTACTACTAGAAAGAGGGTTCCGCTTGTAATTTGTAACTTGTAGCTTCGTGAAACGGGCCACAGGATTTTTTTAAAAGTTATAAATGTGTAAATTTACATAAGTAAGAAATAATCTAAATTGTTAAATAAAATAAGAATATTTATTTAAGAAATATTTATTCATTGCAAATTATTATACATCTATATATACCTATCCTCGCCTTCTGGGCAGACAGGCACATGCCTAGGGCCAATTATGACGTGTTTTAGGTAATTGATTATTTATTTTGTAATTTTGTAATAGTTCGTAAGTTAACTTAACACAGTACTAATAATTATAGTTTTTAAGTTTTGTACTAACATAATATGGATTGTATTATCTGAAATAAATTATATTATTATTATTATTATTATCTATATATATAAAAGGCTAAACTGACTGACTGACATATCAACGCACAGCCGAAACTACTGTACCTAGAAACTTGAAATTTGGTACATGGGTTCCTTTCATGATGTAAATGAGCACTAAGAAAGGATTTTCCTAAAATCGACCCCCAACGGGAAGAAATGGGGGGAGTAGCGGGAAACTAATTCTACGCGTACGAAGTCGCGGGCATCCTCTAGTATATATACATATAAAAGGCTAAACTGACTGACTGATGTATCAACGCACAGCCGAAACTACTGTACCTAGAAACTTGAAATTTGGTACAGGGGTTCCTTTTAGATGTAAGTGAGCACTAAGAAAGGATTTTCCAAAAATCGACCCCCAACGGGAAGAAATGGGGGGAATAGCGGGAAACTAATTCTACGCGTACGAAGTCGCGGGCGTCCTCTAGTGTATCATATATTGTTAAACAATATAGTTTTGTGTAGTTTTTGCCTGAGTCCTACTTTATTTCCCAAATCTCTCACGCGCGTCTCGGTGTGCCGGGGTTCCATTTGTTTTGTTGTTTTACAACTCCCTGACGCCACGTGACGCTACGCGCTGCTGCTGCCACGCGTTTGGTTTGCCGGAGCCTTAAGGGTGGGCAATGTTACCCCCTAGGGCTAAAGTATCCCGAGTTTACGGTTACATTTTTCAAATTAATACTACCAGTACACAAAACTTTTAAATATCGAGAATTTGTATAGTGTTTAAGTACCAAATATAACTGCTCTGCCAACTTATCTATGAAATTGCATTCGTATCCATACTCACACCGGCCCAAATCATAGCCACCCTAATAAGTTAGGCATGGTTTTCTCGTTTTATCGTAAAATAGAGCCAAATGTTCCTTACCTGTGAAATGATATTCCACAGTCACCAAAGCTTTCACTTCTACAACCCTTTACACAACATATTTTCACCATTTTTAGCTTGTTTTGTTAGTTGACAAACATTAAAACAAATATTTGAAATATGTCTACGTTGGGGATACCAGCCAAAATTTACAATTACTACTTGATTACCACAGTATTTTATTCATTAACGTGTTTTAATCAGTAAATAATGTTAAAATCTTAAACATTTACAAATTAGGTAAAACGTAAAATCTCTTATATAAATGTAGATATTTAGTATAATATGCAGGTAATGATTTACAGTATTCTTGAATACCACTATGTCATTACCTGTTTTACATTGGCAACTTGTGTGAGTGGGACACCGTCCTCAGGTTGGTTGCTCTCACTCGTCCTCATCTCCTATCATCACATAATTGTAACTGTCTTGCTTTGTAATATGGTTCAATTTTGATTGGCTAGAAAAGTTAGTCCTCAGTCCAGTGTAGGTACAAGTCCATGGTTTATACATATTTCAAACATCACATTTTTGATGATGTTTATATTTAGATATTATTAAGAGACCATGATAGTTAATGACATGATATTTAATAGCTTGCAGATTATGCATTTTATAAGAAATTATTAAAAACTGGCACTGTGCAAAAAATGACAGTTTGCGACGGTCTTAAAAGCAAACTTAGCTACCTACTGAAGTATGAAGAAAGACGTAAATGATTTAATTGTGTTACGAAGATAATCATAAATTTTATATGGAAAATAGGTCAATATAATCACTAAATCAATAAAATAGGAATTATGCTACTTTTAAGTTCGGGTTTGTCACAACTGATGCCAAAGTATCCGTTTGTTTTAAGAAATAGGTGTAAGTATGTAGTTTAATTGAGAAATTAATTATTGTAATCTTAACATTAAAACCATTTTAAATAATGTATCAAATTATTTGTTTTATTAAATTCTATTCCTTCATATTAAAAATTGTTAAAAACGAATTATTTCACTGTCACAAAACGGGGGACAGAGGCTCTACTTTGAAATCCGTAATTCGAACTTCGTCTATTACTATCCCTTTTGCTCTCGACGCGTCACTAATTTGCAAGAAAGTGACAGGGCGATCCGAAGGTCGAATTACTGATTTCAAAGTGGAGGCCCAGTTCCAAAACCTACAGACCAAATTTCCTAAGGCTGGTGTACACACTTATGCGAAAATTAAATTAACACAAGAATTTATAAGTGTAATTATTTTGCTTGCATCCTATTTGCGATGTTAGGTACCTAGCATATCGTCTGCTTACTGCAAGAAGTCACTAATGGCATAAAGTCACTAAGTACAGGTACAAACACAGGCGGATTCGCCACGACTTACTCTTTCTAACACACGGACCCATTTTTTTAACTTAGTAATTTCGATGTTACAGTCGTGACATTATAATATATATTATGTAATTGGTTTTTGACCATTAGTTACTTTAAACAAAACAAATTTATTATTTTTACTCTTTTAATTTTGTTTAAATATTCACTAATGTTACGTACAATATGAATATCGCTTTTGAAGTATTTGAGCTAGAATTCATTATATGCATATAGTTACTTTTAGCAAACTGTAAAACGAAAACAAAAGTTTTCACTTCTCATGCTCTTAAAATGTTACTTTAGTCTCTAAACATCGGGACTAAAGTTCCTTTTTAATCTCTAGGGATTAAAGTACATTTTTTTTATTTACTTTTGGATCCCCTAAACATCCAATCACGGTGTTTGTGAATGGAGGATTATTGCCATTTTCAGTGATTTTGTATAGACCACAGAATAAAGACTAAAGGCATAGAAGCCGTGCAATAAGATGAACGTTGCACCAGCTACTTGTCTCTACTTTATAGATTACATTTTGATAAAAGGAAACGAAACAAAAACTAGGTGTCTTTTCTTCTTTAATCTGTCTTGATCAGGGGCTCTACTTTGAAATCAGTAGTTCGAACTTCGGATCGCCCCGTCACTTTCTTGCGAATTAGTAACACTTCGAGAGCAAAAGGGATAGCAATAGACGAAGTTCAAATTACGGATTTCAAAGTACAACATCAGAAGGTGAAGAATCGTCAAATCAACGACCGGACTTCTTTATGGCTGATTTACATTGATCCAGCAAATGCATGCCAGTAGAAGTACATTGACGAGTTGGTTTTCACGTCTGAGGCGAAAACTATTGTAACGACGCAATGTACTTCTACTGGCATGCTTTTGCTGGATCAATGTAAATCAGCCCTTACTTTCTTCCACACTGGTGCTTATAGGTCCAAATCACGCCTTGTGACGATCTCTTTCCAATTCACTATGAAAACCATAAGTAAAAAGAAGTCAACCATAATGTCTTTATTCTATGGTATAGACTATTTTAGGGCGTGGAAATAACCTCAAAATGACAACTGTGAAAAAATATAAATAAAAATGATTTAATTCCGTGAAACACAAAACAAAGATCTATCTCTATCTATCTACGATTAATGATTACGAATATGAATCTATTTAATTACATTAAGGATAAATTCATTTTATTATTTTTGGTCCAATTAGTTATTAAATAGTTTTCAAGTTTGAACCTGAGGCCCGTTTCACGAAGCTACAAGTTACAAATTACAAGCGGAAGTCTCTTTCTAACTCCTTTTGCTAGAAAGAGAGTTCCGCTTGTAATTTGTAACTTGTAGCTTCGTGAAACGGGCCACTGTTGGCTAAATATGCAAGCATTTCAAAGCATTTCAAGCATTTAAAGCGGCACTTCACAAAAAAAAAACCACGGAACAAATTTGTAAGTTTGTAAGAAACTTTTTTATAATCAATATTGTTAATTTGTATAGAACTTCGTCAGTGCTGGATTGAGCAAGCACGGGGTCCGTAGCAAATTCTATAAAGAGACCCCTGGGTTTGTTGTAGGTTACAGGTAGCGTTGAAAATGTCTGAAAAAATCAAATGATTTTTTCGGAAATTTATGAATATTTCGTTTTTTTCCGTTTTTTTCGGGTTTTTCAGGAAAATAACAAATGAATAATGACAATTTATTCATAGTCAATCACTGTCACTCTCGTCACCTATTTCAATTGCTTCTGCCTTCATGTCGTCGATGTCGCCCTTTTGTAGGTGCAAATAAGACCGAATATAGATTAAAATAACAGCAGAAAAATTATTTGGTTTTTTTCTATAAAAATCCGAAAAAAACGAGTCGTTTGGAATAAAACGGGATTTTTTCCGGACTTTTTCAACGCTAGTTACAGGTTGTGGTGTGCTTTTTTCCGCAACTGACCGACTTATATATATGCACCTATATTAATAATATATAATATAATATCACCTATATTACCTATATTAATAATATATAATATAATATAATATTGCGTGTGTGTTTGTTTTAGGTTATTCTGCTGGAGAATATCGACTGAATTATTCATCCTATCGTCAACCCTGATGCATATGCATACTGATGTAAGTATAGCATTTTAGAGGTTAGACGTGGATGCGCGGGGCCCGTAGCATTAGCTGTCGTATGTAGGATAACCGTGACGTGCTTTAGTATGATCTGTAATTGACACTTTTATTTCATTTTCTGACTCCTCTGTCGCTGATTCCTCTGGTCATAAAGCCATATGAATCAGAAATTAACGTAATTAATAACCCCCGACGTAAAAAGAGGGGTGTTATGAGTTTAACGTATGCATTTGTGTATCAGGGTGTCTGTGTATGTGTGTATCTGTGTACCCGTCTGTAGCATCGTAGCTTCTAAATGGATGAACCTATTTTGATTTGTTTTTTTTGTTAGAGAGGTGACTTAATCAAGACGTTAGAGTATTCTTGGGTAGGTTTGATGAAAATTTAAGAAGTAGCTCTGAAAGTAGGGGTTCCGATTTTGTCTTACTTTAACTTGGTTAGTTATAGACTGACTGTTGAGTTTCTTGCGGCGTTTCTTCCCAGCAGTGACCTCATGCGAAACGCTGGTAGATTTTTGAAGTGTAAAAGTGCCCGTGCGGCCTACTTACTGAACAAACATCTTTTATCTTATCTTATACTTATTTATAAATTTACAACTCGTAAATAAAATTACACTAAGCACTTGTTTTTATTATTAGATGTTTTTTTAGACAGAAAATTAATAATTTATTTATAAGATAAGAATATACGTTGATTTGCTATAGTTTATCTTTGATTAATTAAACTTCTTTGCACACTGTACTACCATTTTGCATTTAACTACAATAACTTTGATCAACTTCTGATTCCTCTGTCATCTATTTCTGATTCCTATGGACATGAAAATTTAATGGCATGTAACTTTTGAATGGCTTTGTTAAAAAGAGGGCCTAAGTTATATTTATGTTTGTGAAAATGCCTACTTCCAGTAAAGTATGTACTTAGTAGTCAATTAAGAAAAAAAAATGTGCCAGAGGAATCACACGAATAACGCGATCTCGAAGAATCACCCATAAACATTTCCTTGTATTCCATCAATATGGTTTCACCACGTTTCCATCACGTTTCCATCCTTCGATAAGTTGTTGATTAGTTGTGCTAGCTAAAGGTGACACTTGGTCCGCTGACCCTTGAATAGCTAGTTATTTTCCAGGTGATAAAAAGTCAGCAGGTTTGAATTCCAATTGATCCCACGTAAGTGAGAGATCTTGTAAATATTTACTACTACTTCAACTTCCTTCATGATAGTCAGTAATTCATTATCACTTAGCAAATTATTTTGTAAAGTTCGTTTCAAGCAATGTTTAATTAACTATTAGTTGAGCAATTCTATGTTTTTTGACAACTTGGGACAACTATAACGATATCAGGCTTATTGACGATAATAGTCCTGTCCGTGATGACAGATTGATCCCATAGAGCGTAGCACGACCATTTTCGAGAACTGGTGCCGGTGCGTATTTATAGTACGGCACTTCTGACTCAACAAGATCATATTAAAGAGCAAGTTGCTTATGGATAATCCTGGCCTCGAGGTTAAGTCTGTACAAGTACTCGCCGTTGGCCAAATTATAAATTGGCCGGAAATTAGATGTCTCAGTGACTCGCTGGAGCAACGGCACGCTCGACAAATATCGACCGTGCCGTCCTTCAGAATACAGTTCCGGTAGTTGTTTGTCATTATGACTTCGTCATCAATAGGCTATTTGACTAATTTTAGAAAACCTTATTAAATGATTCTTTATTACATAAAAAGACATACATTGATATTTCCGTGAGGTTCTACTATATTATCAATAAAAATCCATTTAAAAGTTTAACTTTCCGAATCCGCGCCATAAACGCTGTTTCTATCGTGGCGCTGGCCATGTGACAAGTGTGACGTTATATGCAAGTAAACAATGAAAAATCATTTGAAGAGATATGCCCTTATGATCTGTGTTTACTTGCGTGTGACGTCACCTGCGAGTAACCACAGCTACAAAGCAATCGCATAGCGTTTCTGCCACAGATAAAATTTCAAAATATATTACAATTTTTTTCGTGTAATTTCCAAAAAAATATGCTTAATTTAGTTTAAAATAAAGTGAAATATGTTGTTTTACGCTATTATCTAATAGGATGACGACAATTTGATGCATATTTTCAATGTTGTCAAATAGCCTATTGCACAGACAAAGCCGTCGGTTTCCCCAAAGAGGTCACCAAATCGCAGCCAGTTCACGGACGCTAATAAGTCTACGTCGGGCCTTGCTATGGGCCCGGTAGAAGCCTCCGTGTAGCTCCTTGCTCTTCCGTACGTTCTTGCGGCCTTCAGTGTTCAACACCGTTGGTCTGCGCCAGTTTTCGTTTGCCAAGCAGAGAGGCGTGAGGCTCCTGTCTACTGCAACCACATCACGATGCATCCCACACTCATTGCCAAGGAAATAATCACTGAGATTGCACCTCGCTGTTGTGGAGGTTCTTAGCATTTAAAACCTTCACATTCCCTCGGGATGTAAAATCTCATAACAGATGAGCGTGGATACAATATGGAAGAAGAAGCGCTATTTCCCTGACTGCTTGACATCACCGTCCATAATACCCGAAGACATACATATATTTGTAGGTTTCAACTTCGGAGAGAGATAGGAGTCTTTGTTTGAATTTACAACACTCCCTCTTTGGACCTGCATGATCGCACACTTATCTACACCGAATAGGTACCATCTTGATCGCACTACCATAGTATAAATAGAAAAGTAGCTCGACTCCGGCCCTTTAGGAGATTCTGAATTTCTCATAGGAAGGTAGGTACCTGTTGCCGCTCGGGCGTTGCCCAAACTTGTTTTTCAATTTTAGTCACCTGCTTGGCCATACTTTGATCTATGATTTATATAATTATATTGAAAAATACATACTTAATATTACTATATAGGTACATATAAAACACCTAAAACTCAGAAACAAATACCTACTCGCACTCTTCACACGAATATTTGCACTGACCGGGAATCGAACCCAGGACCGCTAGCTTCGTAAGCAGGGTCACTTATGGCCAAACCCTATATTCAAACCGCGGACAGATAGGCTTACTTCGGATTAAAATTTGACACATTTTGTATGAGAAAATGTCAAATTTCAACCCGAAGTAAGCCTTATCTATCCGCGGTTTAAATATAGGGTTTGGCCGTTAGTCACTACCAACTACTTACCTACCTAGGCCAACCACGTCGTCACAATATGTCACATGTTACCTGTCACTTTAGTGAATTCCTTGCTTTAGATTCTCCAATCGCGGTAAGAAATCGCCCTTACAATCTTGGCCTAGAATAAAGGACGCTTTTCGGCATTCATTATGGGTTTCCTTTCAAGAGAAGGACTTGTTTCCCCGCTTTCCAAATTTACCCATTCGGTTCAAAATCTTTTTTTCAGATCCCTTTATTCTTAAAGCATGGGCATTTCTCTTACATTCTAGCCTGTTCTTATACGCTTCATTGTCATAGTGAAAGGTATCCGCAGGCACAACTGTCGATATCATCTTATAGCCAATAAGTGTCTTGGTACATGGATTACAAGCAGTGATAACTCACGAAGTACCCTTACAGGCTGCACACCGTTATGATGACATGTGGTAATGTCGGTGGTCCCTCTTCAAAATTATACTTGGGGTAACCGAGTACTTATCTGTTATAGGTACGTGTGGTCACCCTGGGTCGGTGTCGCCTCTGGCCGTAAGACGTTGGTAGCCGAGGCTGCTTGCTGCCTGATTCTCTTTATATCTTGTGGCAAGGGTTCCTGTGGGTTTATCCCGACGGCTGCCTTCTACTCTCGGTTATCATATCAGTTCGGGAGGACTCGTCTAAGCGAAGCTTAATAGCGGAGCGTGTGACAACGAGAATCCTGGTGGGACATGTGGGGAGGAAAGACACTCATACCTTCTAGTTTCACCGGCGTTATGATGCAGGTAACTCATGTACGCTTCGTCGACTTGAATTGCCCAGGGAAACAAGAGGTAACGCAAGCTTAGGGTAGTCACTCCGTGTAAATTTATAAAAATGTAGAAATTCTGTTTCTAGGAATGATTACAAAAATGGGCCCTCTTGTAACTTGTGAATTAGTACCACAACAGACGGGACAAGGCGACTTAACTATGTTTTTCCCAAACTGATTAAAAACAGGCCGGTGGAAAGCGACCCGTACGGAGACGAGCTTACAAGTAGGGCGGGGAGTCGAGGGCCCTTACTTTTACCGGAAAGTAAAACCTACTCTAGTCCCAAATACTTAGTCAAGGAATATTAAACTGAAATTTAGTAAATAATAAAACTATCTGGAGCCTCTAATACTAAAAAACCCTTAGATTAGTTAACCCTAACGTCCTTTCAAACTCCCCGAGGAGCCTGGTTAGGTTACTACAGAAATTAAATTAAACACAACGCAGCAACTTGTCCGCTAAATCCACTAGACATCATGCATTTAAATTTATAAAATAAACTTATACCTAAATTAAACAAGGGCTACCCCTTGGGGTCAAGACAGAATCTACAGTCACGGGATAAATTATAGTAGAAGTCGGTTAGCCTATTATAGGAACGTATGAGAGCGAGTGAGAAAATAATGCAAACCAAGCCATTTTAGGAGCTATATTGCTTTGTAAGTATCTACCTACTTAAGTAATTATTTTCGAAAGCTTACGTGTTTAGTTTAGGGTTCGGCGCATATTCGTATTACCACGTCGTCGTAGAGTACGAGTACCTACTGTCTATTCGATATTCTGCGGTATTACGCAAGATCCTTTTGGGTAATAGCACATCATGTTCAGCAGTTATTAATTATTGTTATTTCCTGGAGACAATGGGGCACCAATATTTGCACAGCAGTCGGCGGAATCTTCGTAGCAAGAGACACGTACATGTGGCACTCGTGTTGGCATAAATTTGGAGACACGTAGCGGGCGAAGTAACATTGATAAGGCGATAGATATGCCCATTTATCGATAATCCTAATAAATATCGATATGAATATACGCTAACCGCAGTAACAATCTTATAGTTTTATGTAATTGCGCCATTTTTAATGCCTTTTCTAATCCAATTAATACCCACCTAGGTGCTTGTTCAATTATTATTATTTTTTACTTACTTTTATTTACGCAAACTAAACTTTATTCTTAAAGCTTGTTAAAATGTGGTTTCTTGACCCAAACTGAAAATAATCGAATCCGATGTGATATAAGGATCTTCAGGCAGGTGTTAATTAATACCTAAGTAGGTAAATAGCGCTCACTTGTGATAAGTGATTAAATCATAGTGATTTAGGTTCGTATAAGTGTATAAAAGAGTATGCCGCATTTATCGCATGTAGGTACTTTATTGCAAAACAGAGTGGTGGAGCAAGCGCTTTTTAAATTGCCTATTTTAACGCATAGATAGAATTCAAATAGCATGCGATAAATTGCATTTTGTAATGGCTCTTCCAGTAGTTAAGTCACAAATAATTCGTAACTCACTATTTATTCCCACTAGTCTGCACTCTCAAAGTCCCACCAGCTCGCAGTACGAACAAAAGGGTGCGGACAATTGGAAATAGCCCACCGAAACCGATGCTGATAGTTTTTTTTACATATTAATAATAAACTCAATTTCTTTCAAATCTGAGTGTACACATATGTTAAGCGGCTCCTTATGTAGGTTTGTTAATTCGTTTTAACCTAGCCGAGGCGATATTGAGAACTAATTAACGAACTAGGAAACAATAATTTATCTTTTTTTATAAGGTGTGTGTGTACTTAGGTACCAACATCGATTATTTTGTAGACTGCTATAAGGCGTTAAAATTTGCCATTTAGGTATACTTGTTTTTAAATAAATTTACCAATTGGTGTCACTGAGTATGTTATCAATGCAGGGCCTCTATTCTACTGGATAAAACCATATTGCCTTTACATATTATCGTATTGTCAACGTAAAGATATCTCTTATTTGGGTCAATCAACTTTTTTTTGTAGCTCGTTGCCATGGTGCCGTCTCCTGGGTCACTCTTTAAAACTATGATTTCAAAGGATTTAAGTCCACTAAAAATCAGTTTAATTGGCAATGACAAACCCATTCTTTTATGGCTTTTCTCCTGAGTGTGCTAGAAGTATATATATTATAACATTTTTTCTAAGAAACTCTATCACTGTTGTCTCCTGTAGGCCTAGTATGGTTGCGTCTATATCGCGTGTCAAATGTGGATAAAAGATCCGTCACTGTCGTACTTATTTACGTGTCAAAAGGTGACGAATGCCTTATCTAAACTTTGTCACGCGATAAACGCAGCCATGTTAGGGCCCCTGGCTTACGGGACAGAATAACAACAGAAAAAACTTGACCACCCATTTACATGACAGTAATGATGGTGGCCGAGTTAAAAACAATACGATAACACGTTGTAGCCAATGTGGTTTCCCCCCAGTAGAATAGAGGCCTAGGGCCTCTATTCCAGACGGTAAAATATATATTGTCGTTGACGTGTTATCGCATTGTCAACGTTTTGATAGCTCAAAAACGATATTGTTTAACGTTGTAGAATAGAGGTCCAGCGCCTCTATTCTAGGCGGTAAAATCCAAATCGTATTTGACTTGTTATGGTATTGTATTTAACTCGTCCGCCATTACTGTCAAGTAAATAAGCGTTATCAAAACGTTGTCAATACGGTAAGTTGTCAAAAACGATATGTTTTTTACCGTGTTAAATAGAGGCCCTGTGGGCCTAGTATGGTTGCGTCTATATCGCGTGTCAAATGTGGATAAAGCATCCGTCACTGTCGTACTTTTATTTACGTGTCAAAAGGTGACGGATGCCGTATCTAAACTTTGTCACGCGATGTTTGGTAGGTTATATTTATCGATATAGTTTTGGTATAAGTAGTGCCGTCACTAGCACAGTTGGGCGCTTCACTGTGACGGTCATTAATTTGTTTCTCTTCATTTACTGGAAGCCTGAAGCGCGCACCGCACACCGCGATGACTTCGGCCAACACCGTCTCCGTAAGTTGTCTGTTTATCGTTTATGGCTTTATCGGGACCGATAGCCTTGTTCGTGATTAATGTAAAGAGCCACCTGCGCGTGTTTGTTGCTAGCGAATAATACTAATGCTATTGCGAACTCATACCGCATGTCTTGGCCTAATGGCCAACCAAAATAAAACATTAAATGGGAAATAATGTTCGTTAAGGGTTGTTGACAGAGTAAGGTTAGAATAGGGAACTCGATCAAATTCAAATATGATAATAATGATAATAGTGAAAGAAAACATTTTTTTTTCTAGCTTTATATCAAACTAACACCCGTATTCACAAACAATACTTAAGGGATCCTTGACCGACATTTTGTTTATGAGACGATTTGAACCACCCTGTGCGTTCGTGAGCACTGTGAGACCTCATAGTGACGTTTGTGAATACGGGTGTAAGTTGCATGCATCACATTACACAACAGCCGGTCCGTTGTTCCCTATATTAGTTCAGTAAAATTACACGTTTTACCCTCCAATAGGTCGGGTATCCTTCATTTCTGTAAATGTTCTACCTAATAAGGTCGTGTTTATCGATGTGGTAAAACATGAATAAAACATATCCGTCACTTTCTAACCAGTAGGCAACTGCGAGAGTACCTACCTAACGGATGCATTATAGGTATACGGCGATAAACTTACGCGACCATAATCAGGTATAGTTCACTGGGGCTTGATCCCTGAAACAATTAGCGTAACGTTCCTTTAAACTATAGCTTCCTCTACATCATAGGTTTCCTAACTTTTTGGCTAACCGCCCATATAAGATACCTGGCAAGAAAACATTTTTTCACCATCCCCCAACAAAAGAAAAAAAAACGTTACGTTACCTTTTTACCAACAGAAATATGGTTGAAGGATTAACATTTAATATTATTAGGACTTAGAAAACAATTCTATCTTCCTAGTATGAAGAATACCTACTTGATATGACTAGGAGCAAAATAATACAAAAAAAAAAATGGTGTTAAAGCACTAAAATATATTAGCGGCCTGCACACGTAAAGTACGGACCGCGGGAAACGCCACGCGCCGTTCCAATCTTCGTTCCGAACCGTACGTGTAAAAGCAACTGTAATAGTAAAATAGTAATATATAATTATTTTTTTTTAAAGCAAGAAATCCTTTCTCTCTTAAAGTGATTGGTATTGTTACCCGTAAAACTAATTCGATTCGCGTGCTCTA
This sequence comes from Acleris cristana, assembly GCA_948252455.1. NCBI lineage: Eukaryota > Metazoa > Arthropoda > Insecta > Lepidoptera > Tortricidae > Acleris > Acleris cristana. Next base: position 45,253,703 of record OX411772.1, read on the forward strand.
GTTCATACCTGATCGATACGCTTAGCGTTTTACCAAATCGAATCTAACGTTAGTAATTATTTACCTACACAATGGATCATCGGTTAGAATAGTACTTAAGTAACACAGAAAAGTATTCGAAACTAAGTAAGTAGAGTTTGTAACTAAAATTTATCAACATCGTGACCTATGTAATTTTTCACTTCTCAGCTCTTAAAATGTTACTTTAGTCTCTGCACATCGGGACTAACCTTATTAATCTCCAGGGATTAAAGTATTTTTTTAATTTACTTTGTCAGAAACTAAGTTACGTATTTGCTAAATATTGTAACGTCGTTTTTTTTCCTCGCATTCAAAGTGAAACGTAGAGTGTTTAACGCGAGACTAAACAATCATAATGACACTCGAACTATAGCCACTCTCGCTCCCTGGCTCGCTCGCGTGGCTAAACATCTCGTGTCATTATGGCTTTTTTTAGTCTCTTGTTGAACAATCTACTTTAACGCCTTTGACAGATTAGTGCAGCAGCTCAAACATGACGGTAAAGTGACAAAACACTAAAGTGTGCAGCTTGTTATAAGGCCGACCGTACTTATTGTTATTTAAGGGCTGATTTTTCAATCCCCAGATAAAACTATCCGTCAGTTAAATGTATTACTATCCTTTTCTGAAGTCATATGAAAGAAAAGGATAGAGCTAAAATTTACCTTCCGGATAGCTTTATCTGGTGATTGAAAAATCAGCCCTTAAGCCTTCAACAGACAGGATATAGGTAATATTCGTCCGCAAAGTGTAACTGGTTCCGTTAGATTAGACTCTAATGGGTTCACCAATTAGTTTCGCTCGGGAAATGACCATCGCGGTCCGCACAACATTTTATAGAAGAAAATATTAATTAAACAAATGTAATTACGGAAATAACAAAGGTATTTTTTACATATCAATGAGAAAAATGACATTTTGGGGATACATTTTTATTAAATTACGTATGTACCTATTCTGTAGTGCAAGTTGCTGTGTTCTCGCGGTCCGTACAAAATGGGTCGGCGGTTCGGGTGCGAACTAATAATTAGAGGGTGACACATCGTCTGTTGCAGTGGTGGCAATGGCTTGTCCACACGAACGACGTGAAGCAGTTGTGGGCCGCGCAGCCGACGTACCTCATCTCGCAGGCCGTCTACCTGTTCGCGGGCGTCGTCACATTGATACATGGCAAGTATCAGTATAGGTATTTATATGTAAAAATATAATATTCAATTTAGTATGAACGCTTTGAGTAGAAGCTAAAAAGAGCTATATAACTAAAATACTTACTAGTGCTTAGATTGCGCTGTACATATTACCCGATGCCTTACCTACTCCGTAACCCTCAAACCGATCCTGCTTACGTTCGAACTTAAGATAATTATTGGTGCAACAAGAGAGCAAAGTTGGTTTTTGTTGCGAGTGTTGTTTTTGAATCCCGATTCCCGAGTAAGCGAATCCTAATCTTCAATATTTCGCTAAGCTCGGGATTCTAACCTTTCCAGGAATTCTTTTCCGGGATTCAAAGACACGAGATTTAAAATACAATAAAAATAATCCCATTATTTTTTAAAGATGCATTCTGATACTGCACCCGCGGTTTAAGTCACAAAATTTAAGATTGTTAAACGTTTTAGGTCCCTTATTATTCCTCATTTATATAAACGATTTACCGAAGGCAATTGAGTTCCCCATGGTTCTCTTCGCCGACGACAGTACTGTAATTTTCACTGGTAAACACCCAGAAACTTATGAAAGTGACATAAACACAACATTAGGAATTATAATTGAATGGCTTAAGTATAAGCAATAACCTAAAATTCAATCTAGGGAAGACTAAATTTATGACTTTTAAACGAAGAACAAATGATATACACAATTTAAAAATATCTTATAAAGGGCAACAGATCGATGAAACGGATTTTACAAGATTTTTAGGAGTAAATTTAGATAATAAGTTGATATGGATGAATCAAATGGACACTATAAGTAAAAAACTCAATCAATTTTCTTATGCTTTATATAATTTAAGAAAGGTAAATGAGTCGGTGACTTTAACTGCTTATCACGCCTATGTAACATCAACACTTAGATATGGTATCATATTCTGGGCAAATTCGACGTACAGAGAAATGGTATTTTAAGCTCAGAAAAAAATTATAAGAGCCTTATGTGGCATTCATTAATCATTACATAGATTCCTGTAAAATCCATATTTCCAAGAATTACGCATACTAACTCTTCCTAGCTTATATATATACGAAGTAGTAATTTTTGTGAAAAGTAATCTGACGTTATTTAATAATTTTAAGAGTACGTGTCTCAAGAATAAAAGGAGAGCGATGTCTTCTAAGATTGCTTTTTTCGAAAAAGTGTACTTAGAATGGCCCCAAAAATATATAATAAAATACCGACAGATATTGTAAAAAGAAAATATGCTCGATTTTTAAAAAAAGCTATACAATTTTTTAGTACAAAAATGTTACTATAGTATAAATGAATTTGTATCTACCTGAAACAATGTGAACTGTAAATGCATGCAGCATGCCATTGACTGTCTACAATTTGTATGCCTTGCGGCACGGCGCAGTGAAACAACCGTAAAATAAGACCTGTATGTATATATTATGTACACACCTGTGTTGAACAAATAAAAATACTATGACTATGACTACTATGACTGTTTAGTTTAGTTAGTAGTTAGTTTGCCTTACTACTCTAATAATCTTCTACCAAAATTTATGAAAATCGGATCGACAACGCCACTACGATACGAATGCCGCGCTAACCCGTTGTCTCATTTCGTTCGGTCAATTAAAAACATTTATTCTTCATGCACCTTAATCGGACTGACGGATTTCCTTTTATGACAACACTTATGTTAATTTCGTTTAAATTGTTGTTATGTGCGTAGCTTTCCGTAAGGGCGGGCGGTGGCCCTTCTTCTGGCTGGCGACTGTGCTGCACGGGCTGTACGCCGACAACTTCTGGCACTTTGTTCTGCCAGAGTACGACAACTTCTGGCACTCGCAGACACCCGTCATCTTCCTTGGTGCTAGGATGCCACTGCATATTATCTTTGTCTGTAAGTAAAAAAAACCGGCCAAGTGCCGTTTGTTGTAATAGCGCGCAATAGAAATACACACTCTGTAAAAACTTTAACTGTCTGTCTATTACGGTTTACGAGATACAGCCCGCTGACAGACAGACGAGCGGGGGATTGGTAATAGTGTCGCGTCGGCACACGTTGGGCACGGAACCCCAAAAACCATTCACATTAATTTGACATTGTCATCGTAAGATTGCAAATGTCCATGGCCTTAAGAAGCCACATACCATGGTGGCCTGTGTGCTCGTTTGCCTTCTCTAAGCCATGTATTAAGAAAAAAATCGATTGCATTGGATGGCGTGGATAAACTTTTACGGTGGTGGAATGAATACTCCGAAACACGAAATTTCGGAAGTGTTCGTTCAACTTCACTTAATTATTACGATTATTTCAAACTCAAACTAACAGTGTTTATTTAAAAACATTGAATGTATTTTGTAGATCCCGCATTCATCTACCAAGCCGCGTATGCTGTGTCGAAACTGAACCTTCCTCGGTACGCGGAGCCGTTCGCCGTGGGCCTGGTGACCGTCCTCATCGACATCCCGTACGACATCGTGGGCGTCAAGTTCGTGCACTGGACGTGGCACGACACCGACCCCAACGTCTTCGACCGCCACTATTGGGTTCCATGGAACTCCTATTACTTCCACGCCACTTTTGCCGCCAGTTTGGTGTTCTTTTTCCACGCAATCAGAAAGTGGTCCGCGCCTAGAGTTGCTCAATGGGATTCTGCCGGGTAAGTCTATCTTGCGTTCTCTATTATCAAATCGTAAAGCTTTACGGGATTTTTCATAATCATAAGCGCCTTTGTTTTGTTGCCTATTATTGATCGAGGCAGGTCTGAATAACTATTTTGTCCTGACTAATGTTGCCAGGTCTAGTCAATAGTGTAAAAAACAAAATGGATGTTGCAAAATTCACCTATACACATACACGCATACGAGTAAAAGGACATTGAAACTTAGCTAGCAGTGGGCTAGAAAGATTAACACGGATAAAGTAGGTAATGTTAATCTCCATCGAACTGTTAAATCAGACCAATGGACAACTCAAATTGCAACTGATGCTAAAACCAAGACCCTGAGCTGAATAGGTATTCAAGTTCATTTTTTCAATCATAAAATTCAATTTTATGATTACAATTACCTACTTAGTTACGTACGTACGTATAGCAAGTATTTTAAGTTTTCTTTACTATGCTGAACAATATATTACTAAATTAAGTAAAAAGTACGTCATAAGCACCAATTATTTTCACTTATTCTACTTTTTTACTCCCGAGTCAAAAAATAGGAATACTAAAACGTAAATTTGACTTCATCAATACACCCTAAAGTAAGAGACTTAACGGTTGAGAACAAGGAGAAATATTAGGTAGAATTACTTCGAAATCCGACCAATAGGTCATATTATACTTTTATGTGCATATTAGATGTATTTGCGACGTAATTATTTCTTGTACTGGGGACCTTTAAAGGATGATTTCCACCAAACGGCCCGCAACGGATCGGAACGGAAAGAATTGTATGGTATTTAAACGATATTAAATCATGTTCACAGTATTTAAAGTCTATATTACCAAGCCGCGCACAGTAAAGGATGATTTCCACCAAACGGCTCGCATCGCATCGGATCGGAAAGGATACGGACGGATACGGCGACAGCCGATAGCGTCTATTAAAATTATTATTGTCTTTTTATGACGGAGCCGATCGCGCGTCGCAGCATACTTTCGGCTACGATCGCATGTCGCGGAATACGCCCATTGAACATAGTAAGAACCCCCTCATTGTTCCTACATGCAAGGGGTTTACGAGACTATTTTTTTTGTTATTTGCAGGAAGAAGACCGAGTGGAAGACGCTAATGCTGGCGGTGGTGCTGGGCATGCCGGGCGGCGTGCTGCTGTTCGCGCCGCTGTACCACCCGCTGCACGACCAGCTGCATATCCACTCCGAGGTCACCTTCTTCCTGCTGTTTGCCGTGTTCGCCGCCGTGGTCCTACACGGGCTGCTGAGCGACCGCGAGAAGGCTAAGGAGAGGTATGACGACCATGTGTGGCTTAGTCTTAAAATAATTTTCGTACTAATTAAAAAAAAAACCGGTCATGTGCGAGTCGGACTCGCGCACCGAGGGTTCCGTATTTAAGAAAATATACTTGGTAACCGCAAACGAAAATACACATTTTGTTATGGACTTTATTTTTTATGAAATAAGGTCCTTTTTGACTAGCCTAAACTTCAATACAGATTTTCGAAGCTTTTTTGTTATTTCTCAAAAACTATAAATAATTAACACTTCATTTTATTTTTTCCATAAAATATAAGTAATTATATATATACGTCAGGATTTTTTCAGATTTTTTGATTGATAAACTTCGGAGATAAGGGGGGGAACGGTAATTTTTTGTACATTTTTGGCTATAAATCAAAAAGTATATTACAGAAAATTAAAAAAAAAATAGTTTTGAAATGTGCAGATTAAGACCTTTCATATGACACCCCATTTGCTATAATCGAATCACTTTCATTTTTCATCCACCCATTCTAGACACCTTTTAAATTATTTATAAAATTAATTTAGGAAATGCCTACGATTAAAATGCCACGCGTTTACAACGCGCGTTTGCATATCGAAAGTTGCAAAATCGAACGTTCAACATAGGTATCTACAATCGTAATGTCTATGTCTGAAATGCCACATGATTATAATATGGAATGCTCAAAATATCCCAATTTATATGACCTACGTTTATCTGTAAAATGTTAGGTCGCTAATTATAAAACTGTAGGTACCTATGTATCGCTGCTTAAATACAAAAGAAAAACAAATTAAAAACGATTTTTACTAATGTAAAAAGGTAAGTTTAACGGATTACAAGAGTTAATTCGTAAAACAAATACTAAGCCAAATTAAAAAAACATGTTTTATTACAAAATACCCATTAATATCACATTTATAAATATATTACCCCGTTTATTGGGTAAAATGAATTTTAAATGGATGGCAACACAAAATTGGTATTACCTATACGACAAAATTTAAATATCAACATAAATCGAACGATTAGCGAAAGAAAAATACGATATAAATAATGGAACACAAAACCGATCCTTTTTTATGTTAAAATGTAACTAGGAGACGTTATTTCAATTAAATAGTTGTTTATATTATCAATCAGGATTTAAAATACCACAACAATAGTATAATGTACCCATTTACGAAAGAAAGGTTATGTTTCTGCTCATTCCGGCTTCTACAGCCTAAAATACTACAGTTCACCGTCACGAAATTGTTATTTAGCACATTAAACGTAAACTTCACCCTTGTATTTTGCGAAAAAACTCCGAAAAAAGCTAAAAACTCATACGACTCGCATCCGCTGTGAGGGTTTGTTTGATATTTTTTGAGGCAAACACGTCGAAAACGTATACACTCGAGAGGGACAGGTAAAAGTAAGTGCATCTCGTTTAATCATACGTAACTGTGTATAAACGCATCTCAGACTTCCCACCCGTCACTAGTCCAATGCCTATTCTATTCTCCCTCTACGATCGTTAACTAATGCTCAAGTAAGTAAATACATTTGCCGATGGCAATTGTTTCATTCCCTTCTTGACATGTTTTTTTGCATCTTGGCTAGGGCCCCTGACTCAATGTGGGACAAAGCCGATAGCCAATTCTGTTTTACCAAACCCACTAAGTAGGTACCTACCTACCTTAACTACTTACTTTGTTTTTTCCTCACTAGAAAAATACCTAACAGCCAAATCCACTTCTTTCCCTTGATAAGGTAGTTAATCTAAATAAAACAGATAATATAATACCTGTCTTTTCTAAATTTTTCTCTATAAATCTAATTATTGCTATTAATCTATCTATATAAATAAAAATGAATCGCCAAAATGTATGTGATCGCATAACTTCCGAACGACTGGACCGATTTGGCTGATTTCTTTTTTGTTGTGTTCGTCATTGTCAGGACAAGGTTTGTATGACAGAAAATAATTGAAAAATCCACCGAAAAATTGCAGCGGGGCGAAGCCGCTAGTTTTACTAATAGAAAATAATTACAACTGAGGAAGATAGTTTTATGGAGTTCTCAATCAGAGAGACAGAGAAGGAGACCTTATTTTTTGTCTTTGTCATCGGCGCGCTTCTTTTATGCTTGCCACATTCAGGTGGATGGCAGGCAAACCGCTGTCATTTCAAATTGTTTTCGTGAACGTACCTATGTGTTCCTTAAGGTCGCCATATACGGAACGATCCGTCGTTACGATCGATCTGAAACGATATCGTGACGATTCATATTTCTATTGAATTTTTGATGCGATATTGCCACACGCGTACAATCCATCGCTCGATTTCAGTCTGAACCGACGGATCTTACCGTGTATGGGGCCACTTAGAAGCAAATTTAAGACAGGAAATTATGATTTAAATGATTTGTTTGATAATAGTAAGCTTGTGTTATGTTTAATACGCAACAGCTGGCTGGCAGCTGTCTGTGGTAGATATTGGTATCTGCAATTTGGCCACTTTATGAAATGATTTTGGGTTCTCAACTCAATCAATATTTTTTTGTTTCCTTTTTTTTATGACCGACAGTCTAATTAGAAAATTGTATCTATGATATTCACAATAGGCTCATATTCCATTGAAAAATTTCGTTGTATGGTGGGCCTAAAGAGGCTAGGCAAACGCCGGGCACAATATGTAAATGTTTCTCACGAGGATATGTACCTACATAGTAGGTACTACTTATGTGTACACAAGAGCTGAAGCGGGTGTGTGTGGGCAGGCTGACCGGCATCGACTACGTGCTGGTGGCGCAGCTGGCGCTGCACTACTTGACGTACTGGGCCTTCGCGGCGTTCGGCCACCCCGAGCGCGAGTGGTCCCTGGGGCTGCACGAGCCCGTGGGGCCCTGCAACGAGCTCGCCACGCTTGTCACGCCCTTCGGACAGGTACGAGTAATACCTACTACACGTATCACATAATAATATGCATGCACAGTGCTCTAGACTACTAAGATGAATACTATTACCCTACCCAATAAACACTAGGGAGGAGCGCAAAAAAAATTTAGTACCGACTCGTATTATCGATCAATGATGCATCTTACCAAGAGCTCATGCAAAATTTTAGCTTTCTGTGGCAATATCTTAACCCTTTCTTTGATAAGCGTCCTCAACCGCATGTCGCGATGCTGACGCTTCTTTAAGCATGACGTCGATGGAGGTCTGCGGCATCCACGATAAACCCAATGTGAAGCCGATCGGCGTCCACGGCATTTTGTTACGGCAAAGAAAGAGTTAAGGTCCCTTACGTTTAGGTTTCAAAAACTGCAATTATTGGCTTATTTTTAAACTTAAAGTCGTCATCGCAAACATCATTTGATTTCTCGTGAGCCTCACTGAGACCCGGCAGTAGAGCCTTGGGTAACGCACGATGCACAAGAATTTGATATAAAATGATGTTGGTTGTATGTAGAGCCTGCAGAAGCGTAAATACCTGTGCCTGGAGAATTACGACGAGGGCTACTTCGACTTCAGCTGCGTGGGCGGGCAGAAGCCGCAGTCCGGCTCCTGGTGGTACGTCATCTGCGGGACGCCCTTCGTGTGAGTGCCTTCTATCTTTTACTGATTCATTGTCGGTCGTCGCAATGTGTGCAAAACAGATCAGTTCTAAAGTGGATGTATGGTATGAGTGACATATTCCAGGTAACAAGTTGGCAAAAAGGCAGTCTGCATAAGATACTTATAGATAATGGCTGGTGTGTGCAGTGCAGACGTTCAGTGGAATGTTAATGATTCTCCTAAAACACAGTAGTTCTGGTTGGCTTGAATCAAGAACAACTAGAACAACTCATTCGTAATTAAACGAAGTCACACAAAATAAACAAAAAAAGTTCTGGAATACGAGAATAGCTTTGTGCCCTCATTGACGGCACCTTGGTTGCAGGAACCGCGCGGAGTACGTGGCTGTGCTCTCCACGATCCTGCTGGTGGCTACCAGCGTCTTCTACTGCCTCTACTTCAAGACCACTCCAACTCAGCCCCCCAAGAAATTGAAATCGAAATAAATACCTTAATTTATTAAAAAACTACCAACTATTAAGATTCAGGTTTCAATGACTAGCCAATTTTAATAGCGTATCACTATTTAATCACTTTAATGATATGTTCGTTTCAACATACAATCACAATAACATTTGTTATATATTTTACAAAGTAGATACATTTTAGTGCCAATCAACTCTTAAATCTACTGATTATAAAGAAGATTCCCGTTCGAACGCAATTATTCCTGCACGCTAGACAATGCGCTGAGCCAGCGGCAGGCAATATTATTAGCGCCAACCAAACTGGCCGTAGGTATAAGTACCTAGTACTCGCCGGCTTATCGCATTGGCCCCGCGCGCTCGGCCAGCGTGCTCCGGGACTACGGTAACACGAACAGCCGGACCGCCGGCGGCAGCACACCTGCATGAGAGGTCTGTGTACCTATTGCGGGTCAGAGCGCCTCACGACGGCCGGCCGGACAGCGCGCCGTGTTCGCGGCCGCGGTTCACTGACGTATTGCTATTACACTAGTCATTGGTAAAACATACATGCACTATCCAATTATAATGTTCCTGCACAGATACAACCAATAATTTCACTTTATTTTAAAATTTCGTACTTTTACTAACGTTTCATTATTACTTTCACAAAACTTGCATTTTTCTTAATAACAACGTTGAAGTGCCACTTATTTTTATATATTTCAGCGATTGGTATGCTACAGTGTTTACGACTAACCGTCTACGTACATTCAAACAACCTTAAGATTTATTACATAATTTAAATTTATTTTGTGAGTAAAACATGTTTCCTATTATTTAATTAAGTCTCTCATCAAAACATACGTTTCTAATAAAATAAAAATAAATTAGTACGTGTGAGTTTATTATTTCATCAACAATAAATAGTTAAGAGGCCGTACACGAAATTTTGCCGATTTCGCTGGTTAACGTGATTTTACAGTTGAAATACTGTATTTCTACAAGTTTTAATGCACAACACGAAAGAAAATTTCTAATTTTAACGAATGTACGAGCTACTTTTTTGTTTTTAGTATTTCATTTTGATTAATCGACCTGACACCGGCGACTGTTATGTGAATTTGCTGGAAGAGGTTTAGAATGTCACATATTCATGAATCGTTTTGACGTCTTAACGGTATGAAAAATTTACAATGTATTGCTGTGAAAGTCATCTAAAAAATGTATGAATTACTTTTTACAACTTTCATATAAATTTTTCGAGTAAAAAAAAAAACTTGGTAACTTTTTATAAAAAACGGGTAAAAATTATTTTTGATTTCGGCTACTCAGAACTCTCGTTCATAAAATTAAAACAACAGAAATAAACTTTAGTTCAAAATCAATCCAATAACTAAAGAACTGGAAATAAATAATGTTTTAAAACCACCTAAATCTCGCATTTATAATACTCGACAAAAATATAATTTGGCTCATTTATTCGTAGCTCATTTATTCGATCATAATTAAAATGACATTTAATGTTGAGCATTAAAACTTATAGAAAAGCAGTATTTTAACTGTAAAATCACAAAAATAAGCAAAACCGGCGAAATTTCGTATACGGCCTCTTAAGTATACGGTCGTCGTCCATCGGGGAAGGTGCGATACCCTAACACGAACGTTTCTCTCTTATCGAGTAAGGAACGTTAACGTTTCGTCAATGAGAATAAATGTATTGCGATTGGAACAGCAGCGTCCTCTGCTTTCAATCTGCTTTAGTAAGCTGCCGTTGCACGGGTAGGTTGATGTACGCCCTTTCTCTTTTTTTTATTTTCTTTTGTGGTTACCAAGCATGTTATCTTAAATACGGAACCCTCGGTGCGCGAGTACGACTCGCACTTGATGGGTTTTTTATTGTTTTGAGTTGTTGAGTTTGATTGTTTTCCGTTAAAGTTAAGACCTCCAAATACCTACAAGGCTACACCGCAACCAGTGTGTGATGGAGACGAGTCAACAAAACTACAAATTTAAGGTTGTACTTATTTCAGTGGGATGCTTTTGATACCCTATGCAAACATTTAAAAGTTAAAACAGTCCAAAATTCAGTGTAGTGAAAGGAATTTAATAAATTTATCGTAGTTACTATGTAACTATCAAATATCTATGCGAAATCGACGAAATCGTTAACAAATTAAACAGCAATTAAATTCTCTCAAGTGGTGGTGGATTACACTCCGCGGGCTAAGTTTATTCACAATTTACTTTTTATTGCCATTTCTAACAAAAAAAATAGAGAATAATTTAGGTAATATTACCTACTGATTATTAATTTCTAAAGTGTGTTTACTACACCGCTGCTTCATTGTTTATAGAATTTCTAATGCTATAAAAACGGAAATGTAATAAGGTAACGGCACCTAATACAGATAGTATTCAAATAAGAGCCAAAAATTAAGGGTATCAAGACACCCTAACAACGACCGAAAGGATTTTTTTAATAAAAGTGTGTTGATTGAACTTTGTAATGTACCGTTTTGGGCTCATTATATGGGATAAAATAAATATGAAACTAAAAAAGTCGGATTCTCCTATTACCGAGGTATTGGACAGGCTTTGACCCTATTACTGCGGATGAGGTTCCTATTACACAGGGTAGAGGATTAATGTATTTATGGTTCCGTACATTTAATATTTAACAAAGTATTGGCATTTTAGTTTGATAGTGAGTTTAAAATAATTAGTACTTGAGTTCATCATGTAAGTACATTATGCATGCCGCTGACTTCAAAACATGAATTAAACCTATAAAAAGACCAACTTTAATCGAAAATTTTGAAATACAAAATAAATATACGCTTAGTCTTATTTATCCCAGTTTTCAACAGACTAACATAAAAACCCAGTCTTAATAAAGCTTACCAGGTAAATGTTGTACCATCAGTTAGTTAAACAGTTTCCAACAGGCAAGCTTTACTATCATAAAAGTCTTAATTTTATTAAGGAATCCGGACTACGACGGTACCTACCCTAAAATTCGTATTTAATTTACTGTCACTCGGTAATAGGCGATATTATTGGAACATAAATTCGATCCATAAAAAAAACTAAATAGGTCGGAACTAGGTTCCCATACATCCTATTACCGAGGCTTATTTTTTTTTACGATCGGTAATAGGATAAAGTCACAGTACTATAAAACCTAATAATGACACATAAAAAAATAAAGTAATTGTAACGTTGGTTAAACAAATAAAAACTTAATATTTTAACCGTCTAATAAAACCAAAATTATAAAACTAATAAGAAAATCTTTAAAAGAATCTGAATACTTATTTAAACAACTCAAATATTTAAGGGTTTCTATGGAAATAAGTAATATAGTGCACAAGTTTTTAATAAAAAACAAGGCCTTTATTAGTATTTTACATACCACGGAAATTGCTCTTTAACTGCTTTGATAGATAAAGTTTTTTATAACACTAAAAAATTAAACTAATTATAAATTAAAATATAAAGGTCATTGAACCCAAAGTAACATTTTAGCTATTACCGTGATATACCTCGGATTTAGGAGCCATAGCAAAAAACGAAACCGATTACCGCGATATTTAATATTCTAATTTTAACGTATTTCCAGACAAAAACACACAAACATTGTATTTGGAAGTGGCAAAGAAAACAATAATAAATAATTTATAAATCTTAGCATTAGATTAGTCATTACAACTTTTATCGCGGATACTGGCAGTTTGCGAGCTGTTTATTTGATGTATACACACTAGCGCCAACAAAACCGCTAGTCTACAAACTGCGCATCACTTATGTAAAATAGGTTTCTTAGCGAGTAAATCGACTTGTTCATAAAACGCATATTTAAAAATACCGCGGTAATGGGTGCCGATTTTGAGGGGCCGTTAATAGGTGCCCTTACCTTAGCGGGGCGCCGGCGGCGCAGATTGTAAACAAACAGTATACGACCTATACACCTCCAAAAGTTCGAACGGGACTGATTGGGCCATGACGAGGAACTCATTATTAAACAAATATATTACCTTATAAAGTGTGTTTGAAAATAATCAGTAAGTATGTAAGATAAAAACAATAATAAATAAAAGAGTAAGTAGTTATATTTTAATTCTGTCCTTAATTAAACTAAACAGCATGGCCCTGTTTTTTCCGTGGTCGCTCCCACGCTTCATTCTAACTACATATTGCAATGTGCCGGTGCTCTGCAATATGCCACACGCAACAACGAAGTATTTATACATTTACTGACATCCAATAATTTACTTCCTCAAATTACTAGATCCTTACATTAGTATGTAACTATATAAAGAACATGCGCATGCCTACCAATAGCTACATAACCCAACTATAAGTAGGTACGGTCGAAGTCACTGATATTTACACTGCCATCGCATTTAATACACAGACCTTATTGCCAGTGGCATAAAGGAATGTAGATATATTTGGCATCTTGGAAAAGTAATAAGTATAATTATGACATCGACCTTACGTACGACTATCACATTAAATGAAAGCTTAATAACAATCCGTAAAGCAAGAGAAAAAACATCATACAATAATATTTTTTTCTTAATACCTACAATCAAACCTCAAATCTTTAACATCTTTAACCTACTTCCCATCATATGCAGTAGGTAATGAACTTATATTATAAAAATACGAATAGGTAGGTACCCATGTACTTAGTTTATGTATTGCTGATTACGCGTTTTCTTTTAGTTTTTATAAGTAAATAACCTAAACCTAGAATTTAGAATTAATCTTCAAAATCCCGTAACTCGTAAGTATAATAAAGTCTACACATAACCTTTAATAAAGTTTGCTTGGAAGCAATCACAAGACTACATGACATATATATTTTGGTACTTAACATATTTGTAGACCAGACAGTGTTTTTTGTAATAAATTTGGTCGCTGTGAACCATTCCCTAAAAACATTTGTGTAAGTACAGGAGTTTTACTTATCAAAAGGCTTACAATTAATATACTTAAAGACGAACTGTATCTCATACGGGGCCGGGGGTCCGAGCCAGCACCCGGATCCGAAGTCTAATCGGTAGTATATGTAATACAAGATTCAAGAAAGTACAGTCACCAGTAATATGTTCCATCACTGCTGTCAAAAAAATAACTGACACGTCTTGTGTCATGTTTGATAATCTTTACTTATAAATAAAAACCGGGCAAGGGCATGTCTGACCATGCTCAGTGTAGGGTTCCGAAGCCGTTATTACACAAAATATATATCAAAAAACCACAAGTATGAACTAGTTGATTATCTTTTTAAAGTTATTTGGTGCTGTCTTAGGTGATATTAGTAGGTATAAACGCTTTAGTCGCCTGTATCTCAGGAACCAATCAAGTCTACTTAGTAGTGATATATGCTACCTATTTATTAAGATATTTCTCAGATTTTTAGTAACGCTGTGGGGGGTGGGGAGACACTTGAATCTAACAAAAATTAGCACTTTCAATCTTAATATTTCTCAAACGGATTGCTTAATCGTTTTTTTTCACAAACCCGCAATATTTTTGAAATAACTATCCAACGACAGTGGGGTTTGGGGAGCAGTTTGCAAGCGGGGTAACCTTCCTTTGGTATTTATCGACAAAGTCGTGAAAAAATCAATGCCGAATACTATAAAACAGAAGTCTTGGAAAAAATGTTGCTCCAAATTTAAAAATGATGTTTGGAAAAGTCAAGGTACTATTGTTTCCAACAAGACGGAGCTCCATCCCATACGGCAAACTCAGTTCTTGCCAAAAAATGAATGGCCCAAAAGTTCTCCGGATTGAAATGTTCTTGACTTTTTTGTATGGTCGTACATGCTCTCAAACCGTAATAACTATAAACTTAAGAATTTGGGGCATTTAAAAAAAGTTATCGTACAAAGGGACGAAAAGCCGATGGCGGTAGTGCGTGCCGCGTGCGACGGATTCGAGAAGCGTTTGAAGCTGGTGATGAAGGCTAAAGGCTAAAGGAGTTATCCCAAAACATTTGTTATGAATATTGTATGTAACAATATCTGTCATGAAATATATTTTTTAAATATATCTTAATGAAGATGCAGTCTTCTTGTTTACATTGCTCATATCCCAGAGTAAGTAATACATCTTTTACCTTTTAGTACCAGAACCGCGGTGCTTGCTTCAACCTATAAACAGCCTTCCGTAGCCTAAAGACTTTGTTTTCACTTCCAGGAAAAATAAAACCTTCCATTGGATGCTTAAATATTTCTTCATGCAAATCACCATTTAGGAATGCTGTTTGTACTTCCAAATGATCAATCTTGAGAATGGCTTTAGCTGTGGAAATGATTCCACAGCTAAAGCTAATAACAATCTAATAGAGCAGTAACGAACGACGGGTGAAAAAGTTTCATGAAAATCTTCATCATAATTTTGAGTAAAGTCTTTTGCAACCAATCTCGCCTCATAACGTGTAATAATTTCTTCAGAGTCTCGTTTAAAGGTAAAAATCCATTTATTCTTGACAATGTTTTTGTCAGCCAGCTTATCAGTAAGCTCCCAAGGTTTATGAATAATAAAAGAATCTACCTATTTCTTCCTGCATGGTTTTCTGCCCTAACTCTTTATCTTCACAACTTAAAGCTTCTTTGACACTCCGTGGCTCTACAGGAATTCCTACATTAGGTACTAACGTTAGTTACGTTACAAGTCGGGTTTGGAAAACGTGAACGTAATGGGTATCGTTCGCCAGTAGATGCGAGTATTTCATCTTCACTAGGCCTTTGTTTACACTCCTTCTCAACAGAGTAGATGATTCGGCATGAGCTAGAGCTTTGACTCCGCCACCAAAGGACAATCGAAGGATTCCGTCAAGATATGTTTCCGCTCCGCCTCAACCGGCGTATTTTCCCGATTCTCCTCATCATTACTACCTGTAAGATAAATGTTGAAACACTTGGTTTTGTCAGGATTCAACAAACGATATCCTTTCTCGTTGTCGTAGTAGCCTAAAGAGATAAGTCTTGTACTTTTGGAGTCTAACTTTTTACGTTTGCAGTAATCTACATGTGCAAATGACTTGCAACCAAAAACACGCAGATTTTTAAGGCTTACTTTATTACACAAATGCTGCAGAATTCGCAACTTCTGCCCACATCTTGTTTTCTAGATTGGCATTATACAGTACACATCTGACTCTATCAAGCAAAGTCCGGTTAAAACGTTCTGCAGAACCATTCTGCTGACGACTATATGGTACCAACAGCTGATGAACGATTCCTTTGCTTTTGAGAAAATCTGTTACCTCTTTAATAACGTACTCTGAGCCACTGTCTGATCTTAGTAGGTATTTTAACTTTATCAATTCATTACACTGGTTCTCTACAAGTTTAATAAAGTTTATTGTATACTTGGTTGAATTTTTAGAGAAGTTTTTTAGTTAACACCGCTGTTTTAAACCATAGCTGGAAAAGAATACTAGGAGTAGTAAGTCTGTGAGGCCTGTCCCACTCGCGGTTTCCTCCAAACAAATTATTATAACTTTAATTCTAGTCGCTAATTAATAAGTTATATAGTTACATTATTAAGTATAAAGAAGAATAAATAACGCGTTTTAATAAACATTACCCATTGTTAATATTTTTTCATTTAAAAGTAGGTATGTTGACCATTTTGTCGTTGTCCCACGATTAGCAACTAATTCATAATGTTCGAACACCTGCTGTTATCTTATTAGTCGACTAACCTACCGCCATCTTTGCGATCCTATTGAGTCGAACATTCGTTCTGCTTCGGTCACTTAGTGCCCTTAGTTGAGTGGACGAGCTGTTGCCGAGCATTGCGACTCAATTCTCTCAAACGTCATTTCCGTGGAATATTATAGGTATATAAGAATGTGCAATGTCTTATTTCCGTTCATCTTTTAATATTTAATAGGATACTTTGATATAATTTACGCGAATCGGGTGTATATTTATTGCGTAATTTGTTTAGTACCTAGTAATCTTATTTATACTTAATTGTCGTTATCTCGGTGGAACCACCGAAATGACGATTGACGTTATAATACTTATGTACAAAATGCACTAAAATGCATTATTTTTATGTTGTGTTTGTTATTGTCAGGACTGGGTTTGTGAGACACAAAATTGAAAAATACACCGGAAAAGTCGGAAATTTGCAACGGGACGAAGCCGTTTGCTTTCAGCTAGTATCTACATAATTGCTGGTGACTGTACATACTGCATATAGTACTCGTAAGAGCGGCGGCCATACAAAGTTCTCCGACTCTTATCATTTCGGATTCGGTTTGAACGCAGTAGTTGTGAACAAGAGGGGTGTGGGTGGAATGGTCGACAGCAGAAAGTTTGACTTCGGGACTTTGCTTAGACTAGTTAGAAGACAACAATACTAAAAGTCCGTAAGCCCCAGGGGGGTCACAAAACAAAATCCTAACACGCATCGTTATCGAGATGTAAACAAAAAAACAAAAAACGGGACCTTTGTGGCTCGCCTCCCAAAAGGCTTATTGTACTTACCTCAGAGGGGTGGGGCCTTTTAGTATGTTTGTCTTTTGAATAGTCCAAACAAAGTACCGAAATCAAACTTTCTGCTTTCAACCTTTCCATCCACAATCATTCGTTACCCGTACTACGTTGCGGACACGCACTCACTTAGTCCTCATTTACAAGACTGCAGCACTCCTCCGCCCACCTACCTACTAGAGGTGCGTTGGGCTATGTTTGTGCACAATATAGAAACCACATAAGGGAATCTTTAAAAATAATAAACCTAGCACAACCCATACATTACTAAAAATATATCGAAAGTTAATACCTTTGAATTGGCACTACTGTAGTACAAATTACCTACAATAGGGTATCCTTACAGTTTCAACAATAGTTTAAAGACAAAAAGGGTAGAGCAAGTTAAATTAATTGTTACTCCTACGTAGAAACGGAAAATAATAGCAGGACATTTATAATATGTTTTTTTTTGTGGTAAATTTTAAGCAGTGCATTTGTTATAGTAATCTGTAAATACTATTCAATAAAATAAAAAATAAAAATCGTAAAAACGAACAGACGATTTCAAGTTTACGCCTTTTATATTACATCTCACCTAAAAGTTTATGGATAGCGTCTACTGAGAGAATTTATGAGGTTTTTGTCATAAACATATCTTTTTCTTTAAGTATGATAGGCTAATTAATACCTTATTTATTAAATTGTCTTTTGATCAATAGTTAATTTTTTTGTTTCTTTCAGATAGGTACGGGATAATTCATTATCAATGTAATTCTCATGCCTTAGGACACTGCTCCCTGTACTGTCCCCAAAAATAAAATTCTTATTAATGCAGTAAATGTTTACTTATTTCATGTAACAAAGTAAGGCTAGGGGTGTATCAGAATAATTAGAACTGTTTATTATCATATTCTAATGCCTTATCGTGAACCTTGTCGCTGAGGTCACACTCCGCTAGGCTTTGTTTGTTCGAGCCATGAAGACGGAGCCGTTATAACTATTATTGTTTATCAACGCTTTATTACACAGGATGCTTGGAGGTCGCTTTTAGAGGATGTTCCCACCATCTTTTCGTTCATGTAGTAGGGTTTGTAAACATATCAGAGCTGTAGTGCCAACTAAAGGGCAACACAGACTATAACATTCCGCCGGAAAATTCCGGCCGATGTTGAAACTCACCAGACTAATATTAGTTAACTCAATACAATTTTCTACAAGTCTATTAACTATAGTCCGTTCGCGTTAAGAATGCAGTGAATCATCAGTGCAACTGAAGGGTAAATGTGTATTCGCAGCGGAGTAAAAATTCAAACAAATTATATTTAAAAAGAATAAGTTTAATGGATAAAAATAAACCTAATTTTGAGCGACCTGATTGGTTAGGGGGCGTGGTTAGGCCAGCATTCTTAACGCGGACGGACTATAGTGAAATTTACTACATGAAATGACACAATTAGACTAGTGAGTTTCGAGAAGCGGGCCCTGCAAGACTTGGCGCACTGGGGTCTCCGCCGGACGGAGGACGGACCGACGACGCCTCTAGTCGCTTGGCTTGCTTTACTTTAAAGCAAGTAGGCCCTGATAATGCCAGCAGGCATAAATCTTTTAATATTGTATGTTCCATCAACTTTAGACTGTCAGGCAGCCTCGACTGACTGACTGACTCGGGGTTGCAGGTATTCTGTTGGTCTGTGGTGCCTTTGATATTCATTATTATGACATCGCGTTTACGCGGTAAACTTATTACTTATAGTTATAAATTCTTGTTGGTAAAGATAATGTAATAAAATGAAATTTACATAGGACCATACATATACAGAGTGTCCCAAAAGTACCACGCCACAGTGACACCGGAGGTAGGTCAGCTCAAGAGGAACCTAACCAGCCTAACATGACCTCAGTAAAATATGACTTTATTTTTTTCAAATTGCTAGACCAATTTAATTTTAATTTGCAATTGGTCTAGCAATTTGAAAAAAATAAAGTCATATTTTACTGAGGTCATGTTAGGCTGGTTAGGTTCCTCTTGAGCTGACCTACCTCCGGTGTCACTGTGGCGTGGTACTTTTGGGACACCCTGTATGGTCCAACAATAATAAAGACCTACGTAGAATGACTATTATCTTATACAATTTATATAATAAAAATAACCTTCGTACATCCCGCCAAAATTTTACATTCAAAGTAGGTCAAATACAGTTGCTTTGGCTGGCTCAACCTCACAGGGTTTTATTAAATAGTTAGTTGTATTTCAAGAATGTATGTACTTAGTAGATAACTAACTGTATGTACAGTCAACATCATAAATAAGTGATCATTTATGTACCTTGTCAGTTTAACGTCGTGTTTAAAATGTTATACAAAATTGTGAAACGATTGAAAGCGACAAGGTACAGAAATGACCACTCATTTATGCTGTGGACTGTACAACGATTGGCGCAGGCGGCTACATAATCCAGTACCTGACTGCAGGCCTGTGAGAAAAGTAAGCGTATGGAGTTTTTTTTTTCAGGAAAGTATTTTAGACTTGGGTTTGGGTGGATATCCGCCTCTTGGTAAATCCAGTTATGACGTTACGTTAACATATAACGTTAGATTAGATATGATGAAGGATGATTCATGTACCTAATGAGTCATTCGGCGTATATTAAAAGAAACATTTAGCCGTTTCTTGCCCAGATGAGCCCAAACTTGGTGTTTTGAAAATGTTTATTTTTTTATTTCTTACGAAACAGCTGGTAAGTTAAACTGATATGTAATATTCCAACTTCGTAAACTCAAAGCCTGCTTGGAAACATAAACACACGGGTGCGCAACATAGGCTACTGTGCAAAGGTGACACTGTGTTTTATTGCTTACCTATGCATAATGTTTGATAAGAATAAGACATAATCATACCTAAAAATTATAAATATTTACCATTTTTGTTACCTCTTATTTAACTTCACACGTGTGTTTGTCTGTCAGTATGTTTAGCTCATAACCTAAACTTATGTCAATGTTTAAAATCGATTCTCGTATTGGAATGATTTGGAAAAACGACGACAATGCAATATTGACGTGTCGAGCTAAGTAGACTCGGCGGGTTACGCAGTACCAACGCTAGAAACTTATTATTTTAGAAAGGCATGTAAGTATACTTACGCCTCATATTCATAGCCCTCATCAATTATTCGACAGTGATTTTTCTTGACTTTGGGGCTATCCCACACCTGCAATCCAACCGCTTCAGTAACGACAGCAAGGATCTGTTCAACAGACGCACTCGCCCAAGTCCCACGTCTTCGTCACGAAACAACCCTCCTGCTTCGGCGGTCCAGTCCACCAGTCGAGCAGTCCCAGTCGGGTAACTAACTTAGCGACCACCTATGCGATAAATATCAAATCATTTGGTTATGGTATGGTATCTGCCCAATGTTGCAACCAAATATGATACTTTCCACTGTTTTCAAGCATAATAATAATTAAATGGGAATAATGTGTCGAGTAACTTATATATTATAAATAGTATTTGTAGTCCTAGATTATTTATTAATATGGTAGTTTATTATTCGGGAAAAAAAAGTTTGTTCGCGTTTTAGGTGTCTGCATTGAAATAACGGCAGGAATACAATCGTTCGAGCCTCTATTGTATTTTTACATACAATATACAAAAACGTCCCGATCGCGTTTGCGTTTCTCGTAAAAATAACATGGTCACTTTCGCGTTCGAGACGGTTTGCCGCGTGAACAGCAACTTCCACTCGAGGCACAGACTTCCTCGTCAATAGGTAAATAAGCCAAATGAAAAAACATAACAATGTCACAACAATGTCTTACAATTAGGAATGCTTATAATTAAAATAATAAATATTCGTAAGCATAAGTAATTTAAACAATAAGTAGTACCTAAGTATATATATATTTTTTGGTACTTATACATTTAGGTACAAAATTTAATTTTTTAATATGATGTCGTACCATTAGAGAATTAAGTATAGTTAGATATGACTAGGAATTACCAGCTGAAATAGATTTGTTTGAATGACGATCTGCGCCGAATATATTATGTACCTACTCACCCGACCCTGTCTCAGGTAAACAAGGATGGAAGCGGACGGACAGCAGCGTTGCGATTCGGTAGCGAAGCTATACAGTACATTATCTTAACATTATTTGTGATGTGAAGATTCGTCCGCGGGGATGGTTCAAGGCCTGTTTCGAAAGAGGTGTTCGACGACGGCCGGGTCGGCGAGCGTGGAGATGTCGCCGACGTCCTCGTCCCCGAGCGCCACCTTGCGCAGGATGCGGCGCATGATCTTGCCGGATCGCGTCTTGGGCAGCCCGGGCGCGTGCTGGACGACGTCGGGCACGGCGAAGGCGCCGATGCGCGCACGCACCAGCTTTTTGAGCGCGTCCAGCAAATCCACGTCGAAAGTCGCGCCGTCCACGAGGATTACGAAGCAGTAGAGCGACTCGCCCTTGATAGGGTGCGGCTTGGAGACCACGGCGGCCTCGGTGACGCGCGGGTCCTCCGTCAGCACGCCCTCCACCTCGGCCGTGGACATGAGGTGCCCCGACACGTTCAGCATGTCGTCCACTCGCCCCGTCACCCACAGGAACCCGTCCTCGTCGCGTCGCGCCCCTGACAACACACATCGTTCGTATTTTAATGGAGTAAAACATTATTCCGGTCGCCGGACTGTGTGATGATAATAGGTACTAGGCAGATTGTAAACCAAGTCATGAAAGTCGTCAATTGCACCTGAGATATTTAGGCTGGACAAAGGCCAGCAAGTGCAGCTATTGTGCTAGAGTACAATTGAGAACTGTTAACCGACTTAAGTAAACACTCTACCTACCTATTATTATTTTCTTTTGTACTAAAAGCAAAGTAAACAAAAAATTTAAAAATGTTATTGGTCCGAATTTAATTTGTCTCAATAATCTAAAGAACATTTTCTAATTCCTTTTATCCTTTAATCCTTTATCTTTAAAGCCTTTAACTAGTAGACTGGCCAAACCATGTTTAAACAAATAACGATCCCTACCGTTTTAAATCACCTTCCTTCAAACCAGCATAGATACAGGGTGACTGTGGCGTCGTGTAGCAACAAAGTAAACTTAAATTCACTACACAATTAGCAATATAACATAACGTTCTACATGTAAAAGCGTTAAGACAATTACTTTGTTTTTTATTAAAATAAACATTCAACCAAATGTTTCCCTAATTATTAGGTACCTACTTAAATTATGGTATCATGATAATAACTTAAAACCTATTTAAAAATAGAACGATTATGCAGGGTGGCCATGATCCCGAATAAAATGAATTCATTCAATGGTTTATATCAATAAAAAACAAAGTAATTGTCTTAACGCTTTTAAATCTATTACGTTATGTTCCTAATGGTGTAGCGAGTTTTAGTTTACTTTGTTGCTACACGACCCGCAGTCACCCTGTATAAGTGAGTGCCTTGACATTTAATTCATAATTTAAGATATAAAATTGTTTACCAAGCATTTGAAAAGTCTGAAATTCTGGACTTAAGTAATTACTTTAGTTATTTTATTCTGGGATAATTGCTCGAATAATAAATAATTCTGTGCCTCAGCTTGTTTTTACTTAATTTATACGCCTTAGGAAATAGAAATAGAAATAAAATAATTTAATCAATATTTTAAAGTATACTGGAAAGGAAGTAAAATTGCCATAATATACAAAAACTGTTTTGAAAATCAGTAATTTATTAGAGGTTTGTAGTTGATGGCGACAATGTTCGTGCGTCGCAGAGCGCCGAGCGGCCGAGCGCCGGCGCGGCGCCGGCGGCGGCGACTAGGTCGCGGCCGTTCCAAGTCAACGTGTGTGTGGTAAACAACCGCGCACCTACCTACTACCTACTGCGTTGTTGATATGGGTCACCAAATTACTTACGTAATTTGCAAAGTCATGGCCTCTAGTCTGACAGCTGTACCTAATGGTTATTTATATAATTCGTTTTTTAATTTCCTCCCGATTGCAATGAGCTAAGTAACATAACAAAATAGAATCGTCTTCAAAACCCACTAAAACGCATTTAATAATAACTGATTTCCTCGGAATAATGGCCAGTTCGCGTTCGGTACCTGCGTCTAATATTTCGTGGAAAACATGGAATATACCGAAACCTAAATCATTTTAGTGAACATCCTTATTTTTAATATGTATTAGCTACTTAAGAGCACACTGCACACGCTGTTATTCTTTAGATATATTTTTTAATTTAACTTTTACTTGTTGTTTTTCGCTGTTTTCTTTTTGTAATCTACCTCCATCTCAGGCTCCAGCTGAAAATCAGCGCTGAGGCTCTGCCCCAGCTACAAGCTGAGCTGGTTGGCCTTTTCGGCTTTAGAATAGCGCGTTTATTTTTGTTTTTGTTTTAGAAATAGTTTATAGTTTATGTTCATTATTGTTTTTATTTAATAATTGTACTTTTGTAATATTGCACTATAGCCGACTAAATGTTTCATTCATTCATTCATTCATTCAACATCTAAATTTCCTTCGTCATGGTCGCTTAGCTTCCTTGATATCTTATCGCCCACCTTAAAAATGGTATCATTGATTAGGACCAGTGCCCATCTGCATCTGTGGTCTTCTTCATCAAATCCACTACAACAAATGAAAGTTACTGAATACAAATTCTTGACTTGTTACTGAAAATACCAAAATCGCTATGTGGATGCCGTTTATATTTGAGGAGTTCCCTCAATTCCTTATAGATTCCATCATCAGAACTGCATTTCGAGTTCCGAGGTAACAAACATTAAAAAAATGATTTGAAATCGTCCTCCTTCTTTGAAGTCGGTTAATAATAAATAGAATTTCATTCCCGCAACTGCATATCAATACCTATCTAATTATCTATCTCAATAAAAGCCCCATGTTCCACAGGGTAAAACCATAATGCCTTTGATAAGAGCTTCTATTCAACTCTGTAATGATCATATTTGACGTGTTATGGTATTGTTTTTAGGGTTCCTAACCCAAAGGGTAAAAACGGGACCCTATTACTTAGACTCCGCTGTCCGTCTGTCCGTCTGTCTGACTGTCTGTCTGTAACCAGGCTGTATCTCATGAACCGTGATAGCTAGACAGTTGAAATTTTGACAGATGATGTATTTCTGTTGCCGCTATAACAACAAATACTAAAAACAGAATAAAATAAATATTTAAGGGGGGCTCCCATACAACGAACTGATTTTTTTGCCGTTTTTGGCTAATGTTGTATAGATGGTACGGAACCCTTCGTGCGCGAGTCCGATTTGCACTTAGCCGGTTTTTTAATATCACTATGTTTGTCAATAGGTAGGTACATACTATCAAGAAAAAAAGAGCTTCGTAACGTAAACAATACGTTAACACGTCAAAAACGTTATTCTTTTACCAAGGTTTTACCGTACTAGAATATCAGCCAAGCTGACATGTTATGCTACCTATAGTCAACGTTACGATAGCTCTTATTTACTTGACAGTTATGGCGGCAGAGTTAACAACAATCCTTACTAGGTAAAACACGTTAAGGACAATATGGTTTTTATTCTGTAGAATAGAGGGCCAGTATGGGGAAGCGGGGCAGATTGGTAAAGAAAATTTAAGCATATATTTGGGCAGTTAAAATGATTAAAATTATACCATTTTTGCTTATATCATAGTTAAACTTATATGGGATTGATATAGCATTTAAATTAATCTTAAAAATTTCATCATAATAAGAAAATACTGTGAAAAATGGAATTTGTTTAATTGTGCCCCACCCATGGGGCACCTTGATACACATGTTTAATTATGTGAACAAGTTTTAAAAATGCCAACAATTAACAAAATGTTGCTTATATATCAACGCACAGCCGAAACTACTGTACCTAGAAACTTGAAATTTGGTACAGGGGTTCCTTTTCATGATATAAGTGAGCACTAAGAAAGGATTTTCCGAAAATCGACCCCCAACGGGAAGAAATGGGGGGAGTAGCGGGAAACTAATTCAGGGTGGCCGCTTTTTACAACATTTGAATTTCCCTGACTTTTCCCGGTTTTCCAGGCAATTCTTCAAGTTTTTCCCTGACCAAAATAAGAGTCTAAAAAAGAAGCGTTTCCTTCATAAAAGGGTCAATCAACTTTTTTTACCCGCACATTTTTGTCCGTTGCTTACTGTTTAGATTTTATAAAATTAAAAAACTGGGACCCGACTTATTGTTAGTGAATTTATTTGTACTTAGTAGTACCTAATATTTTCATAATTCACATTATAAGTTATAATCTATTGTTTAAAATGTATAGAATAAAAACCGGTCAAGTGCGATTCCAACTCGCGCACTGAGGGTTCCGTACTTATTTAAGATAATATGGTTGGAAAACGCAAAAGAAAATACTCATTTTGTTATGAACTTTATTTTCTATGTAATAAGGTCCATTTTGACAAGCCTAACTTTTTAACGATTTTTGATATTTTTTCCAA
Source organism: Acleris cristana (assembly GCA_948252455.1). Lineage (NCBI taxonomy): Eukaryota > Metazoa > Arthropoda > Insecta > Lepidoptera > Tortricidae > Acleris > Acleris cristana. The sequence continues at coordinate 45,279,847 of OX411772.1, forward strand.
AACTGTAAGATATAGCAACTTCATTTTATTTTTCGCGTAAAATATAAATAATAATTATCTTTAAATCAGATTTTTATCAGATTTTTTTGTCCCATAAACTTCGGAGAAAAGGGGGCCCTCCCCCGGTTGTAAAAATTTACAAAATATGACCTTGGCTATAAATCACGAATGATTATGCAAAATTGTTTTGAAATTTGCAGATTGAGTTCTTTCATAAAACACCCTGTTTGCTATAATCAAATCACTTTAATTTTACAACCCCCCATTCTAGACCCCTTTCAAACATTTAGAAAAATAATTTCATTTTGTTTTACACAAAACAGATGCGGGCAAGCAAGTTATACAACTATACCAAATTTCAAGTTGATAGATTCTACAGTTTCAGAGAAAAACTGCTGTGACATACCGACAGACAAACAAACACCGAAGTCTTACCATAAGAGTTTCTTTTTACCATTTTGGTACGGAACCCTAAAAATGGGGCATTTAACTCAGTTGAAAATTCAGTAGGTATATTTAGGTATCATAAATATCCGCGGACAGTAGGTAACTCAGTAGACACTCCGGTATTATCATATTCTACACGATACATAAATAAAAAAACAAGTGATATTGATTAACATAATTTTCACACCACCGAGAATTTTAAATTCACTGAATCTTTGTAATTTGGTTTTTTAAGTCCAGCCCCCCCTTTGCTACACCCCAACCAAATTTTTCCCTGACCTTAATTAAATTTCCCTGACATTTCCCTGACTTTTCCCTGACCCGCTAAATTCCCTGACTTTTCCCGGTTTTCCCGGTTTTCCAGAAAGTGGCCACCCTGCTAATTCTACGCGTACGAAGTCGCGGGCGCCCTCTAGTGTGCTATAACTTTCTAAATACGTTACACCATAAGGTATTTTAGTAAGTATATAAACCTACCTACATATCTCAATTAATTATTAGTTCTTTGCGTAGAACGATATACATATAATTTATGAAAATTTATAGACCAATAATACATGTATATCTGCATAGGTACTAGCAGTACTTAACCGTGTTAGTAGACTTGCTACTATCTATTACCGAGATAACCGGACGGGTACAGTAGAGTTCATAAATATGTGTACCTACACTTTAGTACCTTGTCTATTTAATGTCATGTTTTTAAAACTGCCATACCTACATGAATAGTCACAGCGATTAACGTGACAAGGTACTTAGGTGTATACATATTTATGAACTCGACTGTACAAACGGAAATCGTTGTTATAACATTACACATCTAACATAAGATAGAATAGTATAATAAAACTAAAACAATAGCACATGACGTAGGTAAATCTAAAATGGCTTTCGTGTCCTTGTCATAATATTTTAAATCACCGCGTCTAACCAGCGATAGATAAAGCGACGACTGAGTGACAACGTGAAAATCCAGCTTCACTGCTATACTTAGTATCTCTACTAAGTAACTAGCTATAAACCCACTCAAACATGCGCTTTCGTTAACTTGGGAACGGTGTTGTTAAGATTGACCGCGAACAATTTCTTCAACGAGAGCCAGGGCTCCGCAAGTGGCTAGTTGGCTACTAGCCCATTATCTGTTGACAAACGTCAGTCAAGTGTAATTTGTTGGGAAATTGATGCAACATTTACATTAGCCTGCTTGGTAAAGTGACGTAACTCCCGAGGTCCGGTATGTATTACAGAGTTACAAAACATATATCATTTTTAAACTGGCTATGCGCCCTCGCTTCGCTCCTGTTTATAAGAATTTTCTGTAAGACCCTTACACAAACCAGAATTTAATATACAAAAATCCTTCCGTGAGAAATTACCTAATAGATGGTGAAAACCATGCGATTTACATGGTTTCAGGAGTTTTTCAGATTATCGCGAACATACAGACAGACAGGCGCGGACTTTGTTTAATAATATGTTGTGATAGGAACAAAAAGTGTTTGTTATATTTCATGCATCATTCAGTTGACGGGATGTTTACTTAGTGGAGATATAAAAAACTACACAGGTAGTCAAAGGAAACCAAATGTTCCGATTCAAGGTTTAACGACGTTTACTATAGAGAGGAGTTTACATGAGGTTTACTTACTCTTCATCTCACATGCGTTTTGGAGAGATCGAATTGCTTCATGCTCATTAGTATCTCAAATCTCAACAAAGTTATCTAATCGCCACCAGTAAAATATTGATTAAGGAATAGGGAATATGCATGGATTTTTTAAATCGCATTTGTCAAAAAAACATACAAATACCGTAAAAGACATCACCAAAAGTGAAATTAAAATTAAAATCTGTCAAGAAATATGGATGATACAAGCATAAACTGCTAATTAGACAGAGAGATCCGAAGTGCACCGGTGACGTCATTGTGCAGTTCGGCCATATAAATTCCACGTAAAATTCTGTTTTGCTAGAAAGAGATAGGAACAAATCTTTGTTATATCTTGGTTATTTTTATAGCTAATCAAAAAATGTTTTATCTCACTTGTTTGTTACATGAAGTAGCGCAGCGTTTATTGAAGCTGTAAAAAAAAACATGCATATTCCCTATTCCGTCGATTCCTCAACTCAAACCTAAACGAAACATTATGCATTTCTTTATACTTAGGTAAGTCAGGCAGGATAGGTATCGATATGAAAGTTCAAGACATTTCAAGCTCGCCGCAAGCAACGCCGCGGGAAAATCATAGTCATATTTAAACAATTAAATGTACTTCGTTATAGTCGCTCAACTATCTAAATCGAGATATCTTATCTGTCTTATCACCACCCTTGAAATAGGTACCGTTGAGGAGTTCCGTTGGCCATCTGTGGTCTTCATCATCAGTTTCACTTCACCAAATCATACTTTTTGAATGCGAATTCTGGACTTGTTACTAAAAATACTAAAATCACTATATATATTTGAGGAGTTCCCTCAATTTCTCACGGATCCCCTGATCAGATTCAAAGTTGGTTACAATGGGAGTTTATGGGACCACCTCAAGAGTATACTCTATCAAGTTGGTTAAAAACGGTATACACGTAAACGGAGTATACTAGACTTAAACCCTTTGCCACTTGATCTTCAGGAGACTTACACCCTTAATCACTAGGACTCCAGAAATATACAGCTCGGAAAAACCTTACTCAACTTATGCAAGCCAGGCAGTTAGTAAAGATATAATAAATGAATATCTGCCCTTCTTAGCAAGGTTAGTAAGGCCAACGTCGCCTGTAAAAGCGCCGGTGACGAGCTGGCTCCGTCAATAGGTGTCTAAAATCTTACCGTCTCCGGTGCAGTAGTATCCTGGGAACTTGGAGAAGTAGACCTGCTCGTATCGGTCGTGGTCTTCGAACAGCGTGCGCATGATGCCGGGCCAGGGCCGCGAGAACACCAGGTACCCCTCGCCGGGGCCCTCGATCTCCGCGCCGGTCTCATCCAGCAGAGCTGGCTGCACTCCAAAGAACGGGAAACCCTAAAAATAAAGGTACCATATAAAGATTGCAAGCTTCAGATTTTGTAAAAGTCAGTGTCAAAATACATAAGATTAAAAAATAAAAATAAAGTTTACTATCAGTTACTTCAAATCCATATTTGTTAGTAACAATTAATTAAGCTTATGCCGTAAATTAGAAATTTCCGCATCGCCACATGCAATTAAATAATATATCTTATAACGTCGTACTTAATTCTGTTATAGTAGATTATTCAACAAAGGACTAAAACAAGCCATACCTAATTGACACGAGATGTGTCTATATAGTTAGAGTGTCATCATGGTTGTTTATGTTTAGCCTTGCGTTAAACACTCTACTTTTCACTTTGAATGAGAGTAAAAAAAACCGGCCAAGTGCGAGTCGGAATCGCGTACGAAAGGTTCCGTACAATTATTTTTAAAAAATCACGTTTGTTGTATGGGGTGGGGTTAAATATTTATTTTATTTTAATTTGATAATAAATAATCAAATTATAATTAAATAAATATTAAGCCCCACTAAAAGTGAACATACATCTAAATCTGTGAATATTTCAAGCGTCTACCTGTTACCGTTATTAATATCTAGCCAAAAACGGCCAAAAAATCACGTTTGTTGTATGGGATAATAAATATTATTTTTATTCTGTTTTTAGTATTTTTTGTTATAGCGGCAACAAAAATAGATACATCATCTGTGAAAATTTCAACTGTCACGGTTCATGAGATACAGCCTGGTGACAGACAGACGGACGGACGGACAGCGAAGTCTTAGTAATAAGGTCCTGTTTTTACTCTTTGGGAACGGAACCCCAATAAACGACGTTTTATACAAAATTACAATATTTATTGTAACAAAGTTTCTTACAATTTCGTTCCACGGTTGTTTTTTCTTGAAAACTATTTTAAAACTAATTGGACTACGCATAATAAAATGAATTCATCTGTAATATAATTAAATAGATTCATATCGTAATCTAATCATTAATCGTGTTCCACGTAATTAAATCGTTTTTAGGGTTCCGTACCTCAAAAGGGAAAAACGGAACCTTTATAAGATCACTTTGTTGTCCGTCTGTCCGTCTGTCTGTCTGTCAAGACCCTTTATCTCGGGAACGCGTGGAGGTATCGACTTGAAGAGTCCCTTGAAGCTGGGAAAAAATCAAACTTCTACATTTACGTAAAAAAAAGATACAGCCGTTTACGTTGAAAAAACGTGTATTTCGACACTCTCACAAAAAAAAAACAGGGTCTTTATGCAAGGAACGTCGTACAGTGCGACAAGAGCCCTATCTAGGTGGACAATATTATTTGACGCTAAATATAAGATCAAAACTCAACACATTGAAGCTAGAAATATCAATATTTATATAAAGTTGAAAAATAAGCTATTTTTAACGAAAAAACTTGTCTACCATTTCCCTGTACGATGATTTCCCATAAAATGTGAGGTCAGCTTAAACTGGTTTTTGTATGACGTTGTAAAAAGGGTGTTATTTGCTCTAATTTTTGAATTTATATTATTTTAAATTGTATAGTAAATTTAAGGTCTTCACCATTCAGCCAATTAATACCTTTTGCGATAATGTCCCGAAATGATTCTGTATTTTTCCACATTCAGCCCATTTTTCATAATTTTTTTTGGAAGTCCGAGCGATAATCATGAAAAGTAGTCAAATAAAGCCCTTCATTTATCTTTTTTGCTGTACTTCAACCATTCTTCATAAAACTCCCTCCTCGGTATCGACGCTTCGTTTTCTTCAAAAAAGTCAAAAACACGAATCAGCACGAGGTTTCTAATATGCATTAATATAAAGCGTATTAATGAAGCTATCATTGAAAAAAAATACAGCCTGGGTACATGCGCGCCGAGCAACAATGTATAGCATGATTACTTCAATTTTAATCCGGAATTTATAATTAACATTTAAATGGGCTTTCAAATAAACATATTTTTATAAACTAACTTGATAAAGGTAAAAAAAAACAGGATTTTTTTTAAATTAGGTTAACTTTCGAGTATAATTCCGCGAGTCGTTAGAAGAAGGTACTGAGCGATATAGAGCTATAACACGCTAAACGGAGATTTTTTTTGGCGGTGTCTTATAGACGTTTCGTCAGTCGCAGAGGGTTAAAAAATTTGTGTTGATATTTAGGCTAGTCAAAATGGACCTTATTGCATAGATTATAAAGTACATAACAAAATGAAGAAAATACTATTGCGTTTTCCAACCATATTATCTTACATACGGAACCCTCGGTGCGCGAGTCCGACTCGCACTTGACCGGTTTTTTTTAAATACTTTTGCACAGTTGTCATTTTGAGGTTATTTCCACGCCCTAAAAATTGCCTATACATAATCACTGAAAATGGCGATAATCCTCCATTCACAAACACGTTGCTTTAGTCCCGATGTGCAGAGATTAAAGTAACCTTTCAAGAGCATGAGAAGTTAAAATAATTATAATTAATTCATTGTAACATATTTTTTTAAACTACAGGGATCGATTCGGGAAGCCTATTCATCGAAATGGTTTTGAAATGTTCATACATTGTTAAAAATGGGTGTATCCCAATTAAGTAGGTACCGTAAAGCAAAAGCGAGCGCTGGCATTCTGAGACACTTAGAGCAGGTTCTGCCAGCCCTAGGAGTCCGGCAGCAGCATAAGACCAGCGCCTCAACTAACATTAACCTTCCACACCATCTCGGCTTTTACTTACCACCAACAAGTAGGTACGATTTTAAACTTCAATCTCATAATGCGGGATCTGACGAAGTGCCCCATTTTGATGTTTTCCGGTACACAGACTTATCAAACACAAATCAATACTATTTAACTTTTATTTCAAGGATAAGGGGGATCAGAGGTTGGGTGAGGATAAGTTTAGGTAGATTGAAAAACCGTGTTGGTAGTGAAATATTGCATGGTTACTCTTACCGCGGCGCCGGGCTTCATGGGCGTGGCACCGGGCAGGCTGGTGAGCACGTGGCCGCCGGTCTCCGTCTGCCAGAAAGTGTCCACCACGGAACAGCGCCCGCTGCCCACTAGGTTGTAGTACCACAGCCACGCCTCGGGGTTGATGGGCTCGCCCACGCTGCCCAACACCCGTAGACTCTTGAGGTCGTGCCTGGACAATCGATCATTATTCAAAACAGGCATAATTCGCTCGTCATTTCCTTGATACGACATTGGACTGGAGTAACAAGATATTATGCTGGCCCTTGGGATATTTATCGGTCACAAGGGGTCTATATTGACTCCCATAACATTAATTTTTCGATTTGTTTTATCCATACCAATGTTTTTCATAATCGTTGCTCGTCATATTGTCTTTGGTCATAATTTCAATAGTCATCATTTTCTTTCACCCCCTTTTAGTAGTCTCTATCGAATACCATACCGTTATTGGTCATAACATTCAATGAGCTGATTGTATTGAAAGGTAGAATTTCAAAAGGAATTTATTTATTTTAAATAGCGCTTACAAGAACGAAAATTATTAATCCGAAAATTTTAGTACATTAGTACTACTGACCAATGATTTCTATTTCTAATTCAAATTTAACCGAGTCGACGGAGCTTCGCTGTCGCGGAGCTCCTTTTTCTGGGTGGTTTGGCCCTTCGGGCCTGCTGACTATCTAACACAACCTAAACCTACCTCATATTTATGATACTAGGTTTAGTAGTGCCGCGGGTAGTCCTCCTATAGGTCTTGCAACCGATAATAACATTGAGGTAAAAACAATTAATTAGTGTAGCAACGTTTATTTTTTTAATTAAAATGATTTGATTGATTATTTGTTGTTGTTATTTATGCAGAACCTAGTAAAAGAATAATTTGAATTAGTTTAAACTTAACCTAACTTACTTTTCTGTCACAAGGTCACTGTAAGGGGTCACAGTTCTAACCTAACCTAACCTACTTTTCTGACGGCCAGGGGTATTTTTTTGTAAGCCGGCGTTTTGTTTATGTATGACATGTTTTATTTCTGAATTTTAACTTTAGTCCTTTAAATCATTTGAGAATAAAATGATATGAACAAAAATAATAGTAAATGTAAAAATATGACCTACAATATTCATGAAAAATAAACAGTATGCCTTTTTTATAGTATGCTGATCAATTTTATGATGTTTGCCTTGTATGATATGTAACATTATTGTACTTAATCATTATATTTATTTCGCGTTATACCTAACAACGATTATGACTATTGAATTTCTGACTTTCGAATATAGAAACAATAAAATTATGGGAGTCGAAAGGATCCCGTCACAAGAAAGTCTTTATCAGTATGCGCCCATTATCAATAAGTCATCCACATAATACTGCCAGCCAAAGCTAAAAGGCAGTAGCGCATATGGCCTTTATACTCTCATACTTCTTTTTTTTTGGACGGCAGAAAATAAGTTAGTAGGTAATAAAGAGTGGATCATCGCAACCATTGTTAATATGTTGACATTGAGTGTCACAGCGTTCACTAAAAGTTATATCTGGCGCTAATTTACTGAAACAAAAATAATAGTAGAAATATGAATTACAAATAACTAAATCGAATGCAATTTATGATCACAATGCTAGTCGGGATAGGTACATGCGACACACACGGCTAAAGGGTATTACAATAACCATTAACATTGGCTAGAGGAACTACAAATAATTAAAGATGTCGAATCGGTCGGTTACTACATTTGGACGTCGCGTTGGCCTAGTTGGTAGTGACCCTGCCTACGAAGCTAGCGGTCCTGGGTTCAAATCCCGGTAAGGGCAGATATTTGTGTGATGACCGCGAATATTTGTTTCAGAGTCATGTATGTTTTCTATGTATTTAAGGATATATTTCTCCATATATAAGTATTTATATCGTTGTCTAGTACCCATAGTACAAGCCTAGAGTTTATTGTTATTTTGGGACTAGGTCAGTTGGTGTGAAATTTGTCCCGTTTTTTTTTAACTTAATCTTATCTAAAAAAAAACACATCGAGTTATGAATTTACCATTTTTTTTAATGATGACAAATCACTCACTTTCCTTCTATGTTCCTTTAGGACTAGGAATTGACTTTAGGTTAAGGTAATGTAGTTTAGCCGGTTTAAACATATAATATACCTAATAACCTTTTTAAATTACAAAAAGTAAGTCTTAACAATTCAATGGACTTTAAAAAAAAAAGAAAAAAAAAAACAGCTAATAATGTAGAAACAAGTTACCTACTACTAATAAAGTTCAGTGTGAACGAATTTACAAAATGTAATTTGATAAATATAAAAATAAGAAGCAATAGAAATTACATTAGGTACATAGGGATAGACTCAATCCTATCACTGCGGTTGGAGTAAATTCGGTAAGGATGAGTTGCGCCAAGTGCTTAGATATGTTTTCGTTGGAAGGTAATAAAATAAGCATAGGTACTAAATTAATGAAAAAATAAACAGATTTTTTGGTTGCGTCTTATAATTATAGGTACGAAATAAAAACAGTTTATTTAATTTAAGACGGATTACTATGGACACTAACCTTAGTCCGTCACATATTAAAAAAAGTGACAGGCGTGCTATTGACAGCTAACTTGAAATAAACAAACATACCCTCTCTAACCTAACATACTCATCCTTCGAGACTAGGTCGAGAGAAGGGGATGGAGCTAACGTAACTTCGAACTTCGATTTTAAAAGTACGGGCCTCTGAACTTGTGATTTGGCGCCCTATTAGCTGTCAATGGCAGATTTGTCACGTTTTTTTAATTATGTGACGGACTAAGGTTTGAGTCCATCTTTATCAGTCCCAAATTTAGTAAACTGTTTTTATATGTTATAATCACGACGCAACCGAAAAATCAGTTTTTTTTTTTAATTTGCTTAGCACGCTAATCACCTACCAAAGAAAACATACTTATCCAAACATTTTGTCGCAAACCATCCCTACGTAATTGGGTACCGGAGGGAGGAATTGTACTCGAGGAAGTTCCGCACCAGTGACTGATACGGACTTATCAAGGTTTCCAATTTCTTGAATGGTTTCTTGATGTGAACGATAAGTCCCATTATCTTACTAGCACCGGCTACTATGGCATCATAATGTTGTCTGAATGAAAGCTCACTGTCGAAGTAGACGCCCAGATCCTTTACTATTTCAACTTTATTTAGTGGGCTACCATCAATACCATAATTGGTATCCAACAGGGTATTGCTTCTTAGTGAATGAATTGACATTTTGTTGTGTTCAGAGGCATGTGATTTACAGTGCACCATAAATCTGAACGTCGTTCAAGTCTTGTTGCAGTTTTAAACAATCCTCATAGCATGATATTCTACGATACAACATGAGATCATCAGCGTAGGCTGAAAAAAGTTTAGTAACTCATTGACAAATCGCTGCATAAATACAAACGAGCCACAGACCAAAAACAAATATAGTTTGATTTTAAACTTAAATTAAATAGCATTCCGAATTTAAATGCAAAACAAACACATTTTGATTTGTGTCGCTTTTGTATTTAAGCAACGAAATATTAAAAATAATAACGGCCCTAAATTTGATCCCTGCGGCACTCGAGAAGACGGCTCGAACGCCAAAGCCTTGTATCCGTACACAGCCACAACTTGGTTTTCAGGAGACAGGATTGAAACCAGCGTGGGAGGCTGCCATGTATTCCTAAGGGGTCTAATTTATATAGCAAGATGTCATGGCTTACGCGATCAAATGCCTTAGAAAAGTCAGTGTAGACCGAGTCACCCTGAACCTTATCATTAAATGATTCGCATATGTAATCCGTGTATTGCAGAGACTCGTTGTAGTTAATAGGCCCGCCACAAAATACATTTTTAGGATTTAGTAGGTTTGCACTCTTAGAAATAGAGTACAAATCTGCGAATTCTTGAAAATGGATTTAGCAGGTTTTCACTCTAAGCAGAAAGGGGAACTCAGTATTAAATGCAACCTACGGTGATTAACACAGAATAAAGCCACGAGTTGCAACATCGTTAGCAAAGTGTAAGTCACCTTTTGACGTAGTCGTCGCCAAATTTTGTGAGGGTCCTGATGGCGGTGGGCGCGGTGTAGAACTGCGATACCTTGTACTTGGCCACCACCGACCAGTAGCGGTCGTTGTCCGGGTAGAACGGCGTCCCTTCGAACTGAAACACTCTCGTAAAACAAGACAGCTGGTAGAAGCAAATCCGGTTGAATTTACTCTTATTGGTTCCTATAGTATCTTATCTTATCTTATCTTATCTTACAGATGGCCCTTTCGGATACACTTCGGCCCTTTAGGATCTTTTGTGCAATTACCCTCTTACACACTCAGCTGTTCGAATGTGCAGGTTTCCTCACGATGTTTTTCCTTCAACGTAAGAGCGTCGGGTAATGCACATAAGTTAGAAAAACTCATTGGTACATGGTGACCGCGGGGGTTCGAACTCGGTACCTTACGATCACGTCGAGTCGACCCCCTAAGCCGCTAGGCCACCGACGCTCTTTATCCTTCCTATAGTAAGTGCTAATGGAAATATTCATAAATATATAAGGATATAAATAACAGGTGTTTCGACAGTGTAGGTACTCGTAAGTCAAAATTAATGCAAGAAAGTTTTATGTAAGTAATTATTAAATACAATGTGAAATTATGCATATAACACTTCCGCCGTGTCCGATTAAACTTTGACAGCTCAAGGTGACCGTTCGGAGAGCTGGGTGAGGTAGAGGTCGGCCGCGACACCCGTGACAGATCTTTCGCGGCGCCTACTGGTAGGTACTGACTCTAAATGCTTCGTACTATTTAGACACTTCGTTCGGTAACGGACTGATACACAGTTATGTCAAGGTCGCGTTACATTAGGTTGAAACGTACATTTAAGTAAAAAATAATATTTTAAAAAAGTTCTAAAGCTTGTCCCGGAAAAAATGACGCTTAAATTTTATTTTAATTGTATATGATGACAAAATGTATAATAGTAGATTGGTTCAACCAGGGACTAAAACGAGCCATAAAGACACGAGATGTTTAACATCCAAGCGGAGCGCGGGTGGCTATAGGGCCTCTATTCAACACGGTAAAAACAATATCATTTTTGGTCTGTTATCGTATTGTCACCGTTTTGATACCTCTTATTTACTTGACAGTAATGGCGTCTGACGTCATAACAATACTGAGGTGTTTCACCACACAAAGTAATTGTCTTTGCACAATACTATTATCTTATTTTATTTATGTAGCCTCGTAAAAAAAAGTTAGAACTACTTTTAATGTACATTGAATTATCAAACCAATTTTTATAGGAGAGAAACGGCATATTCAACTTTTTGTACCTCAGTCTTTTTTCTGATACTGACTAAAAAGATAGGGTTGACAATTTACTGTGGTTCACACTTTTTTCTGTATGCGGTTACGAAAACAAAAGAAGATAATTGTATTGTGCAGAGACAATGGCTTTTTGTAGTGAACCAGCTCAGTTAAAAAAATAACGACTACACAAATATGTTCAAAATCGGTTCATTTCTACGGAAAAAGTAGCATTGGAGCTGAAAATTTCTAAAAGAACCGTTCAAAGGGTATTCAAACGGTTTGCGGAAATCGGCAGCATACGACGACAGCGTGGAAGTGGACGTAAGGCCGGGTTTCTAATAAAAACATTAAAAAAAAGATAATTGCAGCTTTACAGAAGAATCCTACACTTTCTCGACGAGACTTGGATAAAAAGTTTAAAACATTAGTATAATTCTATAAGAACCTACAAGCAGACGAAGGTGCCTAACAGAAACGCTAAACAACAAACTGCGGCTGAATCTCGGTCTGGAAAACTTTATTCCAAAATTACCAAATCAAATTATTACCTATACTTATAGCATTGATTTAATATACATATACTATATACACAATCCTCTACAAAAATGTTGTTATAAACTGTCCCAAATGACATTGACAGCGGTAGTCAGATACATGTTAACATCGCTATTTTTTACCTTAAACATTCATGCAAAAAAGAACTCAATATACTAGACGTCAAAACCTGCAAACTAACGTTTCTAAATATTTGCAACTTTTTAGTGAAACGGCCATTATCACAATATTTACGACAAAAGTGAACATCGGACGAATGGAGTCGCAATTCTCATTTTTATATTGTACCTATTAATTATAACAAAATTAAAAATTAAAAAAAACATTTACTTACATTCAAGACAGGTATTGCAGATTTAGTCAGTCTACTAAAGCCTTTCTCTGTGGTATAACACACAACAGACGACTTATTTGGCTTGAACAGAGGCTCTACTTTGAAAATCGAAGTTCGAAGTTACGTTAGCTCCATCCCTGCCACTCGTCATTCGAGACTAAATCGAGAGAAAGGGCAGGAGATCAGTTGAGGAGTGTCTTTTCAAAAGGGCTTATTTCCTCTATAAACTTTTTTTGAGAAATCAGGAAAAACATAAATCCACGGTTTCCATTTCGAAATTATTATTTTATTTTCGATATTGTATTAAAGTAAGTTGACATAAATGTTATGGCACTACATACATTGCTTTATCTACCTAAATAATTATGTAAATTACCAACATTTTTCAGAATAAATCTAATTCAACGTAAATAATAAGAGTATATTAGTGTAGAGGATTTCGTGGAAAGCTTTAAGTAATTTAAAAATATAAGAAATATTATTACCTCTATAAACACTTTTTTGGTCATAAGTCAAAACAAACAAACTCGATTAATTTTTTTTTTTTTAAGTAATAGCTACAACATAATATATATTTTTGTTTCGTGATAAGTCATCATTGTACGTACAATATAAATTACAAAAAATCATGAAAGCATTACAAGTTTAACAAGAATCTGTTTGTCGATTTGGCAGTAGTTTTGACTTGCCATTTTGCCCTGAGCTACGATCAATTGAAAAATATTGGGCTCGTATAAAGCAAAAACTCTATAAACACCGTTTCAGTTAATAACGAAAGTGGAAGTTTCTAAATTAACTGCTAATGACGATGTATACACAATCTGATGGAAGGTATTAAGAGGATATGGAAGGTATTTAGAGAAAAATACGATATTTTTGGATGCACGGAAAATTTGACTACACTTATACATTATTTGTAAATATTTCGTGTCATGTGAACTATAAAACTTAAAAAAAGATGTTTTGTATTGTTTTCGTTTAATTTTGTTAACTGTACTCGTCCTTTTTCCTGGGACAAGCTTTACCTACTTTGATTAATCTAACGATACTCGTAAAAATAGTTATTTATTGTAGGAGTGTAATATAATTGGTAGGTAGTTGGTGGTTATTTGTCCGGTAATGTTTCAAGGCAACCATGTTCCCTGAGCATGCATTGTCATTGTCGCTTACTTATGTTAGTGGTACATCGTGCAGTAGTTACCAGGACAGAGGTGGCGGCGTTGGCTAGCGGCGCGTACACGACGTAGGTGTGCCCGGTGATCCAGCCGACGTCGGCGGTGCACCAGTACACGTCGCGCTCCCGGTAGTCGAACACGTAGCGGAACGTGGCCGTGGCGTACAGCAGGAACCCCGCCGTCGTGTGCAGTACGCCCTTCGGTTTGCCCGTCGAACCGCTGCACAAGACGGCTATCAGCGATACATCCTTCACTACCTATTTATTTGATGGCGCATTTCACAAGTAGATAAATGTATGGCAGGGGAATATTATACTCGTCAATACGATTTCGTAGCGATAACACGCGGTCAGGTTAGAACTTACAATTGAAATTATCAAAAGCATCAGCACAGGGAAGTTTATGTTAGACGTATGGAAATCGATCCCTACAGTTAAATAGCGCTTTCCTATATTCTGACCTGGTGTAGAGCATGAACAGCGGGTCCTCGGCGCCCATCCACTCCGGGGGGCAGATCGTCGACTGGTCCTCCATTACGTCGTGCCACCAGACGTCCCTGTCTTGGGTCCATTTGTACTGTACAACAATTTTCAATTGGTATACGCAACCAATAGCAACCAACCTACATACTATCGTAACAAGTTCCACCCCACAACTTAATTTTAAGAACGTACACATGTAAACATTAATTTAAGTACCTTAGTGTATTGAAAATACTACACTCTAGGGTAATTATTAGGACCAAAAATTTTTTTTTTTTATTTACCGCTTGTCTCACTTTTATTCTGTTCTAAGACACAAAAAACTATACCGTAAACTCGGTTTACTACAGCCCTAGGGGGTAGGGGGTAACATTGCCCACCCTTAAAATTATCACTATTTTAGTGGTAGTCATCTTAAATTGGTTCAAGAATTTTAGAACTACATAAGTAGCTTAGGCCTGATGTAACATTTAATAGAATAATTAAATATTAAAGGTGGTTTTTGGGGTGGGCAATGTTACCCCCTAGGGCTAAAGTAACCAGAGTTTACGGTATTATAACTTTTTTAGCACTTTTTAACTAAATTAGTTACTTAGTAAATATTTAGGGGTCGCTACCAGCCAATGAAAAATTAACTTTTGGATGGTATTTTTTTTAAACTACTGTTTACGATTTTATCGAGCCCAAAAGCTTAAATTTCGTTTCCAGATTCGGAAAGATTATTGAAGCTTTCACCACAATAAAAACAAATATTAACTTCTAAAGTGAGGTAGCTTTGTAGTCGCGGGGGCGCTAGTTTATAAACAGTGCAAGTTTTATTACCTACGTGAAACAAATCACAGTGGGAATAAGACAATATTAGTGAGTTAATTTATGAAATGAAATTAAGTTTTTATTTGGTTTTGCACACTAGAAATAAAACAGTCATATTTATAACGTTATATGCTTGCGTTCACTTTATAGTGACTCGTTAAATAGGTTTAAGTACCTATATAACCCGGTCTCGATTAAATAATATTATCAACCTACCTAGGTACTTGTATACCTTAATAGCTAGTGTAGCCCCATTCTGTTCGATAACAGCCAGCATGCGAGAACGCATTGAATCAATAAGATTCCTGCACAAGCTCGAGCCACGAATGATTTCCCAAACTTGCAAACAATGAGTCTCTAATGCTTCTGGGGTTTGCTCATTCTGGTTATCCCACCGTTGAACCATCACATCCCATAAATCGATGGGATTTAGGTCTGGTAATAAAGGAACATGCTGTTTCGGCATAAAAGTAAAGATGTAGAAAAAAGTATTTTCACATAATGTGGTGACACAGCGCCATCTAGCATGATCTCATTGAAATAAGAAGCTGAGTAATAAGTTAACACAACACGAGCCCAAAAATGGCGTAGGATTTTGTTTGACAGCTGTCCATGCAAATATGGCCTCGAATGTACACAAAAAAAAATCTGCATGATTTTATTTTACCACTTTGTTGGCGTGTCTATTATGTATATTCATGCCAAATTACAGCTTTCTAGTACTAATAGTCTCTGAGCTAGGCTTCGGACGGACGGACGGACATGGCGAAACTATAAGGGTTTCTAGTTTGACTACCGAACCCTAAAATCATGTCATAGGTTCGTTTTTAAGGTAATAGAAGCGAATGGCGGGTTGTCGCGACTATTTTTCAAAAGTCGAATAATAAGAAGCACCCTACTATAACTACTCTTAACAGAAGGTACAATTGTAAAGTTTTAAGTACCAATGATTGAATGTCGTCGGGCAGCTTCCCGCCAGGTGTCACCCTCGCGAGGTGCGAGACGACTATGCACGTGCCCACGGTGTGGCCATGCTTGCTCTTCGCCTTCTCCATGGCTTCGTCGCACGTATTCTTGAGCACGAGTAGTTTCTCCCCACGCCAGCCGCCGTCTGCCGTTACCAACACCTTTGCTTTGCAGCTAGCCATGCGCTCTGAGAGCGAATCCGAAGAAAACCCTGCAAACTGCAAAAAAACAAGAAGAATTTAAAAAGACACATCAAGTTACCTAGTAATAATATAAAGAAGTATTTAAATAGGTAGGTATACGATATTTACCACTACGGAATGTATAGCACCTATCCTCGCGCACGCCAGCATGCAAACGACCGTTTCCAAGATCATTGGCATGTAAATGGAGACTCTATCTCCTTTACCGACTCCTTGGTCCCGCAAGCCGTTAGCGAACTGGCATACCAAATCCATCAGCTTTCTGTAGGTGATGCGGCTGTAGTCGTCGGGGTGATTGCCTTCCCTTGTAATAAAAGAAACATCATAATTAATAGCGTGTAATAATTAAAAAAAAAACCGTGCAAGTGCGAGTCGGACTCGCGCACCCAGGATTCCTAATTTAAGATAATATGGATGGAAAGCGCAAAAGGAAATACTCATTTAGCCTAAATTTTAATACAGATTTAAAAAGATTTTTTTATATTTTTCCAAAACTCGTCCAAAAATCGCGTACTTTCTATCCTCTGCAACAATGTACCATTAAAATTGCAGATTGATCCCTTTCATATGATATCACACCTCGTTTGCTATAATCAAATCACTTTTATTTTTCAACCCCTCCGTTCTAGACACTTTTGAAATATTTCACATTGTTTTTACTAAAAAAAGATGCGGCCAAGCAAGTTACACAATTATGGCAAATTTCGAGTTGATAGCTTCTATAGTTTCAGAGAAAAAATGCTGTGACATACAGACAGACATACAGACAGACAGACAGACAGACAGACAGACAGACAGACAGACAGACAGACAGACAGACAAACACCGAAGTCTCACCATAAGGGTTCCTTTTTTTCCATTTTGGTACGGAACCCTAAAAGTCGCCGGAGATGCCGTGACTATCATAGGGTTCTTTTCTTTCTCGAAAATCATTTGACTTAGGTCTTTTTTTTTTAAGTAGGACATTTTAATATTTGGGTATTTTCCGATGACCTAGATCTATGAAATTTGGCAAGCAATACCGTCCTATACTAAAAGTATAGGGAAAAATCTGAAAACTGTACATTTTTAATGAAATCACAAAAAACAGGGTCATTATGCAAGGAACGGCGGTCCAAATTTTGAATTGCGTTAACCTTGTCATGTGGGGTATCGTATGAAAGGGCTTTATTGGCACAAGCTTAAACAGATTTTTAATTACTTTTATGAGTTTTCGATTTTTGACGATGAATGAAAAGGTACCTATGAATTTGTATTTGTCCGACTCGCACTTGACTGGTTTTTTTAATAATCTTAGAGCAGACAGATAGGCTGTAGGTAGGTATAGGTTTCTGCTACTATACTACACAAGTCCATTGACATACCTAAAAAATGGCCTACTTTCAGAGTATACATGAGACATGAAAATGTAATTGTTTATCCTAATTAACACATACCTAGGTAGTTACTTACTGCGGGTTTAATGTGGCTGTTCTTGATTTATAAATATTTTATTTCAGTGTTGGTAGGGCCTTGTGCAGGGCACGTCCGGATCGCTACCACCATCTTATCCTTTAACCTACCGCCAAGCAGCAGTATTCGTATTTTTGTGTGTGAAATAACTAGCATAGAGGTCTAAGTCTTCATGGTTGGCAACGCATTTGCAGTCTTCGGATTGTAATGTTGAGAATGCAAATGTGTATGGGTCACAGATCCTACTTACCATCAGTTGGCCTGTGCGCTCGTTTGCCACCTCAATGACTTTCAAAAAAATTATGCGCTGCTCCCTGCGGCGGCAGGCGGTATTAGTAATGTTACTATACTGGATAACTAACTACGTACTTGGTATCGAACAGTGTTACATTATTATACTCTTTTTCTGACTTTTTATCATTCGCTTAAAATGCCAAAGAAATAGGTATTTAATTTTTCCATTCCACCAGAGAAACATATTTTTTTCAAAGTTTAATGTTCTATCTCAAAACTCATCGGAAGATAATTAGGTATAGGTAAGTACGTATACTATTTTCCGAGATCAGGGAAGGTGATTAGCAAGATCTGCGGCGCCGCGGCAGGCCTGGCCGTGACCACAATACTCTCTGTGCGGCTAGCACAAGTTGCCCGCGACTTATTTGTCGCTCGGATCTCCCTTTCTTTCTAGTTAGTAACGATAGAGACGCACTGAGCGACAAGCGAGAAAATACAACTTGTGCTACCCGTGCTGCTGGCTGTAGTAGGTACTCGTACCTGTTTTTGCAACGGCGCGGCCGCCTATTACTGTAGGTACAAGGTCAACAGTATCAAACTATCTCTAACTACAGCTCAGAGCAGTTTTCTAAGTACCAATGTTATAAGACGCTCTAATTTAATATGTTCCTTGATTCCAACAAGTTCATCCTGAATAATATTTTTTTCAAATGGTGAAAGAATTTATAGATAGGTGTATTTGCATACATAAGGTTTTATTTTACGACGATTTTCAAAGACCTATCAGACACTTTTTCCGAAATTAAGTTTTTCATGCTCGGTCCGGATAACAATAACAATAGTAGGTAATAAGACTAATAAGTATTCATCAAAGTATAGCAACTAGTGAAAGTCGGAAATTCTTTGCCAAAATAAAAAGTTGAGAAACACTACGTAGGTACTTACCTACTCATAATTAGCTGTGCTCTAATAAATCTAATAACCATAATTCGGCAAGCTTCCATCACAATCTAGACATTTTGTGATATAAATAGGTAGGTAGTGTATGAACCAAGCCCAGGAATTAACTATATTACTTAATTAAGTATACTTATGGTCAGTTTTGTAAAGCATACTGGATCTATAATTTAAAAAAACGGCCTATAATTTAAAAAGTGCTAATCGGACTCGCGCACCGATGGTTCCGTACCACCGCATAGTAGGTAAGGTCGATGTGTCTTATACCGGCATACTAGTTTATTTTAAGTTGGCGTTAATTGATGAAAACTGCTGTGTTTTTATAGGTAAACTATTATAAGAAGTTATTTAAAGAATCGGTTAAGAACTTGGCTGGCTTTTGAAATTGTATTTGAGAAAAAGCGTAACTACCTTGTATATTTAATAATATATATAGACGGATTTCTCCGAGGTTACGGGGTACATCCGGCTAGCAGCAATATGTCATATAATCAGACGGTTATTTCAAATGATAATGAAACAAAATAATTCCAAAACTGTTAATAAATTGTAACCATTTTCGATAGATACATAATTTTTACGCTTGTTTAGTGACTTGTTGTCTTATTCTGTTGCTATAGCAAAAAGTGACAGCAGCTACTTTAATCAAGCATTATATTTAATTGACGTCTCTGAGTGCGGCAGTAAGACCCACACTTTAAGGTTAAATTTAACAAATCAAGTACCTGCTCCTGCTACTCACATTTTTTTATACTACACACACACACATTATACCTGTTCATAATCAGCAAAATAGGTATAACTAAGTAAATAAACTCAACACTACCATCGTGTAAGTAAGTTAACAACTGATCAAAAAGGTTGACTATATCTGGAATGGGGATATACCAGCATATGACGGTGTAGCCCCTTTAATTTTGGACGGCTTTTCCCACTTGAAAATTTGGTCGTTACAAATTTTACGTAGCAAATAATTCTAAAACACCTGACATTCATGTAAAATAGAAAGGACCATATTGGCGCATATCTTAACCCTTTCGAGCGCAGTACCGTAATTAGAGATCAATTAGCCATACTGCTTGACGTCTATAGACGTCACCGCGCCTGAAAGCGTTAAACAACATATTAAGCACACTGACAAAGTCGTAACTTGTACGGTTTAATAGATACCTTTGGAAATACACACTCATACAACACTCGGTTTTCGAGTTGGGAGCACCACTAAACTTCAAACCCCGTTTATTTCAATCGTAGACAACATAGCGCCATCTCTTTAAAAAACATTGAACCAAAAAGGTCCTCTGCTTTATCGACAGAGATAACAACGGCGCGGCGTACGGTTTTTAGATTGGGTATAAACACACGTGTACGGTATTGCCCCGTAGACGGGGAGACACATAAATATTGACTTTTATTCCGATTTCGAATCGAATCAGCGCGAGCCAAACTCACACTTGAGCATTTTTTTGTATTTGTTGTTTTTCTTCAGGGTTTGTACCTAAGTACTATACCCATACCAAAGACGCTTTTATTTTTTACCGTTTTTACGATACAACTAAAATAAAAATACTTCGGAAAAAACCTTTCTTGTATGAGAACCCAATTTATTATTTCACCATATTTAAAAAAAATTTGGAAATTCCGCCATAATAAAATATTATTCTGTAAAAATAATACAACTCTCTAATACTCTCTCCCCCTTACTAATAAACGTTGAGTAACGGTTGTATAGCTACACAATGTTTTGTCCTTATCTGTCATTATGACATTTGGATTTGACAGATAAGGACAAAACATTGTATAGCTATACCACCGCGGTTACTCAACGTTTATTAGTAAGGGGGTCTATATATTACGGTTCGAAAGATACAGTATTATTATGTTTGTTCAGGGCTTGGAACCAGTTTATAAAATACCAGTTAATACCGGTTAATTTCGGTTTTGCTCCGAACTTTTCGAGGGAACGCTTTAACCTTTATGAACCGGTTTAATCCACGAGCGGCGAGTCGAGAAACCAACGCATTCGTTGCAACTTGTTTTTTTGACTTGTGATGTGAAGACGCCCGCCGTATGCGTCTGGAATTACTGGTTTTTGTAGCTCGAACCCGGTTAATTCGAAAATAACTATACATAAAGGATCCTCGAAAACCTTTTAAAAAAAACCGGTTTATGCGAACGAAACAGAAATGAAATGGTTTTGCGTCAAGTACATAATAACGGTTTGAAAATTTAACCGGTATCCGAGCCCTTTGTTTGTTTATTTAAAAGAGTTACCGTAGGCCAGGCACGAATAATGGACACTTAACCCTATATTAAAAGATCATACGGTTATAAATTAATTGTTGCAAAACCAATGAATAACCCTTATCTTCTGTTAAATAAGAATCAAGTGTCCATCATTGGGTCCTTCTCCATTACTGGTTCCACCACCATAACAAAAGTTTCAAGCGATTTCGAGTAGGTCTACCTACTGACATTATTTGTGGCTTCATTCATATATTTTATACATTAACACAGAATATAAACAGTACAAGACATTACCTAGGTATTTCGTGATACGATTATACGATGGACGCAATCTGTTCTATGGTCTCTACTATAGGCACAGTTAGCCTCCAAGTACATTTTCGACATCTGTATCTTCTCTATAATCATGATAATGTGGACGCAAATTGGGCATCACAACACAATATGCATGTAAATAATGTTAAAAATAATGTTAAACTTATATTGTTTTCCATATTTTATCGTATGATAATAAAAATCAAACTTGGAGGCGGTTAGACCGGACCGCGTCTACTGCGGATGCAAAGTGTAAATTTTATAAATTTGGTGTAGCAGTTCGCTGTATTTTACCTGCCATGTAATAAAAAAACAAGTGCATACAAGAGCATCCTAATTATATAGTTAATGGTTAAGTACTAGAAACAACATTAAATCCCAAATTTTTAATAATTCAATTAATAACTTTCGTGAAAAGCGCAGCTGCCAATTTTTTTCTACAATTTTTGCGTTCTTTTGTTTCACACGCGAAGCAATTTTATTTTCCACGCAACTAAGGTAGCGCGCAAGGAGCTTTTGTTAATGTGTATGTACCAGTCATAAATCCAGGTATTCATAGAAATGGCTTTCGTTTTGTTAATCTGACACGGTAATTTTTCACCGTTTTTAACGAGTGATCCGTCGTTTGGACGTGAATTGGGGGGTGGACGCGAACAGGCGACATTACCCAACGTGAGTAGGATTACACGTCGACGGTTTCAGTGTGTCATGTCGCGTGTGTCTCGACACCGTGACTCGCGCTGCTGCTTTTTAGATAACTGCGGCCGCATCTCGCCGCGATAGCAACGAGCATGTACTTGTACCTACTCTTATAGCGCGGCCGGCGCGGCGCTTTATCTGCGCGCTATCTAGCTGATAACGGACTATTGTGATGAAAATTTACTTGTTTCTCTTATTACACCCGGCAAGTTAACACTAATACTATGATACTAACTTTGAAAAACCGACGCCAATTGACTAACACTGTTGAGTTTTGAATATGATTTTTCATTTTATTTCCTCTCAGTAGTTGTGAAAAGCACTATGTCTGCCTCGGTAGAAAGCGCAAATTATGGACTCGTACACTAGAGGGCCTCAGCTACGTTTCGGCCCTCTATATGACTCGTCCAAAAATCGCGTACTTTCTATCCTCTGCAACAATGTACTATAATCGTCAAACCTACACAAAATATTTACATTACATGGAATTATGGTAAATACGTTGGAAGGATAGTGCGTATATAGTGAGTGTGTTATGTCAATCAGCCCTTCAAATAGCGTAATTTTACAATTACGTTATAATTAAAGGCATATCGTTGTTGTCGCTACAATGTTATAACCAATTATTTATAAAGCTTAGGATCATAGAGGCATAAGCTTTATATCGATATATAGGTAATAACGATATTTCTTATAACGTTATAATAACGTTATACGTCACTTCTTTACTGCATTTAATTTCGTTGATTTTCTTACAATACCGCATTCATTGCCGTCGATCTAACATGCACCATAAGTCACCAGCGGTGCGATTCTTTCACTTAGAGCATTAAAAGTACAAGCGACAGGACACTCAGGGCCGTATTATTAAACTGATTTTGACTCAGGTCAGAAGTGACAGTTTCATGTGGATTGACGTTTATTTCGACGTATCTTACTAAGTACCAATTTCAACCACAACAGAGGCTCTACGTTGAAATCCTTAATTCGAACTTCGTCTATTGCTATCCCTTTTGCTCTCGACGCGTCACTAATTCCCAAGAAATTGACGGGGCGATCCGAAGTTCGAATTACTGATTTCAAAGTAGAGCCACAGAATAAGTAATAGTACAAGTACAGAAGCGACTCTCTGTGACAGCAAACATGCTAATTTAAACCTACTCAGAACGCGTTAACGATAATAATACAGGGTGTCTTAAAGGTTGAAAGGTTTTTAAGACACCCTGTATAAGAGCACGGCACGAAGTGACCTTGGTTACATTTCTGCGATCGATAGTGGGGGCGCTCATAACGAGGCAAAATGCACCTTAAATCTGCGCCGCGAGAATCTGTATTATTTCGCCCGTCATGAGCTTAACTGACTCCGCCCACTTCGCAGGGTTGGCAGTTACTTGTATTATGACTTGTTCTGTGGCAGTTGTATTTAAGAAAAAAAATTGAATTTATTATTAATTGTAGTTTTCTTATGTAGTTCGCTTAAGTTAAATGACGAGAAAAAATAGTACATCCCAAATGTTGTTCGTGACTTGTTTGTTGTTTGCTCGGATCTCCCTTTCTATCTAGGTACGTAATAAGACGTAGACTAGTTTTATCGTAGTTTTGTGCTGTTTTAAACTTCAAAATGTTTGTTAATTCTATTTTTATATTTTCTTGGTCATTTTTCTGTAATGTGATAAATGCCTAGTTTTTAGTTTTATTGGTCCCGAGTGTTGAGTTTATAAATATGTATACACTTTAGTACCTTGTCTGTGTTTAATGTCATGTTTAAACTGCAATATATAAATTGTCACAAAGATTAAAGTGACAAGGTACTAAAGTGTACCTATACATATTTATGAACTCGACTGTACGTAAGACCGACGTACTGAAATAATAAACTACCTATTTTAGGTAATAATATGTAAAGTCGAGAAAAATGTTGAACATCTTGGAAACTTAGCTAACTTAACTACTAGGTATTTTCCGTTTAACATTTTTGGCGTTTACAATACAAACATGCGACACGCGACGACATTAATACCTAATAAACGAGAGGCAAAGAGAAATGCTGCCAATTTTTAATATTTTTAAGTGTTTAACTAAAAACAAGTATATGCTGACCTTGCTTTAGTAGGCAGCAACTATTACTGGGAGATCTACTTACACTGAACGCTCTTTAAGGTAGGTAGGTTATTGAAAGCTGCGAAACTACGGACGGGTCGTTAACAAAATAAATAATAATTATATCTCTCTTTTTGCGTCGAGGATTCAAAACTGTAATCATTGGGTCAGTAATTAAGTACAGTTACTCGTAATTACCTACCTAGATCGAAGTTATAAATAATATTAATAATAATCTTAACTTTCGATATCCTTCGGCAGTGTAAAAAATGAACGGTCGACGTTCCTATCACTATTCAAGCACCCGTATGCTGCCCAGTATCGTTTGGCTTTTCGAGTAGCCATATTCTACAAAAACCGGAATTAGGAGCTTTGGCAGCGTACGGCGGCGCGCGTCAAGACGAGCGCGCGCATGACACTCAACTGATTAGCATCTTCGAGGCGGCCGAAAATTTTGTAGGCAATAAGCGCGAGTGTCACCCGCCTGGTAGAGCCCAAGACGATTAGAGCGTTAACAGCTGTCAAAATGTATGAACTAACAGTCGATTAACATCATCATGGTGGTCATTGGTACTTAACTAGTTTCGCTAAAATTCATGTTAAAAGTAAAACAAAAGCGGGGAAAATTAAATAAAATTAAGTTTAAAATTAAACTAATAGGTCCTTATATAATAGTAGTTTATGCAACATTTGTATAAGAGAGGTCAAAAAAGACGAGTGGCGTGTGTGATGAAGATGATGCGAGTTGAAGGCGTACATCGTTAATGAAGACGCTACGAGTGTTTTTTTACTTAGTTATACAGCGTTTGCATACAATACTTCTTCTACGACTAGGTTTCAAATAAAATGTTTTTTTTTTTATGACAGTAACATACGCGATATTTACTCGACAATAATATAGGTAACTAATACGAACGAAGCACAGAATAACAAACGAGCGGGAAACATGAATATTACCAAGTGTCTATGGTTAACTTTTTTTTAAAATTGACGTGCCCTTGCCAGGTTTTATATTTATAAAACTTTTTCTTAAGTTGGCAGTGATTCATTTATATCAAAATTTTAAACGATAACCATGAATTCTGTGGTTTGTTATGTTGGTAAAAATGTTTTTTTTTGCAGTAAAGTTTGTATTTAAGCATTGGCAATAGGTGTGTCGTTTTGGCTCAAAATATCACAAGTGCTGTTATGGGGAATAGACTTGATACACTTTTCTGCGGATTATTCTGCGGACATATTATGTATGTTCTTAAATTAGTGTTCGTGATTATATAAATGGCAGATAAAAGAACAGGAGTAGGAAAACTTTAAAATTCAACGCAAAGTGTTACCGTTAATCCTTACTTGGGTGGTTAAGGTACTGTTACACATGCTCCAGAATGGCATGCTTAAAAACGTGCTATGAGTATGCTATGGGCATGCTATTGAACTGTTTACATTTGCTAGCAATACGATGCTAGTCTGTTACACATGCTCTAGAATAGCATGCTGAAGCGTGTTATGAGACTTATGAGCCAAAATCAAATTCAAATTCAAATTCAAATAATTAATCAAAATCAAATTCAAAATGTATTCATTGCATGACTGTAGGTATCAAGTATAATATATTATACAGGTTTTAAGTAACATTTTTTGTGTGCATCACTATAATCTACAATAATTATGGTGTACAATAATTGGCATTAAGTCAATAACAATAGGTAGCTATAAAACATACCAATTTACAACCAAGCGCTTTCGGAACTGTCGTGGGTGTTTTGTTTTACTATCCATAATATGTCGCTTTTATCATTTGTTTGAAAAGAGTTTCTTAAATATTCCGCCGTGAAACTTTTTTTAATTCATTTTTTTAAATTAAGATCTAAAGGGACTTCTAAACGGGCCATATTTTCACTGCAATATGTGGCCGGTTACTATTGGTGTCCCTCTCTTACTCGTATGTTAGAGAAAGACACCAATAGTTGCCGGCCACATATTGCAGTGAAAATATGGCCCGTTTAGAAGCCCCTTAACGATATGTAAGTGGCCAGAGGCTCTACTTTGAAATCCGTAATTAGAACATCGTCTATTGCTATCCCTTTTGCTCTCGACGCGTCACTAATTCGCAAGAAAGTGACGGGGCGATTCGAAGTTCGAATTACTGATTTCAAAATAGAGCCCCTGTATTTAGTATGCCGCGTGCACGTTTCTCTAAAGAGGTTTCAATTATTAATTCGTTTTAGGTCTTGTTGCAGAAAAATTTATGGTAAAGTATTTTATGTAAAGATATCTCAATGTTCTCCCACAGCTATAATTTTGAAAAAAATACATTTTATAGCTCATTTGTGAGTGTATCACTGGTTAAAAAATTAGAGCGGTCTCTAAAGTGGAAGTAAATAATAAAAAAATATGAAATTTTCAGTCAGCATTTTTTTTATTTTTTTTCTATGGCATAATCAAAATGTTATTCATGTCAAATAATCATCTGTAGTGAATGTACACTATTTGTGATGCAAGCTAAGATAGGTTGAAAAAAAAAAAGATATTGAAGAAAAACCTTATTTTCTTTTTTCTTTTATACAAAAAACTATTAAGTTGGGGGGCTGAAATTTAGCCAATTTAGCGTAGAATTAGTTTCCCGCTACTCCCCCCATTTCTTCCCGTTGGGGGTCAATTTTCGGGAAATCCTTTCTTAGTGCTCACTTACATCATGAAAGGAACCCCTGTACCCAATTTCAAGTTTTTATTTTCTGTTGAATTCAGTTTCATATTTATGACAAAGAGCGTGTATAAAACACAAGCCTACCAAAAGTAAACCCTTTGCCCCAATTTAGCGAAATTATAACAAGTTTTTTTTTTTATTTACCTTCGAAGACATAAATCTGAGTGGATTAATCAACTACCTACCTATAGCTATGAACTTGCCAATGCTAAACTCAATGACAAAATAAAATTACTGATATAGATACATCTACCTACCTGCATTAAAGTTATTGAGTAGGTAGGTACTTACCTACTACAGGTAGCATTCGCTTAGCATAGGCAAGGTACCCATAATAAATAATTGAGATGCGGGAGATTAGTTACATAATGTGGAGGGTGGTTGGTGGTGGTAGGTAGTGAACATGGGCAACTGGGCCAAGAGGAGCAGTGATGTAAGGTAAGGGAAAATCAATATGTTCGCGCGCCGTCTCCGTAGGTCACTCGCTCAGCTGACTATTGATTGTACGAACGGGCATCGCATTAATAGGTAAATACTATCTTACCAGTAATATGCAATTTTTTCTCCGTGGCCATTCCTCACGTTGCGGTCTAGCAGATTGAAGCATACGTTTGTTTGTGCCCCTTCCATCCATTTGACGAAAATGTTTCCCTTGTTCAAGTCGAAATTGTACGAAACGAAATTGCCGGGCTGAGCCGGAGCATGCCAATGGAATTCATTTGCTATTTTAGACCAAAAGGCTTCAGGCTCTTCCAGTGACTGCTTATGCATCTGCTTGTATCTGTCGAACGACGAGAGACGCGACTTCTCGACGACGTAATCGGATGGTTGGTAAACACGCGACATCGCAACAGATTGCGTTCGCAATCGACGCGCGGAGATGCGACAAGTGTATTCGCGGCGAGGCGCGCGCGGCTACTACTGTACTGTGCTGTCTGTGGTGCGCGCCTAGTGCCGCGGCTGCGCGGGGCGCTGAAACCGCTTTTGACGTTTGCTTTGCTTTGGCGCTTGTACTCGGTTGTGCTCATTGGGGCCGAGCACGGAATGACGTCTGCATGAAATGTGCGTGCGCGGGAACTCACACGCGCGAACTTTGACATTAAAGTAGGTAAGTAAATAGTTCAAGTAAGGTCAGCTCCGGAAAGACCGGCATACCTACTTTATATCAAAATATGCTCAAAAGAATGAAACTAATCTTTGGTAAGTTCTAGACCGATCTTTGGCATCCATGTGAATAAACACAAAGAAATATCAACACAATTTTGTGCTGTCTACATTGTTGATCGAAATCGGTACACATCCTTTTTATTATAACAAGGTTTTATCATGTTTTATTTAACTTGCACTGTTCGTACGTTTGTAAGTTGTCTGTCAAAATTTGCAAGTCAATTTTGAACCAGTTCCCGGTATTGGAATCAGCTGAAATTTGGACCTCATGTAAACCCGATGACAATGCAATATTATGTTATCAAAGAGCTGATCTGATGATGGAGTCGGAAGGTGGCGGTAGGATCTTAGCTAGGTACCTATACTTAACGTAGACCCACCCGTGTTGGGACTTATTATTTCGGTCTTGTTAAGCAGATACGAAATAGCAAAAAAAAGTTGTCAGCTATGAAAACTTGCCCCTAAAATGAAATTTTTGATAAAAACTTATTTAGGTAAAACTCGGCGTGTAGACTGTAGACGATCTTCCCGTGCTATTGGATATGGAGTTGGTCTAAGATGATGGAGTCGGAAAGTCGGAAGGCAGGTATTTCACAGGGTCCCGAAAAAAATAAAAGTTATGATAGAACATCCAGAACCCAAAAATATAGACGGGGTAAAAAGGTTTGTTGCTTTTACAAACTAGTCTCGATAATTAATTCCATGCTGGAAAAGCCTAAGTATTTAAAAAAAAACCGGTCAAGTGCGAGTCGGACTCGCGCACCTAGGGTTCCGTATTTAAGATAATATGCTTGGTAACCGCAAAAGAAAATACTCATTTTGTTATAGGTACCTACTTAATTTTATTTTTTATATAAATTTTAATAATTAACACTTCATTTTATTTTATTTTTTTCCCTTAAAATATAAGTAATTATCTATACCTACGTCAGATTTTTTGATTTATAAACTTCGGAGATAAGGGGGGAGATTTTTGGTCCATTTCTGGCTATAAATCAAAAAGTAAATCACAGAAAAAAAAATAGTATTGAAATTTGCAGATTGAGCCCTTTCATTTTTTAACTCCCCATTCTAGACACCTACTTATTCAATTATTTATAAAATTAATTCTATATTTTTTTTACGACAAACCTATGCGGGCAAGCAGGTTGTATAACTATGCCAAATTTCAAGTTGATAGCATGAATAAAATGAGTTTTTTTATAAAATTCGGGCAAATTTGGCATCTTTCAAGGTAGAATTAAAATAAAGCAAACACAGTCCAATAATTTACTAGATAAGCTCGCTCGACTAAGACCCGAATAGAGCGAACACATCGGTTTACCGAAATTCTGTACCACTCAATGAGGTCTACAACACTGTGGGATCACGTAAAGTTATCAGCTGCTAAGTAAACATAAGCGGCCTTTACACGGCACCACAAAATAGATGGGTACAGAAATCAATCTACATACAAAGTGCGCTCGAGCAACGCACACATAGACACTGCTCACGGACACGATATCTCGGACCGGTTGGGACCTGCGAGCGCGAGTGCCATCCGCTAGACACGCGTCTGTGAACTTTTTTGTGCAATAGGTAATGGAGCAACAAAAAAAAAGTTATTATAACTCGACACATGCAAGGAACAACATTGTATCTCAAATGTTATGTTAGCTTGAGATACAATTTTGTTCATGCTCAAATACGTTTGAAATTAGAAGTCACAGTAAATTGAGATACAATGTTTTTCCCTGTTCAGTGGACGGTTGTTTAAATTCGACATTAAAAGGTGTAAGATCAACAATAAACAAAGTAACAACATTTTTGTAAGGTAAATTCACGCCACATTACGTACCTAAGTTGAAAACATGTTTTTTTGTTCGTGTAGATATTGTGTTGTTTTTAGTGTCATCTTTAGGTCTAAAATGGATAGGGCAATAGAAATTGTGTAACTAGGGTAATCCGTTTAGAAGTTATTAGGGATTTGCGATAGTCAAATTTGTAATAACATAACAATGACATTAAAATAAAAATATTTTAGTTATTATTCATTTATATTTCCATTCTTCCCGTTTAATTCTCAACAATAAATCAAACAACTAGATACCTACGAGTGCCACTACCACGATAGTTTTTTGTGCATAAGCCATAGTTGACAACCATAGAGCGAACGCCGAGCGTAGGTATGAAAAGTGAAGTAGATACATGTGATTGACTTCTGTACCTATCTATTTTGTGACGGCACAGTTTGGACTGCGCATCTGGACTGCGTTCCGAACCGCACTAGTTCTCAAAAACCAACTTTCCACATGATATAGCAACGAAAAGTACCACTTTTTGAGCAACTGTATTAAAAAGTAAATTTATATTGCAACTGTGCAGCTGTGTGCTGTGATTGGTTTATTAAATTGTATATTTTATTTCAAAAGTTGTTATCATCCAAATTAATACTATATTTTAATTTGTAGAAGATACAATAAGGGCCTGTTTCACAATCGACAAGTAAATTTATGTGCCAGTTAAAGTTAGCCCTCTCCTTGTCTAAGTTTAAGTGTAAGAAAAGGAAAGGGCTAAATTTAGTGTCAGATATGCTTTACTTGACTATTGTGACAGGCCCTAAATGTTATTTTTTAATTGTAAGGTCATTACATTTTAATTTTACATTAAGTGTTTTACAATTACACAACTTAAACGGGCCACTGTTCTGTCGAAATTCAGTCATTCGTAAAATCCGACCACAAAATGCTTCCGAGACCAATTTTGATTTATTCGCATTTTATACACTTTTGCAGAAAGTCGACGGATTAGGTCCGCTACCGCGGATCCAATTTTTCGGTAGTTTGGCCCTCCGGGCTAGCTGAAAACCTAACATAATTTAAACCTACCTCAGGGGTGCCTTGGGCCCGGAATTGAAATTTTTCATTAGGTAGTATAAAAACTGCGATTGTGTATAAAATGCGAATAAACCTCAATTTTATACCGTCCGGAAAGGTCTAAACATCAGTGATACTGAAATAGTAGATTGATAATGATAACCAAGGGTTGAAAATGACCCATTTCACCCGAGATATTTCTGGCGCTCGAACGAAGTGAGAGCGCCAATAGTTCGAGGGGAAATGGGTAATTTCACCCAAGTTAGACACTCTACTTTTCATTTCGACTGTGAGGAAAATAAAATATATTTAATCTCGTTTCCCGTTTTTTTTCTATTGCAAACTTTTTTTTCTTGATTCGTAAAAAAGTTAAAATACACATACTGCCAACATTACAAAAGTTTAATCGAGTTGGTCCCGACCAAGGAGCTTATATACAAAACTAGAGGTTGAAAGCCCAACGAAGAAGTTTGACCTTTATTAAATTATTACGTATCTAAATATTCCATCTCATTCTTACCCTAACTAAAGAAAGAGATGGAATATATTCGTGACGTAATAAAGGTTAAAATCCTTGTTTCGAACAGATGTTGGGCGTTCAACCTCCAGTGTTGCATACAAGCTCCTTGGTCGTGAGTAGTGACCAACTCGATTAAACTTTTCTAAGACATCGGTTACACGCTCAGTATTTCATCAGTCTGGCGTCAGTTCAATCATGATCGAGGGGGACGCAGCTATTATGTTAATATAGCTGCGTCCCTTTCGAGCACGGACTGAACTGACGCCAAACTGATCGTGTAACCCTTGTCTAATGTTGGCAGTATGTGTATTTTCTAGATGGCTATGCCGAAACGTGAAAAAAAAAGTGTCATGCTATGCTATCAATGGCATTATGGCGGGCAGCAGAATAGGGGAATAATTTTAAATGTTGATTTTCTGTAATTGCGAACAAAATAGACCCCTCGTAAATGATTTTAATATGAACCTATAGATCGTAATAAATACGTCGTTTAACGTATAGTCGAGTTTAGATATATGAAAAGGTTTTATTTTAATAATATGACGTAGCTCAATTATCTTAGACTCCGTGGCCAATCGTAACTATTAAAAAAAATACTTTCCACCCTAGAGGTGAAAACGCAATTTTCCACCCGGCTAATAATCTACCCATTCAAATTAAACTTTCCGAACAGGAGAGATGAAAAATATATTATTACAGAGAAATTCAGTAAAAAGGCAATTTACTGAATTGAACCTTGGTTTGGCAAACGATTTGTGAATGCGAGAAAATATCGAAGCCTTACAGTCCGTCCGGTCAATTAGTTTGCATGCTTTGATGTGCCGCTACAAAATCTGGACCGCGGTCAGAAATCCTTAGGAGTATTTTTAGATGTACAAAAAGATTTTGATACTGTTTCCATCCCAATACTCCTAGCACGGTTAGAAGCTGTAGGTGTTAGAGGCATCGCTAATAGTTGGTTTCGCGATTAGTTGTCTGGCACTTAGAGAATTTAACCAACCGGAGTGGCTACTGACAGGCGTCTCCCTCTGCCAAAGGTATGAGAGCATCGGTCATACCGGTTATATAAAACTAGGTAGTTACGGCGCGTTCCGCGCCATTGACAACCAGCAGTACACTCGGACGGAATGACGTGAGCTAAAAATGCCAAATTGCAGTGTATTTTCGTGTAAGAAGAGGTCAGAAACTTCTAGTGTACAAAAGGATAATGTTACTTTCCATCTGTAATTATTATTTTCTCTAAATATTATAAAATAATGCAAGAAATTTGCAAAGAACAAAAAAATATTGTTGATCAAAAAGTGTTGCCACTAAATCGTAAAAGATCGAATGGATCGATCGATCGGTTGAAGTTTTGTAACATTTAATTGAAACTTCTAATTCACGTTCGTTATTGTTCGTTATATATCATATTTTTGAAATTTAAAATTTAGTGTATACATTATTATTATAAAATATTTACGGTCGTCACTTAATGCGAAAATAATAGGCAATTCTAATTTTACATGACTTAAGTTGTTGCAAATGCGATTTCCTACAGCTTCTTCCTTGCAAATATGATCGAGCGATCGATATTTTTCAAGTTAAGGGGGGAAGACTTTCACTATATTCCCTCTGACCAGTCAGTTCAGTTCAGTTTTTCTAGTTTTATGTGTTTTCCAGTATGAAATCTCGTCTTCTCGGACAAATCAAATGTGGAAAACAGAAAAATCTTGTATTCCATTTTCGTAGTGTTCCTTAAAGATCTTAAGTTATCTACATAAAAATAATTGATCTGCATGTACTGAACAAGTAAGCATCGTGAAAATACATGTTGTTCAGTTTTTGGTTTTCTGCTGGTTCCGCGAGTCCGCCAGCCAAGTATTTTTTCATAATAATAATAATAATAATGCAGCTTTTCCTAACTTTAAAATCGACTAGGCTCCATAGATCCAAATTATGTAGGTAGGTATTTCCTGCGCTTTCAGACTAAACCATACTGACTTTTCATTCACCTGTAGTTTTTGACAACCCAAGGTTCTGTGTTGTCCTTATCGCAGACCCTAAATCAAAGAAAAAATAACATTTAACTTTTGTCATAATTATTGGCAGAGCTCATCGAAAGTAAAATATCGACAGAGTCAAGCATTGTCTTCGTTTACTTACTTCAAATGGACGTTATCTCGTGCACTGACACGTTGTCCCTGTGTGTGGATGCACTCGTGTGCTATGTTTGATAATTTTGGCGTGTGCGTGTGCGTGCGTAATTGAAATGTGATTGAAATGTGCATTAGTGTTAACACTGTTTGTGTGCATTTCCTCGTCCCCCGCGCAGAAAGCTACAGACTTTTTTACAATTTTACATAGAAATTGATGCGCGTAGCCACTCCGGTTGGTTAAATGCTCTGAGGTATGGCAGGCCGCAGTGAACTCATGTCAAAAAATAAAATAAAATTGTCTTCAATTCATTACGGGGTTCCGCAAGGTACCCTCGGCCCGACGCTCTTTTTGCTGTACATTAATGAGCTCTGTAAAAAACGTATTAAAGATTGTGATATTTTAATGTTTGCGGATAACGCAGTGGTTTTATTTCATGACAAGAATTGGGACGATGTGCGTAATTCTGCAGAATAGGGGCTGAAATTGGTAACCTCATGGTTAGAGGATTCTTTGCTGTCTATTAATACAACTAAAACTAAGTATATTTGCTTTAGCATGACAGCAGCGAATAAACCTAAGCACAACTTTAATGTGACGATTCTCACATTCCCATGCAATCGGGGCGACTCAACCTCTTGCACTTGCTCTACACTTGCACGTGCTGACTATCTCAAATATGTGGGGGTTCAAGTTGATGCACAACTCAATTTGAGTCACCATATTTCTAGCACCGCTTCTAGATTTCGAAAACTTATTACGCATTAAAAAATCATATAAGGCCCTCGGTGAGAGTTCATTAACTATTGCATTAGCTCCTGGCGTGGTGCAGCACGCAAATATCTGATCGAGATTGAAAGAGCTCAGCGTGCTCTTTTAAAGGTCGTCGTGCGTTTACCCTTTACCCTTTCGCCGTCCAACTAACGACCTATACAAGGTGTCCAAGGTACCCTCAGTTCGGAAGCTGTTTATAAACGAATGCTTACGCAAATTTCATCGCTCAGTGGTCCCTTCCACTACCAGTGTCAACTAAACGGATTGATCAGAGTCCTTTACCTAGGTACAAAAGTAGCTTTGCGAGGCGTCATCAGAATTACTGTTCTCCACTTATTTTCGACAAATTAAAAGCCATTCACAAATAAATAAAACCGTTGTCGATAAACCTTCAATAAAACTGTACGAGAGTGGGTCAGTGATATGGAGTACCAAGAGATCGAAAATACCTTTATCTCACAATATTCTTCTGTACATGGTTGTCTCCAAATTGTAGCCTGTTTCTATTAGCCGAGTGCTGATCCCCAGATTCAAATCGTAGGGCTAGCTAGATACACAACACACAGACACACACACACTCACAAGCACGCACGCACACACGAGCGCACACACACACACACACACACGAGCGCACACACACACACACACACACACACACACACACACACACACACACACACGCACACCAACACACAATTTTTTTCTTATAATTTTTGTATTTTTTTATTGTATAAGATTTTAAAGTGTAATTCTTAGCTATAAGTCTGAATGTTCTAATAATATTGTACCTACTATTGGGGAACACACTGGAGACTGTAACTAACACAGTCTCTATTCCCGGCGGTAAACCATAAATCTCATTTGACCTGTTACTGTATTGTTTTGACATCAGCCGCCATTACTGTCAAGGAAATAAGAGCTATCAAAATGTTGACAATACGATAACGTCGATAACAGATCAAACACGATATGGTTTTTAGCGCCTTGAATACCGGCCCAGGGCTTCAATTGTATCTGAGCTATGTAATTTGGAACAATAAATATTTTTATTATTATTATTTTGAACTTCAAAATAAATAAAACAAATAGAGATATTTAAAAGTGTATGCATAATTACTATTGATATTGTAAAAAACAGTACTTAACTTAAATAATACAAATAACAATACAAATATGATATAAATTTGACCAGTCTCTTGAAACATGAGCCATAACAAAATATAATTATGATGGATCACTAACTAGTAAATAGGTATTATATTTATATACATCGATTTTGATTACTTAACACAATGAAAATGACCCGTGGCTGACTTACCTAGATTGCACAATTTACCAGCTACAGCGTTAATGTTTTTTTAACACAATAGTCAAGCTACGTCTCGTTACTAGAGTAACCGTAGGTACCTATTGTGATCTTACCTGCTTTCATTTCTTCAGGTATATTTGGCGCCGATGATGACAAATTGATTATTGGTAGAATAAATATAAAATTATATCAAACAGCCAATTTTTGTTACATTGGCCATTCAATAAATAACATAAGCCGAATTTGAGCAACAAAAGCTCCTAACCTCCCCCCCTATGCTAATGTAAATATTGGTATATATTGTTTTAACTCTGCAAGGTTTCTTGATTGTTATTCATGAGCAGCAGTTACCAAGTCTACAAATAAGGAATTTACATGATTGAATGTACATGGTACATACTTAAATATTATATTATGCAGTTTAACCAGAAGTAAATAAATATATATTGCTGACTATCTATCAACATTCAGCCTCCTCATCACCCACCTCCTTTAGTGCTTCCGCCGTACTTAAATGACCCCGGTGAAGCTTTTAGACCGGGAGATACTGACACAAAATTTCCAGTCATTTGTACCAAGTATGGCGACCCTTTAAGGTTAAGGGTCTAATTACGTAATGGTGAAAAAGAAAATGATGGTCATAGCGCTGGTACCAGCGGCCCAATCGCGTGGGCGTTAATCGAACGTGTCCGATAAATTACGAAAGTCGAACGATTTGTAATACAAAAATTCTTGTACCTATTTTCCGATAGTCGATGAAAAAAGAGGTAGGCGGTAGCGTAATGCCATACTTCTCCGGTGTGGCTTACAGCCCGCCATACCGACGAAAACAAATTAACTTAAAAAAAAAACAACCATTGGTACTAATCTAATTTTTGCAACAACATACTTTACTTGGTACAAATGACCGGAAATTTTGTGTCATTATCTTCCGGTCTATTTTGTTGCGGAATGTACTTTTTAGGGTTCCGTACCCGAAGGCGTTCCTTTAATATGCTTATTGCCTACGCTATCCGTCCTAACTTTAAAGAGCTGTATCTTTTGAACTGTAATAGATAGTGGGTTTTATAGAGTTTGTTATTACGGCGGATTAAATTTTTATTTCAAAATAAAGTCCAATAATATACCTATAGTACCCATACAAGAAACTTTTATTTTTATTAAATCGTCAAAACGTTAAAACTTACAAGCGTCAAATTTGGTGTGATAAAATACAAACCCTGAAGAAAAACAATAAATACTAAAAAAACACTAGTGAGAGTTCATCTGCTTATCGAGACTAAAGTAACAAATCACAATTCGGTGGGTATACGTTAAGTACAGCGGAGATCCTGTTGGCTCCTTCCGACTCCCATCCTCAGATTAGCTCCTTTATGCTGTAATATTGCATTGTCCTCGGGTTTACGTATGTATTTCAAAATTTCAGACCATACCAATAACGGGAAGTAGTTCAAATTGACTTAGAAACTTTGAAGAGTTATTCCCACTATTACTTACTACCACGAATTCCTTCCTGTGTATATTTTTCTCACTATTTCTAAGTACAGGGTATTTTTATATGGCAGGATAATGTGTCACGTAGTGAGTACGTGTGGCTTTCACTATGTAAATGGTACTCTTTCCTAGATTTCCCAATTTTTCCTACTCCCACTGGTAAGAATTCGTGGTAGTAATAGTGGAAATAACTCGATTTGAACCGGAACGACACACATACGGACGAGGCTAGTTAAATAAAAACTTTTAATAATAATGAATCGGTATCGATACCGTGGTACCGGTAGAACGGTACTGAACGCCCGTATTATTCTGATATTGAGATGGCCAGATTGGACAGACCAAAAATCATTGACTGATTATTATCGTAAAGAAATAAAATAACTGCAGTAGTATAAATTAAAGGAGATCATTCATATTGGGCGTTATAAAAAAGTGCCAGCCAAAAAAAAAATTGGTATAGTATGTCGCTGAATAAATTATTCTGAGTAACTTATATTATGGCATGAAAGCTGGTCTCACTTTTTATTATAATAAAGAATTGTTAGAAAATGCATTATTTTTACTTTCTAACATTTTTGAAATATGCCAATATTGGCACGGTCACTTGATGAGCCGCCATAGAACCCTTTCATAATGACAGCGTCAAGTCAAGAGAAAGGAATTAACGTCGAAAATAATCATTGGCTTACCGCGACACGGGATCTATGACGGCTCATCAATTAAAGTCCGTGACTGTGCTATGAAAAAGTAGATCTTTTGAACCTCTATAAAAAATCAGGCAATGATCCGACAGTTTTTTGCCATAATAAAATATATTCAACATAAAAAATTCTAGCGATGTACACGAAAAGTTTTTTTGGCCGGCAGTTTAAAAACAGGTCCAAAAATGTATGAAGGATGAATGTTCTCCTTTAAACTTGCATGTTTTTTTGCTATTTTATTCATATTACTGTAAAACATTCGTCGATCTATTAAGTACAAGTATTTTGATTAAGCCTAAGCGGTTCTTGATTTAACAAGCGCTGGTTAGCATCTGCTTAAATGAGAGCACCAGTGTTTTCGACATTTTATCTTGAAGTGATCGGCACCAAAAGTTCGGACCCTAGTAAATGTAGTTGTAACCCAGGAACGCGTGGTGCACAATGCGCGCGCGCATAGCTTTTAAGTACAAATCATTAGGAAAATAATGTTTAATGCGCACTGATTAATTTCATAGAGACTATAGATAAACAGTACAATTATAATAAATTGCCTTGATATTTTCTGATGATTACTTACTGTTAAATACTAGCGCCGAAACATATGTAGTATACCGCAAGATCAACTATTTTTACTGGAACGGTATCGCGAGTTGCAACAGATATGTATGACTTTAACCATCTATGAGCGTGCTTTCATTTCTTGCACTCTTCCACCGAATAATTTAACGAAGACCAAAAACAGCCTATCAGGGAAAAAAACTCGTGTATCAGCGAATTTTGTCATAGATAAAGGAAATGGTGTTTTAAACCACATACTAAAAGTATGTTCTGGTTTTTCTTTTGTATAATAAAGCGTTTACATACGTACATACATACAATGTAAAATAAATAAACAAGAATTCAAGTTGTAAGTTCTTCAGCATGAGAAAATATACGTTTTGAGTCGGTTATATCCGCAACACCCAGAAAATTAGCAAAATACGATATAAACGGTATATTTACAATGGCAATGGTATGCAATGTTTCAGTTTTTCAACATGACAGACGCATTGTGTCAATTTTTAATTTACTTTTTATTGGGGTCTTTTATGCCAATGTATTAAGTACACAATAGTCTTTTTATTTCAAAAAAGATGATACACAGAAAAAAATATTAGCATATTTAAGATTTTGAGAGAAGAATGCGGGTTAACCATATGTTAACCGGGTTGTCGTGAACGCCCGTTTCTGATGGAGTCCAATTTCCTAGTCTTTTAGAAAATAGACATAACTAGTATAAAATAGAAACTGTTATGGACGTGTATAAAATAGAAACTATTATGGACGTGTGAGGAGTTAGCCTTCAGCAGTGGCCTGAAATATAATGTAAGTTAAAGCACACCTCGGACAGTGGCGATCAAATGTATGAAACAAATGCGTTCCTACGTACACAGTCTAGTTCGTGTAGGTGAACGCGTACCATGCATGTGTGAGTGAGATAAGACATGCTAGGGTTGCCGCCATTTTAGTGCGTTCGCGAATCGGGAACGCAATATAAGATGACCCTTGTAATAGAGGCGTTGAATTATTTTGTGGGCTTGTAATTAATTATAAACAAAAACATTTTTAACTCTATTTTCTGAGATTATTATTGCGTTAGCGAAGGTCTATGTTTTGCCTGAGCAATTTGCTTTTGTATGTCCGGATGTTCTCCGTTTTATAAACGTAACGCGAGGTGTACACCGGCAATGCAGGCAGTAATAAGAGCTACGGTTGGCAATACCAGTTATTGATTCTTTGTTTATTATTATTTCAGGAGGTCGTAACAATAAACGATGAAGGTAGCTTTGATTTATCATTTATTAGTAAGTAATAGAAAAGATAAAAAATATATACGATTTTTCAATATAATAATTGGGATAAATTCCATGCCGCTTAGTGTATTAGGGAGTACATAATCTGCTCCAAATATTTTGACCTTACAATTGAAGGTTACAGCAACGACGCTAAATTGAGCTAAAAGAGAAGGTGGTGTTACGTAGGTATAACTGACGTATGAAGGAAAGTAACCTAACCCTAAATATGGATTATTAAGCACCGTACCGTCTAAGCAACGACTGACCTTCCAGTTACACAGTGAACATTGATAAATAAGTGAATGTACCCCGTCACTATAAAATGAAAACATGGTAAATGAACGGATAGCTAACACTTAGTTACTGAATGTGATACTTACAAATAGAAGTATGGAACATATCAAAATTGACTACTATCACAATATGACATATAAACTAGACAAACGCAAACTTTGCTAGCTTATTATTTTTATTTAGCTTATTAATATTATGTGCACAATCCATCGATCGTTACCTAATCTATTATAGATTTGGTAACAATCGATGATTGTGCACAAACAAAAGTTGCTCCTCCAGCTCTCAAAAGTTGAGGACTTTGACACTATTTTGCTAATTTTTGCCCGATTTTAAAATTGAATCAAGAAACAAGCAGCACGTCATTAACTGTTAATATTTAAGAGAAGGGACGCCGTGGAACCTAAATGTGTGCCACAAGTCCGCGGCACCTTTTTATACCGTGTTGAATAGTATAGGTAGTTTTACAAGAGCTGGCATGAGTGGAATTAGTTACCTAATTTACAACAATCACATTTTTTATGATACTTATCACAATTGACATACAACCAAAATTATTTTTCAACTATATTTCATATTCATTTTAATACATAAACCGCCTTCTGTTTTAAAGTCGGTTAAATATACACTTTTACTTGTAATCTAAGTTACAAGCTTTATTAAAACGGGCCTCTGCCTGTCCACTCAGTATACAAAATTACAATGCCAGCCCATAAAATACAACTCTACCTACTGTATTACTCAAACATTTTAATTAAGCTGGTTTAATCATTCCTGTGCATATATTGCATATTAAAAGTACTTTTTTACTCGTTCTAACCAGCTTTTGTATAAATAAACTATCTTCAATTGTGGTTCGATCGGAGAACTTATAGCGGGGAGTCTTACAACTAATTTAATTCGCTATAGCGTCTAAATTAAATCTATATATATAAAAGGCAAAACTGACTGACTGACATATCAACGCACAGCCGAAACTACTTTACCTAGAAACTTGAAATTTGGTACAGGGGTTCCTTTCATGATGTAAGTGAGCACTAAGAAAGGAATTTCCGAAAATCGACCCCCAGCGGGATAAAATGGGGGGAGTAGCGGGAAACTAATTCTACGCGTACGAAGTCGCGGGCGTCCTCTAGTGCAGTATAAAATTGTGATTCAAGTATTCACCGAAATGTACTATTTCTACATTATTATCTTGTGATTTATATAGATCGCTGATAAAGCCACAGTTTTGACAAACAAACTTAACTTAGATGTGTATTGTATCGCAACTGACAGCTCGTACTTTAGAAGTTGATTTGATCTGTTGGGCTAATTTTATATTCACACAGACAACGTTCAAATTCATTATAAATTACCATTCAGTCCACGTAAAAAATATTTTTAAAACATGTCTATCTACTTCATTCACTTCAGATCACAGACGTTTTCGTAATAAGTTAGGGCTTGGCCGCTCACTTGTATGCGAACTTCCTGTTTATTGTTATTCTACTCCAGGGAGTGGGAGCTAGTTATGGGGCATGTTCGCGGGCGGGCGGCGGGCGGCGGGTGGCGGACGCTAGGTGGCCAGTGACATGAGCCGGCGTCGGCGCAGCTTGCGGCCGCAGCGGCGCCAGGCGGCGGCCGCGCAGTAGAGCAGCGCCGCCAACGCCAGCAGCGTGAGCGCTCGGCCCGCCAGGCTGGGCGCGCCCGCCGCCGCGCCGCCACCCGCCCGCGCGCCCACCGCCGCCGCACCGCGCCACGCCCGCGCCGCCGGCTCCGTGCCCTCCGTCTCCAGACCGCCCACTGCAATCACAATAAACATCAATAGCTAATAATAAATGATAATCATGT
This sequence comes from Acleris cristana, assembly GCA_948252455.1. Classification (NCBI taxonomy): domain Eukaryota; kingdom Metazoa; phylum Arthropoda; class Insecta; order Lepidoptera; family Tortricidae; genus Acleris; species Acleris cristana. The sequence goes on from OX411772.1 coordinate 45,321,753, forward strand.
ATGATCACCATGATTGTAGATAAGTTTCTTGGGAATACATGCAACAAAAGTATACATCTATATTTAGTCCTAAATCCAGATTTAAGACTATCAGTTCCAAACATTTTGACACGACTAAACTGTAAAATTATAATCAATCTACTGATGGTTTGGGAAGTAGCACCTCTGTGTGTTGGTTTAAAGTTTATAAATAGACTTCGGAATATACAGGGCAAAATGAATGAAAATTCTGGTTTTTCTTTATTTTACATGGATTTTTGAGCCTTCACTCATCATCATAATACTTTTTTCCTCATAACAAATTCTGATCATTTATTTTAACAATAGTAAAACCAGAGAACTGGTTTGTCTCGACCTACGGCGGATGTTTTCATGGCATCTATAATGTCCTTTTTTATATCATAATTTGAAGTGACAAAGTATTTGTTGTAAATAAGCCTTAAGTCTGGTCCCTGTGCGCTGTACAATACCTTTAAACGAGCAATTCTTGTATATACATAATCGGAATGTCGGAAACGGCTCGAACGATTTTGATGAATAGGAATGTGCAAGATCGGATCAAAACGTGGATAGCTAATATAATAACCCTGAATAAGTCTACAATGCAGTGACCTCCACTATATACTGCTAATCTACAAGTAAAGAAATGCAAAACTCACAATCATCTTAAAAGCGACCGTCACTAAAACCGTGCTGAACCACCAAATTCTAAACATCAATTTTATTTTGATTTAGTGCATTGTAAAATTCATTTAGAATTTGACACTGAGATTATTTGTACTTACTTATTTAATATATAACAAAACTGTTTTTATGCTGATGGTATGAGAAGTAAAGGAAATTTAAATGTAGAATGCCTGTAAATACATATTACCGTATACTACGTATGCCATTCCACGCTCTCGGTAATTCATCTATACAAAATTTGGTCTGTAGAGGCAATTTAATTTGGTGGTTGTTTTCTGAGTTTAAGTCTAAAAATGACGATGAATGATGTTTGAGGATAAAAATGCCAAAAATTATAATCATATTATTTATTAACGATTCATCATTGAAGAGAATCGTACATTGCTTACGGTCAGCCTTAATTTAGCTGCACACTTTAGCGCTTAGTCACTTTAACGTCATATTTGAACTGCTGCTTTAATCTATATAAGGCGATATTTAATGTAACCTTATTACGTCAATAAATTTTTCAACTACTGATTTGAGTAAAGTAATTTCGTGATTCTGTGCATCTCCTCCAGGGAAAACATTATTGTCAATATATAATTTTAACACAAGTGTTGTATGTACATATAAAGTTGCCATCGTACTTTTTTTGTAATGTTTTAGGTACCTCCACTTGGAAGAACCAAATCATCTTTGACGTGTTATCGTATTGTCAACGTTTTGATAGCTCTTATTTATTACTTGACAGTAATGGCGGCTGAGTTGAAAACAATACCATAACAGGTCAAATACGATTTGGATTTTACTGCCTGGAATAGAGGCGCAGTCTTAGTGGCACAATAATAAAAATCCACTCCATGCATCTAAAGTTCCGTTAAACAAAATGTTCGCCCGTATATTGGCCGACTTTGACCAAACATTCTTAGCTGAGGTTTAAATATTGTTATTTTTTCGGAAATTAAATTGTAAGTGTAAAGTTTGAAATCTCTAAATAGTATAAATAAAAGTCGTTTCGCGTCTGTCTGTCTGTTTCTCCGCTAACTCCTTCTAAACCACGCATGGATTTTGCTACAATTTTCACTGTCATTTAGAGAATTTATTCCGGATGGTTTATATGAACATTTCATTCTAATTAATTTTTATTATAGTTGAGAAAAGTTAATGTTTTCATACCAAGTCGTCAAAATATCGATTTTCGGGCTCTCATAGCTTACGCTGGCTAAACCTCAAGAGATATATCAAAATAATGTACTGAAGAATTTGTAGTTCTTGAAAAACCTAGAGAAAACAAAAGAACTTGGGGTCTCTAATTGTTTATATTTAGGTTTACCGATACAATTGTGTATATATTCGGGCGGTGTCGATATTTTTATCGATATTGTCTTAAAAATACTGATATACCTTGGTTATCGATGTACAGTGTACTTCAGTGCCTACTGGTGTAGGCTTTAAAATGGTCGCTGTTACCGTTGGCCTCGACGCATAGTGCTGATGGACGAGAGCTGTTGCCTATGATCCCAAGGGAACAATACATGATTTCTCTCCCTCAATTGATATCATATCTAATCATCTCTTTGTTATGTATAATATTTCTAGTGTAATGTAAAACTTAACGAGGAACATAGAGTCTGTGAGCACTTAGAAGGTGCTTCGGGTTTTTACTACTAAGAGGTTATGAGAGCGAGTGAGAGACAAGTACAAACCCGTAGCACCTTCTAAGAGCTATTGCACACTTTACCTTCATGTAAGGTTGAATATTATTTGTAAGTAAAACTTATTGATTAAATATTTAAGGCTGCGCTGGCGTTTAATTTTAATTTTATAATCATTTTAAACTCGCTTTATGAATATTTAGTAATCAAATCATAACATATTTGTATTATTGAGCTGTCAAATAAAACACTAATAAGAGTAATAAGATGGTTCAGAAATTTATCAAAAGTATTTCTAATGTATACTCACTGAAAAGATACCTACCGGTAAATCCTTGTTTCATACAACTTGCCGAATTTTTAAAGTAGATTGTTTTCAGTTTCCTTTTGGGGTTAATTTTGTCACTTTTAAAGAGCCCTTTAAAACTGAGTATGTTAAATGTTGTAATTGTGATAACCCTTCAGCCGGCAGCCGCCATATTGCCTTTTTCCGGCAAGCGGCGATCACCGGCGACCCGGCACTCATCGGAAGCCGTTAAGCGGCAAGCGCCGGGGACCCAGCGATGGCGTAGTTTCGTATATTTATATTTCAAAAGCCGCTGAATCTACACCTGTCTTGCTCTTTCTTGCAAAATGCGTTCGTGAAAGGATGGCATACAAAAAGTTCGCAACAACACTTTCAAACAAATTTTGTTAGATATTCCCTCATTCCGTAACAGCCGCCGCGCCGCGTGTGTTCGGACTAATTTTTGATAACCTCGTAGTGTAAAAATATTCTAAGGCGAGGAATAATAAAAATAAATCAAGGTGTTAATAAATGTATAAACTTGTAAATTAACTGGTATTTTCTACAATTAAATGTTTTATTTCATAGTTATAGTTTTGTTATACAAGAAAATTGAAAAAAAATTGGTCGTCCGAGATTTGATGAAGGCTAGTAAAATTCGCATAAATGTAACTGTCTTTATTATTATATAATCAGATAGGCCATTTTATGCTGAATTCAACGATATAACATTATAATATAACATCCGTAATGTTTTTTTGAATAATGGTAATTTTTCTAACATGCGCCGAGTTCGCGAGGACCACCCGTGGGGCCCCTGCCGCTTGACGGAGATTCGTGCAAAATGGCCGCGCCGCTTGAAGAAAAAATAAAAACCGCCGGGTACCCGGCGATTGCCGCTCGAAGGGATAAGCTGCCTTGAAGTTGCTTAAGTTGGTACACCGCGGGTTCATACCTTTTCTGGGAATACATTCTTAATGTATTATATACTTACCCCCTTCCTTACTAATAAACGTTGAGTAACGGTGGTAAAGCTATACAATGTTTTGTCCTTATCTGTCATTGTGACATTTGAATTTGACAGATAATGACAAAACATTGTATAGTTATATCACCGTTACTGAACGTTAATTAGTAAGGGGGTTAATCAATGGTTTGTTAAATTAAAACTTCTTCTCGCCGATGTCTTGCGCAACTTGTGTGCTTGTTTAATTTTAAAAGTCCACAGTACATTAAAACCCAGTGTAAAGCTTAAAATAGAAATGAAGCAAGATGTAAGGTTAGCTACCTATAGCCCGGGGGTCGGTGGGCGGGTGGCGCGGGGCCAGCGTGCGCGCGGCGGGCGGCGCGTGCACGGCGCGCGGCGGCAGCGCGGCGCGGCGCGCGCACGGCGGCACCGGCCGCGGCCCGCTCTCGTCTGCTGCCAGCACGCGCGAGTACGCGTGCAGCCGTCCGCCCTCTGCGCGCTGCGGTAAATCTGTACACAATACATTTAAACGTTACAACCACAGATCACCCCCAATAGATACCGCTTACAAGGCAGCCGATGCTCACCACGCATATGCGAAATTTAGTATATGTACTGTACGGTATAGCGCCGATGACCGCTGTTAGTGTCAACCATGTTTGAGAGCTATGCGTACGCCTCCCGTTTGAGTTAGAAACATGTCATAAAAAATATACAGAATTCGAGAAATTGCTGGCTCCAATTTACTGGTGTTACGGCAAGATTACATAGCATTTTTGAGTAAATATACTTTACGTCCTATTCTCAGACCTACTGAATATACACAAAAAAAACATAAGAATCGGTCAAGCCGTTTCGGAGGACTTTTGTTACAATCATTGTGACACGCGAATTTTATATATTAGTTTTTTTTAATGTTGATAGATGTAAGAATACTTTATAAATGTGACTGATGAGAGTAATAAAACTATGTCTTAAGTTATTTTTTTTATTTATACACCTTTATACAGATGCCTCGTTAACGTTTACATTATCTTGCAGCAACGTGCACAGTAAATTGCATAAATTTGTAAAGGACAGGTTTTTGGTTCCATAGCTAGATTGAAATATTTTTTCAACAAAAAAGGCTGACATTATTCTTGAAATATTAATATTATTATAAAATATAAAAATAAATAAATAAATATATGGGGAAAATGTCACACCGATTGACCTAGTCCCAAACTAAGCTCTAGGCTTGTACTATGGGTACTAGATAACGATTTAAATACTTATATAGAGAAATACATACTTAAATACATAGAAAACATCCATGACTCAGGAAAGAATATTCGCGCTGATCACACAAATATATGCCCTTACCGGGATTTGAACACAGTACCGCTAGCTTCGTAGGTAGGGTCACTGCCAACTAGGCTAGCGCGTCGTCTAAACAATAATATATATCCTACTCTGTCTAAACAACCCAACAGTTATGTAACTTTGAATGGGAACAATACTTTTTTTCAGCGTCAAAGTTCAATACGTTTTTTCGTTTAACACCTCTTTCAGTGTATTGTGATGTAACATTTTTTTAAAACAATTACTGCACTTAGGGATATAATATTTATGTGGTTCGATTTAAATTTTGGAACTAGCAATAACTTAATACCGTCCACAAGGTCCCTTTGCATGGAGAATGTCACAAATAGGTACTCATATTTATATGAAGTACATTTTTAATTTACATATATGAAAAATTGAACATTCTACTCTATTGGCAGTTCGATACTACAACGCGGTCCTTTTAAAGAAATTGTTACGAACGAGGTCAGTGTTTCATGCTGTAAAAAAGCGGGAAATATAAATTTCTCGTTTGCAGGAAATTTACGAAAATTTACAAAAACTTGATTAATTTATTAATTAAACTTTGTATTTAAGTACATTTTCTTTATAAAAATATAAATAAAAATCAGGCTTTTAAATTATACTCGTCCAGGTCACAGCATATAAATAAACCAGTAATGAAACTAGGCCTACTTTTCAAGATAAATACCTACGCTCCAATTGAGCGTAAGGGTTGTCCACTAACATTTTGTAAAATTGAAAAAAGTTCTTGTTTATTGTATCTCAGCTAGTTAATGCAAAATCGATATTGTGATCTGCGACAACAAATCCGTTGACAGATTGAGAAAAAGTAGCCGCCATCTTAATTTTTTTAGTTATTCAACCGATTGCTTCCAAAATCGATATCTGGGGATGTGTGTGGTCTCCGATAGCGAATCTGTTGGCAGAGTGAAAGAAGTAGCCGCCATCTTGAACTTTTTTATTATTCGACTGATTGCTTCCAAAATAGATATCTGGGGATGGTTATGGTGTGGCCGACAACGAATTTATTTATTTATTTATTTTTCATGGGACAAAAAACAACTGAACAATGTTAAACTTTTTGTTTTTCTACCTATTCCTTCCAAAATCGAAATCTGGGGATCTGTGTGGTCTCCGACAACTAATCTGTTGGCAGAATGAGAAAAAGTGGCAGCCATTTTGAACTTTTTAGTTATTCTACCGATTGCTTCCAAAATCGATATCTGGGGATGTGTATGGTCTCCGACAACTAATCTGTTGTCAGAATGAGAAAAAGTAGCCGCCATCTTGAACTTCTTAATTATTCAACCGATTGCTTCCAAAATTGATATCTGGGGATGTGTATGGACTCCGACAACTAATCTGTTGGCAGAATGAGAAAAAGTAGCCGCCATCTTGAACTTCTTAGTTATTCAACCGATTGCTTCCAAAATCGATATCTGGGGATGTGTATGGTCTCCGACAACTAATCTGTTGGCAGAATGAAAAAAAGTAGCCCACATCTTGAACTTTTTTATTATTCGACAGGCTGCTTCCAAAATCGATATCTGAAGATCTGTGTGATGTCCGATAACGACCATAGATATCGATTATGGAAGCAATCGGATGAATAACTAAGAAGTTCAAGATGGCGGCTACTTTTTCTCATTCTGCCAACAGATTAGTTGTCGGAGTCCATACACATCCCCAGATATCGATTTAGGAAGCAATCGGTTGAATAACTAAGAAGTTCAAGATGGCGGCTACTTTTTCTCATGCTGCCAACAGATTAGTTGTCGGAGTCCATACACATCCCCAGATATCGATTTTGGAAGCAATCGGTTAAATAACTAAGAAGTTCAAGATGGCGGCTACTTTTTCTCATGCTGCCAACAGATTAGTTGTCGGAGTCCATACACATCCCCAGATATCGATTTTGGAAGCAATCGGTTAAATAACTAAGAAGTTCAAGATGGCGGCTACTTTTTCTCATTCTGCCAACAGATTAGTTGTCGGAGTCCATACACATCCCCAGATATCGATTTTGGAAGCAATCGGTTAAATAACTAAGAAGTTCAAGATGGCGCCTACTTTTTCTCATGCTGCCAACGAAATCATTGTCAGAGACCACCCATGGAGACCACACAGATCCCCAGATTTCGATTTTGTAAGGAATACTTTTGTGGCATCTTTCTAAAGAAAGAACGTAAAATGCGAAGTTGCCCATTATTCGTCTCGACGCGACACTCGCGACTGACAGCACCGCCAAATCCTCTTAGCGGTCTCGTAGAGGCGTGCGTATGTGTGAGTGCGTCGTTTCGAGCGTTTGTTCGTAGTTTCATTACTGGTTTATTTATGTACTGTGTCCAGGTATGCTCACTGACTGGTTTCTGCAGTAATGTACTATAAATATTATCTGTCTGCTTGAGGTTCATGGTTAATTTGAGTTGGCCAGGAAGTGACCTGAGGGGATGAGGTGCGTGTCGCGCGCGCGGCGCGGGGCGGCGGCGGCGCGCAGCGCGGCGGGCAGGTGCCCGGCCAGCGCGTACTGCAGCGCCGCCAGCAGCAGCCAGTGGCAGGCACGCGCCGCGCCGCCCTCCAGGCACGACGAGTCGCCGTAAACCACCAAACGCCCTGCCTGTTAACACACGCCACACTCAAAACAAGCACTTCTCTTCCAAAAAGGGACACTTTCTACGTCATCACACAGTTCCCACTTGATTTACAAGAAAAACTAATAATAATACTCCCTTAACAGCAATGCATACAATGTTCGTTGTATATGTAATCATTAAATAGTATTGCATACAGAGCGATAGTTTTTAAAAATCAGTACCAGAATGATTTTTTTTGGTTTAAAAATGAAAATTAGATAGATCGATTTATAGCCCCCGAAACCCCCTGCATACTAACTTTCCGAGATTCAGATATTATATATACCCGAGCACGAATAAGTGCGATGTAACCCAAGGCTCCCACGTGAGAAGAAAACGAACTCGGAAAGTTTGTGAGTGAGTGAGTCCCGATAGTCTGTGAGCCCGGTCCAAAAAGTTGTGCTGAGCGGGAATCAAAAGATTACCGCACTTAAAATTGGCCGGAAGTTTGAAAAAATCCTTCACTTCCGGTCACAATTTTAAGGTCATGCATGTGACATCAGTGCGAAACACGTGGCATCATTTACCCCATTAACCGTAGAGACAGGAAACATAAGTAAGTAAAATGACTGATCCAACCTGAGACATATTTAGTAATTTCGTATGCCTCCGTTTTGTTTTATTACAACAAGGACGCTAAACACTTGTTTAATTCGGTCTAACAGACATAAAACTATCCATAATAAATGATTTTGTTTACGTAAAAGCTTATTGGGGCATTATTAACACGTAACTATCAAATTCTGGGTATTTTCTGTAAAATTGTTAAATTTTCAATAGTAAAAAAACTACCCAATTTCGTCTATGACATATACAGCTAAAAATTTTCAAAAATACCTCGACTACGACACCCCCTTAAAGCTTTGCACTTAGCGACCTAACACCCTGTATATTTATATGTCAATAAATCGGCATGTTTTTTTACATAATAAATTATACTCGATATCGATAAAAAAGTTTTTCAAACACTAGCTAGATCGTGACAATATTTTGTTTTGCCGCGATAATTCCGGGCAATATGTCTCCGAAAACGGCGAAAAGACTTGTAAAAAGCAAACGGCCAGTGACGAACCTTAGGCAGTTTGTCGAGCGTGTCGTTGGAGTAGTCGCGGGTCTCACCGGCGGTCTGCATCAGGCCCAGCACGGGCACGTCCACCGCGGGCGCCGCCTCGCCGCCCGCGCCCGCTTTCTCCCCCGACATTATCTGCAAATAACACAACGCTACGGGAAACGCTCCATGTCCACCAACATCACCAGAAGGGATCCCCCAAGTTTTCATTTCGTATTTTCAAATGAAGTAAACGAACTTCATCGGAAGGTTGAATACACTATGTTAATGTTTATGCAATAGGCTGGCTAAGCACTCAAAACTATCAAAATATAAAATATTTATTCAGTAAATTGTTTATGGAGTGAATCTACTAGCGCTTCGGACAAGACCATCATTGCGGAAAAGAAGCGTCGCCAGAAGTTCCAGCAAAAGAAACCAGTGTGAGAGTTTCAATAAAAAGGGCACGGTCAGCATAATCCAAGCTAGGAAGGAGTATTTAGTGGCCAGCAAGCGCAATTTTGGTAGCATACGGTACAAAGTTACGGTAATTTCCCAAAGATACTGCAGCAAACGTTCCTATCTTATTCACCTGAGTCACCCAAGAAAGAGATAGGTCCACGGTGACATAGGCAAAACCCGGCGGAAGGCTACGTGTGTATCAGTGTGTTTTTCTCGAGTGGAAAAGTAATTTGTAATTTAATTTAATTTAAGTACGAGGGCCGATCCGAAAGTTTTTAACTGTGTCGACATTTATTTAAATATATTAATATTGTTGATATACAGGGTGTCCCATAATGGACACGTAACCCTGACACCGGAGATAGCCCACCCCTAGACCTACCAAACCAGCCTAACATGACCTCAGTAAAAGTTGCACGGTTTTCGAGATATTGCCAATAATAATAATTAGTTTCGTATGAAAATTATTACCAAAACAAAAAATAATTAGAAAAAAAAATATTATCTGGTTTGGAAACGGTGTTTTTTTTTTAAAAGTTAGTAATTTTTTCGGGATGGTCCAGAGGTTTTTATGAAAATTGTTTGTCATTTAAGAGTTATCAGCTCTGAAAGAAAATGTTTGTATTACAATAAAAATAAGGTTTATTGTCCTGTGTTCATAAACTGAAAATGGCATTACGGAACAAACGTAATCGAACTTTATTGCCTTGATGGCAGATTAAAGCTCCCTGTTTGTAGTACGGAGGGCCTTGCGAGGATAGGGCAAAATGGTAAATATGGTTTACTTTTAACGTTTTAATTTTTAACAAACTTCAAAAAAGGAGATTCTCAATTTGACTGTTTTTGTGTATGCATGTTACGCGATACTAGTGCCGATTGTGAACCGATTTTAATGATTACTTTTTAAGGTTCCGTACTTAAATTAAACTAATTTAAAATAACAATTAAAGTCCTTCAATTCATAGTATCGTATTTAATTGAAACCGAAGAGTGTTGATTAGTTGTACAAATTAAACCTCAATTTACAGGATACCTCATGGTAGCGTGAATGGTCCGAGAGGTATGAGTGGGCTGACCTGGCGGCCCTGGTCGGAGAGGCGCGCCGTCACCAGCACGCCGTGCTCGGGGAAGCTGTGGATGTGCGTGCCGCTCGCGTAGTACATGGGGTGCCCGCCCAGCTTAAACGAGCCCTCGAACACGCGGTCCCCTAACGCCACCTGCGACAAACCTACACTTGCACAACCTCTCGGTGATTCTAAGGCGTTTTAACCGACGTCATTATTGTACTCACACATTTACTCTAAATAAAATTAAAAACATTGTTGTTATTTTAAATGGAATGGAAACTACTGTTTTTACATCAGAAGTTGCTGCTAGCTATCATTATTTCGTTAATTTCTTGAAGACAACAAGGCCGCGGTTGAAACGCCCGAATAATAACTGAAGCATAAATCGAATATTGCATGCATATGGTTTTTACACTCTGTTCCTATTCAGTGCGGCTAGCACAAGTTGCCCGCGACTTAGTTGTCGCTCGGATCTCCCTTTCTATCTTGTCAGTAGGTAACGATAGAGACGCACTGAGCGACAAGCGAGAAAATACAACTTGTGCTACCCGTGCAGAAAGCCAATAATAATAACAGGATAGAATAGTGATGGGAATACAGTTACCTCTAATTAATTAATTAAACAGGTTGAATATACAGGGTGTCCTTGGAAGTGTGGATCAAATCGAACAGGGACATAATGGCGGTCATTCCCAGTATTTTTTACCAATAAGTGCTGATTCGATTCTTGACGGTTAAAAAGTTATGACTTTTTTATAAAAAATCATAAAATTGTTATCTCTCAGAAAAAAAAACTTTAAAAAAAAACCCATCGGCTTATTTTAATTTTGAATAGGTTTTGGGATAGTGTAACTCTACTAAAATAGTACTATCAGCTGAAGTAACGTTCATTGTTTCAGAAAAATAAATGGTTCTGTCTAACAAAATCTTTACTCGATTTTGAGAAGAATCTCGTGAAAAAAAATTCACTATCGAAAGTTAACCACATATTGTAAAAACTTGTCCGTTTCGTGCTGATTCTAACAACATACCAGTTGATGGTTTTATTGTTAATTATAGAGTTATTAAAAAAAAACCAGCAGGACGTGTTTTTACTTCCATTTCTTCTTTAATATGAATATGAATATTTTGGAGTGCCTCCACTGTTTTTCAAAAAATCATAATGACATTCGATTGTTCCGATATTAAATTTTAAATTTAGGAGATGGAAGCTTTTTTACTTAAATGTATTAAAATATACATTTAATTTATGTTTATGGTGATGGAAACGCACGGGAAGTTGCAAGGGTTTATCGAGAGCGATATCCTACAGTAGCGGCATCGAGTGATGGCACTTTTGACGTTTGCTCGCTCGTGAAGTTCCCTAAATATTGACAGCAAGTATAAATGAACAGATGTCAAACTTCATTGTTGCATGTACCGGAATAGTGATGTACCTACTGCTGGGGCTGTAATTTACCGAAACGCATTTCGTAACTAGCTTCATATTTTTATTTGCTCACACTCTAGCGTTCATCGTTTTAATCATAACGTACAAAAAACTTAAAAAAAAAAACAATTCGCTTGATGATAACAAAGGACCGCTGACTGGTACAACATATGACAACTGCACTTTCACGTCACCGCCGCTGGCAAACTCGCGTCCTAGGTCTGAGTTAACGTGGTTTGACGATTATTTATTCACTCATTTATCAATAATTTCACACTTTGTATATTTTGACTCAATATTTAAAATTTCTGACAATGCCGTCTCCTTCTAGCCTCACAATGAAATCATAATAAACGTAGCGGATGATAGCAGTGAAGATTGTTCTTCAAGGAGTAATAGTGATTTAAATGAATCGGATTAAAATACATTAAAATAAATACTTTATTTAATCATGGTATATGGCCTTTAATCTTTATGCGTTAATTCTTTAATAAACTTTTTTTAAATATACTTCTTGCACTTGACTGAAATTTTTACGTTGAAAAAATCGAGTGTTTCACAACACTTTTGTCAGATGATTGTCAGCCATCAAAAGTGCCATGACTCGATGCCGTTATTATAATCGGGACAATAGGGATGCGTTCTGGGTAACAAAATAATAATTCTTATTAGTCCGTCAGTTAGATTATCAATAGTACATTGTAGCCCAGGTACAGAAAGTAAGCAATAGATGGACGAGTTAGTTCGCGGGCCGAGCCGCAGGTGAGGACCGCGAAGATACGAGTCCATCTATTGCACTTTCTACCGAGGCAATACTATGTGCTTTTCACGCCTAATGTAAGGAAATAAAACAGGTTAGGACATAATACACAGTTTAATTAAAAGTAATATTGATATTTGAAAGTTCATCAAAGTAGGTCAGCATTACGCTTTCAGAGAAAGAGTTCGTTTTTTTATTTATTTGCCATGCTTTGAAATTTTCATACACTTTCTGATATTTGCGACGGGATTTTATTGGCAGTAAATTCCGAATTACCGACTTTGCCGTATCCTGAATTTCAGGCGGTGTAAGATCCATATCTGTACTTGTATCACTCATTTTTGTTGAATATCGTACAAATTTCCAATCAAAAGTTCAAAAGTTTAGCGTTTGTTTCCAATTAAAAGAACAGAAGTAATTTTCATTCCCGCCTTTTTAACTTTTTTAATTTTTACCTTATTTAAAGATGCAAAGGCGTTTTTCACGTACGCCTTAAAAACTTACATAAAAACACGTTTACAATCGCAAAAATACACTTTCACTGAGCGGATTTGACGTTTTAATTTTTTAATTAAACGTTCTAATGTCATATTTGTCAAACATTTTTTTATTTATTTCCGAACGAGTTACTAATGTCATAAATAACCGACCAATAGCAGAGTAGAAAGTAAACTGGTCTAAAAACACTCCATTTTACTTTGCAACTCAACATTGTTGGACTGTTTTTGTGTTGTACTACTAAGAGCAACTTTCTATTCTGATTTCGATCCTTCTTTGGCCATATTTCCGAGCAGTGGCGTGAAAAAAATATTGAGCACATATTTTTTGCTTTATCAAAACAATAAAAATTTACAAAGATAACCCGTGTCAAAGTTCGGGGGTGGGGGCTAGTGACGTCACAACGTGGTAAAAAGTTTGCCACGGCGTGACGTCACGCGGAACTTCAACGCACTATATCTTCGTATTTTTTTTGTTTGATTGAAAAAATAAAAAATACGTGTTCAATATTTTTTGATAATCTAACTGACTGACTAATTAGATTTTTTTAGGCCGCTAGCCTATTATCTCGATTACAGGGACCTTAACTTTGATGGTGGTTTTATTTTTTACGAAATTTTTTACAATGTCGCTGCAAGATTTTGTTAGACATAAGTCTTGCAGGAAGCCATTTATTTTTCTGACACAATGAACATTTTTACAGCTGAAAGTACCATGTTAGAAGAGTTTGATGTTTTTTGTGTTTTGTATTCCTTTTCTTGCCGTCTTTTTGTCACTTTGTAGACTGTTTGTTTGTTATTTTACACAGTAGTGTAGTTTTTTAAATATAAAACCGACAAAACATTTATAAAGCCTATATAAAAGCCTATTCCTCGAATGGGTTTTGAAATTTTTATAAGTTATTAAAAATGGGTGTATCCCAATTCCTGATATAATTTAAAATGCAAAGTTTTACGACTTGCGAAATTGAGTCCTGGTTAGAGCCGTATAAGGAGTTTAAATATAGAACCACGTCGAGCATCCAAAAGTCCCAACTACGTCATAACTAACGTGATCGAAAGAAAGAGAAAGGACAGGGTTAACGTAACATCGAATTCGAATCCTCTCGTAGCAATTGTAATAAGCTTGTGTTATTAAAACGAAAAGCCTTTCGAAATATTTAAGAACACTATTGTTTTTTTTTGTTATTTAAACCGTTTATTTCGTCTCTGTCGCACTGTTGGGTGCGACAGATGAAAACCTTCCTAACTAATAAATCGATCATTATCTATCAAAACATCACTACATTTTCCATGTCAAATATATTTCGAAAAACAAAATTTATATGACAAACATCAGTCAGTCTTATTGTATTTTCACCGAAAGTGCTTTTCATAAAAAAATACAAGATTAAATAGAGATTACTACCTCAAAATAAACATGAAGACAATGATTAAGTGAATAAATAAATACTATGACAATGCTCAACCTTCAAAATTTAGCGAATATGGAGTAACAATGGTAAATTGATTTGTTTATATGAGTGACGGAATGAAAAGGTCCCGACTATAACCATAGTATAAATAGAGAAGTAGGTAGTCTTCAAACAAAGGTACATCGCGCGGCTTGCATGTGTGCGTTACGCCGACCGTACGGCTGTGGGCGGGGCGAACCTCCCACACGAAACTATCGGCAGAGGTGCGGGAATGGTGATTAGACGGGGTCGCGGCGTCATTGCGTTCGGTCACGTTTGGTTGTAGTGCGCGTTAAATTAAAACATCGAGCGACTATGTCTTTGTCGAAAACTAGAATAGTACATTGTAGCCCAGGTACAGAAAGTAAGCAATAGATGGACGAGTTAGTTCGCGGGCCGAGCCGCAGGTGAGGACCGCGAAGATACGAGTCCATCTATTGCACTTTCTACCGAGGCAATACTATGTGCTTTTCACGCCTAATGTAAGGAAATAAAACAGGTTAGGACATAATACACAGTTTAATTAAAAGTAATATTGATATTTGAAAGTTCATCAAAGTAGGTCAGCATTACGCTTTCAGAGAAAGAGTTCGTTTTTTTATTTATTTGCCATGCTTTGAAATTTTCATACACTTTCTGATATTTGCGACGGGATTTTATTGGCAGTAAATTCCGAATTACCGACTTTGCCGTATCCTGAATTTCAGGCGGTGTAAGATCCATATCTGTACTTGTATCACTCATTTTTGTTGAATATCGTACAAATTTCCAATCAAAAGTTCAAAAGTTTAGCGTTTGTTTCCAATTAAAAGAACAGAAGTAATTTTCATTCCCGCCTTTTTAACTTTTTTAATTTTTACCTTATTTAAAGACGCAAAGGCGTTTTTCACGTACGCCTTAAAAACTTACATAAAAACACGTTTACAATCGCAAAAATACACTTTCACTGAACGGATTTGACGTTTTAATTTTTTAATTAAACGTTCTAATGTCATATTTGTCAAACATTTTTTTATTTATTTCCGAACGAGTTACTAATGTCATAAATAACCGACCAATAGCAGAGTAGAAAGTAAACTGGTCTAAAAACACTCCATTTTACTTTGCAACTCAACATTGTTGGACTGTTTTTGTGTTGTACTACTAAGAGCAACTTTCTATTCTGATTTCGATCCTTCTTTGGCCATATTTCCGAGCAGTGGCGTGAAAAATATTGTTCAGTTTACGGGTGTTTAAATAATGGTGTAAGAAATCCGGAGCTATCGTTTTTCAACATACCTTTTGAGTCGGAAAGGTACCTATTTAGAGTTTGTGTTGTGAAGAATGCTGTTTATTTTTTGATATTTACCTATAGCTTATAGCCCACTTGCAGCTTTTGTTAAATCTATTTTATTGTCAGCGTGACATTTTCTTTCGTTTCAAAACGCCTAAACTGTGCCCTAAACCTAGCTTAGGTAGGTACTTACAACTATCCAGATTTAATAAAAGCTGCAAGTGATTAATGTAAATACCTACTCAATTAATGAGGTATTTCGTACCGGCTTGCCTATACCTATAGAATAGATACCTACTTAGGTGAAATAAACATGAAATAAATACGTATTAAGTAGGTAATTTAAGTTATTGAGTGTGACGTGTCAGTTAACATGTGACGACGTGGATGGCCTAGGTAGTTAGTAGTGACCTAGTGACTAAGTAGGTACTGCTTACGAAGCTAGCGGTCCTGGGTACGATTCCCGGTCAGGGCAAATATTCGTGTGATGAGTGCGAGTAGGTATTTGTTTCTGAGTCTTAGGTGTTTTATATGTAACTATATGTATAGTATTATTAAGTATGTATTTTTCACTACATAAGTAATTATGTATCGTTGCCTAGTACCCAAAGCCTAAACCTAGTTTAGGACTACCTAGGTCAATTTGTGTGAGATTTTCCGGTGATGTTATTATTTAGATATTTATTAAATTTTCGGTAGGTAAGTACATTAATATTATTATTGTTCACATCACATTGTATTTTTTCTTTATCCATGTGGAGTAGCTATAGACTGGGAGCTACTCCATGTTTTCGTACTTTATTTATTTAAAATTAAATACCTATACTCTATTTAAACCCCGACAAAAAAGAGGGATCTTACAAGTTAAACGTGCATATCTGTGTGCTTATGTGTACCTAATGGGTACCTAAAAATATTTATACTTACCTACTTTATGTTTGTGTAATTTATGAAAACTACTATGATTATAAATCATAGATCAAATTAGGTATGGTCAAGTAGGTGACCAAAATTGAAAAACATGTTCGGACAACCCTGACGCCCGAGCAGCAATAGGTATCAGAATCTCCTAAAGGGCCGGAGTCGAGCTACTTGTCTATTTATACTATGCTATAACAACGCATGGATAAATATAACCCGCCTTACTACATACATTGCCGCAACCAAGAAATAGAAAAAAACAGTGGAAGTGGCATGAGCTTCGCTTAGTATCAGACCTATTGTCGCCAATACTCAAACTATCATAAAAACAACACGCCACGCCACCATGGAAAATATTTTTGGTGCGGCTATCGTTTTTATACTCCCAAATAGCACAATAAGGCATGCTTCTGGATTTATTTCCTATTTTAGAAATATCAAAATATCGAAAAATCGAAATAAGCGATCGCGGCAAAAGTATGGTAGGTTATGCGGAACTCCGCATAACTATGCCACACGTTACACGCCCACTTGACACTTCTACTGTTTTTTCTGTTCTGTGGACGGAACAATGTTAGTGTTTTTTTTAATCCATGACGGCACGACCGTGTCGCAAATTATAATTTAAGTGACAGGGCACACTTTCGTGGTTTAAACTCACTAAAGCAGGCGTAACATTTGAACTATTCAAGATCCAAGCAGAGAAGCAAAGAGAATGAGAGCATTTCTAAAGCAGGGTAATGGAACTCGACTGACTTTAAAGTTTATAATTTCCCTGCCATGCTTACCTGATACATGCCCAGTAAATCGTTGAGAGCAGGCACGTTAGCGCCGCCAGTTTCCGGTATCCACCTGAGAATAACGTTATGGATGAGTTGACGTGAGTTCATGAGTTCATGACTTTACGTACGAGTGAGAAAACTCTGAGCTTTACGGTCAGCTTTGGTAGCGCGTGAAGAAAATCAAAATACTATCTTCTATAATATATAAAATTCTCGTGTCTCAGTGTTTGTAACAAAACTCCTCCCAAACGGCTTGACCGATTCTTATTGTGTATTTTCAGTAGGTCTGAGAATAGGACGTAAAGTATATTTCATAAGGTTTGTATGAAAAAAAATATACACCCGGGCGGGGCTGGGCGCGGACAGCTATAATTATATAAAAGAGCTTACCACCGTACTCGCTTACATTTAAGAGACAAATTAATTCGTCCCTGTTTCAAAATTGTGTATGAAAAATCGTCACTGAGGGACGAGTTAATCGTCATTAACGAGTGCGGCCGTTAGTCTCTACTACCTAGTTGGTTAATAAGTTTTGTTACTAAGGTTGAGTCAAATAAAACTAACTTATATTTATTTTTTAATTTATATATGTATAAAAGCTTAATTAATGTACATTTTGAAGAACAAATAATCATTCTTGTTAGTCGCCGCAATTTCCGACACGATCTTTTAACATTCACAGCCGGCATCGATGAAAATACGCATGACTTTTCTGTAAATTTCACTTTTTGAAAACGCTTAAAAGTTAGCCTTTGTTTACAAAAGAACAGTTTTTTGTATAATATTATAAAACTTTGTAAAGGTACTAGGTTGCAAGTCAAGACTTTGCACCGGAACGTAATAGAAGCCGCGAGAACGTTCAAACATGGCAAAAAAAGGAAGTAATTTAACAAGTACGAGTATTAAGTCCACCTTCTTTTTAATACTTAGAGGTATCTGACTTGCAATGACAAATTCACAATAAAGTTTGATTTTAGGCTAATAGGAACATGACAAGCGTATAAAAACGTGGTGGTAGGTAAAAGTTCGTGATATGGAAGACCAGTTGCGTTATATTCAGTGTTTTGCTGGTTCTCAAAGTGTAGGTGTACTGTGTGTGTGTGTGTGTGTTGTGTGTGTTTAACACCTCAGCATTATGCTGAGCTAGTGTCCGATTCACTGCCGTGAAGACACACTCACTACACTATTTATTGCTGTTAACTGTATTTACTTTTATTCTGTGTCTTATGTGTGTAAACTCTGTTCCTATTCGGACTGCCAATGAAAATAACAAGTATACCTGACTGTAATTGTCTTTTGATAGAGGATGAAATAATTATGGGAATAATTTTACCTCTAATTATTTAATTAAAAAGGTTGAATATATACTCATCATCATCATCGTATTACCTAGTCTGGCCATAAGTTCTGTCACAAAGGTTTAGTCAAATAAAACTAACTTCTGTTTATTTCTTAATTTCATAATATACACAAATTAAAAGCTTAATTAATGTACATTTTTAAGAACTAATAATCATTCCACATTGTTGCCGCAATTTCCGATACGATCTTCTAACATTCACGGCCGGAACCGATTAAAACACGCACGAGGATTTTGAAAATTTCACTTTTTGAAAACGGTTTAAGGGTTAGTTTTTGTTAACTAAGATTTTTTTTGTTTAATATTATGGATTCTGTTATCTGTGGGTATCTTTAGAGACCAGCATTATTTTCTTAACGACACTCAAAAACCAGCTTATGAAGCTCAAAGTTTAGTCTGTTTTCTTATTGCTGCAAATTGATGCGAAATCTTAGGGTCGATTTAATGAGACACGAAGATTGACCGGTGTATAAGAGGATCTTTAGTTGCATGGAAATACATTTGTATCAGGGATTAAACATAAAAGTCTGGTCAATATGTCACGCAAATTTCGACTCAATACGAGAACTCTTACAAAAGTTGTAGCCGTTATCAGTATCGTGGTCGTGCGTGTTTTGACCCGTGATTTCCTACCCCGAATGGAATGCTTGAAGCTCGTTCATCAAATGATTGCAATAGTAAAGAATACAAATTATGCTTCTTTTTATTCTAGATAAAATAAGGTTTTGTTTGATGTGCTACAGGTTTATGAAACTCTTTTATTTATTTTTTAAATTGTGATAAATCTCAGTGACAGAACTTATGGCTAGACTAGGTATATGGCCGAATAATAATTTTGAAGGTGCTTCTCCACCGGAGACACGAACAGAGACTTGGATTTGAGTAAATTGAATTGCAATATTTATTTTTACGAATCCGTGGTAGTAATTTTCTGGGTTAGCGTATCGAAATAGGTATCTCTTACGATAATAACGAGTTTGTATCTAAATTGAATTGATATAGTTTGCGTATGACAACAAAATGTGTTACAAATTGATCCGCCGTTTGGGTTTCCAAATCTTTCTTCTTGAGTTCTTTTTTCTTTTCCGCATCTCAAACTTTTTTACAGCGAGTGATGGACTTTTTGCAGTAATATGTATCTTTTTGTAACGCAGCTATTGGAGTACCAGTGTTGAATGCAACGACAGCAGCGTAGCACCTCAACGCATATGAATTATTCTAAGCGTAATTGATGTGCTTGCCTCCGGCGTATTTAGCAACCAAGGAATGGAATTGCTCAGCTCTGTAAAACAAAAGTGTTGTTATTAGACAAAAAATGTTTTGACCAATTTTTACTTTAATTGCCATTTTAAACTAAAACTTAACTTATCAAATAGAAATTTTTGAGTGTTAGTTAGGCCCTTATATTAATAATACTGGTTTAATTTGAATTGTGCAACAACCTGTTATTATTTAAATTGTGCAAAAAGCTTTTAGCATGAAAAGCCAGAGGACTTGCATTTGCTGAAAGCTTTTCAGCAATACTGGTATGTGAGGTATATAATTCGGCTCCACCATTTTTTCATTTTTGCATTAATCTCCTTCACAGTTACTATGGTCGCCAAAAATATGCAATGGACTGTTTAGTATATCTTTTTGCAGTTTTTTTATTTGTTCGGCTGTTGGTGAGTTTTCAGCTTTCCGGAATCTTACTGCCGCTTTGACTGCAACCCGAAGACGATTCGGCATGTCCAGTTAGATCACTTGGTAGGTTCCCCCACGTACAAAATTAATAGGTAGGGGATCCTACCAGGTGATCTTAGTGGATATCGCAGACGATTCAGTCGCTCAGTTGTTAGTAATTTTCGCTGGTCAAGGGGAATCGAGGTATCTTTATTTAAAGCCATATTTTTTCCGTTGTAATTTCGTAAAAGGTGATTTGAGCACTCAATTTTTTTGACTTAATCGGTAGTGTAGGGCCTGGCATCTAAAATATTTTTGTAGGTACTCGCGTCACCATCTGCTATCAATTTTGAGTAGACCAAATTATGATCTTTTTCAGATTTTTTTTAATTTTTCTACGATATCTGCCTGTTCCATGCTTGTCGACGAACCTGTAAATATTACGATAAATACTTAAAAACACTTAATTTTAATAATTTATCATAAAAGAAGAAAACAAGAAAGCAGACCCGTCACCTTTGTGATTTATGTCGCATTGATGTTTCAGAGCTTCTCAGCATTTTTCGCCCTCGCACAAATTACGCAATATTTCTTTTTTACACTTCTCTGTCGCCATTTCCGCTTCTTCTTCTGCTGCATCCTTCATAGTATCTTCCGCGGTTTTCTTCCACCACTCGTGCAAATCGCCTTGACACATTTTGTATTGAGCACCAGTCAATGTAGGCGAATCTGTTGTAGCAGCCAGTTCATTAAAATTACTCAGTCCGCATCCAATCATTATTATACCAGCAACAGCAGCGTGATTGACGTCAAACTTGTGATCATTATCACTGGTATTTAGCTGAAATTTACTTCCACACATGGAGCAACGCATCGTGAAATAAGAAGATAATACATGACGAACTTCTTTTACTATTTTCAAATAATCTAACTGACAATCAAATCTTAAGCTATGCTGTGATATTTCGAGCAGTTGATTAATAAAATATTGGATATCAACGATCCTCCTTCCTGCGATAGGTATGGCCTTGACGTCTTCTTTACTTCCTTCCTATAAAAAAAAATACTTGCAATAGTAATAATGAAATTGAAACTAGACGACTAAGTACACTAAATGGGTAGTTTAATTTTTTTTTACATAGTTTAGGGGTTTTGAATAAAACAAAACTTAATTGATTTCTTTGTGTAACGAAAGTTACCCATATAGTTTGTATGACTAAATTTCGTTACACAAAGGATGCGATCGTGATTTTGTTTTCAATATAAGCTTTAATTGAACTTGAGCTAAAGCCCTCTCTTAATGTTGCTGTGCCCAACAGGGTCCATAATTAAGTTATAATTATATTTATCACTGTAATAGCTTAAGTTAGCCTGTCAACTGCCAACACATTGTGGAATGCAATAAACGTTTGAGTATTTGAGTAATTATGTCCAATTTTATTGAAAACGACCCAAATAAAAATTTCAACGGACCTGATCATCTGATATATTGATATATGCATGGTTATCTACGTTCTTATCAAAGGAAGGCACACCTTGGTCGTCATCAGGTTTGTCACACGTAACACCCTCTATTTCCTAAAAAAGCTATTATTTGAAATAAATCTGTTGCTTGCTAATCTATCTTGCGTTATAAATATAAAGTAAGACACAAATTATAATATTAAAATTATAGTATACCTCTATAGAACAAAGAAAATCATACAAAATGCTACAAAATCATTTTTGCCAAAGTGAGCTAAACCTCTATAGAGAGATCTCTTTCAATCCAACAAATCCAACTGGGACTCAATTCTCGTGACTTCGAGATAATTTTTCATGCGAGATATGTCGAAAAAATGTATGCAGTTGACAGTTAATCTCGCATGAAAAATCATCTCCAAGTCACGAGAATTGGGTCCCTGGTGTGAATGTATCTTAATTTCACATAGCATTATTAGTTTAAAAATATCTCAACAATTAACACGTGGAAAGGTTTACACACAAATAGAATTACTGTCGCATTGATAATATAACAATAATAACAAAACATGTATCTACACTAGATTTCTCGTTGTATTAAAAAAAAACATCAAACAAAATATTTAAAAAAAATTACTTGCCAAAGTATCAAACACTCACGTCGCGCTATATTCGTGTGCCTGCGCGTCGTGCGTTGCGTGTTGACTCTGTGGGATTTCCGGAGCGACAAACGATACGTCCACTCGCTGGAAGCGCTCGGCGCGGACCAGCCCATCGTCACTTCATACTTTGATAAATTAAACGTACTTTGTACCAACGTTGAGTATAGAAAATAATCATATCGAATTAAAATGACCACCTGACGCATTTTGGTAGCAAATACCATACTTGCATTCAAACATAGACGTGTTATAATTTTCTTTAGGTTGGTATGCTAACGCTTGATTATTCGAAACGTCAGTCAAATTATTTTGTCTTGAATGCGAGAAATAATAATTATTGAGTATAAAATAAATTTAGCTGTTATTTAAATAGGGGGTAAATTAAATCTTTACGAAAATGTGAAATTTGTGGTGTCAGGCGTGTGAGAAAATTAACTTCTGACGTATTTTTGGCTAGATTTCCACTTGAACCGGTAAGGTCGGTAAACGGATGTTTTCATGTGATATTTTCAATCATTCTTGACTGAGTCTTTAACAGTTACTAATTAAATTAGTTCCAAGTAGCTTGAATCATGGATTGTACAAAAATTCAATGTATAAACTTGATTTTCTGAAAAAATGGGAAGGTAAACAAAAAACGACTTGTGTGTGAACAACTTATCGATAATATCTTATTTCAGACGTCGATTATGGGTAAAGCTGACAGGCAATGAGGATTTGGCGTATTTACCTAGGTATACAAAGGCTGAACGAAACTAAATTAATTTATGGAGATCATTTAGCATCTAGTGCATTTAATCTAAAGGGAACCCGATTAAGAAGAAATCCTATAAATATCTTTACTTGGACTGCGAACAGTGCGAACAAGAGAACCGAGCGATCATCTCAGTATTCGAAGTTTATTGTGCGATAATTATTTCTATCAGTTAACTTATTTTTATTTTATTAGTACCGTCTTAAAATTTACTGGTATAGTGAGCCACCGCAGCACGTTTCGCACGTTTATCGATATCGATAAAAAATAGGTAATGGTAGTGTCAAGCCCTAGCGTTTAATTTTTGACATACCCTTTATAATCTGTGATTGTTACTATTTGTGGGTTGGTACAAAGTACGTTCATATCTTTAGAAATACCCTACAATCTGTGGTTCATAATTCGGTTCGAGGCTTCTTTGAGAGTGCCGACTCTTAAAACGTAGTGATTAAGTACTCTGTGGCGCGGACTGCTAACTCGAGGCTTGCGTCGAGTATTATAATGCGAGATTTAGGTTGTTTTAAAAGATTTTTTATTGCCAGTTTTTTTTAATTTTCGCACGCCATCATAAACGGAATGCCAAGATATTAACGGAAAAAAAAACGGAACCCATATAAGATGACTTTGTTGTCCGGCTGTCCGTCAGTCTAACAAAACCCGTGTGGCTTCTAAATAATAGACAACGAACAGAAGCAGGCATTTATTGCGTTTTAAATGTTAAATGGTAATAATTAATTGGTGTTTCGTGACTCACCACTGGCGCGTGTTTTCGTCGTAGAACTTGACGTGGCGCAGCAGCGACGCGTTGTACCAGTCGGCGAACACGACGAGCGACAGACCGGCGTCCACGGCCGTGCGCACTGCCGCCAGCTCCTCAGGGAAGTACTCGTCTTCCGGGTCTACCAGGAGCAGCGCGCCGTACAGGGACGTGTCAACGCAGGTTAACGGTGTACCTGCCAGAAACTAATGTTATAACTAATCTAAATCCTAAACTAACATTGGCCTATTACATTCTGAATAACTAACCGTATAACTTACATGTACAGTGCAAGAGCTCTCAAAAAGACGGTTAGACTGGCTTAAGAGTGCATATGAGCAAGCGAAAGCACATACGGTCGTTTCAAGAGCTATTGCACTGTGTATACATAAAAAACGGGTCCGCTTTTCCCATACGATTGTTTACAACTACGACTTTTTGATTTTGACAAATAATCAAAAAGTTCTTAACCAATTTGTAATTAAAACTTATCTTTAGGGTTAAGACTTTTGGTGGCAAACCGTGGTTTTAGGATCCATAGAGTTGCGCTGTTTCCTGATTATTATATTATAATACATAACACCACGATTTAGACCTTCAGTATTATTGTCATATTTCAAAATTCAATCGTTTACGGGCGTTTTGACTAAAACGTGTACCCCAATTAAGGACTAAAATGAAGGAACTTTAACTTGGTCAGTTTCGTGACGAAAGTTAGCCATAAATTGCGGCCGTAAATCGCTACACGAGTTTAAATTAATTTTGGTACGAAGGATATCTCCGCTGTGAAAGCGTAACAAGCGTAACAAACAAACCAATATTAGTTTAGTAGGTATAGATAAACTGAAAACTGAAAGTGAGTGGAAGGGTCGGAAGGTACTAACACGAGGGCCGAGCTTGCAGGGCTCATGCAGGACCTAAGATATATCTAATCTAGGTCGGTGTTGCCAGACATTATGCAGGCTACGACAACATCCCGCATTGAGCGTATTCAGCACGGCGGACTAGTTTGCAGGATAATAAATTGGCTTCTTAATGTATCTCTGAGCTCACCCATGACCTCAAGGTAGAAGCCGTGCTCGCGCAGGCGCCGGTACATGTCTCGGAAGTTTGTGTGCACGTGGTCGGCGTGCCAGTCCAGCGGGTCGTGTTTGGCGCGCAGGTCGTCGCGCGGGAAGTACCCGCCCGGGTACCGCAGGCTGTGGAACTGGTCCCAAAGCAGCCGCCGGGAACGCACCGGCACCGGGATCACGCGCGCCCTGCAGACAACACACGTCCTCAAACCAAGTCAATGTTAACCGACTGACTAATCCACTTTTCGTTCAACTCCGGGTCTGCGAGCCCACGACGTATCTGTTGCTTTTTGACAGTAACCTCCGTAGCTTCTGAACTAAGCTTTATGCATCTGAATACTTTTTGATAGCTAAAGAAAATGCTTAGAAGTTTAGTTCGCTTGGTTAAAACTTAGTGCAAGAGCTATGGAGGTTTCTAATCAGATTATTAAGTGTACAAAACCAGATTTCTGCAGGATAGAATCGTAATAAGATGCTTTTCCACTGGCGATACGAGGTGAGCCGAGGATTTAAATTTGTATAAAAAAACCATTTCCATCGAAGGAACTTCAGTTACCAATACCAACTAGATAACGGGTGAGCGCAAAAATTCTTCTACATACTTCTTCTTCTTGGCTCACTTGCGGCGTGAGATCCTAATTTTGATTAGTTCTGTTGACATACAGCCAATGTCAAAACGCATCACAATGCCACAATGTGCATTAAAAATTTGCAAAAATAGCTATCGAAAAAAGTATCGATCGGAGTGTCTTAGTTGCGGTAAGTACATGTAGAATATATTATATTTCAAACTTTACACTAACAATTAATGTCATATTTCCAACAAAGTAACAATATTTAAACCTCAGCTAAGAATGGTTGGCCAAGAACGGCCAATATACGCGCAAACATTTGGTTAACAGAGCATTCGATGCATGGAGTGAATTTTTATTATTGTATAGATAAATTATCGAGAGTGCGGCGCAGAATTGCATATGTAGTGGTAATGTGTGTTTACAGGCATTCTATATTTGAATTTTCTCTATTCTTGTACTATCAGCATAAAAAGAGATTTGTATACTTAGTCGGTTATGAGATTTGTATAATTATATATTTAAAAAATAAAAAAAAGTAAGTAATAGTAGTAGTAAATACAAAAATAATGTCAGTGTCAAATTCTACATACTATTTACGTTGCAATAAAATATAAGTCTTATTTTATTGTATTCTCGCCACTTTCAGAATGATTTTGAACGTCAAATTTTCGTAAACAAAAAATGATGGATTGGTTGACAGAGCATAACATTTCTTGTCCGTTGATGTACAAAACAAGTTTGTATGATTTAATTAAGTAAACAAAATAAAGAACGATTTAGTGAGTTGATGTAAGTATAAAAAAACATGGCCATTCAGTTCTACGATTGCCACCGTAACACCCAACATTCAATCCGTTTGAAAATATTTGGTCTATGGTTAAAGGATGTGTAGCGAAGTAAAACATTTCATTAAACATTTAACATTTAACATTTAATTGGGTATGGTATGGATCACAGATCACCCCCAATAGATACCGCATAATGCTAATTTTGTTAAACGTCTAAATCACCAAACATGGAGGTAGGCACGGGATGCGGGGAAAGAGGAAGCGACGACGTGATTGGTTATTTAAAGGTCGTCCGATGTTTCACGGACCGAGTAGGGATAGGACATACCTACTTATTGTTATATTATATTTCTATTTATTATTATTATTTATTATTATTTATTATTATTATTATTATTATTATTATTGTGATGATATTTCTTATCGATAAAGACTCACCCTCTTATTATTAAGTACCTATATATCAGTCTTGGTATATTTTGAAATTGTGAAAAATCTGGATCGGAATGTTAAAAAGGATAATCACGACCAATATCGTTAGTTATAAGTCTTATGTAACTAACCCAAAATCATTAAAAACTCGTAATGAAACGTACCTAATATACGTATTTATTAAAATTGGCCCATTAAATTACACTTACACTATACTTTTCAATAATTACAGAAAAGTATAATGTACCTAAGTGTAATTTGATGGCCGAATTTTAGTAAATAAGTGTAACATCACCATCAGTAAGCCTATTATTAGTATCATGGACCATTTAAATATCACATTGATAAGTACGTTATTATAGTCTCCGATTGGGATTTGGTAGTTAAATTGTATAACTATTATATTTGAATAGGCTTCATAAATTAAAATACAATAAAAAAACTAAGTACATGTTATTTAGTGCAATTTATTTAAGTAATAACTAATATTCAAACAATGAAATCGACTAGATTCAGTTTACAAAACATAAATCGTCTCGAAAATGGTGTACCTTCTCCCACTGGTAAGTACACCATTTTACCATAAGGTGCCATAAGTACTATCATTACAGGAGGTCATGACAAATCTGGTAACGATCTCCGAAATGGATTATTCTAGGCTGTCGGTCTACCTGCACACAGTGGTTGCGTTCGCTTTATATGGCGGCTGAAAAAGGTGTTATCGTTCCCAAAAAAAAAATATATTGGAAATGGCTGAATGCTGTACATAGTATCTTCTTATCTTATTGGTGGGGTCCTTACGGATACACTTCGACCCCATGGGATCTTTTGAGTATTTACCTTCCTTTATGTTTAGCGCTTAATCTAATAATGCAGCCTCCACCCCTTCCAGAAAGCGGATAGTGGAGTGCAGTCGCAATGGCAGTGGCTTGAAATCGTTTGGTTCTGGGTAACCACAACCGAGAATTTTCATTCTTACCCCGGCGAGGGCATCACATTGACACAATAAGGCAAAGAATTGGAAACAATGAAACGCTTATTGTGACAAATTCTTTGCCGCACATTCTACAATCTGTGTTGTCATAAAGGCGCATCTTTGCTAGGAAATGTTTAAACCCAAAGTGCCCAGTAAAAACTCCGATAATGTATCGGAGTAGGCTTCTGCTGAGTTTCCAAAGTTTTTCGGGTCAGCTCTGGTCAACTCTTTCTATGAAGAGTTTTGCATACCCTAAGCCTACCGTGGTTTTCTTTACTTCGCATTATTGCTTTAAATATCGATATCTGGAGATCTGTGTGATCTCCAGTTTCTGTTTCTGTATTCGTTGTCGGAAACCACTAAACACAACCAGTCTATTTTGAAAGAATTCAGCCCAATGGTGGCGGCTATTTTTCCTCATTCAGCAATCGCTCACAGAACTAAAAAGTTCGATCGCGGCAAAACAGTGAAACTTCTTACCTAAAATATCACCATGACGAATGTTGTTTAAACGTTACTATAGTAACCAATAAAATATTACTATAAATAATATACTTCTCAAATATCTTCGACATCGAAGAAATTATCGACCAAATATTGTATTTAGAAACAACGCCGGACATCGCTACGAAATCAGAAAAGGAAGGATATTGGGATTGACCTAATGAATAAAAGAGACGTTACGAAAAAGGCCATTATAACTTGACCATTGTTGGTCAAATATAAAATGTGCTTACCGGCGAATGTTATAACATATTTTTTAAAGTTTTATGTTCTTGATGACTTTCCACACCATTTCACGGAACATGATGGCATTTTGGGTAATTTCTCGAATTCCGTATATTCTTATGACATGTTTCTAACTCAAACGGGAGGCGTACGCATAGGTCTCAAACATGGTTGACACTGACAGCAGCGGTCATCGGCGCTATACCGTACATATACTAAATTTCGCATATGCGTGGTGAACATCGGCTGCCTTGTAAGCGGTATATATTGGAGGTGACCTGTGGTATGGATGAACTGCGACAAAATGCTTGGAGATGTATTGGTTGCGTCATATAATTATAAAAAATATAAACAGTTTATTAAATTGGGGACGGATTAAGATGGACACTAACCTTAGTCCGTTACGTATAGAAAAAAAAAGTGACATGTATGCCACTGACAGCTCACTTGTATGTATGTATGTATGTAAACACTCTATTGTTCAAAAGAAAAACCAATTAACAATACAATTAATATAAAAATATGAACAAAGGCGAACTTATCCCTTTAAGGGATCTCTTCCAGCTAACCCTACAACAAACAAACAAACTTAAGCCCTACTTTGAAAATCAAAGTTTGAAGTTACGTTCGCTCCATCCCCTTCTCTCGATTTAGTTTCGAATGACGAGTGACAGGGATGGAACGTAACTTTGAAATTAGATTTTCAAAGTAGGGCCTCTGAGCTTGTTATTTTGCGTCCTGGTAGCTGTCAATGACAAATCTACCACTTTTTTTTAAACACGTGACGGACTAAGGTTAGTGTTCGTCGTAATCCGTCCCAAATTTAATGAACTGTTTTTATTTTTTATAATTATTTGACGCAACCAAAAAATCTGATACCTATTGTTTTCAATTTATTAGGACGCTTATTACCAGTGATAAGAATTAGGTGAGCCAAAATACGTACTCGTCGCAAGAGGACATAATATAAAGATAAAGAGACATTTATTCACAACAATACAAAATTACATTAAATAGATACAAAAACAACAAGACAGCGAAATTGTCTCGCAAGCTCGTCCGTTTAAATCAATACTCAGCCCTCAATTGCCTACTTCCAGGCAATAATGTACTATTTTCTACCCGGTTGTAACCACTCTATATTATGTCCTCTTGCTATTGGATAACTAACTCCAAACAGCCAAACACTCGTGCAATTAAAATTCTTCCTTGTATATTTTACTTTTTAAATGTCATAGACTAAAAAGTTAAACATTTTCAAACAGCGTTTACAGCGTATTTAAAAGTGCATCAAATAGTTTGGCGTTTTTTTTATAGAAAAAGTGTTCATTAACAAAATAAATTGCCGAAATAACATAAACGCGTAAGTAATAAATGTTATAATTTAAACCATATTTTATTCAAATTGAATTTATTACGTTTAAATGTTTGATTTTATTTAATGCTTTGTTTTAGTACTTTTAATCGTACGTGTTTCTGTTATTTTTCTTCAAGGAAATTTTGGGACTGTGTTTAATATTTTAACAATTTGTATTATATTTTTCTCGCATTGTTGGAGAAAAGCACTATACAAGCCTCGACCGGGAAGGGCGGTTGCTGGACTCGTATATAACTCTACTCGTCCCGCAACGACCTATTTCCCGGTCTGTGCAGTAATATAGGACTATTATTTAACACACGTTTTTTCTTTTGTAACAGATGTCATTTATTGACGTGTTCATGTTATAAGACGAATGGTCGTAGATATGAGATCAAATTTTGAAGATTTGTAATTTTATTACTAAGTACCAAGGTTGTTATTAGGTTGAACTTAAAACTGTTTTAAAACGATTGTCTCGGTTCGTTAGTAGTAAAAACAATTCAACTGACGTATATAGTTTGTATGGGACTAATTATCTAGTTGGTATCGAAGGCGAGGAAGGAATTGTTTTTTTAATACAAATGTATATTCTCGTCTCACTTGTCTCGCCTTGCCTCGCTGGTGGAAAAGCACCAATAAACGTTAAAAGCTGGATTATGGAAGTGCAAAACAACAGCAACTAATTTAAAATTTATCAATTCATTAAAGTGTTGAATGAAACCATATCATAAAATAAAATGTTAAAATACAATCTAGTCAAAACCTTATCGGCAGCATGAGAGTAGCGTTCTTCATAGCGTTCTGGCTGGTCTCGTCGTTGCTCTCGATCGTAACGTTCACGTGGCCCTGCACATAACCAACATCGGTGAGACAGGCGCAGTTAGCACTAACAGCAGGCGACACAATCTTATTATACAAATGACAAGGCTACCAACAGATGATCATCCTTTCTAAACGTTAACGTTTCTTGGTAAATACGTCCGGTTATTATAGTGTTCCAGTGTTTTTGTTAATATATTTTGTTATTTCATATTTCCTAATATTAGGTAATTTTAAAATTACTCTCTTTGTGCTGTAGTCGTTTTTTTTAAATCTGTATTCAGCTTCATAAAATACACAATACACAATATTTCTTGGGGTGAAGTTTTAACATAGACATCTTTCTTATCACACCATTCACATTGCTCATAGATTGTGCTATACTTAGCACGGAATTTTGTAATATATCAATTGCAATTGATAGGAAACAAAATAAGAAATCAATGTCGTGCTTTAAATTCGGACTGCAAAGAAATAGTTGAATATACGTGTAGTGCCAATCCTAGCGTTTTCAATGATTCTGCAATACAGATAACGGGGTTTGATAATCAGGTACTTTTGAAGTTTAAAAAAACATGGTCATTATATTTATTTATATACTCAATCATTATCTTCGTATTTATTTTGGGGTAGTATAACCTCTATTTAATTTTGTCTTGATAGATTTGATTGATTAATTAACTAAGAGAGGTTTTTACCCAGCAGTGCGACAGAGATTAAATAAACGACTACATAAATGGTGCTTTTAATTATTTTTTTTTTTTTTTAAAACAAATCTAAAGGCTTTTTGTTTTAATTACACAAACATATTAAGATGGCAAAAAGAGGATCGCGTCATGTCATGTGTTTAATCCCCAAATCGAATTCGATGTTGTGTAAACCCTGTACTGTCCCTTTCTTTCGATCACTCCATAACTGGAGTAAAAGAGGTACACATATCTTACTTGTCATGTCTAAACCAAAAAACACTTCTTTTAAAAAAACCATGCATATTTAAAACGGTTCGTCGTTTCGTTCAAAAATCGTTCGTCATTGTGGGGGTTGGGATGTTATAATGTAAGATTATCTCAGCTGAGAGCCTGAGAGCTTCTCAAGATAAGTTTATTAATAAGCGACGATCGTAGCTCCAGGATTACGTATCGAGACAGTCTCATCTGAGAAGCTCTCAGTTAACGGATTGAGATGAGTTTATTAATACGAGCCTAAGAGTCTCAGATCCCACTTAGGTGGCCTGTGTGTTCGTTTGCCTTCGCAATGCCATAAAAAAATGTTTTGCAGGTGTCATCGCGTGGAGCGTGTCTGTACCTCAAGCACGCCGTCAAAGTCAGCGCCGGGCTCGAGCACGGAAAAGCTGAGCGCCAGCCAGCCCGACCAAGGCCACAGGATCGCGCTGTGCTCCGCCGCCACGGCCAGCAGCGGCCCGTGCGGCAGGTGCGGGTGCCACGTCACCTCTTTCTGCAACAACACTTTCATATTGTGAGTACCTCTTATAGTGAAGAATATTTATGGATAACTTACAATGGAAACCCGACTATAGCCTTTCGGGAATCACTCTTCCCTCCATATCTCATTAAATATTGATCCCAGAGAAAAAATGTATTAATATTTTTTGTAGAGAATTTTATGCAGATTAATCATGTAATGGAACCGTTTGCGAGTTATTTATGAAAAACTAAAACAGGGACCTTTACAACCCGTTAGCTCCTCCCCCACTCATCAGTACTTTTAGTACATGGTTTAAAACACCATTCCCTACAACTATGCCAAAATTCGCTTATACACGAGTTTTTTCCCCTGAGAGGCAGTATTTGGTCTTCGTTGGGTGGAATAACAAGGAACTGTAGGCCCTTGTGATGTGACACGGGCTTGTACGCCTCTAATTATATACCTCAATGGTTCCCAAAATCCAATCCGCAGATTGATAGGTAATTTAGGTCAGAGGCAGCGTAAGGTGTGGGCGAAGTGAGCCACTGCCCACTGCCTTGTGGTCCAAGAGGCTACGCGCCCCCTTATCTGTGAGAAGCTATCGTGTCGGGCGCCATGGCGCATAAATTATAGTTTATTTATTATAACAATAAATTCAGGGGTTTAAACCATTTTTCATTACATTAAGTAACTTTTTACTAATTAAGAATTATTTGCGATAAGTATTTATTAATTTATTTAATCTTTATTGCATAAAAATACAAATTTAAGAACAAAATTGAACTTAATGCCTGGTGGCATTCTCTACCAGTTCGTCTCACCTATAAGTATAAAGTATACGTATAAGCACAGAATACATAATAGTACTGCATACAGAATGGCAGATAGATATATGGTGCGGAGGAAGTTGATACATACTTACTTATTACAATTAGTGTATGGGCATGTTGGAAGATGGCGGCCAAGGCGAACATTCCACGATTAGATCGGGGACGTATTATGAAAACGCCAGGGGCCCGTTTCATAAAAGCTTGTAACTTGTAATACAAGTGGAAGTCTCTTTTTAATACATACTGTTGGAAAGAGAGTTCCGCTTATAATATAAGCTATTATTTTTTATGCAATACGCCCCAGGTCAGTAGTACAATAAACCGAAACACGTGTCTAAAGAGATTTATGACTGTGGAGGAAGCGAGGGAAGTTTGTCTGGATTGTAGCATGTGGAGGGAAGTTGTCGGCCTACCCCTACGGGAAAGAGGCGTGATTGTATGTAGTATGGTATTAGTAAGTTTTGCCGAGGTTGGCGAGTATGGCGTCGATAGTAGTAACGTTCGTAATACCGACCACGTGCCCCGAGACGCCGAGCCCGTTGACGACGGTAACGTTGGCGATGGTCGGCTGCCCGCTGTAGTACAGCGGCTGCGTGCAATACGGCCACATGTACTGGCACTCAGTCAGGTCGATATACCCCGGGCTCAGGCTCGCCTGCGGCTCATACTCGCGCAGGAACTAAAACAACAACAAATCTATTAGAGTGACTAGTAAATAAACTTCTCGTAAATAACCGGTACAAATATTGCACTGCATTTGACGATATTTAACAAGGAAGTGACAGTATTTACTATTACAACTGATAAAATCGATAGAAATGTTCGGAAGAAAAAAATGTGCTGTTCCGACCTCAAGTGATTGGGTTAATGGCAGGATGAGGATGAATTATACAATACTATACAATACAAAAATCTTTATTAACTCTCACAATGGTTATAACATATTATGAAGGTAAAACACTATTTAGTAAAAATAAATTGGAAAGCAATGTGAGAGCCTGGTGTCTGTACTGGGAGATCCAGTATGACAGATCACCAGGCCCCCGCCCCGATGACGCACGGAAGTGGAGATGACAAAACAACAAGTATATCGATTAGTGAGAAAAGAAAAAATATGTTAAAGTATTAAAAAAATGTATAAAAATTTACACGCTTGATCTACGCTAAAAATTAATAAACGCGCCGCAATTTCGACGTTGTAATGTACAAAATAAAATTATAGTAGTATTTAACAACATTACAATAACACTAAAATAATCAACTCAAACCTGTACATTAAGCCATTACATATTAGTCAAGAGAATTTTTTCATTTAAATTCTGGGAATTGGTGAATATTCAATTTAGAGTTTATTATACGAATAAGTAAGTTAGTAGCTACCTAAAAAGAAAAAAAATCCGCGGGAAAATTGAGATTTTGTAGAGATTTGGAAACAGATATTACGTTTACGTCTTCTGCTTACTGGCGAGGTATTCTTTACTAGCTGTTGCCCGCGACTCCGTCCGCGCAGAAAAATAAAACATAGCCTATGTTCATCAAGGATAATGTAGAATTCTAATGGTGAAAGAATTTTTCAAATCGGTCCAGTAGTTTCAGAGCCTATTCAATTCAAACAAACAAACAAACAAACAAACAATCAAATCTTTCCTCTTTATAATATTAGTATAGATAGGTAAGAGGGAGTGTCTCATGACAGTATAAACAATAAAGAGTTAGGTACCTGACAGTAAGGACATTTAAGGACTGATAGACATCATAGGTGTGATGAAAAAACGGAAGGAAAGAGCCAACTTTGAGTACAGCTCTCTGCGCCTGCTCAAGTTTCAGGAGGTGCGATTTAGATGCGCCACCCCACGGAGTTATACAGTACGTCAAAATTGATTGACATAGCGCAAGGTATACTGTTTTTATAATTTAACGCTCTGTGACACGTCGGAGATTCTTGAAATGTAAATCAATTTTCTGATTCTAGAGGTGATAAGGTCAATATGTAAACTAAAATTAAGATTGGTATCAATAAATATACCGAGATACTTAGTAATAGTATCCGCAGCGCGCTAAGGACAAGTCGTAGTGTAAAATTTCACAACTACTTGTCCTTAGCGCGGTGCGGATCCTATACTTTAGTACTTTCTAGACTAATCTAGACAACCTAAGACAAGAGCAATTAAACCTGGCTGACACATTACAAGTATGTGTGTAACTAATGGAGAGAGAAATATATTTGGTTTTAGCAACGTTCAGTGTTAATAAATTCTCATTAAGCCAAGATAACACCTTATCAAAACCTAGCTGTGCTTCATGGTAACTTCTTCCCAAGTATCACCGCTAAATATAGGGGCTGTGTCATCTGCAAATGAGATTATCTTCCAATATTAAGCATTGTCAAGCATAGGTCGTTGATGAATATTAAAAAAGGGTCGGTCCCCAGATACTCCCCTGTGGCACCCCAAAAGTAACCGGAAGGTCAGTGCTTGTCAGGTTGTCTATTTGTACAAACTGTTTCCGGTTCGAAAGGTAGCTTTCAAAGAGCCTTAGCTGTGTACCTCTTACACCAAATCTATAAAGTTTGATGTTATGTAATTTGGAGAGTAAAAGTGTTCTAGAGAATCGTCTAGAATCTTCAAGAACGTCTCATGTCTGTACGCGAGTCGAAAGTAAAGCTGGTCTGTAGGCACCTGGTACGCGCTGATGAGGTCGAGCTTGCCGTGGCCCTGCTCGAACATGTTGGCGCCGGGCAGGCGGCGCGCCGTGATGCACAGCGCCTGTTTCACCGCCGCCGGCGTCAGGCTCTGGCGCGGCACGCCGCTGGCCAGCAGCGCGATGGCGCCGGCGACCACCGGAGACGCCACTGAGGTGCCTGACACATATGAGCACTTTCAATAACTCCTCAATGCAACTCTCCTTAAATACCTAACAGATTGTATGACATTGCAACATACCGTATAGAAAACTGCCAAGTTCGGGTTTAAAATGAATTTAGTGGCAATAAATTGGTGTCAACAATCAAGTCCCACCTTGGCACCTATTTAGATATCATTACTTTTAGTGGAATATGAGAACTAGGCCTATTTTATTAATAACAGGCGTATTACTATAGATAGACCGCTTAACTTGTTTATTTTTTTATCAATGTTTGAAAATTCCAAAACCGTTTCGAGGAAGGCTTCTCGAATCAATCTCTGTAGTTAGATATAAAAAATATGTTACAGTCAATGTATTATATTACAATTAAAAAATACGTTTTTTTTTAAATTGACAGAATCGTCTGTTACGAAATACTAAATTATATTAAAGCGAAAAAAATTCGTCGGTCTTAGGTAAAATTTGAACCTAACGGCGGGTTGGCTTTAAGTAATGAGAAGGCATTCAATTGACAATAAAATAAAAAAAAGGATTTTGCCAGCTATATAATAAATAGAAAATATTTATGTCAATAATGCTAAAAAGGCAAACAAAGATTAGGTAGTTTAATATAAAATGTCCGCGAGGAAGTTATTACATGAACGTGTCTATCGCCTAATTGGACGGCGTGAAAAATCTGAAGTGGTCCCTCACTTCAAAGCTGAAAATGTTCCTCCATCTACAATTTAATGTTTGACCAAGCGGTGGGAACTTGGTATTAGGACTAAAGATTTACCAAAAACGGGAAGACCACCTATTCTTAATGAACGGGACCGGAAGAAAGTGACAAAGAAGTGGGTGAGTCCCAGATAAGTTAGCTGTAAAATATGATATTTCCCTGGGTGAGTAAGGAATATTTTAAAGAAAAATACAATGTTCAACACTTAAAGCGTCAAAACCGCACCCAAATATTCTGACAAACAGCTTAAAGAAATTCTAAAGTGCAGGAAGTTGCGAAGAAAGTATCACTATGCAGCGTGACGTGAGCGTGACGTTCATTTCGTATCGAAGGATTCAAACCGTCCGAACGTCCCTTTAGCTCGTCCAATGGAGGATTTTTTGGTAATTCTCAGTAGACTAGTTTACAGTGATGGGCGGAAAGCAAAATCACAGACTCAGTTGAAGCGCAGGGTAGAAAAACAACAAACTAACTAAAAAAATTAAAATAGATGTTGTCCAACGTATGATTCGTATTGTTTGATTGAACAGTAAGACGAAAGCTACGAACAATTGAAAATGGGGGTCTTTTTGCTATATTGCAATGATTGATTATCAATTTATCATACTGGTTTTAGTTTATTTTTTTATTATAAAAAGCTTTATAACTCTAACAAATGACCTAATAATAAAAAAAAAACAAAATTGTAATTCTCATTACTTTAAGCCAACCCGTTACATCTCCTCTGCATGGGTAGCACAAGTTGTATTTTCTCGCTTGTCGCTCAGTGCGTCTCTATCGTCACTGACTAGATAGAAAGCGAGATCCGAGCGACAACCAAGTCGCGGGCAACTTGTGCTAGCCGCACTGGCTATCCGCGCTAACGCAGGCGCATTACCACGAACTAGAAACATGAGTGTCGTTTGTTAATAAACAACGATAGATGGCGTCAGCATACCCTCCAGAGTATTAAAAACAAGCTATCACTACTTCGTGGATCTTACGTAGGGTCTTGTTGGCATAAGTGGTAATGCGCCTGCATTGGCCCGCATAGCCAAAGGAGATGTAGGTTCGAATCCTATCTAAGACTGCTAAGACCGACGATTTTTTTTTCGCTTTCGTATAGTTTATTAAAATATGACCTTCATTCTGCCTTTAAATGCGGTCAGAATTGCGCTTTAACAACCTTTTTCGTGATTTTATATACAATACATAAAACCTCTCCAATATTTTACCTTATTAGTACCAATTTAGATAGCTAACTGACACGTACGTTCCAAGACAGTTGTTGTCATGTAAAATGTATTTGTTTACAAATTGACTCTAATTATTATGATTAAATTAATGTGTTACTATGACCATTTCTCTTTTAAGTTATATGTGATAAAACTGATACATATTACTAATTTGTATGATGATTCCAAAAGGTTCAACACGACGGCACCAACATTTATTGTAGAAACTAATGATTGTAAGTCTGTTATCTCCTATCAATCAATTTAATGTGACTGTGTTCAGTAAATCTACTCATGCAGGAATTGCAACATTAATTTAAGTTTAGGTAATAAGCAATGACCGAATGCTTAGAATACTTTGAAACAATAAATTTATTGTATTGCGATTGTTCATTAAATTTGAATGACGTGCATCTATTATGATTATGACTATAAAAACAGATCACAGATAATAAAAAAAACGTCTTCCTAAATAGCTCCGCAATTTTTGCACAGTAAGTAAGTAGTCGAGGTTATAGGGATACGCGCTAATCGTTTCGGGCGCTTTTATTTTCCGGGTATACACTCAAAAATGTTCCGTTCGCGCGTCTTGTCCAATCAGCGCTCACGCAACGGTCCCCTCTTCCAACAGAGGGTCTCTCTCCCGCGACGCCCACGCGCCGCAGTCCGCTGGTAGCTCGTTGCGAGGTCGGCAACAAAACTTAACCTATGTTAATCTAATATTTCCATAAACGGTATTTTGTTCTTGTAATTTGTTCTCTACAATAAACGTTTACAATAAATACTACAAGGTTAATTTTCAAGATTCATACTAATGAAACAACATTAAACAGTAGGTAATAAATTTTTGTACTTTTATATTATGAAAGTAACAGCAGAATTCGGGTGTACTTACCCATTTCTGTTGGCCTTATAATAGATTTTGATCAAAGCCCATAGTTCCATATGAACGGATACTCGCTTTTAGGGTCCGTAGGTTAGGGATTAAAAAGGAGTTGATACTGACCGCTGAGTGAGCGGCACCCGCCGGTGACGCTGGAGCCCCGGACTCCGCTGCCGTACGTCACGATGTCAGGCTTCATGCGCCCATAACCCTGCCACAGTAGGTATGCAACCGTTCATTATCTTTGTCATGCAAATATTTAACGGTCCCCAAAATTAGACACAACTTTTTCAAGTGAAACTTTAAGTTAAAACTAAATGTGAAAAATGTGTAAGTATGCAAACCAAACATCCATATTTCTTTCCATATTGCGCGAATTATATGAACTGACATTTCTATTGCAATTCACGAAATACCGTAAAATGGGGTTAAATTGATTAATTTTAAAAATGAATCTTTTGTAACTCCTGCATTTAATTATAAAATAAATTATTAAAATTAACATATTGGCGACTACTCATTTGGAGTAACTTAAAGCAACTAGAGGCAGAAAAAAAATTATTCGCGGTTTAAAATCTCGTTTCTTAAAATGGGGCTACTTTGATTATCCCTGTGTTTATATATACCACAATATCAAAGTCACCCCTGAAGTATGTCAAAAATTAGTTGTTTTTGTTTCGCAGTTATTAAATCCATTTTGTGTGAAAATACGTCAACTATTCATGTTTTTCGCTTGCATATGAGACATATGAAAGTAATGTCGCGAAAGACCTAAATAATAACTCAGACATTGCACAAAATCGATATTTAAAAAAATTATCAAAGTCGCCTCGCGATTCTAAAGTCACCCCATTTTACGGTAGATAAAAAGAGTGTTAGTGGCGACGCCTTTAGGTTTTTTATTTTTTGGTCAGGCTATTATTTAGTCGCATTGCCTATTTGCTTAAAACTTTCCATTTGTTTGTGACATCTGCTTCTTTGTGTTTTTTATCAAGCAATAATTTTGTGATAAATTAATGTGTGATTTTATTTAATGCTTTATTTCGTGTCATACTAAATCGTACCTATTTCTGTTATTATTTTTTCAAAGAAATATTGGAACTGTGTTTAATATTATTAACAATTGTGTTAAATTTCCTCGCATTGTTGGAGAAAAGCACTATACAAGCCTCAGCCGGGAAGGGCGGTTGCTGGACTCGCATATAGCGCGGCCTCGACTGCGTCTCGGCCACGCTAACTTTACTCGACCCGCAACATCCATTTTCCCGGTCTCGGCATTAATGTACTATTCACACACATTGAACCGCCGCCGCCCGCAGGCGCCCGCAGCCGCCCGACACTGCTCTGCGCCCACCCACAAATTGGGAGTACGTGATTTTTTTCATGGTCCTTTCGATTTTATTTGCAATAGAGAGCATTTTTTAATAAAATATAGCAGCAGACAGGAATGGGTTTTCATACGTTCATTTTACTCCGAGGAAGAAAATGAGGATCTTTCCGTCTACGTTAATCAAAAGAAAAGCCATCCTTTGAGCATGTTTTTGAAAAACATTTTGATATTCATGTAAATACAAAGCCCGTACATGAGGGAGCTCCCATGTGGTCATGCCCCGGGAAGAGAACTTGGCGATGCGGTCGTCGAAGCCGATGCCGCCGACGCCGATGACGTCCATCTGGTCCGCGGGGTTGTTGAGCGTGCCGTACAGCGGCCCGTCGTTGCCGATCGCCGAGACCATTATCACCTGCGCCGCGCCACGCACACACACATACACATACAATGTTAAATGGTAGTACCGAACGGAGTTTAGGTTGAGTGGGCCTCGCTTATGTATGATAATACGATGATTTATGAAAGCGGTTGGCAACCTTTAAGCTAGGTGCGATTCATAGTGGCAAAATAAATGATCGCACTCGTTCAGTTCTGTTGACCGGTACGATTACCTGCGTTCGCGGTGGTCCACTTGAGAAAAAAAATCTTTGCATTCTATTGGCCAGTGTGGCCTTGTTATCGCTTTTGACCACGAGCTACGTTCAAACGATTATCGCCCAAAAGGTGAAACCCCGCGAACGCAGCCGATAGTATCATACAAAATGAGCCTTTCTTACAGGGAAATCGGAATCCTTCTTTCAGCGGGACATCTTCGTTTCACACAAGGGAAGGATCATTTCACTGTATTAAATTTAAAGATATTTTTATTTATTTGTGAGTGTTTACTCACAAATAAATAGCTCAGCAAAAGTCTCTATCTTGCCTCCACACAATTCTCTATCCAGCGATTCCTATAGGGCTAACAATAGAACCAGAGTGTTTTCACTCCGAACAAATTATCGATTGTTCGAACCAAAAAGTACTACGCTAGATGGCAGTAATTAACAAATTTAAGAGTTTTTTTTTTCTCGCTGGTGTCATCTAGTGCTGCTGCATACTGGCAGCACCGATATTTACATTTCATTTAAGTCACATATTTTATTCACAACATGCTACATTTTACGATTATAAAAAACACCTTCAATTTTTATTATTTTATGTTGAAGGGCTATTTGCCCTAAAATAAAATAAAGGTGTCGTTCTGTTTTAATAAATGGTTAAAAGGAGTATTTAAAACAAACTACTTCAGCAAGTCTCATGAAAAGGAACATACACGTCCGTATTTTTTAATTTTATATTTCGTTCGAACATCACTTCTCACTTTCGTAAAGTTAAATGGATTGGAAAGTGCTTTTTAGTATTTCAAGTGTTTGTGATTATTTTATAATTATGACTTGGCTACCCCTCGACACCGATATTCTCTAATTTTACTCGACGACTTGGCTACTCTTGGACTCCGATGATCCTGCTGTTTGTGATTGATTTCTGTTATTGCATACTGGACTTGATCTTCCTGACGAGTTGGTCACCGGCGACAATGGTTAACAGAAAGTGTTGTGTAAAGTGTTGGGTGTGTTGCGGTAAAATGGCTAATGATTATTATATTTAAAAAAAAAAGTAAATGGTCTTTGCACAGATCTTTTGTTTGATTTACAATTCTACTTGAATGCAAATGAAGGCTAGTAAAATAAGAAATAAATGATTTTTATTTATTTATCATTCTTTATTTTATTAGCGATGAGTATTCAAGCAATATGCTGAAAAAAAATAGAAAATTAGAAACAGAACAGAACCTGTGCGCCTATACCGAGCATATCTATGTATAGGTATAGATGAATTACCGAGAGCGTGGAATTGCATATGTAGTGGTTGTACCGTTCGCATGAAAAGGAAAACCATTTAAGTTTTCTTCTCAATTTAATGACATTACCCTAAACAAGTGGAATAAGTACCTACCTATGTCCTTTTTTTGCTTTAAATCGCTATCATTTATTTACATTATCATCTTTAAGATTGGAAATTGCTTATGGGACAGATGAAAATTATATATAGTTCTCCTGATGATTTCTTGATCAAAATCATCTACTGCCGACGGACCGTACGTAACTTTTTCTTACTCGGCGAGGGGAATTTTTTCGTTGCTTTGATTTTGTCACTCTTACTATTAGTCATAATTTTATAAATAGTCGAGAGAGAAACACCTGTAGCTGTAACAAATTGGGCAGCGGTGTAAGGTGAATTAAAAAAATTCATTAGTTACGAAATCAAAATATTTATGACAGTTAAAATTATTTGTTTACTTTGACTCTCAATCGGACCAAAACTACTGTTACTGACTGCGAAAATAATTCTGAAAATTGCGAGTATCCAATAAAATAGTTTTTAAAGTTGTAGGTAATTCTATAGCTCTGCCTGCCCAACTGTGGGATTACAGGCGTGAGGGTATGTATGTATGTACAATATAATAAGACGTATATTTTAGTGCATTGTATAAAGTATTTAGAATTTGACACTGACATTATTATTGTACTTACTTATATAATATTATAACAAAACTCTTTTTATGCTGATGGTTAAGAAGTAGAGGAAATTTAAATATAGAATGCCTGTAAAGACATGTTACCACTACATATGCAGTTCCACGCTCTCGGTAATTCATCTATATGTTATTGAAATCTTTAGTTCAGACTACGTCGCTAGGCGCGCTGCAGTCGCAATCCTTGACTGATAACTCTATAACCTATTATTCAATGTACTCTATGAATAGAACTGAAGACTGGGGAGTGTTTACAGGACCGGCCCAGGTCATCCTGCCATTTCTTTGGTCCGCCTCTTCACTTGTGGCAAGCGCGTACAATTTGATCATCTGACTTACTTTGTTGGCGCTAAGCTCCCACACCTTGTCGACAAAGGGGTGGTCCATGAAGTCCGGCCCGCCGATGCTGAGGTTAAGCACGTCGATCTTGCGCATGATCGCGTAGTTGAACGCGTCCAGGAACCAGGACGTGTACGACACCTGCGCAAACCATAGTAACCTTATGAGCGTTCTACTGTCAAATTAAAAGTAAAACAAGAACAAAATAACTTACGAAATCGTTCATCTCATTTAATTGATTGATTGTTTGTTT
Source organism: Acleris cristana (assembly GCA_948252455.1). NCBI lineage: Eukaryota > Metazoa > Arthropoda > Insecta > Lepidoptera > Tortricidae > Acleris > Acleris cristana. The sequence continues at coordinate 45,364,843 of OX411772.1, forward strand.
ATCTTTATATCTCGGCCACTAAGTTTAGTAATTATTTTAGTACGAACTATGTTCAGGCATTAGTTTAAATAAGTTTCTTAACTAAATATATTTTTATAAGGAAAACCAAGCATACAATTAACAAGGTGTCAATTTTTTTATTCTATTTGATCAGCACAAAATAACAACTGTTAAGGGTGAGGACCAAAAAATTTGACCATAGTTAAGCGTTGTTAACCATACAAACAACGAAGGCGAAAAAAGTTCCGTTCTGCAACGAAAAGTATCCCTACATTAGTATGGCTAATTTTCGTGTTACAACGGAAAAGTTTCATAGCATAATCAATCAAAATGTAAAAGACCTTCTTGTGATTTTATTTACAGTGTCACTTTGACATAGTCCAAAGGGGTCTAGAAATCAATTTCCTTTACTGTACCTGGGAACTATCTGGATAAACTCAGAATGCAAGACTCTTTTGATACTTGAATATTTTCGTTATTTCTTTTGACATGGCGCACCATGATATTGGGAAAAAGTTACATATTGTTCTTATGAAAACGAATGGTATATACTAGCGTTAATATTTTTGTTAAATCACCAAATTAAAACAAATATACATAGTCATACAAAATTGAACATTGTTTTCTTTGTTTTCATCGTTTTCGTCGATCGTTTTCTGATAAGAAAGGAATAAAGGAAACAGAAATAACTTAAAGAAAATTACATTGCAATGAGAAGACGTAGCTGCCCCATACAAAAATAAATGTTTTTACGTTTGAAAAGAGTTTCTCCTAATATTCCATAATCAAAACATTACGCCCTTAAACCATTCACCACATATTTTGTTTCACCCGGTTTGTATTTAAAATTGTTTACCAACGTGTAGGTACATATGTTAACAAAATTGCTGAAATAGTCATAACCTAAATATATTAACAGTTATCACTATTTCCTGATGTTTTATACATTCCCGGAATCCCGGAACTTGAATAATTAAAATAATATTTTTAAGAAGCCGAATCCATACTAGCTGAGCTTTTTCCGGGAATTTGCTAATTGTAGATCCCTGGTTATTACAGTATGAATTTTTGTAAGGTTATGAGTTTAAATTTGGAACAGCTGTCACTCGATTTGAAATGTCGTGCGGTTTATATTAAAAAAACATACTGAATTGACGTTTCGTATCGATAACTGCTTAAATATCTACGGATACTAGAAAAGAGTCTCTCTTGAGTTTTGACAGCTGTTCCAAATTTAAACTCATAACCTTACAAAAATTGATACTGTAATAACATTACAGTGCAGATTTTACCTACTATTTCCTACGGTTTCTGAACGCATTTTAGAGCACTAATGATATGTGCCTAGATAAACTACTATTTTGATTGAAAAACTGACCCTCTGCTGGAGTTTCTTGAGGCGCTTCGTCTCCGCAATGATGGTCTTGTCCGAAGCGCTAGTAAATTCAATCCATATTACGGACGTGTCAAAGAACCGTCATGTGACCAATTTACTATCTAAATACTTATTTTGAACTTCGAATTTTGGATATATATTATGACGTAATTTCTTGCCATCAGAGGCCCGTTTCACGAAGCTACAAGTTACAAATTACAAGCGGAAGTCTCTTTCTAACTCCTTTTGCTAAAAAGAGAGTTTCGCTTGTAATTTGTAACTTGTAGCTTCGTGAAACGGGCCACAGATGTTTTGTCTAGGAATCGTGATGGTTTATGGTACACACCTGATTGTCGGTGAACACTCGGAATATGTGAAGGTCAGCGTCGGGCGCGAAGCCGAGGCAGTCGGCGCGCGAGGCGATGACGCCGGCGACGAAGGTGCCGTGGCCGAGCGCGTCGTCAAGCGAGTTCTCGCCCGTCCAGTCGGTGCGCTCACGCACGCGCCCGAAGTGGGGGTGGTTCCGCGCGAGCCCGGTATCGAACACCGCCACCTTTATTCCCTCCCCTGGCGTAACAAATACCAGTTTATGTAATGTTAGGCATTGTTGTGCCAATTACGCACAGTAGTGTACAGTGCAATAGCTCTTAAACTATCGTTCGGCTAAAGTCGACGGGCTAGATTAGGATAAGAGCGTGTGAGTAAAAGAATAATACAAACCTGAACTCCCTTTTAAACGTTATTGCACTGTACAATATTTTATCTACACTCTTTAGCATGATAAATATTATCAGGGTTTTTTTCTTAGCACGGTAAGGTTAAAGCAAGATATGGAGTCAACAATAATATTATAACTCGGATCATACTCATACTCTTTTTTTTTATTGCATCCTGCAATTTAATTATTAACGTAAATTTAAAAGACAATCGTTTAAGGTGTTTTTTGTTAAATTAACTAACAGATTGATAAAAGTAAAGGGATCATAACAATGAGTAGGAACATATTTAATTTTACATTGATGCAACCGCGTGAAGTCTATTTAGGCGGCGGGGCAAGCCATCGATACCTGAAAACACTATAAAAATGAATAATCTGTCAATAAATAAGACGTGTACAGTCAACCAATTTAATAACTAGACCACTGTACAACCATATCGGCTTATCTACTAGACGATTACGACAACATGACTGTGTCAGTGCGGGTCAAAAGATTATCGCCTCTGCGATCACATCACGAATTAAGACTCATAAGGGTTAACGTTTCTGCTCTATGAGATGAGAAGAAAATGTAATTTTCACAAAAAAGTCTAAGTCCTCGTTGTCATTTTAGTTTAAACAACAACATGTATTTTTAAATGTGGAAATGCCCACTGCTAATTAGTGAGAGGGAAGAACACAGATGCGGCAAAATTATGAACAAATCGTTAGCACTTTATGGCGATACGTTAACATTCGATACACTGAAGATCACGTGGTCCCTAACCACGCTTCAGGCCGTTACAGCGTAAACTTATGGGTTGGGTGAGTCTCACAAGCGTGGGTGAACTGGCTGGGACGCCTTCTCGCTCAAAGGCAACAGATTATCTCGCTATGCCGGAAGTCTTTATGCTGCCAACTATGCGAGTTTTATATCCGTAAAATGAGGCCCCACATTTTTTTTTTCATTTGATAACTCTTTTAATACACAAGGCAAGAATTTTGAGCAATTGGATTTTTCAACATCTTGACACAGTTACTATATTTAATGAGCTATAAGAAACGTAGAATAAATGAGTACATGCTATCTTACCTTTTCTGAATAAAGTACTTTTTCGACAATTTATTTTTTTATTTTCGCCGTCATAAAGTGTTCAGCCTACTCGCCTCGCATACTAGCTAGAAAGGGACAAACGCCGAATGTGTGAAATAAACGATCGTGCTAGCTCTACTAACTGGCTATCTCTCATTCTTAACTCTCCCGTTATACATTATTTGAGTGAGAGGGACGGCTCGATACGCTGTTTGAACTGCGAATTTCCGAGTAGTCCCTCTGATTTTTAATTAGACATCAAATTGACAGCTGAAGTGTTTTTTAATTCACATTGCTATGAAGGAATATTAATGGGTCTACTATATTTGCTATAAAATCAGATGCTATAAATTCTTATGCCATTTCCTAAAACGTACCATAATATCACTTATATACACAACTTATAAATATTATATTTTTTATTCGTTAACAACGTGAAACATGTCGTATTTAATAGATGGCACTACCTCTGGAATCATTGATTGCTCAAAGTTGCTCGCGGGTTTGCCAATTTTTGCTACATTAAATAACTAGATCGCGTTGGTGCACTGGTAAAATGTGGATAAAATTACGCATAATTATTGACAAATTCGATATTTACCGCGAATAAAACAGTCACTAACGTAATTTGGTGCTAAATATGGATGTAATAACCAAGGATGCAGGTAATAGTATAATCTATATATGTATATAAAAGGCAAAACTGACTGACTGACATATCAACGCACAGCCGATACTACTATACCTAGAAACTTGAAATTTGGTACGTGGGTTCCTTTCATGATGTAAGTGAGCACTAAGAATGGATTTTCCGAAAATCGACCCCCAACGGGAAGAAATGGGGGGAGTAGCGGGAAACTAATTCTACGCGTACGAAGTCGCGGGCGTCCTCTAGTCAATAATAAATGATTGGGATTAGAATAATTATGTACCTACTTTCTTATCCTCTCGTTTCCCGCTGCCGCAAAAGCAAATCGTAAACCGCGAGCAATCGTTTGTGACGTTTGTGATTTAAAAGCAATGCAGCACAGTGTTGCCAGACTTGCCAGGTCAATTTTTCAATTACCCTATTTTTTTACCCTACCCTTTGTCAAATTTTATCTCACTTTTGTAGCGTTATTGAAAAATAAACCCAAATATCAATTATGGTTTAAAATAAACATTTGCACAATGACCCTGTTTTCCCACTTTCGTTAAGAAACACTAAAACAGGTCTACATATCAATTTACTTAGTATTTTTCGACACAATTCGTTGACTGTGCGTTGATATATAAGTCAGTCAGGTTTGCCTTTTATAGATATATAGATAAATATTATTAAAAAAAATGGATTTTAAATAGTATGTTTTATGAACATCAAGGACCATATATATAATAGGACTTAGAATCTTCATACTACGCACCGTACTCCGTTAGTATCTATCTAAGTGGCTAGATGGCGCTAAGAGTACCAATTTATTCAAAAGTCGTAATTTTACAATATCTATACGCGCAAGCGAGCCATCGAGCGTTCAACGACATTTCAATTGATACAGTTAAAAGTGAATAAATGGCGTTAGGTGCGATGTTGCATTACTACGTTCCGTTCCGGCTCACTTCACTATTTTTAAACTGTTATTTGTACTTACATATTACTTACAAATGAAATATATTTCAAAGTTCGTTATTATATCGTTGTCTGGGCAAATTAATTGTATCTGTTGAATGCTTATTCCTTAAATCATGAATTGAACTTACCAGTAACGCCCAGAGACCATAATAAATCAGCCTTTAATACGGACGTTATCTGCCGTGGCACCGTTCTGAGCAGCTTCCTCGACGTGTAACCGCTCTGAATTAAGAATAAGTACAAATATATTAAGACCAATCATACTTTACAAATATGCATTAACCATTGGCAGTCATATTTGCTACTTTGGGTATACCAACCCTAGCCTATATTTTTAGGTCCACATATTAAATGTGTCTTACCTACAGATTGAATAAGTGACTGTCAAAAATCTGATTATCAAGACCAAACTAATGAGCCCCAACACTGTGTTTAACGGAGATCCTCTCCGCTATACTTAACGTAACCCATTACCTTCATATTAAATGTGTCCTACCTACAGATTCAATAAGTGACTGTCAAAAATCTGATTATCAAGACCAAACTAATGAGCCCCAACACTGTGGTTTAACGGAGATCCTCTCCGCTATACTTAACGTAACCCATTACCTTCATATTAAATGTGTCCTACCTACAGATTCAATAAGTGACTTTCAAAAATCTGATTATCAAGACCAAACTAATGAGCCCCAAAACTGTGGTTTAACGTTAAGTATAGCGGAGATCCTCGCCGCTATACTTAATGTCACCCATTCATATCATCAGATCAGCTATTAGATACCATAATATGACATTGTCATCGTGCTTACGTATGTGGTCAAAACTTCAGCCCATTCCATTAATGGGAAATGGTTCATAATTGCCTACAAACATTGCAAACATTGCAAGGTAATAAAAAACTTGTAAAAAGCTAATCTCTCGCACAATATTGGGATTGCAATCAATCTGTGCGGTCTTTATATATTTAAATGACAGATAACTTGGAGCAGTAATTGAATCAATTGCAATGGTTAAAAGACATGACATTAAAGGATGATTTCCACCAAACGGCCCGCAACGGATCGGGACGGAAAGAATACGAACGGATGCGGCGACAACCGATCGTGTACGGCAGCATGTCGACGTATACGATCGGGCGGTAACAGCCGTTCGCGGTCGACTTGCTTGCGAACGTATCCGCACCCAATCAAATAGTTTCGTTCCTACCACGTGTTTGAGTGCACTTTCGAGAATGAATGGGCTCGCCCGATCACGGAGGAAAGGTTCCGATCGCACACGACGACAAGCGAACGGGGCCGATCGCAAGCGAAAGGAGCCGATCGCGTGTCGCAGCATACTAACGGCTCCGATCGCGTGTCGCGGAAGACGTCCGCCGTCAAGCTGCTGTGTGCGACTTAGTAAATATAGATTTAATATCGTTTAAAGATTGTAAAATCCGTACCGATCCGATGCGATGCGAGTCATGCGAGCCGTTTGGTGGAAATCATCCTTTATAGTCTTTGCGACCTGTGCTGTCTTCTGTGTTCCTTGGAACAATTAATTCATACTCGTATCAGAGTTTAAATTATTTACCGCGTGTATTATCACAATCAAGGGATAAATAAAGTCTGAAGTCTTTTACTTCTTTTCCTAATCTTAAGCGAACTCTGATATTATTTCATGAATTAGTAGGAAACACGGAGTGTATCCATTTTAGCGACTCGAGCAGAACCAGCGTCTTAAGGGCCTGTTGTTTGATCAGTAGTTAAACTAACAAATCGTTAAAAACCGTAACTAATGGTTAAATCTCAAGAAAATGTGTCAAATTATTATATAATTAGTTTACCTCCCTCGGTTGTCTCAGCGAGCGGAGAGCGCGCGCGCGGTGGTTGCGCCAGCCGGCGTACAAACACCCCGCCGGCCCGCACTCTTCCTGCGACCGTAAGTTGCTAGTTATAGTGCAAGGTCCGGTATTAGAACAGTCATTTATGTAACTTGTACATAATGAAGCTTCTTAAGGTACGAGTGCCGAGGTTAGAGCGCGAGCACGCGAGCAGAGAGAGTGATTATGTACCGTAGCATACATAACTTTTTCTACAAGCTAAAAATGATAATGACAAAAATAAACAATCGCTAACTTTTCTTGTATACTTTCCTCGATTTATCTGCTAACAATTTACAAAGTCATTTTCATTATTACGATTGGCGTAAATAGTTTGTGATTTTTTTTGCTAAATAATTACAAATTTCAATACATTAAATCAAGCCAATCAAGGCAATCTGCTTCTTAGTCAATTTTACATTTCAGGCATGCTGCTTCATAGGCATCCCATGACACTGACTGCGTTACCTATCTAGATAGCTAGCCCAATCCTTTGGGAGAGGTAAGCACCAGCTCTGGGATCTCCGAAATAATTAGTCTCAAAATAAAGTTAGTTTTGTACGTAATTATTGTAATGTGTTATAACTTATAAATAATATAATTTACAATATAGTCTCAAAATTAACTTTGTTTTTAATATACGTAATTTTAAAAAATATTTTTCACGGCTTATTCTACAAATTAAGATGTCAAGTGTTCACTAAACGCTAAGACAGAAATCCGAAATAACCGTAACCATGGTAATAACAATGCTATAATAATTTTTATAGAATTGTTATTATTACCATGGCAAATCTCATTATAGAATTGTTTTCACGCTTCGGCTACACTATAGGTGTTATTCTGATACCATTAGCGATATCAATATTAGCGGTTTATTGTACGCGTATAGAAAAACACCATTTTAACACGTTTTTCCGTTCATTATGTGTGGTGTACAATCGAAACCACTAATCTATCGGTCAAATATATATTCGAACTAAACTAAATAAAAAAAATTAAACCTTTTCAAACAGCGTTTTTCTACTCTCGTACTGAAAACCGCTAATATTGATATCGTTAACGGTATCAGAATACCACCTATAGCATAAGAATAAGTACTATTAGAAGGGCATCTTCGGCGTCGTTGTATGGATTTGACAGCAAAGCAGTCAAATAATTACATACAGCGCCCCACGCCCCGCCTTCCCCTCTCTCGTCTGTCGCAAAATTAGGGTTGTCACAAGTATATAATACTAACTGAGCCCGCACCCTCGTTCGCGTAGAATTAGTTTATTTACCTGTAAAACTATACGGATAACACTCCAATTGCTGACTACTTACTTAATCATCATTACTTAATAAAACTATAATGTCCGTACAATTTCAAATCCGTAAGACTTTCCAATAGTTCCACTAACGTATGAGTGTGACAGCGGATGATAGCGGCACAAGTCGGCGCTAACTAGTCTATGTAAAAATTGAAGTAAGTACCTTTATTACAATTAAATCGGATATAAAGTTGTAAGAACAAACGCAAAGCCAATAAAAATAATTTTTATATGTAGATAGTATTTGTGCATTTTATTTATTAATTTAGTAACTTTTTCTTTTATAAGGTAACCACTGAAATACTATCTTAGACTTACTTAATTACGATTAATATTGGATAAAACATAAAGTGCATAGGTAAATAATGTATGTATTTAATTCTTTCATTTTTACCCTCTTTACTTAATGTGTTTATGTTACAATTACAAATAATAAATAAAGATTCAAACTTCTTTTATATCGTCCTACAATGGCTACAGTTATCGTAAAGCATGTGGTCAAATACGGAACTAAGAATTTCGTATGGTAAGACCACAGTTTGCGTAGACAGTGGCGCCTTTGAGAGCTTAATTTGAAATATTGTTGCACGTTTACTCCATGCGCCGATTCTGGGTGGCAACTGGCAACCCGCTAGTGTTTGCTGCGATAAGTAGTCATGGACTGTTGACAGGCCACGCGGGAGCGCGCGTAGTGGGGATGAAGTTACCCTTCTAATAGTACTTATTCTTATGCCTATAGTCTAACCGAAGCGTGAAAAAAATTCTATAATGAGAATTGCCATGGTAATAACAGTTCTCTAATAATTATTATAGCATTGTTATTACCATGGTTACGGTCATTCCGGATATCAGTCTTGGCGTTTAGTGAACACTTGACATCCTAATTTGTATAATAAACCTTTAAAAAATAATTTAACAACAATTACAATTACGTATATTTAAAACAAAATTATTTTTGAGACGAATTATGTGTTTAAAATAACAATTTTAGTAAATTACTAAAAATAGATGGTTAATATCCATCGGTTTGTTATTTGGTTACCATGGTTACGTTCAATGTGGATATTAATAACAAAATGGTTTTTCGTTTGGCATTCCAACTTTTATGATAAATTGTCAGAACTGTTTTAGTAACTATTAAAATTCGAATGAAATTTGTTAACATTTAACAATAAAATTCACAAACTATTAACGCCAATCGGAATAGTGAAAATGTCTTTGCTGACAAGTAATTTGTTAGCCGAAAAATCGAATAAAATATACTTTGTTTAATTTTATCATTATCATTTTAAGCTTGTAGAAAAAGTAATGTATGCAACGATTCATAATTAGCTCTTAAGGTACGAGTGCCGAGTTTAGAGGTATGTACCAGTTGCATAAATAACTATATTCATATCCAACTTCGTTAGTCCAATCATATTTAAGCAGTAGTTCAAGGCTTGGGTAATACCATAACTACCATAAGAATAAATAATAACTACACGTGCGTAGAAGCGAAACTCCCGACTGCCAACGCGCTATCGGCGCTTTTAATACCTACCGCCTGGCGACATCTGAGGTGTCTAGTCAGTCAAGGGCGTCACACACGGAATATATATTAATATGCCAAAATATATATTATAGCAAAGCAATGCATCTAATGATGTATTTTCCGTAACAGTTGACAGAGTCGACGCAAGCAGCTATAATATATTGTATTAATATTTATTTAGATCTTGCTGTTAGATATATTTATCTCTGTCCCTCGCCACTATAATTAATGGGATTGATATATATGTTCATATCTTAGTATTGTGTGGTTCTTTGCTATAATGTCATATATTCCGGCAGATTAATATTATATTATAGCTCCGTTTGTAATGGGCTGTAAACCGTGCAGCGCGGCGCGGTTTCACCGCGTGTGTCGCGATTTAAAAGGAATTAATAGATAATAATAGTATTTTGTAATAAAGCTTTTTCAACTTAATAAAAGTTCTAATTAATGGTCCGGAAAGGAACGTAAAAAGTAGCTCCGGATCCCAGACTAAAACTTATTGGGCTTAATTATTATTTTTAAGTTTGTTTATAGCTCGTTTCCTTGTTTTATAGATGCCTAGAGGACGCGCGCGACTTCGTACGCGTAGAATTAGTTTCCCGCTACTCCCCCCATTTCTTCCCGTTGGGGGACGATTTTCGGAAAATCGTTTCTTAGTGCTCACTTACATATATAAGTATATAGATAACGATTAATAGCCACATAAACCATGTGATTTTCTGGAGATAATCTTAATATCCATAAAAAGTATTATTACCTTATTAGACGTAAATGTAGAAAACTCATTTTGCAACAATTTTTACACGTTGAAAAAAAAACCTAAATATAACACTTAGTGACTAAACTTGTATAACACTCCATAAACCGATTAAAATATTTTGCGAGCGAAATCCCTAAATTTGTGCGCGGAAGACAGAGGGGCGTAGTGGGGTGAAGGGGGAAGTAGGTAATTAAAGCGCGGCATTTTGGACCTGGGTAAAGAAGATTCGCTTCTACGTGTAGTTATTATTTATTCTTATGGTACTACTCATTATTTCCTAGCAAGTCTAAAATAACAAAATACTTAAAAAATATAAAACCTTTTCACACTTCCCGTTGATACTTTGATGTTGAATCACTACTAAAACCCTCCCACCCCCTCGTCATCAAAAGTAAGCTAATAGAATAGAACCCCTCCACCCTCTTTTATTAATGAATGATGTAATAATTAAATTAAATGGCCCCTATTTATAAGAGACTCTTGCCTCTCGAACATATTTGATGGTCCTCTGGACCTGCCTCTGCGCGGTGACGCGCCGCACGGCCGGGTGGTCGCGCAGAGCGTCCAAGGCACGTCTGCTCTCCCCTTCCTCCTGGTCTAGTAATATCACATCGAAATCGCTCGGATACTCCTTGGCTGGATTGTTTCGCTGCACAATAGTCCAGTTAGCCACCTACCGATAGCAAAAACAGTTTTAGTACATCTGACTATCTATTAATTGTCCTAGCAAGTTAAATAGTCTAGGATCATTTTTGAAGAAGTATAATGCAAGCGGCAAATCATGTAACAGGTGGGGTGACAACGTTATCAGAGGGTTTTGACCCTGCAGAATAAAGATATGCCTGTCGCCATTCCGAAATTTGAACCGGAAGTACGGAATACCGGAAAAGGTGTAGCCCATACAAAACTTTTCGTCGTACATTTAGAAAATAATTGTTCCGCTACCCTAAAAAAATGCAATTATTAGAGTTATTTGATACGTTGTAAAGGACATAGTCTGATAACTTTGTCACCGCAACTGTTACATGATTTGCCGCTTGCATTGTTTAGAGACGCGTTTTCTAGTTTTGGTCCTAGTCCAAAATACACGCCGGTTTACCATAATTTCATAAAAAGCATTTCCCAAATGTCCATAACTCATACATAACACATACAACGATTCACAAACTTTTCATTTCTCAAAATTCTCATATTATAAATAAGGAGCGTCCCCACTGTGAGCATCGGCATCGAATATTCGAGTGGGGTGGACGTTGAGCCGAGCGTTACAAAGCTTACAAACCACTCGATGTCGATGCTCAATACTCATTACAAGTGAATGCTCTCAGTGGGGACGCTCCTATACAAATATAAATTTAGGAAATGTAACACTTTGCAAAAATATTAAATGTTAAATTATCATTTAAAAAATGTTCATTTCCCGAACAAAGTTAATTGGAATCACCAAAAATAAATCCTTGCGCCTCACGATTTATGTACGCTGTTTGTTTCCCAATAAATAAATAAAAAATAAAATAAAAAAAAACCTTCCTCAAACAAGGCTTTAAAAAAAACTATCAATGACTCTGAATATTAGACAATAACATTACAATTATTATATTTACGAACCAAATGTTTAAAAAAAGGGGTTTTGTAGAAAAGGTGGTACGCGTAGCGTGTTTAAGGAACAAATAGTTTGGTATTAACCTAACTATTCTGGAAAACGCTACGCTGAAATCTGACACCACGCAAAGCCCTCAGCCACAAGACCCCGGCAGGATCCCACGCCGAAACAACCCCCTAAACATCTCCCAACCTTCCTCAAAAATCCTCGTACTCGTACTCCCTCCCACTTCCCAACCTCCGCCCCCTCGCCTATCCTGTTCCCCCAACCCAAACTTTCTTCTGCCACATACAAACTCCGAAACCCAAACCAATCCCCAACGCACCCCTAATCTTGTAGGATGATGCAATAGTACATTTAGAATTTCCGATACCCGCCCTATTCCCTACACACCAATGTTAAAAAATATTTCTTTCTTTGTTTAAATTGAACCACCTCTTAAAATATAAAACCCAGAACTAATCTAGCCTTAAGTTTTATGTTAACAGCAACCCCTGACGCACGCATCTCCCGAACACCTAACGGGTGTCAGTAGGACGGGGGATAGAGAATCCTGCGGACACCTAAACGGGAGAATGATTTTCTCTCCCGGCCTTTCAGTACTGGCTGGGGTAAGGCTCCGCGCGCGATTCTCTTGTCCCTTGTTAAACTGACATCTGTTCCCCCCTTTTCATTATAGCAGATGTATAAACTAAGAAAGCGCAAGGAGACACGCGCAAAGACAACATTATCTCCAGGCAAAAGAGTAAGCCTCAAAAAAGGGTAGCCCCACCCATAAAGATGGTGTCCACAGCCACAAAGCGATAACAGTTTTCCAACGGCACAGTTAAGTTTGTCGCGAGGTCTAATTGTAACGGCTTCGGAACCCTACAACATAGTATAAATAGAAAAGTAGATCGTCTTCAAACAAAGGTACATCGCGCGGCTTGCATGTGTGCGTTACGCCAACCTTACGGCTGTGGGCGGGGCGAACCTCCCACACGAAACTACAAATAGAGGTGCAGGAAGAATGACTAGACGGGGTCGCGGCATCATTGCGTTCGGTTACGTTTGGTTCTAGCTAATGGTTCTAGTGCGCGTTAAAACATCGAGCGACAATGTCTTTGCCGAAAAGTCGTAATATTGTTCAGTATACCTACGGGTGTTTAAAAAATGGTATACAAAATCCGGAGCTATCGTTTTTCAACATACTTTTGGAGTCGGAAAGGTGAGTACCTACATACCTATTTAGAGTTTGTGTTGAGAGGAATGCTGTTTTTTTTTTAATATTTAGGTATAGCTTATAGCCCACTTGCAGCTTTTGTTAAATCTATTTTATTGTCAGCGTAACATTTTTATTCGTTTCAAAACGCCTAAACTGTGCCTAAACCTAGCTTAGGTAGGTACAACTATATCCAGATTTAATAAAAGCTGCAAGTGATTAATGTACATACCTACTTAATTTATTAGTTATTTCGTACCGGCGCCTGCCTATAGTATACGGGTAGTTCTACTAGCGTTTCAACCGCTTTCACTTCCCTGTCGCATTTTTAACCATTTCCCTTTACGAGTAGGTTAACCATTTTCGGTTATTTTGAAGAATGCCTGGACTCCTAGAAAATAACCGAAAATGGTTAACGTACTCGTACAGGGAAATGGTTAAAAATGCGACAGGGAAGTGAAAGCGGTACTACCCATACCTAGATGAAATTAATACGTATTAAGTAGGTAATTTAAGTTATTGAGTGTGACGTAACAGGTAACATGTGACATGTGACGACGTGGATGGATTAGGTAGTTGGTAGTGACTAAGTACCTAGTGACCTTGCTTACGAAGCTAGCGATAGCGGTCCAATTCCCGGTCAGGATAAATATTCGTGCGATGAGTGCGAGTAGGTTTTGGTTTCTACGTCGTGTGTGTTTTATATTAAGTATGTATTTTTCACTACATAAGTAGTATGTTTATCGTTACCTAGTACCCAAAGTACAAGCCTAGAACCTAGTTTGGGACTACGTAGGTACATTTGTGTAAGATTTTCGCGTTACATTATTATTCAGATATTTATTTAATGTTGTGCAATGCCGCGCGGCGCGATCTGCCAATTGATGCTCAAAGGAAGCCGCGCGGCGGCGGCGCGTGCCGCCAATAATAGGTAAGTACCTAGTCAGAGAAAGCGGCATTATCAAAAGGTCGAAAAGGAATTTACATATCACATCACATACGTATAAAAATAATTATTATTTAGTGTCGACAGATAAAAGTATGTAAGCAAAATAAATTGAATTTGGTAGGTAACAATATTAATACTTACTTTAGGTTTGTGTAATTTATGAAAATTACTATGATTATAAATCACAGATCAAAATATGGCCAAGTAGGTGACTAAAATTGAAAAACAAGTTTGGACAACCCTGACGCCCGAGCGGCAATAGGTATCAGAATCTCCTAAAGGGCCGGAGTCGAGCTACTTTTCTATTTATACTATGCTTTTGATTTTGATTTCGAATTCAAACACCGACTTTATCTGTAATCTGAGGGCTTATTGTCTAACGCACTCGGAATCGCAACCGGATGCAAAGTGGAGCAATTGTCTTCATTTTGTATGCAGAGGGCTTATTGTCTAACGCACTCGCAATCAAGATCGTTTTCATTTTGAAAATCGAAGGCATGTCTGCATACAAAATGAAAACATTTGCTCCACTTAGGAATTGGATGCCGAAATAAGTGACGCAGAACAATAAAGTTAAACTGCAACCTATTTATTGCACATGACCAATGAAATCTTAATAATTATCATCTTTAATGACAATTAGATAATATTTAATTTTTCTTTTACGTAAAACTAACTCATTAGGTATAATTAAGAGTAATTTAGTTATTTTTTACTTTTAATCATACACTTAATGAGCAATTTATATAAAGGAGTGTAATTATTACATCAAAAATGAAAGCCACATCAATGGTTTATCACTTTTATCAGAAAATGACACCACACTTGAGGTGATAGGTAAACTGAAGCCGATATAATTTTTTATCTGAAGCGCGGTGGCGTGTAACTTTGAATACCCCCCTCCCTACCCCCAGGGGGTGGCTGATGGCGACCGGGCTAAATCAGCTCAGTTTGTCCTAGGATTGCTAGGATACATCTGTGCCAAGTGAATAAATACATCCAATACCAAAATGTTGACCTATGGTCGTTACCGCCCGTACTATAGCCGCCCATTCCACATTTGGTTTACGTAAAGTTTCTATTTTATTTAAAGTTTATATCGATATGTCGCTAATTTAAAGTCGATAAATGGGAAGTCTCTATGACAGCTCAAAAATTCCACGAAAATTCCAGCCCCTGTCCATGGTACATGGAAGGGTACATGTTCGTTTTTGAAAATAAAAACTGAATTCATCTAATGCTTATTTGCACGTCATGTAAAATGTACAGTCACCAGCAATAATATATTATCCAACATTAGGCGCAAAAATATCTGACACGCTCTTATACCTCTAGTAATAAAGATCGCTCTGGTTCACTTTGTCCATATTTCCATCTCGTCCACATTCTCATCTCGTCCACATTTCCATACTGTCCACATTCCCAAACTGTCCTCATTCGCATTTCGTTCACATTCACATCTCATCCACATTCTTATCTCATCCGCATTCCGATTTCGTTCACATTCCCAGCAACAAGTGAACAACCGAGTAATCAAATTGATATCGATCAGCCGGGAGTGCTTTGTTTCATATAAAAAATTAATTAATTAGTCCAAATGTATTGTTATCCATAATCATCGCAAGTCATAAAGTGTTTTTTACTGAAACGGTTTTTATTGCAGGATTTTTGAAATATCTAGCTGGTAAATGAAGTTAGGTTAGGTTAGGTTTGTTTTATAAAAACCCTGAAATAAAGTTCTGTTCATTTTTTCTACAAGGATGTGTTGTTATCCTAGTCGCTGCGATAATATGCGCTTCTATTTTCCTAGCTTTGTGTAAACAGCATTAGCTGGTGCCAAGCCAGGACAGTTAGCCAGGATAGGTGATGTCTTAACTAGGTAGCTTGTTATCCTAGCTTCGAAAAATTAACCTTAGGTATCCTGGGTATTTAGTCCAACTTACAGAAAGTGACGGAACTCACTTAAAAATGTGACTTTTGGTATTTGAAGTAGGTTCTTTGGTCTGTTTGCAGTGTAGACTTTAAAATTAATGGTAAAAAATAATGTTAATTTGGTAGTTATAGTAAGGATACTAAACTTTACCAAGTAATGTTACAATTTATTCCAGATACTATTTTTGAATATGTTTATTTCAAATGTGGTCTTTGTTATTTGGGTAACATTGCCATTTTTATTAAGGAAAATCAAGTTTATGTGACCCGCAATACAGATGTAGTGCATAACCAAACAAGATTGTATTTATCAAAAGTTTATATTCGTATCACTTTCTCAATTATCTTACCAATAGACACTAAAGCTGACTGAGAAGCAAGATCAATATAAACTTTTCTGACCAAGAACGAGGTTGTATGTTCAGTGAATAAACATACCTATTGTATTAAATCAGTAATTTAGAGATTCCAACAATACCAAATTGTTTGTTTGGTTCGATTCAAGCATAAGGAAGTAATGGTAAATAAAGAATCTCACAAACATACAACATGCGAACCCTAAAAACATTACCTAAGTACTTCTTTTTTGGGCAGCTAGGTAAAACAGGCAATAATTAAAGCAAAGGGCACCTAATAGCAGATGAAATGGTTGTTTATTTTATGCCAACTAGATTGCTTTGGTTCTGGTTTACATAAGGGATCTAAGGATGGGTAAATACATCTTAAAGGCTTTTTACATTTATTCTCTACTTACACCAGCGTTCCTTAGAGCTGCCCTTACGTAGTTTTCTCTGGTGCTGCGTGGGAAATACCCTTTGAAGGTAATAATGTGTTCACTGCCAACAACCCCTGTGCTGTACTCGTAGTCGACGCGAGACGACCTCGTCGCATTACATGAGGAGTCTGTATCTACTGCTTCTGCACCGATGCATACGGACATAAATGCAAACCCCAGCAACAGGCAACTTAATTTATTCCCCCCCATAGTTTACATAAATTTTTACTACAGTTACATTGTTGTCAAAATAATTAAACAATCGAAGTGCTAACTCCGACAATTGTGGAGAGTTTTACCATCACACATTTAGCAATATTTCATAGTCAATATTATATTATCTATCTCTCTACGACGACCGCGGACGGCGACCGACCCGCAATCGTGTTTTTTTTAAGGATAAAATTAAGTAAAGTATAGTAGGTAGGTAGCCCATAGAGGTAGCCACAGACTACTAAGAGATACTAACGTAGAAGATGACATTGACGTGACGACAATGCTAAAGCTGCCTTTTTCTGTATGATAATAACTAAATAGTTGTATTTTTCTGATAAAATTACACCACTCCACAAGGTTTGTGTAATGTAATGTATGGTTGGCTTTATGGCTTTATGTTGTTTATAGTGTGTGACCATAGACGTAGCATAGATCCCGTGCAGCCAACTGTCAAGCGTACCACATTTTTCTTCTGGTACAACATGGGTACAAGGTTCAACCATGGGGCTCTACTTTGAAATCAATAATTCGAACTTCGGATCGCCCCGTCACTTTCTTGCGAATTAGTGACGCGTCGAGAGCAAAAAGGATAGCAATAGACGAAGTTCGAATTACGGATTTCAAAGTAGAGCCTATGGTTGTGACCATGGTTCAACACAGCTTTGGAGCCAACGCTCATTGGTCAATGCCGGATATGTGAACCCTACTAAATTAAAAACAAATTGATAAATACTTAATTTAGTCGTCTCACTCACTGTCTGTGGCCCGTTTCAAGCTACAAGTTACAAATTACAAGCGGAACTCACTTTCTAGCAAAAGGAGTTAGAAAGAGACTTCCGCTTGTAATTTGTAAATTGTTGCTTCGTGAAACGAGCCTCTGTTCGCCCATCGGTAGGAATATAAGAATAAGAATAAGAATATTTATTAGATAAAAAGATGTACAGTATGCTTATTAATAAACAGTGCACTTAAAGTTAACAAATAATACAAAATAATACAAATAATAATATCAAAATAATACGCAGAAAATACATTAATTGGACTAGTTAACAACAATTGCGATTTTTCCTTCCAAGCACAAATGTACTCTCGATTCACTCACCCAAAAACGTGTCGAAATTACCATGAAATTACTAATGAAACAAAAATGAAAAAGCGAGCAGTTTTCACTATCTATCCGTCACTTAGAGGATTTAGAACAGGGGCCCGTTTCACGAAGCTACAAGTTACAAATTACAAGCGGAAATCTCTTTCTAACTCCTTTTGCTAGAAAGAGAGTTCCGCTTGTAATTTGTAACGTGTAGCTTCGTGAAACGGGCCACAGGAGGCGCCTTACGCAGACTTTCCCCTCTGCCGAGGTATGAGATCAAATGATCTTGTGCGTTAATAAAACCGGCCGTTTTTATTCGATACTCACATAACCAAAGTCGTTTTGGAAGAGTCAAGACCTCCAGAAAAATGCCTTGTTGTGCCGTGTTTTATTGCAAAAACCGATCAAATACGTCAAGTTTGCAGAAAGATGGAATTATATTTCACATTTAAGTACTTTTCACTGTTGATTTTGATTGTAATTAAGCATTTTGTGTATATTTACATCGCATGAAACAAACATTATTCTTTATTCGATTCTTTAATCGATTTTAAAACGTTCAGCATACTATTCGTTTTAGAATTAATGCGTACTCCTAGCGAGACTCGCAACAACTTCATGCTATATTGAACCTTAAAAGAGTGACCGTAAAATCAATAATCAATCGCTTGATTTAAATATGTCTGTTTGCGTACAGTGTCTTGTCTGTGTTTGTTGACCATGTCTAATAGTCCGGGCGAACGCTGCAAATTTACTTACCCCATCGAGTTATAGGAAAATGCCGCCTTCCACGAAAAGAACACCTACTAATTTTAGGTAAAAAAATTGATCTTCCGGGTTCAACTGGGGTGGGGGGGTAATTCGCAGTGAAAAGATATATGGTCCGCTGGTTCTTTTTGTGGAAGGTGGTATTTTCCTATAACTTGATGGGGTGAGAAAATTTACAGCGTTGCCTGGAACTATACGTACTCCTCGCGAGACTCGCACTATAGAGTCGTGATACATTTAAAACTAGTTTATATCGATAAAATACTCCTATAAAAAAGGTTAAAAATGCTTGTAGCATTAAGTCCACCTTTCGTACACTTTTTTGTGCAATAACAATAAAGTATTTAAATAAATATAATTAACAATTGCAATAGAAAATTAAATTATTCGGTTAGATTAGGAAATAATATGTTCATTAATTATGTATATTATTATTAACACACTTTTTAACCAACTTCAAAAAAAGAAGGCGGTTCTCAAATCGTCTGAATCTGTTTTTTCTTTATGTAGGTATGTTCAGCGATCACTTTTTACCCTGTGCAAAACTTTACTTTTTAACATTTGACCGGTAGTGTAACTCCGCCTTATGTCTACGAGATCGTAGAACAAACAAAAGCTCGTCAGTGCATAACTCTTCGTCGAACTCACGGCCGATCTGTTTTGGTGAACCTTTTATTTATTTATTTATTTATTTATTTATATGCCTTAAATTGTATGTACAGTCGCGCACCGGGATTGTTGAGCCACTTACCCAATTTTCTAATTTGGCCGTGTAATGCTAATCGAATAGCTGTCAGCCAGTCGGTGACATCGGTTATTGAATACACGGCTAAATTACGAACAATGGCAAGTGGCTCAACAATCCCGGTTCGTGACTGTACTTACATATACATGAGGTGGTATAATTTTTAGATATAAAATAGACTCAATACAATTTTACCAGTTCGGTAGCATGTTAAACTTATACTTAAAAAAACTTTATTAAAATAAGTATTCAATTACAACTATAATATTCTGCATTATAAAATTCGCTTAAACTATATGGACTTAATTTAATAAGGTACCTTTTCAAGGAAATCAGGAATTTAGTATTCGGTAAGGACTTAATTTCAAATAGTAGCGCATTAGCACATTATACACTTTCCCAGCGACATGCCTGTGGCATCTCAGAAACGCTGCAGTTTTACTACAAGGGGCCCTAACGTCACGCGCAAATAGGGTATACAGTCTTTGACTGTTAAAATTGGTTTTTGGGGGATATATATCCGGATTTGGTCGAACGAGTTTACATAATTCTAAAATATAAAGTGCGCACAGAGTAGGCAAACCTAATTCTTTGAAGGATTCTCTACACGACTCACGGCTACCCAATTAATATACGCACACACTTCTTTTGCAATATAATCAGTCGCTCGAAATCCACACAACTACCCAAGATGGCCAGACCAAACAGGATTTGGTACTGGAAAAAAGCATAATAAGATTGTATTGCCGCCTTTTTAGTGGATATTGTTTCCTAAAGCTCGTAGCACAAAAGTGAAACTGCTCTGCAGAGTGCAGAGATAATGTACGTGATTTTTCCAGTTAAGTTTTTCATCGTTTTTATCTCAGAATCAAATCTATTTGTTTGTAATCGTAGTAGAATAAAACTATATTATTTATAGTACTCGGCTCTCTGATCTGATCACTTACTGAATAAATGTCTTTTGTTTTATCTTTTTTTATCTTATATGCTGGTAAAACTGAACACCTATACATTTTAGTATTATTCCTCAAAGTGGTATATTTACCTTATGATGGCGCATATTTTTTAAATCTCGTATACATAATACACAAGTTAAATAACGTGTAATGTGCTGCCATCTATATCACAACTTAAAAAATAATCGATATCGACAATGTCGATATGCATCTCATTTCTAATGATAGTGTGATAATCGGTAAGATAACGCAACGTCTTTATTTTAAAACTGTGTAAGCACATGTTGGTAATAAAAAAAATGTGCATGTGTGCGTAATTTTAAGCAAGTGTTTTTGTTTCTTAGTTGTGTAGGTGTGTAGCAACGAGAGCGAATTTTGCATTTGTGTTGAGTATTGTGTATGTAGTGTTACCTCACCTCCCCCTAAAAGCGACAGACTTTTGTGCTTAAGAAATTGTATCAATGCGTGCTCCAGTTCTAAATCCTCTAAGATCCGTCATGTCACTCACTGATAAAACAAAGGATTAAACCGAAAACGTGCTAGACGTTTTCTCCTGTAGATTGTATCATGTCATACCAATTTCGCTCTTTATGCCACTTTGCTATAATGTAACGAAATTCGCGTAATCTCGTAACCGTTTAATGAATACTCTTTGGTTATACAGTGAAATAACCAGAGATAATCCAATTACCAAAGACTACTATTTATAATCACACCGTCTACTACGTCAAAAGAAAATTCAAGTAGGTATACCTGTTAATTTATAATGCCTTTTTCTCTTTTTTGAACAACTACTTATATATTATAAGTTTTCTTACTTAGTTTACCTTTTTACTAACCAAATATGGCGTATGACTTAGCAAATAGATTTTCTTCAAAACATAAATGTTATAGAATATTTGAACCCGGTGCTTATCAACATGGTAATAGATGGGAAACTAAAACGAACCAAGTCCCATTTCTATCAAGTACATCGCGCAAACCACAAATTGGTGCAAATATATATACACACAGTATCTACGATGGGGATATCCGTCCGAAAATTCCAAATGTCACCTCATTGATGTCCCGCGTTCCCAGGTTTCCTTACGAAGCTCTCAGCAAAGAGGACCTTGAAGAGATTCTTTGTAAATGCGGATTTGACGACACGTGCGAGTGTCCTGTCGAAGGTGAAGAGGAAGTCGTTGTTTGTCAGGGCAAAGTGCCCAAACGTATCTTTGTAGGAAGCACAGGGCCATGTCGTGGGGACAATTATCTTCAAATTCCTTGTAAAGGAGAGAAATGGTTTTTAGATGGGTCACAAAATAGAAAGAACAATGAAGTTGACACTTCGCCACCATTTTACGATACTAGAGTTCACGAGTCAACAGCTTTCTATCAAGGGTGCAAATGGAGTACACGGACTGGAAGTAGATCAGCGAAGGCGTTGGAGCAAAGGCCAGGTCCAGCTGATTATACAATAGAGAGAGAGCGAACTAAATATGAAATATGTGCTGATAAATTAAGATCCTACAAGCGCAAAACTTCTAAACAATATAGATTCCTTGAATCTGTGCAACGTAGAAACATTTTGGAAGGTGCGCCTGGGCCAGCGGAGTATAGTCCCACATTTCCAAAAAGCACGGGCATGAAACATCTTGGCCCGAAAGCTGACAGATTCTCAGCACCGGAACTTACACCTGGACCAGCGGATTATAATCTCAGGCGGGCTTTCGATGCACCGGATCCACCTGATAAACCGTGTCATGTTATTTTACCTGTACCGGCTTGCTTTGGAGTGAAAGCTAAGAGATTTAGGTCTAAAAAAGAAGAAGGCCCCGGTCCGGCTAGCTATAACATAAAAAGTAAACTATACCCAATCACGAAATGCCAAACAGCGCCTTTTGGATCTAGCTCTGAAAGATTTAAGCAAGATATAATACAAGAAAGCGATGACGAGGATGACTGCTATAAGGAAGAATATAAGGAACCGTGTCCTACTCACACGTGGGAATTTAAGTCCAAGACAGTGCGAATAAAACAACTTAAAAAAGACCCAGGACCAAGCCCCGCCGACGTACCCCAATCTAAATTGAACATAAAAAGACCTGCTAAATTACAATATGTTGCGCCATTTTTTTCATCGGACGGTCGGTTTAGACCTTGGTATAATTGGATACCTGTGCACGGTAAACTCGTTACACCAGCGCCCTACAATGCGTTGAAGCCGAAGTGTCTGCCGGCGGTATCGCGAGGCCCACTCGTTCGATCGCAACGATTCCCTCCCCCTACTTTCCTGACTCCAGCCCCGAATGAATACAGAATTAGCGGTGGTGTCAGTGGTGGAGTTGAAACAGTACTATCCACTTATAATAAAAGACTGCAGGATAATATGACTTATCAACATACATTTGTGTGGGAAGTACCTCTTGAGGAGAGAAAACTGTCTTACGAGGAAAAGAAAAATTTGTTGCTTAAAAAATGCATAGACATATGTGATGATGAACAAAAGGGTAGTGATAAAAACGAACCAAAACCAGATCAGGAAGAAATGAATAACAACATAAAGGAAAAACCAAAATTGTTACGATACTTTTTACATACTCATGCTGTAAAACAATGTAATTAAACTTCAACGTGAGTTTGATGTTGCACATGGCTGTCCTTTAAAATTAGCTCATGGTATGCTTATTGCTATGCAGGAAGTATTGTAGTTTTCGGCGACCTCTACCCCAATCAAAACGAAATATGTTTTAATTAACTGTAAAAGCGAATCAGAATTACGACGGGTTACTTTTGAAGACTTCGAAATTTCGGATGCCATTGCTTCAGGGGTCTGTCTGATTTTTATTCAACCCAATGTTCGGTAAAACAGTAGAAGTTTAATCTTCGGCAACTCTTGGTTTTCATCGGAGCATCTCGGAAGTGAAGAAAACAAGACGTAGGTACCTACATGACTTGCTCTTTTATTAGCATAGAGAAGACAAACGAGTACACGTGCCTGATGGTATCAGTGGGATCTGAGCCCCATAGACATTGTCATTCAAGACTGCAAATGCATTGTGTTGTGAACCCTGAGGACTAAGATGGAATGCCTCTATGCTAGTAATTTCACCGGTTGTCTTCTTCCTTAGATTCTTTTGGCGTGTGCAATTGCCAAGACACTCTTTTTATTAAGGGAATGTTTATTTTCCAATATTGATCTGGTTACCATAAAATGTTGTTAGCTAACTAACAAGAGGCTCTACTTTGAAATCCGTAATTCGAACTTCGTCTATTGCCATCCCTTTTGCTCTCAACGCGTCACTAATTCGCAAGAAAGTGACGGGGCGATCCGAAGTTCGAATTACTGATTTCAAAGTAGAGCCCAAGGTATCAATTAATGATAAAGTGGTTGGATAGCCGCTCAGATAGGTAGGTACTGAATTAACCGACTTGGGGCACGTTTTATAAAACTACAAGTTATAATTTTACAGGTCTAAACTGGCAACACTGCTCAAATGGCAGGGGCCTGTTTTATAAAGCTACAAATTACAATTTACAGGTTACAAGTTTCCATTTGACACAATCTCAACCAATAACGACCCGCCATTTGAGCAGTGTTCCCATGTTTAGACCTGTAAAATTGTAACTTGTAGCTTTATAAAACGTGCCCCTGTGGCCCGTTTCACGAAGCTACAAGTTACAAATTACAAGCGGAAGACTTTTCCTAACTCTTTTTGCTAGAAAGAGAGTTTCGCTTGTAATTTGTAACTTGTAGCTTCGTGAAACGGGCCACTGTGGCCCTGTAAACTTACTCAATCATAGGTATCAGGGGGCGTACCGCTGCGAAACCATGACGTCATGTCACTCCAGTAAGATGGCGCCCGCACCCTTTAATATTATTGACCAACATTTTATACGTTCGTAGAATCAAAACTACAGGGTCTATTTGAATGAAACAAAAAGTAGTATGTTTTTTTATTTATAAGCTTTACTCTTACAAAGTTTCTATCAAGCGATTTGGCATACTACTGACATTCCTCATTGATTTAAATCCTTTCAAATAAATAATAAAAATATATATACGTCCAAAACTTTTTCGACCACGTGTACTTAAAGACCTGGACCCTTATTCTCGTCACTTCGAGATGATTTTTCATGCGATATGCACTGTCAACTGCGTACATTTATTTGACATATCTCGCATGAAAAATCATCTCGAACTCACGAGAATTGGGTCCCTGTTATTTTCACGATTTTCAACTTTTCAAATATTTGGTCGAATTGAAGTTTACCGTGGTGCGTTACGGCCAGTATTTTCCCGTTCATAGTGTTTACTTTGAATGGCTGTAACTTTATCAAAAATCACATTACTCATTTTTGGATATAATATATGTAAGATTATATAGTTCATTTTAACAAACTGAAATAGTACCCGACTAAGGGTTATAGTTAAGAAGATATGACCTTTTTACGAAAACATCAGTTTACGGGGAGTTATTTCCCATACCACACCGAAAACAAAATAAGTTAAGGATGTGACAGTGTTGTTTTAAAACCAACGTCGATATTCAACATAAGATTTATTTTAAAAAAAAACAAAGACATCGCAATAATCTTATTATTTAGATATTTTTATTAAAAAAACATAGAAATATCCTTTCAATCCAAAAAAATAAAAATATAATGTTGAATTTTGTCCATATAAACTAAACAACGTACTTGTCTAGCCTACGTTACCTACGTACAACGTAGTTACTTAATAAGCTAAATAAAAGTTAAGTTCAAAAAAATATTTATGCAATAGGTAGAATTTAACATACTTACTAATTAATTAAAATTATTTTTAGGACTGCTATTTATTGCGTCTATTTAATTGTATGAAACGCATCATTATTTTCATCAGTACAATTATTATTTTTTGTAGTAATGGCTTTCTGCTGCTAGGCACTTTGCCAAATAATAAATATTTTCATCAGTACAATTTTAGGAGTATATAACTTATAATTTATAAGCTACGCGTCGTACCTACGCACTCTCCGCCCTCGCCGGCTGCCGCAGTGCATCTGCCTTGGTTGGAAACAAGCGTCTACACGGTTGACGACGGCGGGCGCCGACCGCGGTTGGCAACACACGCCTATCGATGAGATCATTGAAGGTCAAGTCGGGTAACAACTGTCTACACGGCAGAAAGATTTACTGTCATTGGGTACAAATGGAAAATCGTCCACGTGAAATAACCATTCTGAAAATGGTTCAAAAGTAATAGTGTCCAAAGTGAATTTAGTCAAAATGTAATTGTGCTCAAAAGTATTTACAACCAAATTTATTTTCGTTGTAAATTTAATTAAGTCATATTGGACAATTTTACCATGGGACATGATTACATTTGAAACGTTTTTCAAGATGGACAATTTTCCTTTTTGTTGTATTTCAAATGGTCATTTTTCTGAATTGACGTATAATTTCAAGTGGACGATTTTCCATTTGAACCTAATGACAGTAAATCGGCAGAAATTGACAGGGTCTCCTCTGCAGAAATGCTTGACGACCGTCTAGAAGGCCCTTTCTCCTTCCTATAGCTAAATGAGACTGTTTGTACCTTCGTCTGGGTGCGGTAAAGGGTCACCAATACGGGAAATTACTTCCCGTATCGCACCAGAGAGCAAATCTGACACGGTGGTGCGTTACAGGAAGTAATTTGGAAGCCTTTTACTGAAGCTGAAAACTCGAAATAAACAAGTTTGATATCAATAAAGTAAGATCGTTTTACAATATTTAAATGTAACTTTATTGCTAATTAAGTAACTAGAAAACGTATACAAAATAAAGGGAAATTAGGTATAATTATAAGACCACATATGCATGTGGCATAGACGTTAAATGTACTTATTACCATAACTTTGGCCTGGGTAACTGTGATTCGCCAAGGGCAGACGAATCAACAGGCAAAGCGGATCGCGCTAAAATCAAGGGAAAACATAAACTCGTCATAATTATTGATTATTATTATGGCGTTTGCCCGCGACTTCATCTGCGCGGAATTCGTTTAACGTTATTCACACGGTAACTTTTTTCTGGGAAGAAAGGGTAAGTAATAGTAGGTAACTACCAACTATATTTTAATTGTGTACCAAAAATCGACATCCACTCAGTTGTATGCTAAGCATGATTGAAAAACAAAAACACCTAAAACTTCTCATAATCGAAGATTGGCAAAAATAGTTTGACGTGGAGACAGGGGAAACTTCATTATTCTGAAGTAGCAACCACCACAATACTTAGTCACGTGTTAGGTAAACTCTAATCATGTTGCTATTGCAAATAAATATAGTGGTAAATTGTGTACACACTTGTTTTGTTTGCTTGTATGCAAGATTTAAAATAAAAAAGATACATTTATTCAGTAATCAATCAATCTTTTTAGGTTATGGCATCCGTGGCGGAGACAATTTTGCCAATGTCAAGTGAGTCAGGGCACGATGAACAGTATGAGGCCAAAAAAATTTTTTTTACTAACAGATCGTCGGTTGAATTATCTAGGACAACAGATAAAAATATTAGGTCCTTACCTATGAAATTGGCGTTTTATATGGAGAATTTTATGAAAACGGTGGTTTTCATACATTTAATTTTGCAGATTATTTAGTAACGTCAAATGCAAACCAAACAAAATTCTGTCAGGAATATTGGACACTTCTAAGCTATATTATACATATCTTAATTACTTAAAAATAGTTAGCTTCATAAAACTCTGCGTAATTGAAACACTTGAACTCACAGCACATGAAAAGAGTTGAGTTCACACTACACTAAGTATGAAATTGAACCATATTATTTGTATCTAAAACCTTTGTAACATAAAGTATTAATGAAATTTAAAAATAATTTGGAAGTAAAAATTGAAATGAATAAATTCCGTACGAAATAAAATACGTAAAAAAAACGCCAATTTCATAGGTAAGGACCCAATATGATAATTATATACATATAAACACAACGACCACAACACAGAAGCACACAATAACTTTATGAAGCTATTTACAAAAAGCTGTACCTACGAGGTTTGGGTGAAGGGAGTAGGCCGCACGTGCACTTTTACAGGTCAAAAATCAACCAGCGCTTCCCATGACGAGACCACTGCTGAGAAGAAACGTCACAAGAATGGCAGCCAGCAGCGTTTATGTTTTTTAGTGGTGTAGTGTGCATAAGAATAAGAGCATTATTTGCAATAAGTAGTATGTTAGCGGTTTACGCACCAAGTAGGTACGAATGGGTCAAAAGAAGTCGTTCTGCCTAGAGATTGAATACTGGAGCTGTAGTCAAGTACCTGTCTAGTTTGGTATTGGTAATTTTAAGGAAGCAGTTGATTTTAAAATGCTTCGAACACATGCAGTGATGTTTTTTCCGGGACAAATTGGCCCTGAACATGCAAATGGCCGCAACCCATTTTTAACCGACTTCAAAAAAGGAGGAGGTTATACGTTCCACTGTATGTTTTTTTTTTATTTTTTATTTTTTTTTAATGTATGTTCACCGATTACTCCGTCAATTGTGGACCGATTTTAAAAATTCTTTTTTGGTTTGATAGAGTATACTTCCGAGGTGGTCCCATTGTCAGCAAATCTGAATCTGATGAAGGGATCAGTGAGGAATTGAGGGAACTCCTCAAATATTGTATGCAAACATATAGCGATTTTAGTATTTTTAGTAACAAGTGTAGCATTTGCATTCAGAAAGTGTCACTTGGTGAAGCGGAACTGATGATGAAGAGCACAGATGGCCACCGGAACTCCTCAACGGTACCGATTTCAAGGGTGGCGATAAGATATCCCGATTAAGATAGTTGAGCAACTACAACGAAGCACATTTAATTGTTTTAAAATGACTATGATTTTCCCGCGGCGTTGCTTGCGGCGAGCTTGAAATGTCTTAAAGTTTCATATATCAACTAAGAAGTGGGACTAAATAATCTTATTATGATCACTAAAAAGTGTAAAATAAAATAAATGTTTTAAAAAACAAAAAAACCGCCTTCAAAAACGCAAAAAATAACTTCTACTACTAAGTAGGTACTTAGTAGTAGGTACCTATCCTATTAGGTTAGTCTAACTGAAGTCGGCGACCACAATATTTTCAACAAAAGCCGACTTCAGTTGGACTAACCTAATAGGATAGGTACCTACTACTAAGTACCTAGTACCTACTAGTAAGTTATTTTTTGCGTTTTTGAAGGCGGTTTTTTTTTTCCGTAAAAAGCTGCAAATCTAAAATAAAAGGTAAAGAATTTTAGGGCACCAAGTCAAATAGGGTCCATCTTTACTAAGATGGATAACTAAATAAAATAAACTTATTTGTCGATATAATTTTTTCAGCACTATTTTATATCCGATGGTAATTTTATAAAACGTTCAATATTATACATGTAAGTATATTTACAGATACATGTATCAATTTTCAACTAAATATATTATAGTTGTTCTGCAATTCTACGCTTTTAAAGGTACAAAATCCAGGAATAGGGTAAATCGTCAATTATTGGCCACCGTCAGTAACTGGCCACTTTGCAATAATCTGTTTGAAGCAAAAGATATGCTGATATTTGTGCGATTAAACTAAACTACCTAGATCCAGAGTTGTTATCCGGACTACTGCTAAAATATCTTTACGAACGGCGTCTGTATATATGATGGGTAACTAAATGACATTTTCTCAAGTGGCCAGTTATTGAAGATTTACCCAACTAAATAATAACAAAATGCTGGGGCTCTACTTTGAAATCAGTAATTCGAACTTCGGATCGCCCCGTCACTTTCTTGCGAATTAGTGACGCATTGAGAGCAAAAGGGATAGCAATAGACGAAGTTCGAACTACGGATTTCAAAGTAGAGCCTCTGACTTGCCTGTGAAAGCTTATGTGTTCGGATATGGTTCGGATGCATTTTCTTTAAAAACATAACCCTCCTGACGCAGTCGGGTAAAAACCGTGCGCGATTTACACACCAGTGGCCCGTTTCACGAAGCTACAAGTTACAAATTACAAGCGGAACTCTCTTTCTAGCAAAAGGAGTTAGAAAGAGACTTCCGCTTGTAATTTGTAACTTGTTGCTTCGTGAAACAGGCCCCAGCCATTTGAGCAGTGTTGCCAGTTTAGACCTGTAAAAATGTAACTTGTAACTTGTAGCTATATAAAACGTGCCCCAGGACAGCGCAGGCCATTATGAATTTTAATTGTGGATCCAGTGTACAATAGTAGTCTTTGATTATAATGTTGTTTCAATGATGACATTTATAATTTGTTGTACCGCGTAGATATTATTGTTTTGAAAGCAATGTGACAGTATTTCACACCGCAGCTTCTTTGAAGGTTGGTCTAATATGTCCATAAGTTAATAATTTTTAAATTAGTCGGGTTTTGACCCCACCGTGGCCTCAAATATGACCTCAGTTTGATACTCCGATTTAGGCCGAAATGCGCTGGTATATACCTCTTTGTCTAACTAATTATCAATCTGCGTTAAAATTTATGCGATAGATATACTTTTCAAGTGTGTTTCTTATTAAGTTCCTTCTATGAGTATTCTATTTCTGTGGCTTCAAAGCTGAGGCACTTCTTTGAAATCCGTAATTCGAACTTCGTCTATTGCTATCCCTTTTGCTCTCGACGCGTCACTAATTCGCAAGAAAGTGACGGGGCGATCCGAAGTTCGAATTACTGATTTCAAAGTAGAGCCCCTGTGTTGTACACAGAAGAAAAAGGTGGTACGCTTGACAGTTGGCTGCACGGGATCTATGTTCTCCTACATCTATGATCTACTTGTGACCGTGACATCGGTGACATTGACATTGACGTCTGATCTGATAACCATAACTAAATAATAACTTTCCCCTTTTCCTTTCCCGGCTTATCTAATTTAAGAATTTATTATAGGATTTGATTTAAGTTTTATAAAGCTGATATTAATTTCTTTAAAGCCGTTTCTCTGACAATTTGTTTAGAAAATATTGGTTCTAAAGATGAAGCAATAATATAATGATACAGTGTTAAGATATGTGTTATCTTGTATAATAATATAAAATAATACTAATTCTAATTAGTTACCAAATTGTAAAATGTCTAAACTAGGCGCTTTTCACTTAATAAAGCCCACCGGTTCCAAGCATACGGCCACAGTCATAATGTTTCATGGATCCGGTAAGAAGAATATTTTGGTGGGTGGGTTTTACGTAGGTTAACAACAATCAAACAATCCCTTCAGTGGCAGTAGTTCGGTTGATTAGTCCGGGGCCGAACTACTGCCACACTTTTAGTCACATTAGTTCGGTAGTGACGGCAAACCTAACTAATGGGAATTGAAACGAGTCAAAAGTACGGTTAAGGATGTAGCTAAAGATGTGTCATCCATCACGGACATTATTCTACATGACAGTTATCTATAAGTGAATAGTAAGTAGGTAATCTAGTCACAAAAAGGTTAACAATACAATTTATTGTCTTTTTCATTAAACCCTGTGAAAGTACTTAAATTCAATATATTGTGTTTCTTCATTTTATAAAATACGGAAAAATACTGTGTAATTTAATAAATGACAAATAAATACTAGAATGGGATTGTGTTGAAAAAAACCCTGCTTATTACCAAGACTGTATACATAGGTACTGTGGTATTATTTATTTCATTGTATTATAAAAGAAAATGTAAATCATTTCCAGACCTATTATTATAACGAATACTCTACAATTCAATCAGGCTAATATGATGAGTTTCAGCATAATTCTCTTACAGACAGTATAGTGTTACGGAGTCAAGAAGCTTATTTTCATAACTAGCTGTAACCCGCGACTCCGTCCGCGCAGAAAAATAAAACATAGCCTATGTTCATCAAGGATAATGTACAATTCTTATGGTGAAAGAATTTTTCAAATCGGTCCAGTAGTTTCAGAGCCTATTCAATTCAAACAAACAAACAAACAAACAAAAAATCAAATCTTTCCTCTTTATAATATTAGTCTAGATAAAAATATTCTGCCTTAATTCTAGGCTCCCCAACATCACATCACTACCCGGACTTTAACAAAACTTCCCAACAGTTGGGTTTGACATCATAACCAAACGAATGAAACTGAAAGTGTTGCAGCAGTTCGGCCCTGGACTTTTCAACCAAACTACTGCAACTAAAGGAAACAATCTATATAAATGTACGTCTTTTACGTAAATCCCAAGTAGTGTAGGTACCTCAATCATGAAATCATTCGCTTTATAACCACACAAGGACCACCAACACCAGTGGACTCACTGAAAGAGTCATTCCAGTAAATTTAAAATCATTTATAAAAGCAGCAATCTTGGATGTTATTATAATCAGTACTTATATTTTTATAATAGTACATATAAATGACAAAGTTACTCAGCCTATCAGTTTTTTTGTTACGTTTTCCAGCCTTTAAATGATTTTGCTGATATTTGTTTTGAGATATCTTGAACCCTGAACAAGAGGACATGACATGACGTCACATCCATGGCAAATTTGTGAATCTGCACTTTGATTTCAAAACAAAATGACGGAAACGTCCTTTGGTAAAGTAGCGAATCTGCTATTCTAATTTTGAATCGAAATGCAGATTTGCAACTTTGCCATGGATGTGACGATGAGATATGTTTTATCTCAAAAATTGTAAAAGATGCTGCGGGAATAGAAAATAAAAAAGTTCTGGATGAAGAAAATCAATGGCAAATGTTAGTATTATATTAATATGTATAATTTCTAGGTACTAATAACTTTTATTTTGCTTTTCAGGAGACACTGGTGGAAACTTTAAAGAATGGGTTAATATAATGTCAAAGAATTTTGCTTTTCCTCACATCAAAGTCATATTCCCCACAGCTCCGCTTCAGTCTTACACACCTGCTGGAGGAGCCATGAGCAATGTCTGGTTTGACCGGGCTGGTATCTCACCTGATGCTCAAGAGAAACTAGAGTCAATATCTAAAATAGAAGTAGAAGTGAAAAATCTTATTCAAGCAGAGAACAAATCTGGAATACCAAGCAACAGAATAATTGTTGGTAAGTTTATTGTAGTAAATTGATGAACCAGGCTTTTGAAGCGATTCACTTGGCTTTCTCTTCCTCTTGTAGGTAAGTACCTAATAATGACAACATATTGATCATTAACGCACTGAGAACAATAAACCTTGATCGCTAATTATAAATATTGATTGTGTACTGTAGAGAGGAGGCACTGGGTATATTTTAGTTTATCTCCTTATAAACCCCAGCATGCTCCGATCTGTTTCACTAGTCTTCTGAAATTGGACCTACTAAAATTGGAAAAAGTAATAACAGAGATTGTTCTCTTTTAGGTGGATTTTCAATGGGTGGTTCACTATCGTTTCATGCTGGCTACAGATGGGAGAGGAACTTAGCCGGTGTTTGTGTGTTCAGTTCATTTCTCAACAAAGCATCTGTTGTGTACCACGAGTTGAAAGCCAGCCCCAGTACTCAATGTAAGTTATAACCGAACAGATTTAATATTATAGGTAATAGAGTGGCCATTGGAAACATTTCATAGAAAAATTTTGATCATAAGCATCAGGAATGCCATCTAGCGTTTAGTAGCAAAATACGCATGAATGTAATAGGAACACTTATTTCAGCTATTGGACGGTAGGTGACGCTAAATAATAAAATTCATTTAGGGTGTAACCAATTCTATATTGAGGTATTAATACTATCGATAAAAATATTGATATCGTATTAAGATTGATTTTAAAAATGTGACTTTGTCAGCGTAGTACTAGTTTTCCGTACTTTCACAACTGTATTATACATTTATTTGTTTATTTAATCTTTATTGCACAAAAGAATACGCTTAATATACAAAAGGCGAACTTAATGCTGTGGTATTCTCTACATCAATTATAATTCCACAATAGTAAAGTAATAGTTTTCTATTTGGACGAACTGTATCCATTTTTCACGCGCTTTTTTATTGATTGGCGGAAATCTACAATAGTCGACATATCAACAAAAATAGTAATGCCATACTAATATTGCAGTTATATGATTAATTGTTATTGTATCCCATTCATTTAATAAGTAAGTATTCATTAAAAGTAGGTACTCTAATTATTTACTTACAAAAAATATCGATAAAAAAACGAGGCAATACATCTCCCTATTTACGTAATAATTCATCTACTCAACAACAGAGGGCGCTTATAACAACAAACTAATTTTCTAGAACCATCTCTATGAAAATATTTTGATAAAAATCGATTTATTTAATAAATACACAAAATAATAGGGAAAATAAAGTAAAATCTTGTCCAGCGGCTTTTTCGTATCGCAATTTACAATAGTCCAATACGAAACTCTGCATGATTCCGTTGAAATGGGTTTTTTCTTCGATGACATAGATACGACCTCACAGGCGGGCGTGTCAAAGTAGACTAAACGACTTGTTACCTCGAGGTAGCGTAAGGACCGGGCCAACAACGGCGCGACGAAAAGGGACCAGTTCGTTGGCCCTAAAATAGCAGTTTAGGGCCAACCGCGACTTAGTCGTTCGTGGGCGACTGTCATTGCTTGACGTTAGTTCGCTCGTCATAAAAGCGCCTAGCTGCGTGGTTAAAGGGTGCAAAAATTACGATACCAAAGTTAAAAAGAAAGATGAAATATCGTATCATCGATTAGTAACCTTACATTATTTTTATTGCGTGTCAAACAATTAAATAAGCCCTAGAATAAATTGCCTCAATTTTGGTATCAATTCCAAAATGGCGGTCATGATGGCTCAATGTATCGACTGGCGACGTGCGAAGTAACCTTGTAAGGGCGGTTTTTTTTTATCGTATTTTACAAAATAATTTATTGAAGTAAGTCAGTATTATTATGGGTGCTTGTAATTCCTGGAACAAATGATATTTAATTTTTAATTTTATTTTATCTGTAAAATATCACCGAAAAACTGACTAAACCAAACAAAACGCCGATTTCGGTTTTCGCTGATGCAAATTCTTATTAGGGGCTCCATCACTTCTTTTAAGTCGGTTTTTATTCAGTCTTAATTTCTTTTAGTTTTAATTTTTTATAGACATAACCATAGCGTCAGTGATCATTCTAAATTTTATGTAAAATAAAATCAAACTATATGTTTATATCGGCGTGGAGCTGACTTACGTAAGTAAGTATGTATATATAACACTTTAGTGCACTAAAAAAATAAGTAGGTACTTATTGATTTTAAAAATAAAAATTTCTTTTTACTATAATAAATAATATTTTTTTGCTGGACGGTCACACAAGGTTACATCTATGCAACGCGGAAGTCGCGGCACTCGTTTGCGCCGTTCGCGACAACGTAGTTCGTAGGAGTTGTGACAGATGGCGCTAATAATTTTTGTATGAAGACAGTTTATGTCAAATGTTCGATGGGGCGCAAACTTCCTTTTGAAATCATTGCTCCCAAGTAAATTTTTAACCTTTTCAACGCCATGTCAAATACAAAAGTTGTCACTCACACGCCGAGCCCGGTATAGGGTAAATCCGGGATAGATGCCGCAAAGGGATAGACGCCTATTTTTTAAAAACCTAACTTCCCAAATTCGCAGCATAGAATTAATAGTCTAAATAGGGAGCGCAAGGGCCAGGCCATACCCCTCGGTCCCCCGCAGGCCATCGTGAGGAACGGACGCGTCTCGGTTGTGCGTGTCAAAATGTCCGCGACGAGCGCAAAAAACGCCTCGAAAATTAAAACGTAATTTGCAGTTTCATAACTTTATAATTAGTATTAACTTCTGTTTTTTTGTTTTATATCAATATACTGGTTTATTAAGTGTACAACTAAGTGTTAATTATCGCTCTTTTGTATTTATATTAGATAAAAAATAAAAAGGCGCCTATCCGTATCACAAAAGGATACTCGCCCCGATTTTTGTAGGTATACGTGCCTTTGGGGCGTCTATCCCCCCTATATAATCTCAGTATATATATATTTTTTGTTTATGTTTTGTTATAATTTTTATTCTTTTTTGTTGGCTAAATATGCAAGCATTTAAAGCGTCACTTTCCAAAAAAAAACAGAGTAGCAAATTTTTAAGAAACTTTGTTATGATAAATATAGTAATTTTGTATAGAACGTCGTTTTTTTTCCTTGTTTTCCAAGTGAAAAGTAGAGTGTTTAACGTGAGACTAAACAACTATAATGACACTCGAACTACATATAGAGACCCTCGCTTAGCTCGGGTGGCTAAATATCTCTTGTCATTATGGCTTGTTTTAGTCCCTTGTTGAACAATCTACTATTCAAAGAAACTGCACCTATTTTCTTTTGAATTTCCCTCCTTTCATGTTTGGCAATTGGGCACAGAGGAGTAAAGATTTTTCGAGAAATGGGCTAGATGACAGACAGATGTCAGACATCTAGCATTTAACAAGATATCCTGATATATATGGAGTTTTGTATGAAATGATGAACCTACTTATGACGTCACACATTCCTTACTTTTCATTTAAGAATTGTTAAAAGTCAGATAATCCATTTGTTTCCGAGATTTTCTTATTTATTTCAAAAAACTTTTTTATGTCAGGATCTTCTTCGAGGACAAAATAGATCAAGAACAAGACTTTCTAAAAATCGTTCGTATTAATTCTTTACAATTCATGTTGTAAGTATCTATGTTAAACACTAAACATTGCTATTACGTCATAAGCGGACGTATTTATCAGTCAATGGCGTAGGAATCTTGGGTTTTCCTTATTTCAGTCAAGTCAGAAGATAGGGAGGAACGCGTCCTGTTACTAAAAAAATAAATATTTTTTTATGTCGAGAGTTCATTTTCAAAATATGTTTTTCTTTAAAAGCGTATTTATTAGCACAAAGGTTACTATATTTAAAAAAAATATAGTTGTTTGTCATTAAAATGATTGAGTATCATTTAAAGCGAAAAACTTTCGTTTAATAACAATAAAAAGATTCTAACGAATTTAGCAAAACGTTATATCAATACATATTAAATGTCGACGTCTCGCAACATGACTAACGACGGATTAATGAGTCAATGGCGTAAGAGATGTGCCATAATAAGACTAATATCCAGTGATCGGAATAGGTAGAGTATATTTACCTAAAGTTCGCAAAGGGACATAATATACAGGGTGTCCCAAAATCGGTAACCCACATTGACACCGGAGGTAGGTCAGCTTAAGAGGCACCGAACCAGCCTAACATGACCTCAGTAAAATGACTTTATTTTTTTCAAATTGCTAGACCAATTTAATTTTAATTTATATATAGTATATTTAGCATTACGACTAGTGCCAGAAAAATACCGGAAGTCCGGAATTCAATAAAATAAATTATTATTTCACCCGGTTGCAACAACTCTGTAATATGTCCCTTTGCGAACCTTTGCGGTAAATATACTCTACCTATTCCGATCACTGTAATATCACTGCTCTGAATGCTATCCTTCTTATGACCTATATCCTCGCAGCGCCCACAGAGATTTTGCCTCCTCTTTTTCTATGACCCGACCGTCCTTCTTATAGGACATAATTGGGATATACCCATTTTTAACAATGTATGAAAATTTCAAAACCATTTCGAAGAATAGGCTTTTTGAATCGATCCCAGCAGTTAGATTAAAAAAATATGCTACAATGAATTAATTATATTAAAATTAAGAAATGACCTTCATTTGACCCCTAATTGCGCTGTATCAAGCACTTTTGTGGTTTTACGTAAAACATATAAAACCTCTCCAATATTTTATTTTATAAGTACAATTTAGATATCCAGCTGACACCTACGTTTGAGGACAGCTGTTGTCATGTCAAATTTATTTATTTACAAATTGACTGTAATTCTTACGATGAAATTAATATATTAATGGGACTATTTCTCTTTTGAGTTATGTGTGATAAATGTTAATAATTTGTGTGGTAGGGTTTTATAAGAGGTTCAAAAAGACGGCATAAACATTTATTGTAGAAACTCATGATTGGAAGTATGGAATCCGCCTTTTCAACAAATTTAATGTGATTTTGTTAAGTAAATCTAGTCTAGAAACAAGTTCATGTAGGAAGTGTTGTATTAACTGAGGTCTAGGTAATAAGCAATGGTTAAATGCTTATATACTCTTAAATAATAAATTATTTATATCATATTGCGATTGTTTGTTTACATTGTTTGAATGACGTTCGCCTATTATGACTTTGAAAACAGATCACAGATAATAAAAAATCGTCTTTCTAAATCTTAGACGAAGTATACCCGTGTTTTATAAATATCTACGTCATGTTGTTGTTACAAGTAGGTAAGGTTACTTTAATTTAATAAATTATTTTAAATATCAATAATATATTTAATCATAAAATGCTTCAAATTAGTTTCTTATAAAAGGCTATTCTTTCGAATAAAAATGTAAAATCAAGCAGTTATTTTTTTGGTGTATCCCAATTGTTATAGTCATATCCGCCCACGATTTTAAGTTGAAATTTTTATGTGTTAGAGATACCGCTTTGAAGTGAATTAAAATTATTTCTTTAAACCGCGACATTTCAAAAATCTATACAGAGTTTAATAATATGACCTTTTGAAAAGCGTATGGGCAGTAATTGAAAGTTAGTTGAAAATAGTTCTGGGCTGGAGTCGCCATGTTTATTTTGGGTTGTCAAAAGGCGCGGAGGCGCCACGAGGTTATATATTATAGATATAGATATCAGTCGATGGCGTTGAACCTGCGGTGCTGATATATAAGTCGTTGGTGTCGAAAAGGTTTAAGGCAAAAAAGTGTGCAAAATAATGTTTTTTTAAATGTCATAATTTTTCAAAAAGATAACACTGGCCGCAAAAAAAAATGAAATTTGTTGTTTTACTTTATAAAACCATTTTTAAAAAGTAAATTAACTTTAAACACTAATTTAACGGACTCCATACTTCCAATTGTGAGTTTCTACAAAAAATATTAGTGCCGTCGTTTTGAACCTCTTGGAAAACCTCACCATACAAATTATGGACATTTATCACACATAACTCAAAAGAGAAATGATCTCATTAATATATTAATTTCATCGTAAGAATTACAGTCAATTTGTAAACAAATAAATTTGACATGACAACACGAACATGTCTTCGAACATAGGTGTCAGCTAGAAGTCTAAATTGTAGGTACAGTCGGCGTCATATATAAGGTAACATTCAAAGTGCTCAAATAGTTCGATACACCATATTAATAGTATGGCGTTCCGAACTATTTGAGCACTTTGAATGTTACCTTATATATGACGCTGACTGTACTTATAAGGTAAAATATTGTAGAGGGTTTATATGTTTTATGTAAAACCTCAAAAGAGGTTGATAAAGCGGTTAAAGCGCAATTCGGACCTCATTTAGGAGTCAAATAAAGCTCCTTTTTTTAACTTTATTATAATTTATTCTTTGTAACATATTTTTATACAGGGATTGTTTTGAGAAGCCTATTCCACCAAATGGTTTTTAAATTTTCATACATTGTTAAAAATAGGTGTATCGCAATTGCTATAGGAGCATAATATTGATATCTGTACTGTAACTGTATCACAGTGTAATCCCAAGAATGGTTGATCTAACGGGAACAACTCGTAAAAAGTAAACCTTTTGAGGTCTTCTTCAGCAATGAATAGGTGAAGCGCACTCCTCGTATATTTTGATGATATTTTTAACAGATAATAATAAAGGAGTGAATGATTCCAGTGCCGCCGCTGTTGCAGTGCCACGGCGACGGCGATCAGCTGGTGGACGTGCAGTGGGGGCAGGCAACGTTCGCGGAGCTGACCACGCTCGGCGTGCCCGGCCGCTTCCACCTGCTGGAGAGGCTGGGACATCAAATCAACAGAAAGGAAATAACCTTACTAAAAGACTTCATTGAAAAACAATTACCTGACATTTAAATCTTAGACCGTACAAACATCGTCGTTCTGCAATAGGTAAATTGGCTTATATTGTGCAATGAAAAGAATCCATAGTCACAGGATTTGGATTAGCTAGATGTCTATCTAATATTATGGTTTGTGTTACTTCAAATAAAAAATAAAAAAATGCTCGGGGCGTGGAAATAATGTGACAAGTTTTTGGATGAAAAACGATAGTTAAAAATCTCGCTTAATACCTAGTAGAGAAAAATTACAAACTACTGCTTTCGTTAGATTCGATAGTGTAGTTCTGATTTTTTGCGGATTTTTTACGGAGGTAGGCCCAATGTTTATGATCACGAGCATCGAATGTCAAAAAAAACTTCCAAAGTTTTCGACCATTATTAAGGTTATTTTATCATACATTGTATTCCAACATATCGCAAGAATCTCGCCCGCACTATAGCTTGGCAAATTCTTTGGTGACACAGCCACAGCCAAGTATGCGCGCGGCGGGGGCTGTCTGACAAGAGCGTCAGTCGGCTGCACATGCACATATGTACATAAATCATAGGAGAAAGTTCAGAAAACGATAATGTTATGGAATGAGACGATACTGAATAATTTAATTTGGTTTCGCTGACGTCTTTTCTAGTACGGTAATAAATAGGTATACTTAATACAAATATATTTATTTCTCGTGAAACAATCTTAACCAATGCTGGTAGTTTTCAAAAAACGAGTCTCTGTATTTGTCGAAAGAGTTAAAAATACTTATAATCATGTACTTAGGTATTTGTATCGTTTCCTCGCATTGTTTGAGAAAAGCGTTATCCTGACTTTTTACAAAAAGTTAATTTGACAAACGTATCATTTTACAAACTTTCATTTCGCAAAATGTAGGTAATTATGCTTAAACCATTACATATTACATAGGCTACATGGGCTTGTTAAATAAGTTAGGTTAGGTTAGACTTTTGACCACAAAAAATATAAAATTACTAGCTTCTGCCCGCGACTTCGTCCGCGTGGGATAGTTACTTTGGGCTAACGCTAACCTTAACCCGCGACTTTGTTTACGTAGGAGGTACGTTAAGGAGATATTTTAGGTACCTACATCACGCTTTTATCAGTAACCCCCTTACTAATAAACGTTGAGTAACGGTAGTATAGCTATACAATGTTTTGTCCTTATCTGTCAAATCCGAATGACGAACGACAAAACATTGTATAGCTATACCACCGATACTCAACGTTCATTAGTAGAAAGGTTAAGTGGAACTTTAAAACGTTAGGTAAAAGTGATCGGAATAGGTAGTGTCATTTCGGGTGAATGACCTTAAACATTGGACATAACATGGATAAGACTTGGGATTACGAGACTCGAATTTTTTTCCATTATTTTTTCTTGACGCCTCATTCAATTGAAGTAGGTAATATAAGAAAACAGACTTTGAAACATTCTTCATTGGTGCTCCGCTCCTATTGGTCTTAGTGTGATGATAAATGGGCTATCTAACACTGAAATAATTTTTCAAATCGGACTCTTAAGTAATTCCTGAGATTAGCGCGTTCAAGCAAACAAACAAACTCTTCAGCTTTATAATATTAAGAATAGATGTGGTGGGAAATTCATCTTTGCGAAATTAAAGTTCGTAAAATGACATTGTTTGCCAAATGATGATGTGATAAAGCTTTAGTGAACCGAGGGAAGCATTCCGACATACGAGTTAAAAGTTGTAAATGAATAAAACATTGTTTCAAAAATATTATACGTAGTAGTATAGATCAGGAAATATGATTTGGCCGTCTATATGTTATCTACTTTGCGATCTTTTTTTTCTGCGTTAGTACTTACCGGACTTAACCTTAACCTTAACAACCTTTCAACCCACTGTGCTGTTTGAAGAACGAGGGCAGTTTTACGATTACCTTTTGTTTGATATTAACAAAAGATCTTAGTGAAGATTACAAACGGCCAATTCATATTTCCTAAATAAACCCCGTTATCTAACGCTCAGTATTCTATCGGCACGCTAAAATAGTGATGTTGCTTAACAAACATCTATATATATGAAAGGCAAACCTGACTGACTTATATATCAACGCACAGCCGAAACTACTGTACCTAGAAACTTAAAATTTGGTAAGTACAGGGGTTCCTTTTATGATGTAAGTGAGCACTAAGAAAGGATTTTCTGAAAATCGACCCCCAACGGGAAGAAAAGGGGGGAGTAGCGGGAAACTAATTCTACGCGTACGAAGTCGCGGGCGTCCTCTAGTATTAAATAAAAATCCAGGATTTAATTCTGTAAAAAATATTAATTAGTTGATAGAAAATAAGGAAGTTCAAATTGATAGCAGTATTGTATACAAATATTTGGCATAGAGCATTACAAAAACTACAGTTCTTGCCAGTTACATCTGTAGAGGTCGAAAAATTTCATTTCTAAAATGGATTATTACAAGCAGGCGACAAAGTTTGACTTCATGTAATTTGGAAAAAAAATTATAATTTATTGTGAAACATACAAATAAATAAAAAATCTTTAAATTAATAATAATTTAAAAAATCAGTACGTATAGCAGAGCTCTGTTGAGTATGAATCAAATCTTTTGATATGTTAGTGAGTGAGTCAACTTCATTTCTATCGATTAACTTTCTTCCTTTGTGTAACGAAAATTTGTCATATAATCATAATGGTTAATTAATTATCGTCACACAATAGGCCCGGAAACGGGGATTGACTGACTCGAATTTTAACAGCCCTCGCCAAGGCTCGGCCCGCCAACCTACTCGTCTGGCAATTCCCTACTTTCCGGGCCTAGGCAGTAATGTACTATTGTCTGACGATCTGACGATAATTAACCATTATGATTACTTACATATATGACAAATTTTCGTAACACAATGCCCGGAGGGCCAGAACAACCCATAAATAGGAGATCAGCGTGAGCGGAGCTCCGTCGACTCTGTTAAATTTGTAAATTTCCATCATCATCATAATCATCATCATCATCATCATCATCGTCATCGTCATCGTCATCGTCATCGTCATCGTCATGTCATCACCATCATCATCACCATTAGTATTCGGCGTATTCGGCATCTTTTTCACTATTTGTATTCGGCCGAATTATTCGGTTTTGGTGCCGAATATATTTGGTTCGAGTAGGTATTTCTATTTTCTTGGCTACACGACGCGGTATAGAACCAAAAGACAAAACTTCTTATGTAAGATTTGTTACGTAATAATAAGCACCTTTGTTTTTATTTGTTACGTAATCGTGCGATGTTTTGGAGCAAAGTGACAGCGCCGTGTGCGCGGGTGAGGTACGGCTCGCTCGTCATCTAGCCAGCAATAGAATTGTCCGTTTTGTTACCAAGAAACGTATTGGATTTTGGTAACAAAACGGACAATTCCATACATATTTTTGGGGACATATCGGGAGTACTATTTTTTCTTGTTCAGAATGATGATCCCAACCAACGTGCAAATTTTTTCCCAAATCTGAAGAAAAAGTTAAAGGTGTGCTATTTTTTTGAAACTCCCCAGCTTACATGTTAGAACCTGTTTACGCGGCAAAACAATGAAATGGTAAACCGAATAATTCGGCCGAATATCCGGTTCGGTAAACGTTAAACCGAATAGTATTCGGTATTCGGCTATTCGGTGAAACCACAGGGTGGCCACTTTCTGGAAAACCGGGAAAACCGGGAAAAGTCAGGGAATTTAGCAGGTCAGGGAAAAGTCAGGGAAATGTCAGGGAAATTTAATGAAGGTCAGGGAAAAACTTGAAGAATTGCCTGGAAAACCGGGAAAAGTCAGGGAAATTTAAATGTTGTAAAAAGCGGCCACCCTGAACCATTATTCGGCGCATCTCTAATCACCATCGTCATCGTCATCGTCACCATCGCCATCGCCATCGCCATCGCCATAACCATCGTCATCGCCATCGTCATCGCCATCATCATCGTCATCGTCATCATCATCATCATCATATCATGTTTTTTACACTTTTGGTCAAAAACAAGTCTTTTTTCAGTGGTTACCCTCTGCTACACCCTAACCGGCATATTATGTGCGTTGCCGGCACGGCAGTAAATTTGCCCCCTTTTTTTGCTGGACAAAATGAAATATTTTGCTTACCTACTGATTGCTTACCAAAATTTGATTAATTGTGGGTCGCTCAATGCAGCTCAAATATTTAATTTGCTGACCAAAATAATTTAGAGCAGTTCAGTATATCATTAATTGCAGACAGATTTATAAATATTTGCTAACCATAAGTTGCTTACCAACTAGCTATTTTCGCTGACCAAATACATTTTTCTGTTCACCAAAATGAGAATATCTTGCTGATCGGTTAAATGATACCCATTTTTGAAACATTTTATTTATTTATAACTTTTAAACGTAAGTACCTAACTTAGAAATAAAATAACAATGTCATGTGATATGGGATTAGTTGTAGGTCATAAATGTCATAATCAAATATAAAGCTTCGGATTACCTGTTATGTAGCACCGCCCCACCACTGAAGTTATAACCAGAGATCGAACAAGTTGGCCTCGTTATTCGCAATAATGTGCACATGACTCCACAAATTATATTAAATTAATTAAATTTAAATTAATTGATTTCTTACCTGAAATTTAATTTTGATCCTTTGCAAGACAGTTAATGAGAGAAAATAGAAAATAGACTCTGAATCCTATTGGCAAGACAATATTGCCTATAAGCTCCTTAAGTTTGATCCTTTAAAATCAGTGAATTGCGTAAGGAATTTTTCAGCTTATAAGTTCATTTTAAAAGTGAAAACAAAAATTTCGAATTATTACTGTTTATTTACAATAAATCTACATAATAATAAGACTTTTTATTGTTTATTTATTACTAAAAGTTTATTTTAAGTTTATTTATTTATAAATAAAGATGTGGGAATACTTGACGATAATTTATAATATTTATTGAAAGGAGACCATTCATTTTGGGCCCAAAATCAAAAGTGCCGGCCAACGAATAAAAGTATTTTTAATCTGATCAGATTATTGCTCTGAGCATTTCATTATATGACATCAAAACTCTAGAACCATCATTTGTTGGTGTTATAGATGTTCGAAAATCCTGACTTTTCATACAAAATCAAAAGTGCCGGCATAAAGAATAAGTACTATTAGAAGGGCATCTTCGGCGTCGTAT
Source organism: Acleris cristana (assembly GCA_948252455.1). Taxonomy (NCBI): domain Eukaryota; kingdom Metazoa; phylum Arthropoda; class Insecta; order Lepidoptera; family Tortricidae; genus Acleris; species Acleris cristana. The sequence goes on from OX411772.1 coordinate 45,409,376, forward strand.
GGCGTCGTTGTATGGATTTTACAGCAAAGCTGTCAAATAATTACCTACAGCGCCCCACGCCCCGCCTTACCGCTCTCTCGCCTATCGCAAAATTAGGGTTGTCACAAGTATATAATACTAACTGAACCCGCCACCTCGTTTGCATAGAATTAGTTTATTTGCCTGTAAAACTATACGATAAACCCTCCCATTGCTGACTTACTTAATCATCATTACTTAATAAAACTAAAATGTCCGTACAATTTTAAATCCGTAAGACTTTCCAATAGTTCCAGTGACGTATGGGTGTGACAGCGGATGACAGCGGCACAAGTTGGCGCTTACAAGTCTATGTAAAAATTTAAGTACTTTTATTAAGTCCTTACCTATGAAATTGGCGTTTTATATGGAGAATTTTATGAAAACGGTGGTTTTCATACATTTAATTTTGCGGATTATTTAGTAACGTCAAATGCAAACCAAACAAAATTCTGCCAGGAATATTGGACACTTCTAAGCTATATTATACATATCTTAATTACTTAAAAATAGTTAGCTTCATAAAACTCTGCGTAATTGAAACACTTGAACTCACAGCACATGAAAAGAGTTCAGTTCACACTTTAATTTTAAACACTAAGTAAGAAATTGAACCATATTATTTGTATCTAAAACCATTCTAACATACTGTATTAATGAAATTTAAAAATAATTTGGAAGTTAAAATTGAAATGAATAAATTCCGTACGAAATAAAACACGTTAAAATTACGCCAATTTCATAGGTAAGGACCCAATATTACAATTAAATCAGATATAAAGTTGTAAGAACCAACGCAAAGCCAATTAAATTAATTTGTATATCTAAAAAGTATTTAATTAATTTAGCAACTCATTCTTTTATTAAAAAAACCACTAACCACTGAAATACTATCTTAGACTTACTCAATTACGATTAATATTGGCTAAAACATAAAGTGCATAGGTCAATAATGTATTTATTTAATTCTTTCATTTTTGCGCTCTTTACTTAATGTGTTTATGTTACAATTAATAAATAAAGATTCAAACTTGGTGGATATCATCGTACAATTATCGTAAAGCACGTGGTCAAATACGGAACTAACAATTTCGTATGGTAAAACTACAGTTTGCGTAGACAGTGGTGCCTTTGAGAGTTTCATTTGAAATATTGTTGCAAGTTTAGGTACTTCAAGCGCCGATGGGTGGCAACCCGCTAGTGTTTGCTGCGATAAGTAGTCCTGCGCCTCTATTCCCGACGGTAAAAACGATATCGTACTTGACCTGTTATGATATTGTTATGACGTCAGACGCCATTACTGTCAAGAAAATAAGAGCTATCAAAACGGTGACAATAGAATAACAGATCAAAAACGATATCGTTTTTACTGTGTTGTGTTGAATAGAGGCCCTGGACTGATGACAGCCCACGCTCGAGCGCGCGTAGTGGGGATGAAGTTACCCTTCTAATAGTACTTATTCTTATGGCTATACATCCATACATGGTGCCCAACAACACGATGAGCCGAGACCTCTACACGTCGAGGTCGACTTTCTGACGTAGTGTCAAACAGTTGTTTACAATCACAAAAGAAAAAATCGATATTAATGATTACCGGATATAAATGACGCTGCAACCATGCCAAGTTGCATTGTAAATTGGTGCAGGACCCACACAGATGCAAAACAAAGCGATATTTATTTTCATTAGTAAGTTATTGAATTTTTAATATTCCATACCAAAATGTCATGGCCGATGTTATGCAATATATCTTTGAAAAATGTGAATTACAAGCAACTACTTTGAATGAATAGGAAATTAAATTTTATGTCATCTTTACTATCGTTAGTTTATGTACATAATAAAAAAAACGAAATATGACCTTTTTAAGTTTTCCAAAAAATTAAGAACGCCTTCTGGCTTGGGTGGATGCAGTTCGTCGCGAATTGCGAAACGAGAATTGGATGCCTAGCAAACATTGCAGGATTTGCAGCATCCATTTTGATGAATCGGATTATTTACTTGTCGATTGTGAAACAGGCGGTTAATATAAATTATACTCTATTGTATATGATCTAACTTAAGAGTTGGCTTCACATCTCTAACTGTAGAATAGAAACAGTGCCAAATGGATTATTTGTGATGTTTTCGTCTTACTACTTACTCGTATACTTAAAGTTAATTTTTGTCATGTTTTTTCGGCAGCATCAAATAGGCTGTACCATCCAAAACGACTATATACCTATATATAGGTATTATACTGTCACGTATCTTTATGCCTATAAGAATAAAAAAGGGGTTGCAATATATTTGGCACTTTAGATGCTAAAGACTATTTGACGCTGCTGACTACTCTTACAACATAATATCTTCTGATATACTATTTTTCAACTTTATAATTGTGTAACATAAGTAAGTATGTTAAATGATTCAAGGGGAACAATCATTCAATCATATAAAAAAATATTAATAAAATTCGTTATTCAATTACTGTGTTGTTTTTGTATTAAACCATCCACGTCAAATGTTGAAAGACATGGCCGCGTTCAAATAACCCTTATGAAAAAAAATATTGACAAATGGAAATCTTGTGTCAGAGAGCTTGTAACCAATTGCAGATTGTTGTCTTTCAAACGGTATAAAACCTTACTGAAATTACTGTCTACTCAAACGTTATACCAGCATCTGACATAAATGACTTCATACCTTAACTCAATTAATATTTAGTTGATTATTGAAACCACTCGATACATAAGATCTTTTCATTTCAAAAAGTGGGCGTTTTGGAGCGGATTTGTCAGTCGTTTTTGTTAGACGTTACTCTTCCATACTTATTATATTTCGATGGATCGACTCCCGTCCGTCAACGTTAGTGATGTGGCTGAGTCGACAACAATATCGATGTCGATGTAATTTCACAGCTTTAATTTAATGTACCTAATGGACGATTTGTTACATTATTTAACAAAAGCCTATTTTCAAAGTAGCGTATCTATTTACATCGCGTTATTTCATGATCGCAAATATAATATTCGTCTTTCTTCATGTAGCGTTTTTTAATATAGCGTATTTAATGTTCGCGCTTATTTTAGTCGCTGAAATTACTAGTAAGTAGATTATTTTATAATGTAATTACTATGGTGATGGGAAAAATAAGCACAGAAAAAAAGCGAATAGTAAAAATTTCTTAATAAAAACACAAGAAATAAGGACAGATATAAAAATCATTCGCTATCGCAATATAATGCTCAGTTTGTTTACATTCTTTATCAAGTCTCACTGGCCGTACTTTAGTAACTAGTATACATAGAAGTCTTCGTGATGTGTCCTTTTCGCGGCATTTCTGAATTGAAAACCTAATCGAGGCTCATAAAATAAAATATAAAATTATCAAATTAACGATAATCTACGAAGTTTTTCAAATCTATGTTTTCATACATACAATGAACATAGGTACGGCATATACATACAATGAACATAGGTACTTACGGCATCTGGTTAGAGATGTCGCCCTTTTTCTTGTTGGGTTGGCAGAAAAGAATCAGCATTGAAATGCTGCGAACAGAGTTTTTCCCACGTTTTAGGTGTATGATTTTTTTCTACCTATTCGCCGAACCTAATTTTTCTGCAAGTTTTCATCTTTTGGAAATCTGAAATTATCGATATATTTTCACATCACTGTCAAAACTTCGATTGTATATTTACAATTAGAAAAATGATACTATTAGGCCCAGATTTCGATATTAAATGAATTGGATGAATTGGCTAACAATATATTATCAATTTTACATAAAATCTTACCTATATGTAAAGGGAAATAGTAAGAAACTTATTTATGAAAATACAATCCTAAAGCCGAGTTTTCTTTCCGCCTATAGTGTGACTTACAGCCTTCCACCACACAAGCTATTGCTTGCAGGTTACAAACCTGCTAATAAAGTTAATTTACACGAAAGCCATACACAATTTTGGTGGATATTCCACAGAATTTAATTAATTTGTAAGATCACAAAAGTCACAAACTTTCATTGAATTATTACGTTACATAATAACTCAAAGCAAACTTTTGATCAACTACACAACTAAACGAAAAAGTCACCCAGACAAAATGTACTCTATTCGCAATACAGACTTTTTGATTTTATAGTACTGCAGGTTCGTTTGACATGCGGGTGTTGTTGACGTCTTAAAACCTTGTGACAATGACAATTAAAGAAGAAAAAACAGCCTACTTTTGTTTCTTTTCTTCTCATGTACCTAATACGTAGGTAATCTAAAAAGTAGAGATAGATAGCTGACGTAAAGTACGTCTTTTAGTCCGGTTTCTATGCTAGTACTTCTTCCTTACTTATGTCAAAATTTTAAACAAAAACTTTGAATTCTTTGGTTTGTTATGTTGGTAAAAATGTATTTTGTTGTAAAGTTTGTGTTTATCGCTTAAAGCGTGCTACACACTACGCAGATACGGTAAGATTTTTTTTAGAGATGCGCCGAATATTTGTTTGGTATTTGGTATTCGGCGTATTCGGCATCTTTTTCACTATTTGTATTCGGCCGAATTATACGGTTTTGGTGCCGAATATATTCGGTTCGAGTATTTCTATTCTCTTGGCTACACGACACGCAATAGAACTAAAAAAAAATTCTAATGTAAGATTTATGTTAAGTATATTATATATAAGTCAAAGAAATACTATGACAAATGTGTTGAATAAAGCAATTAAACTTCAAATCAACATTTAAGTATTTTGAAACCTCAAGTCAACATATTTATTTCTTAATCTATAGTTAGTACCTATAGTCAACAGCCAGCAGCGACACGCAGCGTACATATTGTTAGAACCTGTTTACGCGGCAAAACAATGAAATGGCAAACCGAATAATTCGGCCGAATATCCGGTTCGGTAAAGGTTAAACCGAATAGTATTCGGTATTCGGCTATTCGGTGAAACCACTATTCGGCGCATCTCTAATTTTTTTATATATCACGCTTAATACTTTGTTTATCCTAGGTTTAGTAAGCTTTTGGTAGCTAGGCGTATCGTTTTGGCGCAAAAAAGCACAAGTGCTGTTATGGGGCATAGACTACTAGACTAGATAGACTTTTCTACGGATGTAAAACCTTACAACTTTGCCCTTTGAACAAAACTTTGCCCTAGCCGTCACTTTTGAATATAACCGAAATAAATAAAAAAATATCAAACGCACACCTTATTTTCAATCTGTGGTAGAAAGTTAAACATATCGCTGGCAAGACCTAGTAACGGCTGACCCCCTACCGTGCTTTAGTCACTCGTCAGACGGCTACGAACACAGTATTGTATTTTGGTGGGCCCAAAAGTTCGAAAAAACTTCCATGGTAAATTCACCTGCGACGTGCCTACACTACAGGTATGTACTTTTGACTGTTATAAGTTATAACTTATAACTTTATAGTTAGTAATCGCTACAGACAAAAACTCAACACTGTATCTCTATTAATTTCTGAGTTATGGCGGTGGGCAATATTATATGCAAATTCCGGGAGTGCTGCTCGCAACATTGCCCAGTACAATTTTATCGTCAGGGTTGTCACTCAAGACGTGATATCTGAATTTTGACTTTTTACTTAGACTACTCGTAAGTTACTTTTTATGCACTAAATATGACGTCTCTTGAGCGGGATTAACAAATCGAGAGCTTGGAACAACAAGTTTAATCTTGTCCAATATAAGCAGGTATATTTTTTTATTTCAAATTGGTAACAATTATCTGTTCAAAGGAACAACCATTTTTACATCAGGTTGTCACTCGGCAAAGTGGCTATATAATTTGACACGTGCTGAAACTGTTAACAATTGCAATTTATACCTCGGACGTTATCATCTGAGCTATGCGGCCATAAAATCCCTTTTTCGCACATCTTTCTCGCTCTTGGGAGGTTAGCGGATAACTCGCTCGCACCGGCGGCGTAGCATTGCTACTTATTTATATTTTAAAAGATGCTTACAGCTAAGATTAGACTTTCTTCATTTATACAGACTTAAACACATTACCCTCCTTAAGGTTTCGACTTAGTCGCGTAAAATCAAAAATTGACAACCCTAATTTAATTCACTTTCATTTTTGTACGGTGTCACAAAATCGTAGAGGTAGGAAAGCATAGAGGGAGTATAAAAACGGCTAATAGAATAGTAGTCTTCGCCAGGGCTCGGAAACGTTATTCAAAATAACGTTTTAAAAACGTTTCGAACCGTTCTTTGTTCAACATTTTGTTCGGAACGGAAACGAAACGAGAACGTTATCAAAAACCGGTTTAATCCACGGGACGCGGCCGCGCGCGGCGTTCGGCTGCAAAGCGGCGACAAGCATGAACTTGTTTAGTAATCTTAGATCTGCCCTACCGACCCTACCGTATGTTTTGATTGCATTTTCATTTCATCTTTCATCCCGATGCGTGTTGTTGTCGTTTTGTGCGACTTGTGATTGTGAGTGATTATTTAATTAGTGAGTGGTGGTCCTTTTTAGGGTTCCGTACCAAAATGGTACAAAAGGAACCCTTATGGTGAGACTTCGTTGTCTGTCTGTCTGTATGTCACAGCAGGTTTTCTCAGCCACTACAAATGCTATCAACTTGAAATTTGGCAAAGTTGTACAACTTGCTTGCCCGCATCTATTTGTAGTAAAAAAAATATGAAATTAATTTTATTAATAATTGAAAAGGGGTCTAGAATGGGGGGTTCAAAAATGAAAGTGGTTCGATTATAGCAAATGGGGTGTCATATGAAAGGTCTTAATCTGCACATTTCAAAACTATTTTTTTGAAAATTTTCTGTGATGTACTTTTTGATTTATAGTCAAAAATGTACAAAAAATGACCGTTCCCCCCTTAACTCCGAAGTATATTAATTAAAAATTCTGAAAATAATCCTGACGTATAGATAATTACTTATATTTTCTGGGAAAAATTAAATAAAGTGTTCATTATTTACAGTTTTCGAGAAATAACAAAAAAACTAAGAAAATCTGTATTAAAATTTAGGTTAGTCAAAATCGACCTTATTGCCTGGAAAATAAAGCTTATAACAAAATGAGTATTTTCTTTTGCGGTTACCAAGCATATTATCTTCAATACGGAACCCTCGGTGCGCGAGACCGACTCGCACTTGACCGGTTTTTTTCTCAAAATTTAAAATGGGACGAAAGAGAAAGAACATGATTTACTTACGCTTATTACACTCATATAATGAATTACGCATTATTATGTCCTCCTCATCTCCAGTAAAAAATGGTTGACTGTCTTGTAAAGTGATTATTGCATTCTCATCTGAAATAAATTTCATATACCTAAGTAGGAACATCAACATTATCCTCATGAACTCGTTTAAAATTTTGCTTTAATGATGCTCGTAATGGACTAGAGGTACCTGAATCAGCCATGCTTATCCACCAATTATGTACTCCTCACAGAATAATGGTACTTTCTATGTGTCCAATAATAATCTAAGCTCTAAAGAAACAAGCAAAGAAAACCGCGTCGCGTGGCTGCTAAATACTAACTGACTGGATGATATTTGTAATATTCCTACCGAACCCAGCAAATGGGAAAAAAACGGTTAAAAACGTTATATGGATCAAAAAAGATTTCAATTTCGTTCTTGTTCAAAAACGTTTTCTATAACGTTATTTGCGAACGAAACCGAAACAAATCGTTCCTTAGGCATTTAAGACGAAACCGTTTCGAAAAAAATACCGTTTTCCGAGCCCTGGTCTTCGCACCTGTTACAAATGCCCTTTGTTAAAAAGAGTCGTCTATATATGACCGCTTTCGATTGAATTTCTAAATCGTACCAGTTTTTAGGTATGTTCATGTGTATAACTCTGCATTAGTGTGCGTTAGTTTGCAGCCAGTTATGTGCGGTTTATCGATAAATTAGGTTAACCTATTAAAAGGCATACAGTATTTTCAATAATAATTGTGATTGATAAACAAATAAAAATTGACCTTATTTCAGAAAGGAATTTGAGAAATTAACTTTTTTGTCGTGTTATAAAAATAAAGACAGTTTTTACAGTTTTTATTTGGAACTAAAACGTTTATCTTTAATAATGATGAATAAGCTTACAAAAAGTAATTGAAGGACAGTTTGTGACCCTTTTTTGATGCCGGATTGCTTTGCAACTTCTGAAGCCACTACAAACCATTTCTGTTAGAGCATCTTCAACCATTCCTGTTTGGAGTTGTTTATCAGCCTTCATAATAAATGAGTCTGTTGAAAAATGTTTCGAACATAGTCGGTGACTCGGTCGGGGTTTCCTATTCCTATCACGCAGACCGCTCCAAACAAATTTCAGCTATTCCTCTCTGTCTGGCGAGGCTTTTGGAAATCTGAAACAATACAATTAATTAATATCTAACATAGTAGGCTCTTTTACCGATCGATAGATATGTAGGTACGTAAAAAATACATATTATATTAAAACAGCGATGTTAAAATATTTAACATGAATAACGAACGATCCACAATAATTATGCCTTGCCTATGTCTAAAAGGCACACAACGCAAAAAATTAGAATAACAAACGCAACGTTTAGAATAACAAACTTTAAATGTTGTAACTTTCGATATTAAAATACATGCCATGCCCAACAAATACTTTCGACATTTAACTGTTCGGCATCGCTATTTTAACTCAAAATGTATTCAGCTATGGATATTTAAACACATACCCATAGACATATTTACTCATGTACCTACTCGATCAAAATATCGAAAGTTTACTTATCGATATTCATTTTGGAAGCACTATTGTTTACTTACTTCCGAAAGAAAATAAAAAATACGTAAAAAATGCGCATTTGCTGCACATAGTGCCTTTGTATTCATTACAACATGTAATACCATGAATACCATGATAATGTTTCTATTTATACTTGCACAATGGATTTACTGTCATTAGGTTCAAATGGAAAATCGTCCACTTGAAATTATACGTCTGTTCAGAAAAATGACCATTTGAAATACAACAAAAAGGAAAATTGTCCATCTTGAAAAACGTCTAAAATGGAATCATGTCCCATGGTAAAATTGTCCAATATGACATTGGACGAAAAAAATGTCTATTTGTATTTACGTACACTCAGAAATATGACCAATTGTAAATACGTCCTACCTGAAATTTGTACAATTTATATTATATTATATGGTCTTAATTCATATTACACTACATTCACTTGTGCGTATTTCATTTTGGTCATAATTTATAATGGACAAAATTCCATTGGGACTTAATTAATTTACAACGAAAATAAATTTGGTTGTAAATACTTTTGAGCACAATTACATGTTGACTAAATTCACTTTGGACACTTTTACTTTTGACCCATTTTCAGAATGGTTATTTCACGTGGACGATTTTCCATTTGTACCTAATGACAGTAAATCGCACAATGGCCGCATTATGGCCGAAAATCAACTCATTTATTGTAAAACATCACTCACCTGTGAAAGCTTATATTTTACGCATCATTTTCTTTGTTCCCCATTCGGGATTTGCACCCACGAAACACACTGGCCATTGCACTTAAACTATATTTTAATATTACACTGTTAACTAGTTCAATTTAATGTATTTTCCGCGTAAAGTTATTTTAATATTCCGACCTATGGGCGAACTGACAGCGGACTACAACAGTAATCCGACTAAATTAAGTGACACTTTTTCTTAATTTTTGATCCGACTAGGCGCTTATTCTATCTACTCGTCTTTAATTCAGTAGGGTTGCATTGACCAGTGAGAAAGTGGTTGCAAGCTGTGTTGTACACAGAAAGAAAAAGGTGGTACGCTTGACGACTGGTTGCACGGAATCTAGTGTTATCACGAAATCGATTCACAACTTTGCCCACTGAAGTTAGGTGGAGAATCCGACGTCAAAAAGGACTTATAATTGTTTACAATAAGGTCATAGTTATTGTGTATTATAGGTTTTAAAGGACCTGATGATAAAGTCGTCGATGCCAAAGTTATCAGCGTTTGTACAAAAGTGGGCAATGTTGGAAAAAAGTTTTTTTTTGGCCCGTCATTTTGAGAGGCATTTTCACCAATTAAAAAGCGTATTTTTGTATTAGATTCATAACAGACACCAAGAACAGAGTCCAAAGGTGTTAGTAGTACAGACTTTTAATTCAAAAAGTTATGATAAACGTGAAAAAAATTGCAATAATTGCAAAAAGCAGGCAAAGTTGTATGGTTTTACGGTATTCTGCGGACATATTATGCATGTTCTTATAATAGTGTTCGTGACTATATAAATGAGAGATAAAAGTACAGGAGTAGGAAAACTACTATTGTAATCTGTGTTACCGACCTTGTTACGGACTGGCCAAGGAGCTGGCTATCCACAAATCCACAAGGTCAAATTTTGACGATTTTGACTTATATGTTGTCAATCTTAGATATTTATATGGTATAAAGATTCCGAGAAAAAATTGAATTGAATTAATCATAAATATATTTGTTTCTAAAAAGTTAACCTTAGGCCCTTAGGCAAGAGTATTTTTTTCGGATTGGGTAGGTCCAGACTTCTGTGGTTAAAAGAAGTGAGGAAACCCTAAATAATTGAATAGATAACGTTTGAATAAACCTAATCTTTATACCTACATACTTATGCTAAAATTTGTTTGTATAGGTAATCTGATCAAGATCTAGTAATATGGGTCCTAAAAAGGGAAAAGAGGCTACGATGGATGAGCACTTTTGGCGCACAAGCATTGAACAAGCTCACTTGGATGACGATTCGTGGTCCGTTAAGGTAATAATGATTGAGGCCGCTGGAAGTGACCAAGATCGTATCTACTTAAACAAATTTGAGGTATTTGCTGCCGAAGAGAAAAGATTTGTCATAAAAAATATTTGCAAATCAGAGACAATATTTATGGTTAACCAACTTGGCGGAGAAAAAAAAGTCAAAGATGATAGCCTGCGTGTATTCGAAGAAGGACAGGCATATTTAAAAGAAAAAAAAGACATACCTCCCGATATACAGGCCTTGATCGTGAAGCATCTCATTTTAAAAATGAAAGAAGAATACTTATTTATTAAAAGGCAAAGGCTACAGGTGCGTGAAGGGATGAGTAGAGAATCTGCAACCATGCTTGGTAAAGCTGAAGTAAGGGGCACAGTAAATGTTAAGCCCCCCGAACCTCTGCCACCACCACCACCGCCTCCGACTAAAAAAGGAAAAAAAGGTGAAAAAGAACAAGAAAATGCTGTTCCTGAACCGGACGATGACAAAAAATATAATACCCTATTAAGAGTGAGAGGAGAAGAGTGGAGAGATAAAGTCTATGTCGATGACTTCCCGACAGACGGACCTAGTTTATATGTTGCGGTCACAGGATTTGTGGAGCCCCTTCTAGTAGGATGCCTGCTCAAAATCGGGGTTCCTTTAAAGGCTGTTATACAAATCAGAATAGATCCTACTAAAATTGAAATACCACCAAGTTTATTACGTGCTACAAAGAGAGGACAAAGTCAAACCGATATTTTAACCGAGAAATCGCTCAAATATTGGGAAGATTTGCAACAAATAAGAATCAGCAATGATTCAGCAGATGAATTAAAAAATACTGCTTTTGTAATTTTTTCTCCGCCTTACTGGGATGCTGAAAGTCTATCAGGGAATCCCGATAAAGTCTATGATGAATTATGTTTTCTTATGTATGATATACAAGACCTGACTAGACAGCATTTCCACTACCTGGAAAACATGGATATTTTCAATATCCCTCAAGAAGAAGGAGATATAAGGTACCAAAAATACTACTATCAACAAATCGATGAAATACCTCTGGAGTGTGTTACTGCATATGCAGTCTTAGATAGTATCATTCAAACAGTTTGCAAGAGTCAGAACCTACAACAGGAAAATAGTAGGTCAACCTTTTCATCCGATATCGGTTTGCATCAACAGGCTAAAACTAAGGAAGAGAAAGAGAAACAAGCAGAGGCAATAGTTAAAGACGTTTTTAACGCGCTTTGCATGACGGATTCGATCAAAACATCTTATCGTCTTACTTATGGAGAAGAATATGAAAGCCACAAAGATCCTATAGTCATTAAACATGGTGACGCAGCCAGGTTAATTACATTCCATTTAGGGAATAACAATATGGATAATGTTGTGTTCTCGATGTTGCTGGGCATGCCAGTTAATAAATTATGGCACAATAAAGATCGCCCAGAAGGAGTAATAGAGGCAAAAGTTAACTTTCATGTAAATGTTCTTTTGTCTTGTTTCAAAAGAAAAGATGTTGAAACTGCTGAACTGAATAGGCTTCTTCACATTTTAGCATGCAGAAAACTATTTAACAATAGGAGCTCTCTCAAAAAGCGTCACCTGGGATCTGCAACGGTTTCAGAGTTCAAAAAGATTTATTTAAAACGCAGCGTTCTAGCTGAACCTTTGCCTAAGTGCCCATCACTATTTTCTGTAAGTAGCACAACATCACCCAAATTTCCATCAATGACAAAGCGTGAAAATTCTTCTGATTTGACAAGTGGAGGAGATACTGAGGAAGAACGAATAAGATTTTTGTTTGATTGTCCTGACATAAGTGAACTAGTTTCTGCTGCTGAAATATCCAACGATCAAGCATTAAAACATATAATTGACGATTTCGAATACTTTGAAGACTTTACGGGAAGCAGTGCATTTCAAGTCTTACGCGATGCCTTTAACAAGTTTAATTGCGTTGATTATAAATATTGTGAAGTAACTGATTGCTATGTAATGATGTTTTATAACAGTCATGACAAAGAGGGTATAGCTCGAGATGAATGGAGATGTCACTTACCAACGCCACTTTGTTTACAAGATTTTTTTGACTTTACTTTAGAGGAGCATTATGATTGGATAAAACGTGAAGAAAAAATTTATGACGAAAACATGGCCATGTACTCTTCGGCGCAATCCAAGGTGTCTATCCACCCATTTGCTTTAGAATCGTGTATTGACAATGCAGATGTGTCGACGGAGCTTTTGATGGAAGGTTCTCTTAAATTTCAAGAAAAAGTAGCATTGGAAAATTCATATAAAGAGGATGGTTCAAATAACGCGTTACCAACAAAACTTGAATTAGACATGGAGTTGAATTCTGCAAGTAGTAGGAAAACAAAATCAATGGAAGCGTCTTCAAAAAAGCCGACGAAGCTTTTCCTCGCATCCGATGGTGGATTAAAAACTTCAGTTTTCAGCCAAAGAAAGCCGTTTCAATGTTATGATCTGGGTGACAGAAGAGTTGAAGTGTTTGGAAAAGATGGAATTTATTATTCTAAAGACGGAACTCGCGTTTCGAGCTTGTACACCCTATTAATACCATTTAATTTGGAATACGTTATTCTCAACGTGGTGCCGGGTAATGGATACAACGAGTTTTGGGTTCACAGAGCTTTGGGAGATTTCGTCTTACCTGAAATATTGACTTCCTGCGAATCTTTTAGAATAACTAGCAAAGATCAAGTAATGATTAATGTTAAAAAGCAAATATATCAAGTACCTATTCTAATTACAAACGAATCTACAACCGAAAATCATAAGTCGAAAGAAGCGGTGTCGAAATGGACCTCCGAATTACTCCATCCATTACCGACTGTATTTGAATCGAAGTACTTTCATTCACTTTATATTACTTGGCCTAATGGTTTAATAACTGAGACTATATACGAAGACAATTCTCCCACTTTGTCTCACGTTAAACAGTTTTACACACAGTCAATGCCAAAACTAGATGAAGAAATGCGGTGTATCAGTTTGAATGGCGAGGTTATTGTTTTTAAAGCATCAGGCGATGTAGACGTTTTACGCCCGGATGGTTCTTTTATAAAAATCATTAAATATGGAAAAAGACTTAGACAGGCTGCTCAGGAAGACCTGAGTGAGCTGAGTTCAGACAAACAAAAAAAAGCCAAAAGTAAAGAAAAAAATAAGGTCAAAGAAAAGACTGGTAAAATTTCTTCTGGGTCATCCAAAAATACATTGCAATTTGATGAAGTCACGGCTCTAGATTATGAGTTATTTATCGATGAATTTGAGACTATTCATACAAGTGGATTACGGCAAAAATGGATAGGGGAAAGTTCATTTGATTTAAATAAGTTACTAATAAGAACTGCTACGGATTATTGCTTAGGACAAATATATTCTCGAAGGATGGATGGTACAAATATTTTATTAAATAAAGACGGGGTTCAAGTCGTCACGTTTCCTAATCAAACTAGAATTATCACACAGTTTAATGTAGAAGAGGAAGAAGTGTATCCAGAATGGACGAAAGAGGAAATGGAGTACTTTTTCGATGTATTTAGTGACAATATTGAAGAAAACCCGAAGTTAAAACATTCATCAGTATCACAAAAAAGCAATATAGGTGTTAATTATAGTCATTCTAGTGCGCAAAGCTCTATGTCTAGGAAAATAACTGAAGAAGAGGAATTAGAAGAACCGATCCGAAATGATGGATACATTTCGGTACAAATAACTTTTACAATCGAACACGCAAATTTTGCTTCTGTTACTATAAATAAAGCTGACGGAAAAGTTACTGTAGACTCGCCTAATAATACAAGTGTTGTGTTGGATATCACTAATAACCACTACGAATTTCATTTGGATGAAGTCACGCGAGCATCGTTTGATGGCGAGAGTTTACATATAGACTATGAAGCCTGCCCAGAATGCAAATCGAACACCACATGTGATATTAAAATATGCCATGATGAGATGTGCTCCGTATCGAAAGTAAATCAAAATTGGTTAAAAATGAAAGATTCGTTTTGCAGAAAAATAGTTGTAAACGAAGAAGGATGTATAAATTTGTTGGACGACACCAGTGACTATTCAAATGAGAATATAACGCAAACCGGTTCGCCACTGTGTCCTGATAACACCGTGATCACCGAGGAGGCAGAACATGTTGAGCTTGTTGATGAAGAACGGATGCCGGATGCGAAATCAGAAAGTTCTTTCACTTCGCACGGGAAATGTAGGGAGATGTACCAAGCGAAGACTATGAGGTTCTTTATCCTTAAGCGGTAAGTTCCTGAACCCTATTTAACAACACACCCAAACGCAAAAGTATTTCTAAGTTTTCTGACAGATAAGATTCCAACCGATTTTATCAAACCTAGCTAAGAAAGAACCACCGCTAGAAATACTCGTAGTACGGGCGGTAATGACCAAAGGTCAAAATTTTGGTATCGGATGAATTCACTTGGCACAGATGTATCCTAGGACAAACTAAATTAATCGGATACCAAATTTGGACCGCGCCATACATTGGGTGGCGTGGCATTACCGCCCGTACTAAAAACTGCTTCCAAACAAATAAAAACGCATTCAAATCGGTACCCCCGTTTAAGAGCTACGGTGCCACAGACAGACACGCACTCACACACACACACACACGGTGGTGAAACTTATAGACTAGGAGGTCACAACAAATCTCAATCAATGTACGTATGAATTTATGTACGTCCGTCCGTTGGGTCGGATTTTTATTCCCACAGAATAAATGTAAACAAAGGTGTTGCCGTTAGCGAAAAACACTTGCAGCATTGAAAATATGTATACTTACTTTCCACATTTATAAGAAATCGACTTTTTATAAAAAAAAAACTATATATTATAATCAAGAAGAAATAATTTAATTTGTTGATGGCAAACTTTATTGTGATATAAACTCTTTGTTGTATTAATTTAAAACGAGAATACTGTTTAAGTACGCATAATTTATTTATTGCACTGGTATCATTGACTCGAGACACCCGTGTCAACAAGTTGAGGGCGCTTGCTTGATGTGAGAAGTCACTTCACTAGCTTCGCTTCATACTTCGTGCTCCCGTCGAAATCGCTTTCCAGTGACTCATTTGTGCGGATTTAATTTCAATTATTTCTCAAATTTAGTTTTATATCACGGTTCGTGCGAAATGATAACTTAATATTATATTTCTTCCTGGCCCAAAGTTTGGGCTCCCTATGTTTTTTTATAACGTTTGTAATCCTAATTTACTTGCCATAATGTTTTGTGGTAATAATAATCGTTTATCCTAATGATTACTTGACATAATGCTTATCGACCTATTTATTTTCTCTTGACATAATGTTTTGGTTCTTAATAATCGTTTGTCCTAATGATTCACTTGGGCTTTTTATTTTTTGCCGTTTGTAATCCTAATTTCTTTTGCCATAACGTTCTTGCTCCTAATGATAACGTAACATAATGTTTATGTTCGAATTCTTTCGTGCCCAAATTTTATTAAACATAAAAAAACATATTATTATCATTAGCCATAATGTTTTCGTAGTCAAACAAGCTCTTTATACAGGGTGTTTGGTAGCGGGTTCGACGAACGAAAATGGGAAATACTTGGGTCCAATTGGAACATATTTGCCATAGTGACCCCTATGCTAAAGTTGACAGTTTTTTTTTTTTTTAAATCAATTTTTTTGAAAATATTTCCAATATTTTACCTTTAAACCTTCTTAATTACATACCTAAAGCAACTTAAACCGACCATTTTTTTTAAATGATGCTCTAATAATGGTTTTATTTTAAAACAAAACAAAAACCCACAGGTAAAGCTTTAAAAAAAAAATGGGCCATTAAAGCTGTGACAAAATGTGGAAAATAAAATGACGGGTGTTAGAATCTAGCACAAGAACTATTTCTTTTCCGTAGTCTTCCATAACATACTTTTGCAGTACACTATCGTTTTTGTGGGAGATTTTTTAAAAAGCTTCACTACTTTTCTTACTTTCGATATTAAATCTTTAATTGACACTGTGTGGTGGGAAAATAACGAAATTAAATACTTTTACGGCAAAAGACGTAAAAATCGAAAACTCGGTTTTGGTTAAAATAAAATCCGGTTTTAAAAAATGACATCAAAACCGGTTAAACCGGTTTTTTCGATTTCGGTGAAACCGGTTTTGTGACCCCTAGACGCAATTACCCCAAAAGTACTGACGCATTTAGCCAAATTTAAAAAACAACCTCCAAACATTTTATATGGAATTAACTTTAAAAATTAAGCATTTTAAATACAAATTAGAGTTCGTACGTGTGAGCCAACTAATACTGGTCATGTTTCAATACAAATTAAAACCGAAACCTAAAGAAAAAATAGGATGTAAATGGATTTTGAAAACTTACCTCACGCTCCGCGTTGGTCTGGATAGACTCTAAATTTCAAAATGTTCGACGACTCGAATACGATTGGTTAAAACGCCCTCTATGTTACGCGTTTTCCTCCAAGTAGTTCAAGTGTCTATGACTAGATGGCGGGAGCTGTTGTAGCTGACGTTGTTTAAAAAATAATTCAAATAAACGCAATAACCCCATAGTGGCTTTTACCCCGGTTGACCTTACAGGTGTTTCTCTCTCGACTATTTATAAAATTATGACCGAGAGTAAGTCACAAATTCAAAGCAACGAAAAAATTCCTCTCTCCGAGTAAGAAAAAGTTACGTACGGTCCGTCGGCAGTAGATGATTTTGATCAAGAAGTCATCAGGAGAACTATATATAATTTTCATCAATCCCATAAGCAATTTTCAACCATTGCATCTTTTAAACTTCGACTATTAAATTACTTAACTACGAGTGTAACAATACACTTGCTGTATAAGAATTGATTAGTTTTTTTTTTTTTTTCAAAAAAACTTTAGTCAACTTAAGTCGTCGTTTACTTAAGTTGACTAAAGTTTTTTTTTTAATGTGATTCCTTAACATTCGCATTCGCATTCGCACATTCGCACTTTGAACATTCTCATTCGCATTCGCATTCGGGAATGTGGCCTAAATGGCTCTAAATGTGGCCCCCGAAATTGTTATTCGTTTATAGGATGGGTTTAATAGGTTAAGTTATAAAAATACTGAGAGCGTCTCGCCATCAAAAGTAACAGCATAGGTAACAGTTTGGCGGGAATATAGCATGGCTTCTCGAACGTATAAGGCTGCCTAATTGAGAATGCACGCGCTAATATGTGCTTATAGATGAATTACCGAGAGCGTGGAATTGCATATGTAATGGTTGTACCGTTCGCATGAAAAGGAAACCCATTTAAGTTTTCTTCTTAAGAAGCCCTCTGGTTATACGGCGAGTGAATATGCATGCATTTGGTTTTTCCGAAGTTTAAGATGATTCGTTTGTTATGTTCACACTTAGTGATACTTTCGAACTCCTCTTGTATGCACTTTAGCACATCTTTCGCGGCATAAAGTATACACCTCCGCACCTCCTCATGTCCGCTCGTAACTACTCCACGGTTTAACCGATTTTGATAAAGAATACTTCATTAGATTTGCCTTGATGGCGCGTGTCACTGGGTACATAAAATTTAAAATATCAAGACGGCGTATTTGGTGCGCTTATTAGGTAATATATCTAACATATCTAAAAAAATCCTACCTGGACGACCGCATGATAAGGGTACCCTAGGCGGGCGAAATCAGCGAAAAGCCCACCACAAAGGGATGTGTCCAAGGCTCTATAGGAGGTCCAATCTTCTGGAATGTAATTCTAGACGATCTCCTACAGATGCTCAACGACACGGACGCCCATTGTCAGGCCTTCGCTGACGACGTCACTCTGGTGTTCTCTGGCAACGACTCAGGTGCAGTAAAAGCAAAAGCCGAACGGACTCTCCAAAAAGTGATCGAATGGGGTACCCAAAATAAGCTAAACTTCGCCGCTCACAAAACGGAAGCCATGGTGATAACGAGGAAGCTGAAATGGGACCCCATCCGAATCTCAATGGCTGGGACCGCAGTAGAGCTTGTCGACGAAATCAAACTATTGGGACTTACCATAGACAGTAAGTTGACCTTCAACGCACACGTAGAAAAAACGTGCCGAAAGGTAACGAATATCTAGAGACAGCTGTCACGTGCGGCGAGGGTGTCATGGGGTCTCAATAGCGAGATAGTGAAAACCATCTACGTGGCGGTGATAGAGCCGATCGTCCTGTACGCAGCAAGCGCATGGCACGAGTCTGCCAACAAGTTGATGGTGCGAAACCAGCTAGATTCAATACAGCGTGGTTTCGCCCAGAAGATTTGCAAAGCGTACAGGACGGTCGGACGGACGGTCTCTCTGACATCGGCGCTGATCCTATCGGGAACCCTCCCACTGGATTTGTGTATTCACGAAGCGGCAAGCCTCTACGAAGTCAAAAAGGGCTACAGAGAGGACCACATTCCACAAGGAAGAGAAATTGAAGAAAAAACTGACGCCCTGAAGAGACCGCACCCGTCAAGGGTTGTGTCCATCGACTACGTCTGCTTGGAGGAATTCAACCAAGACGTGGTCGATAGTACGACCTCGAAGGCCCTCAAATTTACACCGATGGGAGTAAAATTGAGGGCCAGACGGGAGCGGCACTCACATGGTGGGAGAATGGAAGAGAAATCCGCCACTCAACCTTCAAGCTCGCGCCCTATAACACCGTGTTTCAAACTGAACTGTACGCCCTTCTCAGGGCAGTACAGATCGCAGGGAAGCACAAGGCGCGGAGCGTCAGCATCCTCAGTGACTCAAGATGCTCACTGGAGCTCCTCAAATCACCGGACACGACACACCCCTTGGTCCAACAGATCAAAAATGCCGCAACCAAAACAAGAGCAATGGGGACCGACCTCAGGTTCTATTGGCTGCGAGCTCACGTTGGAACGCCAGGAAATGAGAGAGCAGACGAACTGGCAAAGCAAGCAGCCCTTAGGAAGTAGACCGCCCCCCAATACGACATGGTGCCGGTGTCCTACGCCAAGAGGTCGATAAGACAAAACACGGTCGAACATTGGCAGGTTCGCTACGACGCATCCGGGACAGGTGCGACAACCAAGAAGTTTTTTACAACTGTGAGAGATGCGAATAGCATATTAAAGAAACTCAAACTCACAAACTTCTTGGTTCAAGCGTTTACTGGTCACGGAGGCTTCGCCGCCTATCTCCACCGTTTTAAGATCAAAGACACACCCTCGTGTGTCTGCGACCCGACCCTTGACGAGGACATCTGGCACGTTGTCTGCGATTGCCCGCGTTTCGGCATGGAAAGGCTCGACCTTGAGCAAAAGACCGGGGTCAAAGTTTTTCCGGATAGCTCAAGCTGGAAAGCCCTGCTGGGAACAGAAGCCAACCGCGAAAGCACGAAGGGTTTCATAGAAAAAGTGGTACGCGTAGCGTGTTTAAGGAACAAATAGTTCGGTACCCGGACTATTCTGAAAAACGCTACGCTGAAATTTGACACCACGCAAACCCCTCGGGCACAGGACCCGGGCAGGATTCCACGCCGAAACAACCCCCACAGACCTCCCCCAACCTTCCCTCCAAACCTTCGTACTCGTACCCCCCTACCCCTCAAACCTCCTTCTCCTATTCTGTCCCCCCCCCCCCCCCCTCCAAGAAAACTCAATTTTCTTCTCTCCCCCTGCACCCCTAATCTTGTAGGATGATGCAATAGTATAACGTTTCCAACCCCAAACACCCCATTCCCTAAGCACCTCTGTACAATAAACCCTAGCTAACTCTGATCTTAAGTGTACCTATGTTAAGCAACCTCCTGACGCACGCACCACCCGAACACCTAAGGGGTGTTGGTAGGACGGGGGATGGGGAATCCTGCGGCCTCCTAAACGGGAGAATGATTTTCTCCCGGCCCTTCAGCGCTGGCTGGGGTAGACTCCGCTCGCGATTCACCGGTCCCTCGTCAAACTGACACCTGCCCCTCCCCCCTTAATTATAGCAGATGTTTAGGCTAAATTGCAATGGAAGAGGTCATAAAAGAGGGCAGTGCAAGGAGACACGCGCAAAAATAGTATCTCCAGGCAAAAGACCAAGCCTCAAAAAAGGGTAGCCCCACCCATAAAGATGGTGTCCACAGCCACACAAGCGGTCCAGAAAAGATCTCCGACCCAACCCTTCCATTGTCGGGCAAAAGAAAGGAAGCCCGTAGTCCGTAAGCATGCTTGCGTCAGGATTCCCACTCCGCGACTCACATAGATATAAGTCTCCCCCCATCCCAACCCCCACTCCTATCCCCCTTTTTGGAAAAACCCCGCGGATAAGTAAACGGAGGAAGGACTTTCTCCTCCGGCCTTTCAGCACTGGCTGGGGTAGTATCCGCGGGAGTCTAAATTCTAGTTGGTAATAGGGGCATTGGTGTTTTTAGCCGGTGCGAACCCGGCAGTACCTAAGCCCTCCATTCCCAGGTCTCCGGAAGGGATTTTCACCTCTGCCCTTTTTCTTTTTCTCAAAAGTAATGTTTTAAAAAACAGTAAACAAAAGCAAGGACTTTTGTCTTTGGCCCTTCAGGCGAAAAACATATCTAAAAAAAATACATGTTATGAGTTATGGTGGTATCCTACCCATTGATTTAAAAATGTTTGTGTGCGTTCAGCTGGTGATCTTCTAGTTTGCCTCACTCACTGCTGGGTTGATTCCGTGGAGCGCAAGTGCGAGGCATTGGCCTTACTTTAGATGTAGCGAAGGCCCTTGATCGGGTTTGGCACAAAGCACTTTTGTCGAAGCTGCCTTCTTATGGGCTCCCAGAGAGTTTTTGCAAATGGGCAGCCAGTTTTATGCTCATGCTTGAAACTCATGCCAGTGAATTCTGGTATACCACAAGGCTGTGTATTATCAGTATTATCACCTATTTGGGCGCAAAAATATCTGACACGTCTTTATTACTAGAGCTATAAGAGCGTGTTAGATACTTTTGCGCCCAATTTTGGATTATATATTATTGCTGGAGACTGTGCGTACATGCTCGTTTGCCTCACACTCATATAAAAATATCAATATCAGAAAAAGTAATCGGGTTTTGAGAAAGCTTTCTTTTTTTAGTTGTTTAAGTGTGTGATCATGATCAAGCTGACAGCAGAGGGTTTTTTTTTGCATCCGATCAATCACTGTGTGTGGCAGTGGCAGCCCCAAATAAGAAAACTATTTAAAATAGGAAATTCCATCCATCCTCATTAAAATGAGGTATCAACTGCCTGAATTCGAGACGTAGTTTTCTAGTTATTACAGAATTTTAATGTGAACTAACAACCATTTTGTATGGCTAATTGGTCTCAGTGCAAAAGCGTACCGTGCACCGAACTATGTCGCCAATAACTACCACCGAAAAAATATGACTGACGTCAATAATTTCCTTCTCATTTTATAGAGACTAAATTTCTTTACTTTTATCAGGGTCCTTATTTGAGGTTGCCATAGAGAGAATTAAAATATTAGACAAATATAAAAAGTTATATTTAACAGTTTTTACGTTAAAATTACATAAAAACTGTAAATGATAGGTAAATCATTTGGTAGGCGGATTTGTAGCAAATTTCAAGGAGTACTTGTGTATATTAAACATTTAAAAATACCTTTATTATCATCAACATATTGACATTCTACTAAGGTGCTAATATTGAGACAGTTTTGCACCTTATCTATAAGATACAAATAAATTTCGTGATATGATAACCCATAAGTATAATATATAAATGTATAACCTTGAATTTATAATACAAAATGGTTGTTAGTTCACATTAAAATTCTGCAATAACTAGAAAACTACGTCCCTAATTCAGGCAGTTGATAAAGCATTTTAAAGAGGATGGAATTCCCTATTTGAAATAGTTTTCTTATTTGGGGTTGCCACGACATAGCTGAAAAATGTTGAAAAAACCGGAAAAATATTTTTTTACTGCTACCTCCCATAACGTAAAAGTTTTTTCTAAAGTAAGTTTTGCGCGGTCGTCAACCCGCCGCCCTGATCGACAGTGTTTGGCGTGCCCTTTGAAAGCCGTATCTACGATGTAACTTTGTATGCAGATGAACAACTGTTATGTTTAAACTGTGCCAGCGCTTGCAAAATCATGATATTTTGCGCCAAACATTTTAATTGACTGTCATTGATTAAAAATTAGTAAGTATTTTTTCTACTCGCGTACTATAAACCGCTAAGATTGATATCATTAACGGTATCAGAATAACACCTATTGCGTAACCGAAGCGGGAAAACAATTCTATAATGAGTGTTGCCATGGTAATAACTGTTCTATAATTATTATTATAGCATTGTTATTACCATGGTTACGGTCATTCCGGATATCAGTCTTGGCGTTTAGTGAATTCCTAAAAATATTTGGTTAGGGCTAATTTTTCAATCCCCAGATAAAACTATCCGTCAGTTAAATGTATTACTATCCTTTTCTGAAGTCACATGAAAGAAAAGGACGGAGCTAAAATTTACCTTCCGGATAGCTTTATCTGGGGATTGAAATATCAGCCCTTAATATGCATCGATTTGTTATTTGGTTACCATGGTTACGTTCAAAATGGATATCAACAAAATGGCGTTTTGTTTGGCATTCCAACTTTTGTGATAAATTGTCAGAACTGTTTTAGTAATTCTATTAAAATGTGCATAAAATTTGTTAACATTTAACAATAAAATTCACACCAAACTATTAAAGCCAATCGGAATAATGAAAATGAATTTGCTGACAAGTAATTTGTTAGCAGAAAAATCGAGGAAAATATTATACGAGAAAAGTTTGCGATTATTTATTTTTGTCATTATCATTTTAAGCTTGTAGAAAAAGAAATGTATGCAACGGTTCATAATTAGCTCTTAAGGTTTCTCGTGCCTGTAATTAGAGCGCTCGCAAGCTCGCGCTCTAACCTCGGCACTCGTACCTTAAGAAGCTCTATTATGTACCAGTTACATAATAGTTATTTATGTGACTGGTGCATAATGCCTAATTATGCGTACAGTCGCATACATAACTTTATCTACATACATATCATAAGTTTTCTACAATATGTGAGAAACCTGTATCCGTCGTTACCCTGCATCTTAATGTACCTGCATCTTGATGTTCACATTAAAGTGCAGGTCACTTATACTGTAAAGTGAACATTAAGATTCAACTACAGCGATAACCGATACTTTATTGACATGTTATACTTTAATGTTAACATTACAGTGCAACCACAGATACAGGTAACATAATGTAGGGCATTTGCTTATCGCTTCTGAACATATTATATTGAAATTATGATATGGATGTAGATAAATACCTAACTATTAGTGGTTTATTTGGGTTCTGATGCGGCGCAGCGAGCTGACGTGTTCGGAGCTGGTGCACCGCGCGTTGCTGGACCAGTACAAGACGGTGTGCCGCTGGCAGCCCTGGTGCTCCATCGGCGAGCACAACACCTTCGGAGACCATCGCAGCCTCGTATCTGTGTTGACGCCGGTGCACCTTACTGAAACGGAGGTTGGTTGAGCGCACGTAAATATATGATTAACAGTACCTACAGTAATTCAACATAGGTACCTTAGTCTGTCTACAAAGTTTTATACTTTTCTGTTACATGTATTAGCATTTTTTATTGTTATATTTATTCATATTCTTATTTTTAGTTTTATTCTTATTCTATGTTGACAAATTCTTCGTATCTGTGCACGCATAAAACCATTTATGTTTTTATTTAATAAAGATGAAAGACGGAGTTTTGCTATAAAATAAGTAGGTAAAAGTTCGAGTATTATGTGAAATCGAATATTATCCCGATTTTTGCGACACCCTGTATTAGGGTTGCCACCTTTTTTTTGAAGAAATATAGTATAAAACCTTGCCAAAATATAGTACTTTTGGGAAATTTTGGAAAAAAAATAGTACACATTCATTCATTTATTATGTTTAAACATTATATACAAATTACAATCCTATATCACAACGCTTCACTACGGGTACGTTCCAATTTAGTCGATGTTTATACAATAAAGTGCAGCAGTGGAGTTAGCAATGAAAATATAGTATTTTTCGTACTATATTATATTTCTATAATATATAGTACAATTGACCGCAATATAGTACGATACTATATAATATAGTACAGGTGGCAACCCTACCCTGTATATATACCATACTCAGATTCTTGAGTGTCCGCCGTTTGTCTATTTCTCGCTCGTGTGACTCGGGTAGTCGTTGGTAGTGTGTACTGGACGCCCCTGCTGATCAGCTATTACCGGTCCCGGGGTTTGTCTCTAGTAAGGAGTTAAGGAAAATTGTTTGTGCGATGAGACTGATGAGTGCCAGTATTGGTTAAAAAATAACTTAACCTAACCAAGCCTATTTGGATTCTGGATGGTCAAGAAAAACACTCTCTTTCGCATTTATAATATTACTAGGATTAGGATTTTTATTTTTATTTATATACCTGCCATACTTAAAGAAATGTAAGTTTGTTTTTCATTGTCCATCTTCTTCCTTCCATATCTCATTAAATGTTGATCCCAGTAAAAAAGTGTAAATATCTTTTTTGTAGAAAATTTTATGCAGATTATTTATGTGATGGAACATTTTTTGCTATGGGCCACCGTTTACGAGTTATTTAAGAAAAACTAAAAAAAGGGACCTTTACACCCCCCCCTACCCGTTAGCTTCTACCCCACCCATCAGTACTTTTAGTATGTGGCTTAAAACACCATCCCCTACAACTATGCCAAAATTCGCTTATTCACGAGTTTATTGAATACAGAAAAAAAAATGCATCTTTTTTATTTGGTCTTTATTTTCTTTTTTTTATTTGATAACTAGTATTTGTTTTTTGGGAGGCGATGCAAATCTATAAAAAGAACATCATCCCAAAGTTTGAACCAAATCGCTTGAATACATCCCGAAAAAAAGGAAATTTAAAAAAAAACTTTAAAAAATCATAAGTCGCGAACTGTCACAATTAAGATGTTGATACTCAGCATAAATAATTTTCACTATAAGAGGCACTCACAAAAAAAACCCGAGCTCATTTGATATAAGGTCCGACTTACAATGGAAACCCGATTATGGCCTTTCGGGAATCATTATTTCCTCCATATCTCATTAAATATTGATCCCAGAGAAACAATGTCTAAAACTTTTTTGTAGAGAATTTTATGCAGATTAATCATGTAATGGAAAACTTTTTGCTATGGGCCACCGTTTACGAGTTATTTACGAAAAACTAAAAAAAGGGACCTTTAGACCCCCCCCCACCCGAACGCTCCACCCCCACCCGTCAGTACTTTTAGTATGTGGTTTAAAGCACCATTCCCTACAACTATGCCAAAATTCGCTTATACACGAATTATTTCCCCCGAGAGGCAGTATTTGGTCTTCGTTGCTCGAACTATATGGGGGTAAAATAGTGGAGTGAAGTTTATATGGAATTTTCTCATTTCTGGACTTAGAAGTATGAAAATAGAAAATGACCTGTGTAGGTTAAAAGGACAAAATTCCCCTTAAAGGGGTAAAATGGGGGGTAAAGTTTGCATGGAAACTACTGAACCGATTTTAAAATTTCTTTCACCATTAGAATGCTAAATTATTCCTGAGTAACAAAGGCTACTTTTTATCCCGGAAAATTTAAAAGTTCCCTAGGGAATAACGATAATCGAAATCTACGCGGACAAAGTCGTGGGCAGAGAAGCTATGAAATTTTGTGTGTATATTTCAATGGGTTCCTGGATGGTTTGAAAACCAACATACCTAATTGGCCCGGGTAGGTGGCGCTGCTGTCGGTGTTTCACCAATCACCTATCCGGCTGGACCGATTTGGATGAACTGAAACGATTTGGATTCAAGATGGCGGCCATGATGTTTTTCGAAAAAGTCGTCATGGGTATCGTGTTTCATGTTTTCGGGGATGGAAATTTCGATAGTGATAACAAACTTGTAATTCAAGATGGCGGCCATGATGATTTTCGAGAAAGAAGTCATGGGTATCGTGTTTCATGTCTTCGGGGATGGAAAATGAAAAAAAGGACTTTTTTATACCACATTTTAAGCAAATAAAGAATATTTGATTTGATTTGTTTTGATAAGTGCCACTAGTTTTATTTCTTTAAGACATTTTAATGAAATGATAAAATATTTTCAAAATTAGAGGGGAGCACAATTTAGTCAGCACTTATATATACCCACAACTTTATACACAAACCGCCAACCGCAATTATAATTATAATTATTTGTATGTCTTTACCTATCACGGGACTATGGGAGTCCTGGACTTTTGGAAGGCGTACATGGAGCCGAAGCCAACACGCAGAGGCTTTAGACAAGTTAATTTTAGTAAAGTGATAGGACACCAACCGGCGATTGTCCCTGAGTTCAAACTATAGAAGTATGCTCCCACGGACAACCACCGGTTAGTGTAAGACTATTTAAGAAGGATGGGAACATTAACAATAGGCTCTATGAATGAACTGATATGAATGTGTGAACTAGGATGTTGATGGAACCTAAAAGACTGAGAAGGAACGCATTTCTGCTAGTCATTTCACCGGTTGTCTTATCCCCAATCACCATGCTGGAACACAGTTAAGATGTTTCCTTTTTGTTCAACGTCGACGGTTTAAAATTTGTTTGATTTGCTCTAGAAATGGCTAATGGACTCTAAGTTGGCAAACAAGCCAGCATTCTTGGCGTATAAGGACCTAAAGAAAGACTTAGGGAAAGGGTTCTACCACTGGATGCGGCCGTACGGTCGGTTCGAGCCGCAGCCGATGAAGCCGGCCAACGTGCTGCCACCGCGGCTGCCGCGAGCGTTCATCATGAGGTTCGTCTTTCACTTTAACAAACCTGTATTGGCTGTGACAACATTTAAACATTTCATTGAAAATCATAATATATTAATAAGGGCCAGCTATCCGAAAATATTTTAAGTTTTATTATATCCATAATTTTTTGGAAATATGTGTAGATTGGAAGAGCGTAAACCTATGACATTACCGATACGCCTGCATGTTTCTTTCAAAAAATAGCTTGTACGGATGGAAAAATGCTGTTGTCAGGTCAGTCAAGTGGGTCCTATCAAAGAATATCCACCGGTGCGTCCGGCCAACTTCGAAGAAAAAGCCGAGCGATTCTGCAGTGTATTTACACGAAACCATTCGGCTCTTTTCCGCACCCTCATAACTCTTTTCCCTGTAGGTCCCATTCTACCCTTTAAAGAGTTATCAACCTTATCAATTTCTTAATAACCCTCCTTTTGGGCTCCGCCGCAGTCGGGTAAAAAGGTTTTATTTTGTACAAACTGACTGACTCACTCATCAAAACCTACAGGTACTTCCCGATGACCTAGAGCTTTGAAATTTGGCATGGAAGTTGGTTTTACAGCACAAATAAAGGAAATAATCCAAAAAGTACAAAAAAACCCTCTTATCTGAAAATGTAATACTTGTTAGTACATTTTGATGCAAGTGCGGAAAGTACCTAAGTACAACACAAAAAGTCTTGGGATAGGTACTCAATATCCTTAGACAAATTTGATGTTTTAACTCAGTAGTAATATGCCTATATTTAAATGTTCAAAACTGTCTAGGGATTAAAAATATCCCTAGGCACTTTTGATGTGTGTACGTGTTACACGAGTCCCGCAAGCGAAGGACAATAGTGACGAGTGAAAATGACAGTTCCGTAGGTGTATCAAACGACCTTTTTAGGGTTCCGTGCCCAAAGGGTAAAAATGATGCCCTATTACTAAGACTCTGCTGTCCGTCTGTCCGTCACCAGGCTGTATCTCATGAACCGTGATAGCTAGACAGTTGAAATTTTCACAGAAGATGTATTTCTGTTGCCGCTATAACAAAAAACACTAAAATCAGAATAAAATAAATATTTAAAGGGGCTCCCATACAACAAACGTGATTATTTTGCCGTTTTTTGCTCGATATTAAGTCAGTAGATGTAAGTTTTTCAAGTAGGTAACCATTAGGGTTTTTGAAA
Organism: Acleris cristana; assembly: GCA_948252455.1. Lineage (NCBI taxonomy): Eukaryota > Metazoa > Arthropoda > Insecta > Lepidoptera > Tortricidae > Acleris > Acleris cristana. The sequence continues at coordinate 45,438,180 of OX411772.1, forward strand.
ACGGTTTTATTTCTTGTTACAAAAAAATATATATGACGATTTACAAGCCCACAATATACATCTCAATATATATTAAATAATGAAAAAATTGCGTGAGTTGTTGTTTATATTAAACCCACCTGCTACCCACCTTAATAATATTAAGTGTAAAGCTAATTTGTACTCTGTTCGCGGTGACATCGGCACTCCGCCCGCTAGAAGAAGCTGCATAAGGTAAAAATACGAGCCTCTGGTCGAAGCCACATAAGATGATAAATTGTTTCAGTAAAGCATGTATTACCCACTCCGCGTCACTCTTTCCCTTTCACTCCAATAACAATAACGATGACAATAACTCCCCGGATGTACATGAAGATTAAAAAAATATACATACATACAGTACCGGCTCATACGATTACCTACAAATGTGGCTCACTAAAATTGACAACCAATCAAGAACTAGTTGATCAATTTACGTTAGCTGATTAAATAAGGTCAAAATGGTATATAACAAATGTTTGTAAGTACATATCGTAGCTTAAAAAAGTTTAGTATTTAAAAAACATTGCTGACGTATTCATACAAATCTCGTAAATTTAGAGTGGGGTAGGCAGAGCTACAGAATTACCAACAACTCCAAAAACTTGTTGTTAATTCTGTAACCACATTTTGCACAAACTGGCTAAGATGTTTACCAGTGTATATTAGTAAAAGGTTGCAAGCCCATCGCGTATCAATGCAACACAACAAGTACAAGCTTTCCACGGGTAGACATGACGTGGTATTATTCCAAGCCGGCAACCACACAGCTAAAAAAATTGATATTAGTAACATTTTGCTATTTTTTCAGAAAATATTTATGAAAATTAAATGAAATATATATTTTATTTGCATACTATTCTCCGTGCATTTTTTTGATACATTCATTGATTTATAAAAAAAAACTTTTTAAACCGTCAGATTAAGAAAACCCTCCAAATAATCGTTTGATTATGGGTCAGCACATCTTAGACATCAAGCTGAACCATCTATATAAAAATCTGACGCGCCCGAGTTTTTCAATATTTCGTTTTTTTTTGCATTTTAAAAAAGCCGCCGCATCATGCCTCCATTATCAGGGACACGTGGGAGTTACACTATCAAAATCTGACGCGCTCGAGTATTTCCGTGACTGTTTTTTTACATTTTTGAAAACCTGTACACGCTTACTCCACCGCTGAAAGGATACACATCATAATACGTTTTTTCCTTTCTACCATCTAATCTTCAAAATGAGATTGGTCCCCATGACGCTCGAGTAAATCCCCAATTAGCACCTTGGGCTCCCCTACTATTATCAACTTAACGGAAAAAGTGGCCACCTTTTCCCGAAGCTGACTACTCAAAGGGTAATTGTTATTGTTTGTTCCGTATCCCATAAATTGTGTGTTTACTTGCGCTACAAAAAAGCATCGTCTGATTCCAAGTAAATTCTTTAGTTAATTAGAAAACACAATAATAGTAATGAGACTAATGAGGGCGCCACTGGACGCTCGACGACGTTTGCTCGGTGCAGTCTTAAGAGTATAATCTTAAAACTGCAATCCTGAGACTGCAGATGCGTTGGGGATTGAGATGGAATACCTCTATGCTAGTAATTTCATCGGTTGTCTTATCCCCACACCGGGACACGGCAATGCCAACACTATAATGCTTGGTGTTAGGTTTAAGGACAAGATTTTTGGAAGCGATCCGGAAGGACTCTACACATGGTCATACATGGTCCAAGGTCCTTCACACTGCAGTGTCTCGCTCAGCCTTTCCTTTGAACTTGTCCGGAAGCAATGCCGTAGTGTGTCTAGATTTCGTAATAGGTACCTTGCCTTAATATCGAAATGGCAATTTTAAGAACTTATACTTACTAAACCTATTATAAAAGACACTAGGAGGAAGCTGTATTATACTTACCTAACTGACTAATATAACCTACATTTGATTCAGTTAAACCCTAGCCAAGATGCATTACGCTAACTAGCGTTACTATTCACCAGTGACGAGATTGGTTTAAAAACAAAACGAATTGAAACGCTGCTTAGTGTAATGTAGGTATCTTGGCTAGGCTGTCTGGTCTGTAGTAAAAAGTAAATCGTAAACTAATGCTAGAAGTGTTGACATTATTGCTTTAAGATATTTCGGATTTAAGAAATTCTTAAATAATTAAATCGTACCTACCGGTAACCTACGATCCAATTTTCAGGCATTTTGGGAATGTGAAGCTTTGAATTAAAGTCACTATGAAATTTCTGTCATTTTAAATTATGAGACAATTTGAAATTTAAGCATTACTTCTACGGGACTACTAAAGTCAGCTTAAGATTATTTAAAAAGATCATTCTAAAATTCGGTTGTGTTACTTAAAACCTACTTACTCATTTAAACATCAATCGTAAAATCTATCATTCATTCATTTGATCCATTCAAGCTTTCTCTTGTGAAATAAAAATTACATATTATATTGTACTGTCGAATATTCGTTAGAACTCTAGAGAAGCAATGGAAGGAAAAAGAAAGGAACGAGCTGAGCGGCGCTAAGGAGCTGTCGAATGCCATCCTGCGGTACCGGCGGCTGATGGAGGCGAACACCGAGACCCTGCTGCACGTGGCCATCCTCGACCCGCGGTCCGAGGACGAGCGCCGCGCGGACGACATCGTGCAGGCGCTGGGCTGCAGGTACCCGCACTCCTTCTATAAGCCTGCTGCATTCTATTGAGCGGCGCCAGGTGGCCGCTGCACTCATCCTGCAGAGCCGCCGCCTGATGGAGGCGAACCAACCGAATCCAACTCGGCTGGGCAGCATTCGGTAAGCTACGGAGCATGTTCTCGTCCCAGTTACCGCAGTGTCTAAAGTCAAGTCTTTGACCAGTGTGTGTAACCAGTGATGACTTAAGAAATAGAGACGTCACCCATAGCATAAATACCTATGTAAACCAGTTTCTCAGTTTTTTTTTATAATCATAAACCAGCACAGGGACGCATCACCAAGTCTTGGTTTTAGTTATTATTGATAGAGTAGTTTACATTGAACACAATCACTATTTTTGCAGTGGGCAATAATGAATTTATTAGCGTAAAACATATATTTCATATTTATCATACCTATAAATCACCTTGACTTTCAGCTACGAGTAAAACACAAAAAGTCACGCTCGGAAAATAACCCGGTCACTGACAAGAAAAAAAAACCTGATTTCTGGTTACGCGAAAATCCTAGCCCCGCCGGCAGTTAATATTGTCAATGCCACCAAGTCATGATTAAATTTTGAGCCGTAAATCTTTCAAAATAAGAAAGGAATTTAGTACTTATTTCGAACACCATCTAGTTAGGTAGTTGGAAATCCACTACCGTGCGTTTTTCATAAACCTTTTTGCCACGCACCTTATCTATGTGCAATAAGCAATACGACTTGGGGCCTTCAAAAAACGATCGTACTCTTTTCTCAAAGTCCTTGCGATTCCTGTGGTGTTGCGGGTGTTTACGGGTCGCGAATGTGGCGATGATCACTTACCTACCATTAAGTGACTCGCTTGCTCGTCTGTCTTCTTTTTCACATAAAAAAAATACATAGTAACTCATTATCATGATGTGATGGGCGTGGTGGCAATGGTGGAAAACCAGGGGGGGTCAATTTCCCAAGCAATAAATTAAAGTGGCGGGGCTGAAAACGTCGGTGAAATATTGTTTTAAATTATTATTTTTTCTGAAAACTTTACGAAGATGCCAAGTTTGGGCAATAATGAGAATTAAAATATTAATTAACATAATAATGAAAAAAAAATTAATACCTCATTTCCCATCACAGCGGGCTATCCACAAACGAGTTTTGATTCCAAAACGTGGAATAAATTTAATAACATTTATGATTATCAAAAACGATTACATTTCTTAAAATACTATATAGTTTACTATGTACAAAAAGAAACCCATATTTTTTTAACTATCACTCTTACCGTCTGGTATGAGTAAGTTTTTACGTTTGTCCGGAGAAACGTCCTCATTTCCACCGACCAATATTCTGTGCGTTATATCTGCACCTCTTTTCTTAGACTAACGTTACTCCAGAAGAGAGAAACAAACGAAAAGCATAAATACGTACGTGTAAACATAAATCTTAAACAAAGCAAACAAAAAACATCAAAGATAAATCAAACGTCGGAATGAGGTTTTTTTTGGCCCCTCCCTACTGGAAACAAGTACTTACCTTTATATCGGGTCAACACAAACGCGCAGAACAGAATCGATCACACCAAACCCTTGCGCGTGACTAACTCTAGCAGTGCGCGAGTTTGGGTTGCGTACATGTTGAAGCTTAGCAGATATAACGCACAAAATATTGGTCGGTGGAAATGAGGACGTTTCTCCGGACAAACGTAAAAAATTACTCATACTAGACGGTAAGAGTGATAGTAAAAAAAAAATGGGCTTATTTTTGTACATAGTAAACTATATAGTATTTTAAGAAATGTAATCGTTTTTGATAATCATAAATGTTATTAAATTTATTCCACGTTTTGGAATCAAAACTCATTTGCGGACAGCCCACTGTGATGAGAAATGAGGTATTAATTTATTTTTTTAAATTATTTATTATGTATATTAATATTTTAATTCTCATTATTGCCCAAACTTGGCATCTGCGTAAAGTTTTCAGAAAAAATAATAATTTAAAACAATATTTCACCCACGTTTTCAACCCCGCCACTTTAATTTATTGCTTGTGAAATTGACTCCCCTGGTTTTCCACCATTGCCACCACGCCCACCACATCATGATAATGAGTTACTATGTATTTTTTTTATGTGAAAAAGGAGACAGACGAGCAAGGAGTCACTTAATGGTAGGTAAGTGATCATCGCGACATTCGCGACCCGTAAACACCCGCAACACCAGAGGAATCGCAAGTACCTACGCTGCCGGACTTTGAGAAAGTTCGCTCGTTTTTTGAAGGCCCCAAGTCATTACTTACAGGCTCGTTTGCCTGCCACTCTCATAAAAAAAACCAGCCAAATGCGAGTCGGACTAGCGCGCCGAGGGCTGCGTATAATATACTCATTTTGTTATGACTTATGAACTTTATTTTCTATGCAATAAGGTCTATTTTGACTAGCCTAAATTAAAATACAGATTTTCAAAATTTTTGTTATTCCTCAAAGACTGTAAATAATGAACACTTTATTTTATTTTTTCCATCAAATACAGGGTGGTCCAAAGAGTGACGTCCAAATTTTTTTATAGATTCCTCACGCCATGGTGTATCCAAAAATACCCCATGTATGTTCAGCGATTTTTGATAGTTTCGGAGATATATCGTTTTAATCGGAATTTTTGTAATTTTCCCTTATGTCCATGTCTCGAAAAATCATAAATTTCATGTTTTATTTCATAAGTTTTTCAGTGGTATCTTACACAATTAGAATCATTACGAATCAGCGAAGTTTTTAAACCTATTTGCCCGTTTTTTTTCAGTATTTTTTTTAAGTAATCACATAAAGTTTGTTTCTCCGTACTAGGTGTCCCAGTGTTTGCTTTTCCATACGGAAAAAACAACTTGAGGACACTCTTTGGACCACCCTGTATAAATAATTATCTATACGTCAGTATTTTTTCAGGTTTTTCATAATCAAACCACTTTAATTTTTGAACCCCCCATTCTAGACCCTGCTGTGACATAAAGACAGACAGACAACGAAGTCTCACCATAAGCGTTCCATTTTTACCATTATGGTGCGGAACTCTAAAAAATGGTAATTCAGATTTCGGCATTTTGGCCGCTATTGACCCTGTTGATACTTACCCCCTTAAAAACAAGCCCAAGCCGCGCGGCCTCTCCTATCTTACATATAGAGTCGAAAAGTGGTAAAAGAGTTATTTGGTAGACTGTGCTAATGATGTGCTTGTACAGGGTATACGAAGATCTGAAGACACGGCTCGAGGACGATGTACAGAGCCGCACCAAGCCAGACGTCACCACTCGCTCATCAACCCGGGAGCCCTCCGTCGAGGACGAGATGGAAGACGGTATTAGCTCCAAATAATCCCCATGAAGCATAGAATCCACTGTCCCTAATGAATCCTGCTCCCACACTAGCTGATATAAATGTTATATAACGTTATATTATAAAACATTTTTATAATAACATTTTATCACAAATTATAACAAAAGTTATACATTGTTATCAATTATCATGTATATGTATGAACGTCACCTAACTTCCGCTATTTTACTTTCATTTAAGGAACTAAGTTGGTGAAAATGGATTACCTACTCTGAGAGAAAAATGGGAAAGCCAACAAAACCTTCGAGTAGTTTCTATTTAATTTATAGGTAGGAACAAAATAAGGGAAGTAATTAAATGGTCAGCCGTTAAGTATTAAAATTGATTCGCAAAAAAAAAAAAGCAATTAAATCATTTTTATATTTAACTAGCTGTCCGCGCCCGGCGTCGCCCGGGTGTAATTTTTTTTTCATAAAAACCTTATGAAAAATAGTTTACGACCTATTCTCAGACCTACTGAATATACACACAAAATTTCATAAGAATCGGTCGAGCCGTTTCGGAGGAGTTTGGTTACAAACACTATGACACGAGAATTTAATATATTAGATTTAATTATTTTCGCATTTCAACTTTGCCTAGCGTGTGTGAAGGATAATTTTAATTATGATAATTGATAACACTAACATTAAGACATGTTACTAACACTCGTATGGATCTTGTTATTCGAAATAAATGCATATTATTATTATTATTTGGGCAGCATTCAAAGATTTGGCTGGCAATAAATAAAAATCAACTTTTGTTCAGCAAACAATTTACAAACGGTTAACATTTTAACCGATATTGATCTGCTTTTTATTATTTGTCTGCCTAATAAACAGTCGAGCTGCAAAATAATTCCTTGGGCAGCAAGATTTTACAATTGGTCAGCAGAGAAAACATGTCTGTAAGTAGTTTAATTGAGAGATGTGCATATTAAAATAATGGTCATCTATATAAATAAATAAGTGGATAGCGTTTTGTTTGAAAAATCAGCAGTGTTCGTTATTGTGGGCGGAGCGAAATCAGACCACGTGACGCGAGCACCCAAGTATTGGTATTTTTGTGGCTACTTAGTAGTAATTACAAGTTTAGTTTTGTCACACAAATTTAGAAATCACAATCACACCCTAGATTAACCAAAATTTGTATCATAAATATCAGGTAGTTTAGGTTAGGTTCGTTCTTATATCAGACCCGGAGGGCCAGAACAACCCAGAAATAGGAGCTCCACATGAGCGGAGCGGCATGGTAGGTTTGGTATACTATGTGCGTTGCCGGCACGGCAGTAAATTTGCCCCCTTTTTTTGCTGGACAAAATGAAATATTTGCTTACCTACTGATTGCTTACCAAAATTTGATTAATTGTGGGTCGCTCAATGCAGCTCAAATATTTATTTTGCTGACCAAAATAATTTAGAGCAGTTCAGTATATCATTAATTGCAGACAGATTTATAAATGTTTGCTAACCATAAGTTGCTTACCAACTAGCTATTTTGGCTGACATATTTCTGTTTACCAAAATAAGAATATTTTGCTGATCGGTTAAATGATACCCCAAAAATAATAGTTAGTATTCTAATGTACCTAAGGTAATCATTGGACCTTGTACAGATTTTTCGGAAGTGAGGCTGTTGGAGGAGGAGCGCGAGAGTCACCTGCGCGAGGCGGAGGCGGTGTTGATGCGCCCCAGCCTGGCGCGCTACTGGCGCCGCCGCGCCGAGGAGCTGAAGGAGGAGCAGTTCTACTTGTGAGTCATGAGCTACTCTCGAGCTACCTGCGCTAGGAGTAGGCGATGCGTGCCGGCCTGGCCCGTTACAACATTGGCCGCGACTTTGTCGACTTAGAGCACAGAAATAACGCATAATGGTGGCCATACACCATCCTTCCTATCGTCCAATCGGCATGACGCTACCGATGGATCAGTTAGAATTGACCGTGGGTGTGAGTGGATTGGCATGACAGTTATACTTGACGGCACAATCCAAATTCGATTCTTTTGGCTTGATCATTCCGATTGGACCGTGTATGGCGGTCGACGATCGTCAGTTCAGTCAGGTCAAGACTTTAGCCTCTCGTGTGTCGAGATAGCGTTTTTCATAACAGTGTCTTGCTTCTCAATTAGAGGAGTAACTAACGTTAGAAGTTTCATGTAAGTTTCTTCATTCATTCGTAAATAATTACAATAATCTTTTGGCGTAATCCTCAATTCTTTTAATAAATTTGTATGGGTAAACTGTTTTCTTTTCATTAACCACCGTTTGCACCACTCTGCTCGATCTTTCCTTTTTTTTTTGTTTCATGTTCATGAGTAAAATGCCCAAAACGGCTAAAACATCGTCGTCTGTCACCGGTGACGCCATGGCTTCAACTGAGCGTCGCTGCCGATTGGACAGTTCAAACTGATCGTGTGTGGTGTATATAGACGAACTGCAGATTGGATCAAGCCTGCAGCGTCATGCCGATTGGACGATAGAAAGGATGGTGTATGGCCAGCATAAACCTCGGTGGCATAAACGACTGCAGCTTTGCAACTTATTTCATTGGAAATTGGCTACTTGCTTACCTAATTCTCAAACCGAAACCAAACCAGAACTCGGACTGTGTATCAAATATTATCGAAATCCGTTCAACCGTTTATTGAAAGGTAAAACAACTTGACATCCTCATAGAAAATGTCAAGATATTCTGGATCCCAACGGGTTACTACAAGAAGCTCTGTAGTTGATGGTACTGAAGACGCCGTTCTTTTGTAGGTACCTGCTGCGCGAGGGCAGCGTGCCGCCGTACTACCGCAACCTGCTCGGCGGCGCCATCTGGTGGGAGATGAACCACACCGCGGACGAAGCTGTGACTGTCGCCGAGCGACGCAAGATGAAGTGTGTCTGCGAGTTCCCGCCGCCCGACATTGGCGTCACACCTGCCCGAGACCCGGAAGGAGCCGGCGACGCTAAGGACGTGGCAGGCGCTAATTAGCAAGCTGCTAGAGATCACTTACTAAAGGTAATGCGCGCGGCGATATTGTATGCTGTGGGGGGAGGCGTCAGCCGCTAGGTATCTTGAATTGAAAGTGCCAAATTTGGTTCATTTTTAAATAATTCCTCAACAATTAGGTATCGATTAACTGCGCCAAAATGCTTGGATACGTTTTCGTTGGTAGGCTTAGCTTCCTAAGTACTTAATTAAAAAATATATCAGATTTTTAGGTTGCGACATATATAAAAAATAAAAACAGCTTATTAAATTTGGGACGGATTAAGATGGTGACTAACCTACCAACAAAAACATATCCAAGCATTTTGGCGAAGTTCAGCAAAAATTGCGCACAGTTTGTGCAAAACTAACGTAACCTAAACCTATCTTCCTATTTCAATCTATTTCGAGTTAATTACAATTGCGAGTGGGGAAGATCCAAAATGGAAAATATGCAATTCCTAAAAAAAGGGGAAAAATGCGAATGGAAAATTTGCTACGCGGAATAAATCAGTTTGGGGAACCGATCTAATTATTCCTAACGACCCGAAACTTGGTGGGTCTACGGTAAGTTAAACCTTAAGTTACAGCAGAGGTCCTATTGCCACCTTCAGACTCCACTATTTATTATTTATTACTAGCTTTTGCCCGCGACTTCAGCCGCGTAGGACTCGTTTATCGCAGTTAAGTAAATTAATAGTTTTAAGTAATTTTATAGTTTGACGTCCTCCCTGGCCAGATGATCTTTTCAACACATGTAATATTAAGAAAAAAAGAAAAAAGAAAAATACATTTATTCACTACACACATAAAACACACAGAAATAATAAAAATTTAAAAACAGAAAACAGCAATAAAAAGAGTAGTGAGTGTGTCTTCGCGGCAGTGAATTGGACACTGGCTCAGCATAATGCTGAGGTGTCAAACACCTGCAGCGCTGATTTTCAGCCAGCTCCGTTTGTGACAGACGGACGGTACGTTAAACGAATAAATAGTGTAGGTAATGCAAAAATATATATACTATTAAACAAATACTTATAGTTAGTGACAGAATAAATACAAAAACTACATGCAAATACTTTACAGAAACCTAATATGTAAAATAGAAATACCTACTTAGCCAGTATACAGCATCGACAATTTGGCACAATTTAAGTGACAAACAAAAACAAAAGAAAAACAATAAAAACTAAACTATAATTTAAGGAGAAAGTGCTGGTTGGGAAATTATGACTTTTGGAGCGTCAACAAATAGCCTTTAAGCTTACGCTTAAAGGTGTACTTGCTAGGCGCTCCTTGGATGGGAGGGGGGAGATCATTCCAGCACTTGGACGCCGCGAACTTGAAACTACCCCGAAACGCCGCGGTTCGGTGCAGCGGCACAATCGCCCTAGGTTTAAACCTGCGTACATTGCTAGACCACTGGATCCGTTTAAAGAGGTACGACGGGGTCATGTGTTGCACCACACCAAACATAACCTCCCAAACCTCCTCTTGACCTCGAAAATTAAAAAAGACATTGAATTGGATAACGTCATCTAAGTAAGTAGGTTAATTACATTTTTGTATACAATTTTATTTGTTTTGCCATCTTTTGCTAAAACATGAAGATTTCATGGGCTGGATACTCGTGAGCATGCTACATAGGTACAGTTAGTTGCCCATGGAAAAAACAGTTTGCTTCTAAATGTAAACCGGCTACCTTTAGTGTTTGTCGTTGCACTTTGTTTATGGTCGCATGGCAATAGCTGTTTTAGAGGAAACTGCACTCTTTTAAAGTTAAATCTGTCGGAATTATAGGAATGCAGGGAATTAAATCATTTTCTCCTTTAGCAATTAACAAATAGTAGGAGATCCGAATAGAAGACGATTTGCACCGGGCTGCTTATTCGATCAAAAGTATTTTATATCGATACGCTAAATAATATGTGGCGAATAGGTTGCCTGAAAATTTTCAGTCCAGTATATTATTAATTAAAAAATTAAAAACTAACTTTGGCTTAAAAAAATGCAAATGCTTGTTTAATAGACAAATTACATACCAATCGAAAGTATGAAGCCTATAGAACTTGCAAACGTTAAGTAGGTTGACTATTTTTTTCCCGTCAAACTATTGGATAAGCAGGTATAAACAGGTAAGTAGGTACTAATAATTTGCACCAAACCGAACGTTTGCATATTCAATAGGCTTCATACTTTCGATTAGTATGTAATTTGTCTATTAAATAAGCATTTGCAATTTAAAAAAAAAAACATTTTTTATATTTTTTTAATGATATATGTACTGGACTCTCAGGCAACCTATTCGCCACATATTATTTAGCGTATCAAATTTGATATAAAATACTTTTGATCGAATAAGCAGCCCGGTGCAAATCGTCTCCTATTCGGATCTTAGACCAAAAAGGAGTTGTAAAATCAATTGAATGAAGGTGTGCAATTTGGGGAGTTTCAAAAAAGTAGCACACCTTTAACTTTTTCTTTAGATTTGGGAAAAAAATTGCAAGTTGGTTGGGATCATTATTCTGAACTAGAAAAAATTGTATCCCAATATGTCCCCAAAAATATGTATGGAATTGTCCGTTTTGTTACCAAGAAACGTATTGGATTTTGGTAACAAAACGGAACAATTCCATACTTACATATTTTTGGGGACATATTGGGATACAATTTTTTCTAGTTCAGAATAATGATCCCAACCAACGTGCAATTTTTTTCCCAAATCTAAAGAAAAAGTCAAAGGTGTGCTATTTTTTTGAAACTCCCCATTTATAGAGCTCTGTGTTTAGTGTGATATTATAGCTAATTATGTATTTAATTTGAATATAACAATGCCACGCGTTTTATTTGGGGAAAAGTAGTGCCAGGTGAAGACCAAGATGCGCGAAAAAGTGCCAAGTCATCTCATTTATTGGGTCAAATTTTATCGTGTTTCGTTACCCAAAGGGTGAAAACGGGACCCTAGGGCGGCGCGAGTTGGAGCCAGTTGCTCTTTGTCGTCGCCCGGGGGGATGATCGACTGAATATTTGCGCCTGTATTTTTGCAAACACGATTTTGAAAGTCCACTCTAATGAAAAATTATAGGCCCAGACCTATGTAAATCAGACTTTCGCACTTTTTGCGGCACCTTGGACGTCACCTGGCAATACTTTTCCCCCAATTAACTATTATATCACACTAAACACAGAGCTCTATAAATTGCACACCTTCAATTGATTTTACAACCCCTTTATTGCCCATCCACTCTCGACCCGCCCGCGCCCGAATTAATTAATAATGATAGTATGGCACTCTATCTAGAGGAATTTCGTTGCTTTATAAATTGCAAACCTATTTCCGTACCTAGCTCTACGTCACCTGGCACTACTTTTCCCCCAATTAAAACGCCTGGCAATGTTATATTCGATTTAAATACATAATTAGCTATTATATCACACCAAACTCAGAGCTAGGTATATTAATTGCACACCTTCAATTGATTATACAACCCCTTTGTTGCCCAATCACTCTCACACCCACAGCTGAACAGCTGCCAGACGCCCGAATTAATAAATAATGATAGTATGGGAATTCAACTGTTACTAATTGAAAGGTAGATTCAACTGTTAGGTTAAGTAAGGTTTTTTAGGTGAACAGAATGATGATAAACGAGTAAGTAGGTATAAAACAGACACTCTCAATCGCTCAGATTGGCTGGGTAGTCACCGACCGATTGGATTATTTACCAATAGTAAATTCCAAACTTCAGTAATAATAATGAAAAAGACAAAATTTAATATCCTGGCATTGTTATTTTGCAACATGCCAAGTCTAGGTTTTAGTCATCCTGACGCAGGCATTTGAACAAGGCGTTCGAATAGCTAAAAGGCAAGCGACGCGACGCTAGCGCATCCTCTCGACCGCCTGATTAAAAAAATATCGAGTAACATTATTACATTATATTAAATACAACATATCGAGTTCTTACGAGGAAGTAGTGATTGCGAAGGCCGGGTGAGGAAGCGCGGGTTGGGGCCGGGAGGGGAGGGGTCCGTGGTGTCGGGTTGACGCGGCGCTGACGGGAGCGGCGCCACGGGAGCGGAGCGCGACACTCGACACCGGCAACGTTGGGTTAGGTAGGTACTGTTACTCGGTGGACAACAACCATAACCACCTAACAGTTTATTTTTGAAACTCATCCGGGTACTAATGCTTACCAAACGAATAATTTTTTTATTGACTCGTAAATGAGATCACTTCGTGACTTAATTTTCATTAAGTACCTACATATAACTACTAGTCGTCAGTGATATTCAAAAATCAACTTCCATGCCACGACTTTATGTCTTACACAGCAAAACGATACGCTAGGTGGCGAGCGGCATATTCCGGCACGTCACGTGGCTTGCTCAAACATCCCCTTGAATACGTCCGCTGCTCCCTGCGCACCACTGGACCTCCGTCCAGCAGTGTCCAGCAGTGTCCAGCAGTGGAATGGGAGAGTGGACGTCTTTCAGCTGATATGATGTTGATCAATTTATTATTTTACTTAAAGGTCTGACGGTTGACACGAGATCACACCACAGGGAGCCGTCTCACTCATTCAAGCTTTCACAAGAGTACTTATAGAGGACCTCCAAGTACTACTGCCGGAAATAATCGCTGTTACAAATATTAAAAAATAAAAAATTATGAATAGTTTGGCAATGTTTTCTGCAGTTTGAAGTTTTTACCCCTTTTTTTTGACATTACTCAGTAGGTATATGCTCTACCTTGGGCAGGGGCGCAATTATACCTAAATATATACTTACTCAGTAAAACCATATTCTTTTTGACATGTTATCGTATGGTCAACGTTATGATAGCTCTTGTTTACTTGACAGTACCTAATGGCGGCCGAGTTAAAATATCATCTCAAAAGCTGTACTTATAGGTTTACCGAGTAGGTAGAATGGAGCCCCGATAGATGTACCTACTTATATAGGTACCTCAAAATCAAAAATCAAAATCAAAAATCATTTATTCGTTGTCAAGAACATAGGTGGAAAGTACAAAGTGGTCGAGGCCTCCTAGTAGGTATGTATGTACCTGTATCAGGAGGTCTCGCTCTTCCAAAACTAGTAGATGTATTTAGTTCTTAACTAGGTGAGTTTAATTAACAATATGATTAGTAGGTACCTACTTAAGTCTAAATAGGGTTCCCCTTCGGTACCTACTGTAACCCTTAGTGAAAAAAGCTACAAGTCTACTTAGCTCGTAATAAAAATGGTGTAACTAAGGTACCTACAAATTTACAAAATATACAAAATGCCCTAGTCATAGATACCTACCTTAAGTATAGTGTTTTACTTGAACAACAGACCCGAGAAATACTTGAACCTTGGAAGACTCGTATCCTTTTTCACTAGGCCCACAGTAGACGGACAAGTTTATCTACATAAGAACTAATTTCTTAGAGCGGGTACACATTGGGCGCTTTCGAACGCGCGCTTTACCAACGTGCGTTTTTGAGAACCAGGAGTTCTGTTATGTGTACACATGCAAGCGCGCGCTTGTGGTGTGTACACATCAACAGAACTCCTGGTTCTCAAAACGCGCGTTGGCGAAGCGCGCGTTTGAAAGCGCCCAATGTGTACCCGCTCTTATACTGGCAACGGTATTATAAGTTTCATAAATACGCAGCTAAAAAATAAAGCCTGATTTGGAATGTGCAGATGAAGCCCTGCAGCTGTTACAGATTCATAGACGTGTACGGGCGGACGGACCATAAGAAAGCCAGAGCCCTAAAAATGGAGTTGGATAGTACCTAAGATTATATTATAATTTCCAAATATAGTAATTTCGCATTCTTATACGGGTAACCATCGTACAATGAGGGTAGGGGGTATCGGCGGCAGCCTCCGCCGGGCCGGGAGAGGAGCGAAGGCTTGCAGTTAAAACGCATGGCGGTGGTAGGTGGTCAGGCTAACTAACAAACAGTAGCAGTTTTCCCCTCCGCTTTTTCCGACACCTCACCGCAGCCAGCGGCGCGGCGTGCTATTGGTCCGCGGCGCAGCCAATGGCGGTGTGGAGAGAGCGCATGCCCTAAGCACGAAAGGGACCGCAGGACCCGCCGCCGCTCGCTAGGACAGTCCGTCCCGGGCCCTTGCGTAGGATCGCGTGCTCACGCTGCCTGCCCGCACTACTGTCTGTTTGTCAACAAAACATTTTATTGGTGTGTGCATGTGCATCCGACAAGCAAAATAAGGAGTGCCACGTACTCTGTTTTTATTACGTGAGTAGCGGCTAATATTAATTATTGTTTACGCGGCGCGCTAATAGATGGCGCTAAGTGTTGCGTTGAACCCATATCGTGTCATTGAACCGGGCCGGGGTGTTATGCGGTTGTGCACCTTTATCAGAGCGCGTTTGTTTTTGTTCACTTTGCTTGTTTAAGTTACGGGGGGTTATTAGGAATGTTTTCTGGTTGAATTAAAGTGAGCGCTGGGAGTAAAGAGTCGACGAGAATGTAGTACTAGTGACAAGACAATACGTAGTAGCCTCACTGAGCTGAGAACAGCAAGTTCTGTTGTCCGCCTAGTTACGAATAAAATTCTCGGTAGAGCATACCTATAGGTATCTAATGAGCCGATTCAATATGGGCAGTCATTCTAATAGGTACGCGACTAACTGAAATCCTATTAGCTTATCAAGGCGCCCTCGAAATGCTAACTTGACGCAGTGAATACTAACAAGGTGTTGTCAAAACCTATGAATACTAATAAGACGCGCAATATCTAATTCTTCAAGACATCCCTCTATTATTGGAATCGGAACTAATGATTTCCGAACGGGTGTGCGCAAACTGATTTGCGCAGAAATCGCTATATAGGTAGGTACCTATCTACATAGGTAGGTATGACCCGGTAACCCGCCCTGCGCTTCTGCATTTACAATATCGGAATGTTTGAATTGGTAGGTTTCTACCTATTCAAATATATTCTACCTACCTGCGTGTAGTAACTATCAGGATCTATGAAAATTATGCATTTACCAGTCCTACCTAGGTACGGTTTGTTAGACGTGTTTTCTGATAGGTAAGTATTTTTATTTTCTTGTATAAAAATTTCCGATCGCCGTTCCCTATACATATACATATTTACTGTTATAATTATTTTCTTGTATGAAAATATCCGAACGCCTTCTTTCCCTATACTTAGACATATTTTCTGATAAGGATTGTTATTTTCTTGTATAGATATTTTTTACACAAGAATAAGTACAGAAAATATGTCTTTAGGGACAGAAGGCGTTTGGAAATTTGTCTACTTATAGGGAAAGAAGGCGATTGGATTTTTTTATAAGTACAAGAAATTAAAATATCCGAAAATACATCTAACAAATCCTAGGTACAGTCGAGTTCATAAATATGTAGGTACCTATACACTTTAGTACCTTGTCTATTTAATGTCATGGTTAAACGGCCATATATGTATGAGTTGTCACAACGATTAAAGTGACAAGGTACTAAAGTGTATACATATTTATGAACTCGACTGTACTACGAAAGAGTACCAAATACTGTCGAAAAAATAACCTCAGTTTATAGCACCAATATACCTACCTAGGTAGGTATAGTTCAGGAAATTGATTTGGTCGTCTGTTATCTAGGTATCTACTTTGCGATATTTTTTTCTGCGTTAAGGCTGTTCTCGCGTAGTTTAAGACTTACCGGACCTAACCTTAGCCTTAACCATAACCTTTCAACCCACTGTGCTGTTTGAAAACCGAGGGGGGTTTAAATTACCTTTTGTTTGATACTAACAAAAATATCTTAGTGAAGATTACAGACGGCCAATTCATATATACTGAACTATAGCTAATTCATTTTGTATTTTAACCTTTACTAACCTTTTGTAGTAAATATTTAGCTAAGTTCGAAAGCGTTCATGTCTTATGTAGGTAAGTACCTAGGTATGTATGAATTAGTAAAAATTGTGATGCAACGATTCGGAAACAAGATTAGGTACCTAGGTACTTACCTAGCAGCGTTGCCAGATATATTTTTTGCCAAGTCGGGATTTTGAATCTTTTTGAGTGAAAAAAGCCCTCCGGTCGACTTTGATCACTTCCTAATTCGTCCACTTCTAAAACTGCCCACTTCCTAATTCGTCCACTCCTAAAACGTCCTTTTCCTAAAATGTCTCTTTTATGTTCCGTATTCGTCCACTTCCTAATTCGTCCACTCCTAAAACGTCCTTTTCCTAAAATGTCTCTTTTATGTTCCGTATTCGTCCACTTCCTAATCAGTCAATTCTTAAGTTGTCTACTTCCAATTATTAGGGCTGTGTCGGTTACTTTGGATCTCGTGGGAATCTGTCAACTATCACCCGTAGACTACTCCTTCATGTCAAGAAACAGAAATAACGTGAAGCCATCTCGTGGAATATAGCAACTCTGGAAGTAGACAAGTTTGGAATTGGACGAATTAGGAAGTAGGCAACTCTGGAAGTGGACAAGTTTGGAATTGGACGAATTAGGAAGTAGGCAACTCTGGAAGTGGATAAGTTAGGAACTGGACGAATTAGGAAGTGTGCAACTCTGGAAGTGGACAAGTTAGGAACTGGACGAATTAGGAAGTGGGCAACTCTGGAAGTGGACAAGTTAGGAAGTGGTCAAAGTCGACCGGAGGGGAAAAAAGCGGGACTCTTTCGTAGAAAGCGGGACATAGTAAAAAAACGTGTATGATCAGAAATTTAAAAACAAATGAGAAGAAGAAAAGAGTGAAAGTCCACACTTGTCTGAGCCACCCGGCCGCGCTCCCTCAGCACGCTGCACGCACGGTCGAGTTATCCCGAAAAGCGGGACTGAGCATGTCTCGCGCGGGACATTTAATTTTGATTTAAAAATCGGGACGTTTGGCAACGCTGGTACCTAGGTAAGTTTACCTTATGACAGTTTTATCTTTTTTCTAAAGAAACCATAAGTGTTAGAGCTACGAGGGGCGTTCAATAAATTTTCGGTATGTGAATAAAAACAAAAGAGTACAATAAGTGGAATATTTTTATTTTTCAATGTACCTACTCCCCCCAATGTTTATACACTTAAAAGAACGGTCAATTTTTTCTTAACCCTTCATATAAATATTTTTTATCTTTGGTGTCAAAATGCAATTTATACTAAAAAAAAATGAAATATAGGCACTATAAATAAAATAAAAGAGAAATTAATCAAGATTACATACCCAGCAAATCCTTCTAATTATGTCAATTATTTAATTTTATACGTACCTAGGTAATTAAAAGCTTAAATTTGGAGTGCACAGAGTGCACTGTCCTTATCTATTTTCCCACCCTAGCGACGTTTTCAGCGGGAAGCTTCAGAACGATGACCGATCCCGGCCGTGGCTGTGACGCAAGTTTCAGTTAATTTGATTCAGGGATCGGATACTGGTATTTCTCTTCAAACCGGTTTTGGCAGTCACCTCAAACCGAAATGAATAGCGTTCTTGGTTTCGGTTACGGTTCGGTATTTAAAACGGTATATGGGGAAAACTGTTTTTTAGAAGATTTCGTTCCTGTTGAACGAAATTAACCGGTTTTATATGACAGAGATACAAGAGTCCTTCTTTCTCACTTACTCATAAAATAGATGGTTTACGTATGTTGGTGGTAACATCTTCCTCGGCGAGATATTTTAGGTACTTACATATACATATATTATTTTTAATTCAAATTCAAATTCAAATCATTTATTTCATGTAACATGACACATAAATATTATTTACATTATTTAAGGGGCACAAGTTAATGAAGTTAAATTTAAGTTATACGTACATTTGTATTACCTTTTAGTTATTTTATGACTGCCGTATCTATCTCATATGTTTTTCACCGTTACATATCTCGTATGTCAGATACGAAATTATTATTTTACATGCTAGAGGTTATATTAATACTTAATATAATATAATAAAATATAATTGTAAGTTGCCAATGCAGTAGCAACACCAGAGTCACCAACACCATCACCGTCAGCGGCTGGGGGTCTAGTTCTCTGTAAATCCACCCACAATGGCCATGAGCTCATGCCCGCGCAGTAGGGCCTGCATACAGTATCTCCATGAAACCCAATTGAGGTCATTTAGTTTTTTAATACCAATTTTCGTCAACTCCATTTTACCAACTTTATGATTCAACTTCAGAGTTCCGAGCCTGAGCCCATAACCCGTTTCTGACCCACGGCACAACTATACGGCACAACTGGGCACAACTGACCAATGATTTATTTATATCTCAAAATCAAATTTAACAGAGTCGACAGAGCTCCACTATCGTGGAGCTCCTATTTCTGAGCGATTTGGCCCTTCGGGCCGGCTGCAGAACTAACACAACCTAAACCTACCTCATATTTATGATACAAATTTTGGGCAGTTGTGCCTCGTAGTTGTGCAGTGGGTCCTTCACTCCATAACCACTTAAAAGTACGAGATCAGTGACGTAAGTAGGAGTCCGAAATAAAAGGTTCACTAACTGAATTATAATTTGTCACAGAATTTCCATAAAACAACAATAAGAGAAGGTTTTTTTTTATTATTTGTTATTAATGGCGGTCCACCGCGGTATTTCGCAGTGATTTCGCCAGTCTCAATCAAAAGTAAAAAGCAGGGCTTCTTTAAATCGGCCATCTTCCCTCCCCGAATGTTACCGGAACCCAAGAGAAGGTTTACTTTTTCACACTGACATCACTGACAGTCAACAAAACACTCAGTCTTATTTGCTATGTTACCATTTTTCTTAATAGGTACCTATTAAGAAAAATGCTTACCACCACGAGGTCCGTATACAGAAATAAGTATGTTGTGTTTCAGGGGACATGGCATGACACAAGTGTGACGAAGTCCGACTGCGGCGCCAGGATCTCAGCTGTATATGGCCGAATAAACCTACTAGTAAGTTTTTCTCGAGCATTAACTGCAACTATTAAGTACCTAAATATTTCTGTTTAAAAAATAACTAATTTATAAAAATAAATGTTTTAAAAATCAAAAAACCGAATTCAAAAACGCAAAAAGAATACTTCTATTAAAATGTTAGATAAATGTTTTGGTCGAAAATATTGTAAGTTGCCGACTTCAATAACTGATATTGTTATATACAACTGTAGTACTAACCTATTACCTACATATCATTTTAATAGAAGTTATTTTTTTCGTTTTTAAAAGCGGATTTTTGTTTTTTAAAACATTTATTTTATTTTATACTTTTTAGTGATCATAATAAGCTTATCTAGGTCCCACGTCATAGTTGATATGAAACTTTAAGACATTTCAAGCTCGCCGCAATCAACGCCGCGGGAAAGTCATAGTCATATTTAAACAATTAAATGTTTCTTCGTTGTAGTTGCTCAACTATCTTAATCGAGATATCTTATCGCCACCCTTGAAATAGGTAGGTACCGTTGAGGAGTTCGGGTGGCCATCTGTGGTCTTCATCTTCAGTTCCACTTCACCTAATCATACTTTTCGAATGAAAATGCTAGACTTGTAACTAAAAATACTAAAATCGCTATTTGTTTTCCTGCAATATTTGAGGAGTTCCCTCAATTCCTCACTAATCCCCTTATCAGATTCAGATATGGTGACAATGGGATAGCCTCAAAAGTAAAGTATTAAACCAAAATAAATAATTAAATCGGTTCGAAATTGACGGAGAAATCGGTGACCATACATAAAAAAAAAACATACAGTGGAATGTATAACCTCCTATTTTTTTTAAGTCGGTTAAAAAGGTATTAATCCTTGAAATTAGTAGTACTCGTATCCCAATTTAAATATTTCAAATTCTAATTAATTAGTAACAAATGAAAGCAAGTTCAGAGCCCTTTTCATTTTAGAGGGCCGAGACAACAAGAACCGCGTGCGTGGTAAAATTAAAAACTGGCCAAGTGCAAGTCGCGAGTCCGACTTGCACTTGGCCAGTTTTTAATTCCGTTACGAAGGGTTCCGTACCATTATCTATACAATATTAGCATAAAACGGCAAAAAAATCATTTTTGTTGTATGCGATGGGTTTTTTTTCTATTGAACATACAACTAAATATTATGTGAATATTTCAAGCGTCTACCTGCCGTTATTAATATCGAGCACAAAACGATAAAAAAAAATACGTTTGTTGTATGAGAGCCCCCTTAAATATTTATTTTATTCTGTTTTTAGTATTTGTTGTTATAGCGGCAACAGAAGTAATTTTCTGTGAAAATTTCAACTGTCTAGCTATCACGGAGCGGCGGAGTCTTAGTAATAGGGTCCCGTTTTTACCCTTTGGGTACGGAACCCTAAAAAACGGGCAAGAGCATATCGGACCATGCTCAGTGTAGGGTTCCTAAGCCGTTACTACAAACAAATTAGACCTCGCGACAAAAGTTGTGATAGTTTTCCTATTAAATTCATTATACCTATGTGCTTTCATTTAAGATAATTTTCAGATTTTTAGTAAGTAAGTAATTGTAGTTTTGGCTGTAGGGGGGGGGGGGAACACTTGACTCTAAAAAAAATTTAAAGCTTAATATTTCATAAACGGATACCTGAATCGAAAAATTGTTATAAGTTATAACAAACCCGCAATTTTTTTGAAAGGCCTTTCCAACGACACCCAACACTATGGGGTAGACAAGTAAAAAAAAATACATCCCCACGTTAGGTACCTACGTGTAGGGGAGGTACACAAAAAAAAACAAGATTTTATTTTACTACTTTCTTGGCGTGACTATATGTATTCAGCTTTCTAGTAGGTACTAAGAGTCTCTGAGCTAGGCTGCGGACGGACGGAAGCACGGAGGGACGGACATGGCGAAACTATAAGGGTTCCTAGTTTGACTACGGAACCCTAAAAACTGCACGGTGCACCGCACCGGTAACACGAGTGGGCTTGAAATCATTCGTAAGTTCTTACCGGACCACCAACTTGGAGTAAAGTTACCTACCACGCGTTGAAAGTTGTAAATCCGGCCAACATCCACTAAATTTGTAACATAACATAGGTACCTATTTTAGTAAGTTATGGTGCTACTAACGCGTAGTAGGTACATTTAGATAGTACCTACACCTAGTAGCGATCCGCGTGGGACGTGTTGGTCTCATCTCACGGGATGTCGCTAGGAAAGTTTGCTAAATTGTTTTAATAACAGCTCCATCGTTTGCAATAATTCTTGATTGTAAGGTTCCGACGCCAATAATAAGACAAACTGTGCCAGGAGGTCGTTTTTTACGTGGGTACTTATTTGCGAATAATCAAAGCTATCTATGGAATTACAATATCGCTATTTTTCGAACGTGGTCGTCGGCAATAAATATTTTTTTTTTAATTTGAATCAAACATTTCACGTTATTCCTTTCTTTTAAGATTTACTATGTTACTTATGAGGACTTATTATTTTTTGTCCATTCTTTCGATTAGCACCATGAAAATACGGTTCAATTTACACACGAAGCAATTTTTTGAAAATATTTGAATGCATATTTACTAACTTTTAAAAATAACATAGTCTTCTTTCAGCAAAATATTATCCTATCTACGATGTTTAAGGTACTTTCCCTTCATGTCGCATAGTCTTGGGACGCCCTGTAGAGATAATTTTAAAATCGCTCGTTGTCTCAATTCGATGACGTGCTTTTTTAACCGACTTCAAAAAAGGAGGAGGTTATACGTTCCACTGTGTGTTTTTTTTTTTACGTATGTTCACCGATTTCTCCGTCAATTATAGTCCAATTTCAAAGATTTTTTTTTGTTTTATAGAGTACCCTCAAATATTATAGGCATATATACAGGGCGTCCCAAACTTATGGGATATGAAGGGGAAGTAACTTAAATATCGTAGATAGTGTATTTTGCTGAAAGAAGACTCTATGTTATTTTTAAAAGTTAGTAATTCTGCATTCATAGATTTTAAAAAAATTACTTGCTTCGTCTGAGAATCAAACCGACTTAAATTTCAAAAAAAAACCCCCTACTTTTATGATGCCAATCGAAAGAATAGCTAAAAAAGTCCACATATCAACTAAATAGTAATGCCATACTATCCCCCTTACTAATAAACGTTGAGTAACGGTGGTATAGCTATACAATGTTTTGTCCTTATCTGTCAAATTCAAATGTCACAATGACAGATAAGGACAAAACATTGTATAGCTATACCACCGTTACTCAACGTTTATTAGTAAGGGGGTAATATTGCAGTAATATGATAAATTATTATTGTATTTCCATTCATTTAATATCTTCCTACTATTACCTCTTATTATTTACCTACTTACTGACAAAAAATATGGAAAAAAACGATGACAGCAATCTACTCGTATCTATTTAAGTAATAGTTCATCAAATCTACTCAACAACAGAGGACGCTTATAATAACAAACTAATTTGCTAGAATCATCTATGAAAATAATTATTTTAGTAAAAAATCGATTTATTCATAAAGTAATAGGGAAAATAAACTACTTAAAATCACGTCCAGCGACTTTTTCGTATCGCGATTTACAATAGTCATAGTGTCGTGTTGGAGCGATCCGTTCAGTGAACGAGCGCGCACAACCCTGTGTCAAAGTAGACTAAACGACTTGTTACCTCGAGGTAACATGTTTTGGATCACGGTTTTGGTCGCTATGCCCCGTCTATTACTACTAAGTATATTTAATGTATTTGTCTATAATATAAGTAAGTAATATAAGTAAGTAAAGACATCAAGCGATAAACACAAACTTTACAACAAAATACATTTTTGCCAACTTAACAAACCACAGATAAATAGTTTTTGTTTAATATTTTGATAAAAGTAAGTGCATTACTGCCAATTTTAGAAAAACTTTTTTTAAGTAAATTGGGAAGTGCACGTCAATTTAAAAACAAAGTTAACCATAAACAGGTACATATTTTGTCATTTTCATGTTTCCCGCACGTTTGTTGTTGTGTGCTTCGTTCGTTCGTTCGTTTTTTCGTTTAATTTTGCATTATATTTGAAACCTAGTAGTAGAAAAAGTGTTGTATGCAACGTTGTATAACTAATTAAGTCAAAAAACTCGCGGGGCGTCTTCCCTAACGATGTGAGCCGAAGGCGAACACACGCCGCTCCTCTTTTTTGACCTCTCTAATACAACTGTTGCATAAACTGCTATTAAGTAAATATTCTAAATATGACTATGACATTCCCGCGGCGTTGCTTGCGGCGAGCTTGAAGCCTTGAAATGTCTTAAAGTTTCAGATCAACTAAGAAGTGGGACTACATAATAGCTTATTTTAATCACAAAAAATTATAAAATAAAACACATGTTTAAAAAAAAACGGTTTCAAGAACCGTGTTTTAAAACATTTATCTATTTTAGTATTCCTTCAAAATGTATTCCATTCTTCCCTCTTGTTCATTGTAGAATAAAGACATAATTAATAACTACTTATTTATACGAATAGGCGCGTGATGTCCCTACATGTCCCCGGGCTTTGTTTTGAGTTTGATGACAAACCCGCGGCTATAATGATAGAGCAGCGTGAAAATAATGTTTGTGTTCAGTTTCCATAGCTTCTTCATCCTGAGCAAGGCTAACTCAAGTATCTAGTAGCAAATGAGTTCATAAGAAAAAAACCGGTCAAGTGCGAGTCGGGCTCGAGGTCTGAGGTTTCCGCGGGTTTTTTTTATGAAATATTAGAAATCCAAGTTCTGCTGCTGCTGCCGCTACCCACGGTCTTCAGTTTAGAAGCCCCGTAAGGAACATTATCTATCACTGTTTAAAATTATATAATAAAATAAATTTATATTTTTTCTACAAAACCATATGTGTGCATTGTTTTCTTGTAATAACTTTTTTATTCATTAGTCTATGTAATTTCTGAAATTTTCATCTTCAGTAGTTTCTGAAATAAACTGGGTAAAAAAAGATAAAATTCGTTTCTCGTTTTTTATAGTATCATCACAAAACTTTTTTAGCTCTATCAAACCATAACACTGTATTTACAGAAGTCGTTACAGTTTCGGAGTTTCTTAAATGTATTTTGATGTAGGAACATAAGTCACTCCGAAGCATTAAAATCTAAGTGAAATGAAATAATGTATGTATATAAACTGCATTTTATCGTATGTCCGGGTTTACAGTATTATGAATGACCAAAGTGCTGTCACTGTATCGTGTTATCAGTTATCAGGCATTTCAATGCAAGTCCGGACTTACAGTATTGTGCTCCATTCGTTAGCTAGGCGGCGGAAGGAGTTGTAAATTCCGTACTTGAGAAGAATAACACTGTAAGTGCTATTTCCGTAATTTTACAGGAGAATCGATTTTGTGAAAAAAAATTGCGACAATGAGGAAGGTTTAAAATAAAACGGTCAGATTTAAATAACAAAGACTTTAATTTAACAAAAGTTATGTTGAGATCAAGATTTGTTACAATAAAGTACAAACTCACATATAAAGTTCTGCTTATCAAAAGAAGAAAAAACAAATATTCAGAGTTATTACTTACTTCGGTAATTATACTTTAGTAAATCGAAAACAGTATTTAAAATTATATATTTTGTATTTAACTACAATTACACTATAATCATTGTAAAAGGGAACATAAATGTTGTTGACATACATACAAGAAACTTTTTACTATTATATAAAAACAACATTTAAGTAGTTAATATAATACAGTTTTCACTGTTGTTATCGAGTTACTAAGGGTATAATTATTGTGGTAACTCAGTTTTCATTTTTTGTTAAGAAGCAAAACACTGTATGTGGGCTATTTTTATTTTAATAAGTAAGTAGGTATGTCTTAGATTAAGAAATTGATCTCTGAATGTAACAAATATAGATCTCAAATAACCAACTTTTTTAACCGACTTCAAAAAAGGGGAAGGTTAAGTAATTGTTATTTAAATTAAAAAATAAAAAAAGTCTTTGTTATTTAAATCTGATCCAGTTTTATTATAAACCTTACTTTATGTCATGTACCTATACTGGTTTCAGACACTTAATCGCTTCTCCTGTAAAATTACGAAAATGGCACTTGCGGTCTTATACTTCTTAGGTACCTACGGAAATGTTGGTCTATTCCGACTGGTTCCATTATTAGTTCCATTGATGGAACTAGTTGGCTTTTTTTTTCCAAGTAGTTAAGTACTTACATTAATAATAAATTAAACCCAGCATATTTAATGTAACTTCTTCAAAAAACAGTCTAGTGGCCCGATTCACGAGGCTAAAAGGTACCAATTACAAGCGGAACTCTCTTTTTAGCAAAAGGAGTTGGAAAGAGACTTCCTCCGCTTGTAATTTGTAACTTGTAGCTTCGTGAAACGGGCCTCAGGTAGTTTCATTAAATCATTATTGAAACCCTCTTCGTTGAATGTAACTACTGGGAAAGAAAAGTACAATCAATGGAACTAGTCGGAATAGACTGAAATATTAACCGTTAAGTTTAATAAATAATTCAAGAAAAAAAATCTCTAGTTAATTCAAAAATTCAATGGTCCCCGCACTACCCTTTAGCCAATTCTGCCTCTTAGTATTATAAATATCATAAAAGAAGTAGGTAAGTACTTACTTACTGTCCAAGTTTTCACTGTGCACCTACCCAAAATTGCTTTTAACAGGAGCTCTCCTACTGCTCAGGTATACATAAGTTTTTGATTGCCACAGTCGTAGGTCACCTTTAAAGGTAGGTACCTATGCCTACGTGCTTAGTTAGATGATAAACGATCCCTTACTGTCTTACTTTGTAGGTACCTAACTGGTTAGCTGAATTATTTTAAGAAATTATTTTTATCCACCGGGATAAACGGCAGTTATGTAATATAACCAAAAGCACGACTTAATGTTTATAAAACAATGTTATTAATGTACAAAACAAACTATTAAAAAACAGGAAGTATCGGAGTGTATCGGATTCTGCAATCAGCTTGTCGAACTCAGAATTTCATGTCTAGTGTCCGCGCCGAGTCATTTAAGGTTATATTTATTCATTATGAAGATGGTTTCGAAAGAAATCGAACCGAACTTCTAGTATTAATAGATTACATATTCCGTTAGCTAGCGGAAGGCGCCCCTACGACGTTGCCAGCGCGCCGCACCCCGTCCCTGGCCCGCTGCAACGTTGCCAAGCCGTAGAACAAATTTCGTGGCCGCCGGCTAGATTTGGATTGGATTCTCGACGCAACATCCCTTACTTTTTTACCTGCTCCTGCCTATTGATAGAGCTTAGGGTTGCACGTCTTCGAAAAAAAAACCAAGTAAGTACAGCACATTTTGTCATTAAGGCCCACAGCCCACAGACTAACAGTTTCCGACATGCAAATAGGTATCTTGTCTGTGGTGTATTTGGACCCCATTACGTTACCCCAAGTTGTGTTAAAAATCGATAGGGTTGCACATTGAAAACATTTCACTTTTGTGCGCTGGGTGGCTGGATGCAAAGCGGGCGAAAAAGAGGACAGCGCGCGACGTACCTAACAAAAAAAAACCGGTCAAGTGCGAGTCGGGCTCACGCACCGAGTGTTCCGTATTGAAGATAATATGCTTGGTAACCGCAAAAGAAGATACTAATTTTTTTATGAGCTTTAATTGTACGTAATAAGTATATTTCTATTTTAACTAACCTAAATTTTAATACAGATTTTCTTAGCTTTTTTGTTATTTCTCAAAAACTGTAAATAATGATCAATTCATTTTATTTTTCCCATAAAATATAAGTAATTAAGTATCTATATGTCCGATTATTTTCAGATTTTTTGATTTTCAGTGGGACGATCATTTTTTGTACATCACAGAAAATTAAAAATATAAATAGTTTTAAAACGTGCAGATTAAGACCTTTCATATGACACCTCATTTGCTATAATCGAACAACTTTTATTTTCAACCCAACATTATACCCCTTTTAAATTATTTATAACATTTATTTCATTTTTTTTTTGCAATACCTTGTACTCGTACGACTTGTTGTACAACTATGCCAAATTTCAAGTTGATAGCATTTGTAGTTTTATATTATTTTATAGGGATAGCTAGTTATCTACAAATCAAAACGTACTCACTTACCTACACGATACGAAAATTGTTAAAAAATATTTATGAAAAGTACAGATTGAGCCCTTTTATAAGTACCTTTTAACCCCTAAAACCGTTTTCAATATTTTGTAAAAATATTTTCATTAGAAATAAATGCGGCAAGCAAGTTAACAACACTTATGCCAAATTTCAAGTTCATTGTTTCCGTAGTTGCTGAGAATAATTGCTGTGACATACAAACAGATATACACTGTAGTCTCACAATAAGGGTTCCATTTTTGACCATTAGGTGTCAATGGTAATCGGTACCATTTTCTTGAATAGTATTCCAAAATTTTGAAAGTAAACCTGTGGTCTGGCACTCCGTCTACCTAGTTAATTGCTGCTGTTTACTGCGTCTTCTAAAAGCTTCCTTAATACTCGCGTGGAGTCAACTACTTAGTTATACAAAGATTATTCAATGACATAAATGACATAATACTTGATGCAGTTATGGAGAAGGAAAAACAGCTGGGTGTGTATGTGTAAGAGCGAACATAGCGTAAAAGATCCCACGGGGTCGAAGTGCATCCGAAAGGGCCCATGACCCATCATACTTATGTACAAAATAAACAAATGTATGATTCCTACTAGCGACCCCCTCTCGCTTTGTTTCGGTTTATAAAATATACCAGCTTTTGCCCGCGTCTCCGTACACATAGAGGTATATGTATGTCTTTGTCCGTCTAGGGGCTATGAACTATCTCTGTACCAAGCTCTATGTCGATCAGGTGAGGCGTCGGATCGTGAAGGCGCAAGGCGCAACCAACAAACCCGCTTTAACATCATATTATAATATTGAAATAAGTAATAATGTTGAAGAATCCGGTAGGAGTTGCAGGGGTATGCGTAACGCAATTCCCCTCGTTTTAAAAGGTGCCCAAAAATAGGTAGCTTAGCTGTAGTCGTCTACAAGTTCATTAACATCACGTACCTAACAAGAAGATCCATGATCCACGAATCAAGACAAGTAACCCTACTCGTAGTTGCTCGTGAAAGTTTTTATTGTTTGTAACTTATATTATGTAATGAAAACCAGACATATCCAAGTTAAACTCGCGTGGAGAGGGCTCCTTACGATTCCTGTAGCTGTAATCTATAAGTGAAGAACTATGTTCTCTATTATTTTAAAAAGAACCATGGGCAACCTTGTATCAGGTCTGATCTGAACCCAGAACCGTCGAACCATCAGAACTGAATGTAACGAGTTTATAATACCTAGATGATCAAACGATTTTCTCAAGCGATATAATCATTAATAGGTCTATGTATATAGATAGGGACTTTATTTTCTTTAACTAAATAAAAAATCGATTCATTATTTAGTTGTATTGAAAAATGCCATTACACCGGGTAATGAGGTGTATTTTCGCAGGTGCAAACCCATTTTGCTTAACAACTAAAATATGCTTCTGCAGTGGAATTCAGCCAGGGTAGTGATTCTTTCAAAAGCAAAGGTGAGTATGGCTTCTCGAACGTATAAGGCTGCCTAATTGAGAATGCACGCGCTAAAATGTGTTTGGCTCGCTCTGACGGGACTACTTAAACTCGCCGCTTGGACTTCACTCTCCTGCATTCGCTCACCTTTGCTTTTGAGAGAATCACTACCCAGTAGGTACGTTCCCTAAGTCCGTTCATTCGAAGCGTTGTACGTTCAAAGACCTATTTGACGACGTATCATTACGCTTCATTTGGGGGTTCTGTCCTCGATTTAACGCATTCATCTATTTTCTTAGATAACTTAAAACTTGTTATTTATTGTAGGTAATATAAATATATACCTATTCGAGACTCTTACAACAAGCCCTTTCATATTTTGATTTTGATTGAATTATCTCACACGGCACAGTTTGTATTGATACTTTATTTTATATTAACGTTACATGACAGTGTGGGACAGAAATTCAGTGTACTAAATTTTTTACTCAGTCCGGTAATACTTAATCGGTCCAGTAGATTCGGACCCACAGTGAGGACTTCAAAGGTTGCATTTTTACATTCGGATTCGGAAGTACGAAACCCTAAAAATGTTAAAAAAAACCCTCCGGGGGATCAAGATTTAATCATCAAATAATCATAAAAAATTATAAATAACATAACCGGCAAGCGGGCGGCAGGGTAGCAAAACCGGCCAAGTGCGGGTCGGACACGCACAGGGAGGGTTCCGGAACTTCCGCACCATCCTTGTATGGTGGGCCTCTTTAAGTTTAAATTTAATTGTATTTTATTATTTGTTATTTAATGTTAATATAGCTGCTATACACACACTCTGTAAAAAACTCATATGTACTTATATTACTCGTACTGTTCAAGAGAGACAGCCCGCGCATCCTAAAAATTAAAACGTTAAGCTCGGTAATGACCCTTACTCAAAGACATTAAATGTACTTACTATAATATTAAATCTCTTTGCCCTTAGTTGGTTTGGTAGTTAGCGGTATTGCAATATCTGACGATATCACCCTTGTTTTGCAACCGTATATTTTTATACTGCAAAGCCAATAAAGGTACTTTTACTTAAAATCAGGGGTAAGAAATATTGGGTCTAGCTTTAATAATTAATTGGCGATGCTAGATTGTTTCAGGCGCTAGATTTAAAACAAACTGTAAAAAGTAGGTATAGTATCCGCAGTGCGCTAAGGACAAGTCGAAGTGTAAGTGTAAAGATTCACTACGACTTGTTTATAGCGCGGTGCGGATACTATACCTAAGTCTGTTATCGTATCGATGTGGTTGCATCTTAATGTTCACATAAAAGTGTAGTGATCGATATTTTAATGTAAACATTAAGATACATGTACATTAACCCTTTCGAGCGCAGTACCGTAATTAGAGATCAATTAGCCATACTGCTTGACGTCTATAGACGTCACCGCGCCTGAAAGCGTTAAGATACAGGGGCAACCACAGATACAAGTTTCTAACATATTGTAGAAAACTTATGATATGCATGACATGTAGATAAAGTTATGTATGCCAATGTAGGCATTAAAACACTCGTATGATCTTATTATGAAACTTGACTTTCGGCTCGTTTCATAAAACCACACTCGTATTAATGCATCTCATTATATGCACCAGTCACATAAACTACTACATATTAAAGATACAGACATAGTTGATGAGACCAAAAGACCCCTCTTGTCTAGGTTGTCAACCTATTTCGAATATTCTATGACAAAGCTTTTTCTATGCTCCCTCTTTTTATCTAGCCCTTTGAATTTGTGTTTTGCTATCTCTTTTCATCACGCGTGGGTGTGGGCAAATCGGCCAGTGAACTCTACTAGCACAGCTGTTTCTGTCAAAGAATAATCTACGAAGACTGGTAACACATGCGTTGAAGAATCTACAAATATTACAATATAAAGTGAACAGTTACAGTGATTGTGTGAAGTGAGTTATATGTTATAATTATATTCTGAATATTCTGATTTTCAATTTAATGGTCAAATTGATTTAAAAATACGTATGACACCTCCTACCTGCTTGTCCATAATGTACACACTACTAAACGTAACTCCTTAACCGGTCCCCCAAATCTAAAAATGGATGACGGATGTAATGGATGTAAATCACTCGATGTCATAATGTCAGATTTTTTTTTAACCTTTGCTTAACTTACTGTTTTTTTAAATTATAATATTCTTCAAAAGAACCAAGATACGTTCCAATGTATGAGTTTATTTTTATTTTTATTTATTTTCATCGATTATACTCCGTCAATTGTGGACCGATTTTATTTAAGATTTTATTATAATATTATATGCCAGCTTTGTAGAACCAAGAGTCTCACAGCTAGACCGCGGACGGACGGACAGACGGATATGGCGATACTATAAGGTCCTTGTTTGACTTCAGAATCCTAAAAAAACCGGGCAAGAGCATGTCGGACAATGCTCCAATCTCAAAATACAACGTGGAAAAGTGTATCAACAAAAGAGCGTAGTTATATCTTCATGGCACTTACGTCCTTTTGTTGAGAAGCGCAGTCAGGAAAAAAAGGAACCCTTATGGTGAGACTTCGTTGTCTATCTGTCTGTCTGTTTGTCTGTCTGTCTGTTTGTCTGTCTGTCTGTTTGTCTGTCTGTCTGTATGTATGTCACAGCCGGTTTTCTTAGCAACTACGTTGTATAACTTGCTTCCCCGCAACTGTTTTTAGTAAAAAAATGAAATTAATTTGGAAAATTTAATAGTTAGTTAGTTAGTTAGTTTTTAGTTTTTGTTTTTTTTTTGAAAGTTATTACGGTGCTTAGTATCATACAAAGAAAACATAATGTGCATTCCTACTTACGGAAAACAACAGCATGCAATATGATAAATGAGAAATTTACAAATAGGTATAAAAAAATTATAAACTTATATTTTAAAATGTTTAACGTTAAGCTAGAACAGCACGCAAAGGTTATAAATAACAACTTAGTACAATATCATATCATAGTATAATAATAACACTATGACAAATTACACACAAAAACATACCAAAACAAATACATTAATTTTGTATCAAATAGGTAAGTTGCGGTACTTGCACGACCTACTTCCGACGTTGTTGTTAGCCGAGGTCGGGCTGCGACGCTGCGAGGGCGCCGCCGACCGCCCCGGCGCACCCGGGCCAGGGTACTGATTCTCTGAAAAGCAAAGGTGAGCGAATGCAGGAGTGAAGTCCAAGCGGCGAGTTTAAGTAGTCCCGTCATAGCGAGCAAAACACATATTAGCGCGTGCATTCTCAATTAGGCAGCCTTATACGTTCGAGAAGCCATGCTGCCAAATTGAATACACGCGCTGAAATGTGTTTTGTTCGCTTTGACGGGACTACTTAAACTCGCCGCTTGGACATCACTCCTGCGTTCGCTCACCTTTGCTTTTGAAAGAATCACTACCCAGCTAGGTTTGGCGGTCGAGGTCGGCCTGCGTGAGCCTGACCTGTCTTGTATCTAAAATAAAACCACAGTGTAGCCGTTCGAATTGTTTCCTATACTTCGAGGGTGCAATTGATACTTTAGACACTCCCTCTTCGACTGAGAGGAAAGTACCTAAACAAAAAAAATCTTTTTAGGGTTCCGTAACAAAATGGTAAAACAGGAACCTTTATGGTGATTTCGGTGTCTGTATGTCTGTATGTCTTGTCGCAGCAGTTTTTCTCTGAAAATATACTAGCTATTAACTTGAAATTTAGCATAAGTAGTTGTATAAATTGCTTGCCCGCATGTTTTTATTTTTCTTGAAAATTACACATTTTGAATTCAATATTTCCTAAACGGTCCCCCATATCTAAAAAAACAAGTGCGAGTCGGACTCGCTCACCGAGGGTTCCGTACAAATTTGTAGGTACTATCAGCCCAATGGAACCCTGACCCACTATAGAACAGTGACGTTATGATTCAAGTCATAAGAAGTATCAAACAAATTGTTTTGTAATGTCACTGTGACACCGTTCTATAGTTGGGTCAGGTTCCATTGGGCTGATAGTACTTTACCTAAATATCATAAATACTTCAGGAATTTCATAATTTGGACCGCCGTTCATTGCATGATTTAATTAAAAATGTATAGTTTTCAGATTTCCTAGGTCAACGGAAAACACCCTATAAATTTTTGATTCTCTTGAGTGTCAAAATACACCTACGTTTTTTGCGGCATAAACGGCCTCATCTTTTTTTTTACGTTAAATTAGAAGTTTGATTTTTCAAGCTTCACAGCTTCAAGGGACTGCAGACCTGAGTAGGTATATGGTTTTAATTTCAAATCGATTCGAGATAAAAGGTCATGACAGACAGACGGCCGAACGAACGGACGGACAAAGTGATCCTATAAGGGTTCCGATTTTTCCTTTTGAGGTACGGTACATTACAAATGAATAATAATCAGCTAGACTGACAATTAAGCCCTACAGCCAGACAGACAAGGTGACTGCATTAAGTAAATAAACTTGTTATTTGAATACATTACTTTAATTTATTTACCTTCTAATGTTGCATCTAACAAAAAAGAAATTTAAAACTATTAAAACAAGCATTATTAACAAAAACATTACAAAATCAACGTATGACTATAGGCAGTAATGCGTTCCATCTAACTTAAAAACGTCATGTAGAAAAAATATTAAAAAGAAATACAGTGGCGGCGGAAAAGATGTTGTGCTGTAATGTTAAAAACCTCAAAATCCAGGGAATGTAAGAGCGTTTCACGGTATCTTTTAAATTACCTAGTAGGTATGCACCATAGGTATCCAATGTTGGATAATATTATTTTTGCTGGTGACTGTACAGTGGCCACAAACGGTACTTCTACCCTAACACGAGAACAAAATTTTACGTCGTGTTCATGGACATACGGACTACGCACGTGTAGTGTACGGGTCTACTATAAGACGACAAGACTCGGCGGGTGTTCCGTGCCCAGTGGCCGTATTTTGCTTTGTTCCATAACTAAGCCATGAACGTGACCCATTAAGTTTCGTAACACGTGGAAGTTGCGTGCGGCCGCGACCCGCGGTTCGCCGGCGAACTGAACTTTCAAAGTCCTCTGATAACCCCGGTGCCCCGGTCCTCGGTCAATGTCCTGGCTGCGGCACGGGAGGGTATGGTACCTATAGAACTATGGATGTAGGCGCGCGAGTAGGGTTACCAGCTGAGAGGAATTTCCTTAACATGTCCGGAGTTTAAACCTCTCGGGAAACCAGAAAAAAATGAACAGGGATTTTTGATTAAATGTATTGAGTCAATGTATCACTTATTGTAGGTACTTAACAAAAAACTCCAACTTTAGTATCTCAAAAATGACGTGAATGTTACCCTCTTCCTAAAATGCATTTTATTAAGTAATTGTGTGTGTAATCCCGCGCGCGGGATACGCGGGGCGCGACGGCGGCGCGCGGCCGGACTAGCTCCCTCCGATCAATCTGCTCCCTTCTGCGGTTCTCCCTCATCCACTCCACCGGCCTTCTACCTGCACTTAGTCTCCCGGTGCTCGTAAACCAATCGACAATCAACAA
Organism: Acleris cristana; assembly: GCA_948252455.1. NCBI lineage: Eukaryota > Metazoa > Arthropoda > Insecta > Lepidoptera > Tortricidae > Acleris > Acleris cristana. Next base: position 45,473,246 of record OX411772.1, read on the forward strand.
AATGACTCGAAAGCCTAACTAATTTGAGCCTTGCTGTTAATAATTCTATCTGCTGCTATCTCTACTAATGTCGACTTTCACGAACCAATTTAACAGACGATTAAATCTTAATCAGCTGTTAGTCAATACATTTGACAACCGTCAAACCGCTAACCGTCCGTTTAATTGTTGGTGAACACTGCACTATGTACAGGTATGTTCTACAATTAATAATAGATAAGATATATTATAAAAAGAGAGTGCCAATCTCATGATTTAGTATACTCATGATATCTATCCGACAGGTAACCTTCGGAACTACGGAACCTATTAGAAATTTTTTTTCGCCATTAGAAAGGTAGATTATTATTATTATTTATTATTCTACATTACATTTCTCTAAATGGACCATGGCTATTTTTTATTTGTTTACACCGGAGCATAGCGAGGGCGGGTAGGTAGGTACATAGTCAAGGGCGAATTTAAGGTGGGGGTGAGGGGGCACGTGCCCCCTCACCCCCAGGACGTTGAAATCCACTAGATGATAATCACTGCTGATGATTGCGGGAGCGGCGGGGTCGGAGATACGACGATATTTGCTACTACCACACACACACAATTAAGAAATTCGACATACCAAACGATTGATAACCGGTTTTAGAAATATTTAAGTAATCTATATATATAAAAGGCAAAACTGACTGACTGATATATCAACGCACAGCCGAAACTACTGTACCTAGAAATTTGTGGTACATGGGTTCCTTTCATGATGTAAGTGAGCACTAAGAAAGGATTTTCCGAAAATCGACCCCCAACGGGAAGAAATGGGGGGGAGTAGCGGGAAACTAATTCATCGCGTACGAAGTCGCGGGCGTCCTCTAGTAAACTATAAAATATCCCGCTAGGCAAAGTTGTAGCTCGACTATACTTTGCCTACAACTTTGGAAGCTTATATATAGCAAAAAGTAACAACGATAACAAAATTTCGACTGTATTCATATGTGCAACAACACCGACAACGACGGGATGGCCTAGTTGGTTGGTAGTGAACCCGCCTAGGAAGCTAGCGGTCCTGCCTGGGTTCAAATCCCGGTAAGGGCAGATATTTGTGTGATGAGCGCGAATATTTGTTCCCGAGTCATGGATGTTTTCAATATATTTTAAGTAATTTTATATCGTTGTCTAGTATCCATAGTACAAGCCTAGAGCTTAGTTTGGGACTAGGTCAATTGGTGTGAAAATTGCTAGAAAATTTCTTGATAAAAAAATATACTTATCCTAATTTGGAAGTAATGTTAAAAACCTCAAAATCCAGGGAATGTAAGAGCGTTTCACGGTATCTTTTAAATTACCTAGTAGTTATGTAGTTACCTACACAAACGGTAATTATATTGTAACGTTGTATATCTTGCGTGAATCGGAACCTAAAGACTGGGGGAATATTAAAGGTGTTAATGGCATTACTGTTCATTACTTTTGATTGTCAAACGTCAACACCATAGATTTGTAGGTTAGTGTTGCCGCGTTATGGTAAAATACCTTGAATTAGGGGATTAATAAATATTTGTAATTAATCAATAAATGGAGTCAATAGTTAATTACATTTATTAAGTAAACAAAACAATACAAAGATTTCTTTTGGCAGTAATTGTACACACAAGAATTAAACAAACACATTTCAGTCAAAAGATAATTTAATGTAGTACTTTCATGTAGGTAATATATTAATTGGGTACCTAATTACCCAGACTACCTAAATTGTATAGCTACATTGTATGCATATTGGTTGCATCTATGTTTTGACTAAGTATCTTTCATCAAGATGTCCAAGATGATAGGCATTACAAAATCAGACTTAAGCTGAATGAGAGCGGAGGAGCCATCCTCAATAAAGTAACCAAGCACCTGCTGTGGAGATATAGTACATACTTTCAGTCATATTTCGGTGAAAGGAACTTGTAAGTAATAATTAATAACATCTTTCTGATGGAGGCATTTCTTGCAATTTAATATGCAATTCTCTGACCAAATGGTGAATTTTCAGTTATTGTTTCTCACACGTGGAAGAGGAGGGAATGTCTTAGCGTCGAGATTACCAGGGGTTTTCCTTGAAGTTTTCCGGTAAGATTCATAATTTTGTTAACCTTAAATGTCAGCCCACATGTCTTATATATTTCTTAATCGTAGTGCTAATCAGAGCAATTTATCTCTGTCTTTACAGCTGGACTGGGTTTTCAGTTAGTTTCTGATGTTTTCTAGTTTTCTAGTATTTTCAGTATTTTTAGGGCTTCGCTTAAGTTTCTGGTTTTGTCAGTAGGTTATTTAATTTCCGGATATTTTCAGTATGTACTGATTTAAGTTTCCGTCTACATAGTTTCTGTTTTCTGTTATTCTGTTTAGATACTTTCAGAATAATTTAGCTTACTGATTTGACGTTATGGTTGGATGATTTATTTTGCATTCCGTTATTCCGATTCAGGCTCCAACTATATTCAGGTTCAGTAAAGCTATGAGTAGCTTATAAAGACATTCAGTATTTGGCAGGAACTCTCTTTAGATCTGTAAGTAATAAATTCAGGTTTAGGTTCCTGATCATTCAGTAAACATATAAGTAATGAAGTAGGATATAAAGGTTTAAACCAACCTTTAGTAGGCGTGCCATAGGCACGAGGATTCAGTAGACCTTCACAAGCTGCTGTGAGCTGCCCGAGGATACTGTGGCTTGCGACACAGTGTACTGGGACCGCTCCACCAGTCTGCCGACCTGGGACTACATCGAGTCGATCGTCCAGGAAGGAAGGTTTTCTTCAGATTAAGGTCTGTGGAAATTATATTTATAATTAGGGAATTAGGATATCAATAATAGTTATTTGAACTTAAATTGGAATTGGTGGCAACTCTATAACTAGGGACTAACAAATTACTATCTAAGAATTGTGAATTATAACATAAGAACCTTTACTTGTGTAAAACGACCAGCCTTCCGCTGAGCTAAACATATTTTCTGGTAGAGTAAGAATTATGAGCAAAGTTAAGTTCACAATTAAATAACATCATGTATAGAGCTGCATAGGAATAAAGACTGTGATATTTACTAACCTGTTTCATTGAGCTCCTCATCATACGTCCTAGATCACTCCATATCTTCAACTTATTCTACAACTTTCTGTTTACGTTATTCCGTCTATTTCGTTTTGTCACTTGGTAAAACCTAGCCGGGCATTTAGCAACGTGCCAAATGGCGCCCAACGTGGGGCAACATTTAGCAACGTGAACGTTCCGGCTTTTCAATGGTCTGAGGAGGCTGAAGTCGCTTTCAATTCGTTGAAGAACGCGTTGGTGTCAGCACCTATTTTGGCAGTGCCGGATTTTGATAAGCCTTTCGTTGTGCACTGCGACGCTTCTTCTTACGGATTGGGCGGAATGGTCTCACAGACCATGGATGACCACGAGCACCCGATCGCGTACGTAAGCCGTTCCTTAAATAAGGCGGAACGTAATTATAGCGCTACCGAAAGGGAGGCTCTGGCCGTTCTGTTCTCAGTGGAGAAATTTCAGGCCTATTTAGGATCTCGTCGTTTTAAGGTGGTCACGGACCACGCGTCTCTGAAGTGGTTCATGAACCTAGAGAACCCATCAGGAAGATTGGCTCGTTGGGGGTGTCGACTGTCTCAATATAATTTTGATATTGAGCACAGGAAAGGCACCGACAACGTTGTCCCTGATGCGTTGTCTAGGCTCATGAAGGTAGACGCCCTAAATATTTTGGATGGTGATGCCGAGAAAGACGAGTGGTATGACAAGGTTTTGAGTGGATGTAGGACTTTTCCTGCTAACTTTCCGAATTTTTGTGTTAAGCAGGGAAAGCTTTTCCGTTTTTGTAAAAGTAAGTATAACTTACTTAGGGAGTTTGATTGGAAGGAGGTTGTGAAGAAGGGTGACCGAAGGAGGGTGATCGAGGAGAACCATTGCGAGTCCACAGCCGCGCATTTTGGCGTGTTTAAGACACACCGGCGGCTATCTCTGACATACTTTTGGCCTGGCATGCACAAGGATGTTGTCGATTTTGTTAAAGCTTGCGACGTGTGTTGTGCGTACAAACACTCGCAGCGACAAACTCCAGGGTTGATGGGTCAGCCAAAAGTATGTCACAGACCGTTTCAGGTGGTCTCTATAGATTTAGTGGGTCCTCTTCCTCGCTCTCGTTCAGGTTTCACATTTTTGTTTGTGGTGACATGTTGCTTTTCGAAGTTCACGTTACTTTTTCCGCTTCGTCGTGCAACTAGCGCTCTAGTTGCTAAACATTTCGAGAATAACGTAATTCTAGCACATGGTGTGCCTGAAACCGTGATTGCAGATAATGGAGTGCAATTCACGGGATCAGAATTTAAGCTTCTTTTGAAACGTTACAATATTCCGAAAATTCATTATGGGCCTCGCTATACACCCCAGGTAAATTTAGTAGAGCGGTATAACAAGACAGTTATGACTGCCGTAGCGTCGTACGTAGAGGAGAACCACCGTTCTTGGGACGAACAACTGCACCGAATACAGTTCGCTTTGAACAGTGCAGTGAACGAGTCCACTGGGTTCTCTCCTTTCTTCTTGGTACACGCACGGGAGCCAGTCATAAATGGCTTGTTTTACAAGGACTCTGAGGAGGAGTATAGCGCAGCCATTCCCCGTGAAGAATATGCCGGTGAATTTGGTACCTTGAAGGGTATTTTCGGACAAGTACGTGCTCAACTTCTAAAAGCACATGCAAATAATGCTAGGCATTATAATTTAAGACGTCGTTCTGCTAAATTTTCAGTAGGTGATACTGTTTGGAAACGTTGCTTTGTACAAAGCGATGCTTCGAAATTTAAAATGGCAAAGCTCGCGCCTAAGTACGAGAAATGTAGAGTTAAGACGGTATTATCGCCTTTAGTTTACGAGTTAGAGCGGATGGATGGACATCCGATAGGTTCTTGGCACATTAAGGACTTGAAAGTTTAACAGAGATTCTGTACGTATAAGATTGTAGTTAGCATTTAGTGTTGAATATTGTATAAAATATTCAATCACAAATTGTAAGGCGTGATGAACAGTTATTACTGTATCACTACCGATTAAGAGCGAGATGTATGAAAGTTAAAGTATGTTAGTATAATATTTAGGGCGGCTCAATCTTAACTCAATAACATCTTGAGTATTCAGTCTTTAATATGTGTTTAAGTTTACCGTGTTAGGAGGTATTACCTTATCATTATTAAGTTATGTTTTCTGTATTCGCATTCAACACTGACTGGTTGCAGTGCATGTGTGGATGCGATTTCGGTGTATTTCGGTACTTTTCGTTATTCCGGGACGTACGCTCGGGATATTATTTTGTCTCCTCAGTCGCGCGCTGAGATGTTTTGTATTTTCGAATTACTCAGATACAGCTTTGGTTAAGTCTGAGTAATATTGAGTTTTTTGATATTTTGGTAAGGGTACGGTTTTAGTATAGTTTTCGGTGTTTCGATTTTGTAGAGTTTCAGACAGTAGTCTTAGACTACTTATTAGGGTTTCGCCCGGACAAGAAGAGAATTATATTGATGAATGCTGAACATAGGTCCTGGCTGTTGGAAATTAGCCTCTACAACACAACATTGCCGTTGTGTTGGAGAAGCTAATAGGATAGTTACTGTTTGTTAGGTTTCAGTTAGTTTTATTGTAACATGGTTGTTACATAGTTTAGTTTCGTTAGGATTGTGTTGTCGTGTAGTTTCGTTTTGAAAATTTGGAACTTTAATGTTATTTAACAGTTTTCTTCAGTCTTTAGGGGATGTTTATGATAAGGTCGCTGAGGGCAGCGATCGGTTTACCTACGTTAAACCTTTCATTGGGAAGGGGGGTATTGTAACGTTGTATATCTTGCGTGAATCGGAACCTAAAGACTGGGGGAATATTAAAGGTGTTAATGGCATTACTGTTCATTACTTTTGATTGTCAAACGTCAACACCATAGATTTGTAGGTTAGTGTTGCCGCGTTATGGTAAAATACCTTGAATTAGGGGATTAATAAATATTTGTAATTAATCAATAAATGGAGTCAATAGTTAATTACATTTATTAAGTAAACAAAACAATACAAAGATTTCTTTTGGCAGTAATTGTACACACAAGAATTAAACAAACACATTTCAGTCAAAAGATAATTTAATGTAGTACTTTCATGTAGGTAATATATTAATTGGGTACCTAATTACCCAGACTACCTAAATTGTATAGCTACATTGTATGCATATTGGTTGCATCTATGTTTTGACTAAGTATCTTTCATCAAGATGTCCAAGATGATAGGCATTACAAAATCAGACTTAAGCTGAATGAGAGCGGAGGAGCCATCCTCAATAAAGTAACCAAGCACCTGCTGTGGAGATATAGTACATACTTTCAGTCATATTTCGGTGAAAGGAACTTGTAAGTAATAATTAATAACATCTTTCTGATGGAGGCATTTCTTGCAATTTAATATGCAATTCTCTGACCAAATGGTGAATTTTCAGTTATTGTTTCTCACACGTGGAAGAGGAGGGAATGTCTTAGCGTCGAGATTACCAGGGGTTTTCCTTGAAGTTTTCCGGTAAGATTCATAATTTTGTTAACCTTAAATGTCAGCCCACATGTCTTATATATTTCTTAATCGTAGTGCTAATCAGAGCAATTTATCTCTGTCTTTACAGCTGGACTGGGTTTTCAGTTAGTTTCTGATGTTTTCTAGTTTTCTAGTATTTTCAGTATTTTTAGGGCTTCGCTTAAGTTTCTGGTTTTGTCAGTAGGTTATTTAATTTCCGGATATTTTCAGTATGTACTGATTTAAGTTTCCGTCTACATAGTTTCTGTTTTCTGTTATTCTGTTTAGATACTTTCAGAATAATTTAGCTTACTGATTTGACGTTATGGTTGGATGATTTATTTTGCATTCCGTTATTCCGATTCAGGCTCCAACTATATTCAGGTTCAGTAAAGCTATGAGTAGCTTATAAAGACATTCAGTATTTGGCAGGAACTCTCTTTAGATCTGTAAGTAATAAATTCAGGTTTAGGTTCCTGATCATTCAGTAAACATATAAGTAATGAAGTAGGATATAAAGGTTTAAACCAACCTTTAGTAGGCGTGCCATAGGCACGAGGATTCAGTAGACCTTCACAAGCTGCTGTGAGCTGCCCGAGGATACTGTGGCTTGCGACACAGTGTACTGGGACCGCTCCACCAGTCTGCCGACCTGGGACTACATCGAGTCGATCGTCCAGGAAGGAAGGTTTTCTTCAGATTAAGGTCTGTGGAAATTATATTTATAATTAGGGAATTAGGATATCAATAATAGTTATTTGAACTTAAATTGGAATTGGTGGCAACTCTATAACTAGGGACTAACAAATTACTATCTAAGAATTGTGAATTATAACATAAGAACCTTTACTTGTGTAAAACGACCAGCCTTCCGCTGAGCTAAACATATTTTCTGGTAGAGTAAGAATTATGAGCAAAGTTAAGTTCACAATTAAATAACATCATGTATAGAGCTGCATAGGAATAAAGACTGTGATATTTACTAACCTGTTTCATTGAGCTCCTCATCATACGTCCTAGATCACTCCATATCTTCAACTTATTCTACAACTTTCTGTTTACGTTATTCCGTCTATTTCGTTTTGTCACTTGGTAAAACCTAGCCGGGCATTTAGCAACGTGCCAATATATTATCCAACATTGGGCGCAAAAAATACCTGACACGTCTTTATTACTAGTGGTATAAGAGCGTGTCAGATATTTTTGCGCCCAATGGTGTATAATATATTATTGCTGGTGACTGTACACTTAGATGTTCGTTATAAGATTTTGTCTCTAAGCATGTTTGTATTAAGTATGAAATAAGTAGCTTTAGAAAACATTGCATAGGTAGGTAAGTACCAAGTTTTATTTCCAAATAAATGAGACAAAGAAAACATTACCCTCTTTATTTTTTCAGTGCGGAATTGACTCTGCTAGCGACATTAACGATTATTCATTGTTACCTACGTAACGTTCAGCGTTTGGACAAGTTTGGACTACATCAACTCATTGTATTACTAAAGACATCAAAAAGATGGCGCTGTAACAAGAGTTTTCACTTTTAGTTAACAAAACTAAAAGCAGATGGCGTGTAAAACAAGTGCTATGCTTTCTTAGGAGAGTATTGCTAAAACCAATAAACCTACCATTGCATACTTACTGTATTGTAATGAATGATAAACAGACTCCATATAATTATAAATCTCGTACAGTCAACAGTATTAATGTACCTTCATTGTATAGTTACAAACGAATGTTTTAAGGCGGAATTTCGGAAAATTTGAGAAACAACATTTAAAAAATCATATCTCCAATGACCCAAGGCCCAAGGGCGAAAAGATAACAAATAACCCCAATAATATCCCAAAAAAAATTGACGGTCCATGTGCCGAACACCCTGTATATGTGATGGCTACTGTAACCTAATGTTAGGTAGGTAACATACCTACCTACCTACCTACGTCAAAATTGAAAAGTGTTCCCGCGTAAATGTTTTTTTACGAACTATCTACTTATAGCCATGGAATCATATGGCATATATCTAGCAAATAAACTTATTTGATTTGATTAGATATACCTATACTAAAACTATGAAACGGGACTTAATCGCGTAGTAAATTAAACATTTACCTCGACGTTTCGACTGTGTTACAACAGCCGTGGTCACGAGAAGACGTGAGTGAGCTCTTAGAAAAACCTTTGGTTTTCAAAGGAAATCGGAGGGCTTAAGATTTAAAAAAAAACATAAAAAATCATAATTCGAGAACTGTCAAAATTAAGATGTTGATACTCAGCATAAATATTCTTCACTAGAGGACGCTTGCGACTTCGTACGCGTAGAATTAGTTTCCCGCTACACCCCCATTTCTTCCCGTTGGGGGTCGATTTTCGGAAAATCCTTTCTTAGTGCTCACTTATATCATGAAAGGAACCCCTGTACCAAATTTCAAGTTTCTAGGTACAGTAGTTTCGGCTGTGCGTTGATATGACAGTCAGTCAGTTTTGTTTTTTATATATATAGAAGATGTATGAAAACAAATTCAGACTGTTAACAAACTTCGCCTATTACACATAATTTTTAAAATATGCCTAGTCTGGTGTATTCAAGGTTCATAGTCTATTAACACATTGTAATTTTGTGTAATTCATAAAAAAGTTTATTATTAGCGGTAAAATATGCCAGGCGAAGATAGGGAAAAATACCCATACTCCGCCTATGGCCTTTTTGTAGTCATTTATTACCAAGTTAACCAATGACATTAAAAGCTTTAATGGTATAGGTATACTGATAGTCAGGAGCACTAAAAACGTTTTTTTGCCATAACGAACTAAAATGCTTTCAAATTTGAAAGATATTTTGGGAAAAGTGTCCAAATCCAGGCGAAGATACGAAACTCGACGGTAGTTTTTAAACAACCGGGCTAAAGAAAAATCTTGATTTCGGCATTTATTTGTCTATTGAGGAATGTCTTTTCAAAAGGGCTTATTTCCAATTTTTTTTTAAACTTAATGAGTTTCTGTTTAAAACAGAAAATTACATATATTATGTGAGGTTAAAGTCATAAAAAGTATCTTCTAGTTCTCTAAAAAATTATTCAAATATCAAAGTTCGGATCAAAAGGGATCACTTATTATTTACGTTGAATTAGAACTTTTTGTAGGACTTCGAAATTTGAAGTTGGCCACTAAACAAAACAGGTACAGAAAAAATGCATTGGGTACAGTTGCGTCATATTAATTTTATGATGTACGTACCGATCTATTTGATGGCAAAATTGTCTCCGCGACGGATGCCATAAACTAAAAAAAAAGATTGATTGATTCGATCTATTTGAGCACATTGAATATTACCTTATATTTATGACGCTGACTGTACCTTTTGTTTTCAGCAAGAAATACCTATCATTGGAATAATTTCCCGATTACAAATAAGTATTTTTATTATGGCACCAAAATCACTTTTAGATTAACAATGATCATAATTCGTAGCAGTTTATTACTGTAATGTAAAAATTAATATAAGGTTTATTTCTCACAATGCCACAACAAAACGGCGTAATTCCAAAAGTTCGCATCAAAAGAGCTTAACTCTGAAAAAAGTTGGTTAATTTACATAATTATTAAGGTAGATAAAGCAATAAATGTAGTGCCAGAACATTTATGTCAACCTACTTTAAGACAATATCGACAAAAAAAAAAAAATATCTAAATGGTTATCATGGATTTATGTATTCCCCGATTTCCCAAAAAAAAGTTTATAGTGGAAATAAGCCCTTTTGAAAAGACACTCCTCAATTGCAGCATCAAAAAGTAAGAATTTATTTTGGAATACATTTATAAACGTACATATTTTAAGTTTTAAGTTAAGCATTAAGATTAGTCATAATGATCAACTAGAAAGTAATACATTTAATATAATACAATTAAAAGTTAAAACTAAACTTACCCCCCTATTCATAAACGCGTGTCTATTTGTGTGTCAGTCCGAACGTATGTATACGAAAATTAAAATGCACCCGGTGTGAAACCATCGCAGCATTTGGAGATGGTGCACCTTGCTCGGCGCGCATGGAGCCATGGAGTTGGTACATACCGGGCTTCAAAGGGGAACTGGGCTGTGAGAGGTATCGAATTATCTTTTTTGTACTCGTCGATTAAAATCTGTGTAGGAATTAAGATTTCAAAGAGAATACTGTAACGTCACTCTTTTCATCGTTGAATAGTCTATGTTACTTCCGAAACAACCGAAATAACTATTTCGATACGCTCTAGACTACCGAAAAAAAATTGAAAATAGAACTTCGTATTTCAATAATATGTGTCCTTGTTTAAGGAGACTACATCCGATACAAAATTGCCAATCTATAATTGCAGAACGCAGCAGCGTCGCGTCATCTTCTTGAGATTACCATCGTAAGACTGCAGTTTTGAGATTGCCATGGTAAGATTGCAGTCTTGAGATTACCATCGTAAGATTGCAGTCTAGAGATTGCCATCGTTACATTGCAGTCTTAAGATTGCTATCGTAAGATGGCAGTCTTGAGATTGCCATCGTAAGATTGCAATCTTAAGTTTGCAGTCTTAAGATTGCCATCGTAAGATTGCAGTCTTGAGATTGCCAGCGTAAGATTGCAGTCTTGAGATTGACATCGTAAGATTGTAGTCTTGCGATTGCCATCATAATATTGCAGTCGTAAGATTGCAGTCTTGAGATTGCCAACGTAAGATTGTAGTCTTGCGATTGCCATCATAATATTTCAGTCTTGAGATTGCCATCGTAAGCAGCAATGCACTAATGCAGTAGCGCAGTAGTGCAGTAATGTACTTTTAATATTTCCTTCCATTGCTTGAGAAAAGTGCTATACAATACAATCCTCGGCCGGAACAGGGATTGAAGGACTCGTTCTATCTGGCCTCGTCTACGAGTCGGCCGTCTACCCCAAACTCGTCCTTAAATCCCTTACTTCACGGCCTCTTCAGTAATGTACTATTTTAATGAACTCGTACAAAAAGTAAACAAAGATATTTGTTTAATGGGAGCTACTCTAGTCTTCGCTGTTACTAAACTCACATGAATTCCTCCTTCTGAGTCTATCACTCGCAGGTAGACGACTGCTCCATAAGCTGAGATAGAAGCATCGCAAAAGCCATGGAGCTCTATTAATTGTACATTACTTCTACCGTACATCCAGCGCGGTAGTCTAAACTGAGTGAGGTCTGACAAACTTTCTCGATACTCTAACCATTCGTCAAGTAGAGCTAGTGGCAGCTCGTCGTCCCAGTCAATGCCTGCAAGCCATAACCTTTGGATAAATATCTTTGCTTTGATGATACTCGGTGCTATCCATCCTTGAGGATCGTACAATTTCGATATATCCGAGATCACTTTTCGTTTCGTTATAGGTGCTGACGTCGAAGGCAACTGTACTGCATATGCGAACTCGTCCTTGGTTCGACTCCAGGTAAGTCCAAGTATTTTGTTTATTTCATCCTGCTTGACATCAATCCTTTTTTCACCTTCTTTTGTTTGTGTATTCTCTCGTATTTGTTCCAGCATGGTTTCACAATTACTGGACCACTTTTGCAACTCAAATCCACCTCTTCGTAATAGTGTTGTCATCTGCTTGTATATTTCAACTGCCTCTTCTTCTTCTTCACACCCGGACATTAAATCGTCCATATAAAAGTCTTGTATTACTCTGTCCATCGCTAAAGGGAAGTGATGACCTTCATCCTTTGCTATTTGTATTAAACTCTTAACGGCAAGATATGGTGCCGAAGAAGTCCCGAAAGTTACTCGGAGCAAACTGTATTCTTGGATATCGTCATCTGGGTGTTCTCGCCATAATATGCGCTGGTACTCCGAATCGGCATCATGTACCTTAATTTGGCGGTACATTTTAACTATGTCTGCTATAAAGCAGATTGGGTACATTCGCCAACGCATTATTATATGACGCAGTTCCGGCTGTAATTTGGGACCTATCATCAAATCATTATTTAAGGACACACCATTGGTACCCTTACATGATGCATCGAAGACGATACGAACCTTCGTGGTTTCTCTATCTTCGCGTATTACAGCGTGATAAGGTAAGTATAAACCCTTTGGCGACTCTTTATACAGGTGATAGTTTATTATCTGCATGTGATTGAGTTGCAAGTATTCTTTAAAAGTGTTTTCGTATTCTTTTTTCAGATTCGGATTCTTCTGCAACTTGCTTTCTAGAAAGTGGAACCTCTTGAGAGCTATACCTCTGGAATTACCATCTGCACAGGCTGGTTGCTCATCACGGAATGGAAGCCTGACGACGTATCTTCCTTCGCTGTCCCGAGTAGTTGTAGCCTCATATATCTCCTCGCATCGTCGCTCTTCGAGGGAAAATATTTTTGGTTTGTTGCAGGGCTCAGCTTCAATTTCCCAAAACGATTTAATCAATTGTTCCACAGATTCTACCTGAGCATGCATGCTGACTACACTATTACGGACACCTGTAGTTTCTTTCGTCATTTTCCCGCTTAGTATCCATCCCAGGGTAGTGTTCTGGGCTACTAGAGACCCAAAAGGACACTTGATTACACCACTTTCTATAATGGAGCTATAAACTTCTGCTCCTAACAGGACGTCAATTTTGTTAGGAGTGTGATATTCTGGATCTGCCAAGGTAAGTTGTTCCAGATCCGGCCATGATGTGATTGATGCTACGTCTGCTGGTAAGTACGCAGTCAACTTGTCAAGCACGTATGTTGTCACCCGTAATACACAACCTGAATTGAGACGTGAACTGATCGCTATTTCTACCATTGACCTTGTCACAAGGTTTTGTTCACCTCCCAATCCCGATATCATTCCCTTAGTTGGTATTGTTCTCAACCCGAGTAACTGAACTGCTGCCTTTGTTATAAATGAGGCCTGCGACCCCTGATCAATTAAAGCTCTCAAGAGCTGATAACCTCCGCCGCTCCGTGATTCAGCTTTAATCACAGCTGTGGCTAGTAGCACCTGAGGCGCCACTCCTTTCACGAAATGACTTGCTATATTTTCCGTTCCAGTGTGCTCCATTTCTCCCTTTGACACTGTACGTGAATTCGTCTGACTTACCATTGATGAGACCTGGCTGACAACTGGCTCCCTTGAACCTGTTGCCTGAACTTCACCCTTTGGATGCAGTAAAGAATGGTGTCTCCTGTTACAAATTTGACAAGAAACCGTATTTCTGCAGTGTTTGACTGAGTGATTACTACCTAAACAGTTGAAACATAATCCGTGACCTTGAACGAAGTTACGCTTGCTATTAAGATCCATGTTTACAAATTCCTTACAATTTCTAAGGTGGTGATCAAGTTTACAACATACACAAGATGCTTGTGTAACATGAAGCATGTGAATCGGTCTAGCCTTACCAGTTTGAACATAGTGAGATTTATTATGCGGGTAAGTGTACTGCTTCTGCCCACTTGCCGAGTCCGGTTTAGAATCTAAAAATTCGAGTGAATGATACTTAGTTGTAAGAAAATCATTAAACTGACTAACAGTTGGCAATTGGTCAGAAAGCGACACTAACTCGCTGACTTTACTTTCCCATTGCTTCCTACTCTCGGAGTCCAGCCTCTGACTTACAATATAAATAATCATTACATCCCATGATTTCGTGTCAATCCCTAAACCGCCTAACGCATTTAAAGTTTCAGAGGTAACATCCAATAATTCTTTGATAGCACTAGCCGACTCTGACAAGACACTCTTTTGAGCAAAGAATCTTTTAAAGATACAATTTACCAAATACTGTTTATTGTTGTATCGACTTTTCAAAAGAGTCCAACATTGCTCATAATTATCGTTGGTTATTGGTATGTGCCTCAACAATTGCTCTGCTTCTCCTCGGAGATGACCTTTGAGGTAGTGTAATTTTTGCACATTATCAATATCTTCATTATCGTGAATGAGTGATACAAAGAGATCCCTGAAACTCATCCATTCTGTGTATTGACCCGAAAAAGTAGGTATTGTAATCTTAGGTAGCTTCAGCTGCGGTGCTCTGCCTGCTGATGATGATGAGAAACTGACGCCTAGAGCATCCGACTTCGTTCCACTGACTCTGGACCGCCCCGTCAACCCATCTAGGGTGGATTTAAGCAGAGTTTTGCAATCTAGATACCGCTCGTCTGCCTCGTCATACATATCTCTTTGGGTATATGTAGAATTTTCCAGCTCAGACGGTGAATAATCTTCGATTAACTTCTGATGTGTTGCCGTAAACTGTTCCCATAATTTTTCTACACTTTCTATGCGTGCTAACATAGGAAACTGTGATCAGGGCTTGAAATACCGGTATTTTTGAGAACCGGTACTGTGACCTTGATGTGAAACCGGTACCAGTCTAGGTACCGGTACCGTGGGTACCGGTACCACGCTAAATACCGGTACTCGTGGTACCGGTATTTTGTAAGAAATACAGGTATTTTACCGGTACTATACCGGTACCAATAAGGCTCGAATACCGGTAAAAATACCGGTATTCAGTAATAGTGGGTATAAGTGCGACTAGTGCGAGGGAGGGATAAAAAAGACAGGGAATAGTATAGGTATGGTACCTATGTGGTAAGCGGCAGGTGGCCTGCTGATCGGTCGGTTAGATTCAGGTTAGGTACTTATTGTCGATAGTCGACGGCTTGACGCACGCTAACATAATATTCTTTCGATTAAAATTTTGTTATTTGGATTTGTGTTTTAACCGACTTCAAAAAAAAGGACGTTCTCAGTTTGACCTGTACCTATGTACAGTCGAGTTCAAAAAGAAGTGTATACACTTTAGTACCTTGTCTTTTTAATGTCATGTTTAAACTGCCATATATGAAATGTCAGACCGATTAAAGCGACAAGGTACTAAAGTGTATACATCTTTTTGAACTCGACTGCACAGTACCCCAACGAGAATGTTAAGCACTTTAGTGCGTTGTCATAGTAAACTTCAAACAGAACATCAAATGACACACATGACAATGACAATGACATTCACTGTGACAAGGTTCTAAGTATGCTCAACATTTTTATTGGGTGAATGTACGTAAGTACGTATGTTTGTTCGCGATTATCTCGCGTTTGGCTGAACCAATTTTGATGCGGTTTTCAGAAAATTATTTGTTACACTTAGGAAAAGCTTTTAGTATTTTAACCGACTTAAACAAAGGAGGTACTCAGTTTGAAATTTTTACAGAGTTGTCCGATCGTGGTGGTGGTGGTGGTGTTGATGATGATGATGATGATGATGATGATGATGATGATGATGATGATGATGATGATGATGATGATGATGATGATGATGATGATGATGATGATGATGATGATGATGATGATGATGATGATGATGATGATGATGATGATGATGGTGGTGGTGGTGGTGGTGGTGGTGGTGGTGGTGGTGATGATGATGATGATGGTGATGGTGGTGGTGGTGATGATGGTGATGATGGTGATGATGATGGTGATGATGATGATGATGATGGTGATGATGGTGATGATGATGGTGATGATGGTGATGATGGTGTTGGTGGTGATGATGGTGATGATGGTGATGGTGGTGGTGACGACAATGATGATGATGGTGGTGATGGTGATGGTGATGGTGATGGTGATGATGGTGATGATGATGATGATGGTGGTGGTGGTGGTGGTAGTCGTAGTGATGGTGGTGGTAGTGATGATGATAATGATGATCGTGATGATTTTTTGCGTTTTTGAAGGCGGTTTTTTTTTTAAATTTATTTTATGTTATACTTTTAAGTGATCGTATTTATGCTGTTATGTAGTCCCACTTCTTAATTAATGAAAACTATAGAACATTTAAAGTTCGCCGCAGGCAATGCCGCGGGAATGTCATAGTCATATATTTAAACCGAAATGTGCTTCGTCATAGTCGCTCAACTACCGTAATCGACATATCTTATCGCCACCCTTGAAATAGGTACCGTTAAGGAGTTCCGGTGGCAATCTGTGGTCTTCATCATCAGTTCGACTTCGCCACATAGTACTTTCAAGAGCAAATGCACGAGTTACAGTGAAAAATACCAAAATCGCTATAGGTGTGCCTATAATATTTGAGAAGTTCCCTCGATTTCTCCAAGATCCCACCATCAGATCCTGACATTATGACAATGGGACCAACTAGAAAGTAAACCCTCTTAAACAAAAAAAGAATTTTTCAAATCGGTCCAGTGGTCTTCGAGTAATCGGTGAACATACATTTAAAAAAATACGACGAAATGAGAACCTCCTACTTTTTTGAAGTCGGTTGAAAATGACGACAAACTAATCAAAGTTACCACTCTACTATTGATAATAATTGTATAAAAATCCCAGACCTTATTAAAAAAAAATAACGTACATCCATGTCTTAACTGTTCGGGGATTGTTCAAAAGCCGCAAGCCGCAAAGGCGCCGCCCGGCAACAACGCCGCGTTCGGTGTAGGTACATAGTGACAAGTCGACAACCAAAGTTCGCACAGCGCGCGCGGGCGTCGAGCCGCCGACGAGACTTGACCTTGCGCAAAACGGCAACGTCGCTGGAACCTTTATTAGGAACCGGTATTTTTAGGTACAAATACCGGTATTCGTATTTACCTGTTCTTTGGATTACCGGTATTTATATTTACCGGTTCTCTGGAACCTAAATGAAAAATACCTTTAAATACCGGTAAAGTACCGGTATTTTTGGAACCGGTTCCAAGCCCTGACTGTGATGCGTTCTTTAGGCGATTTCTTGAAGTTAACTAACGCTTTCGCGATACGATCCGAAGTGTCAATCTGACGTTTTATTAGAGTTTCCATTGTAGCTAGCAATCTTCAAGATCCCAAGTCTAATAAGTGTAGTTTTCTAACTCCATGAATACTTGCAAGGTTACCATGAAAATTTTACAAGTGTTTGAAGTGTTGAATTATTCTAAGTCCTTAGGTTCATCCGTGAAATTTTTACAAGTGTTTGAAGTGCCAGTAAATTCGGGCATGGATTCCCCGTATTTCCACTTTTATGTAAACTATTCTAAGTCCTGAGAATTCTAGCACTTGTAATTTTTCCTACAAATTTTTACGAAATTTTCTATGTTCCTAATTGACACTTCACTTTATAAATGAACAAAGTACTCACAGTTTTCTCTTCATAAACGTAAAGGAAAAGGACAAAACACTGCACCATACGTCACTCGCTGCTCACAATTCCTTCTCCGGTTGGTTACTACGTCCGCCTCGATAACAGGAACTCCGCTGCTCCTGTGATGACGTATCCTCAACGACAATCCGCCGCCACTTGATACCGAAGGTCAAAAAACACTGACAACCCGAATGTGATCCGGTTCGAAGGACCATGTACACTTCTCTACTGCTGATCTACCAAACTTCTTGAATGAAACCACTTGTTGGTTGTTAAGGTATGATTTACTAAGAAATCATACAAAACTATATATACAATCGGAGGGAACCAAACGCTTGTGCGATTTAATCTACAGTTTACGCCATCTATTAAGGTATTTGAACAACGTTATTCTTCTATGCTGTCAAATGGTTTAAAGCAGACAGGTGGGGCCATCTACTAACACTAATAACAAACTAATATAATGGGAGGCTGCTACTCTTTGAACATTGTTCACAATAGTGTCATACTGCCGCACTCAGAGACGTCAATTAAATTTAATGCTTGTTAAGTGACGTGTTGTCTTATTCTATTGCTGTAGCAAAGAAAGTGACAGCAGCAACTTTAATCAAGCGTTAAATATAATTGACGCCTCTGAGTACGGCAGTAAATCAAGCTTTTTAATCTCGTACCTTACTTAGGCCACTCGGCAAGCAAGCTTCGTGGCCTAAACACGGTACTCGACTAAAAAGCTCTCTATTATATAACACGATTGTGAAAAAAATACTATTTTCTCTCGATTTGGGCACGGATGGTAACCTCCTTTTCCGACTCACTTAATACCTAGGTTGTCAATAGAACGTAACGTACAGTCGGCCTTATTGCTGCACACTATGGTACCCATAAAGTACCTACAATGAATAATAGGTTGTGACTTAAACGACTTTAGGTATTTTGTCAGATTAGGTACCTTTGTTTTTTTTTTGTAATCCTCTGAAGGGCCAAAGACAAGTCTTTGCTTTTGTTTCCTTTTTTCTTGAATTACTTTAAGAAAAACGGGCAGAGGTGAAAATCCCTTCTGGAGACCTGGGAATGGAGGGCCCAGGTACTGCCGGGCTCGCACCGGCTAAAAACACCAATGCCTGTAT
Source organism: Acleris cristana (assembly GCA_948252455.1). NCBI lineage: Eukaryota > Metazoa > Arthropoda > Insecta > Lepidoptera > Tortricidae > Acleris > Acleris cristana. The sequence continues at coordinate 45,492,086 of OX411772.1, forward strand.
TTCCAACTAGAATTTAGACTCCCGCGGATACTACCCCAGTCAGTGCTGAAAGGCTGGAGGATAAAGTCCTTCCTCCGTTTACTTATCAGCGGTGTTTTCCAAAACGGGGGAATAGGAGTGGGGGTTGGGATGGGGGGAGACTTATAGCTAGGTGAGTCGCGGAGTGGGAATCCTGACGCATGCATGCTTACAGACTACGGGCTTCCTTTCTTTTTCCCGACAATGGAAGGTTTGGGTCGTAGATCTTTTTTGGACCGCTTTTGTGGCTGTGGACACCACCTTTATGGGTGCCCCACCCATTCTACTCGGTTTCCGCATTCGAAAAACGTATACGGGAACCGTATGTATGCGGCCGGCCGCGGATGTCCGAATGTGGAAAACGTATTCGGAAACCGTATACGGAAAACGAATGTATGCAGCCGGCCTTTATGTCAGTAATGTCAGTTTGGTACGACTTGACGTTTATTTTTAGCCCTCTGCGCACTATCCTTCTTGGAAGGACAGCAGCGCAGCGCACGACCGTCAGGCACGATGGTGCTGTACGCACTATCGTGCAAAGTTAAGGTATACATCATGCTATCACAGACCACAAATTCTTACTTCGCTCAGTCCGTTTCGTTCAGAAATTGTGGCTCCTACACTCGCTTCGAGAATCTCATGTGTATAATAGTTTTTTTTATTACACAAGCGAAATTCTAAAATCCTGTAGACATTTTGGGAAAAACAGTTTTGGGGTGCGTCTACTGCTATAGCAGTAGACGCACCCCAAAACCAGGAGATCTGGCAACGCCTAGCATCCATGGTCAAGAATTATAATAATTATAGTATAAAAAAAAAGACGGACGTCAAGTCTACGCATTACCATGCACGCACGACGCACGATTGAACTGATGTACGTCAGGGCTTCGCACCATCCAGCCGCACGTCGTGCGAGAAGTAGTGTGGGGCTCGTTGGAAAAAAAGGGGTCGTGCAAGTCCATCATGGTATTAATAATGATTATTGAAGTCCAGCAAACCTACGCACTATTGTTTTGCGCCGTGCATCGTGCCCGGACGGACAGCACGGAAGGATAGTGCGTAGAGGGTTTGACGCATCTTGTGACGGGCTTTAAGCCCACTACGCATTATGCTTCCGGGTTGTCCCTCCAGGCACGATGCACGACGCAAAACGATAGTGCGTAGGTTTGCTAGACGTCAATAATTATTTTTATTACCGTGAAGGACTTGCTCGACCGAATTTTATGCCAACGAGCCCCCCACTACTTCTCGCACGACGTGCGGCTGGATGGTGCGTAGCCCTGGGGCTCTACTTTGAAATCCGTAATTCGAACTTCGGATCGCCCCGTCACTTTCTTGCGAATTAGTTACGCGTCAAGAGCGATAGACGAAGTTCGAATTACGGATTTCAAAGTAGAGCCTCTGACGTACGTCAATTCAATCGTATATTGTGCTTGCACGGTAATGCGTAGACTTCCGTCAATATTTATTTAAAATATTTTTTCTTGACCGTGGATGCTTTCAGTCGATGTCCGTCAAATCTTCGCAATGTTGCCAGATCTCCTGTTTTTACAGGGGTGCTACTGGTTTTGGGGTGTATCTACTGCTCTACTGTTTACATAACATATTATACACATAAGGTTCTTAAAACGAGTGTAGGAGCCACAATTTCTTAACGAAACGGAACGAGCTAAGTAAGAATTCGTGGTTTGTGACAGCATGAAGGAAGGATACTTTGCACGATAGTGCGTACAGCACCATCGGGCCTGACGGTCGTGCGCGGCTGTACGTCAAGAAGGATAATGCGTAGAGGGCTTTACAGTCGAGATCAGTTTTTATTAATACCTACCTACGGGGTTTTCTGTCCACGCTTTTTTTAATTAATTAGGTCCACAACAGGCCACTTGATTGTAAATAGGATCTGAGACTGAGACCCATGGACTTAGCGTACAAATGTAATACCATTGTTGACGTGAATCAAACCCAGTAGTAAGCACTGCTGAGGCCCTACTATGAAAATCGGAGTTCGAAGTTACGTTAGCTCCATCCTTTTCTCTCGATATAGGCTCGAATGACGAGTGACAGAGATGGAGCTAACGCAACTTTGAACTTCGATTTTCAAAGTAGGGCCTCTGAGGCCCTACTTTGAAAATCGAAGTTCGAAGTTACGTTAGCTCTATCCCTTTCTCTTGATTTAGTCTCGAATGACGAGCGACAGGGATGGAGCTTACGTAACTTCGAACTTCAATTTTCAAAGTAGTGCCTCTTGGCTTACCATAGGTCGCGCCGTCGTGAATGTGTGATTGTGATGGCTACATGACGGCAACCGTTCCATTCTCACCTACTTCGTGGGACTGTGGGGCGAAAGGGAGGGTTATTGTTGGAGCTGCATTGCGCTTTGTTCGATATGTACCTACCTAGCACATTGCACACATATTTTGGATGTGTTTTGTTTTATACATTTGATTATTCAATTTCTCATTAATTATGCAACAGTCAAAACCTGGCTTCCCGCTTATGTTAGATCTTCATTTATTTTAATGAATACAAATTATTATATTAATATAGGTAACCCACGTAATACTTACTACCTACATACCTACTGACACCTTATGTCTGTTTACAAGAAACTTATCTGTCATAGGAGGAAGTATGGAAGTATTGATAGTTTTATTGCGTTAAAAATGGAATTGTGACTTAGTTATAATATGTCTGGCGGAAGGAGCAATGCAACCGTGCATAGCATGCGGCGTCTGTCGCTTCGAAGAGCTAATATTTTGGTTTCGCTACCTATCTCATTCCCACAGTTGCTTCAGAAAGAGATAGTCCTAGCAGCAATAATAATCGCACAAACTCTAATTTCGTCCCTCGCGCCCTTTCGTGCCGTTCTGACTGTCTGGGGCCTACTTTGAAAACCGAAGTTAGAAGTTACGTTGGCTCTATCCCTTTCTTTCGACTTAGTTACGAGTGAGGATTGAAAGAGATGGAGAATTCGAAGTTTCGAATTTAGCGCTTCGTAGTAACCATTCTGAGCGGTTCTGAGTAACCGGTTTTGTTTGTGGAACGGTCGTAAAGAGAGCCGACCAATAGCTAGGCGGGCTGTACTGCAGGCGTTCTATTGGTGACGGTTGAGCGGCGCGGGGCGCGGGCGGGGGAGCGGTCGGCGCACCGCCGCACCGGTCGCCCCGGTCGGTAGCGCGCGCACTCACGCAGTTGTGTTTCGCCACTCGAAAAGAAGGTTATCGTTGTGATGCGACCGGCACCGGACTGTCGATAAGTGTGTTTGTATGTCGTTTTCGTCGATAATAAGTGTTGTGTTTACTTTCACCCGTGCGAATGTCTCAATCCTTACCTTACTGTTTGTTTTTTCTTTTAATCATTGCCGCATGGGACGGCGCATACGTTTCAGTTAACCCTTTATTTTGAAACGATGGAACGTTGTTCTTATGGTTTTTACACCAAAAGGTATTTTATGTTATTTTTTATTTTATGATTGCGAATTGGTGTGGGTGCGTCGCGTGTGCCACTGTTCGTCGCCTACTCTGTGGACTGCGAATAACCGTATAAACATTGGCAAGTTGAGTGTGACTGGAGTGACTGGATGGACATAATTATGGTCATAATAATAATGAGCGAAGGAGAAAGGACGAAATCTTAGAACCCCTGTTTCGTTTGTTTGATATCTCCGTATTTATTCGCTATTCCGACCTTATTTGGGGTACTAACGTGAGGGTAGAATGTGTGTGATGTGGAAGGTAGGGGAACCGTCGATATTATTATTGCACGCTTCGGGGAAAAGCTGACAATGTGAGCGCTCGTCGGCGCGGCTGGGGGAGGACGCTCGTCCGCACGAACCGGTTCGCGCTCGACTCCCCTTGCGCCATTGCTCTCTCTCCTACACCACACGACACCACAGATCGCCCTCCTGCTCGCACGTTTTCATTATTTTTTTGCTTACCCTTGTGAAATAATGCCAGACGGCCCGTTCCTTCCTTTATTATTATTTTAGTTAAGTCTATCCCGTAACACTAGAGTATTGGCTTACTAATATCGGATGGTTCCACTAACGCACGCCGAACCCTATATTCAAACCGCCCGCGGGCGGATAGATAAGGCTTCGGGTAATATTTGACATTTGCCCATACAAAATGTGTCAGATTTTTAATCCGAAGTAAGCCTAATCTGTCCGCGGTTTGAATAAAGGTTTCGGCCATTAATTATAAGGTAAAGAGATGGGAATAACATGGTCTTGTTGTAATTAACTGTGTGGTATAAGTGGACTAGGTATAAGTTGGTGCATGTTCAAAACTTTATTGCAATACATACTAGGTATATAATATATACCTACGTGTTGGTTGCGGTAATCGAATCATTAACGAGTATGCTGTGAAAATAGGTACCTACGGTCCAGCTAAGTGGGTTTACTTCAGTGCTCGAATGGGTTCCGCAGGAGGCGCTTGTTATCAAAGCCATAAAAAAACCATCTGATCTCATGCACTAGTAGAACACGATTTGCGAATTGTGAAAGACTAGTAGTTACTAAAATTAAAATGTTTCTTGTATTTATAAGCGCTGTAGTTACTTACTAGTACTTGTGTAGATAGGTGTAGTAAACATACCGGATATCAACAGTTTAAGCAATATATTGACTTTAGCGTTGATTTTTATCAAGATGCTGTACACCAACACTTCAACAATCTATCATGTCATCCTACAATAATCTAATTTTATGTATTACCTTTAATCAAACAATTCTTGTATATATATATATAGATAATCTGAATCTCGGAAAGGGCTCCAACGATTTTCATGAAATTTAGTACCTATGCAGGTGGTTTTGGGGGCGATAAATCGATCTAGCTAGGTTCCATTTTTAAAACACTTACCAAACGCTTATCAAGATGCTGTACACCAACACTTTACAATAATCTATCATGTCATAATATAATTATCTAGTTTTATCTAATACCTTTAAGCGAGCAATTCTTGTACCGTAAAATGGGGTGAATATGATTCGCGGTGAATAGAGTTGCAGCCTAAAACCAATCATATTCTACTAATTAAAAGACAGATTTTAACGTAATTTTCCAAAAGACTTGTCAATGTAATACTAGTTCTTATTAGTAACAAGTTATGCTTTGTTTTAGGCTGTAATTCTATTCACCCCGCGAATCCTATTCACCCCATTTTACGGTATATATATATATATTTAGGTCATATAATTAGGAATGGTTAGAAAACATGGGAACTGTGGCCCGTTTTTCAAATTTCAAGCGGAACTCTTTTTCTAGCAAAAGGAGTTACTTAGTAAGAGACTTCCGCTTGTAATTTGTAACTTGTAGCTTCGTGAAACGGGCCACTGGTGTGATAAACATGTAAAAATATTACATATTCTTAGGTATTTAAAGGGGTGATATTAATGTCAAAAAGTAATATTTTAGTAGCTTTTTTACATATTTTAATCCCAAAACTAGAGAAGTTAGTTAGTAAATAACTTCATATTAAAATATCCTCATGTCACATGTACATTTATAGGAACAAGGTCTGGATAAATAATTAAGAACAGTGAGAGAAAACAAATGTATTTTAACAACTAAGGCCGCATTTCACCAAACTGGAATAAGACTTACTCTGAGATTAGTCTATACAAATTCGGCGTTTAATCTAGGTATAAGACCTTATTCTCACTTGGTGAAATCCGTCATAAGTAGACAAATGAATATGAATAAAAGAATGACTACAAAATAATAGTTAGCAAAGTGATATAATATTTTGTATGATATCCCTTGTAAGCCAAAACTGCACTGCATCGTGGAGGCCTTGAGGCTATTAACGCTTCACATGTATCGATAGGAATAGCATACCAACACTCCTCAAACGTTTTGTAAAGTTGATCCATTTTGGTGTTTTTTTTACTGGAGACATTTTTCTTAACAGAGTCGTTTTCAAAAAATTTTTACATAGTTAAGGGCTTTAATTAAAACAGAACTTAATTGATTTCTTTGTGTAACGAAAGTTACCCATATAGTTTGTATGACTAACTTTTGTTACACAAAGGATGCGATCGTGATTTTGTTTTCATTAAGCCTTTAATTATGTACAGTCAGCATCAAATATATAGACACAGGAAAACTTTCAAAAATATGTAAACACGACTCTGCTGCGAGGGAATAAGGGCGTATATATATTTCTGAAACCTTGTGAACGTATATATATTTATGACACTGACCGTACAATATTTTTGAAAATGACTACAAAAGATTTTCAATTGGATTCAAATCCGGGCTGTTCGCTGGACAATCTGACACTGCCACTTGCTGATCTTTTAGGATGTTTTTGACTGACTTAGCAGTGTGTTTGGGGTCGCTGTCATGTTGGAACATCCACACCGTTTTCGTTTCGTCTAAAATATTCTTGTATTTATATTAGTCCAGCATCCATTCAATTTTCCTTAGAGGCCCTACACCATGCCCAGAGAAACAATCCCACACTTTTATATTGCCGCCTCGATGTTTTACGTTCGTGTTTGTATAGTTAGGATGCAATTCTTGGTTCGCCGGGCGTCGCACGTATTTTTTGCCATCTGAACCCAATCTGTTAATCTTCATCTCATCGGAAAACAGCACATTTTTCCAATCACTCACCGTTCATGACGCGTTTTTTCGAGCAAAAGCTAACCTGGCCCGGCGATGCTGCTTCGTGACGAGTGGCACTCCGCGGACAATCCTTCCGAATAGTTTCGCAGACACTAGCCGCCTGCGAATAGTACGAGCAGATATTTTTGGTTCGTTGACGTCGACAAAAACCTCTCTTCTAATGGCTTCAGAGCTTTTAAAAGGATCTGCTTTCGCCAATCTAACGATCATGCTGTCTTCGCGAGATATTGTTTTTCGCCATTTGGGTTTTCTTAAAACATTTTTTACAGTACCTTATGTCTTACAGTGGTGTATCGCGTTAAAAACTTGAGTTTTAGAACATTTAGGGCCGTATTAATGAATTGATCTCGATTGTAATCCCCGTCTCAAGATGCGTCAAAAATGACAGTGTACTATGGCTTGACGTTTACTTAGACGTATCTTGTGACGGGCATCTCAGTCAAGAATCAAGATGAGTTTATTAATACGGCTCGTGAAATGATCAGCAATCTTTTGATATGACCAATTTTGCTCATAAAAATCCATGACAAGTTGGCGTGTAGTAGAATCGCAACTTTGTTTTTAGGGCTCCTTACCCAAAGGGTAAAAACGGGACCCTATTACTAAGACTCCGCTGTCCGTCTGTCTGTCTGTCACCAGGCTGTATCTTATGAACCGTGATAGCTAGACAGTTAAATTTTCACAGATGATGTATTTCTGTTGCCGCTGTAACAACAAATACTAAAAACAGAATAAAATAAATATTTATTATTATTAATCCCATACAACAAACTTGTTTTTTTTGCCGATTTTGGCTAATGTTGTAGGTACAGATAATAGTACGGAACCCTTCGTGCGCGAGTCCGACTCGCACTTAGCCGGTTTTTACCCATATTGTGCAGGAATATTCTCTAACACTTTTTATTACAAACCGTGAGAACAAATTCAGCAACAACGTGAAAAAGGCGGGAAATTATAGACGGCAAAATATATTACTTTATTTTTTAAATTTTTGAAAGTTAAGCAGTTAATTAATGAAAACAGGATTATTTTTCACAAGTTATCGGCTGTCTTCAATTTCCTACGGCCGGAAACAGGTTTAGTTTTTACGAGTTATCGCCTGTCTCCGTTTATCGGCCGCTGAACATTCGTTATTTGAAAATATGAGTTTGTACATTGTCGACCGGAACCAAGTTAAAATCCTAATTTATAAATTTTATGGTTAATGATTGCTTCCCTCTAATATAAAAAAAGGTTTCCGCGATAAAGACAACGAAATAAGTCATTAACACTTTAACTGCCAACACGCTAGGCGAGTCCATTTTGTATGAAAAACAGAGCAGAGAAATCGATTATTACCAATCGAAGAAGAAAAATTACGTGTTCACCGGCCACCCAAAATATCACAAATGAGAAAATTTTCATAAACTTGTTAAATACACACAAACCACCAATCACCAATTAACCAAAAGTAACCCTTAAAAAATCACCTTTCAAAATTAATGCACTTGCTAGTTGCTATTTGTTTTGCAAAAATTAGATCTCGTCCAACCTGCAAATTTTTAAATGGCGACTAATGGCTTAGTTTCCATTTTTAGGGTTCCGTACCAAAATGGTAAATAAGGTTCCTTATGGTGAGAGTTCGTTGTCTGTCTCTGTTCGTATGTAACAGATGGTTATCTTAGCAACTATAAATGCTATCAACTTGAATTTTTTCATAATTGTACAACTTGCTTGGCTGCATCTGTTTTTAGTAGAAAAAATTAATTAAGATTATAAATAATTGAAAAGGCGTCTAAAATAAAATCTAATCTAAAATAATGAAAATGGTTTGATTATAGCAAATGGGCCGTCATATGAAAGGCCTCAATCTGCACATTTCAAAACCTTTTTTGTGTACACGTTTGTAGGTTTTTAACCGGATTATGTATCGGGAAGTTGTCCGCATCGAATGGTGTAAAATTAGAAAAGAATGGTCTTTTTTTTTCTATATATTTAGATATGTAGGTAGGTATACACGTGTCGTATAGATCAGACAGATGCCACCCTCCCTCCCTCGGAACACGATACCCTCGGGAAGCCGTGGACGATGCAGGCCCGATGGAGTGGAGGCATGGTTACCATCCGTCCGGGTTAGTCCGAACATGTCCGAACATTTAGACTAGTCCGGACTTTATCCGGCTTTTTAATTTGTCCGTTTTTTTTTAAATTAGATGGATTACCAATGAGTAATGTACTGTATGAGTAATAAAACCCTCGCAATGCGAGCGTCTGCTACCATGCCTACCATACCACTGTAACAAGTGAGTAATGTTTCCATTTTGTAACTAAAATGTCCGGACTTTTATCGAAATGTCAGGCTTTTTGTCAGGACTTCTCAAATTCCAAAATGGCAACCCTGACTGTAGGTCTGAGGCTCTACTTTGAAATCCGTAATTCGAACTTCGTATATTCCTATCCCTTTTGCTCCCGACGTGTCACTAATTCGCAAGAAAGTGACGGGGCGATTCGAAGTTCGAATTACTAATTTCAAAGTAGAGCCCCTGGGCACGTCGCGCGCCGCGCGCCGCTCTCCCTCGCGCTGTCCGCACCGCAGCCTGCGCGCTCGTTACTGTAACCTATCGACCGGACCGAGCCAGACTAGGTACTCTAAACTTGAAACATTCGATTTCCGCTATACGTTAGGCGTCTCTTTTGTAAACATCGCAAAACTTTTACAATGCTGTACACATAGCTCGGAAATAATGATTTTTCTCTATGTTGACATAATTATACCTACCTGAATCTATATCATAGACAGGTATTATACCTGCCTACCTACGTCAAACATTGGAATGGCAAGTTAAAAATTATATTCCTCAATAATCCACCTACATTTATATGCGACAGGAGATAATTTCACACAAATTGACATACCTAGTCCCAAACTAAGCTCTAGGCTTGTAGGTACTTGATATTAGATAACGATAAACATACTTAAAAGCTTGTCCCAGAAAAAATGACGCTTACAGTTAACAAAATTTAACTAAACCAATAAAAAATCTGTTATTTTTTTTTCAAAGTTAGTACACGAAATTTTGCCGATTTCGATGATTTACGTGATTTTACAGTTGAAATACTGTATTTCTACAAGTTTTAATGCACAACACGAAATATAATTTCTAATTTTAACGAATATATGAGCTACTTTTTTGTTTTTATTATTTTATTTTGATTAATCGACCTGAGACCGGCGACTGTTATGTGAATTTTGCTGGAAGAGGTTTAGAATGTCACATATTCATGAATCGTTTTGACGTCTTAACGGTATGAAAAATTTATTTATTGCTGTGAAAGTCGTCTAAAAAATGTATTATTTACTTTTTACCACTTTCATATAAATTTTTCGAGTAAAAAAAATAATAAACTTGGTAATTTTTTATAGAAAACGGGCAAAAATTATTTTTGATTTCTGCTTCTCTACTCTCGTTCATAAAATTGAAACAAAAAAAATCCAAAAAATTCAATAGAATTGGCAATAAATAATGTTTTAAAACAACTTAAATCTCGCATTTATAATACACGACAAAAATAAAATGTGGCTCATTTATTCGCAGCTCATTTAAAATTCGATTATAACTAAAATGACATTAATTGTTGAGCATTAAAACTTATAGAAAAGCAGTATTTTAACTGTAAAATCACAAAAATAAGCAAAACCGGCAAAATTTCGTATACGGCCTCTTTAAGTACTACCTATATTGCATGACTCTAAATATTTACAAATAATACCTATATGAGTTTCGTCTAATTTTCCGTGCATGCAGAAATATCGTACAGTCAAACAATTTGATTCCTAGGCCACTATGGACTTTGTCAATGTGACGTTGTAAACCAAATCATAAGAAGTCTGTAACGTTTGGTTGTCAACGTTACTTTAACATAGTACAAAGTGGCCTAGAAATCAAATTGGTTGACTGTACCTACTAATTTTTAGGGATCCGTACAAAAAATGAAAAAAAAAACCGAACCCTATAAGGGATCCTATAGTGCTTCTGTCTGTCTGTCCTTCCGACTGTCACAGCCAATTTGCTCCGAATCTACTGGACCAAATCAGGTGAAATTAATTTGGTAGGATGGTGTAAACCTATGACCCAAACACAGAAGTGCAAAGATTTTTTTTTTTAAATAACCGTCATTTCCTGTGAACAAATTAGGAAATTTAAAAAAAAGTTTTGCAAACCTTACTGTGTGATAGTTATATCAAATGAAAGGGCTCGTTCGTTATGAGAATTTCAGATATATTCTCGTTTTTATTGTAAAATAAATAAGAATTCGGGATGTAATTAAATGGTCAGCCGTTATTAAAATTTATTCGCAAAAAAAAAGCAATTAACTCATTTGGGCAGCATGCAAAGATTTGGCTGGCAATAAATAAAAATCGGGCTACAACTCTTGTTCAGCAAACAATTTACAAACGGTTAACATTTTAATCAGTATCAATCTGCTTTTTTTATAATTTGTCTGCCTAATAAACAGTCGAGCTGCAAAATAATTACTTGGGCACTTTGGGCAGCAAGATTTTACAATTGGTCAGCAGAGAAAACATGTCTGTAAGCAGTTTTATTGATAGGTGTGCATATTAAAATAATGGTAATCTATATAAATAATTGGATTGCGTTTAGTTTGAAAAATCAGCAGTGTTCGTTATTGTGGGCGGAGCGAAATTAGACCCCGTGACGCGAGCACCCAAGCGTTGGTATTTTTGAGGCTAGTAGTAATTACAAGTTAAGTTTTGTCACACAAATTTAGAAATCACAATCACACCCTAGATTAACCAAAGTTTGTATCATAAATATGAGGTAGGTTAGGTAAGGTTCGTTTTTATATCAGGCCCGGAGGGCCAGAACAACCCAGAAATAGGAGCTCCGCCTGAGCGGAGCTCCATCGACTCTGTTAAATTTGTAAATTTGATTGTGGGTTTGGCATATGTGCGTTGCCGGCATGGCAGTATTTTTTTTTATGGACAATCCTACTGATATTATAAATGCGAAAGTTTGTGTGTGTGTGTGTGTGTTTGTTACTTCTTCACGCTGCAATGGCTGGACAGATTTGGAAGAAATTTGAAATGGCGATAGGTCATACCCTGGATTAACACATAGGCTACTTTTCATCCCGGAAAATTTAAAAGTTCCCTAGAGTATAACGATAGTCAAACTCTACGCGGACGAAGTCGCGGGCAGAATCTAGTATGAAATATTTTGCTTCCCTACTGATTGCTTACCAAAATTTGATTAACTGTGGGTCGCTCATTGCAGCTCAACAATTTAATTTGCTAACCAAAATAATTTAGAGCAGTTCAGTATATCATTAATTGCAGACAGATTTACCTATAATTTTGCTAACCATAAGTTGCTTACCAACTAGCTATTTTGGCTGACCAAATACATATTTCTGTTCACCAAAATAAGAATATTTTGCTGATCGATTAAATGACACACTGAATACTGTCAAAAAAAAATATGACGTATGTACGGAACCCTCTCCACGCGAGTTCAACTCGTACTTGGCCGGTTTTTCTTCACACCTGCCATCAGATTGTGAAAGTACATCGTCATTACATTAGCAATTAATTAAGAAGCTTCCTTCCACTTTCGTTGAAGTCATTAACTGAAACAGTATTAGGTCCCTACTCTCCTCTACCTATGACGATTTATAAACGGCAACAATTGTTTTTTAAGACACTAATTTAGGCATATTTCGCCATTTATAGTGCCGTTAGCAAAATAAGGTGTAAGTACACTCAACAGCAAAACTGATGAAATAGGGTCTCAAAATAGTACCTACCTAGCACTTTTAGATTTTAGTTTCGGTCCTTTTCTATCTGCTGTTAATCAATACATTTTGAGCATTTTGACCATAAGAATAGTTAGGTTTATATAGCATTTTTGGTGAAATATGACACCTGTTTAGGGGTAGTACAAAACGTTTTTCTACAACCTCCGGTGTAATATCTGGGTGTATTCAAAAATAAAATACCTACATACCTACCTAGGTAGGTACATACATATAATACTATGACAGTTTAAAAAACATTTAGCCCGATATCGAATGGCTGATTTAGCTGATTACATAACTGAATCATTATTTATGTTTTAATCAGCTTATCACAATAGTACCTACCGACCAAAATGAATATACAACACAACTAGGTACCTATGTACAGTCACCAGCAATAATATATTATCCAACTTCGGGCACAAAAATATCTGGCACGCTCTTATACCTCTAGTAAAAAAAGATGTGTCAGATATTTTTGCGCCCAATGTTGAATAATATATTATTGCTGGTGACTGTAGGTACCTACCTACCTATTTGTGCAAATTCTAATATCATCAGAAATGGAAAGGTTAAATGAATTCCATCATTAGATGCAAAATTATCGGTCTTATCACTGTTATCGGACAAACTCCGACCCCGTAGAATCTTCCGATTGCCCTATATATAAAACTAAATTCAGAACGGAACCTTCATCGCTTTCATGAACTGCAGTGACATGACATTCATTTTCCAGGTTTCAATTCGTGCTTCTTTTTGCTCGTCCACGGCGTCCCACGTAGGTACCTAGGTCCCTATATTGCTCTAGAGGACGCGTTGTGTGTCAATCGCTCACGGAAGAGATTTATAGGTATGTAGGTACCTACGTACATATGGATCGATCGAACATTCTGCAATCGTTATTGTGTGGCCGCCTGTGAGTTGTAATTGTAAACAGCAGGATAGGTTTTTTTTTGTCATAGAGAAGGCAAACGAGCACACAGGCCACCTGTGGCTAGGGTTTTTCTTGGGAAATATAGTATTTTCCAGCCCAAGGTATAAAAAATATAGTACATAGAAAGAAAATATAGTACTATGAAGAAAAACTTTTAAAAAGTGTGTAAATTTATTCATTAAATCTAATGCACAATATTTACTAGATACTTACTAACATTCTGCCTGCTATTGGGGCAACTACCTGAGCTGAAAAAAACTTATTTCGCCAACCCAAACCGCAGATGTTTAAGGACTGACCGAAATATAGTATTTTTGCGTACTATATATTTCTTCAACAGTATATAGGACACAGAGTCAAAATATAGTACAATACTATATATTATAGTACGGTTGGCAACCCTACCTGTGGCCCGTTTCACGAAGCTACGAGTTACAAATTACAAGCGGAACCCTCTTTCTAGCAGTACGAGTTAGAAAGAGACTTCGGCTTATAATTTGTAACTTGTAGCTTCGTGAAACGGCCCTCTGATGGTAAGTGGAAACTGTGACCCTTAGACATTCGCATTAACAAGACTGCAAATGCACTGCCAACCCTGAGGACTAAGATGGAATGCCTCTATGCTAGTCACTTCACCTGTGACTGTCTTATCCTCACACCGGAACACAACAATGTTATTAAACCATTACGTCGTTGATAGGTTAGTTTAGTTGGCATCAAGTGGAATTTTTATTCCCAGTTGTCCACAGTGTGGACAAAGGGGGTGTGGACAACTGGGAATAGGCCCCTTTTTTCGCAACGGAAATGACTTTCGTTTTTTTTGCTTTCGGCAAGTTCCGCCGTGGCAGACTATCAAATTCGGCCTTAGCATCACTTTTATGTTAAACCATTGTGCATTTCATTATGGTATCAAGTCGGTACGAAATTTTGCAGTCGGCTCTCCATCCACATGATCCATTTTTTAGCTAACATCTGATAATATTATACCTAACTCCATCATTATAATTTAAAACCGGCGTATAATTTTTATAAAATAAATTTAAAGTATGAGATCTTATGTGAAAGTAAACACCGATTTTTAGGGCTCCGTACCCAAAGGGTAAAAACGGGACCCTATTAGACTCCGCTGTCCGTCTGTCTGTCACCAGGCTGTATCTCATGAGCCATGATAGCTAGACTATGTATTTCTGTTGCCGCTTTAACAACAAATATACAGATTAAATTAAATATTTAAGGGGGGCCCCCATACGACAAACGTGTTTTTTTTTGCCGTTTTTTTACTCGATATTAATAACGGCAACAGGTAGACACTTGAAATATTCACAGATTTAAATAATTAAATTAAAATAAAATGAATATTTAAGGGGGGCTCCTATACAATGAATGTGATTTGCCGTTTTTTTTGCTAATGTATAGATAATGGTACGGAATCCTTCGTGCGCGAGTCTGACTCACACTTGGTCGGTTTTTGCATAATTATATAAATTATAAGACCGACTGGTTCAGACCGCCTGTCACTAAGTAGAAGCCGAAAGCGTGATTCGGAACGCAACTTTACGTCATGGTGATATGACAGTGACAGTTGTCTTATGTCAGTCAGTTGGTCTAAGTTTGGCTCAGCTTTATTTAAATAAAGAAAAGTGATTTGGAGGGCCTCTTACTTTTGATAATAATTAAATTCATGTAGCTGCTATTTCAAATATTTGCATGGTGCGTGCAATTAAAGTAAACAGACTTTGTATTAGCTTATGAAGAAGCCGTTACTTGAGTGAAACGGCACACCACTGTGTTGTTTTAAGTTTGTTCGGTGACTTTCACAATGTTCTTTTTAAACTTAGAGTAAGTTTATAACTTAGTCGGATGTTTCTAATGCGTTCTCTTCTGTGTAACGAGACGCCGCCAACAAAAAGATAGACGGTTCAAAACTGGACAAGCCTAAATATGAGTTGAGTAAAAAAAGTAACTCAAGGGTTATACTATAAATAAACATAATATTCACTACTGACTTGAGTACTGTTGTGCCCTGACAAATATTTTGATGCGTTGTTTATGGGTGTTTCTTGAATTCCAGCCACTGAATTACAATAACAAATATTTTTTAATAATAAAGCCATTACCTGAAAAATAAAAGAAACTTGGTGAAAGTTAATTTGATTTCCAAAAAGCTTGAAGCGTCATTATAGGTCACGTCGCAGGTTGCATGGACATCAGGCTCAATGCTGACTCTGTGACTTGGGTTGTTATGGTTACTCTTGTATTATTTGTAGTTTGCTAATAGGATGTAGCTTGCTTTTTGTTATGAACTTGTGTTGGCATGTGGGGAACACATTTGTGTAATGATTAGGTTCCATCGTAGTCCTTTAGGTTGGCAGTGCTTGCAACTCGTAAGGAGTGGCCCACTTACCAGCAAGTGACATGTGTCGTCAAAAGTGTGTTTATGCCATTAAAAAAGCTTTGAATTAGGTAGAACTGGGTGGTGCACCACTGGTGATGGAATGAGGTCCACAGGGTCCGAGTAAACTATTCATTGTTCTAGTACTTGTAGTTACAGGTTTATTTCACAACTCTCATAATTATATAAATAAAAGCTCGGGAGGAATCTTACTGAAGGGCCATATTAGTGACTGATCTTGACTGAGGTGCTCATTTTAATATGCGTCAGAAATGGCTATTCCCAGTTGTACACAGTGTGAACAAAAGGGGAACGGGCAACTGGGAATACCCCGTCAGAAAAGATAGTGATGAAAGGAAACTGGCAGATCAAAACAAAACAGTCAATTCACAAAAATACAGCACTGGCTGTTTTTTTTACAGTTTCCCCAGTAAATATGCAATTGAATAAATTGACGCATATTCACAATAATAGTGTACACCTTACAGTTTAAAACAGTAATATGCATCATCTGCAACAAGATCATTTTGTGCAGTAGACTTAATTAATAGATAGCATGAATAAAATAGTGAAAAACATAAATGGTAAATTATATGTTTAATCTGTATACTTACTTTGTTTATAATGCATATTTACAACAATTACATACTCATTTTTTACATTAGTTAAAATTGTATACTTATATATTATAAATATAGCCACAATGAGAATTAAGACAGCTTTTGTAAATAAGCTAATGATCAAAATTACTAGCCGAGTAGTTAAGGAATTGGTTTTACTCTTAACGACAAACCAGTCACATCATATGAAAAACATAGTTTATATTTTCATTAGATTATAATCAAATGTTGTTATCACCGGAGCAAAAACAAATCTATTAAAGAACATTAGTATAAACAGAATATTCTGCCTATACATTATAAACCTCTAATATCTAAGAAGTCCTTCATATCTATCACAAAGTTTTTGATGGAAAAGGTCAATCAAACTTGTGTGTTGAGAGGTAAGATATTAGAAAGAAAATTGATACATTTTGAACTGTTAGGTATAAACATTTCTCGATATGACTGTTACTTCTGTTATTGGCTTATTTCCTAATTTGTCATAATTTTGGTTTGGTGGCTAAGTAACATTAGTGAAGTCACATCACTAATGTTAGTTAGCCACCAAACTGCCCGCTTGATAACGGGGTCTAGTCATAATCTTTCTGTACTGTCAAATCGTTTTTGCTTCAGCGATAATGACGTTTAATAAAAATTACATATGCCACAAAAAAAAGATCTATCTGGATTATTAATGAGGTGCCACTACTTAAGGTTTTATTTTATTTATATTGATTTAGATGTTATATCTGAGATATTCTTATGAAGTTCGCATCACATGTGAGTAATATCTAGGACTATATACCCTATGTGAAAATACAAACTAAGCCGATTAAGACCAAAAAGTGCCGGGTGGTAAACTCCAAGTAATCATACTGTAGGGAAATAAAAAAAACCTAAAAATAATAAGACTTGACCTAAATACCCTTCACATCAACGCCTTAAAGCTTAACACTTTCTATGCCAAGGTTTACAAAGAAAGCAAGTGACCAGCACGCCATACCCGCCACCCTGTTCGTTGTGTTACTATACCCTATATAGCCCCGTCCGCAACCCCCGTTTAGCCGTCCGATTTTACATTAATTTATTGTGAAATGGTCTTAATAGATATATACAGTTACGTTTTTCAGTAAATAAAACAATGATATTTAAAATTTACGTTTCATAAATAGAATAAAGTATTTTGTACTCATATTAATATATTTTTGGTTAGTTAAAAAGTGATCAAAATTGAAAAAAATACTTAGGTACAAGCTGTAATTTGGCATTGTGTGATGTTTTTAAAACTTACTGGCATAAAAAGTTGTATATTACAGTATGGGCAGTAAAATATTCTTTCTTCACATACTCGTTTACCTGTAAGTTTCTTTCTTCGGTCTCGAAACACCTTGCACGGCTCTTATATGACCGCGCGTGACCGTTCATCTATCGCCAATCTTAAACAATAACACACACATTCTCAATTTTTGTTGTGTGCTAACAAGGTCATTCCTCTGACGTCTACAATTCGTCAGATGACGTACAGAGATTGATTGACCGTGATTTCCCATTAAATTGTTGGTAATTACACCCGGTAATCTGTCCGGGCGCGCGCGATTAGCGTTCACTTCGTTATTTAGTACAGCTAAGAAGGTAAAAATTGTGACACTTATGTGATTCGGGTACGGCATAGAAAGTGTTAAAACACCACCGGGCATTGTACTGGGCTCAAAGGTCCCCATAATGCGAGCATTGACTTCAACATTCCGTCTTGATATAAACTAAGTTTCCGGGACACGAGTTTAGCAACTTAATAGCAGTATTGTACAGAAATATAGTATAGTATATAATATTGATATTATGTAATACTTATAATTTTCTCACCAGCAGTAATATCTTGGCCAATATTATTGAAAACTACTTAGAATATTCCAGCCGCTTAAAAACCTGTATCTAGAAACTTTGTTACCTGCAACCTGACTGTAAACAATGGGATCATTTAAAAAAAAATCTTCACTGACCAATTTTCAAGGGTATTACCAATTAAACAAAGTATTTTAATTTAACTCTATAGCAGCACGTTATATTCGTTGATCAGGATTATGTTTTTCAGATCTGAGATACTTGATAACATCCAGAAAAAGAAGGAGCAAGACAAAGACCAGAACCAAGGGTCTGGTTTCCCGCAGGTGTCGAAAGGCGATAAGGCCGGAGTCAGGCCCGAGGCGCAGAATGCAGGCTCCGCCGTAACGCAGCATGTGCCCGCGCAACTGCTGTCTCCGCCCTCCGCGCCCGTACACGGCCATCTTCAGCCTAAAGACGACAAAGACAAAACAATAAAAGTAGCCAACTCCACTACTATTACACTAATTGAGAACGGGACGCTCAACGGAGACAAGGAGAAAGACAATAATTACCCTAAAAACTATTTTACTCTGGAACCTAAGAACGACAAAAAAGATGACGCTACCAAAAACAGTATTACAATAACTAGAACTGTCCCTAAACAGTCGCCGGGTCAGGATAAGTCGAAGGGGCCGCAAAAGCCACCAAAGAGGCCCTTGCAGTGCTTAGAGACACTTGCTGAGAAAGCAGGAATTACTTTCGAAGATAAATACGAGGCTGCTAATACTTTGTTGGCGCTTGATAAGCAGAATAATACTTTTCGGAGGCCACAAGATCTTAAACAACCAAAATCTGAGCCAGATACCATTACCCAAGCAGAAGAGTATAGATATAGGAGCCAAAAGGAAGAGGACGATAAGTTACAGGTCTGTAAAATAGCCTTTAACTTCATGATATACCTAAATAGGATATTTTAAATACATGTTTTAGTTTGGACTTTTGGTAACTCTTTATAGCACCGCTAAAGAAAACTTATCCGATTCTCAACTACATTAATTCTTAACACAGATCCAACAGCAAATAATACAACAGCAGCAGCAGCAGCAGCAGCAGCAGCAACAACAGCAGCAGCAGCAGCAACAACAGCAGCAACAGCAACAGCAGCAACAACAATTACAACAGTTGCAACAGTTGCAACAACAGCAATTACAGCAGCAACAACAACAGTTGCAACAATTACAACAACAGGCACTGCAGCGACATCACCAGGCGATACAACAACATATTAAAAATCAGCAGGATCAGCAGGAGTTGGTAAGAA
This sequence comes from Acleris cristana, assembly GCA_948252455.1. Lineage (NCBI taxonomy): Eukaryota > Metazoa > Arthropoda > Insecta > Lepidoptera > Tortricidae > Acleris > Acleris cristana. The sequence continues at coordinate 45,511,608 of OX411772.1, forward strand.
TTACATATGAATTTTGTTAGAGTCAACATCATTTAGTTATATTCTTTTAGAAAAAACCGTTGAATAATAGTTGCAGAAGCAGTTTCAGCAGCAGCAGCAGCAACAGCAGCAGCAACAACAGCAACAACAACAGCAGCAGCAGCAGCAACAACAACAACAACAACAACATCAGCAGCAGCAGCCAAAGACAGAGATTCAGCAAGTTCCTCAGCAGCAAGAGTTACAGAAGCAGAATTTTCTTCAAGTGAGTATTTTTAACTACCATGAGTAACTACCATTCGATGAGAAATTGAGGCACCAGCCAAAGTTGTTTTTATTTGCGGTTTATTCTACCCTTTTATGTCTAAAAAGCACACAGAGGATGACTCGTCCTTCAATCAATATCTTTTTGTAATAATTCGTAGGTCAACAACCAGCCAGTGCACACTCAGCAGTTTAACGTGCCCGGCATCGGCGAGATAAACCTCAGCTTTCTGGCGTCCCCTCAGAGCAACGTCAACTTGCTCTTCGATAAAAACCAGAAGGCCATGAGCAGTGAAATAAAACAGCAACAAGTACGAATCAACATGTCTTTTATTTTTGATGGGTAATAATAATTAAATGATGCACATAAAATTAAATAATAATGTGAATAATAATAACCTACACAGCGCATCATCTATTTCCAGTTGTAAATCCTTTTGATCGATCGCACATTCTTAAAAACGACAGAAATTTCACTTTTACGTAATTCCTAACCCCAAACCTCTTTTGCTAAAAATGAGGTTGATCGTACTAACAGAGTTGTAATGAAAGTACTCCGTCGACGCCGACTGTCTTTCATTAGGTGTTTACGAACGTTGTTGGTTGTTGTCGATATTTATAGTTGCTCCCCATAAATGCGTAGCAGATACTAGTGCTGTTCAATGCAGGTATTTCAGATTGTTTTTTGTTCTTGTAGCAGTTGGTGGAAGGGCAGCAAGTGGCGCAGCAGCAGATGAGCATGGCGCAGCACGAGCAGACGCAGCAGCACCACCAGACCGTCACCGTCGTGTCCTCCATGCCCAGCTCCATCACGCACCAGGTACCCCGGACTTCACCTCCTACTTGTTACATTACTTTATCTTTATTATCAACATACATGCCAGTGTGTCCGGCTAAGTTCCAAGAAAAAGCCAAGTGATACTGGAGTGTATATATTTAGTATTTACATGAACCAATTAAGCCCTTTTTCCCCCCCTCCTTACTTTTTTCCCAGTACAGCCAGGAACCTGTTTTTTTAGGTTACTAAGGTCAATGATCTCACGGCCTATACACAGTTACTATTCAGTATGTTGACAATATCATAATTGTAATTAATAAGGGGGGCACAAAGAAGGTCCCACTTTTTGTTTTTTGTTAACCTCTTGAAAACGATGCGTCATGGGACATTTTGTTGTATTGCATTATTGCAGCTGATAAAATTCTCTACAACTTTGATTTTGTACATTTCTTAACTATTAAAAATAATCCCTGTCTAGATATAGATGCTCCAAAAAACGGTCAATTTCCAAAAATTAATTTTTGACCTCACCTTTTTTGTTACATTTATCTGTAACTTGCTGAATCTGAAAAAAAGGCCCCTGCATAGCTTGCATGAGGACGGCAGCTGTCAGAGAGGAGTGGCGGCGAGTTGTGAAGCTTGCCACCAGCGCCTGATATGATGAACACGACCACTCTGTCAGGTTGCATCTGATAACAGCGAAAGTAATGACTGAGCTTTGCAACGAGTATTCGTTGCCACATTCGGTTTTTCTTGTTATCCTCAATCACCCAAAGGTTAGCTGGAAGAGATCCCTTAAATACAGTACATTCCTATTCTGTAAAATATTGTATTTGAATTTCTGTGTTTTGTACAATAAAGTGTTTACATACATACACACGTTCGCGGACATATCGAGGTCCAATAAAATTTGACGTCTTTAAACTTCGTGCATATAACATTGAAACAAGAAAAAACAGCCTATTTTACGTTTTATTTTCTCTTACGTAACGCGCAATATATAATCTTAGTAGAGAAATGCAAAGTTCATTTTATAGTCATCGATTTCGAATCCTCTCGTAGTCATTGTAATAAGCTTCTGTTATTAAAACACAAAACCTTTCGAAATAGTTATGTCAAGCACCAGTCAGTGTCATGGTATTTTACTGAGAGTGATTTCATCAAAAAATACAAGGTTAAATAGAGATTACTACCTCAAAATAAACATGAAGACAATGATAAGTGTATAAATAAATAATATGACTATGTTCAACCTTCAAAAGTACGCGAATATGGAGTTATAATGGTAAATTGATTTGTTTATAAGTGTGACCGAACGAATTGGAACAGACTTTAGGTAAAAAATGTATAGAATCAAAGAAATACAGAAAAAAAACGGGACCTTCTTTGTGCCAACTAGGGTTCACCTCCGCGGGGTGGGGACTTTTAGTATGTTTATCTCCCAACTAACGTAATGGAACCAGTAATCGACAAGGACCAATGGTCGACACTGATTCTTATTTTACAGAAGATAAGGGTTATTCATTTCATTCATTTATTTTGTAACACTCAATTTATGACCGTATCATCTTTGAATTAAGATTTAAGTGTCGATCATTGGTGCATGTCCGCTTAAAGTGTCGAACACTGGTGCCACTACGTCCAAACAAAGTTCCGAAGTCAAACTTTCCGCTTTCAACGTTTCCATCGACAATTATTCGTTGCCTGGACTATATTAGTGGCAGAAAATTCTTCTGACTGTTAACGATCCAGTGCCAAACTTGGTACCTTTTTAGATATCGCCACTTTTGGTGGCACATGAGAGCTTGGCCTAAATGTAAAAAATACATTTATGTTTTTGGTGGGATACTACTCTACAAGATTGGTCGTTTTTAAATTAAGGACTACAATCTTAAATAGCTGAAATCATTTTTTTTTGTAATGACAGAGAGCTTTCGGTTAACTCACGTCACCTACTCATACAATACAACCTAAAATACAGTTGTTGGGTTTTTGAAATAAGATTGTGTAATGGTTTTTAGGGTTCCGTACCCAAAAGGTGTCATCAGGAGTATCAGAACCCTATTACTCAGCCGCCGTTGTCCGTAATAGTTAGACACCTGACTTAAATGACTTTTATATTCAGCCTGCATGCAGGCATGCAAAAAATAATTGAGGGCTTAACTTATATTACACACAATTGTCAAACTATACTGAATCAAATAAATACGAAAATGAAATTTATGTAACATAATAATAATAAAACAATCGGTGAAAACCATTCGAAAGTACTACTTTTGTACGTGAACGCAAGCTTGCTGAGAACTCTTAATGTTTTTGTAACATGTTTATCTTTGTTTACTAGCAATCCCCTATGTGATTGAACACTCGCCAGTACTGAGAAGTTTATTATGTACGATAGTCGAGGAGTGTGACGCCGGAATGGTAATTGAGGTACGAGTGATGATCTCCCTGGCGCAGGTGCAGCAGCAGACGGCGGGCGGCATGCAGCCGGCGACCGCGGGCATCTCCAACATGTCGTCCTTGCAGAGCTTGCCGCAGACCGCGCAGCATCCCCAGCAGATCAGGTCTGCCACAGTACTAACTAAAACATCAAACAAAACACAATTGAAGGTTGCATGAGTCATTTAGCAATTCGAGCTACGTCAAGCACGGTAGACTTTCGTGGGTGGCAGATGCACGTGGCCGAAGCGCATTTTGAAGCTACAACACATGTGTGTGAAGCCAGTTGCACGCGTATGTCGCCGGATGTTGGTCATCGCGGTGCGGTGTTGACCTCGGCGTGACGGCCGCGAGGCGCCGTGAGGGTGCGCCTCCCCAATAAGTAACGATTAGCACTTTAGAGGCACTATAATACCAAGTAGTGGCTAGCGCTGTATCACGCACATGTCAGCGCTAGATATAAATTTAAACTCGTAGCATAATAAAAATGGGAAAGATATTTACGAATATATTAATTATATTCCGCAATCTAGCCCGCTATATCTTATGGGTAAGGTCCAAAAAGTTAGGCACACTAACTCACTTAATTAAATTTTCTACGAAACTTTTCCGTTGTGACACGAAAATAAGCCATACAATTGTAGAGATACTTTTCGTCGCATAACGCAACTTTTTTCGACTTCGTTGTTTGTATGGTTAACAACGCTTAACTATGGTCCAACTTTTTGGTCCTCACCCTTATACTGTAGTATTTTTTTATACAATTACAATTCATGTGCACGACAAATTCAGGGGTTTTTACAAATTGGGACCGTTTCCCATTTAGTTAATTTTTACGAATTATTGATTATTTTTCAAATATTAGTACAGTGCTACCATTTTCCTAATAGCTATCGGCAATCTCCGTTTTTCTATGACACACGAGTGACAAATATACTGTCAGTTGCGAGTGCAAGCGTGATAGCGATAGCCAGCCGAAAGATATTAAGAAGCTGGGAATACTGTACTGGCTTATTAAAAAATTGGTTGGGTGTCCGCAATTGCAGCAAAACATCAATGGTTGGGTAAAACTTCACAGTGGTCGTCGATGACGGCTAGACGGCTTGGTGGCCTATTCCAATTGGGTTTTTCGCATCTATTACGACACCTCGCACACTTTGGTTACTCATCTCATCAGTAATAAGTAGAAAAATGTGGGATGTGAAAATTGATGGGTGTATGTTCCCCATATATATGAAGAATGGTGGTTTTTAGCGCGGAGTGGGGGCACAGCCGCGTGCAGGTGATCCAGCAGCCGCTGCAGAACAGCGCGTACCTGCAGCAGCTGTACAACACGCAGGGCCCGCTGCTCATGCCGAGCAACATCGCGCTGCACCCCGGGATCAACTCGCCGCAGATACAGGTCACAACCGTCGACACATCCTAATCAATCCGCAACCTATATAATCACGTTTGTTGCTGTTCGTAAATGTGGATAAAACACCCGTTACTTTTTGACAAGCGGCGAGTCGTCGCTTGCGCACATGGTTTATCCACTTTATTTAAAGCGATAACACGCGGTCATAGTATCCGATGGTATTGTATACGCCACCATTCGTCACTCGTCTTGAGTTGAAGATAGCCGATGTTTTAAGCCGTCTTGATGTACGGGGCCTATTATGGTCGCGTTTATAGCAGTTTGTAAATCAGCTAACCCCCCTTCTGACACATATGTTAGTGCGAGAGTAACGGATGCTTCATCCACAGCGATAATCGCCCCCTAATAAGCCCGCTGTGGTCGCCTTGGGTTACTCGAGACTGAACCGGGGTTTTAGTTGGAATGTAATATCTTGAATCACCATTTTGCTGCTTTGATTACGTTCTTCTTCGCGTAAACACTAACCTTGAAAAAGCTTTTGTTTTTAATTCTGGCAAGTTAAAGTTAAATACGTAACTTAACCTAAAATTTTAAAAGGAAAATAATAATAGTGCTAAGTTGTCCCAAAAGAGCCCTCTGCTGCACTAAGGTAAAGCCTTAAGTTTCGTGAACTTTAGGAGAGCTTCACTTCGCAGTTGTTACGCGTTTATTCAAAGCCTTACTAGATGTTGCCCGCGACTCCGTCCGCGAAGAATTCGGTTCTCGCTACTCCCTCGAGAACTGTAAAAATATCCGGGATAAAAATATCTTATGTTCCTTCCCAGGGCTCGAGCCATCTCCATGCCAAACAAAATACAACGAAATCGGTTCAGTGGTTTAGCCGTGAATGCCTACAAACAGACAAAATTACTTTCACATTTTTTTATAAGTATTAGTATGGATTGCTATGGATGCGTATAATTGTTTTTGGTGACACAAAGGTTTCGGAATATCATATTGTGTGGTAAAATTATCTGACAGTGACCTGGAGGCCTAATATGGCTGCGTTTATCGCGTGACAAAATGCGGATAAAACATCCGTCACATTCTGAATGTACGAGAGTGACGGATGCTTTATCCACAATTGATCACGCGATAAACGCAACCATACTAGGCCCGCTGTTGTAGTAATTTAATTGATTGTAATTGCATACCTATTAACTTTATTAAATAATGTTTAAATGGATTCTCAGGTGATAGCTGCCGGCAAGCCATTCCAAGGGAACCAACTGGCACCGCACATGCTGACTACGCAGGGCAAGCAAGTCCTACAGGGCCAAACTGGTTGGTACCACTGCTTATTCCTTAACTTTTACAAATATAGTACATTTGTTATTAGGTGATCCAGTTTTACAGCACAAAATATTGCCTCAGTATGGGTAGTACTTTTCGTATTCATATTAAAAAAAAATACGGCTTGAGATACCAAATTTATTGCGATTTTGTGAGCAATAATTGCCCGTCCAGAGTGCGGGCGCCTTGTTCTGTACAGTTGAGTTCATAAATATGTGTACTGTACACCTTTAGTAATCGCTATGACAATTCATACATCGCAGTTTAAACATGACATTAAATAAACAAGGTACTTAAGTGTACACTGTGTACACATATTTACGAACTCGACTGTAACACCAAATTAGAGTAAGCTAGTGTTAACAGGCAATTATTGGTCAAAAACTGCCCGTGTAAGTGCGCTATTATTGCTGTTTGTGTGTTGAAATAATTGAATATATATATCATAACTTTATACAATCGGACATTTCCGATGATAATAGAGACATTGGACAGTTAAATTGTGACTCGGCAGAGCACGTAGGTCGAGCCGATACTAAAACGTCCAACAAGATGTCCTCATCACTGTTGAAGTCCTTACACATCTGGGTACACTATCTGTTTTACTAGTACACTTTACACATACATATCTCCCTTGACGCAAATAGTATAAGAATGGAGGCTGCTTCACCACACTATCGTGAACTCTCGGCACCGACGAAACATTTATTATGTTGTACGTCAAATGCTACATTTTATGTAATACTAGCGACTTCTGTCGGTCGCCTGCGGTATTTCGCTATTTGTATCCGCACCGCGCTAAGGACAAACCGTAGTGAATTTTTACACTACGACTGGTCGTTAGCGCGCTGCGGATACTATACGTATTTGTTATCTCTGTTTGGCACCTGGGACCGCTGCCGAGAGAGCCTCGCTCGGCCCGCGCTGGCTGCTACGGTACATGCTCCGACCCTAGCGAGCGCTCTTTATGGCTCTAAACTCCATCACAGCAGCTTTCAATTTTCACTATTGCATATATTACACATGTTATTAAATTAGTTTAATGTTTAAATAATCGTGTAAAGATTAATAAAATAATTTAAATATTTATACGAAGATTAAAAAGTCCGTCCTTGATCTAACCACAAATCTCTTGGCTTATAGAGAACAGTCATTATAATATTCTTCATTTCTTATTGTGCCGAGATGTCATTTGATTATATAATCTCTTTGTTGGCAAATAGAGTGTTGCTGCTTAATAAAATCGCATTATTTTTTTCGATTATCGATAAGGTTTATAAAGGAACTGTAATCGATTCGTATTCTGTTAAATTAATTTAATTTACCTACCTACCACAAACTATACAGAGATACTACAGTATGTACCTACTACTATAAAATAAGGTAACATAAATCGGCTAACATGACGCTAGAACTATTGCCATCGTATGGTAAAGTCTAGATAGGTGTTATTATATGGTAAAATAAAACGCAATGATAATAAATGGTTAAAATCGTATCGGCGAATCAATTTGTTTGAAGAAAGAAGAAGGTTAATGGCAAACTCTATTTAACGGTCCATTTCGCATATAGGAAGTAAAAGTAGTTTAATTATTTGGTTTTCAGTTCCATAAAATGTGCATAGTTTTTGATAATTTGTTTTCAATAATGCGTAAAACAATTATTGTTGTTGTTATTGACTGCTCAATTGGTTGGATCAACGTTCGCGTGAAATGTAAAATTTTAACCTGTCATAGGCACAATAAGCTATGGAAAATATTTTACAAGGCCATAAAGCCGGGCACCCACTAGCGAGCCTCCTTAATTTGATGGTGTTATTGTAAATGTCAATGTTGGTAAAATTAACCCACATATTACTGATTTTTTAAATGTTTCGGATTGCACAGATTTTAAATATGTTGCACTAAATTGAAGTTGTAATCTAAAAAAAATATAATAAAATATATTAATTGTATGGTATTTGCTGCGTTATAAAGGTCGATAGTAATAAGTGGATGTATTCCGTTGCGTGATTGTGGAATAAAATGACTATGCGGCAAGTAAATAAGACATGATTTGACCGGCGTTTCAACTCCCTGGTGTGTAACCGGCTTAACACAAGCTCACTATACAGTTATAACAAGGCGTATTGTCATCGAAGCATACGAAATCACCTCTATATACAGTCGCGATGCTGATTACGTGCGGCAAGTGATCGCACTCGAGACGCGGCCGCGCCCGCGGTGCACCGCCTGCCTGCCGCCCTAGGCGAAGCCCTCGTAGCTATTCACGTACTTACCTCCCATAGAGCGTAGCTATGTATTAACCCACTATTTGTTTTTCGCCCCAATGTGAATGTGAACTTTCACACTATTTAGTGTTTCAGTAAATTTTGCAGGTCTCACGGCATATCAGGATCAAGGTTTATAAACATTTTTGAAAATTGGTTTATAATTTGTTTTCCAATCTCCTGATTGATGGATTGTATATGTGTCTTAATTTTACGAGAGCCATTTTATTTGACGATTTGAAATTGATTGTTTAATAATAATTTTAAATTACTTTTATTAGAGGCTTTGTTTAAATTGATGAATGGGTTCTTTCTAATTTTGTAGAAACTCTATTCAAACGTTCGCTTTTTTACATATCGATGTTCATTTTCAGTTCGTAGATTAGCTTGAGTTTAGCTTGTCTAGCATTTGTTTTTTATTTATGTTTTAATTACACGAATATTTAAATACATACTTGTTCAAATCGCAGCTCACATTGCTTTCAATATTTATTCTGTTTTTTTTCACATCATGCTTGGTTTTGCACCACAGTGAAGAATGATATAAGTATTTTAACTTGTAAATAACAGGAAATATTATTTGAGTAACCCTATCGCCAGTATGAAATTTTGTTTCCCAGCTGTTTCATTCACCGAAAATTCATAAGTTCAAATGCATTTTTTTAATCATATCACTGATCATAACATTTTAAAGATATACCTATTGAACCTACCTATACGCCAAGTTAGGTTTATTTAATCTAGAAAAATTAAACGGACAAACAAAATAGTTGGGAACGAATATTCAGACTTGTGATAGGTAATCAATAATTTGGCGGCCACATTAAAGGTATGTTTCAACCAGATGAGTCGCTCGTTGGTGTTCCGATGAGTGTGCAGTGTTCTGAGATATGTTGTATAGTGAGTGTGGCGCAGGGTTGTATATAAGTGAGGGTGTGTGTGTGCAGGCGGGTTCCCGGGGTACACGACGATCCCGGCGAACCCGACGACGCAGAACCAGACGTTCGTGTTCAGCCCGCTGGGCGTGATCAACTCGCAGCCCAGCCTGCTGGCCGCGCACTCGCAGCCCTCCGTCTCGGGGATCTCGCAGCACCAGAAAACAAATGAGATGCACAAGGTACCAACCACTACTAATCTCTGCATAGATCAACTCGTTGGTGCATGCGCCGTTATGTGTGCGTGTGCTTGTATTTATATTAATTAGTATATGTAGTTGTCCCACATAAATCGAAGCGGCATATTTTAAGCGCCGCGCGCTACTAACTGACTTGGCTATCTGTATAGGTATCGAACCGTGAGTTGAGGTGAATTATAATACACATGTAATTACAGTTCTGATGGCATAAAATGCAAGAAGTTAATGGATTAATCTAATATGGAATATGCATAGAATTTTTAAATCGCATTTCTCAACAAAATATGAAATAACCGTAAAAGAGATCACCAAAAGTGAAATTAAATTTGGCCAAGAAATACGGATGACACAATCATTTTAAACTGCCGATTAGACAGAGAGATCCGATATGCACTGTGACGTCATGTAACAGGTCGGCCATGTAAACTCCATGTTTAATTTTGTTTTGCTACAAAGAAATAGGAACGAATCTTTGTTGGCTGATTGATTTTTCTCAATTGTTTGTTACATGAATCAGCTTTTATTGAAGCATGAATATTCCCTATTTTATATTTCTCCCCTGAGTAAATTATATTTTCTAAAAACAACCGTCAAGTGCGAGTTGGACTCGCGGACCAATGGTTTGGTACCGCCGCACAGTAGGTATTATTTATTATTAGGGCCCGGAATTTTGGGGGCGGCTTTTGACAAGTTGTAGAGAGAGAACTCCGCTGTTTATCGATATTATCGACAAATCGATAGTTTATTTATTTATTTATCTCTTTATTAAATAAAATCGCAAATTTTCAGCGGCCCATGATGAAAAAATTCCAAATATCGGAAAGTTATAAAATAATATTTTCTGTTTTATTATATCAAAGGGGCCTAGCCACCTATCGTAAAGTGGTCTCAGAGGGATCTATTCTCACGTTATAAAATATAAGTGTTTTCGTAATTACACTGATTTCAATAAACCGATTTAAACGGATTGAAAAGAGTACGGTATCATCGGAAAATTTGAGGTTTTATTTAATAATTACAAATAAATAAATAAAATATCGGTTTGTCGATAACATCGATAAAAAGCGGTGATCTCTCCCTATAACTTGTCAAAAGCCGCACGCAAAATTCCGGGCCCTATTTATTATATTCCAATTTGCATTAGATTGCGAAGCGAATCGAGCGCGAGCCCAACTCACACAAGTTTTTTTTAGTATTTGTTGCTTTTCTTCAGGGTATGTACTCTAATCATACCTGATGCTTGTATGTTTTACCGTTTTTATGATACAACAAAATGTTATGTTTTGTTTCGGGACCGCTTTATTATTTCATTTTCTTTTATTTCTTAGGAAATCCGCCATTATAACAAAATTTGAAAAAAAAAAACTGGGTGTCTGTTTCGGTTCAAACATATGAAAATAGCTCTTTAAAGTTAGAACGGACGGACCGACGGACGGGCGGACGGACAGCGTAGGCATATTAATAGGGTCCCGATGTTGGGCTTCCTTCGGGCACGGAACCCTAAAAAAGATAATGCGAACAGCGGAAAAACATAAAAGTCGTAAAAATATATTGACCAATAATCAATAGCAAATATATAAATATAATAATAAAAAACAAACAGTTTATTTAAAAATGTGTTTACTTGAAAGACTGGCTCTTCAATTCAAACCTAACAGTTACGAAAATTAAATTTTCTTAGAAGTAACCTGAATGCAGGTTTATTTACATTACATTATATCTTGATAGACTGCAAGGAAACAAAACAAAATTTATTTTGAAACCAAAATACATAAGTTTCGTTGAGTGAAGTGAAAGTGCCCTCGGTTGTTTAGGTGATGAGCGCCAAGGTGGTGGGCGGCAAGGCGGGCGCGGCGCAGTGCGTGCAGGTCGCGCAGCCCGTGCTGGGCGCGCCGCCGCAGCAGGCGCAGCTGATCAGCCCGCTGCAGGTACACCACGCTACTCTCTCGCTTCTCTTACATACAGATAAACACTACATCTACAAGCCACTCGTGCTCTTTGATCTTATAAACAAAACAGTACCGCGGTTAGTTTCTATTAATGTTTAAATAAACAACTTTTTCTCGGACCATAAGACCAATGACAACAGTTAAAATGCCGAAGAATCGGCCAACCAATCATCACACACAGCACTTAACGGCGTGGGTACTACGCCAATTAAAATATATTAAAAAAAACTCATCAACGGATTGCCATCTCGTTGCACGTGGCGTCGGTAGAGTTAGTCATAAACGCTTACATCCTACCTCAACCTGAAGGAAATGTGAATAAAAAACGCCACACTATACGAAACGGGCAGAGACTTATTAGTAAAGTGAAGTAGAAGCGAGAGCTCTATCGTGTCCAAACCCCATGAAACCTTGAATATTGAAGCTTTTAAGTCTAGTTTGAGTTATAATTGTATCTAAAACTAGGATTAGAAGCACCTCAACATGGTTGGAAACTGAAACTTAGCCTATAATGACCCGATTACTTGAAAAATAATGATCAATGCGTGGAGACTCCGGTAGTCGGTAGAATATAACCACGGTCTTGTTGGCCGTCGCCTGGGAGATCGTTTATCTGTAGGAAATTGGACTACGCTTAGCAAAAATCTTAGTTTAAGGAAATAAATCATTTGTAAATTATATCTACATATTGTAAAGGAAAGTCCCTCCGCCGTATTTGTCTGTCTGTCTGTACGCGGTAAACTCAAGCCTGACCGATTTCCATACGGTTTTTACCAATGGACGACGTGATTCATGAGGAGTTGTGTAAATTGGCTGAAATGACGATGATAGTTGAAGAAGTCGCATAAAACCTGCTGCTTGAAAGTTATCTCAGCGCGCGGTGCAGAAACCGTTAGAGTGCCACATCAATAATGTATGGTGGTATTGTTACTCTTAATAGGTCTAAATAAAAGTCCACCATAGCACATGTCTACCATTTAGGTGAAAGCCATTATTGGCAAAAGTAGGATGAACATCAGTTACATTTCAATCTAACCCACATGCTCGACGCAACATAGCCATTTAATTATCAAAAAAGTAGGTTTATAAACTCTGGTACCCGTGCGAAGTCGGGGCGGGTCGCTAATAATAAATAAATAGAACCTGATATGTTTGTTCGCTTTTTCATCACTATTTATTTGTACGCTCGCATGTAGGTAATATGAAAAACGCGTAGTAGTTTATAGACTTAAATTGCATACAGCGAATTATATTGAAATTCAAGCAAAACAGAACAAGCGAATGCGTTTTCTTGCTTCTTAAATGCCATGCAATTATAGCAGAGCTGTTTTCATGTATGATCTGTTTATATTTGACATTAGTTTGTGCGAACTTACATTAAGCTATTATTTTAGTCTTAGTTATTGTATCTGTATGTTTCACGTTCTGTTGTTATGTGTGTAAGTATATTTAGTACCATGACAAGTAAACTATGTAAGCTTGTGGTAATTCACAAATGTCATATTAAAATATTATGTGAAAATTGGGGGAGTGCAGTCGAGTCAATATCTCTGCGATCACTAAATACGTCATTTTCCATCTTATAACACTACTGTAGTGTTATTGTGGAATAGTTTGCGAAGTAGGAACGAACAGAACATTTTTACGGGCGCCAATTTATGTAACAGTGTTTTTGAAAGAATTTGTATCCTGAGCATATGTAACGCGTTAAAAAATATAATTTGTGTTCATGAAGCTTTAAAGTTAGGATGTCAATCAACAACTCTTTTGTTAGTCTGAATTCTCCCTCCCTTATATAAATAAACCAACAGTTTACAAGATCTACTGAAATCAGAGTAGTGCATTACCTACCGTGAAGTTTCAAGGCGCAACTTTAACATGGATTGAAAACGCATTAAAATGTCACCGTCCCGCGTGTTACTACATGTTCTCATAGGGTATTCGGACTTGGTAACTTAGTTAATGACTTGATTGTCATGATATACTAAAGGCCGGTTTACAAACTTATCACACGATGGTTTATAATTTACAAGTGACAAGTTACTACTTTGTATATATTATAGTGTCAGTACCATAAAATAATTAAGCAACATAATTGTACCATTGTTTTTTCTTAAAAGTGTAAACTGTAATCGTTATTCCACAATTCCAGCGTATCACAAAAAATACATACAGTAGAACACAATTATTTATATGGGGTGTCGTGAATATTCGTTCGCGCAGACACGAACAACGATTCGATGTTTTCCGAAATCACGATTAAAACCCACGATCAGACTTGTACGTAATGGTTGCATCTATTTTTTCCGTCATACTCACGGCTGACTGAATGACACGCGTGCGCGCGTCAACATGGCGTCACTAGTAACCAATAATAGCACAGAATACAGACGCGCAACGCGTGGATCATGCTGATTGGTTCCAGCGCTTCGAAAATTCGTCTTCTGCGCAGGTACATCGGTAAGCCATATCAGTTGTGATTTACTGTACTATGATTTAAATTGTGTAACACACGGGATGGTGACAGTTGAATGTGTTTTTAATTAATGTTAAGGTTTTTCCTTGAAACATTCCGAAGACTGCTGATCTTGTAAACTGTTGGTTTATTTATACGAGAGAGGAAGACAATCGAGAATGCAGGTTAATTAATCAAGAAGAGTTGGGTGTCCGGTGCCTGCTTTTTATGCTTGTAACAAACACACTGGCACAAATACGAATAGGCAAACCGAAACCAAAACGATACTGGTATAAAAATATTTTTAGTTGAAATATCTCGGTCAACCTAAGGTTAAGGGTATGAAAGGTTTTCTGTTGAATTCCCCTATGGCACGTGTTGCAGGCGAGCGGGCAGACGATGCAGTTCGCGCCGTGGCAGATATCCGGCGCGCTGCCGCAGGTGTGGGCGGGCGGGCTGCAGCAGGCCGGCTCGCTGCTGGCCTCGAACCCCATCTTCCTGCGCGGCCAGCCCGACGCGCAGCCCTCCATGTTCATCCAGCACTCGCCGCAGAACGCCGTGCACCACAACAGTCAGTACACGCCTTTTTGTTAATACCTACCAATTCACATAGTGTTACTCAAACTTAATTCAACCTTGAGAATCTTTATATACGCCCATATCAAGCATTTTGTACTGTGATAAGTATGCTGTTGCGAAAGGGTCTAGACTCAATAAAAACTAGTATATTGAGCACTGCACAACAATTGTTTATTAGATATTTATTAATATTTAACTATGTCGATGAACCGTGCTATGCTATAGAAATTGTGATGACGTGACTGATGTTCATTTTTCATATAGTCAACGCCGCCGATGGCGAAAAAAGAGATCATTAAAAGTTCAGGTGCCACGAATATTTCGGCGAATTTTTGTAATCCTCAGTATTCGGCCGAATGTTGCGTACTGTTTGGCTAATGTCGAATACCAGAAAATGATGAAAGAAAACGCACACATAACACAAAATTCATAAGTAAGCTTTTGGCGATCAAAATGTTTGTTTTTGTAATAAAGGACTATTAGGAACATAATTAAGGTAATAAACGAATAATGCGTATTGCGATACTATCTACTCGCATATGGAATAAAACCATCCATTGCATTAACCATAATCAAATGACACTGTATATATTGTAACCTGCTACCCGCGAAATTTAGACATATTTTGCCAGATATTCGGTCGGTGGGCGAATATTCAGTATTCGCTTTTCGGCAAAATCTGTATTCGTGGCATCTCTATTGAAAATAATCATATCAACCCCATAGCACGTTAAAGTACCTACTTTAAGACAAATGAATTTTAGTAATTTAGATAATACTTTAAATGTAATAATAAATTAGAACGCCTTTGCCAATCTTACGCGAGTGTTATTGACGGTTTATGTTTGCGAGCGATTATTGGATAAATTTAACATTTGATTCATTAGGTATTAAAAAGAACAAAATAATTCCGTTTATTAACAAAGTGTTTTTGCAAGGAATCAGATACTACATATGTATATGAACTTCCTGTGTGTCATAATATAATAGTTGCTACGGTCCCTAATTATATCTGTATTAACTTTGTCTAAATTGATAAGTTAATTAATATTTGTAACACGTATGTATCAGTTGATCACGTTTTTGTAATGTAGTAATCAGCGAGTGCAGGTTTAAGATGGCGTGCGTGTGACGTTGCAGGCGCGGGCGCGGCGTGCGCGACGGCGCCGGCGGCGAAGGCGCGCGCGCCGGGCGAGGGCAAGGCGCCGCGCGCGCTCTCGGCGCTCGTGCCGGCCGCCGGCATCCGCCCCGCCGCCTCCGTCTCCACGCAGACCAGCGCCAACCAACCGCAGAACCAGGTCCGCACGCCGACTCGCTCGCTCCTCCCGCGCTCACAACCCCTCACACTAATGCTACGGTCTTACTCACTTACTCAAAAACCAGGCAAGACCATGATAGTAGTAATCAGTCTTAGTTTGGGGCTTGGTCGCTGTAACTGCAAACACATAAAACTATCACCTTAAACTACTAGTATCAGCTACTTAATATTCAATTCAAAATAATTTGGTATGGTTGACCAAGAAAATGGTCTACCATTACTGTTGAGGTTCATTTGAAAGTCATGAAACAACAAAGTCGATTTTCCCTTGCAATAATATGATAGGCTCTCTTTATCATCCTAACTTGGTTGTTACACGAATCGGTTAAAGTCGTATAATTATATTCGCATATTAAGAATTGAAATGCTATTCTGCAGGCTGCTGTCCTCTTCCATATAACACATGATGGGATTGAAGGGGCCTGTCAATTTAATTGATAAGTACGTTATTTTGAATAGTGAAGAATATACCAATATAATATTCATCGCAATTTCAGTGATTAAAATAGTATTCCTTTAAAATCCAAAAATATTACATGATAACTCGAAAGAAATACTGAAAAAAAAACGGACAAATAGTTTTAAAAACTTCGCTGATTCATAATGATTCTAATTATGTAAGATACCGCTGTGAAACTTATAAAATAAAACACGAAATTAATGATTTTTCGAAACATGGACATAAGGGAAAATTACAAAAAATCAGATTGAAATGATCAATATCTCCGAAACTAACAAAAATCACTAACATACATAAGGGTTAAATCGATAGCTTTTTTGCTCTATCAGCCCTAGGCGGGTTGATGTCGGTTTCTGGGACACCCTGTAGACGGTACGGTAGGGTGCACACGATAGGACTGTTTATCCTGTGAAATAAAATGTAAACATGAATGATCAGTATATTATAATAATGATGTGGAGGTGATAAGTTGATGAGTCGGGACGGTGTTCGCAGGCGAAGCACCGTGGCAAGCCAGGGCTGCGGTCACCGGCGCCGGCTGCCAAGCAGGACGCCGCCAACCAGACGCACAAACTGCAGCACCAGGCCCAGCAGCCCAAGCAGCAGTCAGTACCAGCACCAATGCGAACCTTCATCTATTGAAGCCCGTATTTTTGTATACTTTTATACATTTTTGAAACCTATTATCACAATCAATGGGGGCTGGTGACCCACAACTTTTCATGGCAATTTTAACCGGCACCTATTGCTGTCTTACTCTTACTATGGATGTTTGATGAAGACCCCTATAGGTGCCGGCCGGTTTGCATGACTTGACATTTACTTCCGCGTCTTATACGGCCTTCAATAGATTCCCCTAACGGCCGGCAGGATGGTGATTATGGAACACTGTAGAAAGTAGCGCGTTGTCTTTCAGGGTGGTGCTGATGAACTCGAGCGGGCAGATGACGCAGCTGGCGAGCCTGCAGGACAAGCAGCCGCTCGCCAAGGCCATCCAGCAGCAGGCGCTGCTGCAGCAGCAGGCGCTGCAGGTACACTCTCGTATCCTACGTGTCTGATTGGTGTCGGGGGCGGAGTTACAAGACGTACTATACCTTGTTTTTTTTAGCATTAGTAAGATATATCAAGAAGTAAATGTAAGGTTGGGAATATTTGGGAATATTTTAAGGTGGTATGACGGAATAACTGGAAAATTGATAAATACACAAAATGTCGGAGCATTTTGCATCACAATAAAAAATTGCAAAATGTGTTTTACTTTTACGTAGGTATATATGCATTAACATTTTTTTGTGCTTATTTTGATTTATCACAAAATTATTGCTTGATATAAAACCCAAACAAGCAGATGTCACAAACAAATGGAATGATTTATTTACTTAAGCTTATACTGCGACTAAATTATAGCCTGACCAGAAAAATAAAAAACCTCTAATCGGCTCGCCACTGACACTTTTTTTATCTGTGTTTCGTGAATTGCGATAGAAATGTTTAAGTCATAATCATCGGAATTCATAACGTATTTTCTTCAGTAACTTACCAGTTACCTTTTTATCTACACGTTTACGGTTTACGGTTCCAGCGATAATGAAAATTATGAATAACAATTTTATGAAAACAAAATTATTATGAACAAATAATCATGTGAAAGTATGCCCTCCCCCGTAAGAATACGGATTGGGATTGAAATTTCAATTGGTCGCATAATATGACCGCCATTACCTTGTTTGTTCATTTTTGTTTTTAAACGGCACTCATGTCGTATGTCTTGCGAGTGCGATACGTTCCCTAGAACGTAACCCTAGGTACCTATACCTAGTTGTCCCAGAATCTTATATTATTTTGAGTTATTGAGTTTAATTTTCTGTTAGATTTTTTTTTTGTTATTGTTATTATAGTATTAATACATTATAATATACATTATCTTAGAAAGAAAAAGGTTAACGACACCTACTGAAATGTTGTATAGATTATGGTAGTTTCAGTTTTCAGTACTCCCAACAGGTTGAGACAGGGCAGATAAAAAAAATACGTGTCTTTAATTTTAGACTACTCCCTAAGGTCGCCGTCAATAGAACTTGCGAACTATGTAAACAAATTAGTACTGTTTGACACATAACCTCAAATATTCACCAAGCGTGTTTTTATTAAAAATAACGTATAATGAATAGTTATTTCATCGTTAACCTAATATGAAAATAATTATTTAGTGTATAAATTGTTGCAAAGACCTCACTTGATCTTTAAAAGTACGTGATTATCGAGTAATCACGGTGAATTGGTTCGTTTGGTTTTGTTTACATAGTTCGCAAGTTCTATTGACGGCGACCTTACATATGTATATCAAAATAAACCAAATCGGAGCCGGACAGTTGCTGTTGGGTACCTTCCCTTGTGAGTCTCTTCTCTATTCATCCATTTGGTTAAAGGTCGAGCGCGCTGCCGCTGGGTCTTATCTTTACATATCCATTGCCCCGCAGTAAATTCCTGTTTAAACTTGTAGGTGATTTGTAGCTCCGCTACCCCACTCTGGGATTACGGGCTTGAAGATACATATGTAAATTAAAGCATTGTATTCTCGATGGCCACTAGTTTGAAAATATCACTAACCTGTTTTTCCCCGCGATCCCGTTCGCGTAAAAACCGTCTTATTGTGTTGTTTTTTAGAAGCACTTTAATATTTCAATTATCTCTGTGTTTTTCCGTTGCATTGTTTCAAAGTGGAACGATACACGAACATTATACATTAAAACAAAGATTTCCGCATTCCTTTTTTTTTGTTATAAATGACGTATTTCTGTTTAGCAACAACAACAGCAGCAGCAACAACAATTACTGCAACAGCAGCAACAGGCGCAGCAGATGGTACAACAGTACCAGCAACAAGGTGAGAACTAACTATACTTAGTCTGAGTAAGCTTGAGTAAGTTTTTTACTAAATGTAAACCAAGGAAACCATGTGACTTAGTATGCCAACCAATTACGACAGGCCACTCATCCGAAATATATGAAATATCCCAATAAATAAACATTAGTATTTGTGATCTGTTATAATTGACTAATTGATAGAGTCATGTAATTTGGTTTGTTTACATTTAGTTATTTACCAACTCGTAAATTATAGGCAACATAGACAACACCACAGACATATTGCGCAGAAAAGTTGAAATAGTAACCAGGGCGTGTGTGCGCAGGCATGACGCTGGGCATGCAGCAGGCGGCGCTGCCGGTGGGGTCGGCGGCGCAGAGCCTGCCCCTGGCCGCCCTCCCGCAGACCATCTCCATGGTGCAGCAGATTCAACCGGTAACTATTATATTTTTCATACCTTATTGGGCCTGTGACAGATTGAAATTGTTAATTTCACGCAAACGTTGTTCGGACCAATTGAGCAGTCAGCTATGTTAAAAAAAGTATTTTTTATTCCGTAGACTAAAAATGACATTTCATGTGATGCCTGTTTTTACTACTCATATATCGTGATGGGATACAACCGGTACTTACCGACAAAAATATAGTAAGGTACTTATGTTTATTGATATAGAAGTGTCTGTAACGCAATGAGTGGATAATCCGTGAAGTTCCAGAATGATACAATACTTTAGGTAATAATGCCACCCTTTTGTAAATATTTAGAATTATTTTAAATACATCCTGTTTCTAATATTTGAAGGTAAATTTTATTTCGAGATCCCATTGTGTGACTCTGACTACAATTTTTTTTAATAAAGTAAACACTTGGCTATGGGCTTTAATGACTTGTGGACTATTTCACGAAGCTACAAGTTAAAAAAAATTAAGTCCAAACTAAGCAACATTTAGTCAAACCAAACAATTGTTGATGGTGTTGTTTTTGACCAATGTTGTTATCTTAGGCGTGGGCCAAGCAGAATTTTTTGAATTTTCAACCAAAATGTATAGAAGCTAAAGACTACTGGTAGAAAATTCATTAATTCCGCGTCTTACGTCTCTTCTGTCTGGCCCGCGCCTTACACTTGTATAATTGTTACTTGTAGATTTGTGGAAGGGGGCACTGTTAGAAGCTACTAAGGTACAGCTAAGAGGACTGGAGAGACCTCTTAAATTAGTGCTCAACTATAATTAAAGGAAGGGGTAATTAAAACACAAAATTGCACTAATTGTCCAATAGTAGGTTAAAAGTTGAATACAATGTAGATTTTATTTGTTATCTTATGAATTTTCGATGATTACATAAAAATATTTTTTTATCGTACATATTAATTTTTATTATATAGGTTATTAATAATTACACTACGAACCGAAATAAAGAACAGCACTGCTTCTTAAAAGCTGGCCACATTATTTTTACGTTTGACATTTGTAGCTGTCATTTTAGTCTACGAAATAAAAAAAGTTACTTCATAGGAAATTATATATATTCTACATGCGAAACGGACCGTCAATAGTCAGCCGAATGGATTCGCCATTTTGTAAGATCGCGTTGGACATGACTGAAGCACGTGCTTCTGTAATATTTTTCAATGTGTTACGTTACGGTACGTTGTTCAAACCAATTGAGCAATCAACTAACTTTAAAAAATACTTATCTATAGTAAATTCGTTTCAAAAAACAATAACTATTGTTTTACGTAATTTTGAAAACAATTTATGAAAAACTAAGGACATATATTTCATGAAACTAAAAACAAAATAACTGAACTACTTCCTATATGCGAAACGGACCGTTAAATAGTCTTTGACAAGACCTCGTTTTTCGAACAAATCGATTCGCCGATACGATTTTAATCATTTAATATCTTTGCGTTTTATTTTACCGCATAAAAACACCTATCTAGACTTTACCAATTTTACCTTACGATGGTAATATAGGCGTGATGTTAGACGATTTATGTTACCTTATTTTAAAGTAGGTAGGTAAATAAAATTAAGTTAAAAAATTAATAACAGACTACAAAAAAAAAAAGATTTTAATTAGCAGCAACACTAAATTTGCCAAATGACATCTGTCACAGGCACAATAATATATGAAAAATAATATACTAAGTCCACAAAAGAAAATACTCTTTTTGCCGAACAATTGTCTTTAGGTGTGATATCCATGGATTTATTTCGGTAATAAGTTTATAGCGATTGTGTATAAATGACGATATGGGCCAAAGCCCTGCGGCCGCCATTAAAGAAAAAGAGAAGAAGAAGATCGTGTCACTCGCGTCAACGCGGCCAAATAACTCGGAAGTTGATTTTTCTTTCCGAACTTGGTCTTTCTTCCGAGGTAGAGTCTCTTCACTCAAATCTACGCGTATGATAAATTTTCCTATCAAGGCTCTGTCACCGCGTATATCACGAGAGTGATTAAATACAATTTAATTGTTAAAGTCATTGTGTTTTATTTTACCTCATATGGACACACCTATCTAGACTTTACCATGCGATGGTAATAGTTACAAATGTAAAAGATCAGGAGGAGCACGCTAAATGAGGTGGCGGAAAAGTTTACGAAAAATCATAGAAAGTTCGAGTTGATACGAGTTGTATTCCTGGCAAGCGATATAGTCTTGATTTTAGTTGAGGTAGATAGGTGTAGTCGTTATTTTAAAAAGCATATAAACCAGTGAAAGACTTGGTTTCACTGCATTCAACCATCGGTGTACCAGATTGCCCAAAACCGTAGCGACGAGACCTTGACAAACCTCGTCACAAAGTTTTAGAAGGCGCCAGTTCGACATAGTTTGTGTCATCAAAAGAGGATTGAGGAGCTGCAAATTTCCATACAAACTCGCCTTTTAAATCATGTCCGATTTCCACGTTTTTTGAATAATTATGAAAAACTAGGTTTACTAGATTTAAAATTTTATTTTACACCTTTGTCGGCATCACTTAAATGTATTACTATGCCAAATCACGGCTTTCTACGGAACCCTAACAAAGAAGCCTTTTCTCAAATCCATAGTCTATTGTTACAGACACTTGTGGGCAGCGGGCTCGTGCAAACTTCGGTGGGTATGGCTGTCCACCAGCAGACGAGCCTGAGCCACTCCACGCCCATGCAAACGGTAAGTTTCTTTATCCGTTTGAGAGGGAGCCCCATACATAGCGCGTTCATAGCGATCCATTTCACAGGTACTGAATTGATGGCGTATGTAGTTGTATGAGCGAGTTCACACACAATACAGTATTCCGGATCCCGTAAAAAAGAAGAACAAGATGGATCAATTAAAAAAGATCCTGTGGAAACCGATTTTCTATGTGTACGTGCACTTACATGGCCATTAATAAAACTAGATTTGACAATGAGTACGTTTCATCTATACTTCTATACTAATATTATAAAGAGGAAAGATTTGATTGTTTGTTTGTTTGTTTGAATTGAATAGGCTCTGAAACTACTGGACCGATTTGAAAAATTCTTTCACCATTAGAATTCTAAATTATCCTTGATGAACATAGGCTATGTTTAATTTTTCTGCGCGGACGGAGTCGCGGGCATCAGCTAGTAATCTATATATATAAAAGGCAAACCCGACTTACTGACTTATATATCAACGCACAGCCGAAACTACTGTACCTAGAAACTTGAAATTTGGTACAGGGGTTCCTTTCATGATGTAAGTGAGCAGATGTGTGTATTAAATATACATTTTTCTGGCTATTTATATTAGAGAAAGCGGCGTGGCCGTCGGCCGAGTACTACGGCCCATAATAAAAATCAGCGGGAGTAGCAAGGTTGACACTATGGTACTACCTGAGTGAACCTTGTGTTTTACTAGGCCTGCATGGGAAATACGGTTGGTTACTATACAAGTGTGGTAATTGGCAGGCGTCAACTGTCAGCGTGAGCTCGCCGCAGCCATCGCTGCCGGCGGCAAGCGGCACGGGGGGTGCGGGGCTGCTCGCGCCCGCGCTCGCGACCGCGATCGCGCCCGCGCCCGCGACCACGCCCGCTCTTTCTTCCGCGCCCTCGCCTGCGCCCGCGCCCGCGCCCGCGCCAGCGACTGCGACTGTCACGCACGTCAAAAGCGAGGAAGACAAACCGGCGCAGCCCACCCCGGAGCCCATGGTAACTCACTCTACTTACTTGCACACACACTGTACTCAGGCTTTCCTTTATTAGTCAGACAAATTATGCTCAAAGAAGTACGCACGTGTTATATCGCTTTAGAGTTTAATAATTATGCTCAAGTTAATATTAAAGTGCCTTAGTAAATTGGCAGAGAACAAAATACATTTAAAGTAAAAATTTCAACTATAATTGAATCGTCTTCGTGGATTGGAAATACTATACTAAACGGTTATGCTCTTTCATGAGGAACAGCAGGTAGTGCCTTCGCAGCCAAGCGCGGAGGCGGCGCCCGAGCCCGCGTTCGTGGCCGCGCCGTCCCCCGGGCCCGCGCCCGCCCCCGCGCCCGCGCCCGCTCCCGCGCCCGCGCCCTCGCCCGCCAAGCCTCCCCTCGCCGCCTCCACCGCTGACGCAACACTCACAACCAGCACCACTACCACCACTCCTGTCGGTGAGTTTCTACTTACATTAATACTGTGCTTAGATATACGAGTCAATCAACTTTATTTGTAGCTCGTTGCCATGGTGACGACTCTTGGGTACAACTTCACTTCACACTTCACTTTCATTTCAAAGGATAAAGTCTACTAAAAATCAGTTTTATTGGCAATTACAAACCCATTATGTTAAGGCTTTTCTCCTGTGTCCTAGGCTATATTATAATATAACATTTTTTCTAAGAAACTCTATCACTGTTGTCTCGTGGCTTACGGGACAGAATAACAACAACAAAAAGTTGTCCACCCATATGTATATGTGTTAAGTAATTTCAGAGTTAAAACAGAAACAGTATTAATTATGTATGTACAATCGGCAAAATGGAATTCTGAGTCCTGTCGTACAGAACTGTGTGACGTAACTGTATTATTTTAATATGCATTTTGATTAATTATTTCTTAATTTAAATCTTTGTCTGCTGATGCAGTTGTGGTTTCGTCACACTCAATGAAAGAGATAAACTACACGCGGTATATTTATCGGTCGCTCACACTTTTTTCTAGCAATAAACCGTCCAGTTTGAGTAAGGGGTCCTTTGTTTGACACTTCTTACGATTTGATTTGTAACCTCAATATGACACAGTTCTACGGGTCCATTCCGGGTGGATTCCATTTTACCAATAGTATATCGTATATTCTTAAATTTGAAGGCAAAAACAATATACAACGAACGAAATTAAGTAAATTATAGCAACGGGAGTTTCTAAGTTGCTTTATTACGGCAAAACATATCATAATAGAAAATAAAATTCAGGCAAAATTTGCTAATGAATCTGTTACTCTCTTTTCTGTGCAGCGTCGTCGAGCGAGTCAAAGCGGAGTCCTTCAAAGGCCGAGCCCCAGGCGCCGGCCGCGCCGCGCGCCGCGTCCGGCTCGTCGCAGGTACGCCGCCTCGTCTCATCATTGCCACCGTATTTTAATTTTGAATTACAGCGTCCTCAAGGGTCCCGTGAAGCGAAGAGGATGTGGACCTTGTAAGGATGCTTATGGGTGCGGCTCCACTGAGGCGGAGACGAGCGGAGCGGAGTGGAGCTGTGCCAATATTAACCAATACAAGGCGCATGCGGTCACTTCGAGCGCGCCTTGTGCACGTTAGTTTAGATTCTATTGGTTAATATTGGCACAGCTCCGCTCCACTCCGCTCATCTCCGCCTCAGTGGAGCCGCACCCTTATAAAATTGTTTCACAATCATGGGACGTAACATAAACAGCTGAATGCATAAAGATAAACGAGTTCTACGTGCTCGAAATCGCAAACGTTACTAAATTGAAAAGAGGCCTTACGGCGGCGGTATTACAAGAAACACTTCCCTCTGTCGTTTTAATATTAACTGCCACGTGTTCATTTTGTTAATGTCACGCAAGTTATTTAAAATACTAGCTGCTTAAAAATATACCTGGGCCCTATAACACGAAAGTTTACAATTTCAATTTACAAGTGACATGTCATTACAAGCATCCACACCACAAATTATTTAAGTGACATAATTGTATTATAGTTTTTTCACAAATATGTAAATTGTAATAACAATTCTATAATTCCAGCGTATCACATAAAATACTTAAGTCAGAATTAATAGAGATTTGTAAATCCATTGCATTTATTTAAGAAGACAAATGATGTCGCACTGCTATCAAAACAGTATCAACTCAAAATCCTTACTAGTTTTTTTTTAAAGTTCTTAGAAGTTGTGTTAATATAAGAAACTACTGTACCTAAAAACTTGAAATTTGGTACAGTGATGATGTAAGTGAGCACTAAGAAAGGATTTTCCGAAAATCGACCCCTAACGGGAAGAAATGGGGGGAGTAGCGGGAAACTAATACTACGCGTACAAAGTCGCGGGAGTCCTCTAGTTACAGATAAAACTCTTAAAACGATTGTTTGGCTTACAAATTGTTATATAACAATTACATTTTATTGCATTTATATGCAAATCTACAAACCGGTCGACATAAAAAATTGTGTAATTTTTTGTACTTTGTTTCAATTGAGTGAGGTAAAAAAAATGTAAACGTATGTTTGTCGACGACCGCACAATTGCGTAAGCTGTCGTGACAACCCCCGTATATTGTGTTGCGCCGTAACCAACGCCAATTATTTGTAGACTGTTAACTTGTAACTCAGACACACTTGTAATTTTGGTGAAACGATTTTCTCTTCAATTTAACAATTTTGTGTAATTGTAGATACATATACATATAAATATATCCTGAGTGGATAATGTAGTAAGAGCGTATATGGTGTGGCAGATGGCGCCCGCGGCGGCGCCCGCGCCGGGCCCCGCGCTGTTCAAGCCCGCGCCGGCCGCGCCGCGGCACTCCGGCCCCTCCGCGCCGCACGGTAACTACCGCTCATTTCAAATACAGTACCTAGTGGTAATATACATGTAACAATGTAGACACTATTCAAATACGGTTTACTAATGTGTGTTCAAAAAACTTTTCCCAAATTATTTTACTCAAATTATCATTTGGCAAAAAATCATAAGTCAAAACAACTTTTCGCAATTTAACAGTTAGCAAATTATTGTTTAGCCAATTATTACTTGGTCAAGTTTCATTTTACCAAATTTCATGTAGTCAAATGTATCGCTTGACATAACATACTCTTCCCAAAATATTGTGTTACATCCTAATTGAGTAGTGCATAGAATAAAATGTAGGGTATGATTAAATTTCGTTGAATGGGTAGTTTTCTTTCTGCGTGCTAGCGCATAAACATCGTATTTGCTCAAACTTAGTATTTGTGTTTACTGAAAGTAGATACGATGGAGTTATTTCCGTGACACAGTCGACGAATTATTCTATTCTGCGTAGATTGGCCCTTCGGGCCTGATAAACTCTAACCTAGTCTGAACCTACTTACAGATCTAGTAAATAATCCTTTCACATCGTGAAAACTCAGAACTCACGTCTATTTCCGAAAGATGCCGACGTGTCTATGAATTATTGAATTATTAAGTGACATGTTTGTATTAAATGAATAGAGTACTTTAGTAATCATTATCAGTGTCAAATGTCAAACCACGAGTTTGAAGTATATCACACCGAAATGTTAAAACCACCACGATCAAATTATATAGAGAATACGTATAGGTAAACAAAAATCGAACTAGTTACCAAGGATATTTTATGCTTTTTTGCTTATTGCAAGGGAAAATCAAACTTGTTGTATCATGACGTGCAAACATTACAGTACATTTTTGGCCGACTGTACACCAAACGTGTATGTGTTACAGATAAGGGTCTACCAAAGGCGATGGTGAAGCCGAACATCCTGACGCACGTGATCGAGGGCTACGTGATCCAGGAGGCCGGCGAGCCGTTCGCGGTAAGTGCGAGTTCGCGGCGCGGCCCCCGCTAGAGCAGACTGTTATGTAGAGGGTTGATAGACAAATTATTTCTACTCGAAGGTGAATCGGCCGCTGCGCGACTGGAGCGACAAGGAAGACAAAGAGAACAAATTGCCCAGCAGCGACGAGCCGCCCCGTGAGTGCCGCACGCCCTCGCTTCCCCGCTGGCTTCACTTGCTGACTCTTGACCTAGCATTTTATGTTTATTTGTTTATATTTTATTTATCAGGCAAGCAGATCATCCGACTGCTGCCTGACCAGGAAAATTATACGGTAGTCCTCGCCGGACTTAAACGTTAGTAGCGAAACAATTAGTCGGACAGCTTCTATCTTGCTGCGTTCTATGACATCATCGCTTTCAACAGACAATCATAAAATTGCCTCTCGAACATCTAGCTTGCGGCTGTAGGGAATCACGTAACCTTCATCGTGATACGAGAGACGTTCAATATATTCTTGGTATAGAAATCCTTAGGAAACTTGTTAATACGTGGCAAACACGTGTTGAATGTTGGACTTAGTTTCTGGATTTGCGTGGTGAAAGTCCTGATGACGTTATCATCAGAATAGTGACAGGGGATACAACCTGGGCTCAACACTACGACCCGGAAAGCAAAAAAGAGTCGATGCAGTGGCATGTAACGGCACAACTTTTTCCAAAAAAAGATCATGGCCACTTTTTTGAGATTTCAAGAAGATCTTTTTGATTGATGATCAACGAAACTAATAAAAAGGAGAGGATAGTTGGCAAAATTAACTTTAATCTTACATGGCAATAACAATAATAAGTCAGCTGCCCTATAGTTATTTATTTGTTTTCTTATTTAAAAAAGGCTTTCGGGGTAACTGATTTCCTAATGATGGAACTCTGCAGGGCTTTCTTAACGGGTGAATCAAAATATTTATTGAGCTATCTTCCAAATATATTAAGAAAAAAAGAATATAGAATATAAAAATAAATCATCACAGCCTTATCTTTATTTTATATTCATATTGAGAACATATTGAACTCCTGTCGTAGTCAGAGACTAAAAGCATGCTTGTAAATACTTATACTTGAACATGTCATTGACAATGCCTGTGTTTTTAAAATACACTATAAGCTTATTCTAACCACCATTTTAAATTTTATTATTATAATTAAATATAAACCATTGGTTTTTTTGCGTTATTTTCAACATGTTCCTTGGGAAAATTGTTTTTAACTTTATATTGGTTATTATTATTTACTGCTAGCATTAATTACGAGTATATATTGGAATCCATGATATCGTTTGTCCTAATCGTCATTTGTCCTAATTCATCGTTCCTAAAAGCCATTTCCGCCTGACGTTTAAAACTTTTTAGTGTTGTTATAACACAATTCTAACCTAACCTAACCGCAGGTATTTTTAGGAAGCTTAAAAAGTTGTCTGAAAACTAGTTCAGGACAAACGATAAATTAGGAAAAATTACGATAAGGACAAACGTTATTATAGATCGCGAATGACACCCATTAATTACTGCAAAATTCATGAGAGGAAAAGTATAAAATACCTATCAAACAGCGAACATGTCGAGGTTAACGCAACCAAAGTAAAACACGGTTTTTGCCGGCGCATACCCACGAACGCCGTACTAGCTTTGAGTAAAGTTGATTAATACTGTTCAAGATGCTAAACGTTCTCCATCTTGTGAAACTTGAGAGAACTGAGTAATAAATAAACTTATATGTACAGGCAAGAAGCAAATGTTAGAAGGGGGCGGCAGTTTGTCGCGGATCAGCGCGAGCCACGAGAGCGAGGCGGGCAGGCGCGCGGGCGGGGGCACTTCCTCGAGCACTGCGACGCGCTCGGGCGGCGGGTCGGCCGCGAGCGCGGGCGCGCGCGCGGCGGCGAGCACGAGCGCGGGGACGCGCGCGAGCGCGGGCGCGGCGGCGCGGGCGGGCGCGGCCGCGAGCGCGGGCTCGGCCGCGGCGAAGGGCGCGGCCACGGCCAAGGGCGCAGGCGCTGCGAAGGGTGCGGGCGCCAAGCCCGACCCAGCGGTCACCGTCAAGTCTCCCGCTAGCGACGCCGCGCAGCCCAAAATACCCAACGCCACCAAGTGGACGGTGAGCTAATTTCAGCACTTTTCACTTTGACGCCTCCGTGTGCCGTGGCCGCCGTCTTCTATCTTGTCCGTATTCCCTTAAATTTTGGAGAGTTCTGTTTCAAAGACGATCGTGTTATTAACATGAGAACTTTTTACTGTAAAGATAATGGTAAGGTGACCCAAATTCAACGAAAAAGTTTAGGAATAATTGAAACATAAAAAAAGAATACTAATGATCATTTTATCAACATGAGACCTAGCTAGGGGTTTCTGATACAAGGGAAACGTATTTAAAACATTGGTTTTGTATTACGTATTAGATG
The DNA here is from genome assembly GCA_948252455.1 of Acleris cristana. Classification (NCBI taxonomy): domain Eukaryota; kingdom Metazoa; phylum Arthropoda; class Insecta; order Lepidoptera; family Tortricidae; genus Acleris; species Acleris cristana. Next base: position 45,541,209 of record OX411772.1, read on the forward strand.
TCATCCTGTATATTACTAACACAAATAAACATGTGAAAGTGTCACAAGGTCCACTTACAGAATAAAGATTTTCGTTCGCGCATGTCATATGCAGGTGGCGGAAGTTTGCGAATTCATCCGCAACATCCCCGGGTGCGCCGCGTACGCCGAGGAGTTCCTGCTGCAGGAGGTGGACGGCGAGGCGCTGCTGCTCATCCGGGCCGAGCATCTGGTGATGGCGCTGTCCATGAAGCTGGGCCCGGCGCTCAAGATCGTCGCCTGCATCGACGCGCTGCGCCCCGACAACGAGCCGCCCGCGCACGACTGAGGTCACTCACCAAACTTTTACTTTTATGGTGCTCCCACACTAAGGTTTTTAAACATTCCGTGGTAAATACACAGGTATTTCGTTACGTTTAATAACCGTAGAGTGAAAGCACCCTCAACTGTTATTCGACGCGCATATTCCCGTTATAGGATAACCCGTCCTGTTGTTAGCTAAAGGTACCTTTCGTGATAAATGGCCCAGTTCGTTATCCACAAGAACATATTGCTTCCCAGATTCAATTTAATACCAAAGTGGTGTCATTAGGCCTCATAGATTCATCCAAAATAAAAAAATAGTAGAATATCGGACTTTGGCTAAATAATAAAACTGAATAATGTTTGTATGATTTCCTTTAAAAAAAAGTGCAAAGATGTGATTTTACCATTTTAGATGTACAATATGGCTTCAAATAAACACACATTGGAAAACTGCGAAAGTTTTGGCACTTGTTTGAGCTTCTTCGAAAAAACTACCCTAATGAAGCGTTTTTCAAGTACCTACCTGAGCAATTTTTTCAAAAAGTGAAAGTGTTGTGGTAGGGTCGTTTTCTAAGACAGGTATCAGCTGAACTACTGCTCCTAGGTAGAAGACAGAAAAGGAATTTTTAAGAAATTTAATTAGCTTCAATTTAATACCATAGCTCTCATAGTATCTTCAAAAATATATAAAAATAGTAAAATACCGGATTTTGATTAAATGATAAACACATTGTACTGAATAATGTACGTATGTATTTAAAAAAAAACATGGGTGTAAATTGAACTTTTAAGATATAACATATGTATTAAAACAAATTTAAACAATAAAATAATACTATTTAGCCGGTCAAGCAAAAACAGTTTAGACATTCGCCCTTTTTAAAGACCAGGTTTCATCCTCTCTAGAACAGTGGGGGGGGGGGGAGTAGGGGAGGAGTGATAACATTTTCTGGAGGTGGAGCCGGGTCGGTATATGGTGTTGGGTCGTCCACATCCTCGTCCCCCTTGTCCAGGACGATAGGGACGGCGTTGTTGCAATTTCGCCCGTGGCAGAGGGAACAGTGGTTAGAGCACTTGAGCTGAGCCCAGGCTTTCTGCAAGTGCACGGCCCTAAGCAACCTCTGTTTGCATTTTGCAAGCCACCATTTTAAGCAGGATCTGAGGAGCAGGCTCCGTGCTCTTTGCTCATCTTTGACTTGCTGTATCTCCGCAACCAATGAACATAGTGTGCTTCGGTGACGTTCATGTTGTAGCAAATGTTATTATCTTTATTCAAGTACTGGTCAATGATACTTGAAAAACGCTTCCTTAGGGTAGTTTTTTCGAAAAAACTGAAACAAGTGCCAAAATTTCGCAGTTGTTCGAGCGCAAAGGTTTTCAGGGTTGCAAACTTGGGTGTTAACTACGCTCACGAGACCTAACAACGTGTACAAAAATCGTAGTTACATGCGCGTTTGCGATGTTTGCCTTTTTTTTGTGTTGATAGACTGGCCTCTCGTAAAGTTGTTAGGTTCAAAATGACACCTTTTTTTGTCGTTCCGCTAAATATAACCGCCGGTGAGTATATTTTATGTCGCTTTTCAATAAATATTTACCATAAAATATTACCTAACATCAAAAGATCATGACCATTTATCTCTCTTGCCTCTATTATCTTACTCAGCATATTTATTGTTTATAATTAAAATTTACATTTTTTTTCACTGAAGGACCGGGAATTCCGTTCAATAGAAATAGAAAATATTTATTTATTTAGGTTCGTAAGTTATGAACTTATGAATGAAAAATAGTAAATGAAATGAAATGTTCCCGGATTATAAAAACTCGATTATCTGGAAAAATACCCTAAATAGTCACTATCAACTTCATTTCAAATAAAGGAGATAGCGATCCTACAATCACTGTAGTCAGTTCATGTTAGGAATTCAGTAAATCATCGTTGTCCGCCAGCCTAGCCGCGCCCCCTAACCAATCAGGTTAATCAATTTTTTACGTTATTTTTATCCATTAAACTCAATCTTTTAAACATGATTTGTTTATTTTTTAACTCCACTTTGAAGATGATTCACTACATTCTTAACACGAACGGGCTATATTTGGCAATACTGGTATTTTGGAGGCAAATAACCCTGCGTTTGTTGTTTTATTGATTAGTCTCACCTAAACTCGTAAATAAAGTATTAAAAATCTGTTTTTTTTTTTCAGAAATGCTTTAAGGTGTATCCAGGATAAAGGATATATAGGCTACAGGCCTTTACGCTTCAGTGTAGTCCCATTCTTAGGAACATTGTTCATATTACTTGTTCCTAAGTGTAACATTTTGTGAAAAATCATGTATATAATTTTAGTGTTATGTTCCAATTTATGTTGTTTTGAAGCCACTGGTACATCTTCGTTGTGCTCCTGAGCGTGCCCGTTCAGGGCCGCCGGATCCTTTCAGACGGGCACTGTCTCAGGAAAAACATGTTTTATCTTTTTGACTTGTAATAGTTTTATTATAGCGTGTATATAATTTAGTAAACTAAAATGTCGATTTATTATTTTATTTCAACTAAGATTATATCATAAAGAAATTGTTAACGTATTGTGTATGTGCATATTTTTTATGACGTGACCCGAGCAGCTGTGCTCCGCGCGTCGACGTGTGGCAGACGTCGCCCGATGTGCAGTGCGAAGGTGCACCCTGGGACGAATGTCGAAAGCTCCGCCTATTTAGTGATAAGCAATCTATGTACGTAATGATGCACCGCCGCCGTCTCCCGCGCTGCCCGGCCACCGCCATCCCCGCTACCGTGGAATCAATATTCCCTTGACCGATAATTGAGTGCAGCTTGCACTGAGAAGCGTGCATCCCGTACAACACTGTCAAGCCGGCAATGTTTTGAGTTTTAAATTATTCAGATAATTTTCCCCCTAGATTTAACCCCAGATGGATTTCCTCTGCGCTATTAATTTTACTAGTTGTATTATCCAACTACAGTGCCTCACAATAAATAATGTGAACACTGCTGGTTAGTGATACAAACGGACCCTGCACAAGAAGTTACTACCAATTAAACCCTGAAATTAATGTTTTAAAAATAAAAATCGCGTACAGTTTTTTGTCGGATAAGTTCGTGTTTTTCTTGCTTTCTCAGTTGGCTTATTATTATATGTATAATGGATACTGAAGCTAATTGAGAAAGCAAGATAAATACGAACTTGTCCGACAAAAAACGATGGGAAAGGATTATTTACTACATCTGTACATGTTAAATTTTATTTTTACAGTTATGTAAGACATTAGCAGTTTGACAGCGTTACGAATCCTCGTAGATTATTACTTCTTGACCATTGAGTTACATGGGTACAGCATGGACTTTTCTCTTGCTATGTATGTCTTGACACTACTGTTTGAGACATTGTAACTCACAGATTAGAGTACAGGAGTAAAAAAGGACCGTATATTCAAAATAATGCCATTAACTCAATTGTCAAATACTTACATCAAATTCTGCAAAGTGGGGTGATTCTGGGATGGTGATGGCTCGTAGTGGCGTGTTAGATTAACTTGGTAATACGAAGCACAGTACTACCAGTCCCCTAATAGTTATCGGCAATATTCGTTTTTCTATGTACATATTCTCAGCTGCGAGCGCAACTGACAACTTAAGGAACTGGAAATACTGTGATTTGTATTTTTTTAGGTGTATAAGTTAAAATTAGTAAGGGTTTGTTATGTACAGTGACCGGAGAAGGTAGTTCTTATTTGCGAAAATAACTTAAAGATTGGTTAACATCACTCGCGCGTAAGTAAGATAGAAATGAGTACATTTTGGTTGGTGTAATTATTTGTATTCTTCTGACGCACGACTGTATTACAGCTGCGTTAGTGGTTACTTATCAGTGCTCCCTTCCCCGATCGCCGGTTATGTATTGCAGTGGTGGCCAGTGTCAGTGCCGCACGCGCGCTACTTCCCGTCTAGTCACTATTCAATTGCCACTCCAGTGAATCCTTCTTAAAAATAAGCAACTTATTTAACCTCTTACTGCCGTTTACCTTAACATCCGACAAAAATCTGCTTATCTCAAAATTAAAGTATTCGACCACGGATAACTAAATTGAACCCATTTTAAACCTTCGCAATGCACTGATACTGGCATTGATCTTTACTTACTCGTACCATCATTTTACTAAATATATTTTAAGCCGGTACTTATAAGGAAAAAGTTAATAAGTATCGAAACGTCTATGTACATGTCACAAAATATCCACCAAGACCTAGACCAAGTCGCGAGCGCCAATCGTAACAGTGGCATTTCACCGACGAACCAAAACGTAGGTATCTGAAGCAAAATACCTAGATAATACTATTTGGTCAAAGTATAACGACCAAGGTTCATATAACGCAATATTGCTTAATCGTTGAAAATTCAGTTAACCAAAGTAACATAACAACTACAGAAACAACGTCAATTAAGTAGCATAACAACTCCTACAAAAAACAGAACGTCAATTAAATTTTCGAGGGTCTTGCTCGCTTAGTTTGAGCTCTATTGGTAACTTGTTTTAAGTCGTTTACTTAACTGATGCGTACTTATTTGACATTCAAAAAATGTATCTGAACACGTTGCCATTTGTTCATGTTGTTGTCTTGACTGTACCTTAATTACTACTTGTGAGTTTTAACGATTTGATCATCTGCAAATTGACTGTTTATTTATTATGCCACGTTGTCCATCTGTTGGTCTAAGTATTTGTTACAAAAATGTTTCGGTACTAACCCGAATTACTTCATCAGCTCCCGCAATTTCCTGGTACAAAGGATGTAACATCGGCCGGAGGTCAAACGATGCTGGCTAATGTATCCCCATGTATGTTCAGTGATTTTCTATTAATCAAAAGTTGTTTCAGTTTTTTTTTATTGTATCATCAACCGCACTAAATCAAATTCAATCTAAATCACAATCTTAACAGTTAAGTCTATAGCTGTCATTTTTGCTTTGTTCGAGAGAAGAAGTTCTAGTTTGATTTTATTTAATTGATGATCTTGACAAACAATTTACATCTATTTACATAAATAACAAGTACAGCGCGCGGGCCAGCAATTTTTTTTCTCAAAAAGACTTGACCAAAACGTATTTTTTTGTTGCCATACACGTTTTTCTGCCGAATGCATTGCATGTTTCTTGCATTGTCGTTAGCAGCCCATCAACATTCACACACAGGTCCCTGGGCCCTGTCTACGAGTATTTCTTGACTCGCGGAAAAGTGTTTGTCTAAGATTTTTTGAACCGACGAATTTTGGTCTTGGCTGTACCATAGTTGTATACCCAAATATAAATCTAATAAAAACAAATCAAGAGCTGACGAAATTATAAGGGAAACCGTTTCAGCTAGCCACAGGCGATAATAATGTAATAAATGCTGAAGCATTTTTGTAGACCACCCTGAAAGAACAGTGTAAGTCGATTCACAATTTAAGATACTGCGAATCGAATATAAATTTAATGGCCTTATAGTATAGTATATATTTTTTTCAATTGTTTTATCGTATCGACTACTTGAGCAGATTACTTCGGCAATTTAATAGTACAATAGAATTAAGTACAGCAAAAAGTCTATCAAAAAAGTAACATACACTATTTTTTCTGTGTGGTCTTTACTCTTTATTTAATTATTAATAACCCTTTTAAATGGAGTAGATTAGAAGAGTTATTTTTTTGCTATTATAACCAAAAACCAGTACAAGTTAGTTTGAAGATTTAGTAAATGTCCTTTACGTTTTCTTATCGTATTCTACGGCACCTTTTAAAGTTAATGAACAGCATGCCAGAAGGGCAAATGACCGGTTTTATTTATATTTTGTGAGATTCGTGTAGGAGACCAGCGCCTCTATTCAACACGGTAAAAAACAATATAGTTTTTGATCTGTTATCGCATTGTCAACGTTTTGATAGCTCTTATTTTCTTGACAGTAATGACGGCTGACGTCATAACAATACCTTAACAGGTAAACTACGAATCGTTTATACCGCCTAGAATAGAGGCGCATCGCCTCTATTCCCGACGGTAAAAACGATATCGTAGTTATGGTATTGTTATGACGTCAGACGCCATTACTGTGAGTTATCAAAACGTTGACAATACGATAACAGATCAAAAACTATATTGTTTTTTACTGTGTTGAATAGAGGCGCTGAAAGGGCAACTAAAACCAAGCGTCACGTGAATGATTGAATGTCGACTGCGCGCCGCAGCGCCGGGCCGCGGGCGCGCGGGCTGCGGGCACGCGCCGCTGTGATGCGGTGTATACCAGTGGTTTCTTAAGCCGGTGATACAATGGTAGCGTTTTAAAATAAACCTCCCCGTGTATTGCTGCTCTTATGTTTGAGGTTTTTTTTGCTGAGTTTAGAATAATTGAATTATTATTGTTGTTAAGGAATATAATATACATACGCATTTTTATTGCAATTGCAATAGACTAATATTGAAATTTGTAATGAATACAAAATGAATATTGACATCTTATAGTTATTGTAATTGGCAATTATTGTTAACCCTTTATTTGGCGACGTATGTCTTAAATACATACTTTTGAATTTCACTTGGTTCAATATATTTTTTGCTCACAATTGTTATTCCGATTTAATACTGCACCGAGCAAACACCGGCCGTCCAGTGGCCCAGTGGCATTTTTATTTCTTTCATTGTGTTTTCTAATAATCCGAAGTATTTTGTTGAAATCGAAGAGTGGTTATTTGTTGCTCAAATGAATTTACAATTTATATGATAATCTTGATAACAATTTACCATGAGTGAGTAACTAATAAATGGAAAAAAGTCGCAAACTTTTGATGTTAAGTTGATCACTCGCAGGTTAACCCTTAAACGGATTTTAAAGGACACATCAATTAAATGCTCACCCTTTTTATTTCAACGAAATGTAGCGTAGATTCAGTGAAAAGTGGCATTAATTAGTTTATCTCTTTCACACTTATGCATTAAGAACGACTATGAGGGAGAAAAGAACAAGACGAGAAAGTTTACATGATATTTTTCTTTTCTAACCTTAATTCTTACTGTAGTTAAGTATAGTTTAAAAAAAAACGTAGAGAGATCATTTAAATGGTTAGCAGTTATTAAACTATGTCATATATCCTATAAATTGTGTACTCACCCATACAAATAACCTCTTATATTTCAAGAAAATTCTTTGGTTTATTAGAAACACACAATAGAAGTTACGAGGGCGCCACTGTACATATGGCTCATGCTCGGCGCAGTCTTCAATACTGAAGTGGCTTGAATTCATTACTTTTTTTGCCAATTAAAGGGTTAAGGTTTAACATACTACTCTAGAATCGACTTAAACTTGTGGTGCTATTCGATGTTGGTGCAGAGGCGAGATGGTCAGCGAATAGGAGTTCTCGGCGTGTCAATAATATATCTGATTGTATCTAACCTTTTCGAGGTCGTGTGTGAAAATTGTAAAAATCGTTTTACTAACGATGACATGTATACATATGTTAGACACCGTAAGTCTTTCGTCAATTTTGATTATTATCTCTACCAATGCAATGTACATTTTATTAATACCAACAGTCAGCACACCCAGCAAGAATGATAAGAGGATCCGTTGTCAGTCGGTGCTTTTCTTTCTTGTACCTACACTAGTCAGATTGAAACGCACGGATGGATAGATTAAGTTTGAGTCTTTAGAGGCCAGTCTGGAGGGACATATTTATTTGGTTTACAACAGGTGGAGCATAGTACCTACATTTTTACGGCATTACTCTTTGCGGTACAGATTATAATTTATAATGATAAAGACTTTTTTTTATTTATTAATATTATTATTTAGAACTAATAAACCGGGCAAGAGCATGTCGGACCGTGTTCAGGTCCCCGTAAATCTAAAATTTAATAAAATGCAATATAATGATTTTAAAAATCTATCCAATAATGATACCTCACTCGATATTATAGTGTAAAAATATATTTTACCTATGCTTAACATGACAAGAATCCGAAAAAAAAATTTTTTTTTTTCATTATTTTACGTTATTACTTTGTCCGCTTAATGTAAATTTATGTTAACAGGGGTAACCATCTTATGATCATACTTTCATGTTTACTGAAGCGGTGGTTCCAATTAATATTCTAGTACGACAAATCGCCGCGACGGCGCTAGTTAAGAACTTGTGATTGCTCACCCAGTTTGCCTCGATGCCGCTACAATGCCGGGAGTAGGTATAAGAAGCCAATCCTGACGCATTGCACAACCACGAAATTCCTGAATATTAATAATGTCACGGCAGTAAAACTATTCCTTGACACGCAACAAATTGCGTTAGCATTGTAACCGACACAAGCCGTTATCGCAGGCGACCACTATGACGAAAAGAGTTGGCAACATTATATTCAAAATGTACCAACTATATGCTACCTACCTTTAGTAAAGCAAAAATACTCGCAGACTGGATCATTACTAGGTCTGTAGTTTTATGTGCGGCTGCGGATGGAAATCGTAATTCAATGGAAATCTTGGTTTCGTTCGAATATGTGTTTGTTAATAATCAACATGTAGAAAGTTAAGCTTGTAAATTGTTATTGACTATCGTTATAGGGAATATCCATGCCTTTTTTCGCAGCTTCAATAAAAGCTGATTCATGTAACAAACAGTTCCGAAAAATCATTTTTTGAATAGCTATAAAAATAATCAAGATATAAATTAGTAGTTTAAAATGCTTGTATTATCCGTATTTCTTGGCCGTTTTAATTTATATTCACTTTTGGTGATCTTTTTACGGTATTTTCATAATTTGTTGAGAAATACGATTGAAAAAATCAAGGCATATTCCCTATTGCGGCTCGCGCGCCGCCCGGCCCCGCGCGCGCGCCGCCTGCCCGGCGTGAGCTTCGTGCAGTGGCACACCGGCGCTGCCGCGGCTGGATATACATAACCCCTTATTTATAAATACACAAACTATTTTAGTAAAAGTATTTTTTGTCACTTTAAGTCAAATTCAAATTTCACATTGAAGCCAGGATAAAAATCATACTTTGGGCACACTTTAGCTGGGTCTCTATTCTACTGGGTAAAACCATATTGCCTTTGACGCGTTATTGTTTTGCCAATCGTGCTATAGTTCTTAATATCTTGACAGCAACGGCGGCCAAGTTAGAAACAATATTGTGACATGTCAAAAGCAATATTGTTGTACCCAGTAGAATAGAGCCGCGGTTAATTTTGCGTTTATGAATAAGAGGGTTAGTCTATTCTTACAACACATTGAATACTGGAAATAGGTCCAATGTTATATGTACTCTACTCTGTCACATCTTCTTTTATACATAAACAATTCTCTAATTACATACACCAACTCACTTAGTTAGATGATTGTGTGTCGTCTGAATCAATGGTTTCCAGCTCGTTTCCGACCAGGGCCTCTATTCAAGACGGTAAAAATAATATCGTTTTTGACCTGTTATCGTATTGTCAACGTTTTGATACCTCTTATTTACTTACTCGACAGTAATGGCGGCCGCTTTAAAAACAATATACCATAACGGGTCAAATACGATTTAAATTTTAACGGCTTGAATAGAGGCGCAAAGCCCGTAGCATGCGCTTGGTTCGCACCGGGACCACGACGTAAAGAAAGTTATCGAAATGAAATCGTAACTTCCTTTCTTGTTTTAGTTTAGTTAGCATCCCAGTGTCCTCTTACTCAGTGGGTACTGGTTGACGGTGGCGGCGTATATTAGACATATTAAGCGGACGCCACGGACTACGAGTTGGGAACCCTCGTTGTAAATGTAGCAACTACTGAATTAAAGCTGCTCAAAATGTTTCTCAAGCCAACTATCTGTTCACTACAAAATTAGAAAAAATAAAGCGAGACTGATAAAACATTCTTTATTTTATTTCAACACATCCTTAATACAAATTGGTATTAACAGGCCTAAAATACCAACAATATTTCAAAGATAAAATATATCTACTTAAAAACGAACAAAAGAAAAATGTAACACTATAAATTATTATAACTAGATTATTTGTTCTAATTTGAAATGTGCTCGGTAATTTAATTCAATTTCATTTTGAATAAGGACCCCGCGTTGAATACGGCCGGACCTTGGTTTATATTTTGACAAGATTTTAATTCAATTTAATTTTGAATAAGGACCCCGCGATGAATACCTACGGCCGGATCTTGGTTTATATTTTGACAAGATTTTAATTCAATTTAATTTTGAATTAAGACCCCGCGATGAATACGGCCGGACCTTGGTTTATGTTTTGACAAGATTTTAATACAATTTAATTTTGAATAAGGACCCCGCGATGAATAGGGCCGGATCTTGGTTTATATTTTGATAAGATTTTAATTCAATTTAATTTTGAATACGGACCCCGCGATGAATACGGTCGGACCTTGGTTTATATTTTGACAAGATTTTAATTCAATTTAATTTTGAAAAAGGACCCCGCGATGTTACGGTCGGTCCTTGGTTTATATTTTGACAAGATTTTAATTCAATTTAATTTTGAAAAAGGACCCCGCGATGTTACGGTCGGTCCTTGGTTTATATTTTGACAAGATTTTAATTCAATTTAATTTTGAATAAGGACCCCGCGATGAATACGGCCGGTCCTTGTTTTATATTTTGACAAGATTTTAATTCAATTTAATTTTGAATAAGGACGACAATAGGGGCGGACCTTGGGAATATTAATGCAAATTTTCTTTATTTAGAAATGTATAATACTTATTTATTGCTACGTTATATATTTGTTCTTATTTTTCTCTTTATTTATTTAGAAGCTTTGTTCAACCTTGAACATGTCATCTCCAGCTGGCCTAAATACTACAACACTTAGGGCGGATTCGACCAAACTGGAGTAAGGTCTTATACCTAGATTAAACGCCGAATTTGTATAGACTAATCTCGGAGTAAGTCTTATTCCAGTTTGGTAGAATCGGCCCTTAAAAATATATATTCTTAAGTTTAATTAAAACGATTTAGTGATGGCACCAGTGTTGGACACTTTAAACTGTCAGGTACCAATAACGGAGACATCTCTTAATTCAACGATTGTACCTACGGTCCAAAATCGATTGCTGTAAAACAAATTACCTAATAACCCCTAACTTCTGTAAAATAAGTGTCCATCATTAGTCCTTGTCCATTACTTATTGGTTTCATCATCGTAACTGCTCTTTAATATCGCGTCGTACACATTTTATACATAAACATCGCAGGAAAAGCTACTTTTTAAACCCGTCGTACTAACGCAAATGAACCATGCAAATGGCAGGGATTAACAAAATATGCTGTATACAAATAAATTTTAACAATATTGGGGTCCTAGTGAAAAAGGGTACAAGTCGACTTAACTCTTAATAAAAAAGGGTGTATATGTACGTACAGGAACGGAGTATACTAGACTTAAACCCTTTTTCACTTTATCTTCAGAAGACTTATACCCTTTTTCACTAGGACCCCAGTTTTTTTATTTTCTACTATTAGCAGTAATTAACAATATTTAAAGGGTACACTTGGGGTATTCTCCGTGGTCCACCTATGTGGATTAGGAGAGTAAACTGGACAAAATCAATATGTAGGTTTAGGTTACGTTAGTTCTTCAGAGGGCGCGAAGGGCCAAAATAATGTAGGAGTAGGAGCTCCGCGATAGCGGAGCTCCGTCGACCTGCTAAGGTTTGCTAAAATGCCCAGGTGGACAACATAGGTGGACCACGACCAACGACTGGAAAAGAACAAGTCCTGACACTTTTTTAAATGCGATTTTAATCTCAAAATGTAGTGTTCACAATTAACTATTAGGTACTTACAGTCACAGGCATAACTCATAAGTAAAATAACGTACAGTCGCCAGCAATAATATATTATCCAACATTGGGCGCAAAAATATCTTATATATTTATTACTAAAGGTATAAGAGCGTGTCAGATATTTTTGCGCCCAATGTTGGATAATATATTTATTGCTGGTGACAATCCTTCAATATAACACGGTTTCTAACTTTCAAATTGTGATATGATAACTCGAAAAGTCACCCAGTGACAAGACAAGGAGTTTATAATTGGATAAAAGAAAAGTACGACGGGTGGCTGACAAGTAATCTCCAATGAGAGTCAGAAATATATACAAAAATGGAGCTGCCTGGTATATTCGTTACTTATTCTTTTTTCAAAATCGATTGCATTCATTTGGTTATTGCATCACGTTTATTTGACTCCTACAATTGTTTCGAACATGAGCATTTCTCTTTTTTTTGCGACTATGAGTGACATCACCAGAATTTAAAAAAAAATGGCAGGTAAGTAGAGAACATAAAACTATGCAATAATTAAATAATATTCTAATGTGTCCCAAAATATTTGTATGGAAAGTTCCTTTTGTGTTACCGATATTCATACGTTTTTGGTACCTAACACAAAAGGAACTTTCCATACAGATATTTTGGGACACATTAGAATATTATTTAATTATTGCATAGTCTGATGTTCTCTACCCTCATGGCATTTTTTTTTAAATTCTGGAGATGTCACTCAGAGTCGCAAAAAAAAGAGAAATGCTCACATATCGGAAGAAACTGAATAAAATCGAGCAGCGTGCGGTGTTCAGGTTTTTGACTAAAGAAGGGAATGCACCTTCGCAGATCAGACAGCTTATGTTACGTGTGTTTGGCAATTCGTCTTCTTGAGAATTAGTTATAAAGTTTTGGTCGACGCAGTTTAAATTAGGTCGTGAGAGTCTGGAAGATGACCCTCGTAGCGGAAGACCAGTTTCTGCCGTCACCGATGAAAATGTAGCCAGGGCGAAAACAAAAAATTCAGAAAACCGACGAGTAAAGCAATGGGAAATAGGTAGAGATGTGGGCAGAGTCAATGAAATAATTTATGAGCATTTGAACATGTCCAAGGTTAGTGCACCTTGGGTCCCCGGGACGTTGACGACATTTGACATGGAGAGGCGTGTCAAAAGTGCAAGAAGTTACTTCTAGAATTGTAACGTATGATGAGACTTGGATTCGACAATGGGGCCCGGAACGTAAGCAAGGCGTTACAGTGGAAATTTAGAATGAGAAGCTGCCTCGGAAATTTAAGGTCAGTCCATCGGTAAGTAAACTTATGGCTAGAATCTTTTGGGACACAGAAGGGATTTTGCTCATAGATTATTTACCGAAGAAAACTACTATGAATAGGTACTGATTATTGCTCAAACTTACTATATCAACTAAGAGAGACAATAAAAGAAAAACGGCGAGGTAAACTAAGCAAAGGAATTCTGATTTGCACGATAACGCACCAGTGCATACCGCCCGCACAACGAAGCCAGCAACTAAAGAAAGTGGCTTCGAAACCATTGACCACACCCATATAGTCCAGATCTAGCCCCTGCGACTATTTTCTCTTTAGACTTTTCAAGAAAGACCTCAGGGGACGAAGGTTTATGACCGATGACTTATGACGAGAAACCCAGTTTTTTTTTAATGGCTTCAAATTAACATTTGAAAAATGTAACAAGTGCGTTTCTTTATCAGGGGACTATATAGAAGATTAAAAAAGTGACCTATGATAGGTAGGTTACCTACTTTTATCAGCCGCCCCTCGGAACATATTCGTTGAACAAGTGTAAATTTAAACCTAAAATCACGTATATTGTATGGTTTTGAAAAAAATATGGCGCTATTGACAATGAAATTGGCAACATGATCCTATTGTTACCCTAAAAGTACTGCTTTACGTGGTGCTGACACTAAAGCTGCTCGTCCACTAGGTCGCAGGTGGAGCGTACGCAGCGGACGTATTTGTTATATATATGCCGACCCAGTGGGCACGCAGCTTTAACAACAACGTACTGCAACCACGTCTTTTTTTTTTCAAGCTATACTTATGTAAGTCATCGGCATGACTTGCGCGCATCTATTGCGCCTACCTTGTGTAACTGAAATGTGACAGTTGAATTTAGTTTTCCCCTCAAGCCTCAAATATTATATGTTTCAAGTTCGTCGGCGCTGTAGTCTGTAGATTTATATATCTTTGACACTCTTGAAAAATATAGAGAATGTAGTTTATCTTGCTATTCCCGCTGTAGAGTCACTCCAAAACGCTGGATCCGAAACCTCGTATGCCCGATCCCTTTCATAATTCATAATTCATCCAATATTAAACCTAGAGAAAAAGGTAGAGCTAACCTAAGTTCGGTGAATTTTTTTGTAGCTATTCCCTCATGTTACCCCTTTTGGTTGCCAGTGTTATTATTCGCATCTGTTTCCTGGACGGTGACTTGGGGGAAATTTCACAACTTAGGTACCTACCTTCTATTTTTAGAACCATAAAAATTTGTTATGAGTTTTATTATTATACTTCACTGCTTCTTCCGAGAGATTATATGACTTGAAGTAGTGTCCACGTACGGCCGTTGTTACAAGTTTCAGATAATCTGCGTAGATTGAGATGATTTTTTCATACTGCAACACCCGAACTTCCTTCAATCACCCAATCTGCCATCTTTCATTCATTCTTTTGTTCTTGTGCGCCGTTGTTAGCACAAATAAAAATGGACGGGTCGAAAATTCGTCGAAAAATTCAAGCGAACACGATCGCCATCAGTTTCTTCAGTGTCATCTTCACCAGAGCGATCCCCATCCCCACCTAAAAGGCGGCGTCGGATAATTTTTGAGTATTCATCGGACCCAGACCCTGACAATGATACCACCAATAGTAGCGAAATTATTTATTTATTTATTTATAATCCCAAATTATTTATTCATAATCCCAGAAATGTTAAAGCCAGGTTTTAGAAAAAAATACGGATTTGGTGACCCATTTCGAAGCTAGTCATGAAGTTTAGTTTCAAGTTGAGCCTAGACTGAAAGTGGGCAGAAATTAAGATAGTAGGCAAACAAAAACAATTACAAGACATAAAGGGGACTTCGGAAATTCCTCTTCTATATCCAGCTCGAGAACGATGTATAACATTCCTCATTCTAAAGCTAGTTACGAAGTACATATAATACAAAGCGAAAAATCCTTTTCCATAGCATAACCGGCTACAGAACGGAAAATCACGGGAGCCTGCCGTTTAGGCAAAATATATCCGGTCAAAATGCCTTTTTGATAAATAAGAATTCGGGAAATGATACATTTGACTTTAGATACTTCGTCCAAACGACAGAGATCCGGAAATCACATTTCTCATTTCGTAGCTGATTACAAACTTAGGTTACGAGATTGGCCATGTTGCCAGTTGTCATGGTCATGATAGCACTTGAAATCATGATGTAGGTATGAAATAATGACGTTGAGAAACGGCCCCCGTGATAAGTATATCGGCGGACGGAGGACGGCGCGCTTACGTAGGGCCGAGGTGGGAGCGCTGGCCGCGCGCGGTTTTAAATCTTAAGTATATATTTGAGCACAGGTATTGCTCTGCTCACATATTTGATCACCGTACATTGTGGAAACTGAGCTTAATGGGTTCATGAAGAACTGGAATTGCGTTGTTGAGTGGGTTTCCTCGAGCAGGGCGCCACGCAGTTACGCGTAGTTGGTGAAGAAGGAGTCGATCGGCGGCGCCTCGTTGAACCGGTAGGGCTCCGCCCGCGCCTTGGAATCGCGTGCTCGGCTAGGTTTTATTTGCTTCTCAGACACCGACCTTGGGTCCGAACTTTCTGTTATTTTCTATAACGACATAATATATATTATTCATTCGTTTTGGTCGGATTAAACATGGGTAACTAGTAGTTCATAAGTAATTAAAATGTGAAAATTATTACAAATAATAAGTAAGCTATAGGACAAGAAATTATTGTTTCCATTACAAAACTAAATGTCCTAACCAGTTTAGAAATGGAAAAAATTAACCTGACCCGAAACTGGTTAACAAATAGGTAATTAGAATATGTTTTGTTGTTTCGTAAACAATTTTGTATAATAAATAGTTGTATTTCATAGTGAGTAACAAATTATACCTACTACACTAGGGCAGTTGTAAAGAAGGACTAGGTATATTATAACGGCGGTTGGTTATTGAGAACTTGGCAAGACCAAGTTTTTGAATAAATTAGGGCGAGAATGAAGTGTTTTGCAAACATTAGCTACCCAATTTTCATCATCAGTACTGTTTATGGTGGTAGCCACTTTAGCCACTTTATAGTACATTGTTGCAGAGGATAGAAAGTACGCGATTTTTGGACGAGTCATATAGTGTACGAGTCCATAAATTGCACTTTCTACCGAGTGCTTTTCACAACTACTGAGAGGAAATAAAATAAAAATTCATATCCAAAACTCAATAGTGTTAGTCAATTGGCGTCGGTTTTTCAAAGGTAGTATAGAAGCTGTGTCACCGCCAATTTTACCATGGATGACTTTTTTTTTAATCTGGACCCCTTTTCTCGTGGCACTCGAGATTAATAAACTAACATTCGAGATGAAGATGTCAACTCCATATAAAATTGTATTTGTTTCGCCATATCTGCCATGTAAATTTCATCTCTAATTGTTCGAGATTAGGGGCCAAGTTTGAATTACATTTTAAAAAAAGCAGTGACATGGTTTTTAGTCTGTGTATCTTTTTGCAAAAATACACCTAATATTTTACGACACAAAATGGTGTGTTCTGATTCGTCGATTTCAATTTATCATTTTAAGGAGCTATGACACAAAAATTGATTAATTGATTTTAATTGGTTCTTAAAGTTGGACAACAATGTTCTCGACCAATCAGCAAACATGCCGACAAAAACATTCTTGGTCTGTCCTTATAAGTGACGTTTTGTGACCCCAAGCAAGACCATCTATGGCCATATTTCCGAGCAGTGTTGTGAAAAGGTCCCTCCAGGGCCCGACTTATTTTTCCACACTGTATATCTTTTATAAGTTGTGTCGTTGTCTAGGATAGGACCCACGTTACAAGCTTGAAAAACCGACGCCAATTGACTAACACTATTGAAAGTGAATTGAAAGTTTTGAATATGAATTTTTATTTTATTTCCTCTCAGACTCTCAGTAGGTATTTGTGAAAAGCACTATGTCTGCCTCGGTAGAAAGTGCAATTTATGGACTCGTACACTAGAGGGCCTCAACTACGTTTCGGCCCTCTATATGACTCGTCCAAAAATCGCGTACTTTCTATCCTCTGCAACAATGGTCAGTCAACACCATAAATAAGTGATCATTTATGTACCTTGTCTCTTTAACTTCGTGTTTGAAATGTTATACACAACTTTGAAACGAGACAAGGTACAAAAATGATCACTTATTTATGCTGTTGACTGTACTATAAATCCTTAAGTTGGGTCATTTTACTTAAAGGAGACATTCTTTTATTTTTAAAAAGAACGTACGTCATTTCAGACTAAGGAGGTGTAAATTCAGCCAAGGTTTATTTCCTATATACAAAACTTGGCTACAAACCAATTTTACTGTATAATCAAACTTATACGGTACATTTATCTGCATTATATTTATATTTTACCATTATTTCAGAGACATTTGCATTTATTTTATTAAATTTCATTTTGAAAATCGGTATGTACTATCTGGTATCGGTGCTGTCAAGTTTAAAACTACAACAGTTCTAAGCATTATCTGTAGGCTTAGCATGCGAGGCGAGGAGAATACGTCAAACCTCGTCAATCTGCTGCGAATTTGCTGCGAATCTACTGGACCAAATCAGGTGAAATTTGGTAGGATGGTGTACTTAATCCTATGACCCAAAACACAGATGTGCAAATTAAATAATTTTTTTTTTAAATAAGGGTCATTTTCGGAGGACAAATTAGGAAATTAAAAAAATGTTTTGCTAACCTTACTGTGTCATATCTTCTTATATATAAAAGGCAAACCTGACTGACTTATATATCAACGCACAGACGAAACTGCTGTACCTAGAACTTTGAAATTTGGTACAAGGGTTCCTTTCATGATGTAAGTGAAAGGATTTTCCGAAAATCGACCCCCAACGGGAAGAAATGGGGGAGTAGCGGGGAACTTGGTAATTCTACGCGTACGAAGTCGCGGGCGTCCTCTAGTATCAAATAAAACGGCTCATTATGAGGCTCTTATTTTTGTAATTATTGTAAAATAAATAGTTTTGATCTTATTCATGAAAGAAGACGAAAATTGACCATTCCCCCTGATCTCCGAAACTACTGAGCCTACAATTTTGAAAAATGTACAAAATATAGTTCATTGCTTGTAGATTAAAGGAAAACCTATAAGAATACGATCACAAAAAAAAACAAGATTTTTTATTATTTACGGAACCCTCACCACACGAGTTCAACTCGCACTTGGCCGGTTTTTTATTTATGCCTACTCGTTGCCACATTTTGTTTTTCTTTTTTTCGTCAATCACCCATAGGTTAGCTAGAAGAGATCCCTTAAAGGGATAAGTTCGCATTTGTACATTCCTATTCTGTAAATATTATTAGAATTTCTGTGTTTTGTATAATAAAGTGTTTACATTCGAGGTCCATTAAAATTTGACGTCTTTATACCTTGTGAAAATGACAGTTAAAGAAGAAAATACAGACAGGCTATTTTTTTGTTAAATTTTCTTTTACGTAATCCATAATCTAGAACTTGGTCGTTCCGCTTCTATGCTATTTATTATATTGGTTTCTATCTCACAAGTTGCTTAATAGATTTGAACGATATATTTAATTATTCTAGCAACACCGGATAAAATGACGATTACACGAGGCTTAAGTTGCTTAGTAAGAAAAGACTCAAATTCAAAAAATACACTTTCATGTTAAACCTTACCAGTTCATCCTTACGTTCTCTTATCCTCAGGGTTCGAAAAAAAACAGATATTTATTACATTATAAATTTTACCATACCTAGTTATTAAAAATATGCTTGATTGAAACAGAATTTAAATTCGTAAGTAGTACCTTTTTACTCATTTATTTTTGAATCCTATGCTGAGGTAATATAATAAGGTTTGAAATTCAATAAGTAGTTTTCACGATCTTTTTTATTTCTAAGACCAAATGTTTATTAGAGAGATTTTTATCATAGTATAAATAGACAAGTAGCTCGACTCCGGCCCTTTAGGAGATTCTGATACCTATTGCCGCTCGGGCGTCAGGGTTGTCCGAACATGTTTTTCAATTTTGGTCACTTACTTGACCATACCTAATTTGATCTATGATTTATAATCATAGTAGTTTTCATAAATAACACAAACCTAAAGTAGGTAAGTATAAATAGGTACTCTTGTGCGCTCGCAGTTTGAATATGCTGTTACTATCTGGAACCCCTACTACAACAAATATTCAGATGCTCTCGAGTGTGTTCAGAAAAAATTCATCCGTACCATGCAATACAGATGTTTTCACAACCGTTTATCATATCGCCAGCTCCTTGTTAAGTATAACTTGTTAGAACTTAACTCTAGACGCTTATTACTGCAGGCAATGGTGCTGTTTGGTCTCTGCAACGGCCAGTTCGATTGTATAGCGCTAAACAACATGTTGTGTTATAGAATCCCCAAAAACAGACAACGCAGTGTGCGTCCTCACCGACTGTTCGTGACAGACCGCTGCCGTACGCACGCCGGTGAGCGCGCTCCCTTGCGTAGACTGGTCGACAATTATAATAATTTATTTAATGAGATAGACATTTTTGGTCACAGTGCTAATTCGTTTAAAAAATGTATCTTGGAAACGCTTGCAGAAAGGCAAAAAACACAACTATAAACTAGTACTTCTTGATTTTTACTTTTGTGTGTGAGTGTGAGTGTGTGTGTGTGTGTGTGAGTGCTTTGTATTGGGTTTACCTTTTACAAGAATTGTATTGTATACTATTTTGTAATCGCTGAATACCTACGCTCCTAAATTTTGTTCATACTAATCTGTGGTAAACGATGTTGATCACACATTTACTAACCTATTATTGTTAAACCTTAGTATTACCTCTTTGATGTGATTGTTAGTTTTCCTCAATAAATGAAAAAAAAAATATATATTGTTAAGTAGGTACCCAAGTACCAAATTTAAATTATTTTCCTTACATACCTACTTTTTGTCTGTTGACCCTAAATAATATGTTTATAGGTATGTGATGTGATATGTAAATTCCTTTTTGACCTTGATAATGACGCTTTCGCGCAAGGCGGCTTCCTTTGACTACATACTTGTCTGTTATTGGTGGTTTAGGCTTTGGGTACTAGGCAACGATACATAATTACTTATGTAGTGAAAAATACATACTTAACATAACTATATAGGTAGGTACATATAAAACACCTAAGACTCAGAAACAAATACCTACTCGCACTCATCACACGAATATTTGCCCTGACCGGGAATCGAACCCAGGACCGCTAGCTTCGTAAGCAGTACTTAGTCACTAGGTCACTACCAACTACCTAGGCCATACACGTCGTCACATGTTAACTAACACGTCACACTCAATAACTTAAATTACCTACTTAATACGTATTTATTTCACCTAAGTAGGTATCTATTCTATAGGTATAGGCAAGCCGGTACGAAATACCTCATTAATTGAGTAGGTATTTACATTAATCACTTGCAGCTTTTATTAAATCTGGATAGTTGTAAGTACCTACCTAAGCTAGGTTTAGGGCACAGTTTACGCGTTTTGAAACGAAAGAAAATGTCACGCTGACAATAAAATAGATTTAACAAAAGCTGCAAGTGGGCTATAAGCTATAGGTAAATATCAAAAAATAAACAGCATTCTTCACAACACAAACTCTAAATAGGTATGTAGGTACTCACCTTTCCGACTCAAAAGGTATGTGGAAAAACGATAGCTCCGGATTTCTTACACCATTATTTAAACACCCGTAAACTGAACAATATTTTCTAGTTTTCGACAAAGACATTGTCGCTCGATGTTTTAATTTAACGCGCACTACCTACAACCAAACGTGACCGAACGCAATGACGCCGCGACCCCGTCTGATCACCATTCCCGCACCTCTGCTTGTAGTTTCGTGTGGGAGGTTCGCCCCGCCCACAGCCGTACGGTCGGCGTAACGCACACATGCAAGCCGCGCGATGTACCTTTGTTTGAAGACGAGCTACTTCTCTATTTATACTATGTTTTTATGAACAATAACCCTATCGATGAGTAGAATAAAAAAGCCAGTTCTTATTTTTTTAATTTTTACCTGGTTCGATTCCCGGGCGAGGCAAGCGAGTTTTAGAAAATCTTTGAATGCAGTTTTATTTCTTTTTAAAAATAAAAGAATGTCTCCTTAAAGTAAAATGAGCCAACTTAAGGATTTAAGGTAGTTTCCCTCCAGGGCCCGACTTATTTTTCCACACTGTACATCTGCGAACCCTGCTTATCCTTAGTATTATTTGACACTAGTTTACTTTTTGACGTATTTTCCCGTTGCAGAATGTTAAGCCTCCTGTCATAAATGTTTACTATTTAATAATTATGTGGCTTAGAAATGTGCAAATAAATCCGTTTTATATGAAACCTAATTTAATTGTTTATGCTCACTTTGAAATTCCGACCCCCCTTTACGACCCCTTCTGTAAATAAAATAAAATTATTTTTAACATTTTACATTTACAATAAGTACTTAAGTAGTTTTTAAAACTTCAGATTTAAAGCATTACTAAGTACTTAGTCGAAGAAATATTTAGCTGAGAGTGACGGACAGTCGGATGGGCTCGCCATACTCTTAAGGGTTCTTTTTTCTGTTTGGTATGGAACTCTAAAAACCATATTTATTTTATTGCATATAGTTTGAAACTCACAGAACTAAATAAAATAATCTAATAAATTTTATTTTATGCCGTTCTTACCCCCTGCGAAATCCAACTTATATTGAATTTATATTGTAATCATAATGTTGTCAATGGCGATTTCCTATGGCCACCATTAATGTCCATGTATATGTATAACAGCTTGATAGTACATATCATTGCTTAACATTTAAATGTCCATATGATGTCCATGAAAGAACATTTTTCAGGCGATCCGACCATTATCCAGAAGTAGGTTAATTTCTTTCAGTCGACTAATTATGTACATTTGTTAACATAGAGACTACATAGTTAAGTACTAACATAATTATACTTATGTGAAGCTAATAAAAGCGTGTACTTACACAAATGCTGGATAAAAAATGCAATACTAACTGAAGCGAAAATTTAATAAGATCGGTCATGTTGTGTATTACTAGTTTACTTCAGACGACATAGATACATCAATCTATTTACTGTCTAGATAACTGTATTACCCGGTTCTGGTCGCTGAAGTCAAGCGGCCTGCTGGCCGGCAGCGGGCGGATCATCATCTTCGTCTTGGTGAGCGGGAAGTTCGGGCCCTTGAAGGAGATCCAGTAAATGGTCTGACCACGGTGTTCCTCGACGTTCAACGCGTACATGCCGTTCAGGTTACTGTAATAAGCACAGTTTTATTTTTAGTTAGTTACTTATACCCGGAAATGACCTATTACAGAGCTCGACCGAACGGAGCCTACCTTTTGTCGCATTCTTTATACCACCAGGCGCCGCCGTGCTCGACCGCGCAGGACCCGTCCTTCCAGTCGTCATTATCTACATCATTCGAAGAGAACTTCTGCCCGGCGTGGTACGACAAGGAGTCACCTGTGAAGTAATTTATGTTGAACACTGACATCGTAGTGTGTTTGAGCGATTAAGTGTAAGTAGAGGCAGGACGAACCGGCTGTCCCGTAGAAGGTGCCGAGCGTGCTGATGCGGTATCCTTCGTGCTCGGGCCCAATGGTGAACACGGAGTAACCGGCGAAGGCATCATGCCCGTGCTGCGTCTCCACCTCCACGCGCATCTCGTACAGCTTCTGGTTCGTCAGGAAGTGCAGCTTGTCCAATCCGAGCCAGAACTCGCCGGCCAGGTTGCCGAAACCATATTTATAGTCGGTCCAACTTTTATAGAAGTCTTGTGAGCCGTCGAACCGGTTTTGGAAAACCTAGAAATGTTACGAGTAGTAAGTAGTTTGAGTCGGTTGTAGGGTACTAGCGGCCTCAAAGCCCCGCTCAACTTACTGTCCAGCTTCCGCCGGCGGTGGTGAGGTCGCAGAGGACGTAGAATGGATCCATGTCATCAGGTTTGATCTTGTAAATCCCGGAGACGTTGAATCCCTGCATTTGTATCTCGTGGCAGTCGGTAGGGTAGCGCTCTGACCGGTCCACGCGTCCGTTCCTGCTCGCAATAATACTGCCATTAAACATACATTGTTGAATGAGAAGCATACCATAAAAATAAAACGCGTTGCATTTATACAACGTAAATGTGAAAATTAACAAAAGTGATCAGAATGATACTTTCTTGCAATCACATTTTCGCGATTTCTGTTCTTGAAGGGTCCTCCTGAACTCGCTGATAAGGGTTACTGCATCTGTGCCCTCCGCTCTGTAATCACATAAATAAAGTTACTAAATTGTACGTCTACGTGTCGCTAAGGGTTCTTAGGTTACTCTACCTTTAGTTAATTTGTTACTAGTAACAGCTCATACATATCAGAGTTGGAATAAGTACGCACTTGGGGTTCTGGGCCCGGGAGTGCTGTCGGTTCTTGACCTCGGTGATGGTGCCGACGATGGCATCCACGCCCGTCTGGATGGACTTGATGCCGCCCTCCAAGAACGAGAGTTTCGCGTCCATCGTCCCGTCCTGGTGCTGGTCGCGCCCGTCCGCTGCGAAACACAAACAACTTTATTCGTAAATAAAAACATTTAGAAAGTGCCTGTACTTGCTTGTGCATTGAGGTAATTTAAAATTCCATTTTAGTTCTGTGCCCTCAGTATTACACCGGTGCACGAGATTCTTTTCTTAGGGCTGCGCCAGTAACTCTAGTAGCCTCGAGCTGTCAGATTGGTTTTAAAGGCGTAATCCGCGTAATACAGTCACATCGTGCAGTCGCTAGTATAAAGACTACAGTTTAAAAGAGCCCAATAAAAAGTAGGTAAATTAAAAATTGTCAATGCGTCTGTCATTCATGTAAACATTGCCGTCGTAAATAGACCGTGGATTCTCTTTGGGTTTTTGACAAGATGGCGTCGCTTTCTTAATTGTTTTATTTTTTTTGCATATTTTGTTTTTTAATGGATATTAATGATGTATTAATATGCAGTAAAATAACAATCAAATGTGCAGTATAATGAAGAATTCAAGTTAGAACACGTATCGCCTTTGGAAAGATTGCTCCAAGAAAATCCCATCTGGTCTTCGTAAAGTTCTACCAACATCGCTTTACGGAGGCTAGAGGATCACCGTACAACGTCGAAATTTTATGTTTTTTTTATATTTATATGTAACTACCAACCTTGACACTGGCAGAATTGTCCCACTGGACGGAGGCCATTTAATAAAGAATTGAATTTAAATAGACCATTTATTTCGTACTTTGTTAATTTTCTTGGTGTTGTGGTTATAAGTAGCCAACTCAAAACTTATATTTTCTCATGCTGAAGAACTTACAACAGGTTTGTGTTGAATTCTTGTTTAACAATTTATTTTAAATTGTCATCTCAAATCAAAGCAGGGGTCGGGTGACGTCACGTCACACAGTACTTTTTTTAAATTAAATTTTCAGTGATTTATCATCAGAGTTCGGAGTTTTCATAGCACGGTAAGACGAAAGAAAGATGTGGAGTCGACATCAACATTAAAATTGAACTCTTACTCATACTCATAGGTACTCATTTGTTTATTTAATTCCAAAATGCTTTTATATTCGCTCTGAGCCCCTGGGTAAAGCTGCTAAGCTAAGTAATGAAAGATTACAATTTTAAACACAATTATTTTCATCATTCATTATACATTAATCCCACAATTATGAATATTAAATTGAAAGTCATTATCCTTATTTATAATAAGATTAAATATTTCAATTAAATAAACGAATGAGTATGAGTATAAAAGTTGAATTTTAATGTTAATGTCCACTCCACAGCTCTCTTTCATCTTACCGTGCCATAAGTACTATCATTACAGGAGGTCATGACAAATTTGGTAACGATTTCCAAAAGGGATTATTCTAGGCTGTCAGTCTACCTGCACACTGTGGTTGCGTTCTCTTTATATGGCGGCTGAAAAACAGGGCCCTCAGACCAGTCTATTTTGAAAGAATTCAGCTCAATGGTGGCGGCTATTTTTCCTCATTCAGATATCTCTAATTCTTTGGGAGGAGTATGCGGACAAACGAAAATCCGAATCAGGCAAGAATGGAGTTTCGCTCAGAAAATGTGCTTATAGGTGAATGTTATACAATAAATTTTAAAGTTTTATGTTCTTCATGAACTTCCACACCATTTCACGGAACATGAAGGCATTTTGACTAATTTCTCGAATTCTGTATATATTTTCTGACGCGTTTTTAACTCAATCGGGAGGCGTACGCATAGGTCTCAAACATGGTTGACACTGACAACGGTCATCGGCGCTATACCGTACATATATACTAAATTTCGCATATGAGTAGTGAACATCGGCTGCCTTGTAAGCGGTATCTATTGGGGGTGATCCGTGCCCCGAAATCAATGATTGGAAACATTTTAATTAAATGATTTGTTTGTTAAAAATAATTCTAAACATACATATAGCTGAACTTTATTAAGTAATTGAATTTTATACTACTTAAGATGTTTGATAAAAAAAAGAATGACGCTTCAAGCGGCGGGGAAATTACTCAAACTACTATAAAATAAAATCCGAATACCTTTTAATATGGCACGAACATACATACAAATGAAAAATATCTCCTAAGGAGATTAACAGGGTTAGTCCAAATGCTGCCTTGCGGGCCTGTTATGGTCGTGTATAGTAATGTGGATAGACATTAGACGTGGATAAAAAATCTCACTTTCTGACCAGTACGTAAGTGCGAGAGTGACGGATGCTTTACCCATCGCGATATAGGCGACTATAATAGGAGCCCAGAACTGAAAATACCTCTAACGAGTTCCTTAAGGTATTATCTATATATATCTATTACAAAAAACACATATTTTTTGTTTCATGTTCACGCTGACTGTTTTAAATTAAGACGCCTGCGGCTCGTCACCAGACAAAACTCATTTAAATATGTGCATTAATAATCATTCGCCCCTGATTATTGAAGGTAGGTGCGAGTCACCGTATGCATCTCCAACCAATGTTATTTGCATTCTCCAGGCAAATAGGTACTTACCTATAGTGTTCAAATAGCCTGAGGGCAATATCATATAGTATAATAATCAGTGATCCATATCATTTCCGCTCTATAGTCCATTATACTTACTTACTTTTTGTGTCATCAATCTCCTAAAATGGTACCCTTGCTCCTGCCATCACTTCACTTACGACCAAATCCTATGTTCAAACCGCAGACACATAAGGCTGATGCCTGTCTCACTTTCTATAGTTAAACGTTTAATACTATCGATAATATCGACAGTATTGACATATGGCGTTACTATCGATATTTGGAATAGTTTTCGAGGTCAACTATCGATATTAAAACTATCGATGGTTCTACAACGCTAACTGCTCTGCTTCACTGTTCTGCCCTCGTGTGAAACAGGCATTACTTATTATGGGTCCCCGAAACGATCAAGTGCACTTGACAAGTCTACGTGCTTGAAGTGAATATTGATCGTTTACAGCGTTGACTTGACAAGTCCCGTCAAGTATCTACGGGCTGGACCATACTTGACAAAAAATTTGATTGACGGTACTTGAACCACCTTGCGCTTGATGCGACTTGACAAGTTTATATTTAGATATCTCATTTTATACCATTCCTTACACCATCGCCTCTTTCTTTTCTCTTTTTCTGTGATAGATACCGCTAGAGTTATAGCAAGGAATGCTTTGTCTGCGTTGGAAACCATTATATTTTTTTTGCGACGACCACTTTCCTGGGCACAGGGCGGTAAACGACTGCGGCACGTGGACTTGACGGCACCTTCAAGTCGCGTCAAGTCCTTCGTCAAGTGAAATCGTCAAGCACGTAGACTTGTCAAGTGCACTTGATCGTTTCGGGGACCCAAAGGGTTAAAATTTGACATTTGCCCATACAAAATGTGTCAATTTTAATCCGAAGTATGCCTATCTATCTGCGGTTTGAATATATCGGCTGCGCTAAGCTAAATTCAAGTATGTCTAATTTTTTAGTTTTTTTGTTTTTTACGCCGTTAGATTCCTATTAATTCGGCGCATAATTCTACATCAAAAAACCTCATATTTCCTTTTAATTTTAGAGCTATCGTCAAAAGATTATATCATGATAAAAACAAGATTTCAAAAAATTACATCAGTTTTTTCGCTCTCCTGTAAAATTTGCCGAAATAGACTTACCTACTTGAATTTAGCTTAATGCAGCCGATATGGTTCGGCCATTAGTAAAAGTTGCCTTAAGGGCATTACAATGCCATAAGCTAAAAAACTGGATACATCTCTTTGTAGTCGACTGTAAATACTACGGGGAGGTACTAAGCAACGATAAACATACTTAATAACCCTCCTTCTGTCGCAGTCGGGTAAATACATAGAAAACATACGTGTACTTCCGGTACCAATAATTTTAAATAAATGACGTTAAGACGAATCTAACGACACGTACAAATCGGGACACCCGGTGTTCCTCTGGGAGGGACAAAGACCCATACATAACACTATCTATGTACATACATACCTACAGGTCAAAACATGACCTCCTTCTTCGGCAGCCGGGTAACGTGCAGAGTTCGCGTGGGTGCGCAAGTAGTTTTATTTTAGCGTTTTATTACTTTTATTAGTATTAAGTACAATTGTTTCAAACTTACGTGCCGACATCATCTGGCCTAATGGCATCGTCGCTGTCGTCGATGTCATAGTATAGGTATGTACTTAAATACGTTTACGTAACGTTTATTGGTAAGTAAAAAATCCGTTCTTAGAGCAGTGTTAAATAAGGGCTGAAAGTTTGTATGCAGTATTAGAAACTGTAAAGGAGCCTAGCACACGGATTGATTAGAGGTAGAGTTTAATTCATAGCTTCATCTAGGAGTCCCCATACATGTTCTGTCTGTCCCTGCGTCGGACAGTAAGTCATTCTGTACAGATACTACAAAATATTAATAATAAAGTATACCTCAGCGAATGTACTCATGTGTTTGGATTTTTACCGAGTTGGTTTTTTAAACATAGAAATTATTTGGGTCATTCAAAGTTATCAAGCCCTGAGAGCTAGGGTGCAATTACACAGTGAGAATTTTAGTTTGCAGTACCCATTTAATGTAGGTAAGTACCTTCGTACAAAGTTAATCGAAATTGGTTGTATTCTACCATCAAACCGATAGGGTATGATGATTGCTTTGGAAAGTGATCAACACTTCTCATTCGTATAAAATATACTCATAATTACCTTGTAAATAAACACTTTCTAATTTCGCTAGCCCTGATGATACACCGAAAGGTTTTCTGCGTCATGACTGGCTGGTTGGGTTGGATGTTGTTTCGTGACAAGAAATGAAGTCTTTAAGACACAAAATTAACAGTGCTAGTGCAGTTTTTCACACGTACGAAACCGGTAAATATTATTATATTAACCGCCTGTTTCACAATCGACAAGTAAAGCATATTTGACAGATAAATTTAGCCCTTTCTCTTTCTTGCACTTGAAAATGGACAAGCTAACTTTATATGACAGATAAATTTACTTGTTGATTGTGAAACAGGCCCTAAACGAAACAATATCAGACAGAAGTTTAGATACTGATAGAGATCGAATCTGTTGCTGGAACTTGAAATACACGCTGTAAAAGCTCTATTGCTAGTGAGGGTACTTGTTTCATTAGTGGCTGTGAATGAGACTAAACTAGTAGAATAAACACTGATTAAACGGAACCCCTGGATGGAAAGAGTAATGCAAGGTGTCAGAGAGCAAGGAATGGAAGTACTGACCCATCTCGACGTCGGCGACCGACCGCGATTTGTCGACGAGCGCGCGCACGCCCGCTACGTCTGTCCGCAGGCTGATCAGCGCCGACTCCAACTTCTCTTTTCCGCCAGAACCTCGAAGTGACTTCATTATGTCCATCAAATACTTCAAAATGTTGTTGGTTTTTTCATGAACCTCTATATCTAATCGGTTAAGCCGAAAGTCTATACTGTCCACTTTTTTTAAATACTTTTCACTCGATGTCAAAGTTTCCATTAGTTTTTCGAGCACCGCCTCGTTGTCCGTCTGCGGAGACTGCACCACCCTGGTTACATTATCCCGTTTCCGCGAGGTCAGCATGGCGTCATTCAGTTCTGCTTCGTATTCCTTCTTCCATAGGGACTTGTCTTCGTAAACGCTTTTCCGCCTCCCGTTTTTCTCTTTAGCCGTAGTGCTTGTGGCTATTACTAGAACGGCGTACACAATTAGAAGAATTCCAAATTTCCAGGCCATGTTCAGATGCTAACCGCAAGTGTGACGGGAAACGACTGAAGAAATCCAACGCGGCCAGTTTACAAACTTCGGTTCGCGACAACAAAAACATTGCGCGCGGAATTCTTCACGATGAAACGCACTCAATAAATCTATTCGCTTCTTACTCGCATCTTGACCCACTCTTTACAACAAAACAACGCCTAGTTTTAACTGACACGCACAAACACAAACAAGTGGTTGAATGAGGGTTAGTCTCGCTAATCCAGGGTTCCGCTCCGGGTAGTATTAAACTAGCCGCGACCTATCCTAAAGTCAGAAACATCTTTACTTATTTTGGTTATTTTCTTGGTATTTTTTATCACGGCTTGTGTGAATGTTAAGGAGATACGAGTATTACACAAAAGGAAGAAAAAAAAGGAAAAGATATTCGTCACAAACAGATAAACAAAACGCAACAAAATACTGACATAGACAAAAGACCTGCTGTCACGAAATGGTTCTAACTCAGCGTTATACTGGCGTTAAAGCCAGGGTCCTATTATCCCTAACATTCGAAATTTGTGAAGCTCACGTAACACGCATCACAAAGGGCTACACTCGGCTATACTCGTAATTGAGTAACCACTTAGGTACATAAAACCTTGCGTTAGATCCGGAAGATCTGTATTTTTATGGATAAAACTGTTCAGACTGTATTATCATAAAATATCCAGTCCTTTCCACCTCGAGCACCGAACGTACCTTACATTACCAAAAATGAAAAATAAACGCCATGTTAATTCAATCAACAGAAAGGTATTTTTATGTAGAGCAAAGATAACCAAGGCGTTTATTTTCTTATGTTTTTTGTTTTTTACTTTGTTTGTACGCAAAGTTGGTAATGATAATAACTAATAAACTAATGCGTAAGTATGAAATCGAATACTGATAAGTTATTTAGGTCTTTTTCTCAGAATAGTTCTTCCCTTTAATTTCCATACCTATGTCAGATCAGATTCCTCACTGCGAGGGAATGAGTTTTTTTTTGGAGAAATATTTTCTTCCGCCGTTCGTAACTTTTTTAACACAGTTCAAAAAAGGTATGAGTACCATCGTATGTTATTTTTATGTATGAGCCGATTTCAAAAAATCTTTTCTTGTTTGATAGAGTATACTTCCGAGGTGGTCCCATTGTCACCAAATCGTAATCTGATGAGAGGATCTATGAGGAATTGAGGGAACTCATACATATAACATAGGCATACAGTTTATTGCCCAACGAAGTGGGCACGGGAACAGCTAGTAATCTATATCTATACTAATATTATAAAGAGGTAAAGTTTGTGACGTTGTAGGGGGTAATCTCTGGACCTACTGACCCGATTTTGAAAATTCTTTTACCAATAGAAAGCCACGGTATTTGCGAGTGTCACAGGTTATACATTAATTAACCCTAAAAAATGTTTATTACCCGTCGAAATGGGACACGAACACAGCTAGTAATATATTATAAAGAGGTAATGTTTGTGACGTTGTAGGGGGTAATCTCAGGATCTACTGAACCGATTTTGAAAATTATTTTACCAATAGAAAGCCACGTTATTTGTAAGTGTAAAAAAATAAATGTTAATTGCCCAACGAAGTGGGCACGAGAACAGCTATTTTTATTATGAAGAGAAAGTGCCAATTTTGACAGTTTGTATCCTATCCAACAGGTAATCTCCGGAACCACGGGACCTATCCCAAATATACTTTCACCAATTGAAAGGTACATAATTCCGGATGGAAATATGTAAAAATTTAAGTACCTAAATATTCTCACTAACGCTGTCTACATACAACATTGAAATGACATTTTCTAAGCTGTGTGGTAAGCTAACTCATCTCCTTAACCTTACTGTTCGTGTCCTTTTAAGGACAAAAGTGCGCTAATGTAGATTTCTTGATATTGCACCAGGTCATTTAAGCTTTGGAGTGTCCAGCAACACCCGGAGAGTGAGCAACTGGAGCTCTGTGTGTGGGGCACCTCCGGCCTGGCAGACCTGGATTATTATTCAGCATTCCTACTGTTTTCTACCTGATACTATTTACTAGCACATACTCAGTGTATGATTTATCACAACGGAGGTTTACTAACATGGCTTGTTGTTTTTCTTTGTCGGCAATAACAATGTGTACATTATAAGGCGTGGGGTTATTATTTGTTTAATAATATTTGCTTATTTGTAATGTGTACCTACAATAGGACCTGGTCTGAACATCAAAGCAGGCAGGCCCTCGTAGCGCGGGCTCCGACATTAGAAAGGCGCCCGGGGACAATTCAGGACGCTCACAGTCCTGTGGACCTATTTGGATGACTTGGGTCGGTTGCGGGCAGC
Source organism: Acleris cristana (assembly GCA_948252455.1). Classification (NCBI taxonomy): domain Eukaryota; kingdom Metazoa; phylum Arthropoda; class Insecta; order Lepidoptera; family Tortricidae; genus Acleris; species Acleris cristana. The sequence goes on from OX411772.1 coordinate 45,573,247, forward strand.
CTTGGGCAAGTGATATCGCTACCGTGCTTCATCGATTTCCCATACCCGCTCGCTTGCAGAGCCTTACTTGAAAGCTCGTGGCAAAATACCCCATAAATCCCGCCACGTTCTTAGCGGGTTAAAACACATCCTAGTCACTCTATAAGTAGGTCATCAGGTGGCCGTTGTTGACTCAGTTGTAGCTATTGGACCTTTCCCCCACGTGCAGCTTTAAGTTCACCCGCACCCTAATGGCAAGGTTTTCGGTATAAGTACAATGCTCTTACTCTCACTTCAATCTCACTCGCTCTCATACGGTAGAGTCTAACAGATTTTACTTGGCGGTTTTCAATAAAAAAATTAAGCAAATTTGTCTTGATAATATAATACAATGTTAAACATGTGCGCACATAAATGAGAGTAAACCTTTTTTTCTAGATTCAGAGATAATTTCTTTTTTAACAAAAGTGGTCAAGTCGGTAAAAGTTGATCAAATTGGATGTTATATCATCAATGACATATCACAATATCAGTGGTTGTTTCTAGGATAGCTGCGTGACCAGGATCGTGAATCGATAATTAAAGGGGGCGGGGGTATTTGGCATGGTCGTTTTGTATAACTTAACTTACTTGCCTGCGTCTAATTATATATAGAAAAAAAAGTTTTATTTTAATTGGAAATGAGGTCTAAAAGTGGGGTTTAAACTTAAGTAAGTTAAACTATTGTAGGAAATGGGTTATTATATGAAATAGCTTGGTTTTTTTTTGTTCGGTTTTTTGACCAAGATTGTACTGTTAATTTGTTAATTAATAATGTGTCGCCGCTTGAATAACCATAGACTAGGGAATCTAGTTAGGCACAAGTCCATGAGTTAGGCGTAGAGTTTAGAGCTGTCATTGCTTTTAGGTTCTTTTGGTTCTATGGCTAGCTGTCATTCTGAGAACATCTGTCCAATTATTTAATTTTATGTAAATTATTTTATCGTTCATTATGGTTCACAAATCCAGAGCAGTTTTGTGGGACAACTTGTAACATTGATGAAGAACTTGCATTGAATAAAATAACAGTGAAAAGATGGTTCCAAATGAGTAAGCGGTCAAGATCAAACCAAGCCATTGAAGTGGATGCTCGCCATCTTCAATGGTCATACCGACTATGACTGGAAGACTTCGACGACGGGACAGGATTCACCGTACAACGTTGCTTATATACTGGGTGGTCCAAATAGTGACGTCCAAATATTTTTTTTAGGATCCTCACACCAAGTTGTATCAGAAAATACCCCATGTATGTTACAAGATTTTTGGTAGTTTCGGAGATAATGATCATTTTAGTCGGAATTTTTGTAATTTTTATGTCCATGTCTCGAAAAATCATAAATTACATGTTTTATTTCATAACTTTTTCAGTGGTATCTTACATTATTTGAATCGTTTTTAAACCTATTTTGCCCGTTTTTTTCAGTATTTTTTTTTTTAAGTAATCATCTAATTTTGTTTTTCCCATACAAAGTGAAAAGCAAACACGTTTTTTTATGTGATCACATAAAATTTGTTTCTCCATACTAGGTGTCCCAGTGTTTGCTTTTCACTTTGTATGAGGAAAACAACATTAGGTGATTACTAAAAAAAAAACTTACTGAAAAAAAACGGACAAATAGGTTTAAAAACTTCGCTGATTCGTAATGATTCTAATATGTAAGATACTACTGAAAAACTTATGAAATAAAACATGAAATAAATGATTTTTCGAGACATGGACATAAGGGAAAATTAAAAAAAAACCGATTAAAATGATTAATATCTCTGAAACTAGCAAAAATCGCATAACATACATGGGGTATTTTCGGATACACCTTGGTGTGAGGATTCTATAAAAAATATATGGACGTCACTATTTGGACCACCCTGTATACTCGCCAACTCGCGTCAAAGCTGGAGTCAAGAATGTAGCGATCCAGTCGTCACATCAATCAAGAATCAATCTTCGGAAAAAGCGCGTAGTTCATAACTCAAGATAATAATTAAGAAGCGGCGGCGCAGGCTAAGTCAAGCCGGCCGGCACATCGATCGTCATTGAAGATTGAACCAATGTGTAAATTGCATTATATTAAACTCAGTGCTGGTCATTATCAGTGCTTAAATTCAGTGTTCGTATCGTTATAACGTAACGCGAACAATTGATCAATTCATATCTTCAACGGGGTTTATCGGAGTAACGCCATTTTGTCTCGGAACGGGACGAAAACGCAGCTTTCAGAGGGCGCGGTGCTCGCTTCGCATCATTCAACAACAACCGTCAAGGTTCATTCGTCAATTTTAAACATTCATTCTTATGTGACATTTTGTTGTGATTAGTGCCACTCATTCTCATGATCGATCATATTTCGCAGTGATTTCGCCAGTGTCAAGTGAATACCGAGGTATGAGGGAGGCAGAGGAGTCCGCAGCGCAGCTTCTACTTGAAGAGAGTTAGTCGCGGAAGATTTCATAGCTCCCAGGATCGTTCTAAGAGATTGATATTGAATTTTGTAAATTTTTCCCAGGGCAACCTTGCTACAATGTTCCAATATAAATGCACCATAATCTAGTACACTGCGGACAATGGCATTGTAGAGCAGTTTCTGGGAATATGGGTGGGCACCCCACCACACCCCTGATAGGCACCGCAGAATAATTAATTATGTTTGATTGATATTTTTGAACTGTATAATTTATGTGATGGGCTGATGGGTAACTTTGTTGCTAATGGGGATCACTAAAGTTGATTGTCAAAGGCTATTTCTATAGGGGGAAGGGCTCTCTTTCTAGTGAAAATTACCACGATGCTTTTGGAAATCGATAATGTTAATCCATGTGAAGAAAGCCAATCCCCCAAATAAAAAACCGGTCAAGTGCAAGTCGGACTCGCTCACCGAGGGTTCCGTATTGAAGATAATATGCTAGGTTACCGCAAAAGAAAATACCCATTTTGTTATGAGCTTTATTTTCTAGGCAATAAGGTCTATTTTGACTAGCCTAAATTTTAATACAGATTTTCTTAGTTTTTGTGTTATTTCACAAAAACTGTAATAATGAACACTTCATTTTATTATTCCCATAAAATATAAGTACGTCAGGAATTGTTTGATTAATAAACTTCGGAGATACGGGGGGGGGGAACGGTCATTTTTTGTACATTTTTGTCTATAAATCAAAAAGTACATCACATTTTTTTTAATAGTTTTTAAATGTGCATATTAACACCTTTCATATAACACCATTTGCTATAGTCGAACCACTTTCATTCTTCAACCCCCCATTCTAGACCCCTTTTAAATTATTTATAAAATTAATTTCATTTTTTTTAAACTAAAAACAGATGCGGGCAAGCATGTTGTAACACTATGGCAAATTTCAAGTTGATAGCATTTGTAGTTGCTGAGAAAACCTGCTGTGACATATAGACAGACAGCCAACGAAGTCTTACCATAAGGGTTCCTTTTTTACCATTTTGGTACGGAACCCTAAAAAGAGGCTAAATCGTCTGCATATTGTAATACATTGCAAAACGGGATGAAGGACTCCTCAAGGTCGTGAATATAAAGGCTATATAGTAGTGGGCTTAATACTGATCCCTGAGCGGACCTTTCCAAATAAGTCTTGGAGGGGAATGCGAGTCACAGTGTCTAACCTATATAGCTCTTTCCATCAGGAAGTTGCATATAAAATGGGTCAACTTCTCAGGCAAACTCAACTTTGATAATTTATCTCTGAGTAGGGAGAGTATCACATTATCATATGCCGAAGAAATGTCGAGAAACACCCCAACTAGAAACTCATTCTTTGTCAGAGCGATCCTGATGTCGGTGGTCAAAATAGATAGGCTATCCATTGTGTACATTCCTTTGCGGAAGCCGAATTGGCTTCGGGCCAATAACTTTTTTGATTCTACAAGCCATTCCAACCGTTTCTTTATCATATGTTCCATTATTTTTAATAAACAGGACAAAGCAATGGGGCGATAGGAGGACGGCAGAAGGGGATCTTTTCCTGGTTTTCGGATAGAGATAACAATTTGTTTTTTCCATGATTCTGGTACAAATCCCAGATCAAAAGTTATTAATAATATCTAAAAACGTTTTTTTAGTAACTTGCCCTGAATTAGATAGGATAGAGTAGGGAATATTATCTGAACCAGGGGAAGAGTGACTCAAGTGGTTCAGAGAAGCCAGGAGTTCGGACCATGAAAATGGTTGATCGAATCTGTTGGGGCGACTATTAGCATAAGGGAGGGGAGGGAATTTAAGCAAGGGGCAGAACAGGGGCCCAGGGTGTCAATAAATGTCTTAAGCCAAACAGAAGCGTCGTTGGAAAAATCGCAAGGAAGGAAGGATCCACGGAAACATTTAAAATTGCTTTCCATAATAAAGTCGCAGGTGTCCGGGGGGTGTTTTGGCAGAATCGAATCCATCCTTTTCTCTTTTGGGGTTTTGGGTTGAGAAAAGGAGGTTGGGAAAGAAATTAAAATAGGGAGGTGATCACTACCGTAAGAGTCAAATAAAACAGCCCAAGTAAAAAGTATGCCGAAATTGGGGGAGCAAAGGGAAAGATCAACCGCGCTGGCGTTCAGGCCTGGGGCCGTCCTGCGAGTTGGAGAGCCATCACATCGCTGAGGAGGCAGATGTTTTTATCCTCCATAACATCCACCAAATCGCAAGCTAGGGCGTCGTAGACTGCGCTTCCCCACATAAGGTGGTGACAGTTAAAGTCGCCTAAGATAAGGAAAGAGCCGGAAAGGGAGGAAAATATGAGGTCAAGATCAGAAATTTGAACAGAATGGGGCTGAAATTTCAATACATAGGTACCTACCTGGGGTTTTCCTTTTTAAAACCATGTTATATTTGCAACTACATAGTTCGATTTTTGTTTACCTACACGTATTTTCTATATAATTTGATCGTGGTGGTTTTAACATTTTAACATCTCGGTGTGGTATACGGGCATAATCGCCAAAACTTGTATTTTCCGTTGTCCTTTTAAGAAATTGTTAAATATTAAGTTCACAGTGGCACTTAACTTAACTACGAATGAATATACACTAAGAATACGTATAAAATAAGTATTTTTGAATAAACCGATGTTAATTATTTGCTTGCAGTACTGTCCTCTATGTAAATTTCAATCTTCGACTCGATTTTTTTCCATAAAGTTAGTCGTAGCCATTATGTAAATTGCTTTACAATCCAAAATTTACCTTACCTCTATACAAAAACAGTTTAAATTATTAGGAATAACCTCAATAACTTACCTATACTTTTTTGCTTTTTAAACTTGTCCCGGTAAAACTCAACACCGGACATGTCCGTGTTCCGTGACCGCAGTTTTTTTAGAATTTCGTCATAAATTTGTGAAAAATATGATTGTGTGTGGTTAACGATCAGCCTTGAGCACAGTGAGGCGAACGTTGGTTCAGAGCGGAGCGTTTTTTAACGCATTGACCGGTAAGTTATTTGAATATTTCTCAGGATTTAACATTCAATGTATTGATATTTCGTATTTATTACTGCTGTTATTTAACTGGGAAAAGCTTGATTGGTAAATATTTAGCTTTAGAGCAATATTTCAATTATTTTTGATAATTTTCTTCGAAGTACCACGTTTTCCGTTTACTCCTCTCCGTGACCAATACTACGGTATCGTATTGACCGGACGAAAAAAGTAACGAACAGGAACCATAAAGAAGGTGCTATACAGAGAACACTTTCTTATAAAATACTACTTATACAAGAAATGACTGAAAAACTAGGAAACGAAAACTACTCAAGTCTTTAACTGTAGTCGTAAAACGCTCTTATTTTTTAAATATTTATAGGGGAGGGGGGCCCAAAGCGAGCACAGTGCTCAAAGCGAGCACTGGTGCTAACCTTCAAAATATAACAGCAATGGCGGCGGGACTGCGTGGAGATATCCCCCCCGCATCCCTCCGCCTGCCGCTGTCGCCCATCGCCGCTGTGAGTGACCATGCGTGTGTTGTGACGAAAATTATGTTTTGAACAGTTTGGATATGAAAAATACAAGGTATGTATCGAGTGTTTTGTAGATTTGTGAGGACGTTGTTGAAAAACTTTAATTGTAATATGGATTGACTGTTATTTAGCTTTGTTTAGGTAAACAGTTCATTCATATGCGTGAAATAATTGAAGGTTAGGTTTGAGTACAATGTTGGTTTGGTCGAAAAGGCAAAGCGGGCAGGGCAAAGTGAGCATGTGCTCGCTATGCCATTTAGGCCTTTAAAGCGATTTATATGTTTTCATGTTTTTTAAAGGCTTAACTTGTTTGTATTCATTGCTTTATTTGTTTTAGATGGTCAATAATTATAAAAGGAAAACTGAACAAGGCGTTTAGATTCTGATCTCAATTTGTTGGAGTTTTTTAAAGTACTTATGTTGTGTGTTTGGTAAGAAGTACCATTTTTTTATTAAATTTGTTATGTTTTGACTTTGATTAAAGCCTATCTCAATTAATTGGAGTTTTATTTATGTGATTGGCGTAGTTTCTGTCCTTATCTCCAAATAGATATTGTATGGTTATTGCATGAATAAAGTGTGCTCACTTTGCCCCCTTTGTGCTCACTTTGCCCAAAAGCTGTGCCCGCTTTAGGCTCCGCCTCGGGCAAAGCGAGCAAAAGTAAAGTTTTGGTAATTCGTTATTTTTATTAGTTTCCCTAAACTTTGCAGATTATTGAAGTACGTATAATTAAACTACGATAAATTCAGCTTTAAATAGCATTCAAAGTTAAGGGTTATCGATATTTTCTTCATACTTTTTTGTCGGTGCTTCTAAAGGTGCTCACTTTGGGCCCCCCTCCCCTACTTATAAGAAAAGATTCTTGTTTTCTTTATTGTTTTTTTGTCAAGGATATTTTTTATTTTTTAAGAATGTGAGATCTCCCATGCTTTAGCTCTAAGTGTTACCTCAGCTTTATAGTGTCATGTATGTAACTGGGTGGTCCGGGTACGTGACTGTCCCTTAAAATATTTATTATCAAGTATTTGTAGTTATTTTGTGATTTTGACGAATTTATTAGAAATTTTAATGTAGATGGTTAAAGTTTTATAAAATATGTTACATAATTAAAAGTTATTTTATTATTCTGACATTTTCAAAGTTTAAATGAAAAATTTAATTATACTGGGTACAAGTATGGTACAAGTTTTGGCGTTTATGCCCATACTTCAAACTCATGGTTTGACATTTGACAATGATAACTTAAAGGATCCTATTTATTTAATACAAACATGTCACTTTATAATTCAATAATTCATAGACACGTCGGCATCATTCGGAAGTAGTTGTGAGTTCCGAGTTTTCACGATGTGAAAGGATTATTCACTAGATCTGTAGGTGGGTAAGGCCGCCAAAATTATCATTTATAACACAAGAGTAACACAATAACTTTTGTGATACCGTAACGCAACAATAACACAAAAGTAACACTCTGGTTGGTAAAGCTCCGTTCATATAGGTAGTCATAAAACAGGGGGTAAAAAAAAACTAAAAGTAAGTAAGTAGTTGTACAATAATTTGGCTTAATTAGTTTTTGGCTTAATTGGCTTAAATAATTAGTTGTATAATAAATGGCCTTTATTTTACTTATATTGAAATAAAATGAAGTAGGGCTTAATTGCCACTTATGTTAAAGTATAAATCCACCGAGTCGTCAATGTAATGTAGTAACGTTATTATAGTCGGAGTATGAAAATGTTCGTTACTTTTCGACTTTATTTAAATACAGTTACAGTCAAAAAGTCACGAACCTCTTCTTATCCCGACTATACCTACCCACAATTATTATTAGATTTTAATTTTATTTTCAATATGTATGAACCTTTATAATTGTTTTGTGTTACTTAACACAAAATTTGTGTTATCAATAACACAGAAGTAACACAGAAGCGTCAAATACGTAACACAGAAGCAGTTTATTTTTTAAGTTTTAGGTTATAAAACGGAAAATAAGTAAAACAAGACGTAATTTCACATTAAGTTGTACACTTTAATCATAATCACGCACAATTATACTAAAATGAAGTTATAAACACCATTACTTACCTGAGAAATCACTAAACACAATTTTTTTAACAGCAATGACGAAAACGGCCCGCTCACTTGAAATGTTACTCATAGACAAACGAAAAATAAGAGTTGTTTTTTTTTTTATTCTGACATTTGACGGTGTTGCTGTATCAAAATTTAAGCATGTCCCTTGGATATTGGTTAATATTTTAGGTAACACAAAAAATAGTATCACAAAAGCAAAATTTCTGATAAATAATGTAAAGATAAATAGACTTCGCAATTTAAAGTATTTAAACGCCATAAATGCTACAAAGAGAGGGTAATAGTGTAGTCTTTCAAATGTATTAACGTTTTTTGTCAAAGTTTAAAAATTAAAAAAATTACATAGCTTTGAAATATTGTAATAAAAAAAAGACACGGTATTTTTGACCAGAATTAGGGGGGTTTGATGAACATCTTCATATGAATTTTGAAGAAACAAATAACTTTTATCATATTTGTCATATGGGGAAACAAGCTTACAAACTGCTTTGTAGAATGCAATAACTACGAACCCTGTAACGCTTATAATTGTGATAAAATCGAAGTGGAAATTTTGACACCGATAAAAAATGATAATTTTGGCGGCCTTACCCAGGTATGTTTTTATGTTAATTAGGATGCATATAATTAACCGTCATTAAAATATTTGTTCGTATTGGATGTACACACTGTATAGTGTCTACCTGTACTACCTATGTAGTGTCTTAATTTCTCAACAGATGGCAGCACCAGTAGATTAAAATGACATTTAGAAATGCATGAAATGTAATGAAATAATACCTCTCCGGACTTTCACAAATTAATAATTATAGTAAATAAATAGTAATGAAAATATATTTTTGAGTTTTGTTTTATCCATCCCGCTCGTTGCCGAACATTGTCTGGCATAATAATGAATATACCTAATATACCGAATGTATAAATTATTATAAGATAATTTGTTATTTCAATAAAATAATATTACATACAGTACGATTACTTGGAGTTTACTACTCGGCACTTTTCGGTCTTAACTGGGTACGTTAGTATTATCACATCTAAAAAAATTACTTTAGGAGTTATTCAGGTTTTAATGATACTGGTAATGAACGACGAGTGGTGGTTCCTTGGCTAAAATTACGAATTGTAATTCCAAAAAAATATATATTGAATAACGTAGCAATAGCAATATAGGTACCTACAGGTTGACTGGATATTCGATACAATCCTTTTATGGAGGCAATGTATAGAGCTCATTTAATTTTGGAACAAATTGGGTCATGTAGTAAGTACCCTGGCTGAATTTTTTTAGTTTCTGAGATATTTATAATTTTAAATTTAAATTTTGTAATTTTCCCTTATGTCCATGTAACGAAAAATCCTTAAAGTTATGTTTTATTTCAGAAGTTTTTTAGTAGTATTTTACATTGTTAGAATCATTACAAATCATGAAGTACCTATTTAAACCGAGTTAAACGCATTTGCCCGTTTTTTTACAATCAAATTTTTAAGTAATTACATAAAGTTTGTTTCTTAGGTGTTCCCGTGTTTGTTTTTCACTTAGTATGGAGAAACAAACTTTATGTGATTACTTAAAAACTTGATTATAGAAAATTCACAGATCTGTAATGTAATGATTCTAATGGACCTAAAACAAAATTCAGTTTAAAAAAAACTAATAATTTTCGGCCTAGGTACTAGGTACATGACCTAACTTACTCCAAATGAGCTCTACTTGGCCTCCATTAAAAGGATTGGATCGAATATCCAGTCACCCTGTATAGAATTACACCGAAATTCCCAAAATTTAAACAGCTTAGAAAGAAATCCATGCTTTGTAAGCCACTAAAGCATTTCTCGTTTTACATTAATCAACTTTGACTCTTTATACTGAAAAAGATTTGCTCTAGACTACGGTGGCATCTTGTCTCAAAAGTTAGCGGTTAAGTAGGTTCATGGTATGGGCAAAAAATTAAGTTAAAGCTGTTTTTTTCCAAGCTATATTCTTTCCTCTAATCTTTATCAAGTGTTTTGCGTGTTACAAATGTCTCTCACTCACCCCTCAGGCTCGGATTGCTGGATATCTTGTCCGTCACCACCTTCGTCAGCGAGTTAAGCCCCGCTTTAACCGTTCTCATTGTATTTTCGACTTCACCCGTGGGTCCAGTTTTTACGGCCTTCAGAATTTCTGTTAGGTATTTAGTGATCATTGTGGATTTGTCGTGAAAACTGGAGTCAAGATGGTTAAGCTTCTTGTCTACAGTCTCTATCATTCTCAAATACTTCTCGCTGGTCATGAGGGTCTCCACGAACTTCTCCACTACCACTTCACCCTTCGTCGGCCGCTTTGTCGAAGTAGGATGTGAGCTTGGTTTTTTTCCCAAAAACATATTGTCGGAAACGTCTTCCTCGGAGGTGTCATCGGCTGCCGCGCCAATATCTTTTTTCGCTATGCAAATATTAGTGAAGGCGAGGATGAAAATAGCCCTAAGAAGCAACATGGCGGCGCTACTGGTACTCGGCAGGGCCGTCGGAACTGGAATGGCTCTTTTTGGGCGTATAACGCAATTCCCACCTGACGCTTCAACGTTTCTTATTTAAAAACACGGCGCTTTAATGATAGCCTTTGTTTCGTCCGATGACAATGGGAAATGTATCCTACCCTTGTTGAAAATGTCTCTACTCATTTTAAACATGCTTTGATACAAGAATTTCTTTGTTATCGTGTTCAGCGCGATTTGTTCGTCCCTTACCGAGTTAAGGCGAGCTGTGCTCTCGTGAGAGAATTTAATTAAAGAGGAGAACCTACCGAAACTTAAAAATTAGTAAATTCCGAGCTAGACAAGCATGAAATAATTCATCGCATTACCAATTATTTTTCTATCTAATCCAGATTTGTTTGTGATAACCGGAAATGGTAACGCATTGTAAGAGCTATTAATTCATATAGGTATGATCGATTAAGTGTCATTAAAAAGCAAACATTCTCACCAACTTTTACATTTTAATATATTTAGGGTCTGTTTCACAATCTCCAAATAGCACTCTAACAGATAAACAGTAGCTCTGTCGACCTTTCCCTTCGTATGAAACGTACAAAAAGAAGGATAACGATAGGTAACTTTAACCAGCAGATAGTACCTATTTATCTATAGATTGTAAAGAATCCGGCAGTAAAGCTTCAAGTTAGTACCTATAAAATAACGAGCTAGAGACCCGTGACATACGAACGGCCTGATGGAGAGTGTCTCATGACATAGATCCCTAAAAACGGAACGTACTTAATAGTTCGGGTGGCGTCGTGACGTTGAGGTTCATGGTCGCATGTCAAGTAGGTAAGTACTTAGAACATTTCATAATAGAAAAGTAAGTTTATACTTGTCCATCTTATCTCAGAATAATAACCTGATCAGTTAGAAAAGGAAAACATACTTATGTGGTTTCTTTCTTTTTATGTTATTAAAGTGTCCCAGAACTTGAGGCAAATGTTACGGCATAAGTAATCCCCTTCTATGTTGGTCCGGAATTAATTAATTAATTAATTTAAGCTTTATTGCACAAAAATACAAATTGAGAATAAAAGATGAACTTAATTCCTAATTAATTAAGTATCAATTTTCCAATATGTTAATTAGATTAGAAGTTACTAAGGTTTAAATGATACTGGTAACGTTACTCTGCGACACCCTTGCCTCTTGACTAAAATTGGCTATAATTTTTGGAGCTTTCTCATCCTTTTATAGTTACTTAAATTTCTGGAACACCCTGTATGTGTAACGTTAAAAGCGTTTGCAGAAACCTTAAGGCTAAGTCCACATTGCAAAGATACAAGCTAATTACGAGAGATAGGGTAAAACACCTAATTACTGGCCCCTAAATTACCAGTTACTGGCACCTAGTGATTGTTGAATTATCGTCTCTATTACGGTGGTAGGTGGCCAACAACAGAGCAGTTCACCCCACTAGATTATAAAAAATGTGACCAAGTTACTTACCGAGCGTCCCGCGCCACGTGCCCAGTGCCCAGCCAACCTAGCGCCCGGGCCGAGCCGCGCGGCTTCAGAGCTCCTATTTAGACAAGATGCATTACGCTATCTAGCCTTTATATTCGTTTCGATTTAGCCGCCAGCTGTTAGCCGACTTAGGGCTGATTTTTCAATGTCCAGATAACAGTATCCGCGGGCGCTACTTCCTACTTGAGCTCTAGCTAGATACACATAGTCCTAAAGTGATTAAGGATATTTTACGACTCCTCTTTTTACCCGGCTGCCTAAGGACCCCTTACCCTTACCCTTAGGGTCGAGTGGTTGGAGCCCCGCCACAAGGTGAATTTTAAGTCATTTGTGGTGAGAGTACCGACCAAAGATCTGTCGACGTTTTTAAAGGAGGAATTCTGGCCGAGGGGTGTCATCTTTCGGCGTTTTCGTGGCCGCCGGCTAGCGGACACCGCGAAAGTGTATTAATTTTTGGCAGAACAGGACTACACTGTTCTGTTACATCGGTGTTAGTTTTAAGTTTTATATTGTTATGTATGTTAGTCTATAAGGTATTTGTAAATATGGGCCTCGTTGCCCGAAATAAAATTTATTATTATTATTATTATTATTATAAGGAGGAGGATAATGTGTTTATTGTTTCTGTAAACTATTTTCATAAGTCACGTGTTAAACTTTCAATCATTAGACTCATTTATAATCTGTTTCGACTACTTATTGTTATCCTCGAGGTATCCCTTCTCATAACCGTTTTTTTTCAGGAGCATAAAACATTGTGTTCATCCAGGTTCATTCTCTTTCAGATTTCATCGTATTATTATAATGTAATCTGATAGATACCTATCACTTATCACCTGATTAGTGATGGTGATGAATATACAAACGTCACGCCGACATTTACTTCTTGTCCACCCAATGGTGTGTTGTGTGTGTCATTGGATAGTTTTTCGCTTAAGGGATCCGTTTGTGAAATATGAAGATTTAAAGGAAAACTATCACGACTAAATAAGTAGACTTGATTGGTGCTGAGACACAGGCGACTAAATTTAAATCTTCTAAGAGAGCACCAAATAACTTTAAGTAGAGAATTTGTTTTTTGAGATATTTTTGGTGTAGTAACGGCTTCGGAACCCTACACTGAGCTTGGTCGGGCATGCTCATGGCCGTTTTTTTTTAATATGACTTTATTGTGTTAGTTATTAAAAAGTTTAAAAGATATTACCTATTTATACAGCTCTTTAAAGTTAGGACGGACTGACGGACGGACAGTTCAGGCATATTAATAGAGTCCCGTCGGGTTACCCTTCTGGTACGGAACACTCAAAACAACATGACTGTATGATCAAATTTTCTACTTAAAGTTATTTGGTGCTGTCTTAGATGATTTTCAGGAGGTATAAACACTTCAAGCGCCGGCACTCGTATCTCAGGAACAAAATTCAAGTCTTCTTAGTGTAGTGTTCACCAACAATTAAACGGACGATTAGCGGTTTAACGGTTGTCAAATGTATTGACTAACAGCTGATTAAGACTTAACCGTGTATTAAATTGGTTGGTAAAATAGGCCCTTAGTCATTATAGTCTTTCCTAAAAAAATGTTATATGTGCGGTCAATTAACCTTTGTAGTTGTGACTGCACACGCAACTCTAGCCAAAATAACACTTTTCGAGCAGCATTTCCTAAACAATCTTGTTTTATTAATATTTTAGTAAATAATGTAAAATGAATAATTGTACCGTTGCTGCACAGGATGTACAGTCGAGGCCTTAATTGCATGGATAGCTGTCAAACAAAAGCCTATGAAGTGAAATCGATGCCATTTTTGTGCTCGTGGTGTTATTACTTACCTATGAGGCTTCTTAGTTCAATGAGATCATACTAGATTGCGCTGTATCACCACATTACATGAAAAATACTTTTTGTCAAAGATGCTTGGAAAGGATGGCCTTTCTTTTGAGAAACGTAGACGCGAAGTGCCTTATTTCCCTCCCAGGAGTATAATAAACGTATGAAAACACTTTCCGTCCATATCTATATTGATTTTTAAAAGTGCTCTCAATTGCGTATAAAATCGGAAGAACCATGAAAAAAATCCTTTATACCCAACTTGTAGGTGGTGCAGTGTGGGGCGGCGGCGGGCGCCTGCGGTGCTGGCGGCGGGCGGTGGCTCATTGTGCGTGGAACTCTCTTAATTAATACTCGTAGTTTTCAAACAAACATTCTCTCCGAATTTATCGAAGCTTTTTAAAAATACTTAAAATCATGTATTTGTATCATTTCCTCGCATTGTTTGAGAAAAGCATTAGGTATATATATGCCTCGGCGGAAACGAGGATTTCCTGACTCGTATTTTAGCAGGCCTCGCTATTGCTCGGCCTGCTAACCACCTCGTCAGAAATTCCCTTACTTTCCGCATCTAGGCAATAATGTACTATTTCTACAGTTAACCATCTTTACTTTTCTGCCGAAACAGCATGTTCCTTTATAACGTTATAAACTTATAAAACTCCCAAAATCCTAAATTTTGCATAGACTCGAACCCGTAACATTAGTGATGGAAAGCGTTCTTAAGTGTCAATCGACCATAATGACATTCTCTAAGCCCGGCGAAATTGTTAATCACGTTATTTTTACGTTCATCGTTTATCTTCCAACGAATACGGTTAGTATTAAAATTTTGCGAGGGTAAGCTAAAATGTCTGAACACCGGATCGGTTTTAATAAAGATTTACTTAGGTACGCCCTTTCGTTCGTTGCTCCCTGTTAGGTTGCCTTGGTTGATGATTTATACTTTTTTTTTAAAATGTTTTTGGCCTGGAGTCCTTTAAGCCATTTCTTGGTTTTATATTTTCTTATTTCAAGATTAGTTGGGGTTTAATTTTCTTAATTTTAAATTATTGCACTAAATTATTTTCACTGTATTTTTAATATATTTAAAAATCGGTACGAAACTTTCAGGTAAGTATTTTTTAAATGTAAGTTAAGCGGCGGGGGGTATTATTTTGAAACACTTACCTTAATTCACTCGTTGGAATTTTAATAGTCTAGGACCATTTTTGAAAAAGTAGAATTCAAGCGGCGAATCATGTGCCAGGTGGGGTGACAACGTTATCAGAGGGTTTTGAACCTGCGGAATATGGGTCTGCCTGTCGCAATTCCGAAATTTGAACCGGAAGTACGGTATACCGGATAAGGTGCAGCCCATACAAAACTGTTCGTCGTACATTTAGTAAATCGTTGTTCCGGTACCCTAAAAAAGGTCCAATATATATGTTTTTTTGATATGTTGTAAAGGACCACGTAGTCATGATAACCCAAATTTTTCGTCCCTCCAGCTCTATATCTTTCTCCGCCATTTTGGAAAAACTGTCACTTTTTTCGGTTATGCCTTTAATGTTAATCATGGTTCTGCAGTATTGTAGAATGCAAAATTTTCTAAAACTTTTGGGTTCACAGATTTTTTCCAGGATCCTAGGGACGAAGATATGGAATCGTGTATGGGGAGCTTTATACCTATGACTTTTTAAGAAACTAAGAAAGTACGTAAGACGATACTTGTGTATTGGAAAAATGCACAATAATTTAATGTAAATAATAAATTGCTTTATTCGTAAAATGATTTAAGACTGCGCCGAGCAAACGTCGACCGTCCAGTGGCGCCCTCATCACTATTATTGTGTTTTCTAATTAACTAAAGAATTTCCTTGCAATCGGACGATGCTTTTTTGTAGCGCAAGTAAAAACACAATTTATGGGATACGTAACGTAACAAACTTTGATAACAATTACCCTATGAGTAGTCAGCTTAACGGGAAAAGGTGGCCACTTTTTTCCGTTAAGTTGATAACTCAAAGGTCAATTGTTATTAAACTATGTGATATGTCCTATAAGTTGTGTTTTCATTTGTAGTACAAAAATGCACCGCCCGATTTCAAGAAAATACTTCAGTTTATTAGAAAACACAATAATAGTGATGAGGGCGCCACTGTACATCCGGCGTACGCTGCGCTCGGCGTAGTTTTTGTAGTGATAAAATCGCGATACAGTCTCGATGCAGCATCGATACAGTCGAAAATCGTCTACGTTTATTCGCAATACAGTGGCGCGGCTGTCAAATGCGCGTTTGTATCGCTACAAAAAGTTGTAGAGGGTAAAAGGGGCAAATTGACGATTTATATGGCAACCCTCAAAGCACGCATACTCGTAAACGGACCCATTTTGTGTGCTTCACTCATGATTAGACGAGGTTAAGTCCGTGCCATGCGCTGACATTAAAAATTCGGGGCCGATAACACCTAAGTAAATACATAATCGTCGCTCGCGCTCCCCACCGGCAGTCGAGCCCTCACCGTCGTCCGCCACGCGCGCATTTCGGGCACAAGGAGAGAAGACGAAAGGAAGGAGGTCTTGCCGCACGCCTGAGCGAGTATCGCCGAGTTGGTTAAATTTAACCCTCAGCTGGCAAATACATACCACTACCTGAGAATATGTTAAAGGTAATAAATATTTTCTACAACGATTACGTAATTATTAAGTGGTTTCTGAAGCGTCCAGATTAATTTAATGTCTTATCGCGCAAATGTACAATACGAGTAATTGCTCGCGTTTCAAAGTACAGAGTAGCTCATTTAACTACTTTACACGGTCAAGGGTAAAAATACTACCTATACAGTCGATGTCAAAATACTTTTTAACATTTTTACACCTTACTTTAATAGACATAGATAAAAAAAAAACATCATTTTGACGTCAACCGTACAAAAATACCAGTATGTATTTACCTAAATATGAAGGTCCATCATTTTAATCAACCGTGACACGTTAAACGTAACCCGCAACACGACGGGTTATTCTCCGCAACTATTTACCAACGCTGACTTGAAGACTATGGTTGAAGTTCTATAATTAAGAGATTTTTAAACACTGCTGAAGCGTCATACTAGCGTATCAGCTTTAGCTAATTCCTGGTACAGCGTACCTATACAAATAGGTACAATAGTTAATTGAGAGAAGCACAGTCAAAGCGTATACCTATGATGACCAATAAAAAACCTGGCCAAATTCGAGTAAACTCGCGCACTGAGGGTTCCGTACACCAATTTACGGTTTTAGGATTTTCGTCATTTACAAGTGCTTGCTGTAAGATATTACTTTTTGACAAATTTCGTAATCCTAGGTCAACGGGAAGTACCTTATAAATTTTGATTCCCTTGCGAGTGTCAAAAAATGCGGCATAAACGGCCGTATCTTTCGATTACGTTGACTTAGAACTTTGATAAGTATTTTCACAGCTCCAAGGAATTGCAGACTTGCGTATTTGATATAAATTTTAACTTGATAACTGTACGCGTTCCTGAGAAAAAGGGTTTTGTCAGACAGATAGACCGACGGAAAGACGGACAACGAAGTGATCATATAAGGGTTCCTTTTTTCCTTTTGAACCTTCCCGAAAGATTGTTTTGAGTTTGTGGCTTCAGAGTGTGGTTGTACAGGGTCTAGTGGGGCTGGTGACTGGCGGCGCCTCAGGGCTGGGGCAGGCCACGGCGGAGCACCTGGTGCGCCTGGGCGCGCGCGTCGTCGTGGGCGACCTGCCGCGCAGCGCCGGCGCCGACCTCGCCAAACAACTCGGGGAGAACGCTGCCTTCGCGCCCCTCGACGTACGTACCTTTTGCTACCTAAGTATACCATACTAAAGAGAGCTTTATAATTATGCTCAGCTTAACAAGTTAAGTTTCCACATTAAGCGCCATCGACCCGGTAGTCGGGTCCGTTTGGTACAGCAATCCGAGAGCTTCGCGTTCAATGTACTAGCATAGAGGCATACCATCTTAGTCCTCAGGGTTAGATAAAAAGATAAAAGACATTTATTCAGTAAGTAAGCCGCACGGGCGCTTTTACACGTCAAGAATCTACCAGCGCTTCCCAAGAGGAGACCACTGCTGATATATATGAGAAGAAACGCCGCAAGAAACTCAGCAGTCAGTCATTTTTTAACCATATTTCATACTACATAGTCTAGCATTATATAAAGCTAAAAATATAAAAATAAATATACTATCAAATATCAAGCGTAGTTCAGCAGGAAAACATGTCAAAAATATTACGAGAGAGATAGCGGGAGAAAATTATAAAGAAAAAACACAAGACGATCACATAAAAGTTTCTATATGTTTTCCTACATCAACGTTGTCCCCTAGACAGGTTTACCTATGTTTGGCCAAATTATTTTTCGTCAAATGTATCATTTGGTCAAACGCTTTTTTTCCAAAACTGTTAATATTTCAGGATTTTTATAAAACTAACCTAACCTAACCACACACGATGGTTCTGAAATAAATCCTGAAATATTTACAGTTTCGTAAAAAATAGCGTTTGACGAAATGATACATTTGACGAAAAGTTATTTGGCCAAACGGCAGTACATCCCCCTAGACAAGATACAACTTTTGCATTTGCACAAATTATTAATGACTAAGTTTCGGGTTTAGGCCTAGCATGTTTATCTGTTACGAGTAGATAGGTAGTCCTCGACCCTATAGTACGCTTTAGACATTAACGACTTTTTAAAGTAATTTTTAAGTGCTGGAAAAGGTAACTTTAAAACTACGTCAGGTAATTTATTATAGAAATGAATCCATTGGCCAACAAATGATTGATAATTTCTTTAAAAAGTTCTCTTAAGGGAGAGTTTAGACCAAGCAAACGAACAAGAATTATATATTATCTTTACGTTTTCTTTGTAAAAAATAAAACAAAACCAGAGGGGCTCTTGTCTAACGCACTCGCAATGGCAACCGGCTTCAAACTGGAGCAATTGTTGTATGCAGACAAGCCTTCGATTTTCAAAATGAAAACGATCGTTAGACAATAAGCCCTCTGTTCTAGAGCATTCGCTCGTTTAGTCTTAACCCACCGTAAGGAGTCACGGGAATTTAAATTATAAAAATAGAACGAATTGTCCTTTTATGTAACACAAATACAGGGTGAAATCTATAAGTCGTCTCCCCACCACACACGATCTCACCTACCCACGAATATGAATAACTTTCACTATGGGACCAAATATGAAATCACGAAAAAAATCTGCTATTTCATAGAAAAGTTCAGTACGTACTCGACCAAAATGTATGAAGCAGCTGATTTATTTTTCGTGATTTCAGAGTTGATCCCATAGAGAAAGTTGTTCATGTTCAACATCACAATACAACAAATACAAAGTACAATATCACAAATTTTATCTACTGTTGGTGATAAGTCATTTATATAAACCAGAAATAAAAAAGGACCTAAAATAGAGCCTTGAGGCACACCCAGTTTTACTGGAGCTCCAATTAATTTCGTTTTGTTTACAACAACTGTTCGAGTTCTATCGCTTAGATAAGAAGACAAGCCTTAAAGCTTTATTGGACAATCCATAATGTTTTAATTTTAAAATAAGTGTCGTGTGATCTACGATTCTACGCAATCAAAAGCTTTAGAAAGATCACAAAATATTCCTGCCGCATCACAAGATTTCTCCCAACTGTTGATACAGGGTGGAAAAAACGAATGCCACATAGACGGCAACTATCAACTATCAACAACTATCAACTATACAGGGTGAATTCTAATTGGTAATCACCATTATCACCTCTGTGTTCTACCCACGAATATGAACAACATTCACTATGGGACCAACTCTGAAATCACGAAAAAAAAACAGCTGTTTCATGGAAAAGTTCAATAGGTACTCGACCAAAATGCATGAAGCTGCTGAATTATTTTTCGCGATTTCAGAGTTGGTCCCATAGTGAATGGTGATAATGGTGATTACCGATAAAAAAATCACCGTGTATACATATAATTATATCAACTATAAATATTAGAAACAGCTAAATCTACGGAAAGGAGACTAATTTTTATTTTTAAGAACATAATGTACTTATTTAATTATTGGATTTTTGAAAAAATCCTCTTCCTTAACCGGGAATCGAACTGGTCGAATATGACAAAACAATAAAGTTGTGTTTTATGATACAGATCGAAAGGATCATTGATAGTGATCATTTGTATCTACAACACTTACGCCTTTAAATGAAATAAATACCGTAAAAAAAACCTTCTGTATTATTTTGTCATATTCGAGCAGTTCAATACCCGGCTAAGGAAGATGAATTGCAGTATTTAATGATATCAAAAATAAAAATAAGTCGCCTTTGTGTAGAATAGAATTTGCTATTTCCTATATTTAAGGTGTTCGTTTTTTCCACCCTGTCTATATTGAATGAGCACAGATGCCGCATCAACTTTGTTGATCAACCTCTGGTAAACCCGAACTGGTTACTGTTAAGTAGTTTATTTCTATTAAAGTGACTTAACATATCATTCAGCATTAGTTTCTCAAAGACTTTACTTAAACCCTGTAGTATGGAAATGGGAGGGAAGTTGGTTAAATCACTCATATCGCCCGATTGGAGCTATTTAAATACCTTGACTATTGAATCTGGGCTGAATTCAAATATTTCAAAGTTTATATTACATTTACTGACATTAGTGCAAAGTAATGATTGAGCTTCAACCGCGGATGATTGAAGTTATTTCGTAGTAGGTATTAAACTAATGGCTATGTTGGAAAAATAATCTTCGATCGAATGTCATGTGTGTAATAGTCTCTCGTTAGCAATCTTTGATGCACAATGTACTATTTAACTGCTCATGTGATTACCAAATTTAACTTTTTGTTTACGGCCGTTTAGGTAGTTATCAAGCAGGTCAAGTGGTTTTCCTCTGATTCCCATACGCTCAAGCTTCAATAAAAGTATCGTGTGGGAGATTGTGTCAAAAGTCTTCTTTCTTCTTAAGTATAATTGTATTCTATGATTAAAAATAACCAGCCAAGTGCGAGTCGGTGTCGCGCACGAAGGGTTCCGTACAATGGTACGGAACCCTTCGTGCGTGTATACAACATTAGCAAAAAAAAGCAAAAAAAATCAAGTTGGTTGTATGTGGGCCCCCCTTAAATATTAATTTTATTCTGTTTTTAGTATTTCTTATTATACCGGCAACAGAAATACATCTTCTGTGAAAATTTCAACTATCTAGCTATCACGGTTCATGAGATACAGCCTGGTGACAAACAGACAGACGGACAGCGGAGTCTTAGTAATAGGGTCCCGTTTTTACCCTTTGGGTACGGAACCCTAAAAATGACCTTTTACCAGAATTTCTTGCGGCCCTTCTTCTCTCCAATGATGGTCGTGTCCGAAGCGCGCTGGTAGATTGCTAGGTATGCTCTTTTTTGTTGAACCGCAGAAGTCATAATCATTTTTCAATAGGGCCCCAGAAATAACTCAAGAGTTACAACGTACCTGAACCTTACGAGTATTTTGTGAAATGTGACGCAGCATGCTTGTGCAGGTCACGTCGGAGGCGGACGTGAAGGCGGCCCTGCAGACCACGCGCGACCGGTTCGGCCGGCTGGACCTCGCCGTTAACTGCGCCGGTGTCGCTTCCGCACAGCGCATATACAACTTCAAGAAGGAACAGCCCTTTGACCTTGAACTGTTCAAGAGAACTATTGAGGTAATTGTCTCAGTTACTTGATTATAGCGACTATGACTGTCGTAATCGGTAACGCCTAACTTTGTCGAGTCCGCATGTAAGAGTGAATATGACTGAGAAACAATACAGTTGTATGCACCAAGCTTACACCACAACATACACAAACATTAAAAGCTACTTATTTAACAAAATCGTAAGTTTTTCCTCTTAAAACTTCCAAACATCCGGGGCACGTTTTATAAAGCTACAAGTAACAATTTTACAGGTCTAAACTGGCAACACTGCTCAAATGGCTGGTCGTCAATGGTCGAGGTTGTGTCAAATGGAAACTTGTTTGTAGCTCGTAAATTGTAATTTGTAGCTTTATAAAACTGAGGACTTATTGTCTAACGCACTCGCAATCGCAACCGGCTTCAAAGTGGAGCAATTATTTTCATTTTGTATGCAGATAAGCCTTCGATTTTCAAAATGAAATCGATCGTGATTGCGAGTGCGTTAGACAATAAGCCCTCAGGCCACTGGCGTCTTATACCGTTATGTGGGATAGAGCGCCGAGCTATTACAAACAAGTGCAAATAATAGAAGACTAGTATTTTGTTCTTTTGAATATCAATACAGTCCTATAAACAGAGCAATGCCATACCTACTTACCTCTGTTGCGCATCGCAAGCCCAACCATCACGGGGTACCTAATTATTGTCACAAAATGCTTTATCAGAATATTTATTTTATTGTAGCAAGGATTAAGCGTGTGGTACTCAGTCACTTGGATCAAAATAGTTATCTGTATACAAGGGGGGAAAGTTGTATTTTATCTGCGAGTGTTCATTTCAAATACGAGCTAGCGAAAGGGTTCTATGATTGACCACTAGTGAAGCGAGTGGTTCGTAGTATTTAACGTTTTACGTTTTGTTAGCTGTCAAATATCACTTAAGCTGCCTTCAAATGTCAAAACTCTTTCTTCACATGTGGATAAAAAGCGATTTTTTCAATAGATATCAAACAAACAAAAAGGGCTTTCCGAGCTAGTGAGATGAAAATATGTTTACTCGTAGGTAGAGTAAGGCAAACTAAAAGACTTACCTACACCTACATTTTTCGCTCTTGTCACAATTGGAACAAGACATAAAGAGGTAGGTACGTCTACGCGTCTTTCAGTTTGGCTTACTGTACATTAACATTTCAAGGATTCGTTAAATAGGTTTTGTAATAGTTTAATATTTGCAGAAATCCCTCTTAAGTCCTGAGTGTCAGGAAGAAGTTTATTGGAAGTGTAAGTGTTTCAGGTGAACCTGGTGGGCACGTTCAACGTGATTCGGCTGGCAGCCGGCATGATCGGCAAGAACGCCCCGGACGCCGAGGGCCAACGCGGGCTCATCGTCAACACTGCCAGTGTGGCTGCCTTCGACGGACAGGTGGGTGGGAGTCTTACGGGCTTTCGAGCGCTCCGGCTATGATGGTACAAAGGAATGCGTTAGGTGAGACTTCGGTGTCGGCCTCTATTGCAACAGTAACGCTATCATCATCATTGCGTATGGCACTCATGCTGCATGGATGGTCCAGGTGTTTCAGCCAGTTTGCTACGGCAGGCGAAAATGTATGCAGCTCCTCCATGCCACCGGGAAAACAGCGAAGTAACGCTATTGTCCTAAAACTTGACAATACTTACGATTTGCGATTCCGCAAGTTGTTCAAAGAATAAGCTTCAGAATAGTCTTCACTCAGAGGAGTGCTTTTAAGTACTGTCTGAGTAAAGTATCTAACAATTACAAAATTCATACGATATCATTTGATTGACTATTGGCGTTGTTTCAGATCGGTCAGGCGGCGTACTCAGCGTCGAAGGCGGGCGTGGTAGGCATGACGCTGCCCATCGCTCGGGACCTCGCCAGCCGGGGCATCCGCGTGGTCACCATAGCCCCCGGTAACACGCGCTCATCATTTGTTACTTACGGGTTGTACTTACACAATAAACAAATGGCAATTGTCTTCAAATCGAATGATAGAAGAGATACATTTTGTAAGCAAGCCAAGATTGGATGACTTCGTACGACGACGAGGGAAGAGGGGTCGTAAACAATTAGGTACCTATAGAAATCTGACAGAATATATAAAAAGTCATCAAGAAAGAGGATACATTGTAATAACGTTTATCTACACTCATATCATAAGTTCTCTATAATGCGTTCAGAATCCGTAGACAATGACCAGCATTACTTGATACAATTTTACTATGATATGTTTTCTTATCTGTAGCTGTAATGAAAAGTTAAAATTACGATACAACTTTTGATAAAGTAATGTTGTTCAAATTTGGAACATCTTCGAAAACCAACAAAATTCAAACAGGGGGCCAATTCTAGTATCAATTGAACGTCGACTCGGTATATTTGAAGTAAAGTGTCGTACGCCATTTTGATTTCGAATGACATTAGAATAGGGACTTTGTTACTTTGTCTATGATTTAAAAAAAAACATTCATATTCGTGACACAGGTTAGCTTTGCCGCCATGTTTGTTTTGCCGCCTACTGAACGCATCTTAGAGTACTTATAATATGTGTGTAGATAAAGTAATGTATGTACCTAACTGTACATAATTAGGCCTTAAAACACTCGTGTGATCTTATTATGAAACTCGCCTTCAGCTCGTTTCATAAAACCACACTCGTATTTTAAGGACCCTCTTTATGTATCAGTTACATAAAATACTATATGGTTATCGAAAATATATAAGATTGACCTAAGCTGCCGAACGGTCGTGTCGAGATCTATGTCAATTCCATATATTGTGACGGTTCTCTAAAATCGTTAACATTTAGCGTTATGCAACTTGTCCTAGACAAGTTGCATAACGCTACCTCTCAGGTTATATGAGTCCCATATATATATGTAGGTATGTACAATTTGTCCGTTGGCACTTTAAAAACAGAAGTTTGAATTTACGTTAACCATAACGTGTGATGTTTTCTGAAGGACAGAGCTACGAATCCTACGAGTCATGATCATGTGAACAAATTTGGTGTCGGTCGATAAGTTTGCTGCTTGTTTGCTGAGACCTATTGACTCGACTCCAATCCAGTGTCAAGCATCGTATCGTTCCGCAGGACTATTCCGCACGCCTATGATGGAATCGCTGCCCGAGCCGGCCATCAAGGCGCTGGAGGCGTCGGTACCGTTCCCGGCGCGGCTGGGGCGGCCCGCCGAGTTCGCGCAGCTGGTGGAGGCCGTGCTGCGCAACCCCATGCTCAACGGAGAAACCATCCGGCTTGACGGCGCCATCCGAATGCAACCGTGAACCCGAAGAGTTTTCCCAGTGCGATCACAGGCCCTGCATTCCCTCTATGATACTGTTAAATACGTCACCTATGCAGTCATCAATAATTAAAAGAAATCGTGAGAAGAGATAAATACACTTTTACTGTCCTCCTCGGCAGCCCCAACACCTGCCCCCTCGTTCACAAGGATACCACTCTATTTACATAAACATGACACAAGTGTGAATTTCAACAATATTCTACGTAGTTAAGGACTCAATTAAAAATTCCATAATTTTATCCTTAGTGATGATAATTAATCATATGATAGTGTGACATATTTTCGTTACACAATTTAAGAAAGTCAACGTGTTGTCTCAATTTAATAGTCCTTAAATGCGTTAATACATAAATACGTACAAAATTTTTGAAATTCACACCTACAACAGTATTGACAACCTTATGGGTAGGCGAAGTTTGGCAACAAGACGGCCGATACTATCCCCATAACTTACGATTTTATTTGTATAACTTCTAAACGTAATTTAGATATAAAATAACAATTTCACACAAAAGGGG
Source organism: Acleris cristana (assembly GCA_948252455.1). Classification (NCBI taxonomy): domain Eukaryota; kingdom Metazoa; phylum Arthropoda; class Insecta; order Lepidoptera; family Tortricidae; genus Acleris; species Acleris cristana. The sequence goes on from OX411772.1 coordinate 45,598,678, forward strand.
ATTAGTTGTGATTGTGGGTCATAATCAAATAAAAACCTTAGGATTACCTGTTCTGTAGCACCGCCCCCACTGAAGTTATAACACGAACAGAAAAAAACGACGATTTGCCGGCGGAAAAATTGCACCTCACCAACAATGTGAAGTTAGCCACAAATTATCCGCAAAATATTGCCATACATGAAAAATACTTGGTATTTAGTATTTTTATGCGCAGCTTGTCCTTCAAACATTCTGGGAATTTCATCTTACCTATATAAAATTATGCTAAGTTGGGTAGCATAGGCGAAGTAATTGGGATTGTTCATATTTTTACAAATTACTCTAATTCGAAAACCATTTCGAGGGGGTTTTAAAGCCGTTCTACATTATTAAGTTTTTGAAATATTTATCTGTTTCAGATGTTTTGACAGAAGTTTTGACCTTTGTTTGACTTTCGTTTTCGGCTTGAAGCCCTCCTAGGTGTACCTATCATACGGGTTAGGCGAAAATTCCTTGAAATGTTTGTTTTAATACACTATTACAATAACTTTTTATCATTTGATACCATTTCATTGTTGTAATGTATAAGAAAATGAAAACCCAAATTTAAAATATAATAATATCACGTAATCCATAAAATTTCTGCTAAATTAATAAATAAAGATAAAACCAAACTATTGGGTCAAACCTTAGAGGGTCAAACACAAAATTAATGAAATAGATGTCTCTTAAAATTACCTATTCTTTCGAATTAGAATGTAAAAACCGTGAGTTTTTTTGGTCTATACCAATTGTGTAAGCGGGGAGTTTCAAAAAAATAGCACACCTTTGACTTTTTCTTTAGATTTGGGAAAAAATTTGCACGTTGGTTGGGATCATTATTCTGAACTAGAAAAAATTGTATCCCAATATGTCCCCAAAAATATGTATGGAATTGTCCGTTTTGTTACCAAGAAACATATTGGATTTTGATAACAAAACGGACAATTCCATACATATTTTTGGGGACATATTGGGATACAATTTTTTCTAGTTCAGAATAATGATCCCAACCAACGTGCAAATTTTTTCCCAAATCTAAAGAAAAAGTCAAAGGTGTGCTATTTTTTTGAAACTCCCCAATTGCACACCTAAAATAACCTGAAATAGGAGCCTCCTAGTACCTAGTAGGTAAATGGGCTCTGGGCTCCATGAAAAGATATATGACCAAATGGCGCTGCAATCTTGATGCACCCTTTTCTAGAAGCTTTTTTACTAGACCGACTACCTGCATTAGCTAAGTAAGTATCTACGAGTGCTATCTTGATATTATTATTATATTAGTCACCTGCATTAAGCACAATAACACACAACGAAGGATCCGTTAAAAGTGACATTTTGGTAGATAGCTGCACTCTTCACTTTATTTAAATGTATGCTTTTGTTTTCGTAAGTTTTAGATTAACTTTTTCTATGAGTCGAAATAATTTGAAAACGTTTTTAGATCTAAAATTAAACGAGGAATAATAATAAGCAAAAAATAAGTGGTAAAATATCTGCAAAATATTGAAAAAATCGTGTTTTTATGAAAACAAAATGACATGTTTGCAGTAATTTTCAAAAAAAAAAGCAGTTACTCATCTATTTTTTTTAATTGGTCTAATATTGTTATCAATTATTATATTATAAACCAAACTAATGTCAATACTATGCATATTCGATTTTATCTGTTTTGGGCTGTTAGATCAAACGTTACACCGTCACAAGTAAGTGTACTACTTACCCAAACTTTACTTAAAAATTTATAAATCTGAAAAAAAAAACAGTGGGTAAAAGAAATAAAAAAAATTGTTTTACCGATAAATTAACCAAAAATTTCATCCCTTTCAATATGTACAGTTTATCGAGTACCACCCTGTATTTCCGACTCGCAATTGACCGGTTGTTGAAGTCGGGTAAATAGTAGCTATTGGGGAAATTTTCAAATTGTTGGCAACTAAGAATTGATTGCATATATATCATACTTATATGTATAGATACTATCTCCATCTTAAAGGTATACGCGCGGGCCTAGTCTATTCTATACTCTGTTTACGAGGAGCGCAGAGGTAATTAGGAGGCTAGCACGGTGCGCGCGCGACACAGCGCGGATGACTGTAGGTTAGGTACCTAGGAACTTTTAATGTTTATGCACTCCTAGTATTTGAAGTTGTAATTTTTGTTTTAATTATTTTAATGAATTAAGTTTGAGAAAAGCACTATACATACCTCGGCGCGAAATATGGGGTTGCCCGTCTCAGACCTATCCAGAGTCTATGTCTTCGGCCGGCAACCCCTTTTGTCCCGGCCTCTGTAGTAATGTACTATTCATGTCATGACTTTCTTGAGAGACTATAGAACGTTCCGTTTGTTTGTGACATCTGCTTCTTTCGAGTTTTTTATCAAGCAATAATTTTGTGATAAACTTAAAATTAGCACAATAAAAATGTTAACGCATTATTTATTGAATAATCTTTATACGTAAAAGCAAACCGCACATTTTGCAATTTTCTATTGTAAGGCAAAATGGTCCCAAATTTGTTTTGAATAATTTACCAGTTATTCCGCCATACTGCCGTAAAATGTAATAGCAATGCTATTAAAAAACCTTGCATTTACTTCTTGAAGGTTTTTCTAATGCTAAAAAAACTAAGTGCACTTGCCATCCCCGGGTAAGTCTAAATAGAGCGAAGCGGTTTGCTGCCCTCATTTCAGAAGTCTCAGTAACGCTCACTCACGAACGAGCACGAACATTTCAATCATACGTCAAGATTTCGAAAAGTTTTAAATTTTCGAAATTTGTGTTCTGAATCTGTCTAGTTAAAACGGAAGCCAACGTCAATGTTAACGTGCTATCAAAATGTAGTACTTGACTAATTCCATCTAATTCACAATTTAGTACCGAGTTTAATCACCATACACATCATCTCGATGAAGTTACGTTAATACTTTACTATGCATTCGGTAAAGGCGATTCGAAAACGTAGGTACTTTGAACATTTCGTGCTAGAGCTAACTCCAGTAAAATTAGGGATTCAAAGTACGGCGTAGTATGCGTCAAATCCTGTAGTTCTGATTTTTTGCAGACTTTTTTATGATGTTGGCTAAATGAATAATCCAAGTTTGTGACCTCGAGCGCCGAACGCAACTTTGTCAAATTTAAAAAAAACCGCGTTGATTTCGGACTTTTTTCAGATTTTGGCGACTATTCTAAAAGACTAGTTTTTGATAGTACCTTACCTTCTCAAGACATTTTTAAAGCAGACTAAATTTGATACCATGTGAGACTAAGCATTACTTATGTCTGTTGAACCAATAGTTTATGAGATAACGCTTTTCAAAATTCATCATTTTTTCGAACTTAACAATTTTTTGCAACTTGTGCGTTCTGTTAGGGCTAACATAGTTCACTTTCTGATACCAGCACCAAATTTATTTATTTATGAATTTTGAAAAGCTTTAACTCAAAAACTGTTGGGTCTACAGAGACAATTTTAGTCTCAATATCATCATATGGTAGCAAAATTAGTTAGTTAAAAACGTCCTGAGAAGGTACTTTCAAAAACTAGTCCTTTAGGGTTATAATTGCCAAAATCTGAAAAAAAAAAACCGAAATTTTCGTTTTTTTTTTTTAATTTTGACAATGTTACGTACGGCGCTCGAGGTCACAAACTTGGATTATTTATTGGGCCAACATCATAAACAAGTCAGCAAAAAATCAGAACTACCAGATTTGACGCAAACACATGTTGACTAAAGTTACTGGAGTAGTAGTTGATCTTTATTCAGTAAGTTTAGTTCAGTCAGTTCAGGTAAAATTTAAATAAAAAATAAAGAAGGCAAATATTTAAACGAAAATATCATTTATTTCTACAATAACGGGCGGCGGCGTGAGCGCGGCCCGCGCCGCCGCCGCGCGTGCGTCTCACAATGTTTATCGATCACCATGAAATAAATACACTGACGATGCTCATGCGACACCCACACCGCCATTCATGTATCTATGTTGCCGTCTAAAAATAGATCGTGTTTACAGTTATAAACTAACACATCTCCAAAATTTACAGTTATAATATGTTTAAAGATTTAGTGACAACATTAACTATTTTACCTTACAATGGTACAAAAAACGTAATGTGAGGTAATGACACAGTGTATCGTAGCCATAGTACTGTAACCCGGTATCTCCACTCTAACTGAACTTTTTGAGCGACTTCTAAACCCACTCCGTTGAAATAAGTTATGACTAATTGTTTAGTCGGTCCTTATGATCAAGAGGAGCTACAGGAGCGTTTCGAGTTCAACACCTAGAGCGACACTCCACGTGCCGGCAAGCACCGATGGCCGTCCGCGGCGTAGGCCTACTTCAATAACGAATTTGCTCTCAAGATAAGTTTCAAGTAAAAACTTTGGTCAGAGCGTGATTGCTTTAAGAGCTTTTCAATCTTACGAGAAAATAAACTCCGCGAAATATGTCAGCTGTTCCCGTAGTTCCTTGCTATATCATTGACCTTCAGGTACATTTGTATGTGGTTCCATAGTTGAAATTATTGTGTATGGATTTGTTCTAGTAATTTACTCGTACTGCGTTGTATACACAACCATTAGTGATGTCGAGTGATTTGTGATGCTGCGTCTTGAATTGGTGCCTGATTGTAAGCACAAACGTCCAAACTATATTGACAATGGGCTCAGTTAGAATGCAAACAACCTTACAACAAGCCTGTATGGCGTAACTTATTGGGTGTACTTATAAATTATAATTATGATACGGACAGCGGCCTGGCCGCTCCGAGATGCGAGAGATTTGTTCCACCTGCGATCCGGCAACAGTTAAAATTAATAGCCGAATATTATGTATCAGATAGAACAACTTAGTAAATTAACAGCAAATGCTAATTGCATTGGTATTCGTCAGCCCCATTCTCAGAATCAACAATAACCTTTTAGATCGAATAAACTGTTCACCGTGACCTAACAATATTTACACAATAATAATGAAATAGAACTTACACGGCTCGCAAAATAATGTTAGGTGCGACAGAAATTAACGCTTAGAGACTTAATCGACTTACATCTAGTATGAACCCTTCAGGCTGAGGCTTGTCGACTCGCTCAAATTCACGCCCTCACAAAAACTTAACCAAGAGAATACTATACACAGATTAAAGTTTAACAACACATCGACTGAGATTAAATCTAACTTATCGTTAATGAACAACAAAGTGGTTAACTTACAAACAGTATCGCCTCTTGTAGCGTTACCATTAGCGTTATTTTGGAATGTGTGCGACGCGCGCTCGCGCGCTGCGGCTATTCCCAGTTGTCCGCACCCTTTGTCCACACTGCGGACAACTGGGAACAGCCCGCGCGCAGGCGCCGGCGCCGCGAATCTGAGCGATGAGCCGCGCCCGCGCCGCGCGCCGCCCTCGCGGCACGCGTCGCCGGCGCGGCTCGCCAGCGCGCCTCGCCTCTGCCGTCGCTTACCGAACATTCAACTCAAAATGTACATTTATATATAATAACACGCAATGTGTTTAAGTATTTTAAAATACTTAATATTATATTATATTTTATAAATATAGATATCCTTTATGTAGACATTAAGAGATAAGTAATTTAAGCTATATATTACAACCTAAAGTTAAAAGTAAATAGTAGGTATAATGCTTAGTGTATAGATTAACTCTTATTTAATATTTAATGATTTTTTACAAAATAAAAAATATATATATGTAAGCAGATGAATGAAAATAATACAGCAATAAAATCGAACTAACCGAAGCTAAAATGTTATTTATGAACACTGGCACCTTCTTGTTAAACCGTCTATTGACTAAATTAGTAGTTGCATCGAAAGGAAACAAAAGCATTGTACTTGTAACGAGAGGGAGACAGCCCTCCCGACAGCGCCTACTGCGAACCCTGTCTGATCACTTAACTAATGGCACACCATTCTGTAACCTTGCAATTCTCCTTGGACCTTCACCAAAATCATTAATTCACTATAGAGTTGCATCGCACGAAGGCGCGCCCTTACCACTTGAATATGCCTATATACTAGAATCAGTATCACATACTAGATGCGAAGAAGCAGGGGCCGGCAAAGAGGTGCGGGTGCGAGATGATGAGATGACGAACTAGTACGAGGGTCCGCTGTGCACCGGCCCCAGAACAAATCCGCGTCAAACAATACGATTAAATAAATTGATTCATTGATCGATTACAAAAACTTAACGATTTTTATCTGCATTTTCGACCCGGCACCGACGAACTTGTAAGTAGAAGGTTGACAAAAAGGATAAAATAAGTGCGATGTTCCAAATGAGATCCGATTCAATGGTCAACACAGATATTATTATGTACACAGCGATTAAAACTATTGTCATACCGAAGAAAAAAATATAATTTACTTGATAACAAAAACGCCTTGCGATTAAGATTTAGTCCTTAATAAAGTAACATTGACGACCACAACCACTTTGTCAAGAGTGCACCGAATAAGAAAAAAAACAATAAAAGTAAATGCCTAACACTGCCAAATAATAAGAAATAATTAATTCTGTGGAAACAATACCTACTCGATTCCTTGTATTTCGTAATGTACATTAAAATATCTTGAAAATATGAATTAATACTGTTATGTAATAATAATAAAATTTAAAAGTACACAATCATGTATAAATACTGTATAAAATGGTAACACATTATGGTAAAATGAAATATACAAAACCAATAAAAGGAATCAATAATTGTTGCAAAAGGATGCAGAATTAGTGAGCTCGCCGGCCCGCTGTGTTGACCAGCTGCGCCGTGGCCAGGGCGGCCGCGGACGAGACGCGCTCGGCGCAGCTTGCCGGGGGTTATAGGATGGACATAAACGCCGGACGGTCTCATCATCTCATCTATGCGTTAGGGCCCTCGCTAACTGGATTTAACTCTTTTAAATGTATACTTCGGATGAAGAAGATATCACTTTGTAAAATATTAAAAAAAACTATCCGTACAAAGTTCTAATTTATTGTTTGACTCTCACGTAAAAGTTTTTAATAAAACGGTGCTCGGTACCAGAAGCGGGTATAAATAATCGACAAAAGCTATTACACCGGCAAGTACATTATTAAAGCTGTTTTTGTACTGGCATACTATAAACCGCTAGTATTGATATCGTTAACGCCGTTAACTTAACGGCATCAGAATACCACCTATAGCGTAACCGTCGCGAGAAAACAATTATATGAGCGTTGCCATGGTAATAATAACAATTATATAATTATTAGTATAGCATTGTTATTACCATGGTTACGGTCATTCCGGATAACAGTCTTGGCATTTAGTCACTTCACATCCTAATTTGCATATTAAATCGTTAAAAATGTTTTAATAACATTTGAAATGAAGTAGATTACAAACAAAATACTTTTTGAGACTTGTAATTAAAGATTTCATTTTTATAAAATCACTAAAAAAGATGACTAATATTCATCTTCATCGACTTGTTATTTGGTTACCATGGTTACGTTCAATATGGATATCAACAATGGCGTTTCGTTTCGCATTTCATTTTTATGATAAATACATTGTCAGAACTATACCTACCTACTTGTTTTAAATTTGCGTGAAATTTGTAATCATTTAACAGTTAAATTTACAAACTGTTAACTGCTAATCGAAATAATGAAAATGACTTTGATGACAATTAATTTGTTAGTAGAAAAAACACGGAAAGTACAAGCCAAGTTAGACACTGTTTATTTTTGTCACTATCATTTTAAGCTTGTAGAAAAAATTAGGTATGCAACGGTTCGTAATTAGCGCTTAAGGTATAAGTGCCGAGGTTAGAGCGCAAGCTTGCGAGCTTTATTATGTACCAGTTACATAAATAACTATTAATCCGCGCCGTCTTTAAGTATTCAGGCTTTTGTAATACATTACCACAACTCTAGAAGGAACTCTTTTAATTATTATGAAACAGGTTGACCCTTCTTTGTTACTGCCAGTTTCACTGTTAAAATATTATACCTACCTAACAACAGGTGGTAACTATTGTTCAGTAGCATAAAAAATAAAATCTTTGTACTTATATAAGAACAAATACGAAATACGCAGGTCGCAATGATGTCCGAACATTATTTTAATGTATAAATCGGAACTGTATACGTACAGTTGGTTAAATTAGTGGTTTTATTCAAAAAATTATGGCAGACCTTTGATATGAAATGAAAGTGTTCTTCTAGAATTTATGGAAACTTCTTCGTTCATTTGTTTTAGCTAAGGGGGCAGACATTGCAAGCACTCTCTTGTTATGTAAAAATAATATGTTGTCAAATTTGTTTATTGATATTATTATTATTATTATTATGTTTCTTTAAGATTCCACAGATGCATCTAAATTACGAATGTGTTTGTAGGTAGTAGCGTGGTTGCCATGATACGATCCACACTTAAATAACACACAGTAGGTACCCAGTGTTAGTTGCTAGATCACACTGCACGATTTTTTTTTGTTATGCTCGTGGTCATTTTCGAAACAGCGTTTATATTAAGATTGACAAGATAAAATCGAGGGTTCCTGGTTCAAACTCGATATGTAATATATAACTAGTTTCGCGATATTTAACGTAAATAAACAATTAATGATTTTTAGGTTACCTAACATACCGCTCTCATTTAAGTTGCAAAAGGGTTTTTCATTTTGGTAACCATCCTATGGTAAATCCTAGCAAGAGAAATGAAGTGTAAGTCACGAGAATAATATTACGGTTTTCACTGGACGGTATTAAAGATAAAATACGGTGTCATAGCGTTATACGAGAGCCGCTTAGCTAAACGTAAAACAACACCTTCCACGATCAATTTAGTTGTCGATGCGGCCTACGGCTGATGCGCACTTGGTGCGATGATACTATGACATAGCTATATAATTTATAATATTAACATATACTTACACAAACCGTCAATCACATTTTCGATTAATTAAAACCATCCGAACTAGGTAAGCAGGTGACCGACGCCTAGGGCCGCCCGGCGTCCTTCTAGTGTTCGCGTCACTAAATACAAGATCCCAAAACAACGTGCAGCGCAGGTATCTACACAATATACCTGGTCTACACACTGATAACAATATTTTATATTACCATTTCACCCGCACTGGGGCCTGTTGCATATTCAATTACAAGTTACACTGATTTGTACGGATTTACTTGTACTAAAGCTTGCACTTAATATGCAACAGGACCCCGGTTGGCCAATAAATTTCAATATGTACACATTGCTATATGTTAGAAAAATACGAAATAATGTACTTTAATTTAAACATATTTCATATGTTATTAAAGGACAATATTTTTTATAAAAATACATCATTTTGCTTGGCCAACAGCCAGTAGACGCTAGTACCCATATTATCATTTAAAAATCTATGATTTTTAAGGCTTTTTGCAAGTAGGTACTTCGAGGGTTAATTTACATAATTTATAATAGTACAAGTATATTTATCACTGTAAATGTTCTAGTCATTAATAACAAAGATTATAATTTGTACTGGTATGGCCGATAAACATAATTTGATATAATATACAACTTAGGTAAACATTTCAGGATTAATGACAATTTTGAACATGAATTTCATTCCGTACAATTGGTCTTACAATTAAAATAGAAATCAAATATTTTACATGCAAACTTTAATAAAATTTAAAATAGTTAATTTGTAGAAGCCGCCGCTCGGGCTCTGCCACACCACCGCGGCACACAACGCCCCGCGTCGCCGCGCGACCTACTCTGGACCTCCACAGATCACGCAGGTACTAGTTGTAAGTGCCTCATGTTTCGAGTGAACAAATAGAATAGTGTATTTATAATGACGACGTACTAAGAAACACTGACCGAGGCGAGCGTCGCTGCAGGCGCGGGCACCGAGCGGCCTTGCAGGGACACGAACCCCTTAACATTACACTTACAACTTACCGTTATAAAACTAACAATCAATTTTATACAATATGTAATTTAACTTACACTATACGGTTTCTCATCAAATTTCTTCGTTAATAATCACAGACGCTTTCCTAAAATATGTATGTAGTAAGTATTTTCTTTTACTAAGCAACAAAGTCGAAAAACCCTACAGTTAAAAGAAATTGTATTTACAACTAAAAAATACGTTCAGTAATGTGCTAAAAGCCAAGCCATCCTCAACTACAGAATCTTCACTAAACTCACTACACACAACAGCACTTGTCTATAATTTTCGTTTAATTAGTGATTAGCGAAAATTGTGAGACTTATACATGTATTGAAATAAGGTATGGAAAAGCGATCGTTGGACTAAATATTTCAGACCATCGACTCAGAATACATGATTTACGATAACAACAATAAGCGATAATCCAAACAGCCAGTGGCAAGTACTTGAATTAGGCCGATCGCGCGCGCGCGCAGGCTTGGCTTCAGCTCGCTTCACTATTGATTCGTCGAGTGACCGATTTTAAATACGAATGTATGATTATACTTCTTTATTCTCGTTTGATTGAACACGACATACTTACTGTTAAATAAATATCTGTCAGTATATTTATGTTAGTTATATGTAGAGATTAGGTAGATAAATATTTGTTTTATGTATTCGGACTAGGCACGCGCTGCGCCGCCGGCCGGCGCTCGGCGCTCGCGCAACAACTCTTGTAATCACACACCAAGTTACAACTAGAGCTAATTTATAAGTAAAGTTTGTTGAATAACGTTATGTCTTATGTCTGATGTGGTGTCGGGGCGCTTGGCGCATCTTCGGTCGTAACTTTACCCTTCACTGGGACTTCAAGATCTGTAAACAGAAATCGCCAAATGGGTTTCAACATTTCATAACATATTCATTTTATTCTCAATAATATATTTCTTGCGGCAAAACCGAGTAATAAGAAAGAAAACGATGTGTTTATTGCAATTGTTTCTACGACTTGAGCCTTTAATCGAGTGAACGCTTTGTGCAGATCTCGCTTACTAATCAACACCAAAAAAAATTTTTTTTATTTGCGCTAGCTTCCTTGGCGCTCCAGTAACCAACTAACATTTATAGGGAGTCTGTTTAAACCTCGTTTTTAGTCAACGGATTAAATTGAAATTTTGCATTAGATGATTATAAAATAGTATTACTTATATCAGGCAATATAGAGTTGGTATGATTATAGAAACGGAAGGTAGTCATAGGAACCCTTATTTGCTAACAGTACGAGTAGATCCCACAAGCTCCGACACGTTTAACTTGTCTTTTAAAAGATTATCAGTGTTGTAAGTAGGTACAGTCAAGGTTAAAAATAAATATCCGCACAAAGTTGCAAAAATATGTACTCCTAGACCTTATTGCCATAGTAATAAGGTCTGTTTACATATTTTGAGACTTTGTGGTGTATACATATTGTGACCTTGACTGTACAGTAGGCAACTAAGAATTTTATGGGACTATATTATGTATGTTCATTGAGGAACCGTTAGACCCAGTGGTTTAAATGCTCAATTCAAAGCTAGCTTTAAATAAACGGATCCAAATCAAGCTAGATCCAAGATCCTTGTTATGTTTTTTTGATTTCTTTTTAATTATACAATTTTGTAGACATGCACATGCGGAATGTAATGTTAAAAAAAACTACGATTACTTTAAGACCGAAGTAATCGTAGTTTTTTACATTCATAATTATATAGATATTTTAAATTTATTTCATACCAACTTCTGCCCTGACTTTCTGGTTATAATGTGTCTTTCTGGGAACTGGCCATTTTTAGATAGACAGCTTCAGAAATCAAGTTTCTATGCTAAATCTGATTTGGTAAAGTATAGTAAAGAATTGGTTCCGCAGAGTTAATGTAAATCAAAGTCGTGGTGTACGTATTATTTATTTTCACGATACTTGCACCAACACTTTCTTATTAACAGTAGTAAATAAATAACGTTAAACAGTTTAGGAGTCCTTACATCACTTAAATCCCACTTTGCAGTGACGGTGACAAGCCTCAACTAGTTACTTCGTTCTTGAATGATGATACTTTGTTGAGTGTCGCATTGCAATGGTTATTTTCTGTTTCATGTTTGTTTATGTAGGTAATTCACTTTAACATTTATAAAGCATAGCATTTTAGCATTTTAAAAGCTCTATCTGTCTTCAATTACAAATTCCATAGGTAACGTAACTATTAGGTATTATTTACTAAAGATGTTTGATGAAAAACTTAACTTCCCACTCTACATGTATTTATATCAAAAATATAAATTTCCTTTTATATAACGAGAACAACACTATATATATAATACTAGTGACCCGCCCTCGCTTTGCTTCGGGTTATGTGAATTTTCTGTAAACGGATATAAACCAGAATTTTTAGTACGTAAAAACCTTCCGTGAAAAGTTATCTAACTGATGGTGAAAACCGCATGAAATGTTCAGTAGTTTTTGAGACTATCGTGAACATACGGACAAACAGAGGTGACGGGGACTTATAATACGTAGTGATTAAGTCCTTCATATCATCGCTGACCTAATCCTAGCAACGTTTCTACATACTACCATTACTGCATTAAGGTGGATTGTACAAGATGTTTTTTTTAAACAAGAGGTATGTTAACAATGGTAAAAGCATGATTTTTGATTATAGAAACCCAGTCTAAAACTTGCAGGTGGAGAGTGTGTTAATATTTAGTACTGGCAGCTTATGTGAAAAAGGTGTCAGCAGGTACACACTGTACATTTAATAAAATGGAGTGTCAAGAGTCGTGTACGTGCAGGCCTCGAGCGAGGTGGCAGCGTCGGGGATGCTTACTCTATATGGACGAGTGCGGCTCGATCGTGTCGCTTGGCAGGAAACCGCATCTGACACAGAGCAACAGATCACGTATAAGGGCTATCAATCTACTATTTTTATCTACAAGTGCACTATAATACTGCGTGTCATGAGTGTTATTCCCTGCCAAGATATTTACTTTACTATACTTATCTAAATTAATGATTAACTCTAAGTCTTAACAAAAAACTTCTAAATGTAATTGTCATAGATTAGGATACGCTATCTAATATTTATTTGCGATTATGCGTATTATTGATTGTCTTGTTACCACATTAATAATTAAAAATCAACAATATTCGCAAATTGTAAAGAATTAGACTAAAACGAAATGTATTCGATATACACTTTTAACAACTTACTTAACCGGCCCATAGGTCAGACTTCAGTTTGATTTAGAGACCATGATTGTGTCTCATTAAAAAAAATCCTTACAGTAAGAAGCAGTTTTTAAGACGGTGGTTGGAGCTAAACTCGGATTCATAATTAGATTCCATCAAATCTACCACGGTGTTGCCATTTAAATGAAACATTCTAAAATTAGTAAATGTACTCTAGGCGAAACAATGCACGTAAGTAATTAATTATTTAGTACTTTTAAGAATAACATTTAAATGCTCTGTCGTCGTATAAATAAATATTTAATTGAAGTAATTTTGTGGTAGAAATATTAATGTTGCAATGGTAAAACCACAGGTCTCGATAACATTTGGTATCCGTTTTAATACAAGAATATTATCGTATTAAGATTTGCGTACATATTATTAATTATTATACCTAAAATAGGTAAATTCGAAAAAAATACCCACTACCTAGTCGTGTTTGCTATTTTTAAAGCGTATTACATTATCCTGAATGTAGCATCCTACCTGGATTATTAATGCGTTAAACCATATCACTAATTAGAGCGAAACAATTAGGATACGATCCTTTATACCTAGAATTTAGGAATGTATGAATATAGCATACATTAACAAATGTTTACTTTGATACATAACAAATATCTAACAATCAAAGTAATATAAGCGACAAACTTAACAAAGCCCCTACGTTTACGTAATTGCATACTGTCTGTATACAGAAAATGGAGACTACCTAGTCGGTTCACAAGTTCTGTTACTGAGATTTATTACAATAAAAAAGGAGTTTTTTCCTAAATCAGTATATTAATCAAAACTTTGATTTATATACAATATAAATAAAAATAATTTAATCTAAAATATTGCAATTATTTTATGCACGAGCTTGAAGTATTCCCATTTCGGACGAGAAAATTATATTTAAAATCACGCACGACGATGATACTGATAACGGTCACAATTTTTAGAGTTGATTGTAGAGAGTTCAAATTTGCGTGACATATTGAACAGAGTTTTAGCTTTAAATTCCGACACAAATGTATTCCAAGCAACTAAAGATCCGCTTGTACACCAGTATCTTTTTGGTGGTCACAGGTCTAACCTGACCCATATACGTATCCCATGCTTAAAATAATCTGAAAACAATAAGGTTTCAGCAGAAATTAGCTTTCTACGAAATGAAAATTCTGCGAAACGATACCTTTGCGTAATAATTGTCGACGAATCATTAGGTCACGTAATTAAGCTTTTAATTTTTATAAACATTGAAATTAAAAAATAAACATAAATTAGTTTTATTTGACTCAACCTTAGTAACAGAACTTATTAACCGACTAGGTATATTTGAATTTGTACGTAACTTCCCTTAATTCTCTACACCACTACAAACACAGGGATTTTGTTAAGTTTTTCACCTGCAGTAAGACCATCATACTGACATTGACAGATATTATTGTGACAGTGACCTTTCTTGGTTGATTTGATGGAATCTAATTATTACGAATCCGAGTTTATACTTTTTCTGCTAGCTAAAATGCCCGGCAAAGCTATACTTACTTCAGCATTAATGTTCACATAATAAGACGTAACTTATGCTCTAACAGAAGCAGCAAAATGTTACCTAAACGATAGCGTTCGACTAAGACTGCCATTTGTCCCGAACAATTTAGTTACACGAACATGTTTAAGACTGTAGAAAATGCATATCCTCTAAATAACAGTGCTAACTATTCTGATGCATAAAATGATCAGCAAAATAACTTTTTTTAAATTAAACCATTTCAAACTTCATAATATTTCTGCAAAACCTATATTACTAGGCTAGTTTCTGACATAGGGTTATTTTTCGTTATCAGAGCGTGATGATGGTCATTTCCACAGATCTAAGAAGCTTCAAAAACAATATTTCATCTCAATATGATCTGAGTAGGAATATTTCCCGATAGTTTGTGGCGTTTATATTTATTACAATATCCTACTAATATTATAAATGCAAAAGTTCGTGGACGGATTAGGATGAAATTTAGAATGGAGATAGCTTATACCCTGGATTACCATATTTGACGTATTTGGATGAAGTTTGAAATAGAGATAGCGTATACCCCGGATAAACACATTAGCAAAATCATCAACGTACAACAAAAAATAAATTCAATCAATTTCTTAGTAAATAATGCTTTAGATATAGGTAGCAAAGTTCAAATTAAACCAACTATTGAATTGTTTTTTAAATAATTAAAATCTCGGAAATTATGCGTTATCGGACTACATGTTATACCACATTATTTACTCCAAATAGGCTCTAGAATCGATGATTAAAATATCCGTGACTAATTTGTTAGCACCTTGTCATTTTTGTAGTTAGAAACGTGAAAATTGGTATTTAGGCTACTATTTAGTAATAAAAAATATTGTACTTGTCGATTTTTAAAAAATATTCCTAATGGGGTGAAAGGGGGCGCAGAAGTATTTATCGATGTTAAATAAACTAATAGTTATGAGCTATGATCATAGCTGTTATGTACTGGGAATAAGTACAGTTGGTTAGGTTAAGTTTTTTTTGACCTCCCTGATATTACTCGGGGCACTCCGAATACAGTTGGTTAAAAAGGTTAACTATTTTTTTGACCATCCAGAATCGACTCGGGGCACTCCTAATAGGCTTGGTAAGGTTACGTTTTTTTTTACCACCCAATACCGAAATTTAAACATATAAAAGATTAAATACACTAAATATTATTTATTACCTATTCAACTTTAGAAGTAAAAACTAATAGGGTACCAACCGGATTGTAAAATTTGTTCAGCCCGCTCACGCTCATTGATCGAAAAACTTCGTCCTTGTTGCTTTGTTTGGGATAGACAATGTCAATACAAAAATAAGATTAAAAAATCTGCAATCCATTATTATTTTTGTTGTATCGTTATAACGGTAAAACTAATTTGGTATGATTATACAAACCCTAAAAAAAGTGCGAGTCGGACCTGCGCACAGAGGGTATTTTTACCTTGAATCCCGAAATAAATCACTGTTCCCCTGGGATGGCAAAATTACTAATTCTACGCGGACGAAGTCGCGGGCAGACGCTAGTTTGCGTATATATGTGTGTATGCACTTAACATGGTAGGGGGGTCTCTAATAGCTCATATCTAAATAACAAAGGTCGTCGTCGTACTGAACACAATACGAGTAATAGTGCCGAAATGCCTCTTGCACGCGTCTCTATTTCGAAGTAGGTACATTCTAAATACTATTCCGGGGTTTGCTCGCGGCGGGTTCCAACTTCCAATATTTGATCCCTTATACACAATTAAAGATAATTAAATATTCAAGGTTACGTACCACAACACGGAAATGTTAAGCCGCTTGTTACTCTTCATATTTTAGCTGAGAAATACAAGTGGCAAGTGGCTCAACAATCCCGTGTTGTGACTGTACAATGTGATCTTGTAGAAATTTTGAGTTTTGACACATTTTCCTGCTCAACTACGCATGATATATACGAGTATAGACATATTTTTGTTACATTCATTGTTTTATATAATACTAGGTTAAGTTTTTTTTCGTTGTATAATATCATATCATAAGAAATGTTTAAAAAACGGCTGACTGTTGAGTTTCTTGCGGCGTTTCTTTTCAGCAGTGGTCTTTTGCGAAGCGCTGGTTGATTATTGACGTGTAAAAGTGCCCGTGCGGCCTACTTACTGAATAAACATCTTTTATCTTTTTTTTTTTTATCAATGTTATCATGCAACGTAAGATAAGTGGGGGCACGTCTTCATAGATGTTTTACCAATACTATATTTACCGTCAGTAGGTCTTTAGAAGAGATAAATATATATATATACATGTATTGGAACCCTCCGGTAGAGCCAGTTCTTGCCGTATACGCGGCATCTATTGATGGCCCTGGTAATTGCGCGCATATCAGGTAAAGAAAACCTTAAAACCTCGTCAATTTTTTTAGCAGATGGGCCGTCTATCATCTATTACAGTAACGCACTCAGTCAGTTAATGACGATGAAGTCGTTCCTTAGTGGCGGTTGTTCACACACAAGTTTGCAAAAGTAACGTGTTGATTGTATCTAAAGTGACTCGGAGTAAGGCGGTAAAACCTGAGTATTAATAGTCCTCGGCTGACTACGGCTACTCGTTACCCGTCTCTGTGGCACCTACTCGGTAAAACAAACTTGCTTTTGAAATGTTATCGTATTTTCAATGTTATTTTTAACTCCTATTTAGTTAACAGTAATGTTGGCAAGTTAAAAACAATGTTGTACCGAGTACAACAGAGCCCCAGAGAGAGTGTAAAAGCGATAGACAGCAAAGAACCTACCATTAATACTCTGGTTTTACTGTAAATAATTAAAATATATATTTTCTACGAGTCCCAACGGAACGTCTCTTGGCTATCACACTTTGAAACCCGTAGTCTAGAAAAGCTACAGAACTAAAAAATAAACTAGTTACCGTTTTATTTTTTACTTACTTTATTTTATTACATACGATAACCAGGGTGTTTTTTGTTGTATCAATAAATACGAAATACATTTAAGTTTGGGCCCCTTGGACAGACCGTCTTTAAACTCGGAAAAGACTGTTTCTAGTTCCGGATTAACTTTTTTTGCGGCAAAGTAACACGCACCATGTGTTTAAAATCCGATTTTTCTCATTTTTAAGGCTGTTACATGAAGTAAAAATATCATTTTATTTGTACCCTTTTATCCCCTAAACCCTAACCCCTAAAGGGGCGAAATAGGGGATAAACCATTGTATGGAAGTCCGTTATTTTTAAAGCTACGAACATGAAATTTAGCATAAGACTTATAAATATGAGGTTGTAAATGTACCATATACATTTTTTAAATTTCCTTTCTATAGGGTCGAAATAGTGGATTAAAGTTTGTATGGGAGATACGTCGATTTTGAAGTAAATTACATCAAATTTAAAATGTAGGCTCCTGGTACGAATTAAAGAAATACAATTTTACAGTTTATGGAAATTCAACCCTTAAGGGGATAAAAAAGGGGTTGAAAATTCGTACAGGATTCCCGTTGTTTCAAAGCTGCTGACACTATAAATTATGTTTTCAAAAATCAGATTTAAATTGGTTCAATTTATTTATCCGTTTTCACCCGACTACAGCTAAAGAGAAGCTAGTGTTATGATCAAACATTTATTCCATAACGAAGCATTAAAAATTTAATTTTGTATTCAAATCCGTTTATCTCACAAAAGAAATAGTAGATTGTTCAACAAGAGACTAAAACAAGCCATAATGACACGTGAGATTATTAGCCACGCGAGCGAGCCAGCGAGCGATAGTGGCTATAGTTCGAGCGTCATTTTGGTTGTTTAGTCTCGCGTTAAACACTCTACTTTTCACTTTGAATGCGAGGAAAGAAAACGACGTTACAACATTTAGCAAATATGTAACAAAGTTTCTAACAAATTCGTTTCGCGGTTGTTTGTTAGTTTTTAGGGTTCCGTAGCCAAATGGCAAAAAACGGAACCCTTATAGATTCGTCATGTCTGTCCGTCCGTCCGTCCGTCTGTCCGTCCGTATGTCACAGCCACTTTTTTCCGTAACTATAAGAGCTATACTATGGAAACTTTGTAAGTAGATGTATTCGGTGAACCGCATTAAGAATTTCATACAAAAATAGAAAAAAAAACTATAAATTTTTGGGGTTCTCATCCCATACTTGGAACTGAAACTCAATTATTTTTTTTTCATCAAACCCATGCGTGTGGAGTATCTATGGATAGGTCTTCAAAAATGATATTGAGGTTTCTAATATATTTTTTTTCTAAACTGAATAGTTTGCACGAGAGACGCTTCCAAAGTGGAAAAATGTGTGTGTCCCCCCCTGTAACTTCTAAAATAAGGGAATGATAAATGTAAAAATAATATATGATGTACATTACCATGCAAACTTCCACCGAAAATTGGTTTGAACGAGATCTAGTAAGTAGTTTTTTTTAATACGTCATAAATCGTAAACCGCAATTTACCTTTCACGGAACCCTTCATGGGCGAGTCCAACTCGCACTTGGCCGCTTTTTTTTGTAAAGTGACACTTTTTAAAGTGACACAAATGCTTGCATATTTAGCCAACAGATATACCTAAACTTGAAAACTATTTGGACCATGCCTAATAAAATAAAATTATCCTTAACAAATTTAAAAAGATTCATATTCGTAATCATTAATCGTGTTTCACGAAATTGAATCGTTATTTTTTAAATATTTTTGCGCAGTTGTCATTTTGAGGTTATTTCCACAGCCTAAAAATGGTCTATACACAATCACTGAAAATGGCGATAATCCTCCATTGTCAAACACCGTGATTGGTTGTTTAGGGGTTTCCAAAGTAAATAAGAAAAAATACTTTAATCCCTAGCCTCCTAAGGCCCAAGGTCCTACCCATAGTACTTATTAACTTTGTCATTCAGACCCAGCTCGTTCGACAGTTGCGTAGTCATAGCGTACCACAGTCCTACCTGTAAGACTTAACAGAAAACCCGCCAATAGCGTACCACACACAGTCCTACCAGTAGGACTTAATAGAAAATCCGCCATTTGTCTTCTAAGTACTTGGGTCTGAATGAGTATAAAACAATAGTACTACTGGTAGAACTACGGGCCGTAGTGACTACATGCTGAATTTTTCGTTGGGCCTTAGGAGGCTAGAGATTAATAGGGAGTTTTAGTCCCGGTGTGGAGAGACTAAAGTAACATTTTAAGAGCATGAGAAGTGAAAAACTAATATCTACACTTCGTATTAGAACGTTTTCAGTCGTCACCGTCGTAGGTACTTAAACAATAAGGTCAATAAGTTTTCGTTAAACATTTCACTTTTTCACACCCTTGTTTTTCTAACTGTACTTTATTATTGCATTGTCAGTGGGTTGTGGGTTTACATTGTGTACAAAATTTCAGCCATATCCTATAACGGGAACTGGTTAAAAATAAACTTCCAAAATTAGACTCCCACATTATAACGTATCTACATGCTACATACTAACAAAACAAGTTGAATAAAAGATTGTAAAAAGGCGAGAAGTAACGGCAGACAGACTCTTGAGTAATGACGATTCCCTTTTGATATGATGATAACTAGGATTAACTTTAACCTAGAATTAACATACTAAACCACACCAGAGCGAAGCCGGGGCGGGCCGCTAGTTATAGATAATTATATAAAAAAAATCCAAAATGTTTTTTTACTTACTATTAATAAAATTATCTAAAACCCAACTCCAACGAAACAACTTAATACATACATAAAAAAACAATATTATCAGGTTAAGGCCTGATTCTTCAATCGTTACATAAAATGATCTGTCATGAATCTGATCTGTTTTTCCATCCGGAAGAAAAAAAGAAAATAGCGCTAAAATTTAATCTGTAAAAATTAAATTATTTTAACAATGAGCGCAAATCAAATAGGGCGCTACTGGCCAAAAATCGTTACCTATGTAATTATAAGTAGACACAGGGCACTAGACAGGTTCTGGATTAAAAAATCAGGCCTGAATGTATTACATAAAATGAATATATAAGCTTTATTAATAATAAAGAGTTGCCAGAGGTGTGGGTCTGGGTTTAAATTAAATGAGATATTAAAAATAATATCCCAGTGAAAGGGGAAATAAATTAAAACCAGTGAAAAAATGAGTTTACAAAAAGCGTGCCATTGTTAATGAGACGGGGCTGGCAACTCTTGAGTCTAATGATGTGTGAAAAGTTACGATAATTTCATCTGATATAGGGTAACGTACAATCTGTCTAGGGTCGACGTGTGCTCGGCACCCCGGGTAACCATTTCGCCTCCGTTCGGCCTAGAACGAGACATAATGTTGGAATTCTTGTGTACTTAAGTATATGTATAGATAGATATCAAGGTATATTGATAGCATGTTTGTTTATATATAGTGGTAGGGTGCGGGAGGGGGAAGGGTGGTACTCACTTGCGCTTGGCGTGCAGCATCTCCATGAGCAGCGTCTGCGTGGGCGCCTGCCCTGCACAGTGCCGCTGGTACAGGTGCTCCTCGCCCCGCGACGCAAGGGCGTGGATCTCGGGAACAACCATCACCAATTTTCCAAATTTATCCTGAAACAGTTAACAAAGAAAGATTAGGAAAGCCACAACATGGACGATAATAATCTGGTCATTTATTAAAGAAGCAATGCCTATTTTTATTCATTCAACCAGGGTTCGGAAAACCCCTTTATTTGATTAAGTTTATCGATCGGGTAATTATATCATTATGATTTCCCCACTTAGGGGTATCCCTATCCATAGGCTTACCCTAATGATATGTTTCGAACTCGTTAACCAATAACATTGAGGTTACCAGTTTCGTAATGGTTTCGGATTTAAGCACTTAGCATTACTTTCGTGTTACCCTATCGATTCTCCCACTCCATTGCCTCTGTTACACAGATTCGTGTGATTGGTTGGTTTCAAACCCTACTGAGGTTGCGTTGGTAGGAAATACCTATTGTATTAATAAACACTTCATAGGGAAAGCCTAACGTGGGTTTCAAGGAATTTGTAAGTGCTGAGTAGAATTAATTGTATCGTATTGGATAGGTTTTTAATTAGGCTAAGTCGATGATATGCTTATCGCATCGTTAGGATTTTAAAAACCTGTCAATGAAATATCCTATCGAAAACCTTTTAAATGGTAAGTGGTTCCGGTCCCTGTTATTACCTCCGTAAAACATAAAATCCATGCGATTAAAATAGTTCTTCTAGACACGACCATGATCTAACTAAACCAACGGTTCATTCAGAATTTTATATTTTTTTGTTGGCTTCTTGTTGGAGACGGATAGCTTCAACGAATGTATTAAGTTGAACTAGACATATAAAAGTGAATTATCGAACACACCACCTAGTGTTATGGTTTAGTAATTTTCCAAAGGTCATTGATCATATCGTTACAGTTAAAGCTACAAATTTAAACAAGCTCTTGTAGGTATTTAATTAAATGTATGTTTTTTTATCTAAGAATCTGTTTTAACTTTGGCGTTTCGTAAATATATGTGTCAGAGCTATATTTGTTCTTACACGCATAAACAAATTAAATACATTCTAATTTCATTTAACTTTTAAGAACTGGTTGTTACTTGTAATTTTTTAAAGCGCGCTGCTTATTTTATTCACATGATCTTATAAATCTAAATGTTATCGAAGCGCGTAAAAACATTTTTAACCTCTCATAAACTATATAGCAGTTAGTTGCTATTTTAGTAAGGTTTCCACGGTAAATAAATAAGTAGGCATGACTGAAGGGAAATTTACCATTGAATATAGTGGTGATGGTGATCTTAAATGAATTAAACAGCATGGAGTAGAAAATTTGTTTACCTGTATTGTGGGATAACATGTGAGAGTGTAATCTAAAAGAGCAGCCTGCACCGTCTGGTATCCGTCACGAACGCATTTCACGTTGACGATTCCCCTCACTTCTGAAATTCCAAAAAATCTTCATGACAGACAATAATTGTTTTTGCTTTAATTTTGCAACACTAGGCATACATAAAACCATAATACAACTAAAACTCATTCGCATGATGGCTAATTTAGTTTAATAACAGAACAAAGCAAGGAATAATACTGACCAGGGTTGAGGAGAAGTAAGAATTTAACACAGATGTAATCGGAAACGTCGAACTTAAGCTCGGCGAGTTTGTTCTGCAGGTCGTTGAAGTGGTTGGCGAGCGCGGGCACGCCGAGGAGGCCGAGGCACAGCAGGTCGAACTTCTGTCCGTTGTGCAGCGTGGTCTCGTCGGGCAGCCCGTTGTGCATGCGCTGGTGCAGGTGGTCCAGCACCAGCATGTCCGACCACGAGTCTTGGAGCAGCTTCATTTGATCGTCCACCTAAAACAAACGACAACCGCCGTGCTATACGTGCATTCCGTTAACCGTTACCACTCGGGACCCAACAATCAACTTACTTGCCGACATTTAAAAATCAACAAGAAAAGAAGCAATTTATCTTAAATGATTTTTGTTAGTAATATTACGCTTGCGACACTGTTAAAACTAATTCAAAACTGCCCCTTTACTTACATTTACTGTACTTTTACGAAAATCAAATAATAAACTTTAAATGTACGGCAACACTATTGGGACTACATCTGCCGTAGTTGAGGTTCTTGCGACGCTTAATCTAATCAAAGTGACGCTATCTATTCAAATCTACATAGTTGCCGTAATAGTATAAATCCGAAGTAGTATCTGACAAGTCGCGACCGCCGCGCCACACGGCGTCATTCCGTGACCCAAATTTTATTGAATTGCATTAGAAAACACAAGGCAGTGTTCGAGCGCGTTAAATTTGCAGTTTACGAAATGTTACAACTGAATTTTAGAGCTCGAAGCTTTTGCCACATCGGTGTCTTGCTCAATGCAATGAATTGAGATCGCCTTTCTACTCGTCGAATTCAGAATATTTTATCGTTCCAAACGACCTTTCAACAAACACTACTATCGACGTACACTTAACGTTATCTATAGTCATTTTAACTATATTATATTAAAAGGGATCTTTCCTAAATATTCAAGTTAAATAAAAAATATTAAGATACCTACTTCGTCACACCTGTGAGCACAGCGTACCTACGTGTATTAAGTACTTCAAATAAACTAAATAGTTAGATTGACGTTTACTTAGAGTCAGCTGAGTAAGGAGAGCACGCAGTAGCTATTTTCTGTCGTACATTTTATAAAGCGTCAGAAGCAAAGCCGAGCGGCGCGGCGTTCCCTTGGAGCGGCCATCTTGGCTGAATCGTTGGCGCTCGGCGGCGCTAAGTAGGTCAAAGTCGCACCGAGTTACCGCGTGCTCGGTTACGTGACGAAAATGAACAGATGAACTGGAGGGTTGACTAGAGAGAACCTTTTTATTACTCCGGACGGTGTTAATCCAATTGTTATCTCGATATTATCCAGAAAAATTACAACGACAGAAAAAGGAAAATAAAAACGTTTAAAATTAAAGAACTTGCATGCCGCATTGCTATGTTAGCTAATGGCAATAAAATGTAGGTGTTATGGTCTGACTATGACAAGAAAAAGCCAGTCACAGGAAATGTCGAATATGACGGTATAATGGTATGTAGAGCGTTAAACTTGGGCAACTGCCACTCCTACTTTATCATAATGTCGTAACTTAAATTTTGTAATCTTTCGACACCGTATTACCTAGGACCTAGACTACTAAACTAAATTCGCGCAAAACAAAATTTAATCTTGGAGAAAACGTAAACTCAACATTAGTTTGCTTGCAGTAATACGAATGTGGAACTGTGATAACTAAGCGCTAACGTGACTAACAATAAGTCAGTCTTTCCGGAACCAACTTAACTCTAGACCTACATTTTTGATGGGGCATTTTTTACGCAATTAATACGTATGAGCTTTTAAGTACGAATCAGTTTTTTGACACTGGGAAAGCAGTAGGTAAGCTGAAACCATTTCGCTGTCATGAGAGTGTAGTACCTACAAAAAGTCAATTTAAATTACGGGGCCCCGATTCTTCTCGATGCCCGAGTCTGTCAATAGAAGATAACAAAAGCTTGAGTAAAAACAAGATATAGGTACCTAGATGAACTTTTTAGGGTCCATAGTCAAACTAGTAAAAACAATCCGGTATACTTCATGTGAGGTAGGTATTGTTAGTTAACTCTATAAAGTTTTAGATTTGGGGGAACGTTTAGAATATGAAGAACTCATTTTTTCTATTTACGTGTACACTCACCCGCTACAGTCCAAAATACAAATACTATAAATGGAAATATTTTAAATGAAAGTATTATACTTAAAAAATTTAAACTTTCATACTTCATTGGTTCTTTAGATGCCGGCCACTCAAATGATCATACCATACCTAATGAAAATCATCTAATATAGCACTAAAAAAGAACAAAAAATAAAGTTACAGCTGCTTTTCTCCCAAGCAACCTAATTTCGGCCTATGTTCGAAATGCAAAAAAAATGCAACTCAACATTAAAACCTTAACAATCTAATAAACATAAATGTACCTATTAGAAAGTAAAAACCATATTCTGGACCAGTATAAAAGGGACTTAATTATCCCTTTAAATTTAGTTCTGAGACACCGTACATGTTCAGTAGGGCGTCACCGTTTCTTTGGATTCTAACCGACTTCTGCGAAACAAAAAGGAGACTTATTTATATGATTTTTATTTTACGCGTAACTAAATTGAGCGTTTTCTATTAAGTCTCCAACCCGGGGCCCACTTGGGAACTGAGAGAGGTGATCGTGATCAGCGATGATTATGGAATGGTGGAAGTTAACTTCATGTAAAAAAAGTTACAAAAATACTGAGACGTATTTGTGTGCCTAATTTGTGGACACACACATTGGCTTATTAATATTCTTACGTAGATCGACGTGTAATATCCGATCGACCTTTAACACTATCAAAACGATTCTGATAAATAAAATGTATATTTCGAATGGACGTGTGATGCTGATGCATGTTTAAATAAAAAACAGCGTCATCGACCGGCCGCTCAAGCGGCTCAAGTTCATCGTGCTGTTATGCGAGCGACTAATCGTAACTGGTAACATTACGTAAGAGAAAGCAAAGAAAGGCCGCGCAACTCGTTGCGTTCCGTCCGTTACCGGCGGTTACGCGCCGCCCGCGCCCGCGGTAAAAAGTGCTTTCTCGGCAACTCGGCCACGGGCACTGTGTCAAGTGCGCCGGGAAAGTGCAGCGTTGCCGCCTCGCGCGCCGTTACATCACACGCGTCTGGAGAAGAAAGCCGGGTCGACAACATCGCTTACAAGATCAATGCGCTATTCGCTATATTATGCATGCTCGGTTAGCGCTCCCAGGTAGACGCGACTTACGAATATATTTAGCTTTCCGTATTATTTTTTATACGAGTTTACCATCATACCATTACTTCAATTAGGTTCATTCCGTACTTTATTTTTTAAATACTTTAACAAAGTCTGTTGTAGTTGAATCGTCACTACTACGGTATAGATATCTTTTTAATACATAATCGACAATGTCCTAATTCTGAGAACGAGTCATAATGTCGTAAATAAGCCGACCGTTTAGGCTGAAACAAAAATCGCTATTTGTAAAATGGACGCCATCTGCAGGAGCGAGACAAAGCTATTTGCGCGGAACGGCAACGCCGCACGCCCACGTGACCGGCTGCGGTCCTTGCGTAAGTGTACGACACGAGTACGGCGCGGCGTTCACCGCCGACACTCCTGCCCTGCCGGCGTCCCGACATGCCGATTGATCAATTGATATATCTTCGACGCGACGGAGAGACGACTAGATTATAACAGTAGTGTTAAATAGGTATAGGTAGGAAGAATTAAGAATAGGTACCTACTTGACAACTTCGGATGTTGTTTGAATAAGATAATTTGGAACTAACTGCATGGTCATATTGAGAGGTTTATATATATTTATAGTAGTTAAGTAGGTAGGTAGTGCATTGGTCGGTTAACTGAGGCCGGACGATGATCAGGTCGGGCTGCGGACGCCAGGCGCGGCGCTCGTGCGGGATCTTGACCTAGTTGCCGCGGCGGGCGCGCGGGTATCGATTGCGAGCGGCCCCGCGCCACCGCTGCGTCACATGAACCTCAACTCACATGCTCGTGCCCTGCGTACCTACCCAAAGGTCCGCACGCACTAACAACTATTGCTGGAACTAATCGTTCGCTAGGCCTCAAATAAATACATCAGTGGGAAATTCGCTCAGCAACGCAATGCGACACTTTCGCAAGCAATTTTGGTGTACACCGGGGAGTGGAACGGGGATTTGGGAAGGATACTCATACTCATCTGGAAATTCACCTTTAAATACTTAAAGAACACGGTGTTTCGCGCCCAGTCCACTTGAGAAAACAAGTTTTGGTCCAGCACTTTACACATTAACTCGAAGAGATCAACTTCGCACTGGTTATATGTTTGGCTCTGCAAGAGTCCAAAGAGCGAGTTTTGCCACTCGCGGTCGTCGATTGTTTGAACGAATTCGCGTATCATAGGCGAGACTCGAAGAGTTTCGGTGCTGGTGGGCTCGGCGGTGCTGGAGGGCGTGGCGGCGTTGGTGGCGGGCGCGTCGAAGGCGAACGCGTCGGGCGACGCCGAGTGCGGTGAGTGCGCCTCCCACTTCTCGTGCGACGGGGGCGGCGGCGCCTGCGGCGGCTGCGGCTGCGCCGCCAGCAGCGCCGGCCCCGGCGACGACTCCGGCGAGGACGTCAACGACGACACCTGCGGAATCTGTATCTCCTGCTTCACGGGCACTGACGCGTAAGGTGATCCGAACCCCAGCACGAGGCTGCCGTCCCCGAGGGAGCCGCGCAGGGTCTGAACTGCTATCTGCCGTTGTCGCATCATTTGAAGCTTGCGAGCTCGGTCACGTTTATACATAGGGCCGAATTTGTTGCGCCCTCCTCGCATACGATCCGCTCGTACGGCTGTAACAAAACGAAAAAGTATTATGTTCTCATCAAAAAATAAATAAGAATTTAAATTTCGTATTATGTACGTAGTTAACACTAACTAATATAAAATAAGGAACGAGATACCTCTAGCTTAGTAATCTAGGGCGTTTTAAGACGATAGTTGCTTGTCGAATTTTATTATCAACTTTACAGGATGTTTAGATACCGTAGTAACAGAGACTAAAAAAAAAGAACGGTGCAAGCAAAAGATCATATTTAGTTAAACACAGCAGCTATTTGTCATCGATGAAGAACTTACAAAATGAACGGCGTTCCCATCCCATATTCTTACGATTAGATCTCAGAATTAGATAGTCAATATGATTGTCTGGGGAATATTGGAATAATATTAGTCATTTAGTCTACTCGTCATTTGTCTAACAGTGCGTTCTAAATGAAAAATAAAACGGCAACCACTTAGTCCGCGCAATTTCTTACGTTCAATATTGTTTCCTTAACAAGGACACCAACAGCCCTTTTCTCCTTGCAGTATTTTTCACAACCAAGTGTCAGCAACAAAAGTCAGTAACAACGGTTTATGTGATAAGTGGATCTAACGATTTGTCCTATTCATCGAACTTAAAAAATAAATGTTTAAAAACATAAAAACCACCTTCAAAAACGCAAAAAATAAATATTTTTAATCAAAAAAGGGACTTCAGTTGGACTGCTCTATACCTACCTACCATTTTAAAAGAAGTTATTTTTTGCATTTTAAAGGCGGTTATTTGTTTTTTAAAACATTTATTTTATTTTATACTTTTTGGTGATCATAATAAGCTGTTATGGAGTCTCTTCTAAGTTGATATGAAACTTTAAGACATTTCAAGCTGGCCGTAAGCAACGCCGCGGGAAAGTCATAGTAATATTTAAACAATTAAATGTTCTTTGTTATAGTCGCTCAACTAGCTTAATCGAGATATCATATCGCCACCCTTGAAATAGGCACCGATGAGGAGTTCCGTTGGCCATCTGTGGTCATCATCATCTGTTCCACTTCACCAAATGATACTTTCTGAATGCAAATGCTGGACTTGTTACTAAAAACACTAAAACCGCTATTCGAATGCGAATGAAATATAATATTTAAGGAGTACCCTCATTTCCTCACGGATCCCCTCATCAGATTCAGAGTTGGTGACAATGGGACCACCTCGGAAACATACTCTATCAATATTTTTTTCAACGTGCCGTAATTGACGGAGAAATCGGTCATAAAAATAAAAAACATTCAGTCGAACATAATTATAACCTTCTTTTTTGAAGCCGGTTAAAAATCCAGGTCTACTCTCAAATGTCATCATAATGCGCCACTCAAATTTAACGACACAATCAAGGCGGTTCTCCGCAGCTGCGCGGCTCGGAAAAGTCGCAAACGGATCCGGCCGAATAACATCGCGCGATTACCCACTGGCATACGGCGACCGATGTGTGTCATTAGGTTTTTGGGCATGTTCTTAACTTGAATCCTGTATGTGATTTGGGAAAACCCGAAGTAGATTCATTCTCAAAATTTCCGTTCTGAACGCTACCATTGAATATAAATATTATATTGATGTTAGTTAGGAGTACACTAAATTTGCCCATGGAATTGGTACATTTTGCCTTGCTCTGAAAGAGGAAAGTGTCAGCAAAATTTGAATAACGCGATGTTACTAAGGACACTTGAGATGTGAATTAAAATATTTTACCACAAAATTTGGTGGTGGGAAAGTCGAAGAAGTATTTTTTAGCTAAATTCAAAAGCTGGCTGCATGGCATAAAGGCTGCGGCTACTAACGTCGTCCGGGGGAAACCCGTAAAATCCAATTAATAACAAAAATAATTACAAAACAAAACGAATAATATTTAATCGGTATTTTTTTTTTGCTTATTTAAAAGATGTAGACTGTATTAAATTTTAAAAGAAGATTTATGTCTAACTAGAAGACGCCCGTGACTACGTGCGCGTAGAATTAGTTTCCCGCTCCTCCCCCCATTTCTTCCCGTTGGGGATCCATTTTCGGAAAATCCTTTCTTAGTGCTCACTTTCATCATGAAAGGAACCCCTGTACCAAATTTCAAGTTTCTAGGTACAGTAGTTTGGGCTGTGCATTGATATGTCAGTCGGTCAGTTTTGCCTTTTATATATATAGAAGATAGATAGATATCACGTATGGGCGGAGGGATATTGTTCCAACATTTCGAAGCCTGTTATCTGAAACTTCCCCTGAAGGCAGCAGGTCTGTGTGGGGGAATGAACGTGAGCGCCTGGTGCCGTGAGCCGTGAGGCCCCTTCTGAGAGAACTACTTTAATTTATTGAAGAGGTAACTTGGGGCTTCATTTTCAATGGTGTCGAATAGGAGACACGCTAGTAAAACTTCTTGTCTATTTGACTTTTTCAACTTTTTTGCGTTATCGTATTGATGAATGTATATGTACGTATGTATGTCCGTTCCTATGTACCCTCGTACCTACGCAACCAGTCAACCGATTTTATAAATGATACGTCATTAGATTAGTCTTGACGACGTGGTGCCTAAAATTCTTTGAAAAACATTTCAATCGGATTTTATGTGCTTTAATACTTTTTAGATAGGTACCTATTTATATCGACGACAGCATCAAAAAATGCAGTCGGGTTTTTAAAGCTTTTTTTATTTGGTCTTTGTAATATTGTTATTAATTTGTATATAAATGAACTCTTTGTAAAGTACAGTACAACCCAATGCGACAGAAAAATATTCTAAATCTCTTTGACCCTGAAATCTATTTGTGCAAAAGTGGTTACAGAATTATCAACAAGTTTTTAAAGTTGTTGGTAATTCTGTAGTTCTGCCTATCCCACTCGGGATTACAGGTGCGAAGGTATGTATGTATGTATGTCTTTGACCCTGCTTTACCGCCTCACCGATTGACTCGCGCGCCGGCCGGGGCATGACGTGCCATCTCGCTTACGTCTACGGTAGGCGTCCACATAATCCGTTGTCGGCCGAAGTATGTTCGGGCGTCGTAGTCCGAACTCGGCCGATCGAATCACACGTATGTAAAGGAACGAGAGCGCCTACACTGCTACTGGTACACGGCATACGGACATTCGGACGACGACGCCCGAACATACTTCGGCCGACAACGGATTAGGTGGAAACGTACCGTAATGCTGTCAAAATCGGAACCAATGACTCGGTTGAAGAATCCAATTTGACGATATATTTTTCAAATTAGCGGTAAATAATGTAAGTATATACTTTATAAGTAGGTACTTAAAAAAAAACTGGTTAAGTGCGAGCCGGTCTGACGCACCAAGATTTACTTACTAGCACTATCAATAGTACTTTGGGTAAAATAGGATCAAGCCAAAGTAAAAAATATATTCGTGGAAAACATTGAGAGATATATTTTTGGAGAGGTCTATAAAATAACATCAAGGTTACCATGAACCTTTTTATAGATATATATCTAAGAAACTTAAAAATGGTACACACCAAATGTTTAATAATCAACGAGCCAACTCCAAATTATTAAGGGGTTACTTTCCTTGGATCCCGTGACCAGACCTTGACGAAATTTAAATCGTACCACCACTAAGGCAAGGTAGGTACGTGCTGTGAGGAGTGTCAGGCATCCGAGGACGATGTCAAGACAGAGCGAAGTGGAGAAGAAAGATAAGGGAAAGCTGACCCCACCACCATGTGCTGGGACTAATAATAACTAGGAAGAGAGAGAGAGAGAGACTGACGAATCTGCTCATGAAAAAAATATTTTTACATTGGTTGACAATTGGTGGATAAATCAAGTCACATACACTTAAAATCGTTCCGTACCCAAAGGGTGCCAACAGGACCCTAACTAAGCCTCCGCTGTTCGTCTGTCTGCCAGCGGGCTGTATCACATGAACCGTAATAGGCAGACAGTTGAAACTATTACAGAGTGTGTATTTCTTTTGCCCCTATAGCAACAAATTATACCTATAAATTAACTGAATTAAAAAAAAAAAGGCAGGTAGGAAAGCTAACTATAACACAAAAAAAATCTCAACAATGGCTGTAGGTATATCTTGAACCGTAACGCATTGAACATGAAACATACAAAAAGTGAGTACTTAATAACCTATGTACTACTCGTACTTAACTGCTATAACAACAAACAAATAAAAACCCCCCATACAAGAATGTTACGGAACCCTTCGTGTTCGAGTCCGACTCGCATTTGGCCGGATTTTAGCTTTGTGTACGGAATCCTAAAAAGAAGGCGCAAGCTTGTTCACAATAGAAGCGTTTTCCAAGGAGTAGGTACCTAGCTGGTGCAATCAGGTGCATGAAGATATACTTGGGTCATTATTGAAACGGACTTTTCCAATTAGCAACGTAAGGTTCAGTATAATTTGGTTTTCATTTCCTAGGCCTCTATCTATTCTACTGGGTAAACCAACCAAAAACACGAGCTATCGTATTGTTTTTAACTCGGCCCTAAAACTGTCTAGGTACCTAATTAAGACAAAGGCAATATGGTTTTTTTTGTCTGTCTACTCAGTTGCAATTAGAATATAGGTAGTTGAAATAGCTACCTTTTCCATAATCATACGACATCGTTTTTTGTCAGATTAGGTAGTTCTTTTTCGTCTAGCTTTCTCAATTAGATTATCGGCGGGTACACAAGCTAAGTAAGTAAACAAGATAAGTACCTACGATCATTCCGACCAAAAACGATGTCATACGTATCATAAGATTATTCACATTTTAAACAAGTTTGACAAAATGGTTTCTGGCGTAGGAACGCGAGGCTACCGACGTATTACCCACCTAGGTACCTCGTAAGTTGGGAATATTGTGACTCAGCATTCGTGAGATTGTTCAATAGCGCAAAGTTAAATGGTGGCAAATAAATAGTAACACTGAAGCCGAAGCGGAAGGGGTTTTCAGTGAGTTGCCGGCTCGCCCAACCCACGAGTTAAAAATAACAACCAGTTTTTATTGTAGTCAACGCGCTTCTGTGCGACAAGGACAGCACCATGCACGTTTGGGAATCATTGGAGCAGGACAGTGAGCGTAACGGATTTAAGCACTGCAGAGTGCAGTGGTGTATTGCAGACTGGATTGTGCTTCATCAAAGAGAGTTGTGTTGTGCTATAAGAAATCAGGCAAATAGGTATACTTTACTTTAATCCTCTTTGTTCTTGTGTCTATAATAGGTAGGTACCTATAGCACCACCTAACAACAAGCTAAGGGTACCTAATCATGTGATTTATTCAAAGTTAACATTGACATTCCAATAGGTACTAAGAGCGAGTAGGTATATTATATTCGAGTACGGCTCAGGAGCGTTGAATCCGCCGCGCCCTCCACATACTTAAATTAAATTACTGTTCATAAACGTAGAATAAAAGTTTATTCGAAAGTTACTAGGTAATTATATTTGTCATCACATCGGATTGACACATACTTTTCTAGGAGATGGATGGATCGGACGCTCATATACCTCACCCGCTTCTACATACCTAAGTTAAATCTAAAATCGTGGTAGGACCTAGGTAGCATAATTAAATGAAGGGAAACGACTTGACGACCGTTACCAGCTACCTAACTATTGCTAGGCCGCTTCTAGTACCCCTACTCTGTATACCTCCTACTTCCCAGACCTACTTAATTGGCTCACGGATTAAGACATTTACACTCGTTATTTTAGATGCGTTATCTACACTAACAATATTATATAGAGGAAAGATTTGTATTTTTGTATGTTTGTAACGAATAATAAACTTAAAAACTAGAGGACCGATTTCAAAAAATCTTCACCATTAGAATGCACTTACATTATCCATGAGTCACATAGGCTACTTTTTATCCGAACGATACGAACTCTACGCGGACGAAGTCGCTGGCAGAAGCTAGGGTAACTTCGTCTGTTCGCGTCCACGGACCAATTCACGTCAAAAGACGGATCACTTTTTAAAAACAATGGAAAATATCTATACCGACAGACAAACCAAAAACGAAAATCATTTCCATGAATACCTGGAAGTATGACAGGTACACACATAAAAAAACTCTCCTTCCGCGCTACCTACCCTTATTGCATGGAAAATTAACTAGTTTCGTGTGAGAAGCAAAAGAAAGCAAACGTGCAAAATAGTAGAAAAAAATTGTGAGCAGCTGCTCTTTTCACGACATTTTTTAATAGATTTATATGAAATTTGGGCTATTTTGTTGTTTCTATTACTTAACCATTAACAGTATAATAAGGATAATAATGTTTGCGCTTGTATTTAATTACATGGCAGTTATAAGGCAGACGCGAACTGCTACAAATAAAATTTCCACTTTGCGGCCGCTGTGGACGCGTTTTTGTCTAACTGCCTCCAAGTTTGATTTTTATCATACTATGAAATATGAGAAACAATATAAGTTTTATATTATTTTTATGATTATGTACATGCATATTGTAATGGCCAATTTGCGTCCACATTATCACGATTATAGAAAAAGATACGGGTGTCGAAAATGCACTTGGACGCAAACTGTTCCTATGGTAGATAACATAGAGCAGATTGCGTCCACCGTATAATCGTATTTTCTTAATCATATAATTATGTAATATGTTTAGTTTATTTAGAATCAATTGTGATTTCTGGACCTAAATTATGAACCATATATCAAGAATTATGATATTTGCGGTCTAATTTTATTAGTTATAGCTAATGATCAGCGACCGGTAGCAATTTTTCGACGAAATACAACGTGCACAATTTATACATTAAAAATGTATGCAGTTTTACTATAGAGATTTTAACATGTCTTAAACTATGAATTATTAGTTTAAAACTACGCACCACTCACATCTGTTGATGTCGAAAGGTCATTCTCTCTATATTAATGGATCCTCAATGTTAATAGGAATCGATTGATAATATCAAACATAGAAAAAAAATGATACTTAATTTTCTATAAAAAAATAACATTCAGTGACTTTTTAACAATATAATTATGATTTTATTTTTAACAACACAGACTTATCTTTATTAGTAATTATGCTTGGTGTTAAAGTGACATAAAATGCTACCGGTCGCCGATCATTACTTATAGCTAAAAGAAAGTAAACGCGATAGGCTATTTATCGATTTATAAAATAAAATATAAGATCGTTTGTCCTAAAGTGTGTAGTAATCTTAAAAAGACTATATACATGACATCCATTTTTCGTTCAATAATATTACATGAACTTTTTATTTTTTATCTCAAACTTACCAACTCCACTAAGTGGATGCGAAGATGTGAAATGACCCTAACTGGTGGAAAAATCATTCCCTGTAAAAACCACTATCTTTTTAATTTGAATATAATAAAAATAAAACTCTTTCATTTACCGGCTTAAATAATAAGAGACATACACATTAAACCCATCAGTGTGAAACCTAGGGAAGTTTAACTTGCGTATGGCGAATAAATAAAAGGAAATAAAATATGAATAAATATAAGTGAATGAATGCCAATTTTACTTAACTACTCGTAAAATACATGATAAACAATCTGTATAAAAACAAAATTCATAATTTGGTGGATCATAATAATTAAATAACAGAATACCTAATGCTCATAAAAACTTTATTTATAACGTTCATTAGAAATAATGTTGTTTAGTATATCATACATTTAGTAAGTATAATGATTAAAATTTAAAACAACATTTGAACTAATGATCAGGTGACATAATATTATATGATATACTAATCAAAATTATACCAGAACAGTTAAAAAAAGCGAACTGCTACCAAAACAGTAGGTTAGGTTAGGTTAGAAGTTTATTTTCTTTGAGCTTGGTTTTTATTTAAAAAGAACGTTATGAGCAATAAATACTATACAAAGTGACCATTATACTGATTGTCTGTTATGCAGATTCATTACTATGCTAATAAACTATTTAAAAAAGTTCGTTTTTAAACTATTTAATCATTTCTGCAGATCAAAATTATGCAATTAGTATTATGCAAAATGAAAATTCGAGAATAGTTGTAATTAAAAACATTACACACAAGATCAAATGTATTGAAATAACTATAAGGTTAAATTTAAAATAAAAATTGAAAGATTTAATCGTTTATTTGAAAATCTACTTACAATATAAAATGTTTATTGATTGATAATTACAACATTATGATCGTGTTCCGGGCACAGTACCGAGTGACCAGTGGGGACGTTAAAAAAGGTTTTCCCTATACTCATGCATTTTTTTTGGTATTAAAAATGTTGCCAGTGGTGACGGGTGGGAGGAATGCTAGCTGTTGCCAGCGCTGCGGTAGCGGACTGGCGGTAATAGGTGGGAATATTCCAACGAATGATGTCCATATTTGCACGAAACCGAAGAAATGCGTTGTTAGGAGTTGAGAGGTTACAAAAGACAATAGAAAGGCTTCTTAACATTTCCAAATGTAGATTACCAGTTAAAAAACATCTGGATTAATATCTGCAGTCATTAAATATTTATTTTCCCTATTTCCCTCTTTTAAATTATTGGACGATAACTGGTCCAGCAAAATGGCTCAATCGCTTGTTTGAGCTATTTATCGATTTATAAAATAAAACATAAGATGTTTTGTCCTAAAGAGTCAGTAAACTTAGTACATCCATTTTTCGTTCAAAAATATTACAAAAACAATTTTATTTTTTGTCTCAGACTTACCAACTCCACTAAGTGGAGGCGAACAGGCGAAATGACCCTAGTTCTCCTATGAAATTACAAACGCGACAAATTGAGAACCTACCTACTCCTCGATTAAGTACTTTTTTTGATTTTGGTTACAAACGGTTTTTTGTTGATCGGTCAATAAAGGCAGCGAGCTCGTAGGAGCGACGGTGAAGCTTCTTAATTACATACACACGCTAACTCGCCGGTTAATAATTCGTCCATCTAGTTGAGAACGGAATTCCCTAAGAGAGTAACGTGAGAACAGTGGGAGGGAACTGAACCCTTTGCGTTAAGGATTACATAGGTACCTAACCTACCTATGCGCGTCTTACTGCGACCTAGCGCTAACCTCAGGTGGTGGAAGGTTTGAGTCTTCATCAATTGTCGATAACTAAGTTGGTATTAAAATCGCTTTTAAACGCTGTTATCAGAAATCAGAAACACCGATTTACAGAAAATCTAAATGCTATTTAAGTGTATCTAATGTAACTAACTCAAATGTGTAGGTACCCGATAGTAACCGATAATATAGTAAACGAGGTCAGATCTGTTTATTAAACGAATAAACTAGATCAAGGTCAAGGTCATTTTTACAAATCAAAAACCGCGTCCCAATGACAGGCGACTGACGTGCAGAAATAGACGTACGTAAGAGTTCACCTCGCATTCTGCCGCTATTTGTGGCTGTGGCCCACTTCTCTCAGATGGGTCAAGGTCGACCTTGACAGCGAGGTTACAAGAACTCCGTCACACCTAATGACTGCCTAATCATCGAAACAAGTGTAGGTACTTGCTAATAATGAATCAATGGCGACAAGCGACCACTCACTGTACCACAAATGCAGTGAAGTTAAAATGTTCTTATTTTTGTAGGGCACTGACTAAGCTGTACTTGCGCAATCATCGGTAATAAAGTAAAAAAATGTAGTGTACATTTGCACCGAAAGGACGGGAAGAGGTGGGGATCACTCCTTATACCGACGAGCCGGTGAAACTTGGTCAAGGCTGGTGCGCCCCCCGCTGCCTTGCCCCCCGGTCCGAGCGCCGGCGGAGGCGGCCGAGCGCGTCCGACCGCCGTCCGCCCGCACGCACTCGATCGTGCGCTCAGATAGCGGCAGCCGGATCGTTACACAACCAAGATAAATCATCAGCCGCGATGATCTACCAAACTGTGTCAAGATCTCAATGCTTTTCTATACATAGTACTCAGAATACAAGAAGAGATCGACAAGATTCTGATAAGTCAATAATTTCATAGCATCACGTCTAAGCTTTACTTATCTACTTTGTTTAGTGCATGTCTTAGTACAAGAGTCCTGCCCATACGTTTTACAACCGTCTACAAGAGGAACGATGCGTAACTAGAACCGAACTACTGCTTTACAAACCGGTCTGTGTTCTGACACTTCTGATCTGAGCAGTCTAAACCAAAATCTATCCAAGATGGCGACTGTCATGCAGACATCGTCATAATGACAGGACAGGTAATGCCTAAAAAATAGAAAGGACCGGCGGTGCGCGAGGCCGCTCTGTCGAAACACTCGATCCAGGTCAAGGCAGCGGCGCCGAAATAGTAGACTGCTGCGCATTTTTTGTTATTTAACATCTGTCGTCTTGGCTAAGGACCAGTCTGTCATGCACCATGAATAACTAATTGATTTTTTAACAAAAATCTCTTGCTCTTTTTTTCTAATTAAGTACATTTTACTTTCTACATTTAATTGTTTAAATCTGAGTAAAGTTAAAGCATACCTAAGGGTACGGTATAACTAATAGGTAGAAGAGTAAACTTCAGTAGTATAACGTAGCATTAGGTCACATTCAGTTGCATTCTGTGTGCAGCCATCCACGGAACAATAATTATGTTTCGCCGGCGACCCGCGGCACTGCACTTTGCTCGCAATCGATTTAGGTACATTTTCAAAGCGGAGTGAGGTACTAACTCTAGTTTCCTATAATGGTCTTATGTAAGTGTATTTAAAAAATAAGTTTGGTTTAAAAAACGAGAATTTATTTGGGCTTTCTGTAGATTCCTTTTCAATTAAAAAATGTTTTCATGAACCCAACCCCCACTAAGGTATACGATGCACAAAATACAACAAACTAATTTTTTTTTTTTTTCCCTTGTGCGGGAACTTAGTTTCACGGTCTCCATACTAATATTATAAACTGTTGCCTGCGACTTCGTGCGCGTAGAAGTCATTTATCGCGGGTAAAACAGACAAGACAGAGGAACAGCTCTGTTTTACCCGCGGTTTAGTAAGTATGAATTTGAAAGTAACTTTGTCGGTTTCTTACGCTTTCACGGCCAAACCACTGAATCGATTTCGATTAAATTTGGTATAGAGATAGCTTGAACCCCGGGGAAGGGCGTAGGGTACTTTTTCCGCGAGTAACGATAAACGACTTGTACGCGAACGGAGTCGCGGGCAACAATTTACTAATTACCTATGTGTAGAGATGAGCCGAATTCTCGTACATGCCGGCCGTGCTCATATTCTCACTTACAATCACTGCTTTTCTTTCTTTGATCAGTTAAGATATTTTAAGTATTTTTTTGGTTCAAATGATCATATACCTAACCATCTTCGCTAAACAGATATTAAGGTCGTCAATTATTCATTATTTCGACAGGGCACCACAGCAAATTCGGCACGCAAACCCGTGGATGTGTGTAAATGTAATACGTGTTCAGGTCACATTTGGGTATAGTGGGTTGCGACAGGCCGACCGAGATGTGTTGTGAAACAAGCGCTTGCGCAGCAGCGCACCCCACCGAACGGCGGCGGCCGATTGTGTCGAAACACACGATACATTCGCCGACGTGCGCCCGCGCCCGATTCACAACCACCCCGCCCGACTCGTGCGTGTCTCACTCACGTCACCTGAGCCCACCATGCCACGCCAAGACTACTGCATCTACTTTTTTTGGCTTTCTGTATCACGATCACAACCCTTTCTGATGTAATAAATAGCATTCAATAAAAAGAGGTATTCGATTTATGATAGGTATTACCCGTTATTTCCGATTGCCTTTAGGTACATACTCGTACAATTCGTACATAGGTAGGTAGCTACGCAGTAAATTAATGGCGTTTAATTCGGTTCTGTTTTTAGGACCATTAGTGTATTTTTTGAAATTA
This sequence comes from Acleris cristana, assembly GCA_948252455.1. Classification (NCBI taxonomy): domain Eukaryota; kingdom Metazoa; phylum Arthropoda; class Insecta; order Lepidoptera; family Tortricidae; genus Acleris; species Acleris cristana. Next base: position 45,638,185 of record OX411772.1, read on the forward strand.
CGTTTCTTTTTATTCTACAGGAGTAGCTAATACTTAAGGAGTTCTTGTAATTGTATACTGGAGAAATGCCAATTTCAACTCATGTAATTCTTCCGATACTGTTTAATTCTGACGATAAAGTAATGACATAACGCGGGATTCGGCTTTGGGTAGGAATACTTCACAGTGGTCGTCATCACATGTTTATAAAAACCTCTGGAAAGCCGCTGCCGCTGTTAGAATTGTTTTGAGAGGAGCGATCTTTAAGTCGGTTTTAGGCGTTTATGTTTAGCGGGTCAGCGTTATCGCGGCGCCGTCGGACGGGGCCGCGAGACGTACACAAACCAGTGCTTGTTAACTTGTGGCAGATGGTGGACATGTACTTTTTGTCCACGAGTGCAAAGTAACTATAGTGTAGAGGCTGCCGCAGGTTGGGCAGGGGCTCCGCGCGTTGCACAAGGCTGTGCGCGCAGGTCGAGCAGGCGGCGGCGCGAGGCTCTCGCAACCGCGCTATTCGGGTCAGCCAACGATTTGTGTGAATTGTGTCATCTGATATGCTTACGTTAAACTTCGTTTGAGTATGTGTTTTACTTGATGAACAAAACCGTACATAGTAATTTTGTTTCAAACCACAACCGAAAAAGGAGAGCTGTTTTGTGTTTTAAGCCTTCGTCTGTTTTGTACAAGGCGTCTGTCATCGCCTAGGAGTAGGACCCAAACAGATAAATAGATTTCAATGCGGTCTTTTTAACCAAGTACATAAAAGCTATAATTCTGGGGGTGGTCTTTTGTTCAGTTCTATGGAAATCTGTTCGGCCAATCAAGACTTGATTTCTGAAACGAGGTTTTTAATTGTTTCCATTTACCTTTTTTCCAGGTGTAAAGCGATGATACCTTTGCAAACGAGCTGTCATTCAAGTTCCCTTTCAATTTTTTAATAGCTTTTATTTATGTATTTAATTTACTGAGAGTAAAAATTCATTCGAAATTGTAAGTAGATGTTGCAGACATATTCTAGCGAAATGCGGAATGGCGAATAGGTTACGCACACAGCGACGAAATCGGTGTGTGTACATGCACGCACAAATAGGCAGCGCGAGCGCCGCATCTCGGCCCCGCTCGCATGTAGGTCAGGGCGCTCTGCGGCCGCGCGCGTTTTAAATTTAGAACGATCCGCGCTTTAAGCCCCGCCCTGCGAAATCATTTAAATTAAACATTGAATGTACATTCCTCAAGCCTCAATAGTACGTGTTGCCTTCGTCACTTCCCGTTCTGCTCCGGGTCTATTCCTATGCGACCATTGCGACCACCATCACGTTCAGTTTCACGTGGTGACTCTCTTCATAAATATGTCAATCATAAAACCATAAGGTAAGATTGGCATGGCCGAGGTTAAGTAAGGGTCATACTTTTATGCTATCTTAGGTGATATTACACTATAATACTTAAGTTTCCTTTTGTATATGCCTTGCAGCAGACGTGGCCAGCCCTAGTTTAATTGACCGCGCGCTCGAGTCTATTTGATGAGTTATGATAACTATGGCGTTGACGACATGTCAGTATGCACATGCTTATAGCGTGCATCGGTACATTACATTTGAAGACTTGAAGCGAATTCGTTACTCACCAAGTAAGTAACATTATCAAAAAACGGTTAAAGAGCAGGTAAAAGACTTGTCAACATAATCGATCAATCACGGGGGTTTACTTGATATCGGTACATGTGCCTGCCTATGTACAATAAAGGAAACTGAAAGACGTACCTTTTTATGTCTTATTCACATTCTGACAAGAGCGAAAAAGGTACAAGTTTCAGTTCCCTTACTGTATCTATAGTGAGAGGAAAGCCTAGAGATATCACTTGTTTCTCAATATATATATATATACATATTTTACTTAATATAATGAAAATAACTTGATGCTGGGTTTTACAACGTTGCCGTTTAAATCCGGCAAACAACAACAAAACTATCAAGACTATAATTAACACTATACCTACCTACTTTGGGTCCATCGGCACACCTGCGTACTTACCTACCTAATTGTTTTACAACACTACCTAGGTTCCTACTTGATGACAGCAATTAAACAATAATATAATAGGTAGGTGGTAATTGATGGTTTTAAGACTCTTGGGAAGTTTTTGTCATTTAAAATAAAACGAAATTACTACCTATCTACTTATGGGTTCTAGACGTTGCAGTAGGTGGGTCCCTACTCAACTTAATTCTCATTTTTAGTTTAGCTCGAAGCAGGTAGGTAACAAAACAACACTAACAACTAAAGTGAAGTGATGTCGAGAACACAGACCCAAGCTACAAACCCTTGGGCTAGCCATAAGAACAGTCCACATTTACTAACACCCTTCATGCTGACTGAGATTAGGTTAAAGTTTGTGAACGTTACAAAACTTACTACCTAAACCTAATAGTTTTCTTTTGCTATGAGCTCTAATTTATAGGCCGTATCATCAGCCGTAACAAAAACTAACAAACGTCTTCAGTCCACTAAATAAAACGGTTCATAGGTAAGTACTTTTTATCTCTCTGTTTTAAATGAGAATTATAAAAGAAGGCAGTTAGGCTACATTCTATTAAATCAGCAACAGAGTCGCCAGCTTAATGTTGCGACGCGTTATACCTATTGTGTTGCTAAGTTAAGTGTAAGTAGGTGAAGGTCAAGTGGGTTGCCGCCGTAACGCTGCAATTAGGAAGATGCCCAACGCCGATTGTATAAAATACCTACCAGTCTCTGCTTGACCCGATATATTACCAATATTTATCAAATTCGTTCACTTTATTCACGATTGTGCCTAGATTAAGCAGTTAAAGAAGGACAATTTATAAGTTAAATAAAATAAAGTAGAGCACTCACCTTCAAGTTTCATACCGACATCCAGACATTTCTGGAAGCGGCAGAAAGGGCATCGTTTTCTCTGAGTCTTGTCTATATGACAGGCACGTTCAGCGACACAAGTATACACCTTCTTGTTTTGAACGGTCCGCTTGAAAAATCCCTTGCACGACTCGCATGTGAGCAGCCCGTAATGGTAACCACTGACTTTGTCCCCGCATACGGGACACAGTTCCTCAATAACGTCCTTTGTGTCTGTTTGGTCGCACACCGCGCCAGTCGCTGGTAGATATGCTGCTGCCTCCCCGCCAGCGCCTGTGGGAAACAGATACGAGGGGTCCAGGGTGCCGTAGCCAAAGGATTGTTGTTCGGGTCCACATTGGTACGCGGCACCCTGCGGCACGTACTGTTGGGAAGTGCCGGAGGGTCCACCGCCCGAGCCAGACCCTTCGGGGCCTGGGCTTAAATCGAACGGGGACATGTTGAGGGACATGAGGCCTGTCTGCTGGTCCATCGTCATGCTCGGCCGCACGTGGCGGCTGCTTATTGCAAATCCTACGCCGGCGTTCAACCGCAACAACGTTTACACAGTCACCGAGTTCACTAGCGGTCTAGCCGCAACACTATCTGCCGTTTGCGGGCTGCACCTGTTCAATCACTGTAGTAAGAGGCACAATAATCCAGCTCATGTTGTCCTACGCCGATATGATTCGAGAGTTACTGCCGGTGTGCGTACTAACTGTTCGTATAAGTTTCTCGGCGCGCGTTTAGTTACGATCGCTAAGTGTCAGACAAGGCGACGGCACGCGTGCCACTCGGAGGACGTCCCGCGATCGACTGGCGGCCGGCGACGACGCGCGTGCCGGCGCCTCCCGCATGCGCGCCCCGCCGCTACCCGCGAGCCCCCGCCCGCTCGCACAATGGAAAACGATTAGGAGCCCATGTAATAAGTGAAAGTGAGTCGGTGACCCACTTTCCCGCGATCCAGGTCTATGTTAGTGCGCGTTCGCGCGGTTGCGACACCGAGCGGGTGGAGGGGGGCTGCGGGGGGCGGCCCACTGACCCAGTTGCGCGCGGTGCCGCAGCAGGGCAGGGTTGCTACGAGCGCTCAGCTTGTGTTTATGTTCGCGTCGTAATCGCTATTCGCTCGCTTGCAGCACTCGCACCGCGACGCACCAGCGCCCATGCAGCCTGCATATTCTGCATAACATCGTTGTAACATACCTAGGTGTCTGCACACCTCGAATCTCGAACAACAATACTACGCTGTAATAGATTTTATTTTGGCTGTTTCACTGTAGTTGTACACCTATCTTTACACATCCGTCGTCGGGTATACAAATAAGTTATTTTTAAGATGGTGCCATAAAACTATACCACCCGAGACTTTTGGTCCCGAATTTCTCCAAGAATCGTAAAAGTACAATAACAGAGTTGATCCACTCCGGAACTGATCGTTTCGGGGACGACCCACAAAAGTATGTTGGACTATTTAGTAAACGTTTATAATTTTATAAATGCCTTTAGCAGGTGGAAAGGAGTGGTCTCTGCCTACCCCTCTGGAAAACAGGCGTGATTTAATGTATGTATGTATAAATGCCTAAATATTTTATTTCGGCCTCTTCGGATCAAATACCTACTCGCACCAAGGAAGTAGGTATTTAGTGATCTAAAAATTCGATTGCGAAAATACTTCGAGAAATATTTAATTAGGTACACTACCTACTAACTAGGTATATGTTACATAAGTATTTTTATAAATTATGTCGTTGAAAACGTTTTGAACTGTGGTTTTGAATGAAAATGATGCATTCTCTAAGTACTTCAATCTATTTATCCGCATAAACTTTGAGATTGAAAGAATGACAATGAAATCTTAGGATTCCGTATTGGCTTAACTACGGGTTTCTCGGTACACTATTATTACAACTAGGTTATTTCGTAGGTAACCAGAAAGGATGCACGCACTACGACACTAACGGAATCTGTAAAGCTCCATCCACATGCTTGGGTGTTTGCCACGAACACTGCAGGACGCAACTGTATGTTAGAGTGAGATAGAAATACATCGTGCTCACTTCAACATATATTTGCGTCCCGCAATGTTTGGGGCAGACACCAAACGTGGATGAGGCATAAAGGTAAGGCAGGCTAGTTATCTGGGTATTTATCACATAAATTATAGGTACTTCGAACTAACGAAAAGGCAGAGGAATAGAGCCCTATCGGCCCTGCTGTCCTACGACCATCACTAGGACCTCTTGTCCACATCGACTCGAAAAATCCGCAATCAATAATAATGATACTACGAGTAGGTATATAAACGATAGATTCTGTAATCCAGCATCATGGGATCCACCTTTAATCAACTAAAATCTAAATAAGTTAAAGATCTTGACCCGGTTTGGTCCAAAATTCAGTCAAGAGGTCATGAACGAGTAAAGTGACTGTCTATGACAGTGACGGCCTTCTACTCACAGATTAAACTCAGACCCGAATTAGGTACTAATTTAAATTTCCCTAAACTTTGAGTATAATTGACAGAAAAGACTACAAGGTTTTAAACCATATACAAATGTACTAGGTATAAAGTTCCAAATATACGTCTGTTATGTACGGTATGCGTCCTGCGTTTGATTTGATACCTACTCGTAAGTTTACAGAAAAAAGTAAACATTATGCGAAAAGCTGTTACGAGTGTTACGACTTAATGGATAAGTCGGACTTGAATATTCAATGAAAAAGCGACAGTGGTATCATTTTCGCTATCACCCAGACACGACGCGGCGGCCTCCATCGAAAGTAAGAGTATTCGGTGGCGCACGCGCAGCTTTCTTCGTTTGCACAGCCGCGACGTCACACTTTCGCCACGCCCGCCGCAGCGGTGACGCGCATTGATGTAATGCATCGCAATAGAGTAGGGTAATAGCTGGGCGTGTGTGCCTACTCTTGCGCATAATATGTATTGTATATAAGTATATGTATATATATGTCCTATTCATCCTCATGTATGTTTCGCGGTTATTCGTATTTTAGGACTGCGACCACAAAGAACTTTATGTTCATACTCACTAAAATGATTAAGATAATTGGCTGTTTTTTATTGTGTAGCTACCCTACAAGAAACCCGTTTTAAAAATGGGTCATACACACTCGAAAAAACAAAAATGGTCTTTCCTGTGGTCAATAGTTAAAGGTTTATAAGATACTAGCGGCGCGCCAGCGGCTTCGCCCCGCTGCAAATTTCTGACTTTCCCGGTGGATTTTTCAATTATTTTCTGTCATACACAACACTGTCCTGACAATGACGAACACAACAAAAAAGAAATCAGCCAAATCGGTCCAGTCTTTCGGAAGTTATGCGATCACATACATTTTGGCGATTCATTTTTATTTATATAGATGTTTTTATCTGATGAGGACTAATAAAGTAGACCGCCGCCGTTTATATGAATATGGGTTCAGCCAGAAAATTAGGCCTTAAAAACGTTAACTTCGGGTATATCCACAGGAAAGACGCTAAACTAACCCTACTTTGCGCATGGTCCGACATGTTCTTGGCCGGTGTTTTTTTCTCACTCGATCGCAATTATTTTTATATTCTTCATTTGATTTTACGACGACTTGGGGTTTCTGGAAGTTGGATTTGATTTGCTTTGTGACTTGGATTTCTTATAAGTGTTTTTGATAGGTACGACCTTTTAATTTGATCCTGATTGGATTTGATTTTGACAGATTTTTGGTTTCGAAAAATAGGTCTTCTTTTTGGGTCTTTAAGTGCACATCAATTTTGAATAAGCTTTTTCTTTTTCATTAAGAGACTAACTCGTTGAGGCATTATTACTATGGTTATGCAAGAGGTAACGCTGCTGAAGCAGCCTGATATTTAGTCGTGAGAGCGATGAGAGAATTAATAAAGTAATTACAACGGACATTCATGGATGAGAAGCCTCCTCGAATATTTAAGATCCCTACATCGGCCGGCCAACTTCCGGTCAATTTTTTTGGGATGCATAGGGATTTTTGAATGTAGATTATAAGCCAAAAAAAAACAACAATGACCGCTAATTATTATGGAAATTTACTTCCCCAGTTGAAAGGGGCATTAAAGGAAAAAAAGAGGCAAACTTAGCAAAGGCGTTCAACAACGAATCTAGCAATGACCAAAAATTACTTCGGAGTAAACGGCCGCCCCCCTACAGCCCAGATTTCGCCCCTGAATTATTCCTGTGTTGACTTCTGAGGAAAGATCTCTCTCTCGCTTTCAACCACCCCTCGTACGAGTATTTAAATTATTTAATGGTGGTCCCATACTATAGCTTTGCAAGGGCGCGGAAGGGCGGCAGCGGAGTGGGGCGAAGTTCGTGGGTGAGGGTGAATTTCGAGACTTCAAGTGCATTAGGTTAGTAGGTCAGTAGGTCCCTGTGTATCAGGCCGGTCACGGATTGTAAAAAGTGTTTATAGCTTTTCTATTTCAAATGGACGTACGAAGAGCTCGTCTCCATATACGAGTACCTAATGTTTAAAAAAAATAGATATTTTGCTTCAAAGTAAAGTCGGGTCCTATTTGAAATAAAGAAAGAAAGGAAAAACATTTATTCGTGACAAACAGACAAACAAAACTCAACATAATACTGGCATAGACAAAATACCAGTTGTCACGAAATGGTTTCAACTCACTGCCAATTTGAATTTGGACTGCCAATGATAATATATGTCTGTATTCAAGACAAAACATAATTCATCAGAAAATACAACGTTCGTAAACCACGTAGCCAAGTCGTCGTTTCGCAATGTCTAGCCAGCCAATTCGTCAATGTGCATCGCGCTTCCGTCACACGCAACGGTGGGTTACTCCGATATACTGTTTAATAACAAAACTTTTAAAACTTAACCCCTAACAAAACTTTTAAAACTTAACCCCTAACAAAACTTTTAAAACTTAGCCCCTTTTCTCCACACGTATGAAGTGATCGAAAGTAAGGCACAGGACAGGGTTAACGTAACATCGAATTCGATTTCGGGATTAAACACTCGGCGCGATTCTCTCTTAACCATCTTAATATATTTGTGGTATTTATTAAAACAAAATCCGTTCGCAATATTTAAGAGTTTTTTTTTCTTATTTAAACGTTTATTTTGTCTCTAACGCACTGTTGGGTTAAAACCTCTCTTAATTAATTAATCAATCAAATCTATCAATACATCACAACATTTTCAACGACAAGAATATTTAGCAAAGTAAAATATTATGACAACCATCTGTCAGCTATCATTGCATTTTCACCGAAAGCACCCGAAAGTACTTTTCATCAAAAAAGACAATAATAAATAGAGATTACTAACTCAAAATAAACATAAAGGCAATGATTAAGTGTATAAACAAATAAAATGACCATGCTCAAACTTCCAAGTTCGTGATTATGAAGTAATAATGGTAAATTGATTTGTTTATATGAGAGACGAAACGAACGAAGAGGTCCCGACAAGGTATATTTACATTCTTGTCATGAATTTTAGCTTAACAGGCAATTTAAAAGTGGTTAAAAATGTGCCCGTATGGCTTTTCGTTTGACTCAAATCTATAAGCTAGCTAAATAGTACTTTTTTCCGTTTAGGGAATCAAAACCCGGCTCTGCAATTCAAGGACGCTCCGTTTATCTCGGCGACAGATGGAGTGCATACAACTAGATGGGCATAATATTTGGACTACATTCACGGGTGCGCCACGCCATGCCTCAACGGGGCGACATCACGGAGCAGACTCATTAGAAAATGGCCAGAGAACGCTTTCACCATGACGCCATTTGGATTGGCGCGGTGGAGGCGTGGCGTGTTCTAACTTTGAATTTCGTCATTCACGATAGTTTCATTCGGAAGGCGCGTCGGCGCGTCGCGCAAGCTTTCCGTCCATTTGGAAATCCAACGGACCGCGCCAAGTACTTTTAAACGCTACAGTTTTGACATGATCACGGATCGATTTCAGGGCAGCGCTGCTTTGATCTGCTTGTTGAAGCGGTCGTGAATGCACAGCTTTATTTGTACGAAATACCCACCCAACCCAAAGTCCTGCTGCTGTTTACTGTATCTATCTTTACATACCATACGGAACCTATCTACTGCTGCTCCTTTAAGTAAACAGACCAGGCAATAGAGTTTTCTTTGATACAGTTCTGTTTTCTTAAAAACCATAAGTCTATGTGTAGTGTATGTCTTTTATTTTCCTAAAATGTATAGATTATTCCACAATTTGTTTAAATTATTGATATTTTCATCTTAAGTACCGACTAAGGGCCCGTTGTTTGATCAGTAGGTAGTTAACTCAACTAGTTGTTAAAATTCGAAAAAGGAATCGAAAATTTGACACATTTCCTCGAGATTTAACCATTAGTTACGATTTTTAACAATTAGTTAATTTAACTACTAATCAAACAACAGACCCTTAGTTTTTGTATTTTTCTTTGCGGTTCTCGTTAATCATCCAACTCTTCTATTAAAATTAAAATAAAATTATCCTATTGAACTTGTGAGTTTACGAATGATAGGTATAAGTAATAAATAGTATATTTTTTAGGTGACTTGTTTTTTTTGTTGTTTAAATAAATAATGGTGCCAATTGGGACTATGTTCTCCAGTTTTAAACATTTGTACCTAACATAAATTTATAAAACTTTATTCTTGTTAGACTAGAATCTAGTTAAACGTTAATGCATTTAGGTACTGGTTCATCAGTAAGATTTGAAATAAACAAACTTTCTTACAAACAAAAAATATTGTGAAGTGAAATCAGAATTTTCAATTGAGACCGTGATTTAAAGTCATTTCACTTGTGATGTGATTCTGACACATACAATACTTTTATTCAATTTTTAACGCAGATTTTCACTTAGGGGTTAATTATTAAATTCTCACTCAATGTACTTAATTAGACATTTTTTATATAATACTGTGAGCTCAATGGAACTAAATTTGTACCAAAGATTTACCAATAATTTTTGGAAGTTTGTATAGAAAAAAAACATTCGAAAATTAGAAAATCGCTCAAATGTAGGTGTCAGCTAGCTGTCTAAATTGTGCTTATAATGTAGGTATACTATTGTGAATTATTGAAGAGGTTTTGTATATTTTATATAAAACCAAAGAAAGGTTGATATATAGCGCAACATACTACAACATAGGACAACATTTAGCGGTCAAATGAAAGTTATTTTTTAATACGAATATAATTAACTAATTGTAACATATTTATAAAATCTAACCGCAGAGACTGATCGGAGAAGCCTATTTCGAATATAATTAAATGGTTTTTAAATTTTCAGATATTGTTATAAAGAGGTGTATACCAACTTTAAGGAATTAAGTTTTGATTAAACTGTACCTACGCCGCGCAATCAGGTTTTAATATAGCCGTTAAGCATTGTTGCTGTTCTCGTTCTGGTTTTTATGGAAATGTGATGTTTTTAGTAGCCATAATAAACTAAGTTATGCTTACAAGGCTGCCCTAATTTAGCTCTGCATGACCCAGTTACGGGGCAGGATTGACCTACTTGGAAAGGAAATGATTTAATTATCTGCTCTCCGTGGAATTTCTTTAAGTGCATAGTAATCTATATCTATGTATATTTAGAATGTATAATGCCTTTGACGCTTGTAACCCACACAGATTAAGTTAGTCAGTCAGGCAGTCATTGTCGCAGCGGAGCAATAATAGGAAGCTGACAAATGACGAGGCTAATGAGTTTGAGCCAACTGCGTGGATTCACATGATTAAGGTAATTATACGGTTGCAATGAGTATGATACATGGCTTCCCCTGAACCTCACGAGGCCTAGTCATATCTATCTAAACAATATTGATCCATTTCTATTTTTATATTGTACTACTAGCTTTTGCCCGCGGCTTCGCTCGCGTCTAATTCGGGGTAATCTTAAATTTCAAAAAGCTGGACGTTCCCTTCGCAAAACAATGAGAACGATTCAAGATCCAGCTGAATTTTAAATATATACATATCCAGACGTTTTGTATAAATTTGTAGGTTTCAGAGCACAACGGAGGAACTTGCAAAAGTAGTATGTAAGACCTAAAATTATTAATAGTACTATGGTCGGTAAAAAGATTACTTAACGATGTAGTAGTAGCTTTAGGGAGGTTGGTCAGTATTAGTAGTAATAATTATTGTGATTCATTAACAGATGAACAAAAGTCAGTAGGTATACATTTTGAGCACCAGCAAAACTGTTGTTGAATTTCATTTGATTTAGGCAAAAATACGGATTGAAGACTTTCATCGTATTTATCCGACAGGCCCAAGGGGAACATGCCGATGAGATAAAAGCGTGACTTAAATGGCCCTTAGCTTATTTAGTAAAAGCCTAACTAACTAACCTAACCCCTAACTTTGGGGTCAGTATAGCTCTTTTGCATAACGACTCTATTGATTTTTCCTGGATGAGCGCAACAGCTGAATACATTTTTAAAGTGAAGTTATCAACTTTTGTTACAGTAGTCACAGAATAAGTAATAGTACAAGTACATAAGTCGCTCTTCCTTGCAAAAACGCTGTTTAGGCATGAGAAACGTGCCTACTCTATGCCTTTCTTACTATCGTATAACTTGTATTCATTCGCACGCGGCACGTGTAGTGCTACGGTTGTAAACATCAATGAGGGCAAAAAATGTTTTTTCACTTCTCATGCTCTTAAAATGTTACTTTAGTCTCTGCACAAGTGCACATCGGGACTAAAGTTCCTTTTAATCTCTAGGGATTAAAGTAATTTTTGTTTAATTTACTTTGGAATCCCCCTTAGAGAATATATTACCTGGAGCCGCCTTATAGGTCATATCCGAGTACAATCATGTCTGCCGAGATTTGCGGGGGGTGAAGAAATAACACATGCAAAAGATTACTTACAAATGCAAAAACTATCTGTGTCATTACACACGAATATTTTGACAAAAATCTAACACATATACATTTTAATGCACACAAACATATCACACATGTAAATACTTTGTATAAACGCAGTTTAAGAATACGTAAATGCGAATGTAAGCGGCATAACCTACGGTGCGAGGATTAGGTCGATAGCTAATATCGATATTTTTACTGACATTTGCACAAGCATACAATTTTAGTACCTATAAACTATTACGAGCATTAGGATATTATTGGTTAATGAAATAGTAAATAAAAATAACGCACAAGTTGGATGTTTTTTTATTTATCTTTGTTAACAATTTTATATATATCAATTACTTAACTAAATACATATATAAAGTAGCGAGTATTATTATTATCAATAACGGGGAAACACATTCGAGTTCTGTGATACGTAACTGAACCTGATATTCACCACAATTTATTTATTTAAACTTTATTGCACTAAGAAGACATTTCGTATAAGGGGAGGACCTAATATTATAAAGCATCTTCTACCAGTCAACAATAGGCCAAATCAGATAAATTATCACTATCGTTATAGCGAAGGAAAAATAGTGTACACATCCTCTAAGAAATTTAAAATTATATATTTTCACAAAGTTTGCCCTCTTGACCACTCATGGAGATTATAGTCCATTGTTTCTTATTATTGTTTTATGAGAAGAAACCTTATTGACTGTATTTTTATTAGATCATAAATGTGACAAAGTTATGAAAATACTATGGTCATTGGTCTTTATTTGTATAAGTAAATATTTAAGAGTGAAACGTGAAAAACTTACTAAAATACTAAATATACCTACTTTTTGATATAAACATAAAGTAGGTACAGCAAAATCTATTAACTTTCGCCTCTTGCTTGGTAGCGTTCGATACTGACTTGCATCAAAATGTTTCGAACATATGGAACTAGTACGCGTAGGCACCCAATTTGCTTGTCTGCTGCATGAGGCGGTCCATATTTTTTTCAAATCCGGGTCTTTTGGAAAACTGTAAAATATACCTTAGAATAAATTGTATTCAGTAGGTAATTTCCAGGTCCTTAGTAAATCTTCCTTATTGTCGATAATTGTTTATTTAATCGAGACTACCCTCATCACTATAACCGAGTCTCGGGGGGAGTACGCCGACGTCATCATTTTGATGAAAACAATTATTTAGCTTATTAGAATTATCGACTTTATTTCAAAAACTGTTAAGTCATTTCTTACAAAGCATTAAAACCGAGTCTCGTGAGGAGTACGGACTAATCCAAGTAACAATTGGAATCGATTGCATATAATCGTTAAATTTGACATGCGATGAAAATATTTTTATAAAAATATTATTTTACGTATATAAAATTATAAAATTACTTACAAATGAAATGTTGTACCATCTTTTTCGAAGCTTGAAGTCGTTGATCGTTTTTTACACGAACTTACAGCACATGCAGGCATTTTTCCAATGAGTGTTCTCTGGCTAGCGGCGATTTTGTGAATGACCATTAATCGATTTTGAAATAGGTTTTGTATAACTTTTTGCACATTGTGCAGGTTTTTCGACAGAGGGGTAATGTACTGAATGGCGGCTCCAGGTAATATATTCTCTAAGGAATCCCCTAAACATCGAATCACGGTGTTTGTGAATGGAGGATTATTGCCATTTTCACTGTTTTTGTATAGACCACAGAATAAAGACTAAAGGCATAGAAGCCGTGCAATAAGATATAAACGTTGCACCAGCTACTAGTCTCTACTTTATAGATTACATTTTGATAAGAGGAAAAGAAACAAAAACTAGGTGTCTTTCCTTCTTTAATCTGTCATGATCAGAAGGTGAAGAAACGTCAAATCAACGACTGGACTTCTTTGGCGTTACTTTCTTCCACACTGGTGCTTATAGGTCCAAATCACGCCTTGTGACGATCTCTTTCCAACTCTCTATGAAAACCATAAGTAAAAAGAAGTCAACCATAATGTATTTTCTGCCTATTTAGTACGGTTTCTATGCGTTTACCCCCTTACTAATAAACGTTGAGTAACGGTGGTATAGCTATACAATGTTTTGTCCTTATCTGTCAAATTCAAATGTCACAATGACAGATAAGGACAAAACATTGTATAGCTATACCACCGTTACTCAACGTTTATTAGTAAGGGGGTTAGTCTTTATTCTGTGGTACAGACAATTTTTAGGGCTTGGAAATAACCATGAAATAACCTTAAAATGACAACTGAAAAAAATATAAATAAAAATGATTTAATTTCGTGAAACACGATTAATCATTACAAATATGAATTTATTTAATTATATTATATGAATTCATTTTATTATGCTTGGTCCAATTAGTTTTAAAATAGTTTTCAACTTTGAACCTGTTGGCTACATATGCAAGCATTTAAAGCGGAATTTACGACAAAAAAAACCGCGGAAAAAATTTGTAAGAAACTTTCTTATAATCAATATTGTATATTTGTATAGAATTTCGCCAGTGCTGGATTGAGCAAGCACGGGGTCCGTAGCAAATTCTATAAAGAGACCCCTGGGTTTGTTTTAGGTTACAGATTGTGGCGGGCTTTTTTCCGCAACTGAGCGACTTAGATATGCACCTATTTTGCGTGGGTTTTTATTTTAGGTTATTCTGCTGGAGAATATCGACTGGATTATTTATCCTATCGTCAACCCTGATGCATATGAGCTCGCGTAGCTAAACATCTCGTGTCAATTATGGCTTGTTTTAGCCCCTTGTTCAACAATCTACTATAGCTCACCAATGTCGCTCGCTCGCTTGCGGCGATCGTATCGACGTGTATTTAACCGACTTCAAAAAAAGGAGATTCTCCATTCGTCGGATTTCTTTTTTATGTATGTTCTCCGATTCGATTACTCAAAGAAGACTGTAGCGATTTGAAAAAATCTTTTTACGTTTGAGAGAGTACACTTTCTAGTTGGTCCCATTGTCAACACGTACGGATCTAATAATGGGATCCTAGAGAAATCGAGAGAACTCTTCAAATATTATAGGCATACATGGTGATTTTGGTATTTTCAGTAAGAACTCCAGCATTTGAATTCAAAAAGTATAATTTTGTAAAGTGGAACTGATGATGAAGACCATAGATGGCTATCTGAACTCCTTAATGGTACCTATTTCAAGGGTGGCGATAAGATAACTCGACTAAGAGAGTTAAGCGACTATGACGAAGCACATTTAAAACACTATGAGACTATGACTATGACTTCCCGCGGTCAGGCCGGTGACACTCCGCGCTTATTGCCTACAAAATTTTCGGCCTCCCCGCGGATGCTAATCAGTTGAGTGACGCGCGCCGCCGTACGCTGCCAAAGTACCTAATTCCGGTTTTCGGTTGATATGGCTACTCGAAATGGCAGCATTTCTCTTTGCCTCTCGTTTATTAGGTATTAAAGTCGTCGCTTGACGCATGTTTGTATTGTAAACGCCAATAAATGTTAAATAGAAAATACTTAAGTAGTATATAAGTTACCTAAGTTTCCAAGACATTCACGTTGTGTTCAACATTTTTCTCGACGTTACATCTTGCAAAATGTTAATTATTACCTAAAATAGATAGTTTATTATTTCAGTAGGTACGTCGGTCTTACGTACAGTCGAGTTCATAAATATGTATACACTTTAGTACCTTGTCACTTTAATCGTTGTTACTATTAATATATGGCAGTTTAAACATGACATTAAACAGACAAGGTACCACACATATACATATTCGGGTTTATACATATTTATGAAATCAACTGTACCTAAGTAAGAGAAATCTAACTGATTGAATTAGACAGACCCACAGATGGACAAACAAATAAAAATACAAAAGATAGGTACAAAGAAAAAAGTCCTGTTTGTGTCCCAATTACAGGTGTGCAACAAATATCAGCACAGTCGGGATCAATAAAACTAATAATTAGGCATTTATCAAATTATAGAAAAATTACAATTGAGAAAATGTCATTTAGTTACTAGCCACCCATTATGTATACAGACGCCGTTCGTAAAGATACTTTGGCAGTAGTCCGGATAACAACTCTGGATCTAGGTATTTTAGTTTAATCGCACAAATATCAGCATATCTTTTGCTTCAAACAGATTATTGCAAAGTGGCCAGTTACTGACGGTGGCCAATAATTGACGATTTACCCCATATACAAATAGAATTAATAAATATTTTGAAGTTTAAAACAGCACAATACTACGATAAAACTAGTAACGTAGACCTACGTTTTATTACGTGGATAGAAAGGGAGATCCGACCAAACAACAAACAAATCGCGGACAACATTTGGCATCTATTATTTTTTCTCGTCATTTAACTTAAGCGAGCTACATAAGAAAACTACAATTAATACTAAATTCATTATTTTTTCTTACAACTGCCACAGAATAAGTAATAGTACAAGTAAAGTGGGACTGGGCCGGCCACGTTGCTCGAATGCACCCTAATTGCTGGGCCAGGCGAGCCACAGTCTGGCTCCCGGAAAATGCTAAGAGAAAGCGGGGCCGCCCCAGGAAGAGATGGAGTGATGAGTTGGGATCATGGGACAATAACTGGAGGGAAACCGCTCAAGATCGGATAGAGTGGAAGAGGGGGAGAGAGGCCTTTGCGCAGCAGTGGGACATTATGGGCTCATAATAATAATAATAATAATAATAACAAGTAAGTGCCGGCCCTGCGAAGTTGGCGGAGTCAGTAAAGCTCATGACGGGCGAAATAATTCAGCTCAAAAAAAATGTTTTTTTTTCTTGAAATTTCGAATATCCTCGCTATTTTATAAATCATGGTCTCTCGTTTCTGTAGCTACAAAGGGGGTAGCCGCTTATCGTCACGATCAGTCTATGTTATTGTTTGATACTACCCTCACAAAACTATGCGCAAGCGACGTCAGTTCCGTGTTTGTTTCGAAGCGAGTGCTTGTTAAGTGAAGTGTTAAATCATTTAATTGATAAAAAAATGGCTCGGCAAGAAAATTTACTTCTGGACAATCGGGAAATGTTTGATGTTGTATTGTAAACATTTACTTTGTGAGTAGTCAAATCGCTTTACAAAGCTGATTCACCTTTTTAAATACAACTCTTGCGGATTTGTAATCCATACCATTATTCTGTAGTTAAATGCAATTTCAGAACGATTTTTAACAACAATAATCTACAATTTTTTAAATTAAACCTTGTTTGTAATCTTTGACGGTCCTAAGCCCGTAACATGTATAAAGGGAAAGATGAATCATAACATTGTGCACGGTGATTATTGATTAAGTACGTCATTAAAGTCTTCGGTAAACACGCCGCATGGTAACCACAATAAAGTGAATTATGGGAAAAATTTAAAACGCTATTTCTATGACCACCTAAGGTTTATAATTTTTTAATGTGATATTCGGATTCAGCATTTATTAAACTATCTCTCCTGTATTGGATGTTTGCGACCAAAAACACCCTGTATACCTAGGTACTATTGTTTCTTATTCATAAAAAAATGGGACTATGATCAGCAATATCAGCATAAAACGAATGAAAAGTAATACGACTTATAGAATTTATAGAATTACATCAGATGGATTCTTGCTGCCACAGACAAGGGTAGGTATCGCTGCGCAAACAACACACACATGTGGCATGTTTTGTCGGCAACGTAAAAAAGAATAATTTACGTCCTTTTGTTTATTGAAACAACCATTTACAGAACAGTACATGTAACCACTTTTCGAAGTGCGTTTCATCGTGTGTTTTACTATCAACACTACAGAACAAGTCAATAATAAAAAGAATAACGGCACGCTCCGAGACCGATCGTTCAAGATAGCGGCAGATCGTGGCACACGCGTGCTTGCTCTTTCGGTGCCGGCCCCGGACTGATATGATATCCATTCTCAGAATGGACGGGCGGGAAGGTTAATGCGGCGGCGCGACACGCCCAGTGCAACCGCTCTAAGGCATGTTACGCTAACCGTAATGCATCTTGGCAAGGGCCTCTGCTCTGCTGTATTGCACTGATCAGCAGGTACAGATATCATACCGCCTTTTTTCGGGGTAATCACCATTACCCAGTTTTAGCAAAAGGTCCGAAAATTGGCCGGCTAAAACATTACCTCGATGACTCTCTCCAGGACTCTCATATTTTTTGTTATTTTTTTAATTTTGACCTAGGGCCACAATGATGATTTTTATTTGACAATAATTATTGTTAATAATAATTAAATTAAATAAAAACAATAATAATTAATGATAATTAATTAAATTAATGTCGAATAATTTTCTTTTTCCGTATGAATTTCCTGACGCCCGTAAAATCGATTGCAATAAGTTGGACACATTGTTTTTTTTCGTTATTGGAATAATGTCGAAAATCACTTTTTGTTAACAAACTACTCAAAAATATAAGTTTTACAAATAGAAAAGTTGGACACGAAGCTTTTTTAACTTATTTCAAGTAATGTCGAAAAACTCTTTTTTACATGAACTAATCAATAAAAGTACTTATAACAATTCTAGTTTTTTATTTAATAAAATATGTACATAATTAAGCATATAATTTGATATGCCATGGGGCCCTATTTACTTTTTTATGTTAGCGATATAAATAAATCAATGTCCCTAAAAACTAGGAAAATGATTCCCAAGTCGACTTTCTCAAAAATCATCGTGGCCGCCATATTGAATTCCAAATTTGATGTCATTTTCTAAATCTGCAACTTCGAAAACTAGAAAATGATACCCGTGACAACTTTTTCAAATAATATCAAGGCCGCCGCCATCTTGATTTCAACCTATAATTTGACGTCATTTTCGAAATCTGCGTTACCAAAATCTAAGAAAATGACACCCATGTCTACTCAAACATCATGGTCGCTATCTTGAACTCCAAATTTGACAGTATTTCCGAAATTCGCGTCCCTAAAATCTATGAATATGACGATATAAAAAAATATCAAGGCCGCCATTTTGAATTTGAAATTTTGATATCGTTTTCGAAATCTGCTTTACCGTGATCTAAGAAATATACATATCCATGATGCCTTTAAAAAAAACATCAAACACATTATGGTTATTCCCTTGGGAACTTTAAAATATTCTGGAATGGGAATTTTCCTTGTGTTAACCCAGGGATAAACTATCTCCATTCTAAATTAAATCCAAATCCGTCCAGCCGTTGCAGCGTGAAGGAGTAAAAACCGCTTTAACCCCCTTAGAAGTAGTTTTTTAAAACGGTGAAAGTTGTATTTTTTCTTTATAAGCCGTAGCCTAAATACCAATTTCCAAGTTGCTTACTTCAAAAATAACTAATCTCCGATACAAACATCTATCCCCCATTTATCTCCTTAAAGGAAGTTTTTCTAAAAGACTGAAAGTTTTATTTTGTATTTTTATTTATAAACAGTAGCTGAAATACCAATTACCACGTTACCAACTACAAAAATGACCACCCTATTTTAACCCCTTAGGGGATGAATTTCCAAAAATCCCTTCTTAGTGCACTCCTAGGGTACCTAAGGAATATTCCCTCCAAATTTCAAGTCCCTAGGTCCAGCGATTTAGGCTATGCGTCGATCCATCAGTCAGTCCTTACCCCTTTTCATCCTTTCGGGGGTGAAATTATCAAATACGCTGAGACACGTATAAATTAATTATATTTTTTTAACCTAAACACAAAATATAAAGAGTCAACGTCAAAACCCCTATTTTAGCCGCTTAGGGGCAGAATTTCTAAAAATCCTTCCTTTGTGGATCTCTATGCTGTATAGTACAAGGTATCTATGTGCAAGATTTTAAGTCTCTAGGTCAAGCGGTTTGGGATGTGCGTTGATATAACAACAATCAGTTTAGAATTTTGAATGTACCTATATGTATTTACCCGACACTGCCGAACGTTGTGAATGGTTTTGACCAGTAGGTATGCATGGGTATTTATAATTTTCCCGACTGCCAAACATTGTGAATGTTTTTGAACTGTATGCGTGTATGTATGTATTTACCTGAATGCCGAACGTTGTGAATGTATTTAAACTGTATGCGTGTATGTAGGTACGAGTATATTACCCGACTGCTGAACGTTGTGAATGTTTATGACCTGTATGCGTGATTTACCGGAGTGCTGAACGTAGTGAATGTTTTTTAACTGTATGCGTGTATGTATTTACTCAACTGCCGAACTTTGTGAATATTTTTGAACCGTATGCGTGTACTTATGTATGTATTTAGCCGACTGCCGAACGTTGTGAATGTTTTTGACCTGTATGTGTGTATGTATGTATTTATCAGACCCCGAAGGTTGTGAATGTTTTTGACCTGCCCCTCTATTCTATAGGCGGTAAAATCCAGATCGTATTTGACATGTTATGGTATTGTTTTTTTAACTCGGCCGCTATTACTGTCAAGTAAATAAGAGCTATCAAGACGTTGACAATACGATAACAGGTCAAAAACGATATGGTTTTTACCGTGTTTAATAGAGGCCCAGTATGCATGTTTGTAATTGTTGTCTGGTTTTGCAGAGATGAATAGAGGCTCTGCTTAGACTTCCACAATTCATACCAATAGCGGAAACTCTTTTAAAATATTTTTTTGTATACCTAAAGCCTATAGCTATAGCCTATGGCACTCACGTCGCGCAGTCGAGTAAAAAATAGTACCTACTGTCACAATCAAATTCACTGTATAAGCAAATACGTACGGTCAATAACTTTAATTGATGAGCACCCACGCAGAAAGACATTCGTTAATTGTGACGTAATTTATTTCTTTAGACTGACGCTGACATTATGATGACAGGATTTTATAGGTGCTCAATAATTAAAGTTGTTAACTATCCCTACATACATTTTAAATCCCGAAACCTTACAAGAGGTTCAAACAAATGTTGCAATATTCGTAACTGAGCATGAGCACGGCACTTATTCATTTTGCAGCATTCTGCAGTGGAGACTCATTTTAAAAAGTGGGTCGGTCCAACAATGATTCGTTTATATGCTGCAAAAATGTGAACTCGAACTCGCTGCCCTGTTTCTTTCTTTTTTAAGAGATTGTTTATCGAGGAATTAAAATGGGTCAGTAAGTAGATATGACCCAAGATGGATAATTAAGAGCCATAGCACCATCGCGGCTGATAATTCCGAATTGCACAATGACGCTTTAGTCATGAGTTTATCGGCGATTGCTATAAAATGAGTAATAAGAAATTTAAACAGAAAAAAACCGGTCAAGAGCATATTGGGTTATGTTCAGTCTATGGTTTCGTATTATGTAGGTAGTACCCGTTTCTACAAACGCAAAAAATCATAAGTACCTATTAATTAGCGTATTTTTTATTCCATTTAAGTTTGGACAAAGATAATTTTCAATAGGTATGGGTGTGGTTGCCGGGTTTGAATACTTAGTGCCATTCCATGTCTTCCCGTGGATGTCGTAAGGGTCGACTAAGGGAATAAATGCTTTTAGGCAATGGGCTTGCAACATTATGTAAAATGTGGTTATAAAATTATCAACAAGTTTTTAAAGTTTTGTAGGCATTGGTTGTAGGTAATACCATGTAATACTGTAGCTCTGCCTACCCCACTCTGGGATTACAGGCGTGAAGGTATGTATATATGTATGTATGAACAGCAGTACCAGCTTCCTAATAGCTATCGGCAATCATCGTTTTTCTATTAAACACTGTCTGTTGCGAGTGCACGTGTGATAGCAAGAGCCAGCCGAACGCTATTAATAATTTGGGAGTTCTGTCCTGTTATGTTTTTATTACGAAATGGAAGTTTTCCTGTGACATTTTATGGGTTTCGAAGTAAGCGTTACATAAACCCTCTATTAAACACTGTAAAAAAAATAATCGTTTTTGTCCTGTCATCGTATTGTCAACGTTTTGATAGCTCTTATTTTCTTGACAGTAATGACGGCTGACGTCATAACAATACCTTAACAGGTAAACTACGATATAGTTTTTACCGTCGAGAATAGAGGCGCAGGTCAACTACGATATAGTTTTTACCGTCGGGAATAGAGGCGCAGGTAAACTACGATATCGTTTATACCGCCTAGAATAGAGGCGCTGCTGTAGCACAGCACACTGGCCGCGAAAGCGAAACGGAAATAAACTGTGCCGTCAGTGTAAGTTGCTGTTCACATGGCAAATCGTCTCACACGCGTTTTCGTCCATGTCACCTATTCATACGAGAAACGCAAACGTGTTCTAGACGTTTTTTGCATTAGCCACTTACAAAAAGGGCTCTGAGCCGAGGTGTTTTAATGTATTTTAAACTTTATCATATCACCCATCCCTGTGTCAGTTTCGGTTTGTTTTCGTTTCGCAAGTGTGCTACAGCAAAAATGATTTATTTATGACTAGAGGATGCCCGCGACTTCGTACGCGTAGAATTATTTTCCCGCTACTCCCCCATTTCGTCCCGTTAGGGGTCGATTTTCGGAAAATCCTTAGTGCTCACTTGCCTACATCATGAAAGGAACCCCTGTACCAAATTTTAAGTTCCTAGCTACAGTAGTTTCGGCTGTGCGTTGATATATAAGTCAGTCAGGTTTGCCTATATATATAGATTAGCTTTTGCCCGCGACTTTGTGAGCGAAGAATTTGTTTATGAACATTGCCTAAAAAGTACAAAAAACTGGAATAAAGGCCTAAGGTATTTCTGTATCCATTTTTCTCAAATCCGATTAAGTCGTTTATCCGAGACTGCAAAACAAGACGCATAATCTTACTTTAATATAATAGGGACTGTTGACAGTAGTTTTGCTACTTAGATAGAAATGCAAGAATTATTAAAAGCGACATCAAAACTTCCCTTCAAATTATTTAATTAAACAGAGACATTTCCAATGATAACACAGATGTTCCACGGAAGGCGTTCGACTTCGCTGTTAGACATTTAAGACACGACGGACGTTACCTCTGTACTTCAGCCGTCGCTTATCTCGTTTTATGGGAGAGTAAAACAAGGCAAGGCCTAACTAACAGCGCGAATAGCGCGATTCAAATATTGTTGTACTTAACAGAGCCCTGCGCCATATACTGATAAATTTTAGTAGTCTCTACTCGTACTAAATAACTTTGATAGGTTATTGTTTTTCGATGTAGTTTTTTGTGTTTGTTGTACTAAATGGCGTCGGAACCCTACACGAAACATGCACCGGGGTCAATTCGCGTTTTTGATAAAAAGATTATTTATTCTTTGGTAGAACGCTAGGGTACGTGTTTCGCTATAAGGCGCGGCATTACATTTTTTTTTTACATGATTTTATAATTAAATTTACACGCCCTAAACGTCATTACCATAGGTATCAGAAAATATTAGAGGTAAGTAAAGTTATTTGTAAATATTTTTTGGAAAATCCACCGCACGGGTTGCGTTTTTTTTTAGATTTCGTAAGTACATACCTTGATCGACATGAAACATCACCATGCAATGCAATTGAATAAATAAAATATAAGAGTAAAGAAAAAAAATTGACACTGAAATTCGTCAACACCATTGCGGTACCTACCGTCAAAGTATTTTTTTTTATCGTACTACTCGGCTACCTGCCCAGCCACGGTTACTTCTTACTTACTCCTCAGTCTCTACTTCTTGTTCTTGCTAATAAAAATAGGATTTTTGGCATTAAACATAGTGTCAAAAATTATTTGTCACAGTTTTGCGTCATCGCCATTACCACAGTTAACCAGGTAAGATAACATTAGACAATGGATATACAAAGCAGTGGTCCTACCAAGACTGCTATATGGAGCCATAGTGTGGTGGCATAGAGCAAAAATAAAAGATATAGACAAGGCGTTGACGAAGGCCCAGAGACTAGCATGCCTAATGACAACCAGGGCAATGAGGACAGCCCCTGGAGATAATGCTAGGACTGAACCGTACACCTCGAAGTGGAGAAGAGAGCCACAGAACAGTGGTATAGAATAAAAATGAGCAGAGAGTGGATCGGATCCGAGATGGACAAGAGATACGCAAGCATACAAAGGGAGTCAATGATGAGCATGAACATGCTCATGATCAACAACGACCTAATAAAAAAAAAGGAAGATCTTCGACAAGAAATACAGAATCCATATAGGAGAGAGAGATAGTTGGGAGACAGAGATACCGGAACCTAGAGTGACATGCTTCACGGACGGTTCATGGAAGTCCTCAACTAAAAGAGCGGGAGCAGGCATTTATAACCTAGAAGCGGATGAGCATACAACGATACCACTAGGGGGCTTTACCAGTGTGTTCCAGGCAGAAGTGTATGCCATCTTGAAGTGAGCACAGAGCCTCAAGGAAAGAAGCAATATAACGGAAAGCCATGTTATAATCTATATATATAAAAGGCAAACCTGACTGACTATATATCAACGCACAGCCGAAACTACTGTACCTAGAAACTTGAAATTTGGTACAGGGGTTCCTTTTATGATGTAAGTGAGCACTAAGAAAGGATTTTCCGAAAATCGACCCCCAACGGGAAGAAATCCCCCATTTCTAGCGGAAGTAGCGGAAAACTAATTCTACGCGTACGAAGTCGCGGGCGTCCTCTAGTCTACTCATATAGCCACGCAGCACTAAAGGCGCTAGAAAATCCGGTAATCAAATCCTCCCTGGTGCAGGAATGCAGAGATGAACTGAATAATCTAGGCACAGCATCCAATGTAAGACTGGCTTGTGTACCGGGACACAGCGGATCAATAGGAAATGAGAAGGCAGATGAACTGGCCAGAGCAGGGGCGGACCAACAATATCTGGGCCCGGAACCAGCACTTCCGATATCTGCGATGGTAGCGAAGGGAGTCATCGCCAGAAGAATAGAGACAAAGACAAATGAGGCGTGGATAACAGCACAGGGATGCAGACAATCCAAACTCATGATAGGAAGGGTAAATAAGAACAGAACAAGGTATCTACTAAATCTTGGTAAGTACAACCTAAGCATACTGACAGGGATTTTGACTGGACACTGTCCACTCAACAGACATCTGACGGTAATAGGAGTCAAGCAGGATCCTCGTTGCCCACTCTGTGGCAAAGAGGAAACTAGTCAACACGTCCTGGCGGAGTATGTAATGTACTCGTCACAGAGACATTGCACATTCGGGGAGGACGCACTATCAGCAGAGTCACTTAAAAGCATTAACTTACAGGACGCACTGTTGTTCTGTAGGAAAACAAGAAGATGGGATCAGTGCTGGATGGGAGCGCCGCCGAGTCGGTAACCTGAGGCTTGATCAAGGGGAACAGGGCGGAATGAATGGAGAGCCACTCGACCGCCCGTCTGCCGCGGCCGCGTCCTCACTCATCATCATCATCATCATCATCATCATCATCATCATCATCATCATCATCATCATCATCATCATCAAGATAACATTAGATTGTTTTGTACCATGTTGTGTGCTTCTGTATACGCAAATTCTCAAAATGGCTGAGGAGTTCTCTGCTTTAAACAGTAATTTTAGAGATTTATTGAAAATAACCCATATTCGTCATCACCATTGCTCCTCAACGGATTATAGCACCTACCTCGTGTTTTGTCTTATTCATTCATCTTAATGAGAAATTTATACCTACCTAACTTATGTATGATGTATGGATTATTACTACCATCGAGGGTCTGCTGATGGGGTTCGATGATGGAGACAGAAGGCTGTCGAGGGAAGCCCTTATTTGCTTGGAAACTAAAGATTTTTAAATTATTAATCAGGATGTAACAAACCTAGTGCGACGTAATTGTGTTTAAACCTTTCAGTCTCTGCATTTCTGCTAAAGCTCGTTCATCGTGTTGTTTTTGTAATACCTTATTTGGCTCAGGTCAGATAATGTTACTCCCAATCTTTATTTCTCTTCCTATCAATAGATTCTGCTAAATATAGTTTTCTCATTCGAGAAGCATTTTTTGCCGGCCTACCTATAGGTATATTGGTATAAAAGGCTTGTTGTTCAAATGTTTATATAAAAAAATAAGTAGCGAAACAATGAATAGTTAAAGTAGGTATTCAAAGAATAAGTAGCTATTAACACAGAAAGAAACAGAAAAGTGAAAAATAAAAACTTTTTAACAAAAAAATTAAACCGCCGAAGTAATAAAACTAAAAAGTATAAAATAAAACTAAACTGCTACACTAATGTTAGGTATGATGTTATGTGCTATCTACTGATTGGTTTCACACATATCATTTCACTTTACGAAATAGTTAATATGCTTGTTTGTTTGTTTGGCGCGGGCACAAAATTATTTATTTAGGTATTATGATTAGTGTAGGAGCTAGTTAGACTTAAAAGTCTCAGTTTTATTTTTTGCTTTTCAGTTTTCTTTTTTCGGCGGTTTATTTTTTCTGTTAAAAAGTTTTTTCATTCAACACATGAAAAAAATATTGCCCCAACACTTGACGCCGTTAAACAAGATTTAGAAATAGTGCAACAAGTAAGTAATAAATACTGGGGGGTTATTATGACATAGCAATGCAGTTCAGTTTAAGCTGAGAGAAAAGGACGGAGCTATATAGCTGCTATAGCTCTGTCCTTTACGCTCGCCGTAAAATGAACTGCTTAGCCATGTCATAATAACCCCTCTGAGGGCAAAAAATAAAGTAAGAGCTTCTTTTCTCCCAAGAGAGCTGATTTCGGTCAAATTTGGCACTCGTCACAAAATGCTCTAAGTTTTAATGAAACAGTTCTGATTAACGTAAATAGATGCCATTTGGTGCAATTTGAACAATACTCACGAGCGGCATGTCGGTGTATGTAGGGTACAGTACAGGCTAAGTGTAGGGTTCCGAAGCTGTTAGGTACCATAACCACAAACAATATTTCAAAGAACAACAAGTATGAACACATTTTCAATGTAAAGTTACTTATTCACTAACCATCAGACACACAAATTTACAAATTACGAAAAACAGTGAAGGCAACATAAATAGCACGTAATGTATGTCCTCGCAGTGAAACGGACAATGGCTCAGCAAAATGCTGAGGTGTCAGACAACTAAGTATATGTATGATACGGGTAAAGTACTAATGTAATTTTAGTGGCAAAAATTAAATAAAAAACAATGATAATAAACGATCTTAACCTGCAGAATTAAAATGAGTACCTGCCCAAAATAACAAAACGAATTCATAAATACCTACCGAAATACAACCTTGATAAAAAGGGCAATTTTAAAAGGTAAAAAGTAAAAAAAAAATAATGTGTAAGTTCAGGACCAGGGTTAGGATTTCTGGAGTGTCAACCGATGACCCCTAATCTTGCGCTTGCTTGGACAGGAGGAGGGAGATCATTCCGGTACTTGGACGTCGCAAACGTGAAACTATATAAGTACCTTTGAATACCGCAGACCGGTACATAGGCATTAGGCACGTTAGTGCCTTAAACCTGCGCGCAAGAAGTCTAGACCATTTTTTTTTTCCGAAAATTTACGATGGAGTATCGCTTTGTACAACACGAAACAACAAACTGGCGAGACGAGGTGAGGCGCTTGCGTGCAGGCATGTTTACCGGGTTAGCAGCGTTCAAGTACGGAGTGATATGGGAGCGGGGAGGGACGCGGAAACAAAAACGTGCGCATGCATTTTGCACACGTGTTGTATGAACCGCTTAAATCGACCAACAATGTAGCCGCTATATACAACATAACAATATTTTAATCTAGATAATATGTATAAGCGATTCACAAACGTCAACACGCAAACGCTACTTAGTTTGGTTTGTTTGATGCTGTCTTTATTACTTGTAGTTTTGAATGTAGGGTGGGAAAGGAGGTACCTTTACTTTACTTATCAAGGAGGTACGGGCCTTTTTTTTCAAACTTTTTTTTTAAATCTTTGTAACCAATTTAAAATTATAACTTTGCCAAATTACAGCTTTGTAAGTAGTACCAAGAGTATCTGAGTTCAGCTCTGAGTAGTTATTTAAGGTTCCTTGTTTACCTACTATGGAACCCTAAAAATTACATAAAACGGTTGAGTATTTGATCAATTATTGTGTTAAAATAATTTTCCTTTCTAGAGAAATACCATTATCAATTATCATTCAGCTATTGAAATATAAAAAACGCTTACTTTTTAAAATGACATAAAATAAATGATTTAAAAAACAACAAAACGCCTTCAAAAACGCACAGAATAATTTCTTTTAAAATGGTAGGTACCTATACTACCTATAGGCTATAGGTCAGTCTAACTGAAGTCGATTTATGGTTAAAAATATTGTGAGCCGCCGACTTCAGTTTGACTTTTATATTTTAAAAGAAGTTATTCTTTGCGTTTTTGAAGGTGGTTTTTTGTTTTTAAAACATTTAATTAAATAATAGTATAGTATAGTATAATTAATAAGCGTTATGTAGTCCCACTTCTTAGTTGATATAAACCTTTAAGACATTTCAAGTTCACCGCAAGTAACGCCACGGGAAAGTCATACTCATATTTAAACAATTAAATGTTCTACGTAAGGCCCTGTTAATGCTTTGTTAAGTGCAAGTGTGATGTTCATACGTTTACTACTTGCCACTTGACAGCGAATGTATGAACTTCACACTTGCACTTAACAAAGTGTAAACAGGGCCTTATAGTCACTCAACTATCTTAATCGAGATATCTTATCACCACCCTTGAAATAGGTACCGTTGAGGAGATCCGTTTGCCATCTGTGGTCTTCACCATCAGTTCCACTACACCAAATGATACTTTCTGAATGCAAATGCTGGACTTGTTACTAAAAATACTGAAATTGCTATATGTATGCCTATAATATTTGAGAAGTTCCCTCAATTGCTCATAGATCCCCTCATCAGATTACAATTTGGTGACAATGGGATCGCCTCGGAAGTATATGTAGAAGTAATTGATGGAGAAATCGATGAACATACTTAAAAAAAAACATAGGTACAATGGAAAGTAGAACCTTCTCCTTTTTTGAACTCTGTTAAAAAACCAATAACATAGAAGAAGTAGGTAAGAAGTAAACGCCTTCGAACTTCGAACATTTTGTTGAAAGACGCCACAGATTTTAGCGCCTCTATTCTAGGCGGTATAAACGATATCGTAGTTTACCTGTTAAGGTATTGTTATGACGCGGCTGGGGCTACTCACAACATTCGAAAGAATTGAACTTCAGTTTGTTCCGTCACTTTCACTACGATACGAAAAAGAGTGATTCGAAGTTCCATTTTCAAATTCCATACCTATACTGAGTGCCGGTTAGCATTGCAATAGAGGACATCGACTTGACTTTTATCCCGATATCGTAATTTCCTAGCGACAAATCAATTATCCATACAAAACTGTCGCAAAAATGTCATCGCTTGAGTATCATAGTACAGGGTAGGATGGAGCCACGGGCTCACTAGGTGCGTGCAAGTGTCGTAATTAAAAAAAGTGCTAAGTAGTTAAAGATGCCCAATATGCTTTATATCATTCACAGTGTATTTATTTAATGTGTTTTAGTATGAATTATTTTGTGTATCTTGTTTTAGTTACAAATATGCATAACAATAGTTCATTTACTAATAAAATGCAGTTTTTACAGCCAAAAAAATAAAATCTTAAATGCGTTTAACTTTGTTTATTTCTACATGTAGACGAAGTCATTTCAAATAATTAAGACCGATCACCTGAACACTTATGCCGCCGGCAGACACCGCTAGCCGCTCAGCTACCCGCGGCCGTCGATACCACGGCCTTATCTTTTTTGACACGACTGTGATGCGTTGAGTCAGGGGAGCGGCACCCTCGGTCCACCATTTTGCCAGAACTGCCATTCCATTTTCGGGTTCGCTTGCGTTCAGTCGAGTTTCGGAATACTACTGCGGATTTTTGTTGTTTGTTTTGTTTGTTAATTTGTTGCTTGTTGTGTGGTCGTTATTTGTTTTGTTTACGTTATTTGTTGTGTTACGTTACGTTTAGTATTTGTTGAGTATTATCGCACGCTGCGCGCACGGTAAAACTCGCATTGTGGCCAGGTGAAGACGTAAAATTGTGTACTCATCACGGGCAGTAAAAAAGAAAGCCCTCTATCGCATATTTACAACCCTCGCCTACGGCTCGGGTCTCAAATACCTGCGATTTCGGGCTTTCTTTCTTTTACAGCCCTTGTTAAGTAATGTACTATAACTTTCGTAATATCACCTGGCGACTAGGGCAATAAAACCTTTTTATCGTGCTATCTCATTTGCACCTGCACGACCTTAGGGAGTGTGTGTCACAACTCTAGTGCAGGTAGTAAGTAGTACGCAGAAAAGGTGACCGGCCGACTTTTATTGTCCTAGTCGCCAATGATGTTACGGAAATTATAACCGAGCTTTCATTTTCACACAAAATTAATATGGATAGCCTCATCCCTTAAATAATAAACGACCACATTCGCTAATCTAAAAACCTAAAGCGTAGGTACAAATATAAATTATTTTTGTGTGAAAGCCAAATTTAATAATTAACCTCTATAAAACCCAGCCTTTGTCATTACTGGAGTAATTTCAATTTAAAAAAAGGATATTGTAAGCGTCAAGGTTTACGATCCCTGCAGCGCTAAGTGGTTTGACTAGATGAACGTATTACCGGTACCAAAATACAATAGCGAAAGTAAAAAATTCTAATTTCGGGATGTTTCGGGAACATGGGTGGTGTAGTTATTACTAACGGCGTTTTCTTGGTAGAGGGGTGTCAATGTCCTCTATTGCAATGCTAACCGGCACTCAGTATAGTAGGCCCAAAAAGAAACAAACAATAAAACGTTCGGATACACGTATAACCGTAAAATTGCAAATTATCTGTTAAAAGTTGTAAATGTGATTAGTAATTTTAGCTAATCACTTAATCTTGTAACACCGCGCTGTGGAGTAGGCCCGTGTGGCCTTTTGTGTGTTGTCTTTTCAGCTGAGGGGATATGTAGAAAGCACTTAGATACTAATTGGAAAAAAGGGAGTTCAAATATAATTTAGGGTTTTAGGGATTAACCTAGTCTCAAAATAGGATTCTGAATTCTGCGTTGCCTTTCTTTCATTTCTTTGTCAAAATTTAGTTTCTCATTGAAATATTTACTCAGAAAGTGTTTCGTTATTTGACTGACTAACTCACTGACAGACAACGCAGTCTAAGTACTGAACGTACGTAGAACATAATGTACAATTTAAGTATACTAAGAAATAATGGGAAATAGGAGGAAGAGCGAAAAACGAACAACGTGCGATGCGTACGACTAAGACGATGCGTGCAGGCTTGCTTCAATCTCACACTAGCCGATCGACGCAGTTTCATAGCAAAAGTAGTTATAGGAGGAGCATTATTGCGATTCGATTCGACTCACCTCGGCTAGCCTAGTGGACGCCAGCCAGGAGTGTTCCGTTCCTATCCGACAAAGCAACCGCGATTCATAATATTATTTATTACATTCCTAAGTAAATACATAATAACTCTTCAAAACTTTTTTTCTCTAACGACCCACTAACAGTTCTCAGTTGACTGAGAAAGTAAGATAAAAACGTACTTTTACGACCAAATACGATGTCGTATGGTTATTCACTACATCAGGGCCGGTATATTAGGCGGTGAAAACGATATCGTTTTTGACCTGTTATGGAATTGTTTTGAACTCGGCCGCCATTACTGTCAAGTAAATAAAGGCTATCAAAACGTTGACAATACGATAACGGTCAAATACCGCGCAGGGCCTCTATTCTAGGCGTCAAAAACCATATTGTCTTTGACGTGTATGCATGGTATTGTTTTTAACTCGGCCGCCATCACTGTAAAGTAAATAAGAGACAAAAACGTTGACAATACGATAACAGGTTAAAGACAATATGGATTTATCGCCTCGGATAGAGGCTCTGCGCTTAGTATGACTCGACTTACGGCTCGCACTTGGCCGGTTTTTTTACGATACACACACTTACATAATAAATAAATAAATAAATATGATCATGGATATTTCAGAACGGATTTCAATTTTAGAAATCGTGTGTAAGTTGACGTGTAACTGACCAGAATCCTTTGTGTCATTTTGAATTTAAAATGAAGCCTGAGCAAACGCAGTGTTTTCACCAGTAAATGGGTCACGCGAAGCAGTGTTTCGCAATCTGATGTTTTCATGTAGGTACTGCTGCCCACATGAGTAGCCTGTGTTTTTATATCCGTCCGTACGGATTGTTTTCTGACCCGCATATTTTTTTGATCTGTAAATGGATTAATTTATAAACTATTATGCATATGGTTTTTTAGAGACATTTTTGGACGTACCTAAATAAAAATCACCATTTAGCACCGTTTAACAAAGAAATGACCTAATCAAGAAATTATTTCACTTTATCAATTTTATATTCGAACTTTACCAATTATATATTCTAATATAAATAATACAATGTAATCATTTCATTAAAATGTAGTTTAATTAAAATAAAAGACGATGTGAACCCAATTTAAACAATAAAAATAAACAAACAAAGAAAAGCAGAGTTTACTGAACACAACTGCACAGCAGTATGCATTAGCATGAATCCATCAGAAGCGATACGCATATCTTAGCACAGCATTAAGCATATTTAGACGATGACCCACTTTTTTATCAAAGCTTGTTGTGATACGGCGCGGGCGCACGCGGCACACACCCACAACGCAATGTGTGTAACAACAGCACACCTGTACACTCACCATCCTATAACAAAGATGCAATAGTTGTAACAAATCAAATAGTGGGTGACTTTGGATCCCTGTATAAAGGCATAAGGCTGAGGAGTGGTGATTACTTTCAAGACGTTGTATCAATAATAGGGTGAAAATAAGTTATACAGCCATTTCATTATTATTTCATGTGCATATTATTTAAATGAAATCATTAATCCGAAACGGGCCTTGAACCTACATTTGTTGGCTAAACCTGACCTACCAAGCTAAACAAACTTCAAATTAGTTATCAATTGCTTTAAAAGACTAAGATAAACCAAACTATTATCAAATGATTATGCTTTTCCAAGATATATGTATGGAAATACAACATAGGAGTGGTACGTTAGTAGGTACATATAATGTAGTGAGAACGCTATTTCTCACGTACATATGTAAATAAACGGAGCCTTGGCCTGGTTACCACGATTTTAGCAGTATTACAAAATACTCGAATGATGCGGCGCGACGCCCGCGCCCGTGGTGGGGTGGTGTTGCAAAACACTCCACTCCTGGAACCTTATTTTCAGACTCGGACGGAATGCTCAATGACTTTAGTCTATTAAAAATGGAATTTTAGTGCAGAGTGTGGAGATTGTATCCGCAGCCTGTTGCTTAAACTTAGAGAGTCAACATATTAAAACACAAAAATAGATGTTTTAGCATTTGTCTTATATTACAAGCCCCTTACGACTCGAGTGGCTTAGTTAGGATTAAGAGGCAAAACCGGTTTCCTAAACAGACAAGAGTATAAGTAAGTGCCGACTACCTATGTATTTTTATTTAATTACCTATTTATGACGATTTCAATAAACTAAAAACGGAAACACCAAGATATTAATTTCTCGTATCGTTACACATTATTTCGGACGGTATTAATAGATCGTCAATGCTTAATAATACCTTCTTAATAAGTTGAGTAATTGTTCCAAAAGAAATGTAGAAGGAAATAAAAAAATACGCAATACCTTGTTTCGCTTCTGTCATCATAAGCAATCGAACTGCAATGAACTACATACGGATGAACATAAACTTAAATCTCAAAGTAAACACTGTATGGTTTTCCTGTGCTGCAAGCAAAGAATGTATAATATTGTGAACGAATCAGCATACCGTTGTTTGTGAACCGTGTGGACAATCATGAATTTCAAATATCATATTTCTATGTCTATAAATTACCACAACATAGCATACTACTACTACAAGCAATACTTCAGCTTTCTAGCTTGGTTTTCTACCTAATATTGTACGTATATTGTAAATGCGTCAATCTTAGTTCTTTTCTGACAACTGAGCAACAGATTGAAAAGATACGAGTACTGCTGTACTGCCTTAATATATATAGGACGGCAGTATTCTACAGTAAGTACACATTTTAAATAATGAATTGAAGACGCGTGCGATAAGTCTAGTTGGTATATTGATCGATTCCGGGTAAAGCTGGCTCCACATTTGTATCATTTTGCCGATCACGATCACGCGTACCGTATCGAGCTCGCGTATCCTAAGTATGGACGCTCACGTTGGGCACACCGTATCACTACCATCGTCACGTGAATAAATTCGTCCATACTAATCGTAGCGTAGCAGCGTATCGTATCATAACGCCGTATCATTAAGTGTGGACGCTATCCGTATCCCCTTTGATGATCGGGGAAAAATCGCCTCGAGAGCGATCACGGCGTATCGCGTATCAAATCATAACTTCGTATCGTGATACAGTATCAAAACACCGATCTTGATACGCGTATCTGATCGCGAGGGTGCGGGGTATATAATAAACGCGTATCAACATCGATCCCGAGCGATCAGATACGGCGCGCCGCATGATCGCGCTGTTTGTGCGTCCACACTAGCGATCTTGATACGCGTCGGTGCAACGCGATGGAGATACGATACGACGAAATGATACAAATGTGGACCCAGCTTAAGGGCTAATATTTTTGTGATGGGCGTGATGGGTACATTTGTTTCCTTTGTACATATATGAGTAGGTACTCGTATGTTTATCTTAGTCTAGTACACAAAATTCAAGCCTAGAGCAAAGTTTAGCGCGGCTTCAATTTGATTGAGATTGCCCCCTGTTGCCCGTTTCACGAAGCTACAAGTTACAAATTACAAGCGGAACTCTCTTTCTAGCAAAAAGAGTTAGAAAGAGACTTCCGCTTGTAATTTGTAACTTGTAGCTTCGTGAAACGGGCCTCTGATATTAATTTGTGTTTCACCTCAGATGGTATTGAATTCCGTCCTAGCATTAGAATTTCTGTCGTACTTTCGTCTGCCGACAGCAAAGGCATAAAAATGTAACCAACCGAAAACGGAATTTATTTTTGAAACAAATTTCTGGAGCTCAATTGCAAATCCAGCTTAGGCCCGGGCCAGACAGAAGAGACGTAAGACGCGGACGCGCCTCGCACGCGTCGTGGCCTTCTATCTCCGTATATGTAATAGTAGTCTTTAGCTTCTATACATTTTGGTTGAAAATTCATTCAAGGGGCGCCGCGTCTGCGACGCGTCCGTGTCTTACGTCTCTTCTGTTTGGCCCGCGCCTTAGAGTTTAAATTACATACATGCATACATACATTAAATTACGCCTGTTTCACAGAGGGGTAGAGTAAGCAGAGACCAATTCCTTCTACCTTCTACGATCCTGACAAATCTCTTTCGCTTCTTCCACATTCATATATCAAGTCAGGTAATCGCATGAAGGGCCAAAGACAAAAGTCCTTGCTTTTGTTTACTGTTTTTAATTCATTACTTTTGAGAAATAGAAAAAGGGCAGAAGTGAAAATCCGTTCCGGAGACCTGGGAATGGAGGGCCCAGGTACTGCCGGGCTCGCACCGGCTAAAAACACCAATGCCCCTATTACCAACTAGAATTTACGTAACGTAACGTAATTATATTATAAGTAGCCAATTCAATTACTAACTGAATAGTCGTGATCATAATCTTATATCCTAAATTGATCATGGCCTCTATTCCAGGCGGTACAAACCATATCGTCTTTGACCTTGACCTTATGTTTGTCAAAAATGTTATGCCATATACTACAAAGCAGCCATTCAATTTTTACCTTCCCAAACTCATATATGTCATCCCCGCTTTAACCCATATTCAACCAAATTTATGGACTTAGTGAATGACATTGATTCAATTACTGATATTCCGTGTCATATGATGGAGTCCCCTGAGCTATGCCATACTATCATAACACCAAATTTTAATTTTAAATTAATTACAATATCATCTGAATTTCTCTTTTAGTATTCCTGAAAAGAACTAATTTAGATTTTGATATTTTAATTCTGACTGAGTGTCGACTTAATGCCTATTCTTTATATTAGTGACATTCAAGGTCTTTTAGAACATACAAAAATATTAATCAACATGGAGCTGTGGTTGCTTATGTTAAATCCTCCTGGTCGGTAAATGTTTCAGAGCCAAGTTTTGAGGATGCTTGCTGCTTGGTATTGGATATTCCTAACTTTATGACCATTTTTGGGGTCTATAGGTCACCATCATTTGGTAATACTGACCGCTTCTTACTATACCTGGTACTAACCTAAATCTTTTTAAATAGAGTTATTATTGTTGCCGGTGATATAAACATTGACATATTGAAACCTGAATCTATGAATTATCTTTGTTTGAATTCTGAACATGGCTTAGAACCTGCCATCAACAAGCCTACTCGTTTAAATGCCTGCATTGACCATATTTTCATTAAACCAAGGCGCTTGGCGACTAGTACCTATCATATGCGACTCTGATATAACAGACTATAAATTAGCAATACTGGCACACTCTCATAACATAAAGTAAAATTCAACACTCCTAGTAAGATTAGAACTGTCATTGACTATGCAGGTGTCTGTTCCAATCTTAACAACTGTAACTGGAACTTGGTAACTTCATCATGAGGTCAATGAAGCAGCTGATGCTTTTCTATCACCCATTGGCAAGGCTATTGAGAATAACTTCCGAACTGTTAAATGTAGTACAACCGTGGATGACACCGGGTTTTATAAGGTCAATATAGGTTTGGTAAGGTTGAATCTTGATCGCGATAGATTATACAAGAAAGCCAATTTGAGAGTGACTATGGGACAGGGAGCTTGAAGCGTATAGTAAAGATCTTAAATTCCTTTGGAAAACAATTAAGAAAATTAGTAACCTCACATTACTTAAGGAAAACCCAGTCGACTCTTTAAACACTTGTAATACTTACTTCTCCTCAGTCGGACAGACTTTAGCAACAAATATTCTTCAAAAAAAGAATAGCACTGAGAATAGCTTAACCGTCAAAGTGTCTAAAAACTCCCCAAATCACTCACTCTTTCTGGACCCGACAGACACTCGAGAGATTTCTAACATCATATTGCAGCTTGAATCTGACTTTGTCTCTGGGTTAGATGGTATAAGTACTACTGTAATCAAGCATGCAAGGCATATTTTATGTGAGCCTCTTACACACTTAATCAACCTAAGTCTAAGCACTGGTTCTTTTCCTTGTTTCTGGAAAATAGTTTCAATTACACCGATACATAAGGAAGGTGACAAGTCCTCTCCTGGGAATTACAGACCAATCTCACTGCTATGTATTTTCTCATAATTTTTGGAGAAAGTTGTTAATAGAAGACTCACCTCCTTTATTGAATTGCATGGTCTTTTGTTTCCAAGGAAATTAAGTTTTAGGCAACGCATGTTAACAGAGAACGTAGTCCTCCTACTAACGGAGTTGATCTCGGGATATCTTGACCAGGGTGACAGCTGTCTAGGGGTATTCCTGGACCTGGCAAAGGCATTTGACACAGTTTAACTAAAATTTCTTCTAAAGAAACGAATATTTCGGTGTTAGGTCGTGCCCTTGAATGGTTCAGGAGTTACCTCATAGACAAAAAACATTTAGTAAGGGTCGGTTCCTGCATGAGCGATGCAGCTCCGGTTAACTTTGGTGTTCCCCAAGGAAGTATTTTGGCCCTTTTTATAATATACATGAACGACATTCATGAGACAAATTTACAAGATGCCCAAATTCTATGCTATGCTAACGACACTGTTATTCTCTTCAAGGGTAACTCATGGAGTAATGCCGTCGCTGCATCTGAATCTGGGATGGCTGCTATAAATGGCTGCCTGCTAAATAATTTACTTACCTTAAACACTACTAAAACTAACTTTCTTTGCTTTTACAAAACATCTGCGTTAGATCCATTTCAATTAGCCTTTCCCACTTTGGGCTCTTGTGACTGTGATAGTATTATGCGCGTGCAACATGTTAAATAGATTACTTATATCACTCACAAAAAGAATACGTAGAACTATTGCTATCATAAAGTGTCTCAAGGACTCAGCTAGAAAGTATGTTACTTTGGACTACTATGTTTCTGAAGATGTTTTTAAGAAATATAATTACCTACTTGAACTTCTACAATTTGAATTTATGTTCTAGCCACTCTTAAAAGTATTAAATCTTGTAATCAGTATTCAAGCACTGTTAAAAATATAAAATATGTATGTGTGTACATTAATATGCATAAATTTATATTGTTAATCTACGTCGGTCTCCCAAGATACAGGCTTCGCCTAGTTTGGGGGCCTCTGTTTGTTTTCTCTTCTCCGCATGTCAAATACCGCGTATGTACCTTTAAGTTAGTGTACCAAGATTTGATGTGTCTTTTCCAAATGTAATAGTATACGCATATTTTTTTTAATCTTATTTACTCGCGGTAATGGCGGCCGAGTTAAAAACAATATACCTACCATAACAGTCAAATACGATTGGGATTTTACCGCCTAGAATAGTCATTCTATTCCATCCACGGCGAGTACCTACCGCGATGGTAAGTGTATTCGTGCACGTCCGGCCGCAAGCACCCTTACACCACCTCTCACCATGCCATTAAGAGGCTGTAACGTCTTTAGATCGAAATACTTGAAACCAAAATTTAATTAAGTACTTTTATTTACATAGGTAGCGGTAAAAATCGCAAATAATGTTCACGAATTCTTAAAATAATTAAACAACACAGATTACTTTTTATGGTTTTTGGGCCCGTGGACATATGCAATCTTGAAACTGCAAATGCGTGGCCTATCTTCACTATCACTACATAGTATAAAACAAAGTCGCTTCCCGCTGTCTGTCTGTCTGTCCCTATGTATGCTTAGATCTTTAAAACTACGCAACGGATTTTGATGCGGTTTTTTTTAATAGATAAGAGTGATTCAAGAGGAAGGTTTTGAAGGTAGAATAATGTTATATAATTCTCCTAGGTTATTTGATAATTGGTAAAAGCTAATATCACAGTATTTATTTGTAGGCCTCAATAATCCCGGAAAAGGCCGAAAAGCCACCCTAAATTTTCTAGAAATAAAAAAGTCCACTGCAAACATAACTTGTTTATTCTTTAAATTATAATGGTAAACCAAGGTTTCATTTTCAATTAACTTTTTTTTTTATAAGGACATTATGACTTTCTCATCACAGCTCCAAATAATTACAAAACGAACTCTATTTTTGCCGTCTTGTAAAATTGTTTATACAGATGTTTTTTGTTTAGCTATCACAGAAAAACAAATGAATATTGTAATATTTTTTTTCTCTAATTTATCGTTTATTAGTGCCATGCCAATAAGATATAGTCCACATTAAAATAATATCATTATGAGGATGGTTCATACCGATTCTAAAAACTTATTGATCACCCCTCGTAATGTGTCAGATTCTCTTGAAATTTTACATACTTATGTAATTGTAATAATTATATTGTACTCTCGAGCTGTTATGATGATGGAGACAGGTGGTCATAGGAACTCCTCAATGGCTAATAGTGAATCCGTCGAGTTTGAACTCGTTTGAATCGTCTTTATAAAGCGAGTGTTTTATCATTGTTTGAAGTAGGTAAGTCGGAAACAAAGTGTGTTACTAAAGATGATTTTTTAAATAACTCATTAATTTCTGATAGCTTTTCCAAACATGAAAAACGAAAAGATGATTGGGTTTTAATTATACGAAACTGCAGAGGAGAAAGCCATTGTAACCCATCATATGGCAGTATAGAAGAAGGTAGTACATAAATGATAACATGATTTAATTGTACGAAGTTTTTGTAGCGATACAATCGCGATTCAGTCTCGATGCAGCATCGATACAGTTAGGTACAAATTGTCTACATTTAGTCGCGATACAGTGGCGCGGTTGTCAAATGCGCATTTGTATCGCTGCAAAACGTTGCAGTGGGTAAAAGGTCTTAAAATGGGCAAATTGATTTATATGGCAACCCTTAAAGCACGCACACTCTTAAACGGACGGCCAATTTGTGTGCTTCACTCATGATTGGACGAGGTTACGTCCGTATTTTTTTAAGGTCCGTGGTTGTAGGTAGTTGCGTTTAAATTGCTGGATAGGAAGAAAATGCAATTTAACGCCCGAATAGTTAATCCCAATTTTGGTTTGATATCGGTATTGTAACAAATAATACTTAATCTAAAAGTGGATCCACACTATAGGGTTTCATTGGATCCGACTAAATGGCAAATCTTCCGGACTTGTTACGCTAAATGTGGACAGTGTAAATCATGCGCTCGGAATGGGTCACTCCGTGACAGTCCGTCGCAACACTCGTAACATGACAAATACCATCCACATAACCGGTACTGACCCGCGTTACTGAAGCGGTCACGGAACCATGTTGCGATGAAATGCAACAAATGTGAACCCACCTTTAGCGCCAGTATTTTTGGGGCTTCGGTTAACAGAGTTGCCTAACTCTTTGAAGCGAGGTCTCTACGATTGAGTAACTAAAAGATCGTGAGCTTCAGTAGTAGATTGTTTGACAAGGGGCTAGTTAAAACAAGTTAGGTACATGAGGTTTTAAACATTAGTAAATAAGCGAGTGTTTTTCTTCTTATTTAGAGACCCACGCATAGCGTCGTCGGTCGCAAGCGGGAAGCTAGGATAAAATGCAACAAGTTAAGGTCGCGACCAGCGGTCCCCCCATATGGTATGAGACAGGAGACTACCTTCACCCAGCTGTTTATTCGATAAAAAGTATTTTACTTATATCAAATTTTATATGGTAAAAGTAATATATGGCGAATTGGTCGACTGAAAATTTTTAGTCCAGTCACAGGTCCAGTAGGTAATAACTTATCTAAAAACAACGATTGAAAATAGGCAAAAAATTAATGGAATCAAAGTTGTAGAGAATTATCAGCTTTAATAATGCATTACAACAACATTTCCTATGATGCATCGTTTTCAAGATGAAAACAAAAAACGGGACCTTCTTTGTGAACTCCCTAGGGCTCACCTCCGAGCGGAGGGGATTTTTAGTGTTTATCTCGTAACTACTTAGTCCAACCAAAGATCCGAAGTCAAACTTTCTGCATTCAACTTTTATATCGACACCCCCCTTTTGAGCATTCATTTACCAAGCTACTACGCTTGTTGCTTAACTTTGTAATATTTTTACGAATTCGTTTTGATGTTGCTATCTACATACAGTTTGACTGGCTTTTCTGTTTGTCTATCTAACAATATTGCTCTAAAACAGTTCAACACTACCTACTTGCTACAGTTGGCGGCCACAATGCCTAGAGCTTGCGAAGCGACTAGGTAGGTAGGTAGCGCCCGCGCGCGAAATTTGAAATCGATAAAATGAATACACGAAATATCAGAACTAGTAGGTCAATCAAAATTCATGTTTTATAGTTTATACCTAGCGATATCAATTCTACATTAACACGAAATTTGTAAAGAAAGGCCTACCACCAAAGTTAAGCAAGCAACCACCGCTTAAACGTCGTGTAAGATTTTGTTGTTTGTTGTTTTACTTAGATTACTGTTTGGTCTTAAACTATAGGTAGTATGGAGTTTAGATTCGTGTTGATAAAATCAGTTTTGTCATATATTTTTAGCAGTTTTACTTGAGATTGTTATTTAGTCAAAAACGATGTAAGATAGACTACACTTTAAGCTTAAAATACCATCAAAATAAGAAGCCATTATAAAAATACAATACGTATGAAAACTTACTCAATGATATAAGGGCGCGTACCGCTGTGAAGCGATGACGTCACTCCAGTAAGATGGCGCCCACACGCTTTAATAATAATATTATTGACCAAAATTTTAAACGTACGTAGAATCAAAACTATTTGAATGAAACAAAAAGTAGGTAGTATGTTTGTTTATTTATAAGCTTTACTGTAACAAAGTTTCAAGTCATTTGCCGTACCTACTGACATTCTTCATTATTCGAATATTTGACTAGATCAGGGGTTCCCAAAGTGGTCCAGGTGGACCCCCAGGGGTCTACAGGAGACTCGACGGGGGTTAACTTTTGAATGTGGTCCATGAGAAAAAAAAGTTTGGGAACCCCTGGACTAGATCTTTGCCAATGACATATAAGACTACATTTTGTACCCAGACTCGAAGATTAAATTTGGTGTGTAAAAACTAGCCAAGTCGCGCAATTAAGTAGCAAATAAATAACATAACAAATAATTTTAACATTTGAAATTTATGCATGAGAGGAATTGATTGAACTTGATTTCCAGTTAGATCTTAGTTCTTTTATTAGCAAAACCTTTTCTTTCACATTTGTTATTGATGAGATAGAAAAATGTTACTTAAATCGGTGCGTAACGTCCAGGGTAGTTATTCTCTCATAAGCAAAGGTGAGCGAATGCAGGAGTGAAGTCCAAGCGGCGAGTTTAAGTAGTCCCGTCAGAGCGAACAAAACACATATTAGCGCGTGCATTCTCAATTAGGCAGCCTTATACATTCGAGAAGCCATGCTGCCAAATTGAATACACGCGCTGAAATGTATTTTGCTCGCTTTGACGGGACTACTTAAACTCGCCGCTTGGACGTCACTCATGCGTTCGCTCACCTTTGCTTTCGAAAGAATCACTACCCTGAGCTCTGTCGACCGGTCGATCGAGTCAAGTGACCGAAATTCGACACTCGCACTTTCGACGGGTAAAGTGGATAAGCTGAGAATGCACTATCCTTTAAATGTAATATTTATGCTCCAAGGCACGGGACAACTTCAACTTGGCGGGTTATATTTGGGGCGTCGAGTTCAAGTACGAGATGTTTAAGAAAATGACCTACCAGGACTCGAGGACGATTTTTTTGTGTTTTTTAAAAGCACGTTCCGTCATAATTCCATGTTCCATTTGACTACCCAGGACTTAACGATGATCGTCATTTTGTTTTTTGAGAAGGCCACGGGGACTTAGGAGATAGCTGTTTAAACTATAAGTCTCAAATAAAATACAGATAAAATCTAATGTAAGCATGTCAGAATCGGTTGTTGCGGAGATTCTATCTCCATGCCTAGTATTAACCGCATGTCTACTACATTGATGATCAATGCCTTGTAGCCTGTGTACTATAACATCGTAGGTATACTTACTTACTTGTACCAGGAGTACAGGAAACATCAACACACCTTTAGCAGAAAATATATAAAGCCTTTTTTATTTTGTGGTCAGTTTAGAGCTAACAAGGAAAGGTACCCAACTGTCCGGCCATTTGATTTGATTTGAGTCTTAAATAACAGACACTACTATTTACTACGTACTTTTTTTAGCTACCCAATCTCAAACTATTGGGAGAAATCGTCCTCCAAAGTAAGTGACTAAACCCTCTAACTTCTGTAGATAGTTTTGTTCAAGCAAATTGCTACCTATACTTAGTTAAGGGAAGTAATTAAATGGTCAGCCGTTATTAAAATTGATCAGCAAAAAAAATCAGCAATTAATTCATTTGGGCAGCATAAAAAGATTTGGGTGGCAATAAATAAAAATCGGGCTACAACTCTTTGTTCAGCAAACAATTTATAAACGGGTAACATTTTAAACAATTTCGATCAGCTTTTTATGTCATTTGTCTGCCTAATAAACAGTCGAGCTGCAAAATAATTATTTGGGCAGCAAGATTTTACAATTGGTCAGCAGAGAAAACATGTCTGTAAGCAGTTTAATTAAGAGGTATTCATATTAAAATAATGGTCATCTATAATATAGAAGTGGATTGCGTTTAGTTTGAAAAATCAGCAGTGTTTACAAGTTAAGTTTTGTCACACAATTTTCTATCACAATCACACCCTAGATTAACCAAAATTTGTATCATAAATATGAGGTAGGTTAGGTTAGGTTCGTTTTTATATCAGGCCCGGAGGGCCAGAACAACCCAGAAATAGGAGATCCGCGTGAGCGGAGCTCCGTCGACTCTGTTAAATTTGTAAATTTGATGGTGGGTTTGGGATGTGTGTGTTGCCGGCACGGCAGTAAATTTGTTAATTACACCTTTCTGTACACAACTGTACCCAAAAGTGTATCTATTAGGAAACACTGCATTGATATTTAAAAAGGGGATCTATAAGGAATAA
The DNA here is from genome assembly GCA_948252455.1 of Acleris cristana. NCBI lineage: Eukaryota > Metazoa > Arthropoda > Insecta > Lepidoptera > Tortricidae > Acleris > Acleris cristana. Next base: position 45,682,016 of record OX411772.1, read on the forward strand.
AGGCGAACTTTTTCAAGGGTGTATCTGCGAGGAAAGTGTGCCCTAGAGGAATAATCTATAATCTATATATATAAAAGGCTAAACTGACTGACTGACATATCAACGCACAGCCGAAACTACTGTACCTAGAAACTTGAAATTTGTTACATGGGTTCCTTTCATGATGTAAGTGAGCACTAAGAAAGGATTTTCGGAAAATCTACCCCCAACGGGAAGAAATGGGGGGGAGTAGCGGGAAACTAATTCTACGCGTACGAAGTCGCGGGCGTCCTCTAATTCTATATAAATTGAATAATTTACAAAAAAGAGAGTATATTTGAATGAACTTTGTAATAGTTGCGCCCATTTTGTTGATGACCAATTTGATTTTATTGCTTCCTTTTTTCTGCTGGACAAAATGAATTATTTTGCTTACCTTCTGATTGCTTACCAAAATTTAATTATCTGTGGGTCGTTCAATGCAGGTCAAATATTTAATTTGCTGACCAAAATAATTTAGAGCAGCCCAATATATCATTAATTGCTGACAGATTTATAAATGTTTGCTAACCATAAGTTGCTTACCAACTAGCTATTTTGGCTGACCAAATACATATTTCTGTTCACCAAAATGAGAATATTTTGCTGACCGGTTAATTGATACCCCTTAGTTAATACTGGTTTGATTTTATGTTTGAGAACATAAACAAATAATGGGCACGTGTTTTTTATACCGGCTCAAACTAATGTTTTCCTAAAAAAAAAACGTCCTTCAAAGTTAATGATTTTTTTTATGGTTGCATCTTTGTTTCGTCGGAGCTGAACAGTTGGGTGCCTTCCCGAGTAAGTTCCAAAATGAAAATTATTCCCACGCGGTAAGCACATACTTTAGTCGTCAAAAATCAAGCCCTTCCATTTTACGCAGCAAAAATCAGACAAAGGATTTCAAAAGTGGTATGAAATTAACATTTAGGTAGCTTGAGCTCGAATACGCTATTTTGTTTTTTTACGTTAACCCAGCAGCGTTGTCTCTGTGTAATACATTCATTAGTACGCAGTATTGTGTTGTGACACAAGCGAGCGCTTGTGCCATGTCCTACTTAATAGGATAAATTGAAATTCCATTTCACTAAAGAGTATATAGGCTATGTAAGTATTTGAATTCTTAATAGGTATCTAAAGCTCTGTTGACGCGCCGCCGTTCTTTGTTCTTCTCTAGAGATTAGTTAAGAAACATGCGATGAGGTTTACCGTTTCCCTTTACATTGAGATTTATTTCGGTTGCGTTGCCGAGGTAACTATTGCACAACTGACGTAACCTTCGAAATGGAAAAGAAACGCATGCACGACCCACGCCTGCGGCCATATTGGAAACGAGAGCCAGCGACTTCGCACCTTTTTTAAGTGAAAAGGCGAATTATTTAAAAGCATACAAAACGCGGTTTAAATTTAAATCATAAAAATCTTTATATTTATATCATGCTACCTTTTGCCCGCGACTTCGTCCGCGTAGAGTTCGATTATTGTTATTCCCTCGGGAACTTTTAAATTTTCCACTTTAAACACGGGAACACGCACTTTCGTATTTAATATTAGTAGGATATTTAGCACCACTAGAGGACGCCCCCCGCGACGTCGTAAGCGTAGTTTTATTTTTTCGCTACTGGTGCAGCACTCGGTGCTACATGGTGCTACTCCGACTATTTCTTCCCATTGAGAGACGATTTAAAAAAATCGTTGCTTAGTGAACCCCTAGGAGGGACTACTCAAGAAATATTCCTTCCAAATTTCTAATTTTAGCGGTTTAGGCCGTGCGTTGTCTGCTAGTCACTGAAGAATCTTATAAGTAAAAAACATGAGAAGATTCGATCCTCCGTTGTAAAATAGCTTACTTTTATAATTTTGCATTATTTTTCCTTCTTTCTTCTTAGGCTGCGCTATGCGTGGTTGTTTAGCTTAGATTTTTTAACGAGACACAATTGCTTCAGTATATTTATATTTATCCTTTATCGATTTTTTTTCTATTTTACTAGCGTTTATTCATACCGTTTAGCTTGACTAGTTTTTTTAAATATTTGCCTATAAAGCAGCGTTTGTTGAACGCCGTACGCTTCACATAGCACACATTGAACTAGGTACACCAACAACGCGCAGCGCGTGCGCGGATGGGCGAAGCTGTTTTCAACATAGCCGCCATATTTACCGACACACCGCAAAAAATTAGGCCGCCAGAATAAATCAATATCTAAAACCACGAGTAGGTATTATGTTCATTGGATCTATCGACACAGGATTTAAACAAGTAAAAAAAAAGCAAGCTTTAAAAACCCAACTGCTGTTTGGAAAATGTCGTCAATATAAAATTAGTTATCATGTATTGTAGCGTTATCGCTACAAAAATCGCGTGTTGGTTCCGCCTTTTTACATTCCGATTTCTCTGTCAATGGACTCCTTGGCCTGAGTGGCCAAGGAGTCAATTTGTAATTTCATGGTAATTTAATGATAAAATTTTGAATAATTGTCTTTGACACACTCCGTTTTATGTCGTTCTGGAAAAAGCAAATTGTATCCTGAGCGTATGGGATAAACATATACAAGACGATGGATGGAATTATAATTCAATACTACTCAGTGAAACTTCGTGTGTACACATTGTTGTGTATCGTATCAATCCACGTGCCAAATGCGGTGCTCCAGTTTAATTTTGTCGTGGCTACAATGATCCGCTAAAGCGTATCACACATCACACCCCGGTTGTTTGTTTGAAGGACAACTTTTGACTAATCGCCGTAACTGGATCTTCCGGTTTCGGTGATTAGTGAAAAGTTCTTAAGGTTCACAGCCGGTAATATACAATTTTTTATTTTTTTCCCAACAACCTCCTCTAAATGCACAACTGGGTCCGCGAACCCGGCGAAACAAACACTGACACAATCTTACGTGTTACGTTACGTGTGGATTTTTTTCCTTCTCGACATTTGAACCATTAAAAAAGATAAATGATAAAAGACATTTATTCAGTAAGCAGGCCGCACGGGCACTTTTACACGTCAAGAATCTACCAGCGCTTCCCAAGAGGAGACCACTGCTGAGAAGAAACGCCGCAAGAAACTCAGTCAGTCTTTTTTTAAACATATTTTCTTTCTTATCACAATGGTACTAATTAGTCTAGCATTATATAAAGCTTTAAATATTAAATTAAATATAATATGAAATAACATGCGTAGTTCAGCAGGAAAACATGCCAAAAATCTTGCGAGAGAGATAGAGGGAGAAAAGGAAAAAAGCACCTACTTACGAGTAAATATATAAGACGGTGCAAGACGACCACATAAATACATCAACGGTGTCCCCTAGACAAGATAAAGCTTTTCCATTTGAACAAATTATTATTGACTAAGTTTCGGGTTTAGGCCATGCTTTTTTTTCCGTTAGATAATCCTCGACCCTATAATACGCTTTAGACATTAAGTAATTTTTAAGTGCTGGAAAGGGTATTAAAACTACGTCAGGTAATTTATTATAGAAATGAATGCATTGACCAACAAATGATTTTTCAAATAGGGAATTTATTTTTATTTCCTTTATTTAAATTTTAAAAATAAATGGCTTAAATGAATAAATATCAGAATTTTTGGTGAAAAAAATCTAATTCTTAATAACATAAATGATATTCTACAAAAAAACTCGATAGTAATATTTGCCGCAAAATAAGTAAGGAAGGAAGGAAGTTCTTGTGCCATTATAATTGGGTTCTCACATAATTTTGTAATATATGCTGATTCAAAAACCATTTCGAGAAAAAGGGTTGAAGAACCATCCCCTGTTTTCAGATTATTTTACAAAATTAGTTTTTTAAATTTATCATTTGACATTATTTGACCTCTAATGTAGTGACGTCACGATCTTGATTAGTAAGTTGTATCTAATCTGTGATCATTGTGATCAACCATAGTACTGCATATAATATGAGTCCAGAATGCAGTAATGTACAATATTGTATATCAAATTTTGTGACAATTTTTAACTGTACATAAACATGACAATGTAAGATCTTAAAAAAATGGAATGATCAAAATATAAGTCCATTTTGGACCCTCCGCCCCTAGGATAGTCTGTGGGTGAAATTGTCAAACTTGACGTGATCTGACAAAAAAGCACAGTGCTGCCAGGCAAAAAACAATCAATAACGTTTTAAAGAAAATCCCAAACGTTTAGAAGCATGTTCAAAAAATAACAATTTTGTAGTGACGTCATAATGCCATTTTCTTTAAAAAATAATATAATTAATATACTTATTTAAGTGCAAAAACCACGAAATAAGTGTCTTCGATTAATTAGTCTATTTTATCGAAAAAAAAAACTAGGGGTTAATATTTTTGGGATAATATTGTATGTATTAAAAAAGGCTGTGTCAGTTGAATTTGGAAAAGATGTAAGTAAACAAAAACAAATGAACCAATTTAACAATACTACTCGATAATCACATAACTACTTTTACAGATCAAGTTCCTTTTTTGCAATGATTTCTACACTTGATCAATAAGTACTTTCATATTAAGTTTAAGATAAAATAACTATCACTACATAGTATAAAACAAAGTAGGTCCCCGCTGGATTTTGACGCGGTTTTTTAATAGATAGAGTGATTCAAGAAGAAGGTTTTTATGTGTAATAAATGCTGGTTTATTGTACGGGTGTTACAGAAAACTCAAATAAACCGAAGCGAAGCGAGGGCGGGTCGCTAGTAATATAAAAGTAAATTTAAAAAAATACATGCTTGATGAACGAACACTTCATGTTATGTGTAAAACGGTATTGTCTTTTTGCATCTTTTCCAATTTAAAGTGACCAAGAATATATTTGTATTACGTTTCAAATCATAAAGGGGAGATTAAAAACTTCAATCAAATCCGAAGCAGGCGGCAGAAACTTTTTGCGGCGATAAAATACACACTGAACCGTACAGGACATACATTCAGTTGTTTAAGCTTTAACTTTCCTGCTACAAAAGTTACGCAACACATTATTAGTATTCCGGTTGTCACAAAATGAATGAGGTCAATTGACACACGCGCGGATCGTGTCAGATAATCTATTTAAAGCAAACCTTTTGCCCTGATCGGAAAATGTAAATTATAGAATAAAGTAAACTGCATTCTTGGGACCTTGGTGCGGGAGAGGAAGGGTCGCCGGGGACGGGGCTGGGCGTGGGGGGGAGGGGCACGGTCGCCGATGACGCGCGTCCTACTGGCACACTGACACACTTACCCAGTGACAGTGATACTACTTTTGGTTTGACGAGGTCGCCACGGTGCGTCTTACGTGTACCTACTATCATGTATGTACATAACCACATACGATAAGCTTACAGAGACACTACTATAAATAGAGTAATGTCAGGGACCTGCCACAAAAAGACAAACTCACTTGTTTTTAAAACGTTTGTACCTTTTGCGCCTTTAAACTGTTATCACGTTCCTGTGAATAAAGAAGTCTCCCGTGCAAAATACCAATCGCGAATGTATTTAATATTATCCCCTAGATCAAAAACAACTTCTTAGAGAAAATACACGCAACAGTTGACATGAAACGGCGCACTCGATTAAATTGTAATTTCAGGGAATTATTAGATGATTTTAAGTTAAAGCTCCAAGAACATCAAGAAAAAACTAGCACGACATTTTATAAAACAAAGATGTTGTGTCGGCAAGGTTATCATGGAGAGATTGATCTTGAATCGAATTAAAGAACAATTTATTAGATCAATAGCTCACAATCTCGCTGTAATTTGCCAATTACCGGGACCCCCTCTTGGGAGTAGTATTATGCGCTACCCTGAAAGATAATTCCATAATGACGTACGCTACGCAATATCCCATGAGTGATTCCGCTTCGTAATTGGCAATGAAAGGAAAACTAGCTCAGATACTGTCCCGGTGACGTCAGTTAGCTAAATAAACATATTCTCAGTAAGAGAATGCTAAATCTTTGTCTTAAATCGAATCACTACGATACTTCGGGTTCTGTACCTTATCTGGAATACTCAACTACTCAGTCGTGACGTAAATATTGACGTTGCGCTTTAATGTTTTTACCTTAATAATTGGAATTTATTCGTAGTCACACTAATTTCAATTTCCAAGTCCATGTACCGTCAATAAACTAGGAGATGAAAGACGAAGGTTTAAAAAATATTGGCACAGAACTCCAAAGTGAACGGCTTCGCCTCAACGAACCTACCGCCGATTCAAAATCGCTACTCTCGGGACAAACCCATTGAGTCAACTACTAGAGAACTACACTCTGCACCCAAGTATTAATACTTTTTATAGAAATAAGACAAAGCAGAACAAAAGAAAATAATAATAATATAGAGCGAGTACTTCCGACAAAGGCTTGCCGTATAAAACTCCACCGACCCGCAATTGGGTTATCCCATAATACGAGTATATAATGTAGGGTGATTCAAAAACCATTTCGAGAAAAAGGGTTGTAGAACCATTTCCTGTTATCAGATTATTTTACAAAATTAGTATGGAATCGTTATTTTAAATTTATCATTTGACATTATTTGACCTCTAATGTACTGACGTCACGATCGTGATTAGTAAGTTGTATCTAATCTGTGATCAACCATAGTATTGCATAGGTATAATATGAGTCTAAAATGCATTAATATACAATATTGTATATCCAATTTCATCTTACTTATTTCTGTTTTAGTTTAAAGCTTAATAAAATCAAGACAATTTTTAACTGTATATAAACATGACAATGTGAGATCTTTAAAAAATGGAATGATCAAAATATAAGTATATTTTGGACCCTCCGCCCGTAGGATATTCTGTGGGTGAAATTGACAAACTTGAAGTGATCTGACAAAAACGCACAGTACTGCCTAGCAAAAAAACAATCAATAACGTTTTAAAGAAACTCTCAAACGTTTTAAAGCTTGTCTCAAAAAAACCAATTCTGTAGTGACGTCATAACGCTATTTATTATCTTTAAAAATTAAAATAAATTAATATACTCATTTAAATGCAAAAACCAACAAAATTAGTGTCTTTAATTAGTCCATTTTATCGAAAAAATATATAAAAACTAGGGGTTTTTTTTTTGGGATAACCCAATTGCACATTATTAAAACTTGGGAGATGTATTACTGACAGGGAATGTGTTAGATAAACAACTTAATAATTATCTCATCAAATCAACAATAGCAACCGAGCACCTATTTATTAAACTGCTTATTTACCTCCACAAACAGTTTTAGCCAAGGTTTTCGTCGCACAATGAGTACAAAGCAAGGTTTGTTTGTTATCTCGCGTTTCTATTGTAGGCAAAATAGAATTCTTTACAGCATTACGAGTACGTACTTTCCTTGCATTCTGTAATCTGTATCCATTAAGAGTGTGTCAAGGCGAAATCCACGCTTCATAAATAACCGTGAAACAAATAATTAAATAGACTCAATCTATATTTAATTCATCTATTGTTTAGACAACTCCATGCAAGGTTGATTGATAGGTTTAATTCTTCTCTGTGATGGTCGTTCTTCCACAATCCAGTTTACTATAATTACAAAGAAAAAAGTCAAATTGAAGCTTTCGTAGAGATCATATTGAAGCGGTGGGCCTAGCCGGGGGCTTATATAATAGCACAAGTAAACTACTTCTTCTGATGTCGTTTAAATATTATAAGATCATGTAAAAAGTTTAGTTAGAATGCGTAGCTAGCTGAGACACATCGCGAGCTGTTCTAGGGTCGCCACGAATATGGGCCAAGTTCATACGAACTGGGTCAGGGGGATTTGAACAACTGGGAGCTAAACGAAACTGTCTTGCCCTGGTTTCTATACTAACACTACACTACACAGGTATTACTTTTTAATTACGGTATGTATACTTGAGAATCATCTGTAATTTTATGATAACGTAGTTAATGACGTTAATGAAAAAATTAAGAATGAAAAAAGAATTTAATCGAAGTACCACTTGCACTTTAGTTTTGTAAACATTCGATTCAAACGTATACAATTTATTACTTATACAGTAATTGATAGTACACAAGAGCTTATTTTGGGACGGGTCAATTTGTGTAAGATTTTCCGCTGACTTTATTATCACTTGTAATAAATAAAGAGTAAATAAAAATACAATTTTTAAATCCCAAAACATTGAACAAATACCTATAGGTACCTAAAATATCACTTTCTCGATCATACTTAAAATTGTGTTCACCCAGACAAGGGAGGAAAGTATAAAGCTTGGTTAGCTTGGAGCGAAACTTAGACCTAAAGTCAGTGTCAATTGAAATGGGCAAAGATTTAAACAAAACCAACGTACCAATTTGCAATTAAATTCTACATAATCAATCACATACAGATCAAGTGAGGTCTTTTTAATGATTTAACCACTTGATACCTACTTTGATATTAACTTTAAGATTAAATCACTATTAATTATAGGTACGTTTTTTGCTAAACGAAAACACGCTCAATACAAATTTGAGGGGTATGTTTTAAACTAATTTGTTTACATCTTTGCCCATTTCAATTCACACAGACTTTAGTTTAGTTGGCACTGACACTAAATCCAATATAAGGGTAAACAATTGCCAATCTGGGCCAGGTCAGGTCAAGACCAAGCGTGGAAATGGGTCAGTAGAATCGCATCCGGGTGGCCCTCGGGGGCGTGGGGAACGCGGAGGATTCACTGCCACGTCCTTGCCCCATCATCGACAGGTACGAGTAGTAGAAACCGAGGTTTGATTTAAAGCTCGTGATAAATTTAAATCGACCGCACCCATGTTACAAGACAATACCTCTTGTGTGATTCAAAAACCATTTCGAGAATAAGGGCCGGAGAAACATTCCCTGTTATCATATTATTTTACAAAATTAGTATTAAATAGTTATTTATAATTTATCATTTGACATTATTTGAACTCTAATGTACCTAGTGACGTCACGATCTTGATTGGTAAGTTGTATCTAATCTGTGACGTACCATAGTACTGCATACATACTGCATATAATATGAGTCCGAAATGCAGTAATATACAAATAATGTATATCGAATTTTGGCTTATATCTGATTTATTTTAACGCTTATTAAAATCAAGACAATTCGTAACTGTATATACACATGACAGTGTAAGATCTTTAAAAAAATGGAATGATCAAAATATAAGTCCGTTTTGGACCCTCCGCCCGTAGGCTAGTCTGTGGGTGAAATTGTCAAATTTAACAAACTTTTAACGTGATTTGACAAAAACGCACAGAGCAGCCAGGCAAAAAAACAATCAAAATATAAGACACATTTTAAAGAAACCTTCAAACGAATTCAATAGTTTTAAAGCATGTCTCAAACAAACCAATTTTGTAGTGACGCCATAACGCCATTTTCTTTAAAAATTAAAATAAAAACATATAGGTACTTATTAAATGAAAAAACCAGGAAATTAGTGTCTTCAATTAGTCTACTTTATCGAAAAAAAAAACTAGGAGATATTTTTTTTGGACATCCCACATCCCAATTACCTACTTATAGGCAAACTCAGCCGTTTAATAATTATTGTACTTCGCATTTGTAATACGTATTAGTATAATATGTAAAACAAATGCGAAAGTAACTGTCTTTCTGTAACGCTGAACAGCTGAACCGATACCGATGAAATTTTGGTTTGGAGATTGCTTAAACCCTGAGGAAAACCCGTTGGACAAAGGGAACCTACTCTTTACCCGCAATAAACGACATCTCCGCGGACAGAGTCTGTCAAGGCCCTTTTCTCTAACTAAAGCGACTAAGCAATCAGGCCGAAATAAAAAAAAAAAACATGGGGCATAATCTGCATAGTATACAGGTAGGTTGACATTCACTAAATTGCTGAAGGATAGTACTCGTACATATAATGAATGAGGAGCTTTTTAATTTTTTAACCCTTTACTGGTCATTGACAACTGTCATAGTATTCGCAAATAGAACCAAACTGTCAATTCTTAATATATGTATATAATATATTCCTTCTGCCTTATAAAGGGTTTAATAATGGCATTGGTAATTGTAATTACTTAGGAGTTGCACCAACTGCCGTGGTGGCTCTTGATACTTCTGAACCATGTACCACAAAAGTAGTTTTAAATGAGTCCTCTGGACTAATTAGTAATATTAAAACTATTGTGTTCGTGTGTTGGTCCAAGACGTCCTATTAATTATTGACTTGCATAGATGAATAACCGAGAGCGTGGAATTGCATATGTAGTGGTATCATGTCATTGTAATTTCGCACACTCAATTTATAGCATGTCCAGTTAGGTTAGTTTAGGTTAAAATAGATAAGTAGGTTTAGGTTAGGTTACAGTTCATCAGGCCCGGAGGGCCAATCTACGCAGAATAGAAGCCCCGGGGAAGCAGCGGGGCTTCGTCGACTGTGTCACGGAAATAACTCTATCGTATCTACTTTCAGTAAAAACAAATACCAAGTTTGCGAAAATACGATGTTTATGCGCCAGCACGCAGAAAGAAAACTACCCACCTAACGAAAGATAATCATACCCTAAATTTTATCCTATGAACTACTCAATTAGGATGTAAATCGTATGCCATACAATATTTTGGGAAGAGTAGGTATGTTATGCCAAAATTTGGTAAAATGAAACATGATCAAGTAATTATTTGTTAAACAATAACAATATAAAAAAAATTAGCCTACCTACTGTTAAATTGCCAAAAGTGGTTTTGACTTATGATTTTTGCTAAATGATAATTTGAGTAAATTAGTTTGGGAAGTGATACTTTGGGAAAAGGTTATTGACCAAAAATTAGTAAACCCAGACGCGTGTGATGATCATTCATTTCTACAATAAATTACCCGACGTTAAAGTAACCATTTTCAGTACTTAAAATTTAGTTGTAAAATTCGTTGATGTTTAAAACTTAACTATAGGGTCGAGGACTATTTAACAGACAATAACCTAATTATAACTTAGTCATAAAAACATGTAAACATTGTATCGCTTGTCTAGGGGACACTGATTCTGAAGGAGAACGTATAGCTATTTATTAGCTATTGTGAAAATTGTGAGTGTTAACACGTTTTCCAGCTCAACTACGCATGATATTTTTATTTTATGTTCATTGTTTTGCATAATGATAGGTTGAGTATTATCATTTTCATGAGCAATATAAAAAAAAATACTGACTGTCGAGTTTCTTGCGGCGTTTCTTCTCAGCAGTCGTCTCCTCTTGGGAAGCAATGGTATATTTTTGATGTGTAAAAGTGCCCTTGCGACCTATTTACTGAATAAACATCTATTACCTTTACCGCCTGTTTCACAATCGACAAGTAATGCATATTTGACAGATAAATTTAGCCCATTCTCTTTCTGACACTTGAAAATAGACAAGGAGAGAGCTAACTTTATATGGCAGATAAATTTACTTGTCGATTGTGAAACAGGCTCTTAGACTCTTAAATTTATTGGTCGAAATAAAGCTTCGTCATTAGAAATTCTAAATTATTTATTTTGGCAGATCAAAAACAGAGTAACCGAAAAAAAAGGTTTTAACCGAACTATTTGAGCACTTTGAATGTTACTTTATATATGACGCTGACTGTACCTATACTTTATACGAGTATTAAGGATGGTAAAATAGTCAGACGTCATAAAATAAGTCTGTTTAGGTACTTAAAAGAACGGTAGTTACGTAACTTTTAGACCATGAGCTGTGAAATATTTTTCGAAATTATTTTAATTTATCCCATTTTTTTTGGCTTAATGCGGTTACCCTACAACTATGTTTAAATTACATTGATAACACCAAGAAGGCTAAATTAAACAACGGAGTTAATCTAATACACTAGGTATTCGTCATTAACTGACCCACAATCAAGTGTTTTGTATTGCCAATTTGAAGTCACCCTGTATGCCTCAGAGCGGCCATATACATTGTAAGTGACAAGTAGGTCAAGTTTACAAACAACCAGGACAGAGAATGACAGATCTGCAGTTGTTGCCATATATGTATGACCCACTTAAATGTTCTCGCTCGGTACCTACCTAGACGGCGCGTAATAATAAATAATAATGTCGTTGTCGTAACCATAAATTCATTGATATTGTTCAACAGAACTGCTTTCACGATAGGACACACGAACGGACAAACAGTGGAGGGTTAATGATGGGTCACGATTTCTACCCTTTTGGTACGGAACCTTAAAAAGTATGGTACTATACCTACTTGTTTTTGCGGCGAAGGCGAACGAATACAAAGTCTACCTGTTGTTTGTTGGAGGGTTCCCAACCCAGAGGACTATGATGGCATAATGCATCCTTACTAGTATTCACTGTCTAATATATCACTACATAGTATAAAACAAAGTCGCTTCCCGCTGTCTGTCTGTCTGTCCCTATGTATGCTTAGATCTTTAAAACTACGCAACGGATTTTGATGCAGTTTTATTAATAGATAGAGTGATTCAAGAGGAAGGTTTTTATGTATAAAACATTTTGGATTATATACGGGTATTACAGAAAACTCACACAAACCGAAGCGAAGCGAGGGCGGGTCACTAGTTAGTTATATTACCCTCCACATCACAACGCGACAGTGCAAACACTTGCTTTTTGCAAGCGCGCAGCGCGCAGTAACAAGTAAACTTGCGGGAGCCCTTTCTTTACCCAACGGACGCTCTTTATCGCGATTCAAAACTCCTGAGTCTAAGGCAGTAGGTACATATTAAAGCAGTAGGTCGGGTGCATGCGGTAATAACAGGTTTACCAACCTGCACCGAATTACTAGCCCAACGTACGTTTCCGAGTCCCTTGCCAAGTTACAGATCAAGTCTCACAATGCGTTAACCAGACTATATGCATCGACGTATTTAGAGTTATATCTCTGCAAAATATTCAGTATTTAATACTATATACAATTATACACTGTACTTATAATTGATGAAAGTAAGGTGACTGTGTCGAAGTGGCTACTGACTTTACCATACCAAGACACAGAGGCCCTTCTACTTGCCATTGCACTCCAGGGTCCTATACCAAGATACAGGCTCAGCCTAGTTTGGGGTCCGCCAAATACCTCATTTTTATGTATATTCGTGTTAAGCAAAGTTGTATTTGTTAGCGAGAGAATAAGCGGCTCTTACATACACGAAATAGAAAAAACAGTGGAAGTGGCATGAGCTTCGCTTAGTATCAGACCTGTTGTCGCCAATATTCAAACTATCATAAAAACAACACGCAACCATGGATAATGTTTTTGGTGCGGCTATCGTGTTTACACTCCAAAATAGCACAATAAAGCATGCTTCTGGATTTATTTCCTATTTTATAAATATCGAAATATCGAAATAAGCGATCGCGGTAAAAGTATGGTAGGTTATGCGGAACTCCGCATAACTATGCCACACGTTACACGCCCACTTGACACTTCTACTGTTTTTTCTGTTCTGTGCTTACATACGTGCGAGACATTCTCTTTAATCGTTTGTTGACAGCAATGCAATAATACTACTACTGCCTTCACTATAGTAGAATGTTAGATTGTTACAGAGGGCTGAAGGCAAGCAATTTATGGACGAGTCATATGTATAGAGCTAAAGCTAATGTACGAGTCCATTAAACATTGTCCTTTCTGCCAAGGCAGACCTAGTGCATTTCTCAACTACTGCGAGGAAATAAAACAAAGGCACAGTTTTGTTTTTGTTGGGGTTGCAGTTCTAACCTAACCTAACCTACATTTGTGACACAGTTTTGTTTCTTTTAGGGTCGCTGTTCTAACCTAACCCACTTTTCCGACACACTTTTTTTTCTGTTACTGTCGCAGTATCTAACCTAACCTAACCTACATTACTGGTTGCAGTTCGTTAGGTACTAATATTAATGTTAATTAGGTATTTCATAATAAATTCGGCAGAAGTCATATTCTCCTACATAAAATTCTGCGAAATTAAAGTCGGCGATATTAGTATTCTGCTAATCAAAAAAATAAATGTTTTAAAAAACAAAAAAACCGCCTTCAAAAACGCAAAAAATAACTTCTACTACTAGGTACTTAGTAGTAGGTACCTATCCTATTAGGTAAGTCCAACTGAAGTCGGCTTTTTGTTGAAAATATTGTGGTCGCCGACTTCAGTTAGACTAACCTAATAGGATAGGTACCTACTACTAAGTACCTAGTAGTAGAAGTTATTTTTTGCGTTTTTGAAGGCGGTTTTTTGTTTTTTAAAACATTTATTTTATTTTACACTTTTTAGTGATCATAATAAGCTTATGTAGTCCCACTTCTTTGTTGATATATGAAACTTTAAGACATTTCAAGCTCGCCGCAAGCAACGCCGCGGGAAAATCATAGTCATTTTAAAACAATTAAATGTGCTTCGTTGTAGTCGCTCAACTATCTTAATCGAGATATCTTATCGCCACCCTTGAAATCGGTACCGTTGAGGAGTTCCGGTGGCCATCTGTGGTCTTCATCATCAGTTCCGCTTCACCAAGTGACACTTTCTGAATGCAAATGCTACACTTGTTACTAAAAATACTAAAATCGCTATATGTTTGCATACAATATTTGAGGAGTTCCCTCAATTCCTCACTGATTCCTTCATCAGATTCAGATTTGCTGACAATGGGACCACCTCGGAAGTATACTCTATCAAACCAAAAAAGAATTTTTAAAATCGGTCCACAATTGACGGAGTAATCGGTGAACATACATAAAAAAAAAAAAAAAAATACATACAGTGGAACGTATAACCTCCTCCTTTTTTGAAGTCGGTTAAAAACTGCCAAATGAATGTTATGCTTTATGGCTAAAAATGTTTCTGCGATAACTGTTATGCGAAGTGTATTTCGGACAATCGATATTATGCAAGATGAAGGGAACCCACTTGATTGTTTGATTTTTTTCTTTAAACCAAGTTTGTGTCTTCTCGGTGCCATTTTTTTTTCCTTATCTCCCAAAGTTTAGCCAGAAGACGAATAAGGGAGAGTCGCACCGTGCGTTCATCGTCGTTCCAGTCTTTACGTTAAGTGGTTAAACATGCATGACCTAATTATAAAATCCTACAAAATACAGAGAAAAAAGTAGAGCTAAACTTTTTTTAAGTGAAGCCCTTGTGTTGAATATTTAGGCACTTCGCAATCAAACGAGGTCGCCATCGCAAGTTATTTTTCAACTTTATACTATGTGTTCGGAAAAAGGTCTGACAAACTTCAGGGACTAACTCTGTAGGTCATTCTCATCATCTTTTATTATGGGACCAGCATCCAAAACGCGAAAAAAAAACAGCTGTTCCATACATTTCGGCTCTTT
Source organism: Acleris cristana (assembly GCA_948252455.1). NCBI lineage: Eukaryota > Metazoa > Arthropoda > Insecta > Lepidoptera > Tortricidae > Acleris > Acleris cristana. Next base: position 45,697,324 of record OX411772.1, read on the forward strand.
AGCTCTCAAAGTTTGTATGGAACAGCTGTTTTTTTTTTCGCGATTTGGATGTTGGTCCCATAATAAAAGTTGATGAGAATGACCTACAGAGTTAGTCCCTGAAGTTTGTCAGACCTTTTTCCGAACACCCTGTATATTACAGTCAATTCGAAGTTAAGCGCAGCGGTGGATAAAAGTAAAAATAGATCAGAATTTTCTGTTTTAACTGCAAATTCATTGGTTAAATTAAATTTGAAAAGTGTGTGTTAAAGTTGTCTTTGAGTTCAGTATGCAGTGTGTGTAAATAGATGTGCCTTTTGATGATTGTTTTATGTGTAAAGTACAAGTATAAGCACGTAATTATACTTCTTTGCTTTGTACAAGTAGCAGCTAAAACGTTATTTTATTCGTTTGTTTTCGTAAACGATATAGGTAATTAAGTTTTTATTTCTTAATAACAAGCGAATTGTATATTTTTTGGGAAATAAATGTCTTAATCATATTTCTTTTACAATCCTTCACCTAGGTAGTATTCTACTCTTTTAATTTAGACATACGTAAAAATTAAAAGAGAAGAATACTGGAAAATTAGTCCCCGTGCAAAGAAAACAAGCAGATATAAGTAAGTTTAACTAGACCATAGAATCCCTACGGGGGATAGCGCCGCGCCCGAGCGGGACCTAAAACGTAGCAGGCGGCGCGCAGCAGGGTGGTGGCGGGCGAAAGGGGGTGCTTTAAAGCCGGGGAGCCGGTTAACCGATCCGTATCGTAGAAATTAACAACAAATAAAAACCAGGACTTTTTTTACAAGTTCTGTCTGTTATCATGTCGGAATAACTAATAATTAAGAGAAACTCTTGGAATGAGGAATAAAAAATCCCACACGAGCACGTTTCAGAGTTCCATTGATAGGATGATAGGCTCATCTAGTTTTGATTAAAAGTTAGTTCAAAAATAGTTACACCCGTTTGCCCACTGTACTCACTCTAACTTTTTAAATATGCCGATCTTTTCCAATACGGTATTTGACTAAAGTCAAATCAGCTTCTTTTTATGAAACATCAAAAACGCTCCGTTACTATGGAATTTATAGGGATTACTGACTTGTGACGTCACAATCAAACAACGTCCTTATTGTTCGATTTTATGAATTTAAAAATCTTAAAATAGCAAACATAAACGAAAGATTGATATTTTCCTAGTATTTTCGTAATGTTTAACTGTTGTTAATGAAAAAACAATTTATTTTCATTGTTGTCAAATACCCTATTACTTACCTGTTAGAATCACATTTTGTAACCATTGGGATGATGAGTTATGTCGAATTTTAACTTACGTTACACTAGTAATGTGTATTGGATTCAATAGTAGGTAAATTCAATGATACTATCAGAACCTTTGCTTTTCAATCAAAGTATACAAACTTTGTACTTATAGTAGGGGATCCGAATAGGAGTCACCTTCACCCAGCTGTTTATTCGATAAAAAGTATTTTATATCAAATTTAAGTAAGTAATATATGGCGAATAGGTTGACTGAAAAATTTCAGTCGAGTTCACTCTGTAATAAAAAAAAAACAAAAAAAAGCTTTAAAAAAAAATCTATTGCCTGTTTAATAGACCAATTACATACTAATCGAAAGTATGAAGCCTATAGAATATGCAAACGTTAGGTTCACAATTTTTCCCCATCATAACCATTGGGTAGGTAAGTCAGTACTTCATACTTTCGATTAGTATACTATAATTGGTCTATTAAACAAGCAATAGCAATTTAGAAAAAAATATTATATTGGTTTATTTTTTAATTATTGGCTGTACTGGACTGAAATTTTTCAGTGAACCTATTCGCCATATATAACTTACCATATTAAATTGGATATAAAATACTTTTTATCGAATAAACCGCTGGGTGGTCGTCTCCTATTCGGATCTTAGACAATTGGGATACACCCATTTTTAACAATGTATAAAAATTTCAAAACCATTTCGAGGAATAGGCTTTCCGAATTGATCCCAGTAGTTAGATTAAAAAATATGTTACAATTAATTAATTATATTAAAATTAAGAAATGATCTTCATTTGACCCCTAAATGCCCGTCCCAATTGCGCTGTATTAAGCACTTTTATGGTTTTACATAAAACATTATAAAACCTCTCCAATATTTTATTTTATAAGTACAATTTAGATATCTAGCTGACACCTACGCTTGAAGACAGCTGTTGTCATGTCAAATTTATTTTACAAATTGAGTGTAATTCTTATGATGAAATTAATATATTAAGGAGACCATTTCTCTTTTGAGTTATGTGTGATAAATGTTAATAATTTATGTGGTAAGGTTTTACAAGAGGTTCAAAAAGACGGCATCAACATTTATTGTAGAAACTCATGATTGGAATTATGGAATCCGCCTTTTCAACAAATTTAATGTGATTGTGTTAAGTAAATCTAGTCTAGAAACAAGGTCATGTAGGATGTGTTGTATTAATTGAGGTCTAGGTAATAAGCAATGGTTGAATGCTTATATACTCTTAAATAATAAATTATATCATATTGCGATTGTTTGTTTACATTATGTTTGAATGACGTTCGTCTATTATGACTTTGAAAACAGATCACAGGTAATAAAAAATAGTCTTTCTAAATCTTTGACAAAGTATACCCGTTTATTATAAATATCTACGTCATCTTGTCGTTACAAGTAGGTAAGGTTACTTTAATTTAATAAATTATTTTAAATATCAATAATACATTTCATCATGAAATGCTTCAAATTAGTTTCTTATAAAAGGCTATTCTTTCGAATAAAAATGTAAAATCAAGCAGTTATTTTTTTTTGGTGTATCCCAATTAAGTAAACGCAGTTTTTCACGATCTAAGTTATAAATTACTCGGACTTTGGCCGTCATTTCTGACTTTTGAAGCGTTTAAAAGAAGTTTAATTTCAGATCATTCAGTGGACATTATGATCGCCTCCTTATCCCAAAATATATTCAAACAATATGTACCTTTTAGTCGGTTTTTGAGCCATTACACCTACGTTGTAATTTTTGCTGTCAACTATTTCTCGGTTTCAGGGGCGCCGGGCGGGGGTAGCCTCAGAAAATGATTAAGCATATTTTAGATGTTTTATTTTATTACTTCAGAAATTAATTAATTCTTAGTTTTAAATAGTAGATTGTTCAACAAGGGACTAAAGCAAGCCATAATGACACGAGATGTTTAGCCACGCGAGCGAGCCAGCGAGCGAGAGTGGCTATAGTTCGAGTGTCATTATGGTTGTTTAGTCTCGCGTTAAACACTCTACTTTTCACTTTGAATGCGAGGAAAAAAAACAACGTTCAGTGCCGGATTAGCCACGTACCTACCTAGCAAGAGTAGCAAATGCTACGGGCCCGCGCATCCACGTTTAACCTCTAAAATGCTAGTACTTACATCAGTATGCGTATGCGTGTACTCATATGCATCAGGGTTGAAGATAAGATGAATAATCCAGTCGATATTCTCCACCAGAATAACCTAAAACAAACACCCAAGTGCATATCTAAGTCGCTCAGTTGTGGAAAAAAGACCGCCACAACCTGTAACCTAAAACAAACCCAGGGGTCTCTTTATAGAATTTGCTACGGACCCCGACGGGCTTGTTCAATCCAGCACTGACGAAGTTCTATACACATTTACAATATTGATTATAAGAAAGTTTTTTACAAATTTGTTCCACGGTTTTTTTCTTTTCTTTTATTTATTTTTTGTTAAGTGCCGCTTTAAATGCTTGCATATTTAGCCAACAGGTTCAAACTTGAAAACTATTTTAAAACTAATTGGACCAAGCATAGTTAAATGAATTCATCCTTAATATAATTAAATATATTCATATTCGTTATCATTAATCGTGTTTCACGAAATTAAATCATTTTTATTTGTATTTTTTCACAGTTGTTATTTTGAGGTTATTTCCACGCGCTAAAAATTGTCTATACCACAGAATAAAAACTAGAGGCATAGAAACCGTACTAAATAGGCAGAAAATACATTATGGTTGACTTCCTTTTACTTATGGTTTTCATAGTGAGTTGGAAAGAGATCGTCACTAGGCGTGATTTGGACCTTTAAGCACCAGTGTGGAAGAAAGTAACGCCAAAGAAGACCGGTCGTTGATTTGACGTTTCTTCACCTTCTGATCATGACAGATTAAAGAAGAAAAGACACCTAGTTTTTGTTTCTTTTCCTCTTATCAAAATGTAATCTATAAAGTAGAGACAAGTAGCTGGTGCAACGTTCATCTTATTGCACGGCTTCTTTGCCTTTAGTCTATATTCTGTGGTCATGCTGTGGTCTATACAAAAAGACTGAAAATAGCAATAAATCCTCCATTCACAAACACCGTGATTGGATGTTAAGGGGATTCCAAAGTAAATTAAAACAATTTTACTTTAATCCCTAGAGATTAAAAAGGAACTTTAGTCCCGATGTGCAGAGACTAAAGTTACATTTTAAGAGCATGAGAAGTGAAAACGTATTTTTTTGTATTTAGTTAGTACAGTAACTAGACTCTTAAAAATACAGGTAGTGTGAACCTGCTTACGTACTTAGTTCTAAAAAAAAGGAAAACTAGGCTATATATATTCAACCTCTAAAGGCTTCATACTTTCGATTAGTATGTAATTGGTAAGGTAATGTTTTTTTATCTGGATTTAAAGAATTGCGACTTTAAGAACAATATAATGCAGTAAACTATATCTCGGACTAAGAACTTCACGATATGATAATATGGTAGGACTAAGAACTTCATTCATTCAAATAAACCTTCATTTCAAGTAAGTTCGCAATCCAACAATTATTTTCTAGAACCATTCTTAAGCATCGCGTCCCTCCAAAGTAGCTAAGCAAGAGAATTTTCTGTCAACGTAGTTAATTATTTGCCTTACGTAGTTAAATAATATTATATTCATATCATAAAAGATTCACTAAGTAGCTAACTCGTTTCGAGTGAGCGCATAACTGGGTGAAGGTCAAACTCCATTGTAGGCGGCGCGAATACTGAGCAATAGTGACTTGCCTACAATATTGAGCTTTATCATAGGTAGCTCTTGCGAAATACTTTTTATTAGTTGGTTCGTTTACTTACAAACGAAGTTTCGTTCAAATTCTTACACTAGTCTTTCAACCTGCGGGTCGCGGCCCCCCTAGGTTAAAAGCAAAGATTTTAAGTAGGTCTTACATGGTTCCACGATCTACATTATTTTTGCTACACTGTTCTAATTATAGGACTATGGATCAGCAAGTGGCCAGCCAGATTTAAAACTTTTAAGGGATTATTCAAAAAGGTTGAAAACCACTGAATTGGGGCTTTAAGAGGATTGTGGAGCGACGCTTACGTCGCGTATTTGTCATCTTTTAGGGTTCCGTGCCCGAAGGGAGCCCATCGGGACCCTATTATTATGCCTACGCCGTCCGTCCGTCCGTCCGTCTCCGCCCTGACTTCAAAGACCTGTATCTTTTAAACTGTAATAGACCGCCGGTTTTTTTGTTTCAGGATATGTGTTATTACGGCGGATTTACTAACAATTTCTTTTAAGAAAGTGAACTAATAAATCCCTATACAAAAATCGTTTTATTTCAACGCATTTTTATTTTTGTTGTTTCGTAATAACGGTAAAACATGCAAACGTCAAATTTGGTACGATTTGATTACAGTACAGACCCTGAAGAAAAACAACAAATACTAAGAAATGGTCAAGTGTGAGTGGGCTTGTGCAGATTCGATTTGTAATCAAATTCAAATCGGATTTTAATAATACCTACTGTGCGTCGGAACCCAACCTTCGGTGCGTGAGTTTGACTTGCACTTGACCGGTTTTTTTTATATACTCATTTCTGACCCCCTGAATCAAGTCCGATTTTCTCGACTATAGAATAGGTTGAAAAACTGGGTTTCAACGTTTCCTTTTTTTTATTTCTTTCATAGTATCTACAACATTATTCAAAAATCGGACTAGGTTTAATTCCTCAATACTATTAGAGCTAAAAATTACTTCCTCGGCTAATTTAATCAAAGACAACAGGTACTTAAATAAAAAAAACGATATTGGCATCCTTTTAAACCTAGGAAATTACTCTTTCAAACGTCAAAGACTTTCGAAAGTCTTTTTAGAACCGACATCGTATTCGAAATCCCAAAAACCTACACATTGACACACAACATAATAAAAACAACATTTCCGCCATCTTAAGTTTAAAATCGACGTTATTTTTAAATCCGCATAAACCTAGAAAATTATTTGTTTTTTTCCAAAAAAAGGTTTTTCTGCCATCTTAAATTCAAAATGCATCCCGAAACCACGTCTTCGCGATTACAACTGTCACAACTGATATATTTATGTGAACCTCGTCCAACTAAACTAAACGGTGGTAATTAAATATTCACGATTTAATGAAAACCAAAATTTAGTTTAGTATTTTTTGCTATAATTGTTGTAGGGTAGAAGTACCGTTTGTTGAAATGAATATAAAAAAATAAATGTTTCAAAAAACAAATAACCGCCTTCAAAAACGCAAAAAATAACTTATTTTATTTTTTAATGATCATAATAAGCTTATGTAGTCCCACTTCTAAGTTGATATATGAAACTTTAAGACATTATAAGCTCGCCGCAAGTAACGCCGCGGGAAAATCATAATCATTTTTAAACAATTAAATGTTCTTCGTTGTTTATCTTATCGCCACCCTTGAAATCGGTACCGTTGAGGAGTTCCGGTGCCCATCTGTGGTATTCATCATCAGTTCCGCTTCAGCAAATGATACTTTCTGAATGCAAATGCTGAAATTGTCACAAAAATACTAAAATCGCTATATGTTTGTCTACAATATTTGAGGAGTTCCCTCAATTCCTCACTGATTACCTCATCACCCTTGGGATACCTCCTTTCTAACAAAAAAATAATCATCAAAATCGGTTCATAAACGACGAAAATATGGAAAAAGTTTTCTTTGATTTGTGTGTTTTCTAGTACTCTAACATTAGTTAGAAAATCTTCAGATTTGAGTAAAAATTTTACTCAAATCTGACGATTTTCTCGCTGATTGAACATTAAAAAAAAATCGATTTTCATTACTTAAAAAGTTAGTAAGGGTCTTCTAAGAGCATTTTCGCGTAGCATAAAGGGATCTAGTAGCTGCCCTTACTGCACCATCTTAAATTTCCACCCTGTATAATAGCCAATGAACAACTGATTACGAAAAATAAAAATAAAAGCCAGAAAAATGCAAATTTTTACAAATAAAAGGTTTTGAAGTTAGAAGTTCTAGCAATTATTTTCCATTTCCAACATTTTAAAGCCCAACTAAAAAAAAAGTACAACACTGCGTAAAAATTACAGGAATAGTTTGCAAGTTTTTTATTTATTTTTCGTAATCAGTAGTTCATTGGCTATTTCAAAAATGCTTTTTTTTATTTATAAATGACGAAGTTTTACACAATTACTAGTTTTAGGTCGAAAGGCGGGAATTTTTAAGAAAAATCTAAAAACGTGAATAACTCGAAAACCAATGAGTTTTGACCCCTGGTTGACTGGACTTAAATCATTACAAATGAGCTGAAGAATAACCCCTTTAAAGGAATACGCGAATTTCCAGTCACCCTGTACGGTGATATACGGTCGAATTGAGAAACTCCTCATTTTTTGAAGACGTTTTAAAATACTGTAGGTAATATTAAACATAATATTCATAAATAGTTAAGTTAAACTGAAAAATTATTTAAAGATAATTAAATAGATAATTAAGTAGATTGTACAACAACAGCATAAAACAAAACATTTTATCCAAGACTTATGGTATCCATCCGAGCCGGTAGGCGAGGTTGGATAATTAAGTAGAGGGTAAAATGTGTTTAAGACCGATTGGTTCACTCTGCTTTTCACTTCGATTACGAGGAAATAAAACAGCGGTAATGTGAAAAACTTACATGAATGAGAATGTATAGACTTGTCTGCCGGTTCTCCAGATTTTGAAATTTTCATACGTTTTAAAATATTTTTCTTGGATGTAGGCGGCAATGTCTGTTCAATAAGTTCTTTTGCATTTTTTTCTATTAGTGTTATAGGTGTGAGCATTATTTCCTCTTCACTAAATTCCGTAACACCACAAGTTTTGAAACAACCCAAAGAAAACAACTACCTAATTATTAGTCCAAAACTATATAGGTAGACAAAAACCTCTTTCCCACCACTGTATTTCTTTTTATTTTTTTATTTTCTGCATGATATATTTAATTTAGGTCGAACGCAATACTGCCAAGTCATACGTTGATTTTGTAATGTTTTTGTTAATAATGCTTGTTATTAATAGTTTTAAATTTATTTCTTGTTAGATGTAACATAGAAGGCAAATGAATTAAAGTAAATGTATTCAAATAACAAGTTTATTTAATGCAGTCACCTCGTCTGTCTTGCTGTAGGGCTCAATTTGTCTTAGTCAAGATGACGACAACACTTTATGCACTAGTGCATAAAATGCGATTTTATGCAGTCTATACCCAGCAAAAAGAACGACTTTACGAGCATGAGAAGTGAAAAATATAAAAACAATTTTGTAATTTAATTTCTTTAAAAACGGTGCAAAGATGGCCAAAACCAGTACGTCTACAAAAAAGTAAAGTAATGAATGAACAGTTAATAAAATTCACCTTACACCCATTTGACGATAGCGGAAACGCCAAGCCACATATTTTGACTAAGTGTAGAGTTTGTGAAGTTAGGTGACTCTACATGAGATCTGATAACTTTTTGACAGTGCGAGCCATATGGTCTCGTTTTGGCTACATTTTACATGAAAATGTTTTCGTTGGGATTTCACTTCTTTTTGTAAGTTGCTTTTAGGCGTTTAGTTTAGGCTAATTTAAAGGGCGCGGGCGGGTTTACTAAAAATCATGAAATATATGTTTTATTATTTATAGCAAGGAGTCCCTATCTCAATTTTCAGACCTCTAGCATAAAAAATTGCGGAAGTCTCGTACAAACTTCCATACCCTAGTTTAAGGGGCTTAAGGGCCCGGGGTGTAAAATTTCCAAGTTTCAGATTTTTCGTTGTTCTTTGTGTACTCATACTAGCTTACATACCAAATTTCAGCTTCTTATTATCTCAGGAAGTAGCCTAAAAGTTTTGATGATCATCAGTGAGTCAGTGACGAAATCGGGGTTTTTTAGATATCAATAAAATCTAAAGTATAGGAGCTATGCAATTGAAACTTTACATGTTTAATAAGTCTACTATTGACATCATAGGCCGAGAATTTTGTTTATCTGGTAGGTTTAATCCAAACCCAAGTCATGAAAGTTCAAAAAACCGGTGAAGCGCTTCGAGAAAAAGTATGTAGCGCCCTTGCGCATCGGTTGGTCGTACGAGAATATCGCCTTTGTTTACCCCTATTAAACCAAGGATAAAATAAAAAAAGATGTGCTCTGAGGGACGAGCGGGAAATTTGTGCATTAGTGACGAACATTTCCACTTTTGATGAATTCTGCAGTATGGATTTTAATGAGTAGGTTTATTTTTATTTTTTATCCGAAGAGATCCTTTATGATCGTATATAACCTATTTAAGAAGAATTGCCTTCTTAAAAAGTTTATGTTCGACGTATTCGAAAACAGTAATATACGAGTACATGACCTTAAATAATCGTTTAACTGCTAGTAAACAGTGCGGGTGACCACACAGCGTGGCCGGTACCGTGTAGAGCTAACTATTCACACATTGGGGGCCACTTCGTTAAGCTCAATTACACTACAGCTGTTGCTCGCGTGTTATAGTTCGAGCACACTTGAAAGTGGCAATGTATATTAAACGCCGAGTACTTTTGAGCCGTAGAGCATGACGCTATGACACTGACATCGCAGTGGTTCTCCTCGACCTAGTCTACTGCTGAGCCATCTAAGGAGAGCTATCGAGAGCATGGCCACCGGGCTCTTAAGGTGCATTGTTGGTCGGTTTTTTGAAATAAATTATTTTGCTTCAGAGCTCTAATTGAATAACAAAGTAAGTAATATTAAAGTTTATTTCTTTAAAAGCAAAAAGATTAATTATATACCTACACGGAGAGAGAATATGACAACTAGATTATGTAGATTCCGTAAACCTTTAAGGGTTTTAGATTTATGGATCTGCCTACCTGTTTACAAACTTCTAAACTATGTAGGTCGATATAATTACATAGTAAATTTTTACATAAACGTTCAGAAATCATGTCCTGCTTTAAATGGATCGATTGTCTATTAATTAATACAACCATGAATGCCTATACTTTTTTTAAGTATACAAAAATGTTGATTGTAAAATACACGAAAACTATTATACAGTAAGTATCGTTTGTTACGACACTCCGAAACGAATTAATTACCTCGCAACCGGGCGGAGTATTAAAACCGTTTGCGCAAGAGTCGATCCGCACCTTGACACAGATAGTGCTGCTGTCGTTTTGAATACACAAAAACCGGACACCATCTCGACTATTTTAAATTGAGTTTTATTCAAGCTATTTAATACGAAAAAAAACCCTTCACACATGCATATGAACTCTGAAGTTAAACGTGATTGAAAACGATTAAGCATATTTTACCGACGATAGACGTTAGACAGATTTTATAAATTATAATTAATAAAAGACATTGAGTAAAATAATACAGTTAATTAACTAGTTTACAGTAATAATTAACTATCGACCCGCTGTTGCTAACCTCCGGTCCAGACAAGATAAAACAGTCTATATACCTAAGTCACAGATATTATCAATTACTATCAGTGAAAGATTTTTTTTATTGGTTCAGGAGTTCAAGACATTACCCCCAAACAAGCCCCAAACATACGAACAAACAAACACAATTTTACTTCTTTATAATAACCGCACAAAGGTGCATAAATATGTACACATAACCCTTATTACCATAGTAATAAGGTCTGTGTACATATTTTTGAGACTTTGGTCAGTAGGTATACATATTTGTGCCGTTGACTGTATGCACATTACAGAGACCGGGACCCGGGACGAGTATGAGTTGACTCCGTCCCGGCCGCGCTGTAACATACGAGTATTGTACACCTAATGTTTAAGCTCAGTCCCAGAATCGCCTTTCAAAAACAAATACATTGCCCATCGACATCACTTATAATGCCATTTACATTCGAAATATGTGCGACATAGGTAGTATAAAATAAAATCACAATTGTTATTGTAATGAACCTAAATTTAATTAACTGTTTATGAACCCAATATAATATAAAAAATGTACCTAAACTATTTGTTACACTAAATACGCTTTAAGTGTAAACGCTGTCCGTAAAGGTTTTTTAGTCTATCTGCCGCACTCAGAGACGTCAATTAAATTTAATGCTTGTTAAGTGACTTGTCTTATTCTATTGCTGTAGCAACGAAAGTGACAGCAGCAACTTTAATCAAGTGTTAAATTAAATTGACGTATCTGAGTGTGGAAGTATGCCATTTTAAAAATTGAAATAAACGTGGGAGAACTTTGATTGTACGAGTGTTTGGCTCTGCGGAGTTAGTTATCCTGGTCCGATCATGGTTTTAATTAAAATCAAAAAGTAAATAACGCGGGACATAATGAAATTTTGCAACAATTTTCGCTGCTTGCCATTGGAAAATATGTACTTAATAACTTGTTTAGTTCTGCTTTGGTCTGGAACGGAGAACTTCGCGGGCTGTTTTTACACGACTACCCAAAAAAAGGAGTGTAATGTTTTCAGGGTTCACGTATGTATGTATCTTACGATTCTTTATTCCACCATAACTTCTAATCGCCACAGCATATTTGAATGTGTGTGGTATCGTTAGAATCCTTTCACCATCCCGGGTGACATAGGATGGAAAGCAAGCTTTAAAAACACGACTGCATTCTCAATAGCCTCGGATGCCTTTTTTTTCTGTGCGTTTTAATTTTATTTAAAAAAATCTCTTTCTACCAAAATAAGCTTTAAACACATAATTTGTATATATTTTTGTAATCGTCTTTTAAAACCCTTTATTTTGATACCCCACTTGATAGGTTTGTAATTTTGTTTCTTTAGACCCCGCAATATGTACCTAGTATATAGTCCGCCATTTAGTTTTCATTTTAACGTCACATAGCCTATGTTACTTGGGTATGACGAAAGGATTCTAACGATATCTCACACATCTAAATCGGTCAAGGGATTTAGAAGTTATAGTGGAATAAAGAAACTCACATACCTACATACCTACATACATGAACCTTGAAAACATTGCACTCCTTTTTTGGCAGTCGTGTAAAAATTGAAATAACAACAATAGCAAAATGACAATTATTAATGTCAATAAAAAAAAAGTCTTCTAATTATTACAATATATGTATCATATAGGTCTTAATGTGACCGTCTCAAATATATATGAATATAATAGCATTAATAAACGGGTTTAATAACAATTACAAAAAAATGCAGTCGGGTTTTTAAAGCTTGCTTTTCATTTAGTTATTACAACAGTTATGTAAACATTGCCGAGTATGTCGGACAAAAATAAACATTGTAAAAAAACTAACCTTCTAACCTAACCTAACCTAACCTATCCCAAGTAACATTCCGGGTTCTATATAAGATGTCTAGTCGTTCACATGTACTCCACAAGCTGTCAGCAAGCTGCAAGTCAGCTGTATAAGAGCTGTATAGCTTGCTATAATGCTCTTATAGAACCAGTTTGGGCACAAATTAGACAGCCTTAAGTTCACTATGGCTGTACATTAGCAGTATAATAGCATTATAATAGCAGTTTAAGTAGTAACATCGGACTTAAGGCTGACTTACGGCACTATATGGGACGCAGTGTGAACCATGCAACATCCATGAGTGTAATAAAGAGTAACAAGTGGCTAAATACACAGCCTTCACAGTTATAAAATCCGACAAAAGTACTCTAGTGCAACCTAAAGTTCACGTGTGCCCTAAATTATTTCCTTATTTTATTATTGTCATGGTTATTATATTATAGAGTGCTATAAGGTTATCAAGAACGACAATTTACAACTCCGGCGGATATCATTTGGATATAAATTTATGATATAACACGCGGGAAGTTACCTGTTTTAAATACTTAATCATGTTAATGCCATGGGAATGCAACTTTATCGTGAAATGTATACATATTTACAGCTAAAATATTCACGCGCCTCTGTAAAAACGCGATATTCATTTTAAAATATTTAAAACTGGTTGAGAGGAAATCTAAAATTTTCAGTTTTTGATATTATATTGGCATTATAATTATACCACGGTAATTAATTATAACATGAAACCAAAACTCAAACGGTCTCTCTGCTTATTTTGTGATAAATCTGCATGATAATTTTGGAGATTATTTGGTAAATATTTTAGGTTACGAGAACAAAATGGTGGAAAAGAAATACGGCTATGTGAACTGCTATAACTCCAATTTAATGCCGTGAAGCGTATATAGGTTCACATGTGTTCTGTTAGAATGCTAAGTGTAATAGAATATCACATGCACATTCATGTTCAGCTTACAGCAAATAAGAGTAGAACTAGTGGACAAATAAACTGCTATTGATGTTAATGGACAACACATATAGTCCTTTTAACAGCCTACAGTGCACATGTGAACCATTTAAACACTTTTGTACAGTAGTAAAAAAAGGTTATTTTAATGATCACAAACAAGTCCTACTACAGCTACTAGCTGTATAACAGTCTAAAACAAGTAAACATACAGCCTTTGGCTTTATAAATGACCACGTGTGTTCTATTAAATGCTAGCTCTATAACATCGTACAAGTAGGCCGTTAAACAGCGGTTGCCGTATCTCTACCCTCCTATAATGCTCTTAGTTAGACGGCTGACTAAAGGATAGTTGTTAGAGTATTATAACACCAACAATCGTATAAAAGTATAACTCTACACTCATATAAGTCCCTTATACAGGTATAGGCGTTATTAATCGCAATAATGCAGCTTATACATCACGAGTGAACTGTAATAATGCTTCAAGTACACCTGGGAACTAAATGTGTACTCTTAAATGGAGTAAAATGTTACTTGGGATGGGTGTTGCCGGCAGAGAGGCATGGCTTAAGCTACAGCACGGCTAGCACAAGTTGCCCACGACATATTTCTGGAGTCCTAGTGAAGAAGGGTTTAAGTCTCCTGAAGATCAAGTGAAAAAGGGTTTAGTCTAAATATACTCCTTTTATGTGTACACCGTTTTTATTATGAGAGTGAGTCTACTTGCGCCCTTTTTCACTAGATCCCCAGATTTGTCGGTCGGATCTCCCTTTCTATTTAGTCAGTAACGATAGAGACGCACTGAGCGACAAGCGAGAAAATACAACTTGTGCTACCCGTGCTGGTGGTTAGGGATGCGGAGAAAGGGTTCCTGATTAAACTTATCATATTTTTAGAATTATGTAATAAGGAAAATTTGATTATTGTTGTAGGTAGGACCATAGTTGTGTAGTTTTACGGTATATAGGTATAACGAGAGTTTCTGAAGGTGCTATAGGGACAATAACTATCGAGCCAACATCCCACATGCGCCCACCTCTTGAATCATGTCCTTTTCAGCCGTAACATCACTTCATGTTTGTTAATTAATACATAACTAATATTAATATTTTTCTAAAGGCGGTGGAAGACCTATCCAAATACTTAACGCCAAAAACTCGAAACTGCGTCAAAAACCGGATTTGACATGTTGCGAAATACTTGCTTGCTTTTTAACATTTACTAAGAACTGTGCACATGTGAGATGGTTTGTCATGTCAGGTGCTTACAATAATTTATTTCACAAGAAAGATCGGTAATTTAGAAAACAAATAGGTACCTACACCTTTTCACCTAATTTCAGAACGAATATACGTTTTAGTAGAGATCGCCCAATCTTAAACCGAACGCCCGCTCCTATGTGTTTACGCTCACTTGTGGATGCATTTTTCATAGATCGATTAGTGGAGAGGCGTTTAGTTTCTAAGTAGACGGTCTTTACTCTACGAATATTTCACTGTCTAGTGGACGTGGAGGTTGGCCTCAACTTGCTGATAGAATTGAGTATTTTCTGGAGCATTTGCTAGAATGTTCGCCGAAAAGAGAGATTCTGATGGGGTGCTCGAAATGAATCTGAACCCTTATTTCGGCAATCATTCTAGCTAATTGCTCAAGTCTATAAGTTTGCTGATTTATACCAAAATTCGTATTTTAATTAGTGATTTACTTTTATGGTAGCTAAACGATATAAACTGCCTTTTTAAAATATAAATAAAGTACAAGCATGTATAGTCCGGCGGCGCTGGCATATTTTGAGGTCATAAGTTACAGAAACTCAGTCGTTTATGTTTTGCATGTGGATACACACTTACTTATAAAGCTTGTATTGCGTTTTGTGTAACATCTTGAATTTGCTTTTTCAGAAATTCGATGATATTTGGCATTTTTTTTTTTCAAATTACAAAATTCAAAATAAAATTAAAGTTAAAAAATATATCAGGATCCTACCTAGGATAACTTGCGTATTGTGCAAACCGATTTTGTGCAAACTGACATAGCGCCAGTCAGGCTAGTATCTACGAGGATATCATGGATAAAAACGACAAAAAATATGAATAGTGTTTCTTTATACCATAGTAATATCTAATGTAGACGTAAAATAACTAGAATTTTCTTTTAGGTTTTTTTTTACAGGGAGTTGAAAGAAAAAACAAGCTTCAAATGCCAACGATGAATTTGACACAAATTGGTTTGATTAACTGATACCTATTTATGATGTTGTTAGTGTGTTTTTATTGAATATTGTTGTAAAATATAATAAAATACGGGCATGGAGGCTTAGAGATATACCTACAGGATTCTTCAACTACTTATCATCGTCGTATTTCAGCCAATTGACACTTTTGTGTTACTTAATTAATTAGTTATAAACCTAAACCTTTCTCATAAATCACTCCGACCATTGGTAAAAACCGCATGAACATCCGTTTAGTAGTTTTTGAATTTACCACGTTCAGACAAACGCAGCAGGAAATTATTCTTTCGGGATGGGGCCAGAACATTCGTACCTACATTCATTAAAATGTACTAGGTGGTATTCAACTCATTTCACTTAGGTAATTAATAAATTAAGGACTAGGACGTTAAGTATTATTACCATCACTTCTAATAGTATATTTTTTTATGTGATTTTCGCGCCCCGGCTCTTGCAACTGACGAAAAACAACCTGTGAGGCCAAACAAAGGGCACACGTGTAAGCGCGTTGCGTAAAACAACCAGCGGGGCGGGCGACGCTGCGCCCGCATCTCTTTGTTCTAACGCTTATCATTGCGTGGCGCGTGGAGGAGTTCCACTGGGCACGAGGACACCTCCCGTCAAGACTATTTCGACATTCCCTTAATTAAATCATTTTGCAAAAACGATGAACTCATTAAAGGGCGTTTTCCAAGAAAAGTCCTCAATGTTAAGGACTAAGTACCGATTTCACCATACAATGTTAAATTTAAAAAATGTTAATCGACTGTTAGTTCATACATTTTGACAGCTTTTAATACTCTAATAGTCTGTTAAGTGATTAACATTGTTTGGTGAAATTGGTACTAAAACTAACAACGGTAACTTTTCCATTACGTCATGACAATTAACCATACTGCTATAAGATAAATAGTGGCATCTCAGACAAAACTCCTCCAGCAAGTGCAACCATTTTACTAACCCATACCCATCAACTAGTTGTCTAATGGAAAGTTACAGTTGTTAATTTTAGTCCTTAACTATGAGAGAACTTTTTTTGGAAAACGCCCTAAATGTAGATACTTAGTCGTAATAGTCGGGACATAGTGAACAAAAATTCGTTAAGTCTAGTCTACTTTAGTCTACTCGTGCCTTAAGAGCTAATTATGTACCGTTGCATAAATACATAACTTTCTACAATCTTATAAAGGAAACTAACATCTTCAAAAACCAAAACAATAGAGATAGTACATTGTTGCAGAGGATAGAAAGTACGCGATTTTTGGACGAGTAATATAGAGGGCCGAAACGTAGTTGAGGCCCGAGTGTACGAGTCCATAAATTGCACTTTCTACCGAGGCAGACATAGTGCTTTTCACAACTACTGAGAGGAAATCCCTATAATAAAAATTCATATTCAAAACGTTCAATTCACTTTCATAGAAGCTGTATCACCGCCATTTTTGCCATAGATAACTTTTTTTAAATCTGGACCCCTATTCTCGTAGCACTCGAGATTAATAAACTAACATTCGAGATGAAGACGAGAGCGGCAGTATATCTTTTTAACCGTAATAAGTCATCATCATCATCATAAACTCACGCCTTCATTCCCAGAGTGGGGTAGGCAGAGCCACAGACTCACCAACAACTCCAAAAACTTGTTGATAATTCTGTGACCACAGTTTGCACAACCAGGCTAAGATGTTATCCAGTGTATTAGTGACAGGTTGCAAACCCATCGCCTAACAGCACTACACAGCCTTTAGTCCCTTAGTCGTCTCTTACGACATCCATGGGAAGACATGGAGTGGCAACATTCTAAACCCGGCACCACACGGCAACCGTAATAAGTAACCAGTTAAATTTTCACAGAATACTTGTTATAAACTATTATAAACTCTATCTTATAAAATTTTAAAATTAACAATACTTAATCAAATCCCAAGAGAAACATGAAAAAAAAAACTTTTTTTTAGCATTTTTATACGGATTGTTTTTTATAATTGTTTATTTTGATGCTATTTTAAGCTTAAATTGTACCTAATCTAACTTTCATTATGTGACAAATCTGATTTTATCAACACGATGGTTTAAGCGGTCACCCATCCTGTTTAAGACTACGCTTGTAGTTGCTTAACTTAACACACACACGCACACACACACCCACAAATACACACAACACTACCTACTTGCTATAGTTGGCGGCCGGCAATGCCTAGACCGCGAAGCTAGCGAAGCGGGAGTGTTGTACCTATTGCTCTTTTCAACACGATAAAAACCATATCGTGTTTGATCTGCTATCGTATTGTTAACGTTTTGATAGCTCTTATTTACTTGACAGTAATGGCGGCCGAGTGAAAAACGTTCCGTAGCAGGTCAAATACGATATTGTTTTTACTGCCTAGAATAGAGGCGTAGTGATGTAGGTTGGTAGAGCCCGCGCGCGAAATATGAAATCGATGAAAAAAAAAACTACTAGGTCAATTTTGTTTTATAGTTCATGTCAAAATTCATGTTTTATAGTTTATTCTTTTATACGGTAGCGATATCAATTCTACATTAACACGAAATTTGTAAAGAAAGGCCAACCACCAAAGTTAAGCAAGCAACCACCGCTTAAACATCGTTAAGATTTTGTTTGTGGTTTTACTACAGATTACTGTTTGGTCGTAAACTATAGGTAAGTATGGAGTTCAGATTAAGTATTATATAAGCTTAATGGGACACCGAAATAAAAAGCTATCATAAAAATACAACCCGTACTTCGGCTTCCAAAGTTAAGCAACTAGGTAGTCTAAAACAGAATGGGTGACCGCTTAAAAAATCGTGTTAATAAAATGTCACATATTTTTAGCAGTTTTACTTGAGTTTGTTATTTAGTCGTAAACTATAAAAGTTCGACTAAGTACTATTTAAGCTTAAAATAGGAACAAAATAAGAGGCCATTATACAAATACAATCCGTATGAAAATGCTAAAAAATGGTTATTTTTTATGTTTCTTGTATGGGGACCCCTCTTGGGATTTGATTTATTGTTATTTTATAATTTTAAGAGTTTATAATATACACGTATTGAGTAAAAAATTCAAGGTTACTTAATACGGTTAAAAAGATAATATTATTATAGCCCTGTAAACTTACCTACTCAATCATATAAGGGCGCGTACCGCTGTGAAGCGATGACGTCACTCCAGTAAGATGGCGCCCGCATTTTTAACGTTCGTAGAATCAAATATGTTTGTTTATTTATAAACTTTTCTGTTGCAAAGTTTCAAGCGATTTGGCGTACCTACTGTCATTCTTCATTGGGTAAGTTACAACCGTCACAAACGTCACTATGAGATCTCACAGTGCTCGCGAACGCACAGGGTGATTCAAATCGTCTCATACATAAACAACAGGTCGGTCAAAAAGGACCAATCACAATAAAGCTGTATTGAACGCAGTGCGTTTACTCAGTGAATACGGGTGTAAAGTTTTTTGAAGGAATGTAAGTAGGTATATTAAAGTAATTTTGATCATTAAAATATTTTGTCTATACAAACTTTGCAACCCCGTTTCATCCCTCTAGGGTTGAATTTTAGTAATCGCTAAAATATGTGTCGAATTATTTGCACTGCAGAACATTTCTACCAAATTTCAAGTAAATTTGATCATAAAAATATTTTTTGTATACAAACTTCGCAACCAGCTTTCATCCCTTCGGGTCGAATTTTAGTAATCGCTGAAATACGTGTCCCATTATTTGGATTAAAGAGCATTTCTATAAACTTCCAAGTAAATTTGACCATTTTTTCCCCCATACTTACTTTGCAACCTAATTGCAGTTGTCATATTTAATGATCTTAAAGCTAAAGTACATTGTAATTAATTACCCTACGAACTGTATGGAAAAAGTTTTCTTTGATTTGTGGCTTTTCTAGTACCCACTGTAACCTTAGTTGGTCCCAAAGAGTGTTTTAATCCTTGATAGAAATGGGGTAAAAAAATTTTACTCAAATCTGACGATTTTCTCGCTGACTGTAGGTTTTCAAAAATCTGTGAATGTCGATTTTTATTACTTAATAAGTTAGTAAAGGTCTCCTAAGAGCATTTTCGCGTAGCGGCAAGGGATCTAGTAGCTGCCCTTACCGCCCCATATTAACTTTCCATCCTGTATATAACATTTCAAGTCAATCCTATGACTATATGTATAAAAGTACGTAAATATAAAGAAAAACATAAAAAAAAATATACCTACGACCTACGGTCGAATTGAGAAACTCCGCCTTTTTTGAAGTAGTTTAAAAACCGGCTAAGTGCGAGTTGAACTCGCGTGGAGAGGGTTCCGTACAATTTTCCGTAAGTGAACGTATAATATTGAGTTTACCACTTCATTTCCAATTAATACAATTCTTATAGGTTTTCCTGTAATCTACAAGCAATAAACTATATTTTGTATATTTTTCAAAATTTTAGGCTCAGTAGTTTCGGAGATCAGGGCGAGGTGAATGGTCAATTTTCGTCTTCTTTCATGAAATCAAAACTATTTATTTACTTTCCATTTACTCATAACGAGCCCTTTCATTTGATATATGACACGGTAAGGTTTGCAATACTTTTTATTAATTTTCTAATTTGTTCCCCAAAAATGACCCTTATTTAAAAAAAAAAACTTTGCACATCTGTGTTTAGGTCATCAATTTACATAATAATATGTGTACCACTCAATCGGTCCAGTAGTTTCGGAGCAAATTGGCTGTGAATGATGGACGGACAGACGCACGAGTGATCCTATAAGGGTTCCGTTTTTTCATTTTATGTACGGAACCCTAAAAACAACTTCTTGATTTGTTTAGGTACCATACATAGTTAAATGTAAAGCAAAGTGTGTTGTCATATAAACCCATCAGACATTCATTCATGACACTTGATTACCTATATCCGCTAGTATATCATAACCTGCACATCCATCTCGTGTCATACTGGCATAAAAGGCTCATTTTAGTCTCTTGTTGCACAATCTATTATTATTTACCCTTCACAGAAAAAGTGAACAGGTAAGCGACCGAGTACTAACTAAATATTTACTAACTTAAGTTTTTGTGCCATTGCAGCCATGAAAAACAAAACACGTAAAAGAAACACGCGTTTCTGGTTACGAAATATCAAGGACATGAGCTCTTTATTATGTGGGGATGGAAGCCCTTCAAGTCGTTACGCTTAGCACGCAGGCTACATGCGGGTTAGTTAGCACAGTAGGTGGGTACGGTCTAAGATCCGAATAGGAGACGACCTTTACCCAGCTGTTTATTCAATAAAAAGTATTTTATATCAAATTTAATATGGTAAGTAATATATGGCGAATAGGTTCCCTGAAAAATTTCAATCCCGTACAGTCCATAATTAAAAAAAACCTAAAAATGTTTTTTTTTTTTAAATTTCTGTTGCTTGTTTAATGGACCAATTACATAGGTACTAATCGAAAGTATGAGGCCTATAGAATATGCAAACGTTAGTACCTAGTTGACTATTACTTACCATATTAAATTTGATATAAAATACTTTTTATTGAATAAACAGCTGGGTGCACGTCGTCTCCTATTCGGATCCCCTACTAGTATATCATATGGCAGACATCACTGACTGGAGTTTTTCTCTGAACGAAAAACATTAAAATTTGTCGATCAATCTTATTATATTTCACGGCAACTGTTCTAGATCGCAGTCAAACAATGCTGGTATATATTTATATATATATATATTTTGCCCGCGACTCCGTCCGCGTAGAAGTAGTTTATCGCTACTCCCTCGGGATCTGTCTAATTTTCCGGGATAAAAAGTAGCCTATGTCCTTCCTCGGGACTCCAGCTATCTCCATATCAAATTTCATCTAAATCGGTTCAGCGGTTTAAGTGTGAAGAGGTAACAGACAGACAGACAGACACACTTTCACATTTATAATATTAGTATGGATATGTATTTTGAACAGCGGCTTTGAGACCAAATGATCGTTCCAATCTGAACTTAACATCGAACGGAACTCTGCCGTTACTGGATAACGTAAATAATTTTACCCTAAGAATCAATGCGAAAGCAATTCAAAAGTTTGAACTCGGAATAACGTATTGTTAACGTTTTCAACAATACATAATTTAACAAGTTCCAGAGCTACAGTTAGTAAGTTACAGAGCGATACTTTGACTGGTGGTAAGGGAGGTATACATGTATTTCAAAACCGGGCAAGAGCATATCGGACCATGCAGAGCAGTTAAGTGTTTTTGGTGTCTTTGTGGTGACAATGAGAACCTGTCTGTGAGTGACAGCTCGCATTGCATTTCGCGAAATGAGTTGATTAAGATAAAATAGTGTGTTAGTTGTGTGTTTTGCTGTTTGTTGTCGTTCATCATGGATAGCAGCAGTTAATATAATAGCGGCGGCGAGGGCGAAGGAACGAGGCAAAGGTCGGATACTCATACTCAAAAGAGAAAAAAGTTGCACTATGACCAAAAATATTTGAAATCGTGTGATAAAGAAAAGTGTAGTGCAGGTTAGCTTCAAGATAGTACCACGGGTGATAATTTCTTCTGTTGCAAAGTGTGCTGGTGGAAGATTTATTTTGAATAAGCATAGCACTAGTTCAAAGCATGTTGATAATAAGATTTGTTCCTTTTTAAGGATCCGTACCTCAAAAGGAAAAAACGGAACCCTTATAGGATCACTTTGTTGTCCGTCTGTCCGTCTGTCTGTCTGACCCTTTATCTCGAGAACGCGTGAAGGTATCGAGTTGAAATCAAGACCATATACTCCGGTCTACAGTATATGGTCTATGTAATATACTTTCCATCTGTCGCCGAGACCAACGGCGCGTCCGTGAATGCCCAGCTTTACAAAATGAACTACCTATTACAAAATTTTAGGAGTTGGGTTTTTTACATAAATATTCAAATATAAAAATAAAATAACGATTATTGCCACCGGCAGCGGGCAGGGCTCTAGCTACCGGTGGTTAAGAGGATTGTGAATTGTAAGGCGACGATTATTTTCCATACAAATTTAGCTCCGGGCGATAACCGTTATCACCCCTGCCCTGATCAAGTCCGATTTTCACGATTTTTGAATTTGTTTGTAGTTATTATGAAAAACTAGGTTTGTACATTTCCTTTATTGTTTTTTTGTATTCGTTTATTTTTAATAGACTAGGGCCCGCTTGGACGTAAATGCTATACAACTGCTATAGCTGTCTTTTACGCTCACCGTAGAATGCATAGCTGTCATAATAACCCCCAAGGTCTGAAACTTGGATATTTATTAAGACCCCGTAAGGTAATAATATAGGTCCTAATAGTATGTACATATGTTATTAGACGAACGTTGTTAAGCTATAGCCCATAACTAAACAACATCCATCAAAAAACATCTATGCTCCACCTTTTGTAAAGCAAAAATGACATACAGATGTATATAGTTGTCTAGTGTACGTCCGTGTATAACAATCCTAGAGCTTAGTTTGGGACTAAGGTCGCATTTCACCAAACTGGAATAAGGTCTTATACCTAGATTAAACGCCGAATTTGTATAGACTAATCTTGGAATAAGTCTTATTCCAGTTTGGTGAAATGCGGCCTAAGTAGGTCAATATCTATGATTTTGTTTCTTAAAATGTCATCAGTTTTAGTAGGTATTATTAATTTTATCGCATTTTGCGTGATTGTTTAACATATTTTATGTTCAGGGTAAATTAGGAAAATTTCATCCGTTCAAAGTATGCCGCAGTTGTTGACGCCAAGCGATGTGTGTCAGGTCACCAAGACCAGGCGTCATTTGAATTATTTTTGTTAGTCCATTAGAATGTAGCTCACCTTAAAATAGGGATTTTATTCGGTTCTTTACTCTAAAATGCATTGGATTCAATTCAGACAGCTTGCCTATTTTCTGAATGTAGACATTTTGAATTATTTAGAACTAGCTTTTGCCCGCGACTCCGTCTGCGCAGAAGTCGTTTATCACTGCTCCCTCGGGATCTGTCTAATTTTCCGGGATAAAAAGTAGCCTATGTCCTTCCCCGGGACTCAAGCTATCTCCATACCAAATTTCATCTAAATCGGTTCAGCGGTTTAAGCGTGAAGAGGTAACAGACAGACAGACACACTTTCACATTTATAATATTAGTATGGATGAGTGTCGCGGTATTCGCGTGTTGTTTGTTATTGTTTACATCAGGTTAAACCCTTAGCAACGCTTATGAAGCAAGCTAAGAATTTTACGTTTATAAAAAAAAACGCGACCTTGCATCTTGTCTAGTAACCTAAAAGTCACTGTATTAAGAAAGGGCGGGCTGCTAGTGTGGATTAAATACACTATAAGTAGCAAAGGAATTCGTTACTGACGATCAAAATAATCTAATCAACTAATGGAAAACAGATGTGTTCCCATAATTAAATACTTCCATACAGCAAAAAAAACTATGAAAAAATCATTTAAATAGAATTTAAATGTTTTAGAGCTTTGTTTAATCACATGTTGAGTAAACGGACGGGGGGTTGCGGAAACCGATTACTCCGTCAATTGTGGACCGATTTTAAAAATTATTTTTTGGTTTGATAGAGTATACTTCCGAGGTGGTCCCATTGTCACCAAATCTGAATCTGATGAGGGGATGAGTGAGGAAATGAGGGAACTCCGCAAAAATTGTAGGCAAAAATATAGCGATTTTAGTATTTTTAGTAACAAGTCTGGCATTTGAAGTGGAACTGATGATGAAGACCACAGATGGCCACCGGAACTCCTCAACGGTAGGTACCTATTGTAAGGCTGGCGATAAGATATCTCGATTAAGATAGTTGAGCGACTTCAACGAAAAATATTTACTTGTTGAAATATGACTATGACTTTCCCGCGGCGTTGCTTGCGGCGCGCGTGAAATAATTTAAAGTTTCATATCAACTAAGAAGTGGGACGACGTAACAACATATCTACTATGATCACTAAAAACTATAAAATAAAATGTTTTAAAAAACAAAAAACCGGCTTCAAAAACGCAATAAATAAGTTCTTTAAAATTGTAGTTGTCGGCTTTTTGTTGAAAATATTGTGGTCGCCGCGCCGACTTCAGTTGGACTAAACTATTAGGTATCTACAATTTTAAAGAAGTTATTTTTAGCGTTTTTGACGGCGGTTTTTTGTTTTCAAATTGCTTTTTTATACTAAGTTTATAATTATTCAACGTTATTGTATTATACATATGTAGTAAGTACATATTTTATGAATTTAAATATTATACAAAATGACTTTTATTATATTAGCGCGTTATGCACTTAGTTATTATGCATACTCATAATTATGATTCAAGGTGTTATTCATTTTGTTTTATGCATTTTATTATTATATAATTTGATCATTATACAAATCAAAACTATATAATTTGTGTTATGCAAAATGAAAATTAGTACATTTGTTTTTATGCAAAATATTACACACCCATTGCTGATACTTTGATTATATACCTACTAGGTGTAGCCGAAAAGTAGTTTAGCTAACCTATAAAAAAAAAAATGATCAGTAATAAAAAAAACTAGATCTAAACGATACACGTGATACACTTTTTTTTTAGCCCTGGATGTATTTAGCGTCTGAACTTTCGGAACGAAGATTGGAACGGCGCGTGGCGTTTCCCGCGGTCCGAACTTTACGTGTAAAGGCCGTTATTGAACTTCGTGTTTAAGTCCGGACACGAAAATCCGTGAGGGGCTATGATTACCCGCGGGTATTTCCCGTCCGCGACCGCTA
This sequence comes from Acleris cristana, assembly GCA_948252455.1. NCBI lineage: Eukaryota > Metazoa > Arthropoda > Insecta > Lepidoptera > Tortricidae > Acleris > Acleris cristana. The sequence goes on from OX411772.1 coordinate 45,722,836, forward strand.
GAGGCAGGCACGGGCTGCAGCGGACCGGCTGAGCGCTATCAGTTAAGAACAGGGTAGTGATTCTCGCAAAAGCAAAGGTGAGCGAATGCAGGAGTGAATGTCCAAGCGGCGAGTTTAAGTCAGAGCGAGCAAAACACATTTTAGCGCGTGCATTCTCAATTAGGCAGCCTTATACGTTCAAGAAGCCATGCTGCCAAATTGAATACACGCGCTGAAATGTGTTTAGTTCGCTTTGACTGGACTACTTAAACTCGCCGCTTGGGCACTCACTCCTGCGTTCGCTCACCTTTGCTTTTGAGAGAATCACTACCCTGTTCTTAACCGGCCCTCAGTACTATTGTTGATCACAGATAATCACAGCTTAGATACAACTCATACAACTTACCAATGAAGATCGTGGCGTTACTACATTAGAGGTCACATAATGTCATATGATAAATTTAAAATAACTATTTAATACTAATTTTGTAAAATAATCTGATAACAGGGAATAGTTGTACAACCATTTTTCTCGAAATGGTTTTTGAATCACATACGTTATAAAATTATGGGATAACCCAATTAAGGTGCTTTTCCACCGGCGACGCGAGGAGAGACGAGGTGGGACGAGAATTGAAATCGCGCCGACCCATTTCCACCAAAAATTTCCGGCGCGAGCCCGCGCGAGCTCGCGCGCCACGGCGCTTGCCCGTGCGTCCCGGCGCTTGCCCGCGCGCTCAGGGCCCTTACACACTAGCGATTTGTCCGCAGTGGCGTAGCGTGGAGGGAGGCTGGGGGGGCCATGGCCCCGGGTGGCAGATAAAAGGGGGCGGCATACGGAAAATATTATATTATTATAATATCGAGGAATATATATAAAAAAAACCCGAAGAATTGAGAACCTCCTGGTTTTTTCGAAGTCAGTTAAAAATAGGGGGCGGAGAATTTCTGGTCGGCCCCGGGCGGCGAAAACCCGCGCTACGCCACTGTTTGTCCGGCGATTTCTCAGCGATTTAACACTTTAACTAACTGCCACCAACCCGCTAGGCGAGTCCATTTTGTATGAATATCAGAGTTCTTGGCAATGAAAGTGTTAACGTGCACCACGCTCGCCACGTGCACGCCGCGATCTCGTGGCGAACGTGGTGCACGTTAAATTGCTGAGAAATCGCCGGACAAATCGCTAGTGTGTAAGGGCCCTAAAGGCCGCCATATCGGAACGATCCGTCGTTACGATCGATCTGAAACGATATCGTGACAATTTATATTTCTATTGAAATTTTGATGCGATATTGCCACACACGTACAATCCATCGCTCAATTTCAGACTGAACCGACGGATCGTAACGACGGATCATACCGTATATGGGGCCCTTAAGTGGTAGTATTGTCTTTATGTTAACATCTTGTATGTCAAGATTATGACATTTATTGGTATCTGTAGGCACAAACCCTCTAGTATAATCAATAATCATAACACGCCGCGCGGGTGACTCGTGAATTATGTCTCGTGAAGTAGCACTATTAAATATGCTAATGGAAGAAGAATCAGATTAAGAGATAATCTCAAGAAATAATCTCATAACTCTTATGAGAAAACGAACTCTATTGGGTTTTACATACATTATACATTTTTGGTTTTCCCGTCCCATCCGTGTAATCGTTACGTATGCACATTCCGATACATTTTCTATGAAACTATATTGTAAAAACTCCCCGTCCCGTCCGTGTAAAATCACGTTACGTATGCAGAGACCTTAAAAAAGCATCGCGAGCCAGCGCCGTCCCGCGCGATGACAAGCGAGAATCGTGTTTCCGTTGCAGAGTTAATAAACACTATGTACGCAGCAATACGGTTCATTATTACAATAACAAAAATTTCAATTATCGTATCGCACATCCTAGATAATCGATACTGTTTCCACTGAAGATGCGCTAGGAGAGAATTGAAATTTTGCCATACAAATTTAAATTATCGTCTCGCGCGCCGCCTCGTCCCGCCTCGCCGGTGGACATGCACCTTTAGAGAGCGCAAACTAAGGGAGATTGCGCACGCCGACTCTGCCGCCCGCTTCCCCGCGTACCCCCGTCGTTGCCCCGCCCAACTACATGAGTCGGCCGACTGTTAGTAATAAATAAGACTGTGGTATTAGTAGGAGAGTTCATCCAGCTCTTTATTCGATAAAAAGTATATATTATATCAAATTTAATATGGTAAGTAATCAATGGGAATAGGTTGACTGTAAAATTTCAGTCCATAATTAACAAAAAAAACTTAAAATGTTTTTTTTTTATTGCTGTTGCTTGTTTAATAGACCAATTACATACTAATCGAAAGTATGAAGCCTATAGAATATACAAACGTTAGGTTAGGTTAGGTTAGGTTAGGACTATTTTTCCCATCATAACCATTGGGTAGGTAGGTAAGTCGGTACTAATAATTTGCATTTAACCTAACGTTTGCATATTCTATAGGCTTCATACTTTCGATTAGTATGTAATTGGTCTATTAAACAAGCAATAGCAATTTAAAAAAAGGTCATATTTAGTTTTTTTTTGTTATGGACTGTCCTGTACCGAAAATTTTCAGTTAACCTATTCGCCATAAAAAGTAAAATACTTATAAAATACAAAATGCATAGTATATAAAATACTTTTCATCGAATAAACAGCTGGGTGAAGGTCGTCTCCTATTCGGATCTTAGACCATATTGGCGTATTTGGCGTTAGCTGTCGTTCGTTCGAATCATATACTTTGAGATCTTTATAGCGATTTGTTAGCTCTCGTAGAATGCAGCTTGAGTAGCCCTGCTGTAACTATATATTGATAAGGTAAGTATTTAATTTTTATCCCTCCTTCTCATGTTATAGGTACCTACTTAAGGCGAATGAGAGCAAGCAGGCTGCATTTCATGTGTACTTACTTTTTAATTTTAATTGCAATCTTGAATGTAGAGCAAGGTCGGTGCGTTCGACTAACATTAAAATAGAATAAATAACTTGAGGCACGCACACAAGTGTTTACTGAGCGCTCATGTTGCCTTACCGACTCCTATCTGATACGTTTTTACCTACTAAACTAGGTTTTATGCCTTTGTATTTAGGGATTCGATTCTTTGATACAATATATTGCATGAATAATGTGAACAGTAATTTAGTAATAAATAATAATCGGAAAACTGTAAACAAAACGATTAATTTCCTTAAGTTTTTTTTCTTTGGCATTAATATTCTGGGGTTTTATTTTACATCGTTTTATGTGACACGAAATATCAAAAAGCTAAATGTTGGATCGCTCTACTTGTTTTTTGGGTTCCGTACCAAAATGGTAAAAAAGGAACCCTTATGGTTTCTTTATGTCTGTCTGTGTGTACCTATGTCACAGCAGGTTTTCTCAGCAGCTACAAATGCTATCAACTTGAAATTTGAAATGCTACCAACTTGAATAACATAAAATAAGGAAAAGTAACGACAGATAGTGGTACGTAATTACTGTTGACCCTGCATGATTCTTGGAAATATATCCCATTTCGTTAGAAGCATAAAATTAATTGCGTCTATTTCATAATAATCCTTGATTTATTCAGCATAATAGTAATGTTTACCAAATCTTTATAATTCGTTCAGAGAACAACTACCTAGTTAAGTGGCGGTGCTATCAATGGACCTCGCCTGAGACCTACTAACCCAGTTACGCATCAAACGCATATCGCCGACAAGCGGATTTACTAGCACAAGTACATATCGTCGTTTAAATATTATTTGCATAGGTACAGAATCAGAATAAGCTACCGTCAGTGAACTATCGCAACTTAAACTTCCCTAGGCACATAACCTACAATATAATAGTCATACTATTATTTGCCCACAGGGTAAAACGCAAGGGTTTCTAATTACCAGACCACCTCCGTATACATATATCAACCCTATACATAGAACAAAGAAACCCCAGTAATGTTACACATTTCAACAACAGATCGGCACATATTTACAACAAAATTAATAAAGAAATAAGTATCTATACCAAAACTTAGGTACCAGGAATGTAAAATGATTATTTTAAAATGGGTAAAATGCAAAACTTACGAGGACACAGAGATTTTACTAAATTATATGAATTAATGAACACAACACTAGATATAGTCATAATGTACAGTCAACCAATTTGATTTCTAGGCCACTTTGGACTATGTTAAAGTGACGTTGACAACCAAACGTTACAGACTTCTTATGATTTGGTTTACAACGTCACATTGACAAAGTCAATAGTGGCCTAGGAATCAAATTGGTTGACTGTACTCATGTTCCACTTAAGGAAGAGCGGAGTCTCCTGACACAAGCAAATTATTGCTTAATAGGAAACTCCATCCCGTATTTTATAAGTACGTGTTTAAAGAAAATAAAGAATTTTGAATTTGAATTTGAGTACGACCCGCATGATGGTAAGCGGTTACCGTAGCCTATGGACGCCTGCAATACCAGAAGTATCGCATGTGCGTTGTCGACCCTTTAAAAAACCTATTTACTCCCCTCTAAAAAAACTCCATACTGCAGTACCCAGGGAAAACCGCGCCAGAGAGTTCATTCCTCAATCGGAGCGTTCGCGGGAGGAAGTTCCTTTGGAATCGCACTGTGTAGCCTATTTAGGTTACAACGTATGAGGATTAACTCCCCGCCGATAGCAAGGGGCGCGATGGCAAAATGGGGCTGTTGTTTGCCATCATGTCGGACAATTCCTCGGAACACAACCCATTATACAAGCGATAGAACAAACATATTTAAGTAGGCACCGTTAGACTTAGAGGACTCGTTCACAAGGGTATTTGAAAATAAAAGATTAAGGAGACATCATCGGTCCGTTTCACTACCCAAATCACAGGTAAACGATAAAAAATAAGTCGTCGCAAGAAGTGAAATAAACGCGTCCGCAGATCCGCGTCCTAGATGTAAGAGCCGACTGATTACCTGCTCCATTGTTAGTGCGGCTTTAGCGGATTCTCATTAGCCAATCACGTGCAACTGCACTTTTCCAGTACCAGGTCGTTGAAGTAAATGGAGTATAAGTGACTTCAAAACTGGATGTCGCTGGAGACGTCGACACCCAAAATCCCAATACTCTGAACGTTGCTGTAGATGTCGACACCGAGGATCCCAATAGGTACTCTTCGAGATGGTAAGGGGTGTATTCAGGAATTCTGGAGCCACAGGAGGTAAATGGAGTTTTTGACTTTTCCTGCCCATTCTTATGTCCCAGATAGACGTGCGAGTAAGTACGCCGTACTTATGGCTCGGCGACCTTATCGCCCGTGTGTCACCCTAAGTACGCGAACTTCTAAAGTTAAACACGGGCGAAAAAGGTCGCTTTAAGTACGCGTACTTACTCGCCCGTCTATCTGGGACTTTACAGATAGTACTCACGAATCTGAACATACCTAAACATTCCAAATAGCAGGCCTAATTACGAAAGATATTAAATGTTTTTAGGAAACTTTAACGGGTCGTTCTTCTTTTACCGACACTAAACTGACGATTATCTGCTTTTAAGATTTTTGAACTATTAATAATAATGGTTTCAATGTTCGATTTCAAAAAAGTTGCATTTATTTTTTATTAAGACTGAATTAATGCTTCCTGTCTTGCAGATATTTTTTTATTCTCTTTAACGTGGTTTACCAGAAGCACTGAAAAAGTGGCCGTTTTCAGCAGAGACCAATTTTTATATGACCTCTCTGTCACGGCATTCTATGAAAAAGGATATTATAAAAAAAAAACTGTGTTAAAGAAAGAGCACGATTATTTAATACTAATCTATATCTATACTTCTTTACTAATATTGTAAAGAGGTAAAGTTCGTGACGTTGACATTGTAATCTCTGGATCTACTGAACCGATTTTGAAAATTCTTTTACCAATAGAAAGCCACGTTATTTGTGAGTGTCATAGGCTATATATTAATCCTAAAAATATTTTTATTGCCCAACGAAGTGGGCACGGTAACAACTAGTAGATAAATAAAAATATGGACGTATATTAAAGGGAGCGTCCCCACTGAGAGCATTCGCGTGTAATGAACTAATGAGCATTCGGCGGTGGTGTGTAAGCTTTGTAACGCTCGGCTCAATGTCCGCACCACTCGAATATTCATGCACATGCTCTCAGTGGGGATGCTCCTAAACACTAAAAACATGATTATCAATACTCTAATGAGACGCTTAATAAGATGAGAGACTGGCTATTTTCGGTAAAAAATAAGAACGACCCCCTTAATTATGGCAATTTTATTTGAAAATCTATTGCGTTGACATCTAAAGTTCTAGCTGGACCTTAATTTCAGTTTGGTCTAGCCCATCTTACGTCGATATCGTAATTACTAATCACACATTGGACTATATGTTCGGCGATTTCTCAGCGATTTAACGTAAGGGTAAGGGCCCTTACTGTCAAGTGAATAATAAAAATCTGATTGCGGTTGACGATCTTTATCCTACTAATATTATAATCTTTAATAAAATATCGTTGTAACAAGTAGGTGACAACTATTAATCCTGCGAAAGTTTTTGTGTGTGTGTGCGTGCGTGCGTGCGTGCGTGCGTGCGTGTGTGTGTGTGTATGTGTGTGTGTATGTTAGTTTGTTACTCCTTCACGTTGCAACCGCTGGTCGGATCTGGATGAAATTTGGAATGGAGTTTATACCCTTATCTCCGGGCAGAACCTAGTTAGTATAAAAAAATCTTATGAAGCCTATGAAGCCAAGCAAAATTTCTCTTTTAGGAATTCGTTGACTAAATATTATGTAAGCCTGTCATATCTATTTTAAAATGGTTTTCTATTTAGGTATATCTCTTAAATAAATAACAAAGATTTTAGTCCTTGCCACTCATAATCTTTTTTTTATATAAAGACCATACTATTAATCAACATGGCTTGTAATACTGCCAAACAATAAGCACAGTTAAGTATTAAAAACCGAACACCTAACAAAAAAGGGCGGAACCTAGTTAACCCTATGACATGACGTCATAATTTTCGTATCAAGCACTGTTTGATAAATTCATTGTTACTGTAATACACAAAACCTCGAAGACAGAGCGTCCCTCGGGATGAAATGAAAACATATTTTCCCGAAAATGACACCTCGGCAGATGAATTTTTCGCCCCTGTGATGATGTCCCCTATATTACATAGGGGACATCATCAAACTCGTTAAGAGCCGTTTTCGGAACGTGATTACAATAGTTTAAAAAGGGTGACCGGTAAGTCGACCTATTCCCGTCTAGAGGTTATGGGGGAGGTCATTTGGAATCATTTTGGTCCCATAATGCCAAATGCAAAAGTGATCCGTTTCTGAGATATTTTTTTTTGCAAATAGGTACTGTCTGAAACGCATCTGCAAAAAAAAAAGCAATTTATATCAACACATCTTATTTTCATTTGTACAGGCTAAAATTGCTGTTCTTATGATAATTATCTGTACACGTTTAAAAATGCGAAAGCAAAGTAAAAAAAACATGTTTTTCCCACATACTCGTTAATGACACAAAAACAGAAAAAAATACTAATAGATTTACGCATTTCCAGCTTAAAAACGAGCTATTAAAACTATGATTTTTGTAAAAGATTTCTAGAAAACATTGATCACAAAGGAAGCAGGAAGAAAGTCACGTCCGAACATAACTTAAAATTAACTTACTAAATCTATCAAAAATAACAGTTATAAACACAACTAACAACAATAAGTAATGTATAAATAACAAATTGAAACGAAAAAACTATTCAGTTTTAAATTCTACCAAGGTTTTATTTTATTTAGGTAAATTTAATACCCATTCATAAATGTTCTTTATTTGCTGCACTGGCTGATATACACGAATAAGATATTTGAAAATGGAACTCCTTACATTGACAATCTTATTCACGGAATAGAAAAAAACAGTGGAAGTGGCATGAGCTTCGCTTAGTATCAGACCAGAGGGCTTATTGTCTAACGCACTCGCAATCACGATCGTTTTCATTTTGAAAATCGAAGGCTTGTCTGCATACAAAATGAAAACAATTGCTCCACTTTGAAGCTGGTTCGATTGCGAGTGCGTTAGACAATATGCCCTCAGAGGGCTTATTGTCTAACGCACTCGCAATCACGATCGTTTTCATTTTGAAAATCGAAGGCTTGTCTGCATACAAAATGAAAACAATTGCTCCACTTTGAAGCCAGTGCGATTGCGAGTGCGTTAGACAATAGCCCCTCTGAGGGCTTATATCTTTTTCATTTTGAAAATCGAAGGCTTGTCTGCATACAAAATGAAAACAATTGCTCCACTTTGAAGCCGGTTGCGATTGCAAGTGCGTTAGACAATAAGCCCTCTGTTGTCGCCAATACTCAAACTAACATAAAAACAACACGCCACCATGGAAAATGTTTTTGGTGCGGCTATCGTTTTCACATTCTAAAATAGCACAATAAGGCATGCTTTTGGATTTATTTCCTATTTTAGAAATAATGTAATATCGAAATATCGAAATAAGTGATCACGGCAAAAGTAGGGTAGGTTAAGCGGAACTCCGCATAACTATGCCACACGTTACACGCCCACTTGACACTTCTACTATTTTTTTCTGTTCTGTGATCTTATTAGGTACGATGCATTTGTTTAAATCGTTAAGATATTGCTTTATTTAATGAATTCGTTGTCGAGTTTAATTGTACTTTTTTCTGTGTATGTTAACTAAAACAACTTATTAACGTGGCTGAAGAACCTGATGAAACCGGACAGAGTTCCCGGCAAGCTTACACTAATTAAGAATACGCTGATTTCATGTTTTGTTACGGATACTGTAATGGCGACTCTGCAGCTGCTCGTTGTGAATATCTGCGTCGGTTTCCTTATCGCCGGCGACCCGATGTGAGTATTTTTGATAGTTTGTATCGGCGAATCCGAGAGACTGGTGTTGTTCAAGACGACGAAGTAATTCGGGAAGACCCCAGACTAATGCTCCGGAAGATGAAGAAGTTATACTTCAACAGTTTGCGGAGGATCCAAGCACCTCGACAAACATAGTTGCAGCACGACTAAACATGTCACAGTGGAAAGTGTTGTTTACGGTACATAACGACTTTACCCCTACCATCTTACTCCGGTGCAAGTGATTGAAGAAGGAGACCCAACTTGCTTGCTTTCTGTAGATTTATGTTAAAAGCTGATTTAGAAGACTCTTCTTTCACCAGAAAAATATATATTATGAACAGACGAGTCCAAATTCGATCAAGATGGAATTATGTACTAATTAATTACCCAATAAGAAAGGCCAAAAGGGTCATAGCCACGTTTTTCAGGAATCATTGATGATAATTAATTTGCACCATATTTCATCTTCTTCCATCAGCACGACGGGTGCCCTGCACATTACAGAATTACAGTGAGAGATTGGCTCGATAACCATTTCCCCGTCCGGTGGATTGACAGAGGAGGACCCATCCCGTGGCCAGCGAGAAGTCCAGACTTTACCCCCACTGGATTCCTATGTCTGGGCATAATTATGACATATCACCTGAAACAGCGAATTACTAGGTGCACTTGAATTCCCCGGGCAAGTCTAAATGGAGCGAAGCGGTTTGCTAATATAACATACTTACTACAACCTTACGTCAAACGTGACAGCTGTCAATCGTAAGCTCGGCTACAGATTTCTCATCCATCATGTCTGTAACTAAAGCTATAGATGAAGCTTCAAAAAGGTTATGAGCGAAGAGCGCCGCTTAAAATCGAAGTTTCGGTTCTTTTCCCATTTTTCCCATTGAAAGTCTATGGAAACAGATTTTTGGTGATTATTCCTCCGTGGTATGTCCGATTTTCAATTTTATTTCTTCTAAACCATCAATGGCTAGATGTCGTATTACGGGCTAAATTTGATCCTGATATCTCCAATGTTTTGTGAGGAGTAGGCGTACAAACGAAAATCCGAATCGGGGAAGAATAGAGCTTCGCTCTGATTTATGCGGCCAATACAATCAAAACGCACCTGATCAGTACAGTAGTAAAGTCGCAGTTACGTAAAAGGATGCGTATCTCTGCGTAAGAAATGAAGGTAGCCATTTGAAAATGAACTGCAAAAATCCTGGTTATTTAAAATTGTTTTTTTTTTTTTCAATTTGTTATTTTACATTAGTTAAGTATGGTTGTTAGCTGTGTTTATAACAGTTCTTGTCGATATAATTTTAAGTTATGTTCGAACGTGACTTTCTTCCTGCTTCCTTTGTAATATTTTTTTTCTAGAAATCTTTTACAAAATATATTACAAAAAAAAAAAAACAACTTTGCAAATAACGTAAATGCAAATTCATTGTAGTTTTTAAATGGGACTGCATTTACTTATTAACGCAGTACCTAGTTTACGAGATAATTATATTTTTCTTCAACGAAAGCTTATTATGATGCAATTTTTACCCGTAATTTGGAACCGGACGGAGTTGGAATTTTGAACTCAAGCCGCTCTTCTGGTTAAAGATTATTTTAGTGATTTCAGTACTTCCTTGTGTGATGTGTATCGTTGCGTTTGGTTTCTTGGGTTCTTAATGGACTTTGCTTTGCTATCTTAGACTTGTGATTTGGATTTTAACTTGACTAAACTCCTATGCCGGTGACATACACACGTGTGTGTCCTCGACAATTTCGACCGGCGACATAGCGCAAGTGCTTAGTGAAAATAGTATAGGATAGGTCGGCCTTATACGTAAGTAGCTGCGCTGCCTTTCGTGCTTTGACACTTTAACGTCACGTTTGAACTGCTACACTAATCTGTCAAAGGCGTTAAAGCGACAAACTACAAAAGTGTGCAGCTAATATTAGGTATAATACTCTTATTATTATTACATAATATTACATAAATACTAGGACCATCGGTATAATCCTAGCGCCGCCGTTCGGGAATTTAAATAGGTACACGACACGACACATTAGCCTAGTTGGTAGTGACCCAGCCTACGAAGCTAGCGGTCCCGGGTTCAAATCCCAGTAAGGGCAAATATTTGTGTGATGAGACTGATGAGCGTGAATATTTATTCCTGAGTCTTGGATGTTTTCTATCTCCCTTACTAATAAAGTAAATTCAAATGTCACAATGACAGATAAGGACAAAGCATGGTTTAGCTACACCACCGGTACTCAACGTTTATTAGTAAGGGGGCTATTATATAAAATACTCGTGTCACAGTGTTTGTAACAAAACTCCTCCGAAACGGCTTGATGGATTGTTATGAAATTTTGTGTGTATATTCAGTAAGTCTGAGAATAGGACGTAAAGTATATTTCAGTAGAAACTTCTGTATGAAAAAAAATACACCCGGGCGGGGCGCCGGGCGCGGACAGCTAGTATCTCTATATAAGTAAGTCTATCGTTGTCTAGTACCCATAGGACATACAAACCTAGAGCTTAGGTTGGGACTAGGCAAATTTGTGTGAGATTGTGCTCTGACATTTATTTTGATATTTTAATTTAGATCAACGGGAGATTGCCCGGGAAAATAATAATAACTACCTATTTTTAAATACCTACTCCGCATGTGAGTAGTAAGTGATTGAAATTACGAAATATGGCTGTCACAGCACAGCACAGGGATCATGCTAGGTTAAAGAATCTTTTTATACCTAATTTTAAATTCCAATTATCTATGTGTCGACTCATATACAAAACGTACGCACCAGCCTAGGTACGCATAGGTAAGTATCTAGTTAACCCCGTCAGGGTTGCCAACCGTACTATAATATACAGTATTGTACTATATTTTGACTCTAACTATATACCTACTACATAAAGAGTATTTGTATTGTATTGTATTGTACGAGTATAAACTACTGTAGAAATATACAGGCGCGGATCCAGCCTTCAGATTAGGGGGTGGTCACTGCCGAACGCAGAAGGTCGGTCAGGTGCGATTCGAACACTCAACACGAATTTACTTTCTGACCCGTATCCAACGAGCGCCGAAGGGGGTGGTCATGATGTACTTGACCACCCCCGTGGATCCGCCACTGGAAATATATAGTACTTACACAAAAATACTACATTTCGGCCAGTCCTTATAGTCTGTGCCAATCGAAATTGGCAAAGATGTAAACACAACGAAACAAATCAATTTACCATTATTACTCGATAATCACATGCTTTTAAAGATCAAGTGAGGTCTTAGCAATGATTTACACACTAGTTTAAGGTTAAAAAACTATTAACTATACATTATTTTAAATAAAATCACACTTGATGAATATATGACGTTAAATGTGTCCTACAGAAGGTACTAATTCTTTGGCAAATCTAAACATCTAAACATCTTTGGCCATTTCAATTGACACAGACTATACATATGCTGCAGTTTGGGTTGGCCGTTTCAACCTGATTTTAAGCACCAATGTAGGTAGTTGGCTTTTTCGGCTCAAATAGTTACCCCAATAGCAGGCAGAATGTTAGTAAGTAAGTAGTAAATATTGTACATTATATTGAATGAATTATTTAACACACTTTTTTAAAAGTTTTTCTTCAAAGTAGGTACTATATTTTCATTAAGTGTACTTTATTTTTTACAACTTGGGCTTGAAAATACTAGGTATATTTCTCCAAGAAAATGTTGGCAACCCTAACGCCGTCTGAAAAATTACTACCTACCTACGAAACAGATTTTATGGAACACTATTAACCAATTCAGATACAAAAGCCCACTTGTTGGAATCCAAACAGAATCAGCGTTCGGCCTACTTCCAAAAATACTTGTGATCACTCGCAACAACGCGTCATTGACATAGGAAGTCTGTGTAATATCCTCTCGAACAAGAATCTAAATGATTTCGATCTCCAAGCCCTGCCGCGGGGTTTAGTTATTACGTCAGGCAACCATCCTGTTACGTAGGCATTAGCATTACCAATTTCAACGGATCTCGGGTAAACCTATAAACCCACTGACATGACATGAGTGAGTGAAATCAAAAGCGCTGCCTGCTACAGGTGGCAAGTCACCACAAGCATCGGCGTCGGACTCATCATGTCATCATAGAAAGTTCATTAATTGATTTTTTACCATCTAAGTGGGTACTTATTATGTGAAATACAACATTTCGTAACGTTCAGCGGGCCTTTATTCCATCTACTCTACAGTTAACACTATTTTACACCAAACAGTCGGCCAAATCCATGGCAGCATAGCGCGAAAAAACAATACGGCGCGACGTTGCCACACCGTGCAACCGAGCGTACGAGCAGGTAGCCTCCACATTGCATACAGCATTATGTAGATGTATGTATTATTATACAACACTTGTCTCTTATGAATAAAGACCGTCATACACAATTTTCTCTCAGGCCTCATGTACCAAAAACATGCGCCATGATGAACGCTAAAAAAATTAAACTATGATATGGCTATAATTGGAATCTAATTGGAAAATGAAACGTCAAAAGAACAACATTTGTGTTATTGAGACAATTTAGCACAATACAATAGCTTTATAAATTATTTAATTACATCCGGTTCGAACGAATGCTTCCATTAAACTTATTTTTATAAGCAAAAAGTACATCGCGAGTTGTAAGTGAATGCAAGTTAAACAGGTAAGTACTTACCGGTGGAAGGATCTACAAACGCAACCTGAACCTCCATATCAAGATGCTCTGGTTTGGCGTCTGTAGAGCTCATTATGTCGTAGTCCACAGGTACTTCCGTCACGAGCTCACTCTTCGGCTGGCTCGTGGAGGCCGCCAGACTCTGAGTAACATTAATCATCGGAGCGTCTTCGTGCATCGCACACGAATGTACAACGAGGCGACGGAATTATTACCAAGTAGGTATTACGTTTATTTTACCAACTACGTAAAAGAAAGTATTTGTATCTGATTTAAGTTAATCGTTAATCGCTTATAAACAAAATGTAGGTCTCTGGGCCACTTCACTTACACTTTGGTATTCCGACATAACTTGATAGGATTCAATGGACCTACCGTACTCATGACTGACATTGAAATAAATCGGTAAAGGGCAGGAGTAAATTAACCTAATTCGAAATAAATGTGTGTCATGACTTAATTCTCAAATAAAATGCTTAATAAAATAATATTTCTGAGCAAGTAATGTTTTGTTTACTTACGTTTGGTTTTCATACATTAGTTCCAATCAAGCATAGATGGCTTAACTCTTGGGTAGACTTTTTGTTATTTATTCAAAATGGCCCCTACATCTCAAAAGTTAATGTATTAATTTCACAAAATGACTAAGTTTGCTTATGAATACGCCGCGTTGTGTAATAAATGACCGTTTCTATTGCACAATCCTTTCACAAGGGCCCTGAATGTAGGTCAATCTATATAAGTTCAATTGCAATGTATCACCTAGCGTATTTACTTGTTTGTTTTGGGCACTTTCTATTTTTAATTTTAAAACAGTTTAAGATGACTTGTAAGGTAGATTTTATTTATACTAAATACATTATTAATATAAAAGGTATGGATTCGATGAGCAATATCCGGAATTACAGTCGCCCCCTGTACGAAACATGCGCACTACACCAGTACAAAAAGTTCGGGCTTATTATACAAGAGGGCGCTTTTATCAACACAGACCCATTTCTTTAGACAAGAACTGCGATTCAATGTTTTACCTGTAGTGTACTGTACCTGACAGATTTTAATTGAATGAAGCATTAAAATTCGTATTTTTAATTAGAAATTAGAATGGCTGACGCATAGGTAGGTCCGCGGTAAAGGACAGGTCTTATTGACGATTTATTACTTTGATTAGTAAGAATAATGAAGTTGAAGTGACACTTTAGGGATCGATTAGATAAAAAAAAATATAAGTATTTAAAAATCAGTATAAAGAAAAGAGACGTAATAAATATTAAAGGTAGGTATTATTGCTACTATATAATTTGTTCCATCTGGGATGATTCCTGAGACAGCCGTATTTCGTTTCAATCACTTAATCTCCTCATAAAATAAAAATAGGCGATTAATTATGTGTTTAAATGAGCTGTCACAGGAATCATCTTAAATGATAAGAGTGTATGTAAGTACATTTAATGTCTTTGGTATAAATTCGTCATTTCGGTGAGCTCTAGTCACCGGATGAGATTAATAAATCGACGGAAAGGGTTGATAAACAAAATTCTAGAAAGAGTTTTTGCTCTAGATAGACGAAATGTGCGACAAGTTTCATCCAAATCGGTCCAGCTATTTAATTGAAGGGTTTTTTTTTTCTTGGTTGTTATAAGGTTTCAATACTTTTAATAAATATTATTAGTACGAGTATGTATCTTAGTATTAATTAGGTATCTTATATGTACATGATAGCAAATAAATGATTTGATTTTTGGAGTAACCAACATACTATAATAGTAAATGTGATTCATATGACGCAGGCACAAAACAAAAACGCAAAGCAGAGAATCCGCTCGTTGCTTTTACTTACTGTACTTACTGTCTACTCTATTGTATTTTAATTAGGGAGGTTTAAAAATGTGGTTTAGCTTTAAATAATTGGCTTATCGCTATTCCCCATATTCCCTGTAAACATATTTATAAAAAAAATACTACTCATCTATTTAACATTTAATCTAGATATAAGACCTTATTTCAGTTTGGTCGAATAAGCCCTAAGTCATAGCTCATAGATGAGAGATGAGAGTGTCAAATTTGATCGAGACTTTCATGGCCATGATAGATAACATAGGGGATGTAGGGGACCATTGGGCAGTCAGGAGGTTCGAGCACTACTAAGTTATAAACAAGGTACCTATTGCCCGAACCTCCCGACTGCCCCAATGGTGATTATGCGCGCATACTTATACAAATATATATATTATTGGGGTTGTGGTCCATTTAAATAGTCAGCCATGTTTGGAAACTACAGCAAACTTTTGCATGATATGTTATTATGAATTAAGTTGCTTAGCCAGTGTGGCGCATTTCAACTAGGTGGAAGATTGTCAAGGAAAAGGGTGTTTAAATAACGAACTGAAACCTTAATGATTATACATTTTTATTAGTAAACAAATTCATTCAGCACTTATTATGTACAAACCTCTCCCAATAATAAAATATATCTCGTGGTTTGTTGCTGTGATAACAAATAATTGATTCATAAACTCATCACTGACAAGCTTCCCAATCCTAAATAAATAACTCTTGACGGTTTCGGGTCTTGGCCATAAAACATGATGTTTGAAAGTTTAGTTCTGCTGCTTTGCTGCATTGAGTATCTCCCTGGAGATGATGAGTCTTTGGATCTGGGACGTTCCCTCGTAAATCTGATAGATCTTGGCGTCGCGCATGAGCTTCTCCACGGGGTACTCCGTGTTGAACCCGTTGCCTCCAAAGATCTGGACGGCGTCTGAGGCCGCCTTGTTTGCAACCTCCGAGGCGTGGCACTTGGCGACAGATGCAATCACGGTGTTCTTAAAACCTGAAAGATAACTATTATTTATAAAAAACTTTGCGTTTTGTTGACACGTGGCACGCGTTTAGCGTAGCAGTGTGGTACTTATGGTATAGTTCTATCATTTCAGGACCAGGCTAGATTGGGGTTTCAACCTTATGTAGTTGACCTACCATCTCACGAAATGATTTATTATTCTTTAATCTTGAGAACTGCTCAGGAACGAAACGCTCTCATCACTGACATTACCTTCATACATCATAGTAAGAGCAGTTTATTGACTAGGTTAGTATTTTGCATGTTCGACGTCATGTTGATTAACCATCAGGTGCGACTGTCATATCTTATACAAAGATAATTGATGGTTACCGTGATCGACGAGCCAGGCCGCGCGCTGCCACGCCAGGCGCGACGTCTCCACGCCCATGGCCATGTCGGCGAGCATGAACGACACGGCCTGGTGCGTCGCGATCGGCACACCGAACGTCTTGCGTTCCAGGGAATATTTTGTGGCTTCGTAGAGAGCGCGGTTGGCCAGCCCCGTGGCACCAGCCGCTACCTGCAGTGAGAAATACACAAGTTCATGCCACATGCACTGTGCACTGAGTTGGGTCATAGCAACCTTACGCCAGTTTCGAGCCTATCATATTACCATGTTTTTAATAACAATTGAAATAAAGTAAAATAAAATAAATGTTGAGACCAATAATGTTTTAAAAATTATTTTTTTATTAAATCACCGATTAATATTCACCGACTTGATATTTGGTTACAATGTTTACGCTCAATATGGATATCAACAATGGCGCTTCGTTTGGCATTCCATTTTTTAGGGTTCCGTAGTCAAACTAGGAACCCTTATAGTTTCGCCATGTCCGTCCGTCCGTCCGTCTGTCCGCAGTCTAGTAACGCCAACAAAGTGGTAAAATAAAATGTTGAAAAAATATTTTTTTTAGTGTATCTACTTCCCCTACACGTAACGTGGGGATGTATTTTTTTGTCGTCTACCCCAAAGTGTGGGGTATCGTTGGATAGGTATTTTAAAAATATTGTGGAAACAATTTTTCGATTAAGGGATCCGTTTATGAAATATCAAGCTTTAAAGCGCTATTTTTTTTTAAGTGTTACTACAGTCGAAACTACAAATACTAAAAATCTGAAAATTATCTTAAATGAAAGCACATATAATGAATTTAATAGGAAAACTATCACGACCAAGTAGACTTCATTGGTTCTTGAGTTACAAACGGTTTAAATGTTTATACCTACCGAAAACTTATTTGCGGTGTGTTGGTAAACTGACCGCGACCTATGTCGATGTATGGTGATAACAGTTTTCCGACGGCAAAGTTAAGTTTGTCGCGAGGTCTGCTTGGGAACCCTACACTGAGCATGGACCGACATGCTCTTGCCCGGTTTTTATGCTAAATTGTCAGAACTTAACTACTTGTAACTATTGAAATTTGCATGAATATTGTAATCATTTAAAAGTTAAATTTTCAAACTGTTAACGCTAATCAAAATAATGAAAATGACTTTGCTAACAAGTAATTTGAATTTTTGTTTTGTTTTTAATTAATTAAGAAATTAGTTAAGTACTTGGTTTCATAAGAGTTTAAATTATTTTTAATTTTAAAATGTACTGATGCTAATCATGGGAGAGCGGGGTCTCCTGACACAGGTATTCTTATACTTAAAAGGAGACCTCGACCTTGTCTGTAGCTATGTAAGAAAGAAAAATAATAAACATTTTATCATTTTTATCAATTATCTACGCGTACGAAGTCGCGGGCGTCCTCTAGTCTTTTTATATAAATGTAAGCTCTGTGGTAAAAGCTACAAAAAAAAACCGGGGTGGAAAGTAAACTATGTGTTAATCCTTTTTCCCTGGATTGACTATCTTCATCTAGCTAGCTATCCTCATTTCAAAGTTCATCCAAATCCGTCCGACTGTTGCAGCGTGAAGGAGTAACAAAGTAACACACACAAAAACTTTCACATTTATAATATTAGTATGATAATGTTATAAATACGAAATCAACTAAAAAATAATAATTGAGAACTAGTACAGTCACCAGCCAATAATATATTATCCAACATTGGGCGCAAAAATATCTGACAAGTCTTTATTACTAGACGTATAAGAGCGAGTCAGATATTTTTGCGCCCAATGTTGGATAATATATTGTTGCTGGTGACTGTACACTGACTTATTTGCTGTACTTTATATGTACAGTTAGCATCGAAAGTAGCTAAGCAGAATAACATGCTCAAAATGATCTAGACACGACGTATTCTTTTGAAAATAGAGTAGTGTGCAGATCATTTTGACCTCTTCGGTTGCGTAGCTACTCCTGCTGCTGACTGTATATAACCTGTTTCTAAAGGAGTAATATAAATAATGACCAAGTGAACGTAGTTAAGCAATAGTGGTTCTCAACTCCGCAGAAAAGTTGGGGAAGTAAAAAAGAAAGCGGTGGCAGGACAAGGCCGCACGCATGCAGTGGCTCGGCAGTACGGCCAAACATAGAATACCGTTTGTCTCCAAACTCGATGGCCGGACACAGTGTGTAATGTTGTGTGATTTGATTAGACAATTTTTTAAACTGTATGCAATCAATTGCCCAATTTGTATTTTAACTTGAGGATTTATTTGGTAGCACTGTAGATTTTGTGCGCCTAGGGTGAGAAGTACGGTTGCGTTGCTGGAATGACATTTTAGAACGCCATGAAAGCTTGGCTCTTACACATGCTCGTCCGGCAACCGTTGGCTGCCAGGTCCCTACAACAATGATATAAAAATTTGCCCTGACCCCTATTTCACAAACCTTACAATGAAAAGTGCGTTAATCAACTATTCTTTGTATGTTATTTTTATCAAGGCGGGTTTCTTTAAAATATTGCGTGTACGGAGATAAATAGTGAATTTTATGACCCGGTCGACATATTTTACTCAAGTAACTTTAGTCAACATGTGTGTGCGTTAAATCCGGTAGTTCTGATTTTTTGCAATTTGTTTATGATGTTGGCCCAATGTTTAATCGAAGTTAGTGACCTCGAGCGCCGAACGCAACTTTGTCAAATTTAAAAAATCCGCGGAAATTTGCGACTTTTTTCAGATTTTGGCGATTATAACCCTAAAGGATTAGTTTTTGCTAGTATCTTTTTAGGACGTTTTTAAGCAGACTAAAGCTAGCATATGAAACTAGAATTGTCTCTGTAGACCCAATAGTTTTTGAGATAAAGCTTTTCAAAATTAATAATTGTATGCAATTATTTTTTGCAATTAGTGCTTCTGTTAGGGGTAACATAGTTCACTCTATCTATAATCAGCGGCCGCCATTTTGATGACATCATATCTCCGGATCCTGGTACTTTACAGATGGGGTCCCGACGGTTTTTAAGATAGAATAACATGTTTAGCAAAATTTGGTGCTGGTATCACAAAGTGAACTATGTTACCCCTAACAGCAAAGAATTGCGAAGTTCGAAAATACGATGAATTTTGAAAAACGTTATCTCAAGAACTGTTGGGTCTACAGAGACAATTCTAGTCTTATATATGCTAGCAAATTTAGTCATTAAGTTGTGTTCGGCGCTCGAGGTCACAAACATGCATTATTCATTGGGCCAACATCATAAACAAGTCTGCAAAAAATCAGAACTACCAGATTTGACGCATACTACGCCGTAATTTGAATCTCTAATTTTACTGGAGTATTAAATAAACGATTACAATTTCTCCCTTCAATGTATGAAAAAAGTGGTTCGTCTATTGAGTTAATTACCAGTATGTTTGGCAAAAATGAAATTCTGATTTGGATAGCTTAGTTTCACTTGTAGTAACAATGAATCTATTGATTAAAAATATACTTTATGCCTGATTCTGGTTTAACAGTTTTGTATAATTAACAGAGGTCGGAATTTTCGTAGCACTTTTGAGCTGTCATAGGGACTTCTCGTTTATCGACTTCCGATGACATATTTTATCGATATATTATAGAACACAACAGATCAAAGAATATTAAAAGTAGAGGTAAACAACAGGCGGTCTTATCGCTAAAGAGCCATCTCTTTCAGATAACTTTTGAGTAGTTGAAAATGTAAAATAGAGATTTGCAATAAAAATAAACGATAGCAATTCTTGTTGCAATTTGTTTCGAAAAATGTTTAAACGGCATAAGAAATCCACGGATTATTTTTAAGAATCAATAAAATATTATTATTTTAATTCCTATTTCAAAATTTCCAAAAAGTTGGTACCCAAAGGTTATCTCGAAGAAATCGCTCATTCCTGATAAGACTGCCTGTAGTTTACTTCTACTCGTAATCATAATTTAAATATTGTATTCTGTTTTTATCGATATAAATTATGTATATCGGAAGTCGATAGGCGAGAAGTCCCTATGACAGCTCAAAAGTGCTACGAAAATTCCGATCTCTGATAATTAAGACGTATGTCATGATTAAGTTTATTTAAATGTCCTAAAAATAGTTGATTCACCCAAGTGACAATTAGGTGTAAGTGGTGTAACATGACTTAGTTTAGATGAAGATCTTCATATTCTCCGTCTGTCTAAAGATGTAAATATCTCAATAAGCGTGTGAAACTGGAAGGGCGCGATGAGTTAAGTTTAGGGACGAGTTCTACCGGAGGCCTGGTCTTGTCAAAGGCTCCCATGGCGATCTTGAAGCCAGCGCCCTCTCCGATGAGCACGTTCTCCTTAGGGATGCGCACGTCCTCGAACGTGATGCCACGCGTGTCTGAAGCGCGCTGCCCCATATTTTGTTCCTAAAACACAAGTTTTGTTTGAACATTTGCACGACAGGTTGATTTATTTTGAGTGAGTTCCATAAGAAAGTGATTCATCTTGATCTGTATGACAGCGTTAGCAGCCTAGTACCATTAATACTCTGGTTTTCTGAAAGAGAGTTTCTAGAGGTACCGTTGAATATGAAGTGTAGAGGACAAGAGAAATAGCGAATAAATTGAACGCTGACGAAAGATAAATGAAGTAGCAACTGATGCTACGAATATGTGCTAAGATTTGTACCTTACGTCCAGGAGTCACTCCGGGCCAGTCCCTCTCAACGATGAAACCGGTGAAGGCTTTGCTGGCAGGGCACTTCGGGTCGGGGTTGGTGCGAGCCAGGACAAAGTACCTTAAATAAAGACAAACAACCTTTACAGTAAAGGGTTAATATTATAATGGGGGAATAAGATTTTGTCGAGTTTTTACTTAATCAACACGTTATCTATTTAAACATATCGACTCCCTCAACTATTTCCTGAATTATTTCATGTGTATGTGTATTGTTAGATGGGTCTTATGGGAAGTTTGTTAATATATTTTTATGAGAATCGTCGTTAGGAAAAGCCGATTGTACGATGAAGTCTAATAGGGATGGCAGAGGACAAATGCCAAATATCTACCCCGATATTAACACACGCAGTGTAAAGGTGCGTCTACGCTAGACGAGCCGATCACGAGCGGAGCCGTTCTGGGCGTCGTCGTTCGCACGATCGAACAATCACAAACCCTTCCTTGTGATCTTAAAAAAACAGAAAATTGGCGGAGAACAATCGAGCACGAGCCAAATAGTCGAACCGCGCCAGTTAAGTCGGCGCCGGATCAGCTCAAAGTGAAACATTGAAAAGTGAGCGATGATTTGTGTTAGTACGGTACATTTGTCTGTGGACGACGCAAGGCCCGCGCCCGTCTATTGTTTTCACTTTACACCGGATCGGCTCAAAAGGAGACATTTAAAAATGAGCTTTGATTTGTGTTAGTACAAAATCAAACCTCACTTTTAAATGTCTCCTTTTGAGCCGATCCGGAGTCGAGCGGTTAATTATGTCTGCGACAACCTTTACTAGAATCCCTATCTTTTGTCTGTGTGAATCTCACCAGTTTAAATCAGAAATCGGATTTAAACTGATTTAAATCGGCTATATAAATCTAGGACGATCGGGCTATGCAATTCCAGAAAAGGATAAAATCACTAGAAATCACTAATAAAAGGGTTCAGAAGCAAGCTCTCCTGAGAGATTCTACAACTCAAAAGGAAAAAAAAAGACTTGCGCAGTGACTAGGATCCTAACTGGCCACTGCAAACTGAACAGACATCTGTTTCTAATGGGTATGGAACAAGACGCGACATGCAGGTTCTGTCAGGCGACAAATATGACATAAGCACATAAAAAGCAATTATGCGTAATAAAAAGATAACAAATAATTTTCTGCCATTCAATAGAGAACCCCCCGGGTCTTTGCGGTGAGCTCTAAACAAAGGGCTGCCACAAAGGATCGGCAATGGTCGAAGTGGCACACAAGGCCCATCTCAACCCCCCAATAATAATAATAATCTTACCAGTTAGCAACACCGCCATTAGTAATCCACATCTTTTGTCCGTTTAAGATCCACTCGTCGCCCTTCTTCTCCGCTTTTGTCTTGATGCCAGCCACGTCGGACCCGGCTCCAGGCTCGGTCACTCCGTATGCCTGGTGAATTCGAATTTATTACCTTCGTAATAGGGTCCCGTTTTTACACTTTGGGTACGGAACCCTAAAAACATTTCTTGTACAGTATAATCTTACTTTGTCTTTTTGTTATTTGTATTAAAATCCACCGTCAAGTCTAGAGCTTAGTTCGGGGCTAAGTGAATTGGTGTGACATTGTCCCCAGTTTTTAGGGTTTCATACCCTTGTGCGCGAGTCCGACTCGCACTTGGCTGATTTACCAAATATTTTTTGTTTTTGTTCTATTTTAAATACATATAAGCATCAAATTTGATGTGATAACAGTAAAAACCCTAATATATTTTTAATTAAAAACCGACCAAGTGTGAGTCAGGCGATACGGAACCCACGGCCTCGGTGTGCGTGTAAGCCTCGCACTTGCCTTGCTTTTAACTACTTACTGCCACAAGGGGCTCGTCGATCAGCCTGCCCAGGTACTTCTTCTGTTGCTCCTTCGTACCAGCAATAATCACAGGTGTTTGCTGAAAACAACGGCAAATTGCTGTAGAGCGTGAAATGAAAAAATCAACACACCTTAAGCAAAGACATTATACAAGCACATAAAAGCATAATGAAGTTTAAGCAGTAATGAAATGCTAATAAAGAGTTAGGTGGTTTGTGTGTGCGAATCTTCATGGAGTGATGTGCTCTCTTCTGTGCGTTGTGATTAGATTAGTCAACAAATCAATTGTATGTACTAACAGTGATTACCTATAGCTTCTTACATTACATTACAACAACTACCGAGACACTATTTTATTACATCATCAACCTTATCCGAGTATCGATACTTCTCAAAAGCGCTCCAGGAGATCAAACCGCATGCATGCATAATTATTCTGCCTCTTTCAGGTTAGTTGACCTCGGACGTCGTGAAATGCCTTCAAGATAAATGTTAACATTAATTAGTTAAGTTAATGGTGTTTACTGATTAGTATTTCAACCAAAGTCTCGTAGATTTGGGTAACACATATTTCGGTGGACACTCGGTTACTCTACATCGTCCAACCACCAGATATATAAGCTATATTAGATTGGCGATGGTGCAACCCGACGTTAGTTTAAGTTCATACAATAGAATATCCATCAGACTAATTGTTTGGGACAGAATTTGGAACACAGGCCAAAATTCTGTCCCAAACAAAACATGCAAACGTTAGTAAACGTTAGGTACTTCAAAAGCTTTTCCAGAGAACCATCTCAACGATGCAATAGCTCCGCACTCACGCCAAGCCCGCTGGCTTCCATCGCAGTCATGATACCCGTACATCCGTAGGCCAACTCCTCAGCAGTCAGGCATCCCTCAAAAACTCCCATGTCAATACCACCTAAGAAATGAAGAGGTGCATGATAAGCGAACAGAACCACAAACACGAGTATTGATGTTCTAAGAAAGCCAGATTCCGAGATTCCAGATTAAATTAATATGGATGACATTGATTATTTTAAATAAGTAGTCCATGAGACCAATTATTATAATTGATCCTGCGAAAGAAATTGTCACGGTATAAACGACGTATTACACAGCTTTTATAAAGCAGGGAGAGATATAGATGTCCAATGCAGGTAAGACGAGGGAGGTGAAGGCAGACGAAGGTTTATCAATAGATTAATATTAACTTAACTTAACAAGGAACGAAACTGTCAAATTAAAAGCATTGAAAAACTATTTACTTTATTTATATTATCATGTTTTTTCTTAAATAGCAGACGACTTCAGTCTCTAGTGTTTGTTAAATTCTCAGAATGTCGTGCCTTGTTGGATTTTATACAATCATCAGCAACTACGTCGTGCTTTTTTTAGATTTACAGTTGCGCAAAAAGAGATCACAACCTCAGCATTTGCGCAGTCAGACCTGGTTCTGTTGTCGTAAGATAGCACAATAGCAAAGGTAAAAATTGGCAAATTATCTGGAAGCTAGCCGTTCTTCAATGTGACGGTCAAATATCCTCAACACTATCAAGTAAGAAGGATTATTTTGATTAATGGGCAAGCAGACTTAAGCACACAAGCCTAGTTGGTAGTGACACTGCCCCTACGAAGCTAGCGGTCCTGAGTTCAAATCCAGAAATGGCAGTTATTTATTTGTGTAATAAGCGTTGTCCCCTGATTCAATTATTATTATTATTTACATAAACATTAGACTTGAAAACAGTATTATTTTCTATGAGTGTGATGGTAGGTAAGAATAAGTTTCTGTGATTGATATGATAACTGCGTTGAGAAATGATAGCGATACGTTAAAATCATCATGATTTTTCATGACTTAAATTTTGTGATTGCCTTCAACGGGACTTTTAAGTCACGCTCGTTGGCCAAAAATATCCCTTATGACATGAGTTGACACAAAAAAGCAAGTGCTGCTCTGCCGAAAGATCCCGTGCCCAGTATAAAGAGCTGTCACCGACTCACACCCAAGCCGGTCCCACCGATCGCCGTGGTGATACCGGTGCAACCGAACGCAAATTCATCAGCCACTATACATTCTTCAAACACTCCCAAATTGCCCACTCCACCTGAAACACCTCTTTTGCATAAAATACCTGAGCCTTCACACATCTATTAGGTACCTAACAAACTAACATCTTATTGAAGCTGTACCTATTACCACGTCATCTCCTTTTTGCCAAGCTAAAATATATCTATCGCGCAAGTTCTAGAAGCACCACTTTTACAAACCCACGATATGGCAATTTTTCTTTTTCCAGCACAGTAGATGTTTAAAGTTTTGTTACGTAGTTCCTTTTTTGTGATAATACGAATAGGTATATATGCGTACTTAAAGGTGAGTTTTATATGGTTAGAAACTTTTATAACCCTTCAAGCGGCAAGAAAACTATAGTTAGTTTAAATTTGAATTTTGAGTTAATGTCATAAAGTATAAATTGTTTTTTGAAAGCGGCCGTTATACGGTTGCTGGCCACTCGAAGGGATAATTTGTATTGTCTATTTTGCAAACACTGAATTATACTCAATATACAATCCCATACTTATGCTCAAGAAGCACAAAAAACCCTAACTTTATGTCTAAATTATATAAAAAGCGACTTTTAAACACCGGGCTGCACTTTTTAGGATTCCGTACCTAAATGGTAAAAAAGGAATGTCAGAGCAGTTTTTCTCTGAAACTATAGAAGCTATCAACTTGTATTTTGGCATAGTTGTGTAACTTTCTTGCCCGCATCGGTTTTCAGTAAAACCTATATGAATTATTTTGTAAATATTGGAAAAGGAGTCTAGAAGAAAAAATTATGTGATTTTATTATAACAGGGTGTCATATGAAAGGGCTCAATCTACCAACTCCAAACCATTCTTTCCTATTTTCCGTGGCGTACTTTTTGAATTATATCCAGAAATTTACAAAGAATGACCGTTCCCCCCTTTCCGAAGTTTATGGAACAAAAATCCTAAAAAAAACCTGATTTAAAGATAAATATTTATATTTTACGCTCAAAATTAAATGAAGTTGTCAAATTTTACAGTTTTGGGGAAATTATCAAAATCTTTAAAAATCTGTATTAAAATTTAGGCTAGGTCAAAATGGACCTGTTTGCATACAAAATAAAGTTCATATCACAAAATAAGTATTTTCTTTTGCTTTTTCCAATCATAATTATCTTACGGAAACGTCGTTGCGCGAGTCCGACTCGCACTTGACCGGTTTCTGATATTGTCGTTGATACATGTTAGAAAAATAATGTATTTTTATTTATTCTCATTACTTAGATTAAAATATTATTATAGCCTATGTTATGTCACTCTCACAACCAATAGAGCGGACTGTATGCAAAAGTTGCGGACCGCATTCTGACTTCTGATATATGTATATAATCAACAGATGTTGCCAACCAGTTTTGTGGTCCCACTCCTACCAAATATTATTATATTACAAAAGATTTTTGGTTTTAATTGCGGAATTTCATTAAAATTAATACAAACTTATCGGTGCCCATTTGTTTTTTCGTACCTATGCGACTTGTGGTGTCACAGCCAGTTAAAGAGTGCAACACGGTTTTTCTTTCGTGATCCCTCAAACCACAATGCCAGTATGCCAGAAATAAAGGCCTAACACAAATATTATATCGGTGTCAGGGCTCAGAATAATTATCTCAGCACTTTCTTTGTTTGACAGAATGAAAAATATGGCACAACATTCTTGAATCAGCCTGTGTAATTGGATTTCAAACCGGTAACTTCAGCGAAAGTTGCACCTTGCAATTTAAACATTTTGTGGGGTCATCAAATCCACCACAAATATATTACTATAGCTCGCTGTTTTCATTGACTTTTGTATAAGCCGAGCCATGCTTGCATAGAAATTTCACTAGGTGTAATTTGTTTTTAGTACTCAACTCACGAAAAAAAACTGAAGTTTTGGGCGGATTCGGGGACTAAATGATAAAGGACCGTGCGCGCGTGCGGCAACGTGGCTTTTTATAAAGTCAAGGATCTCAGGTAGACATATCACCAACCATTTTGCGCATTGCAGCCTGCTCTACAAGACGAATCTAACGACACCTCACCCTCTGCAATATAGGTCAATCCGTTTAAGCCACAGGAGGTGACGATTGAACGGACATACAAAAATTCATACATACATACGCGCAAAACATTACCCTCTTTCTGGGTCATTCGGGTAATAACAATATTTGTTTGTTTTGTCCTCTACGTTTTAAAAAAAAAGTGATTTAAAAATGCAATGGGCAAAGCAGCTGACGGATTTGACAAGTCGATAGACAAAATGGAGCTCACGCGTGATAGTTACCGTGCCATAATTTATCACAACTTTCTTCGAGGGTTACCTAAAGATGAATGTATCGGTCAGCTTTTTTACAATACTAAGAATTTGATTAAATTAATTTATGTTCTACGTTGATGATATTGCTACTTACAACATGAATCTTTCTTAGTAAATAATGCTTTAAATTAAGGTGACAGAGTTCAAATTAAATTAATTATGAAATTGTTTTTTAAATAATAAAAATCTCGGAAATTATGAGTTATTGGACCACATTATATACTCCAAATAGGGTCTAGAATCGATGGTTAAAATCCTTCTGGTATGTCCCGGGCACGGTGTATAATCTGGAAGTACCAAGCCAAACGACTATTTATCGCTGGTATTCGGAGTTTCGACGAGCCCGTACCTCTCTCAGCCCGTACCTTCTAGAAGTCGACCGAAAACAGCAGTAACGCCTGAAAACGTGACGGCTGTGCAGAAAATTCTTTAAGATGAGCGACATGTGACAAACGAGCAGATTCGGGCTTTCATAGGAATGACTGCAATTCAAAATATTTTGCATAATGAGTTGATCTTCAGTACAAGCGTATAAATTGGCCATTTTGGAAACGTTCACTTCAGTGTGGAATCACTGTTTTAATAACTGGTTCGAAAGAATACTTCGAAAAACAATGATATATAATTTAGGTATAATCATAATAAAAATAATATCTACACGTAGAAGCGAAACTCCCGGCTGTATAAATAATTGTAAGCCACGCGATAATAATGCTTTAGGGAATAAAATAAATTACTGTAGCTAAATAAGCTGTATTGGAGAAATATTTAAACACGTTAACGAACATCGATACCAACACCATTGTTGCTATGGACACTGCAGCCACTCGGTCCCATATAATTATGTTTTTTCATTTTGTTTCAAAGACACGATGTACAGTCGACGTCATAAACACTTTAGTACCTTGTCACTTTCATTCACTGAGACAATTTCTTATTAGTAATATGACGTCGATTGTACATATAAAATGGTAATATTAGTTCGTCTAGTGCACTCACTCCCAAGCCGGTGACAGTGATTGCGGTAGAAATACCCGTGCAACCAAACGCCAACTCTTCCAAAATCAAACAATCTTCAAGACCTCCAAAATTCCCCACACCGCCTGAAATGTATCTAACAGGCTTTCATATATTTAGGGACGGCTTAATACGAGATAACGAATCTAATATGAAGTAATTTGTGGGTTCTAACAGTCGTAAACATTATTAGTCAAAAATTGTCTAGTAGTAATTAAGTCTGCGATATACAGGGTGGAAAGTTGAGATGGGGCAGTTAGGGCAGCTACTAGATCCCTTGCTGCTACGCAAAAAAATGCTCTTAGGAGACCTTTACTAACTTTTTAAGTGATGAAAATCGA
Organism: Acleris cristana; assembly: GCA_948252455.1. Taxonomy (NCBI): domain Eukaryota; kingdom Metazoa; phylum Arthropoda; class Insecta; order Lepidoptera; family Tortricidae; genus Acleris; species Acleris cristana. The sequence continues at coordinate 45,751,908 of OX411772.1, forward strand.
CATTCACAGATTTTTGATAAAATGTACAGCCAGCGAGAAAATCGTCAGATTTGAGTAATATTTTTTTTAATGCCTATCTTTCCCATTTCTGTCAAGGATTAAAACACTCTTTGGGACCAACTAAGGTTAGAGTACTAGAAAACCCACAAATCAAAAAAAACTTTTTCTTTAGAGTAATGGGTATTTATTGGGACAGGAAAAACCATCAATTCCTCCCGTGCCTTGCTATTGCAGCTTCTTTAGTATGTTTAGTACTTTTAACTATAATAATTATGGTACCTCCCTTGATCTTTACTAATCTTAGATGAAAGTAAAATAGCGGAAGATAGGTGACGTTCATATATTCAGTAGGTACTGAAATAGTAGATGTGATACTACCACGAATACATTTACTCACACAAACCAAGTTATAGCTCTTGCAATTTACGATGGCGAGTGGGCTTAACTTGTGGTAAACACAAATCTGTACCCGTGACAAAGTGTGCGTGAGAGCGAAAGTGGTTATGCTTAACAAAAATACCGGCGAAGTGAGAGGTTAAAACATCCTAGATTCCTAGTGATTTATCCGCGCTTGTCTTTGCGATTATGATGACTAAAAAGTATGAAAAAACCCGGCCAAGTGCGAGTCAGACTCGTGCACGAAGGGTTCCGTACGTATTTTCACAACGTTAGCGAAAAACTGCAAAAAAATCACGTTTGTTGTATGGGTTTCTAGTATTTGTTGTTATAATGGCAACAGAAATACATCTGTGAAAATTTCAACTGTCTAGCTATCACGGTTCATGAGATACAGCCGGGTGACAGACAGACGGACAACGGAGTCTTACTAATAGGTTTCCGTTTTTACCCTTTGGTACGGAACCTTAAAAACCTATTTTTTTTTCTTCTTACAACCCCGGTTCTGGCAGTAACGAACAAAACAACAAGAAAATTATTCAATTTAGTGCATCAGTTCGGAAGTTATACGCGTACATACATTTTGATAATTCATTTTTATTGATTTAAGTAGAAATAGATTATATTATTTTCTAAACAGTCGAGCGCCAAACAAAAAAAAACAAACGTGAACATTGTATTGTACAAATAAAAATTCGATAACTTTATCGACAACACCCTCTCTCTACTCGCGCAGCGCGTTCATTTAGAGTAGAGTGGAGCATTCGAGATTATTACCTAATTCTATAAAGGATAGGAATTGACCTTACTCCATTTACATAAAGTTCATTTTGGTTTGTAATACATCATATTATGGCTTGCGGAAAACATAAAATGAGAAATATATTAAAATTCATAAAATAAGATTTCCCGATGATACGACACGCCATCATGGGAAATGTTTTTGGTGCGGCAAACATTCCAAAATAGCACAAAAAGGCATGCTTCTCGATTTATTTCCTATTTTAGAAATATTATTCGTTCAACTGTCACACACAAACTAAGCTAGGTTACTACGTGGAATTCCGCAAAACCATGCCACACGTGACACGCCCACTTCACACTTCTACTGTTTTTCTAAGTGTGAGTGTTGCGAGGATAACTAACTCAAAACAGCCAAACACTAGAACAAACAAAATTCTTTCATGTTTATTTTACTTTTTAAATGTCATAGACTAAAAAAGTAAACTCACTTTCTTTTTCAATACGTAACGGGCTAAGGTTAGTCCATCTTAATCCGTCCTAAATTTAATAAACTGTTTATATTTTTTATAATTATATGACGCAACCAAAAAATTTATATTTTTTTCCTTTGCTTTGGACGCTTATTACCTAGCAACGAAAACATATCCAAGCATTTTGGCGCAGTTCATCCATACCAAATTTGTAAATACCGAATTTCATAATTCCGAATTATCAACATCAGAATTATCATTCAAAAACGTTTTTCCGAATATTATATTTACGAATGTTGACAATTCCGAATTTTCGTCTTGTAATTCCAATAAATTCATAAACCACATCGGTAATGTAAAATTCGGAATTATGAAACTAACCGCTTGAATTGAAGTATTCTATGTACTTGAAACAAAAGTTAGGTGAGATGTCGAGCACATTACTAAATTAGGTTAATCTCACCTTGATAGGTTAGGTTAGGTTAGAGTTGTACGAGTATCAAGGCGCGAAGCGTCTTAGCTACGCGGAACAGGAGTTCCTTCGACTTTGTCGGACATTTCTTACAGTTTTTGAGCATTATGCATGTTAAAAAGGTACCTATTATACAATATTTTATCAGGCGCTTATTTGAAATAAAAAGTCTTACGAGAATTCGGGCTGCTAAAATTTCGGAATAATGAATATTCGGGATTGGGAATAGGAATATTCGGAATTACAAAATTAGTTTTTCGATTTTGTCGGGATTGTGAAAATCGTAAAAATATTTTTGTAGATTTTAATAAGTCGGAAATGTGATTATTCGGAATTGAAAAAAAATCGTGATTGGTATTCTTCGTGACACTAAAATCCGGAATAGTGATGAATCGGAGATTTCAAAATCGTGATTCTGAAATTCGTGTAAGTTCATCAAATTCGGAAATTTTTTTCGAGATTATGTATAGTACCCTAAATTGCCGTAATAACTTAATCGCATAATAAATGTTATAATTTATTCAAATTGAATTTATTACATTTATTCATTTTTATTTTATTTAATGCTTTATTTCAGTTTCATACTAAATCGAACCTGTTTCGAATGTAAATCAAATTATGAGTAATGTTGATGATGATGGCGACAATGTTCTTTTTTATCAAGGAAGTTTTCGGACTGTGTTTAATATATTAACAATTGTGTTATATTTTCTCCCACTGTTTTACAAAAGCACTAGGTAAAGATACAAGCCTCAGCCGGGAAGGGCGGTTGCTGGACTCGTATATATGGCTGCGTCGACTACGTCTCGGCCACGCTAACTCGTACTCGTCCCGCAACAGCCATTTTCCCGGTCTCTGCAGTAATGCACTACTTATTCTACTAAAGGACTAACAATGTTACGACTGCAGACATGTAAATTCAAAATAGACAAAAATATGCTTTTCAATTATCGACCACTGTTAGAAAAAAATAAGGATTAGTGATGTGACCTTCACCATTAATAACGATAAGACTGCTCACTCCAACTTCTGTGATGTACATGGCCGCCATGATCCCAGAACAGCCAAAGGCTAAATCTTCAGCGACAAGGCAACTTTCAAAAACACCTAGTCCTAGGCCGCCTGACGATCAATAAGTCATTGATAGTTAATAATACTGCTGTAGTAAGTATTTAAAACTATGTTAAGTAGTAGGTTTTGCTAAATGCTAAAACACATTTCAATAAGTTGGTCAAGTAATTTTTTTTACCTAAGCAGAGTTATAATTCTCGCTTCGATTTTATAGGTTTTCTAAGAGAAAACTTGACATTATTATATTCGGTAATCCTATGCATTAACATATCACACTTAATTTCAAAGAAATAAGAAAAAGTCGTCTTCTTTTTTGCTACGAAACCCTATTAAACGGGCAACTAGATGAATTTTGGTTTCCCTAAAAACGATATTGCAACATATTATTTATTTTTAAAAGGAAATAAAGATTGAGTGAATGTATTATTTCGTACTTATTTGGTAGACTAGGCCCAAAACTGGAAAACGCGTCTCTAAACAATGCAAGCGGCAAATCATGTACGAGTAACAGTTGGGGTGACAAAGTTTTCAAAGGATTTTGACCCTGCAGAATACGGATCTGCATGTCGCCATTCCGAAATTTGAACCGGAAGTACGCTATACCGGAAAGGTGCAGCTCGTACCAAAATTTTCGTCGTACGTACCCTAAAAAAGGTCTGATTATTATGGTTATTTGATATGTTGTAAAAAAAAACATACTGCCGCACTCAGAGACGTCAATTAAATTGTATGCTTGTTTAGTGACGTGTTGTCTTATTCTATTGCTGTGGCAAAGAAAGTGACAGCAGCAACTTTAATCAAGCATTAAATTAAATTGACTTCTCTGAGTGCGGCAGATAGTCATAGTAACCCAAATTTTTCGTCCCTCCAGCTCTATTTCTTTTTCCGCCATCTTAGAAAAACTGTCATTTTTTTCTGTTTTTTGCTTATACTGTCGTTAACGTTAATTGTAGTGCTAATCATGGTTTTGCAATATTGTATGTACAATGGAAAATTTGGTAAAACTTTTGGGTTCAAAGATTTTTTCCAGGACGAAGATATGGAATCATCAATGGAGTGCTACCGTCGAAAATTGCATCCTCTTCCAGTTTTCTTCCCATATTTACGTTTTAGTGGTAGTCAGGCACTGGGATGAACAACTGGAGGACATAATATCCGTGTAGGCATTGGGGACGGGCTCGAGAGTCATAAGAATGGCAATATATTGGTTTTGATGAAGTCTCCAACCATTTCACCCATATTGACTCAGGTTCCATCACCATCAGTTGGGGATGATTAGCATTTTTACTTTTACATACGTTCACCTGAAAGATTTTTAAATAAATATTCAGTATGTATAGCAAAAGTATTTGATTTCACACTAGCACTCCACAGATGTTTCCATATCTTCATTCTTAGAGGTCGTGTAAACCAATTCAATAAGTTTCTGTCAAAAAATCATTTTTGGGAGAAGCTTTTGTTGCAGACTGTACTTTTTTTGCAGAATCATCATCTGCTTAAAAAGACCAAACGACGAGTCCCAACATGGTGGGTCTACGTTAAGTATAGCGGGGATACTGTCACCACCTCCGACTCCATCATCTGATCAGCTCCATATCATAGTATTGCATTGTCATGCAATTTACACATGTATGCAAATTTTCAGCTTTATCGGAAACCGGGAAGTGGGTCAAATTTAACTTGCAAGTTTTGACCCGTACATACATACATACATTGCAAGTTAAATAAAAGCTTGTAAAATTATAGTAAATTTTATTAGCTAAAATATTGCCAAACTATAGTTTGCGCTAAAACGTAAATATGGCAGGAAAACTGGAAAAGGTAGAAATTTTCGACGGTAGCTCAATAAAGATAATTCCATATCTTCGTTCCTAGAGGTCGTGGAAAATTGCCCTTTGATATTATGACTTGATTTTTTTCCTATCCTTTCATTTTGGTACTTTTAATAAAATATATGTTCTCAAAGAAAATGGAGTCTTCTCTCCGTGTTAAAATACTTATGTAAAAAACAGGTAAGTCGAAATTTTAATATTTTTTTCTTTCGTTCTTGGTAGATTGACCACTCTAATTGTCATTTCTAAATAAGCTTTACTTAACAAAATTCAAATTAAAAATTCAAAATATCAGTAAATTGGCCACATAAGGGCTCTTTTACACGTCGGTAATATGGAGTGAATCTACTAGCACTTTGGACACGACCATCATTGCTGAGAAGAAGCACCGCAAGAAACACCAGCAGAAGGTCATTATCAGTGATCGGGGAAAACGATGCAAAACTTTAACAAAACTTACATTACAGCCATGAAACTATTAATATCCTTATACCAAATCCGAGACTCTGATATAGAGTTAAATTGAACAGTAATCTGCCAATAATATTCTTATGCCGGCCATCCACGTTACGGTCCACCGGAGAGGTTACCTGCGCAGGTGACAGGAGGACACGGCACACACGCACAGGTTCACCGTACGGTGCCACTCGAAAGAATTGGTTTTTGGTTTTGCTACGGTCGCCTGCACAGGTAGACCTCTCCGGTAACCGTAACGTGTATGGCCGGCTTTAGTTTTCAATAATATTTTTATTTTTCTTGGTTTCAAGTTCTCCCTTATGTTCAGCTTTACAAATTTTGTAAAGTTTTGCACAGTTTTCCCCGATCACTGGTCATTATTTCCAATCGTTCGTTCTGTCACACATATCAGTTTGAAGGATAAAATCGGAAAGCAACTGTGTCAAAAGCAAGTGTGTTAAAGATGGAGATATCTTTAACATCCATTTTCTTTTAGAACATATACATATTTAATTAAACTTACCAAATTGAAAAAATAATGGTAAGTATATTAAAAATATATAGTGCTCGAGAAAAGTCATATTTAATTGATTCGGATCTTATTATTTTTCTGCGGAACCACCGGGAATTTTTCAACAAAACTTAGCAAAACTGCATTGCTAGATGTAAGTAATTGTAGAAAAAAAAACAGCTCATTATCATAAAAGGGCATTTCCCTTCCCTTATCCTGCTACGGCCTTTTGCGTTCTACAATATTGCAGAACCATGATTAGCACTAGAATGAACTTAAACGACAGTAAAGGCATTAATCCGAAAAAAGTGTCAGTTTTTCCAAGATGGCGGAGAAAGATATAGAGCTGGAGGGACAAAAATTTGGGTTACCAGACTATGTGGTCCTTTACAACATATCAAAAAACCTTAACAATCGGACCTTTTTTAGGGTACCGGAACAACGATGTACTAAATGTCGACTAAATGTACGAGTTTTGTACGGGCTGCACTTTTATCGGTATACCGTACTTCCGGATCAAATTTCGGAATGGCGACAGGCAGATCCGTATTCTGCAGGGTCAAAACCCTCTGATAACGTTATCACCCTACCTGTTACATAATTTGCCGCTTGCATTCTACTTCTTCAAAAATAATCCTACTCTATGGGTCGTCACATTATAAATGAAGAGTTATGGTTACTTATGACGTATATGAAATTAATTACCTTGCTGCGGGCCTATTATGGTTGCGTTTATCGCTGCTGTGGATAAAACATTTGTCTCTCTCGCGCTTACACACTTGTCGGAAAGTGCATGATGTATGCTCTATCCATAATAATCAAACACAATCTTAATAGGCCCATATTAGGTGGAGACTGGAGAGACATTAACTACTTATTTGAATTTCAATCAAAGTTAATATGACCTTTCTGATATTAGATATCTTTTAATAAATATACTCCATGGCTACCTTAAGTGCATTTTAGACTCGTAATAAGTGGTGCTGAAAGATTCTGTAAGCTACAAAAAATACGAAATTTAACTATTGTACACATATAAAGGATGAGTACTATTAAGGGCCGATTTCACCAAATTGTTAAAACTGGGATACGATTAACTCGAGTTAAAATGACAGTTTTCGTATGAATCTGACGTTTACTAAACAAGTTAAACACTTGAACTGAGTTTATCGTAAATTGATCGCATTTAATTTCATTGGTGAATCGGCCCTAAATAGTCGCTAACATACTCGGTTTTTTTTCCGGGCTCGCAACCTTCTTTGGTTAAACATATTAGGTTTCAAATTAAGGTAAAATTCGTATTGGCATGTTCTAGTCTAAAAAAAACCATTCACATAGTCAAAACAAAAAAGCGTTCGCGAATTTCCTATAAATCCCAATGTATCTACTTCGGAGCTAGCAAAATCGTGCAATACAAGTCGGAGACCTGTGCAAAGGACCCTTAAAAACCGGGCAAGGGCATGTCCGACCATGCTCAGTGTAGGACTCCGAAGTAGACCTCGCGACAACCTTAATTTTGCCATTGAAAAACTGTTATCACCATACATCGACATATATTTTTCAGATTTTTAGTATTTGTAGTTTTGGCTGTAGGTGGGGGGGACACTTGACTCCAACAAAAATTAGCGCTTTAAAGCTTAATATTTCATAAACGGATCCCTTAATCGATTTTTTTTTCACAATCCCTTAATGTTTTTGAAAGACCCTATACAACGACACCCATGGGGTAGATGAGAAAAAAATAATACATCCCCACGTTACGTGTAGGGGAGGGACACGAAAAAAAATTCGTTTTTAAGATTTTATTTTACCACTTTGTTGGCGTGACTAATATGTACATTCATGCCAAATTACAGCTTTATACTACTAAGAGTCTCTGAGCTAGACTGCGAACAGACGGACGGACGGACGGACGGAGATGGCGAAACTATAAGGGTTCCTAATTTGACCACGGAACCCTAAAAACTAAAACAGGGTGGAACTATTGAAAGAAAGCAGAAAGAGGGTCATACGACAAGAAAACAAAACAAACAATTGGAGTCAAAGGTGTGTAAGCTATTTGATCAAAATCCGGCAATTTCTTCTCGAGATGTGTCCAAAAAAATTGGTACAAAACAAATAAATAAACAAATTAAAATTGTGCAGTATTTCTACTTACAAATAGAAAAAAAACCCCGAAGAGAACGGTAGAACAGTATAATCGAGCAGTTAGACGGTCTAGATAACTATACACCTTGTTGGTTCAAAAAACAGGTTGCTGAATTATTGATGACGAAACGTATGTTTGTATGTATGGGCTGATTTTAAATCAGTACCAGGGAACCAATACTTTTCTTCTCGCAACGTCTCAGGTCTGCATGAATCAGAAAAGTGATTCCAGTGGAGAAATTCGCCAAGTACCTCGTGTGGCAAGCGATATGCCAGTGCGGCATGAGAAGGTCTCGGTTTTGTAACCACTGGCACAATTAACAAGGATATTTATATATCTGAATGTTTAAAAAAACGGTTACTACCACTTACAAAAAAGCATACTTTTTCGTCATTGTTCTGGCCAGATTTGGCAAGGTGTCACTATTCGTCGCGAGCTGGTATAATCTGAATTCTGTCGATGTAGTGCCAAAGAATACGAATCCGCCAAATTGCCCAGAACTAAGGCCAATAGAAAAATACTGGGCTAATATTAAAACAAAGCTGCGGAAAACATGCAAACCTTCCTCATCATTATCTGATTTCAAAAGAAAGTGAATGAAATGTTCTAAACTGGTCGGAAATGAATCCGTGCAAAATTCTATGTTTCGCGTCAAGAGTAAAGTTCGAGAAATCTCTCGTCGTACTCTGGAGTAATCATACAATTGTGTTAGCTGATCTATTTTATCATAAACTATCTTATAATAAAGAATTTTGAGTTACTAGAATATTATTTCATTTTGTAAACTATAATTCAAATGGCGACAATTTAATAGTACTCACCCTTTATACTAGTAGATATCTATATACGGTGGAGTTTTGCAACTATGTACCTATAGTAACTTAAATTACTCCCTCTAAGATCACTGTTTTGAACAACGACATCTTCTATACTAAGAAATACAATATGACGCCTGTCATTGTTCAAAACAGTGATCCTAGAGGGAGTTATTTAAGTCAGTTGCAATAACCAGATAATTGCAATTACAAGACTCCACCTTACGCATATAAAGGAAACTAACATAGGCTAACCATTCAACTAATAAGAGCTTACGACAAATGCTGACTGAGGAAATCAAAACGGACTATATTTATTTATTTGAATCCGTAGAATGAAACAGAATTATTTAGAAGAAATATTAAGTTTCTTGTTCAGACATCTTGCAGTACAGGATGTGCCTTTGTTTTGCTAACGGTCATTCATTATTTTATAAGTCGTTTGTCTACCTCCATGAAGACATTATATCAGCTGAGCAAGTCCTTAACCGGTATTAGTAATACGTAAGCATATTCATTCCTTAGCATGATCATTTTCCTTTGAATGTAAAGAAAACTATCGAACACTTACGCCTATGTTAGAAGTCAACAAGGCCGCCTTAATACCGGCACATCCGTATGCAATCTCTTCTGTCACAAGACAAGAATCAAAAACACTTAGATCCATTCCTCCTGTAATTTTAACTCACGGTAATTGGTTATCGTTTTGATAATAAAGGTTAACAACTGTGCAGGTGGTTTTAAAGAGTTTTTTTTAACGCAAATGATGTTCATAGCTCATACCTATATCTGGCGCGATAAGACGGTGTTAAATAGACCTTAAAATTCATATTACTAAGGAGCCATGTGTTTTTAAAATGTTAGTTATATTACCGCAATGTTCTGGAATGTGTCCGTTCATCAGGCCGACCTCCCAGGCCTTCTTGACTATGGGCCACGGGTATTCTCCAGATTTGTCATACTGAGCTGCAACTGGGATGATCTCTTCCTTAGTAAACTTGCGGGCTAACTCTTGCAAAGCCTTTTGTTCATCATTAAGCTCTGTAATAATATTTGCAAGTATTTAAACTTTATTAATGGATTTTTATTGAAAAAAATTATTTATCGGTGTGGATAAATTGTAGATAAAACATCAGTCACTTTCTGAAAAGTAAGTGCGAAAGCAAAAGATAGGTTATCCAAAGTTATTAACAGCTCTATACGAAATCATACGCCCTCATAACTATTATTGTTTTCTAATAAATTAAAAATTGTCTTGAAATCAAAGGATGGTTTTTTGTTGTGTAAACGAATATACAATGTATAGCATATATGACAAGTTAAATAACCTTTAACCTTCTTATAGTCAACTTAACGGAAAAAGGTGGCCACTTTTTTTTCCGTTAAGATACTTACCCATAATTCAATTGTTATTAGGTTATGTCATAAACCCTATAAAATGTGTATTCATTTGTAGAACAAAAAACCATTCTTCGATTTCAAGGCTAACAAAGCTTTAGTTTATCAGAAAACATTTTAATAGTAATGAGGGCGCCTCTGGACGGTCGGCGTCCTCTTAAGGTAGGGCCCACACTTACGGTTTCCTGATTGGTAATTCCGTGAGATTAGCGCAAATGTTAGATTTTTTTCTATTAGGATTTTTTAGCGCGAGTACGTATAGTATGACTGTAGTGTACGTGCGAAAGAGAAGTAGCATCTGTCGTCTCCTGCGCACACGGCACACGGAAGTGAAGCGCGTAGAGGATCTGTGCGAGAGTTGTCAACAGAGACGCTGTGTTTGGTATATGTGACCGTGTGGTGTGGGCAAGGAGCCGATATTTCTTAGTGCTTAACCGTGAGTAGAAGTGGTAAAAGAGAATACTACATTTTGGCGACGAGGATGGGATGAACCCACACTCATTGGGGGGACAAGTATAAAAATGTTAATAGATTCGGGATGTAAACATAATCTAATTACTAACAAGACCTGGGAAAAAATGAAAGAAATGGTAGTAATGGTCTCTGAACAAGTTAAATAAGTTAAACAAGTTTATTTTTAGCCTATGGGCCTAATACACCCCTGCGGCTTTTGGGATGTTTGCTCGCTTTCGCTCTGATATTAAACTTGCTGAAAGAGTAGAAAATGATATTTTCTATGTGGACAACAAAGGTACACGAAAACTGGGGAAGACAACGGCTATTGCACTAGTAGTTTTACGGATAGAGTTGGAATTGAACCAAATTAAGGAGGAGGCCTTTCCTAATTTTAAAGACATCTTAGTGCAGATACCTGTTGATGACAAGATCAAGAAGCCTTTGCAACCCTGTGCAACCTTACGCAAGAATTCCAATTCCATTGGAAGAAAAGGTTGAGGAAGGAAAATTACAGAATTATTAAATAAAGACATTATTGAAAAAGTCCGGGTCCTTCTGAGTGGATATCTCCTATTGTTCCTATAATAAAAGAAAATGGCGACATTGGGCTTTTTGTAGATATGAGACTTGCAAATATGGCTATCAAGCGGGAGAACCACCCTTTGCCTACAATGGATCAGCTCTTACCAAAAATCAGAAACACAAAAGTGTTCGGTAATTGGACATAAAAGACGCAGTCCATCAACTCGAGTTTCACCCGGATTCACGGAAAATTACGACTTTTATATCTGGAAAAGGGATATAGCGCTATAAAAGGTTAATGTTCGGAATTAATTGTGCCCGGAGATATTCCAAAAAACCCTTGAAAGCGTATTAGTTGGATGCGACGAAGTAATCAATTATATTGATGATATTTTGGTATTTGGTGAAGACCAAAAGGAGCATGATACTCGACTAGAAAAGGTGCGAGAAGTACTCAAAGAAAATGGTGTGATCCTGAAGGAAGATAAATGCAAGTACCTACAATGTTAATAAAGTCCAATTTTTGGAACATGAACTAACACAGCAAGGGATAAGACCATCAGAAAAATACTTGTCAGCTATCAAGGACTTTAGAGCACCCCGTACAATAAATATCAGAATTACAAAGATTCATGGGACTTGTCAACTATGTTGGAAAATAGATACCCAATATGGCCACTACCCCATAATCACTAAAAGAATTACTTAGGCGCCTAACTGGTAGAAACACTGACATAAGTGAACTCTGGGGAATAAATCAGGCCACCTCATTTAACAAATTAAAAACAGCTCTAGGTGAAATACCTAATTTAGGCTATTGTAATGTTAAGGATGTAACAATGGTATCTATTCGCTGACGCCAGTCCCGTGGGATTAGGAGCTATATTAGTCCAAGATGATAAGGGACCACGTATAATCGCATACGGAAATAAAACCTTAAGTGACTGTGAAAGGCGTTACTGCCAGACAGAGAAGGAGGCTTTGGCCCGGGTTTGGGGGGTGGAGCACTTTCACATGTTTCTATATGGGAAGAAATTTCAACTCAACCGATCACAAGCATGTGGAGGTGATATTTGGTACAAAATCCAAACCATGTGCTCGCATAGAACGGTGGATATTAAGGTTGCAATTTACAATCATACGAATATTAAGTTATCTATAGACCAGGAAAAAACAACATCGCGCACTCCTTATCTAGATACTCCTTATCTTGTTCTTTGTAACAACCTTGATAAACCAAAATATGCTGGTAAGGATTATGTAAAAAATGTCGTAAAACAAATGAGACCAGTTGCAGTAATATTGAAGGAAATTGAAGAGTATTCTAGACAAGATCCCGAAATTCAAAAGGTCAAGGAAGGCATTTATCAGTCAAGATGGGACGAAAATGTAAGAAATTACCGAATATTTGAGAATGGACTATGCTTTTATGGTAAAATCCTCATAAGTGGGACTACAGTACATTATAGTACATTAGGTCAGAGGTCCTCTCTATTGATCTGTCCGATCGTAGAATCAGGGTGTATCGGGTATGCAACCCTGAACCTCCGTAGCTACTACTTCCGCAACTGCAGTATCCCTTTTTCCCCCTAAATCCATCCAAGTACCAGTTTCCTTTTACTCATCCCCTAGTCCATTTCCCGTTTTTTCCTTTCCCTTCCCTTATCCGAAGAAAGAGTGGAAGCTAGTTATCATCATGATACGGGGGTTAAATAATACATTACCCCAGGAGGGTACCGGCTTAGCTGGAGAATCGTGGCTTCCTCTACATTCATGAATCTCTTCATGCACGTACGTCGGTTTCGGGTACTTTTGATTTGGCCCTTATTCATTACATCGCGAATCTGATCACCGTACGTCCTTCTAGTACGTCCCCTACCAACATCTCCGCTCACTCTCGCTCGCCATATCTCTTTCGTAACTCTTATTTCATCCATCCTTTCTAAATGACCAAACCATCTTAGCATACCCTTTTCGATTTTAGTCACTACATCTTCTTCCAATCCATATCGTTCTCGAATCTCGCTATTTCTTACTCTTATCATCCTAACTCCACACATACTTTTTACAGCTCTCATTTCAACTGCATTAATCCTGCTTTCGTTCTTCTTCTGCCATACGGGTGAAATGCAAAAATATTGTACATAGTTAAGGAGTTTGAGATACCGTTAACTTTCTTCAATTGTTTTTCCTTTGTGTAACGAAAATTATCCATATTATTATATGACTAATCTTCGTTACACGAAGGAAAAAGTTAAGGGCTTAACAACCCTTTTTTAATTGAGCCCTTAATTATGTGCAATATTTTTGCAATTCACCCGCCCAAGATTCACTACCATACATCAATGTTGGTGCCAATACTCCCTGGACAATAGCAAGGCGAGCTTTGCTCGATATGACCTTGTTTGCAAAGATTGAGTGAAGCGCCCCATTAATCATATTTTCCACTTTTACTCTTCTTTCAGTATCCCCGTCATATTTCCCATCTCTCGTAAACATAGAACCTAAATACACAAACTCATCCACTTGCTCCACTTTTCATCTCCAATCATTATATGACATTCTGTAATAGTTTCATCCCCCTCCACTACCATCACTTTCGTCTTTTTAAATTCCTGTCAACCTTAAGGTGAAACAGAAATAAAAATCATATAACGAAAAATATTGAATAAATGGCTCGATTAAGAGGTAGTTTTAAAAGGACTGGTTGGTAGGTACATTAAATTTATGATTATGAGGATTCAACGTCGGAATAGTAATACAGATTTAGTGCGTAATCATCGGGAATCGGAAATTCAGACAGATATTTACCTACACTTTCGCGGCGGCGTTGTTATTCAGTTGTATGGAGGCGGACTCAATCATATAATTCATTAATAAAATTGCCGGGATTTCCAAATAAATAAATTACGCTAGTATAAATTCATAATTAAGTATTTATATTAACTATTTGAAGTTATTTTCCATGTGTAGTTAGATTTAGTAAAAGTTATTTAATTTACCTGTAACTCATTGACCTAACACATTTATAGATGCAAAACGGAACGTTTTATCCTACATGTAAAATAATTCTTATTAACGTTTTGTAAAATTCCGGAATCCCGGAACTTATATTATTAAAATAATATTTTTAAGAAGCCGACGCCATGTTCGTCTAAAAAGTTCCGGGATTTTGCCAACTTTAGGTAAATATCTATCCGAATTTCCGATCCCTGATAATCATACATCGTATTTCATCGGATAAGTTCTTCCTCCTTTTCATTTCTCAATTAGGTAGCTTAACAATGAGCACTAAATTAAAGCTGACTGAGAAAGCAAGATGAATACGAACTTTTCCAAACAAATACTATGTCGTATGATTATTCACTCACTACATCAACTATAGTCGGGACCTTTTCGTTCCGTCACTCATATAAACAAATAAATTTACCATTGTTACTCCATAATCAGTAATAAACACGTACTTTTGAAGTTTAAGCACGGTCATATTATTTATTTATACACTTAATCATTGTCTTCATCGTATTTTTTGATGAAATAACATTGACTTATTCTCATTACTATTTCATCCTCTATCTAAAGACAAATACAGTCAGGTATACTTGTTATTGTCATTGGCAGTCTGAATAGGAACAGACTTTTTATACATTATCACATAATTTATGTTTCAATAGGTAATAAAAATTGATATATTTTAGTGGATATATTTTATTTTACTTCATTTATTTAATTTATTACACAATCCACAAGTTACAGGTAGGTAAGTACATACCCAACCGAGCCGGACTTAATCCCTACAATCTGATAAAACATTTTTATCTTTGACTAAAAACTACCTCTAATACCCTATATATACATTATTGTCCAGAGGCTGATAGCAATAATTCACTAATAATCATAGGTGTGGTTAAAGATAAACTGCTCTCACTGTAAACTTTATCTACCAAACCTGTTATTACAGCACCATCCATAAAGCAAGCTGGTTATCTTGACGCTTTACTGGAAAATCGACTTGCTAAACATAACCCTTTTTATATTTAATCCAAGCAGATAGAAACACCTATTTTATTTGATCTGAATTTCACATGGCAATACAAATACAATAATTTGATGAGATCTACATATCTGATGCAGTAGTTAGATGATGCTCTAGTAGTTTGCTACCTGGTAAGGGTGAATAAAGTTGCGTGAGGAAATTGATTGTACGAGTACTATGTGTAATCTATATATATAAAAGGCAACACTGACTAACTGACATATCAACGCACAGCCGAAACTACTGTACCTAGAAACTTGAAATTTGGTACATGGGTTCCTTTCATGATGTAAGTGAGCACTAAGAAAGGATTTTCCGAAAATCGACCCCCAACGGGAAAAAATGGCGGGAGTAGCGGGAAACTAATTCTACGCGTACGAAGTCGCGGGCGTCCTCTAGTTTAGTATGTTTGTGCATGTAGAAGATGATAAATGTAGAGGAAGCGCGGGTAATGTGTTTGGACCAGAGCACCTTGCGTTTCATAGTCTCTGCCTACCCCATGAGGAGACAGGCATAAAGGTATGTATGTATTAGTATGTGTACTTGATTCAGGAGTCTTATTAGAGTCTATATGTATTTAAGTATTTACTTAATATCTAATAAGTAAGTATATATTGTTGTCTACTTCTTATAATACAAGCCTTGTGATAAGAAAAAGATGATTCATATCAAGTCTTAGGAAACAAAGTCCAGCTTATCTTTAATGGGGTAATTATTGATACTTTTGTGTATTAAATAACAAATGATAATTTAATGTGGAAGAAGCTAACGATTTGTCAGGATTGTAGCAGGTGGAAAGAAGTGGTCTCTGCATACCCCTCTGGGAAACGTGTCTAGGAGGCGTGATGTATGTATGTATGTATGAATGATAATTTAATGTTATTACCAAAGGAGAAGCCGGTAGTAGGCACCGGCTTTGGTGCTGAAGCAATTGGAGCTGTGGTGGACAGTTGCCTGTACAGAGGGCGAGTCACACGGACAATCTAAAAAACACATTTTTCTTATTAATGATGGAGAAAATAAATGTGGATATTTGGACAGCCACATTAAATCAGCTTGGCAAAATGCAGGCATTTAGCATGCACATACAATCAAATAACCGAAAATAAACAGAGGAGCTCTGCACAACCTGACATTACTAAGCTAAATAACTAAGGCTCACAAGCATTTTTTCGACCCATCATTTAAGTTCAGAAAAAATACTTAGCTAAAGATTAGATTATAAATAACATTTACTTTTGAGGAATCCTGTTAGAACCTTTATGCAACTTCGTACTTTTACCACAATAGTTTTAAAATTCACCATCTCTATATAATAAAAATGAATCGCTAAATGTGTTGCTAAGCGCAAAACTCAAGAACGGCTGAACCGATTGGGTTGATTTCTTTTGTGTTGTGTTCGTCCTTGTCAGGACAAGGTTTTAATAAAAGAAAATAATTGAAAAATCCACCAGGAAAGTCAGAACTTTGCAGCGGGGTGAAGCCGCTGGCGGGCCACTAGTTCTTAATATATTTTTCTTTGTAACATACGGGATGGGCTATTAAAACGTTTCTAACTTAATCAGATAAAGAACTTGATTTTGAAAGTATTATTATAAAAGCAGACCAAGAAGTTTTTGCTAGGTTCTTTCTTTGATGTAGACAGTGCTTATGACACGGTACTCCTTCCAAGCTTCCCCAAGATATCACGCATCCTTATTGGTAGTGCAGTTAGTTACACTGACCACAGGACCTATCTAGGGGGAACCCCAAAAATGCCAGAAGGATATGTTACATTCGTTTTTTGACTTTATAAATACTTACTACATTTATAGTAACGACTGGGGTAATACATTTACGCATACGACCTGGGTACATTGAACAGAACTGTAGTTTAACATTTAGTAATTTAATTACCTCTTTTTTGATGCTTTGTTCGAGATCAAGTGTATGAAGTTGAAATTAACCCAACTATACATTATATATGAGTAGTATTACGGTACTGGGATTCTTTGAACACACATTTTTTTAGTAACAAGGCGATTTACAGATTCTACACAGAAGATAACATGTTACATTTCCAGGCAATGACAATTTTTGTCAGCTGTTTATCAACTCTGGAGGTGATTTGATGTCCATAGAAATTGATGGTTTTTTGTTCCATACCAATACCAAATTGAATGGGCAACATTTTACAATCAGTTAAACATTTACAGACGACATAACATTAAAAATGTCTAATTACAACATAAATCTATTAGACCAGACAAAAGCCAAGATGACTCGTGTTTTCTTTAATGAGCAAAAACAAAGAACAGCTACCATGCTGCAGTTGCAGATGCCGTCGAATGAACTTTGGACTTAGACATTGTATTTGTGATGGTGCTGTGCTGATTATTAGCTGATCATACAGTTAACATTATTCAATGTAATAAAACAATAAACTTGCTGAGACAAAGTAGCAAAATATGTAAATGCCAAAATCTGCAAGTGGGCACTTTGTACCTAAAATAAATGTAATAAATGAAAACAAGATAAATAAAACAAAGTAATTCTTACTTGTGTCAAGGGCTTCATCTTGCTCTGTGGACTTTTAGTTCAAATAAAAACTTTTGACTAAATGTTTGGACTTTGCACTGAACTATGCTGCAAGTTCAAACTTCAACAACACAAATCGATGCTAAGCCAAGTGACGTGCACGTCGTAACGCCGCCGTAACGCACTCTGCACGTACGCATAGGATAGGAATAAAATAAAAGTGGTCTGGTTTCACTTGGTTGGTTGGTTTTCTTTGAGCGAAGCACCTGCGGCCCGTTTCACGAAGCTACAAGTTACAAATTACAAGCGGAACTCTCTTTCTCGCAATACGAGTTAGAAAGAGACTTCCGCTTGTAATTTGTAACTTGTAGCTTCGTGAAACGGGCCGCAGGTGGTTTATTCCATGTTTATTCCAGAACACAAAGTACAATATTTTAAGAGTACTACCTCTTTCACTCTATAGAAATTGCGCGTAAAGGTTGACTTCCATGGGTATAGATGAATTACCGAGAGCGTGGAATTGCATATGTAGTGGTAACATGTCTTTACAGGCATTCTATATTTAAATTTCCTCTACTTCTTAACCATCAGCATAAAAAGAGTTTTGTTTTATATTAAATAAGTAAGTACAAAAATAATGTCAGTGTCAAATTCTAAATACTTTTTACAATGCAACAAAATATAAGTCTTATTTTATTGTACATACATACATACCTTCTCGCCTATAATCCCAGAGTGGGGTAGGCACCTACAACTTTAAAAACTATTTTATTGGATACTCGAAATTTTCAGAATTATTTTGACTGGACACGTGCGACTGTAAGTTGCAAAAAATATGGCAGAAAGTAACAGTAATTTTGGTCCGATTGAGAGTCAAAGTAAACAAACAATTTTAACTGTCATAAATATTTTGAACCCGAACTAATGAACAATTTAAATTCACCTTACGGCCGAACCTTATATTCAAACCGCGGATAGATAAGGCGTACTTCGGGTTAAAATTTGACATTTGCCCATACAAAATGTGTCAAATTTTAATCCGAAGTAGTAAGCCTATCTGTCCGCGGTTGGAATTATAGGGTTCGGCCGTTACACCGCTGCCCAATCTGTTAAAAAGGTACAGGTGTTTCTCTGTCGACTATTTATAAAATTATGACTAATTCAAAGCAATGAAAAATTCCCCTCTCCGAGTAAGAAAAAGTTACGTACGGTCCGTCGGCAGTAGATGATTTTGATCAAGAAGTCATCAGGAGAACTATATACATACATATAATTTTCATCTGTCCCATAAGCAATTTCCAACCTAAAAGTTAAAAATTTAAATAAATGATAGCGACTAAAAACAAAAAAAGGACATACTTATTCCACTTGTGTAATCTTATTAAATTAAGAAGAAAACTTAAATGGTTTTTTTCTTTTCATGCGAACGGTACAACCACTACATATGCAATTCCACGCTCTCGGTAATTCATCTATAGCGGCTGATGCGACAGACGCGTGCGGCTGACGTGCGCGACTGTCGCGCGCGTCTCGCGACAGTAGTAAACACTATGAAAACGTATGGCACCGCTTCCGTGGTTAACGGCTGACGAATCTGCAAGCCGTGCGCGGCTGAGCCGCTTACTACGGAAGCGGTGCCATACGTTTTCATAGTGTTTACTACTGTCGCGAGACGCGCGCGACAGTCGCGCACGTCAGCCGCACGCGTCTGTCGCATCAGCCGCTATCCATGGAAGTCAACTCAACCTTTAGAGAGAAAAAAAACAGGGTTAACGTTATATCGAATACTAAGTGTTGTAGCAGAGGCCCTACTTAAGTTACGTTAGCTCCATCCCTGTCACTTTTCACTCGAGACCAAATTGAGAGAAAGTGATGGAGGTAACGTAACTTCGAACTTCGATTTTCAATGTAGGGCCTCAGGGGCTCTACTTTGAAATCAATAATTCGAACTTCGGATCGACCCATCACTTTCTTGCGAATTAGTGACGCGTCGAGAGCAAAAGGGATAGCAATAGACGAAGTTCGAATTACGGATTTCAAAGTAGAGCCTCAGGCACAGAATTAGAATACTCATAGAAGGAGTTATAAAATAAAAAACGATAAAACAATAGCTGTCATCTTTACTCTAAAGGGAAATTGAATATGATAAAAAGAGAACACTATATGTCTGAAAAAGTAAGTTTATACACGGTTTTCTTTTGTTTTTGGAGGAAAATTTGAAAATTTACACATTTGTCAAAAGTTCACATTTAACGTCTTTGCCACATGCCTATGTGGCCTTATCTTATTTCACTTTATTTTGTATACTTTTTCTAGTTACTTAATTAGCAATAAAGTTATATTTAAATATTGTAAAACGATCTTACTTTATTGATAACAAACTTGTTTATTTCGAGTTTTCAGCTTCAGTAAAACAACGAAGGTTTTTTAAATAGGTACTTACTTAAAAAACTAAAATCAGGGCATCTATTCCAAATTGCCTCAATTTCGTTATCATAGTGTTAATGATAAATCTTATTCACTTAACAGCAAGAGCTACGTCTGTCTATAGTGTCCGGCCGTTAGGAAGTCAATCCTGACAGCTGTCATCGCAGTACATTTTATAACCTATTCTTGGGTTTGAGGTTATAAATTGTACTGCGATGACAGCTGTCAGGATTGACTTCCTAGCGGCCGGGCACTGTAATTAATGATGAACCGGGCTTTTATTTGACTGGCAAGTCTGGCAACACTATTAAAATGACGTTTTGACATTGACAAACAAGTTGTTATTGGTGTGAGTCTGTCAAATTAAAGATTTCTTTTGGAAATTTACGGACTAAACATGCGTAAAACTATCAAAAGTGGTGTGCGACAGATCCTTTTTACCATTATAAACAAATTTAAGAAAAACAAGAGAAGAGGGAAGCATTGTTGAAACAAAAAACCGAATTCATAGGTTAGTTTAAGGTTGGTACGGCATGTTAATTTTGATACTTATTATTTCTGTATCTTCAATCCAGTTTCATAGAATATATACCTTTTTCTGTCCTACCTATCTTTTAAAATTGGTATTTCTTTTCCATTAAGAAATTAAACGATGTATTCCTTTCAGATAAGCTGGACGTGGATGGTGAAAAACAATCGGTTTTGAAAAATGTTCAGCAGTTGAAAGAGTTGGAGCAAAACGATTTACTATGCCAGAGTCAGACGAAGTATTTAGAAGAATTATCTTCAATGACCGGTAAATAGTAAAATTATTATTGATTTCACCTAAACCCAAATGTTCTTAGAGCTGTCGGACTGTACAATGGGGCTGTACTGCGTGTCACAATATATTTGTAAATGGTGTTCTGTTAAATTGATTCCTTCTTTCTTCTTACAGATATCAGTGTTTCGACATTGAAGAGAATAAATAATGAAGGCAAAGTAAACCATGCTGTCTTCAGTACTCCAGTGGCCCGTTTCACGAAGCTACAAGTTACAAATTACAAGCGGAACTCTCTTTCTAGCAAAAGGAGTTAGAAAGAGACTTCCGCTTGTAATTTGTAACTAGTAGCTTCGTGAAACGGGCCTCAGGGGCTCTACTTTGAAATCCGTAATTCGAACTTCGTCTATTGCTATCCCTTTTGCTCTCGACGCGTCACTAATTCGCAAGAAAGTGACGGGGCGATCCGAAGTTCGAATTACTGATTTCAAAGTAGAGCCCCAGGAAAGAAACGACCTCACAAGGCCACAGTATCCAATTTAGATAGTTTTGACATCCATGCCATCCGAAATAAAGTGAACGAATTTTATATTGTAAAGAAGCAAGTGCCTACACTCAGATGCCTATTAGCAGTTGATGCCTATTAGAGTTGAGAGAAAGCATCGGTTTTACTCTAATAATAAATAAAATCTTTTTACTTAAGGACTTGTCATTGATGATTTTATTTACTAAAATAGCTCATAAATGAGAAATCATGCTGATGCAAGCATTATTATGGTGGTCTGCATTTATTTTTCATAGATAGTTTTAAAGCATCATATACTTCGTGACACCCAAAGTCACCAAATAGTTCGGTACACGTTTGGCGACTTTGGGTGTCACTATCTATTTATTTAATGCTGACTATACGGGTCAATCAACTTTTCCTTGTAGTTCGCTGCCAGGGTGACGTTTCCTGGGTCACTCATTAAAACTATGATTTAAAAGGATATAAGTCCACTACCATTCTTTTATGGCTTTTCTCCTGAGTGTGCAAGAAGTACACACTATAAAATTTTTCCTAAGAAACTATCACTGTTGTCTCCAGCGGCCCGTTTTACGAAGCTACAAGTTACAAATTACAAACGGAAGTATCTTTCTAACTCCTTCTGTTAGAAAATGAGTTCCGCTTGTAATTTGTAACTTGTAGCTTCGTGAAACGGGCCACTGGCCTCTCGGGACAATAACAACAACAAAAAAGTTGATCCACCCATACGTATTAAGTAGTAAGACTATTGGGCTAATAAACTGTACTTAAATATGATACCGTGTGTGGTCTTAATATGGACAAACGGACACTTGAGTGCGGTATAAGTGGACTTGAGTACCTATAGTTTATTAATACGGGCCTTAGTATTGTGAAAAAGTACGCGTTTCCTTTTCCTTTGTGCCCACCAAAATAAGCAAAATAAGAAAAGTATCAAAATCGTTTATTCCTACATTGATCGGTAATACCATATGAGACTTTTTTGAATTTGCCGCTTTTTCTCAGGTTCATCTTTCATTAGACAGACTCTAGCTAATTCGCCTCAAACTTAACTATTCTAGCAATGTACCCGAGTAAAAAACTATTAATTATATCTAAATAATAAGCATTGTGTTATTTTTTATTAGTTCTGTGATACAGTTTTAAGAGCGCTTGGATCGTTATAGAGCACAAACACTCTAGTAATTGACGGTAGAAAAACTTCTTTGATTGCCAACCAACCAACCAGCCTGCCTGCATGATACCAGCCCAACCATCACTCACTCACTTCCAAACCGAAAAAAGGGCGTCAAGGCAAACAAATTCTGTTCTTGTTAGATAGAATAGCTTTTTGTTAGAAGTGCTTGTAATAATATATGGTATCAATGAAGGAGATAAAGCTTTAAAGGTTTTTTGGAAAAATAAGTTATAATGACATACGTCACATAATATTATAGTATCGTGTCGAATGAAAAAGGTGCGGGCAGTGATGTTAGAGAGGCGGATTGGGTGATGGTTGATGTATATTCTGGGTTAAATGTGAATAGTTGTAGGTAAGATAGCAATACTGTGGTCACCATAGGTGTTTCGGTATGTGGCACAGTCAGGCCGTGTTATGAATAAGGAATCTTTGTTGGCACGAGCTTCTGAGGAGCGGGAGCGCATCTTTCAACGTTATGAGAGGGGTCGAGAAAATCTCGCCGGCCAGATAGACCCTTGGGAAGATCCAGAGTTTGAGGAGTACCACAAAACTGACAGGTAGGCCATTAACCGTGTAGACCTGTTAAAATTACCAGATCCACTATCTGTGACTATCAATTGTGATATTCGCGCTTTAAAAATGATTTCATTGAATGCAAGCGAATTTGGTAATAAATCCTGTTGCTTACCTTTAATTTATTTGCTGCTTGTTAAGCAATCTGGAATAGTCCTTTTAAAAATGAATAAAGTAAGTATAACTGTTTAATAAAATTATGTTTCATAAAGTGTGTTGATATATTTCTGCTGGCCACTGCTTTACCCAGCTTTGTTTAAAATCTGGATAGTAGTTTACTCTATGGGTATATACACCTGTAATAAATTGCAGCTGCGATGGCACATTTCAACCAGAACACTGACAACTAATTTATGAGTAAAATTATTTCATGTCTGTCCTATGTTTCATGGTCTTAGGCATTCTGTTCCTTTTTTAATAACAGTTTGTCAGCATGCTGGCATACTAAAACACCAATAAAACTGGGTATTAATCTTGTTTTAAATAAAATACACTCCCATACGTAGAAATCAGGCAGTTGGTTTTTAAATATCATCACATCCATGGCAACGAATGGCATTGCGAATCTGCATTTTGATTTCATAAGACAATGACGGAAACGCCTCTTGGTATAGTAGCTAATCTGCTATTATAATTTTGAATCGCAATTTGCAACTTTGCCATAAATGTGACGATATATACTGTAAGGATATGAAATTTTGTGCAACAAAATAAAAGTTCTATTTACCAAGAAAAATGTTTTTAGATAAATAATATTGATTTAATTTTGTAGCATATAATCTAATCTTGTTATGCTATATTTAAACTGCAATGGTATTTGTTTATGATAGATGGCTCCTGTATTGACCAATTGCTTAATGTAAAGTAATTGAAGTAAGTTTGGTATTCATATAAATTTGTATATAACAAAGTTTAGATTTATTTGACTTTGCATAAAGTGACATGTTGCTTATTATGACCTATTTTCACAAAATTGTCAGGTTATATTCACTGATGTGATTCCTAACACATTCCTGCATGTGGAATGTGTCTTGTTTTTATTTTGGCTGTCAGTGAGGAGCTGATAGTTTAAGGCTACGCATTGCAATTTGGTTTGGGGACAAAACGAAGCCGCAACATAGAAAAGCATTTAAGAAAATGGTGCAATTATATACAGACTAGAAGATATATAGAGAATTAAACTAATTTCTCACAAAGAAATTGGTGGTTGTTCATTAGATATAATCAATTTTATTTTAATATTAGGTACCAGATGAATTATTCAATTCAAATGTTTAGAAACCAGTAATTAATTTCTTATGTAAAAATATAAAAAATAACACATTTATAATTTTAGTAGGATTTTTGATACATTTGTTTTGCGTCACTTCAGTAAAATTAGTAGTTTCTCTATATGAACAAAAAATTCCAACAGTATGCTTTGCATGACGTATGCTAACTGCTTAGTATAACGTGTTTGTCACTTTCCTTCGAAATAATCATAAGCCTTGGGGAGACCTGTAGCTAGTAGATGATCATGCCAACATGATGATGATAACATAAAGATGGTAATTTGCTGATTTTCCGGGGGCTATTAAATATGTATATCTCATAATATGACTGAAATACATTATGTTTTGCTATCAATATTACCATCCATACATATTATAAAAGAGAGTCCTCTGTCATGTAAATCTGTCTGTCTGCATGCAGTTAACTCAAAAACTACCAAATGGATTTTTATACAGTTTTCACCAATAGACAGAGTAGTTTAGGTCATAGGTTCTCAAAGTGGTCCCTCCGAGTGGGTGCTGACAGAATCTGGGGGAATGGTAATGCCCCCAGAAAAAATAATGGGGGCGCTGAAACTCTTTAAGGGGATGCGTCAGATGCGTACTGCCCTTATAGATAAAGTGTGATAAAAAAATAATAAAAAAAAAACTATAAATAGCAAAAATGCGATAAATTTACCTGAAATTCTATTAAAATACAATTGATTTTGCAATCAATATAGTGGACAGTGTACAAAAAGCAAATATTAGTACTTTAGGTTAAATCAATCATTTCAGCGGAGGTTCTCAGAAATATTCCCATGGGGGGCAATACCCCCAAGGGGGTAATGACGTCATAAATTTTTCGTATGAGAACTTCAAAACAAACCAAGTTTGGGCTTCCTCCTCCATGTATGAAACAGCTTAGTAATTTTTTTGTAAAAGGGTATTTCTCCACTAATTGGAAAATCGGTGTGCATCGCTTTTTTTGAATAATATCTTTACATAAATGCCAAATAAATAGCTCTTTATGTCGAATAATAGCCATATTTTTAGCGTGTCTGTTTTTATACCAATACTAGAGGACGCCCGCGACTTCGTATACCTACGCGTAGAATTAGTTTCCCGCTACTCCCCCCATTTCTTCCCGTTGGGGGTCGACTTTCGGAAAATCCTTTCTTAGTGCTCACTTACATCATGAAAGGAACCCCTGTACCAAATTTCAAGTTTCTAGGTACAGTAGTTTCGGCTGTGCGTTGATATGTCAGTCAGTCAGTTTAGCCTTTTATATATATAGATTAAGGCGGCCTAGGTATTTAGTTATAATTATTTGAACATGTCTGAAAACAGTAACCTGGAATGTCCCAAATACAGAATTTGATAAGTATGACATAGCAATGTGTTACAAAAAGTTTTTTCTATTGAACTTAAGAATCTATTTTAATAAAACAGTATTTCAATTAATATGCAAGCCATTTTATTAGCACTTTCAATCAAACTTTGTCCCTAGACTACTAAACCTCCCCCACTCGCCTGATTGTAAAAAAATAATGATGATTTGGTACATTGATCTTATTATGAACGACATTGGAGTTGGGATGTAAAACCATTTTCAAACGACTTCAAAAAAGGAGGAGTTTCTCAATTTGACCGGATATTATATCTAATATATAAAATTCTCATGTCACAGTGTTTGTAACAAAACTCCTCCGAAACGGCTTGACCAATCGCGCATAACTTCGTCGTTTATGAACCGATTTTAATGATTCTTTATTTGTTCGAAAGGAGATATCCCAAGGGTGGTACCATGTATGGAAACCAGGATCTGATGAGGGGATCAGTGAGGAATTGAGAGAACTCCTCAAATATTGTAGGCAAATATATAACGATTTTAGTATTTCAAGTGACAACTCCAGCATTTGCATTCAGAAAGTATCATTAGCTGAAGCAGAACTGATGATGAAGACCACAGATGGCCACCGGTACAGCACGGGTAGCACAAGTTGTATTTTCTCGTTTGTCGCTCAGTGCGTCTCTATCATTACAGACTAGATAGAAAGGGAGATCCGAGCGACAAACAAGTCGCGGACAACATGTGCTAGCCCTCCTGATTTTAAGGGTGGCGATAAGATATCTCTATTAAGATAGTTGAGCGACTACAACGAAGAGCATTTAATTGTTTAAAAATGACTATGATTTTCCCGCGGCGTTGCTTGCGGCGAGCTTGAAATGTCTTAAAGTTTCATATTATATCAACTACGACGTGGGGACTACATAAGCTTATTATGATCACTAAAAAATGTAAAATAAAATAAATGTTTAAAAAAACAAAAAACCGCCTTCAAAAACGCAAAAAATAACTAAAGGGTGGTCCAGACATAGAGGCCGCTTGTTGCAACTGTTTCTATGGCAACAAGCATAAACAATTGAACCAAATGTCAAAAGTATCTTAAATATAATTTATCCTTGTTTGCATTTCGGTATTGAAATCTTAAAAATTCGCTCATAATGAAACGTATCGTGCACGAATGTCGAGCTAGGTCAATAATAGAATTTTACGAACGCCATTCTCAAAATCGTCTTGACACTTTGTACCACTTCCGCCAGCAAAAAATACCTGACCGGACCATCCAAAATGTGTTAAAGCGATACATAGAAGATGGGCAAGTAGGATTCAAGCAGCTTCCTGGGCAACAACCGACTGTAAATACGCCTCGATTACAGAAAAAGGTGTTGAAGAAGGCGAGACAAGATCGCAGCAAATCTGACCGTGTCTCGTCACGCGAACTCGGATTGACACTTTCTACGTATCGGCGAGTAAAGAAAGCAGCCGGGATTCGAAGCAGAAAGAAGAGATGTAGTCCTAAATATAATCCAGGTCAAATGGATCGGTGCATTAAAGGTGCAGCTAAGCTGTACAAGGACAGTATTCCCAGCGGGCGTAACTTTTTCTTTGTTCTGGATGAAGGCAGGTATCTCTATTGTACCAAAACGAGACATCCTCCCGAATGTGCCCCAGCTTCGGCCGATTGAACGATTTTGGGCTCTTTGTAAGCAACGATATTGCGAGTTAAATAAGCCGGCGACCAACATTGCAAGTATAAAGCGAATATGGACGCGGATTTCCAAGCAGATCGCAGCCAAATCTGGAAAATCGTTGTTCAAAAGCTTCCGTTCCAAACTCCTAAAATGTGCAAAACAAGGTCCCGTTGGAATATAATTTTTTGATATTTTTAATGTAAATAAATCTTGATCTCAAAACAAAACTCGGATTTTGTATAACTATATTAGTTTTTTTTTTATTTGTGTTTTTACAGGCGGCCTCTATGTCTGGACCACCCTTTACTTTTAAAATTGTATATCACAATATTTTTAACCAAAGCCGACTCCAGTTGGACTGACCTATAGGTACCTACCATTTTAAAAGCAGTAATTTTTAGCGTTTTTGAAGGCGGTTTTTGTTTTTTAATTACTATTTTACTCACTATTTTTGAATTTGAAGAGAAAGTTATCAGGGGAACGTTCAAATTTTCAAATTAGTTGAGAAATGCCCAAAATATACGCTAAAGGTCTCCTAATATACTCGTATCTAACATCAAAAAAGACAATTTTAAAAAGGTTAATATTTAAAAAAAAATTGGGATGTTTCTGGAACAGGAAGCATGTGAGCATCAATTTAGCATAGATAGTACTTACTAGAAAACACAACAATAGTACTGTACAGTACAGTACAGTTCCATAAGTTTTAAAAATCTGAATATCAAACTTTTTAATACGTAGGTATATCAGATATCAGATATCAATTATACGTTAATCCTTGTACCATTTTTCTGTTACCGTAAAACTACACAAGTAGGTATGGTCCTGGTCTACAACAATTGTCCAATTTTACTTATCACATTATTCTATAAATATGATAGCTTTAGTTATAGCTAGAGTTTAGAGCAATCGATTTTAGGCCAAACAGTACATATACCCAGGAATAATAGCAGTAATGTATCATATGTTAGAATAATGTAATGAGGAAAATTGGACTATTGTTGCAGGCTAGGACCATAGTTGTGTAGTTTTCATTTAATTTCATTCATTAGGTTTTGTGTAAATTGGCTGAAATATAGAAATATAAGGAAAAAAAACTGTCCTTTAAGAGCTAACTCCGTGCGCTGCAGAAACCGTAGAGATACACGTAAATAATGTATTGTTACTCTTAAATAGGTCTAAATAAAAGTTCATTAAGGGCCCCATATACGGTACGATTCGACTGTACGATCGATCTGATGGAAATCGTGACGATTGATCGCATCAAAAATGATGCCCATACACGAAACGATTGGTCGTAACGATCGATCATTTACTTGTTTGAAACGAAGGATAAAGACGTGTTCAAATGTTCGGTTCAGAGTGAGACAAAATCGAATCGTTGATCGTAAGGAGCCATATACTGTCGATTCTTCGTTACGATACTCATGATTGCATGGGTTTTTGTTGCGATTTCCGACATCGTCTTCGATGAAATAAATCGGTAACGATTTTGACATACACTATCGATTCGTCGTTTCGATCGGTCTGAAGTGACGTATCGTACAGACAAATCATACCGTGTATGGGGCCCTTTATTTAAAGCAATGTCTACCATTTAGGCAAAAGTCGTTATTGCCAAAGGTGTGCCGTGTGAACCACAAATACAAATATTGAGGCGATCCTCTATATAACAATGCACATTTTTTTAGTAAGTATTAATTTTTTATCAAAATACTTTTTGCCTTTTGCAATGTAATTCGGACAAATAGCTTATATTATAAGTGAATATAATGAGAATGTTCAAACTCACTGCTAATATTTAAAAATATTTGCAGTATTGGAAATAACATACTTCTTACATTAAAATATTTAGTACACCAAGTAGGATGAACATCATCAGTTACTTTTTAATCTAACCCATGTATGCTCTGCTGAGTGTGGCGATATTTTTCCAAAAATCTTTTTTTTTTCGTAGCAATTTTTCCAGTCGCGATTTTTCCGCCGAATGTCTTTTTTTCCGAATGGATTTTTCCCAGTCGCAACCATTGTAATTAGGCCGAAATAGGTAGGTAGGTTTAGGTTATGTTAGATTTCCAGTGGCCAAACCACCTAGAAGTAGGAGCTCCGCCGCTGAGCTCCGTCGATTTTGTAAAAATGATATAACTATTCAGATAAATACAGATTGGGAAATTATGATACTGGAATTATTGCTGCTGAGATAAAAATCTTTGGCAAGTTAAGCTATTGAAAAAAATAAAGACTGTTAAATTTTGCGAATGAAAATATCGCTTGCAGTAAAATTCGATGTTCGGATAGTCATCGCCACACTCGCTCTTCTACCCGTTTGAAGCCAAGGCAGGACGCTAGTTAGTGATCTAAATAATGAATGAGTCATAAACTCATAACATAAAGGAACTTACACAATGCCAATTGTGACAGCAGCACTCTATATGAAACGTAAAAATTATGAATTTCATTATTTGTGTTATTTTGGTGGAAGCTACATTTAATTTTGTATT
This sequence comes from Acleris cristana, assembly GCA_948252455.1. Classification (NCBI taxonomy): domain Eukaryota; kingdom Metazoa; phylum Arthropoda; class Insecta; order Lepidoptera; family Tortricidae; genus Acleris; species Acleris cristana. The sequence continues at coordinate 45,782,009 of OX411772.1, forward strand.
GAGCCAATGATAGCTATCGATGCCATGCAAGTATACCAAGTATACGCATCGCGCTTAGGACAAGTCGTAGTGTAAAATTCACTACGACTTGTCCTTAGCGCGCTGCGGATAGGTACTATACCTGTAGCTAATGGTTTTATTATCATAGTACATCACTTCAGTATTATTTAATCATACCAAAGAAGGGAATACCTTCCAGTCATGCAATACTTTAATATTGCATTTGCTTATTAAATCCAATGTTGTGAAACCTAGTTCCTTTCAAGTAAAATCATTATGGGTTAGGTTAGGTACCTAATATCAATGCTATGCCTCTGCATATGGTCATATTTATTGGTGCTGTGTTTTTGTTACTTATTGAAGATTTCAATTCTGAATTTGAGGAAAATGAAAGGGAACTGTGTGGCTTATTTAACATTTAGTATTTCGGTCAAACAATCTATTATGAATTTTAATTATACACTTACCGCCTTAGGCCCCGTTCCCACTATGCCGGACCGGCGAATTTGCCGGATGCCGGTAAGGCTAGTGGCTTATGACGCTGTTCACACGGCATGTGAACAGCTTCATATAAATTGTACAGCCACTACCCTTACCGGATCCGGCAAAATTGCCGGATCCGGCATAGTGGGAACCAGGCCTTTCTAATAAACGTTGAGTAAAGGTGGTATAGCTATACAATGTTTGGTCCTTATCTGTCAAATCCAAATGTCACAATGACAGATAAGGACAAAACATTGTATAGCTATACCACCGTTACTCAACGTTTATTAGTAAGGGGTTTACTACAGGGGCCTGTTTCTCAAAAAGTATTAGTCTAATAATATTAGTGTTTTGTCTTGTAAATAAAACTGAAAAATGAGACAAAACACTAATATTATTAGACTAATACTTTTTGAGAAACGGGCCCCAGTTGTTATTCATCCACATTAGTTCATGAATTTTGCCAGGGTCTTGTTACCGCTCTTATTATGAAATTGTCATTAAAACGGCAGCTGCCCCCTGGAACTGGTATGCCCGTAGTTTTGTTTGTATCGAGAACAAAAAGCGCTGGAGACCCGGCCTAAGTTTATGATTTTAATCGGAATCGGAAATTTAATCAGGATCATTGCTAAAATACATGTGAAGATTTTCGATCGTCAAAAGGACAGACGGACATGGCGAAACTATAAAGTTTCCTCGTTGCTGGCTCCTTTTATTTCCTCTCCTGCCGGAAGCCCGCGAATATGTTAAACCGAGAGGATACGATTGTTTTTGCTTTGTTGACAGAATTACTACTAATAATCGTCTAAGTTTTAGTGTCTCCCTTTAAATTCGCTGTTAATCTTTAAATTATACTAGCTGTTACCCGCGACTCCTTCCGCGGAGAAAAATAAAACTTAGCCTATGTTACTGAAGGATAAATGTAGCACTGTAATAGCGAAAAAATTTTTGAAATCGGTCCCTACAAACATACAAAAATAGAAATCTTTCGTCTTTATAATATTAGTGTAGATGAATAAACATTACTTTTATCCTGTAACATTCAATTTCCATCAATGTTTAGGTAGGTACTCTTTATATTTGTTTGTTTATCAGGTAAACTAATTGAGTGAGGAAAAATGAGTCTGAAATTATAAAACCTGATGACTGTAAACAGTGTTATTTTGCACGTGCGATTGATTTAAGTATTACGTTTTTATGTAGATTGCATCACTTAATTTGCTTTTAATTTTTAATCTTGATACCTATTTAACATTTCTTTGATGCTGCTACCTTGATAACCCCATAAGCCCATATCTTATTTTTTCATCCCTGTCGTTTCCTAATAAAGCACTACGTAGTATCTAAGCTTCCTTTACGATGTTTTATTATTATTGTAAGTCATTTCCCACTGTACGGCAAAGACCTCGCCTCCCTTTTCCAAGATTCCCAGTTATAATTTCATCATTTCCTACTCACTCGTATTTGCTGTCTGCTGTTATAATCAATCAAACTTGTTCGTAGCTATTAGGTACAGATGTAGTGAATAATATTATGACATCGCAATTTGTCGGAAAAAGGTGTTATTCCGCAGCTAACGGCAGGCGTCACCACTGGTTTCTATGTATTTCTAAGAAATATCTTCCGTAGCGAGCATCACGACACCTATCGGTCTACGGACGGAAACTGAACGCGGCGCTGACGCCCAACCGCAGACCCAGTAGTGACGCCGACCTCAGACGGTAGCAGCAGACGGCAACGACAGGCGTCGCTAACGCCCGACCGCAGACCCAGTAGTGACGCCGACCGCAGACGGTAGCAGCAAACGGCAACGACAGGCGTCGCTAACGCCCGACCGCAGACCCAGTAGTGACGCCGACCGCAGACGGTAGCAGCAGCCGGCAACGACAGGCGTCGCTAACGCCCGACCGCAGACCCAGTAGTGACGCCGACCGCAGACGGTAGCAGCAGACGGCAACGACAGGCGTCGCTAACGCCCGACCGCAGACCCAGTAGTGACGCCCACGTCCGACGCCTGGTGATGCCGTCTGCTGCGTGCGGTCGGATGCGGAATCACGATCGCAGACGGCAATGGCAGACAGCAGCAGCAGGTGTCGGATGCCTGTCGTTATCGGCTGCTGAATGACACCTTTTTCCCACTCCTATGTTGGTCACGTATTTATTCACATTTCTCTGCCCTCTCCCTTCGCGTAATATTTTTTCCTCCGCATTCCACGAATTTCATGTTTTGACCGAAGTACCCTCTAGATTGCCTAAAATAATAAAAAACATCGCGTTGGTGTTGAACATATTAGTCCTAACTGATTCTACTTACATATTTATTTTATCCCTGAAAATATTATGGTGCCCTTGTTAATAACGAGTTATACGCCTACAAAGTCGCGGGCAAACGCTACGCTATTTGAATAAAAGCAAATGGGGACCAAAATCAACACTGCTACGGCTTACTCAGGTCCTATGTCAGGGAACAAACAGTCCAACTTGTTTCGCACTTGCTAGGAGTCCTTTACCAGTAAGTGTTATTGCAGGCGCCGATACTGACGACAGGTTTAGAAAATAATGGGTATACTTAAAGGCAGAGGCTAGTAGCGTATCTCAGCGCTAAATTGTATTAAATGCAACTACATTTTTTCTTTCCGCGAACGTTTGACATACTTTCCTTGATGAATGCAAAATACTTTCAGATATGGGTTTATCCACGACGAGCGGTTGCCGCAAAAAACGGCGCCACAAAAAATCAACATTGAAGTCGAAAGGGAAAAGAAATGGGTTAAAATGCTCGGCACCTGGGACTCACCTGCTACCGAAGAAAAACTCCACCGACGTATATACAAAGGCATTCCAAATTCGTTACGAATTAAAATATGGTGTAAATTACTCGACGTCAATCGAATAAAATCTGAAAATGTCGGTAAATATCAAGAGATGTTAAAGTTAGCCAAACTATGGTCGACGGACGTGAGGCAAATAGACTCTGATGTGAATCGTCAATTCCGAGAACACCAGTTCTACAGAGAGAGGTATTCGGAGAAGCAGTGCTCGCTGTTCAACGTTCTGTGCGCGTACAGCATGTACAACTCGGAGGTGGGGTACTGCCAGGGCATGTCGGGGCTCGCCGGCGTGCTTCTCATGTACATGGACGAGGAGGACGCCTTCTGGGCGCTCGCCATCCTGCTCTCCGAGCACAAGTACAACATGCACGGCCTCTACATCGAGGGCTTCCCCAAGCTCACGCGGTTCCTTGCCCACCACGACAAAATACTCACTAAGTTCATGCCCAAGCTCAAGCTTCACTTCGACAAGTATGGCTTGGACGCGATACTGTACTCTCTTAAATGGTTCTTCGTGTGTTTCGTCGAACGCGTGCCGTTCAGTTTGTGTTTAAGAGTGTGGGATATATATTTGCTTGACGGAGAGAGAGTGGTCACTGCCATGGCGTATACGATACTCAAACTTCATAAAAAAGCTATTATGAAGTTAAATGATATGGATCTTATTGTTAATTATATTCAGGTGCGTGACGAGTTTTTCATTTTTGTAGATCTTGATCTAATTTGTATGTGCACAACACAAATTGTCGTTTCGTTTTCAGGTTAAATTGCACAAAGACTTCGGGTACGAGGATGACATCGTGATCTACCACCTGGAGCGGTCAATGGAGGAGCTGCGGCGCGCAAAGCTGGACTACGCGGGTGTACCGCCGGCCAGCGAGCTGCCTAGGCGGCAGCTCGGCCAGTTCGTCGAGCCAGACGAGAAGTCCAAGATCGGCCAACGCGCTGAGAATTTCTCCGAGACCGAGAAGCAAGCCAGAGCCACTGTGATATTAAGGTATCATTATAACTGCATGTTTTTTTTGGTTTTTTCATCGATTTCTGCAATGACACTACTAAATCAACGACCTGTCACTATAATAATAATAATAATAAAAAAATACAATTAATTAGGTACCACAGGACTTAATTTTTGAATCAACTATCCTCACGACTGAGTTTCATTTAATTGCTTCTAAGTAGTGTCCGACCGAAACACGATTTTTAGCCGAAACCGAAACCGAAACCGAAATTTTTGAAGACTTATGAAATTATTCAAAATTACTGTACAAATCGTAAGGAAAAGGTTATTGCAAGGATTTCTTATATGAGAACAGCTACTGTTTTAGTTAAACAACCATACCAACCATATTTTCTCGCGCGCCACGTGGTTCACAAACAAACGTCACAAACGGGATGAACATGAATACTGTCGGTGGTCCCGGCTGGGACGGCCGCCGATGCATTACCTATACCTACCCGGCCGAGCGCGCCCGAATTAAGCCGAGCGCTCCCGACGCGAGAGCCGCGAGAGGCCGCGAAGCAATATCGGCCCGGCCGAAGGTTTCGGCCGGATTCTGGCCGAAACCGAAACTGCGGCCGAAATCACTTTTTTGGCCGAAATTGGCCGAAACCGAAACCGAATCCGAAACTTCGGTCGGACACTACTTCTAAGGTGCTTATTATATCATAAGCTTGCTAAAATAGTGGACAGACGTCTGAAAACGTAACGTAATAAAATTAATTCGAGAGACTAGTTTTATCAAGGCTGTATATCAGTATTTATGTATGCGTTTCATTTTTTTTCTTATTTATTTTTCCGCTATAAGTATTATGCATGTAGTTTACACGTATAATATAGTATTTTTGAATAGCGATCCGTGAGTCAATGCCGGTACTGGCTGAAGGTGTCGGACACCTCCGCATTTTGCTGAGCCAGTGTCCGTTTCACTGCCGCGAGGACACACATTGCGTGCTATGCTATCCCTGTTACCTTCACTGTTTTCTTTTATCATTTGTATATATACACCTCGGAGGAAAATTGACTAAGAGAATCGATATATATACAGCTTTGGCCAAAAGTGTTGAGCACCCCACGTTGTCCTTGTAACTTATAAATAAAGAATAATTTTTCAATTTAAAAAATACAAAAAGACGTAAAGTATAAAAAGTGTTTGAACGCAAATCATTAGTAGTGTGAAAACTGAAGCTAGAAAAAGTCGGGTTTTACAATAACGGGTTGGCTTAAAGTAATGAGAAGGTATTCAATTGACAATAGCTGGCAAAAAAATACAAAATGGATTTTGACAGCTGTGTAATTAATAGACAATATGTCAATATTGTTAAAAAGGCAAAAAAATATTAGTTGGGTTCTTAAAAAATGTCCGCGAGGAAGTTATTACGTGAACGTGTGTATCGCGATTTGATTTGATTTGATCGTCTACTTGGACGGCGTGAAAAATCTGAATTGGTCTCTCACTTCTAACCTGAAAATGTACTTCCATCTACAATTTAATGTTTGATCCAGCGGTGGGTACTTGGTATTAGGACTAAAGATTTACCAAAAACGGGAAGACCACCCATTCTTAATGATCGAGACCGGAGGAAAGTGGCAAAGTTAGCATAAAACAAAGTTGGTGAATCCCAGATAAGTTATACTCGGCCCGGGGAACCTTGATCCCTATGACAGTTCATGTTAGTGATGGGTCGTGTCGATGTAACTTAATTTTTTTATAGGCAAAGGTGTGACTTGCATTCAGCCACGTTGGTAAACATGTTTTTAAAAATATAATCTGCATTTATAATGTTTGTTATGTTGTTGTTGTAATGTCACACATGAAAACTGATACTAATAAAATCTAATCTTAAATAAAACAAAAACTGGTGTCCCCAGAAATATCCATAATTTGAGTGAAATAAAAACAATTTCATGTAACTTTTTTAACATTCAGCACGTATAACTTAAATGATTATAAATCGGACACTGAAAGCGTACTATGTTAATGTATTTGTACACGTCGTTTCCATTATCGACATTTGTTTATCGATACTTTTCCGCCCTAGTCGATATCTTCCAAACGAACTAAGTTTTGCAGGATGTAAACGTAAAGTCTGATTGAGATAATTTCTTGTAAATGTTAAGAATTGTTATAATTCCAACCTATTACCTAAAATTAATGACATTTTTAGACGCCTCCAATTCGATTCTAATGTAACGGTGACGCCACTACAAGGTTGTGTCATGGGAATAACTGTCAGTGTCATAGGGATCAAGGTTCCCCGGGCCGACTATAGCTGTTAAATATGATGTTTCCCTGGGTGAGTAAGGAATATTTTAAAGAAATACAATGTTCAACACTTAAAGCGTCCAAAAGCACCCAAATATTCCGATAAACAGTTTGAAGAAATTCCAAAGAAGTGCAGGAAGTTGCGAAGAAAGTATCACTATGCAGGGAGCACCCAGAAGTGACTAAAAGAGCGTGACGTTCACTTCGTACCGAAGGATTCAAACCGTCCGAACGTCCCTATAGCTCGTCCAATGGAGGATTCTTTGATATTTCTCAATAGAAGTTTACAGTGACGGGCGGGAAGAAATCACAGACTCAGTTGAAGCGAAGCCTACAAAAATAACTAATTAACAAAAAAAAAATTGATGTTGTCCAACGTATGATGAAAACGTTAAGAAGAAAGTTACGAAAAATTGAAGATGGGGGACCTTTTGCTATATTGTAATGATTGATTGATTATCTTCAGACCTCGGAATATACGGGGCAAAATTAAATGACAGCTAGAATATCTCAATGAACTCAATTATCGATGCTTTTCCCATATACAAGTGATCGCCTCCAGCATTGATTGTAAGGGTGTATTTTTTTAATTTGGTTTTTCCTCTACTACTTCCACAGAAATTGAAAAGTCTTTTAGCCACCTGAAATGGATTCATCAGTCGTAACGGAGAAGTTTAACGACCGAAAATTTGGAACAAATTCTGATCGTTTATTTTAACAATAGTATATGGGACAGTAATTCTGAAATACACAATGAGGAAAAAAAAATGATGATAATGAATTAAGGTTCATAAATCCCTTTAAAATAAAGAATAACCAGAATTTTGTTGCTATTTTGTTTCATTTGCATACTTTCAATCAAATAAATATTTTACAAACCTAACTTGGAGCAATCACTAGTATATGGGAAAAGCATCGATAATTGAGTTTATCGACATAGCGGATCCCGAGCTGTAATTTAATTTTGCCCCGTTTATTCCGAGGTCATACTGGTTTTAGTTTATTTTTATATAATAAAAAGTTGTATAACCTTAACAAGTGATTTAATAAAATAAAAAATGTAATTCTCATGACTAAGTAGGTATATGTAACCCGTTAAAATTATTAATTGTATTTTTTTCACGGAATTTCCCTTACCGTCAATAAATATGACTTCTTTCCGATAGATATACAACTTTCTATAATAAAAGATATAAATGCACCCTTTAAAGTTTGACTTTAATATGAAAAACGCATGGGTGCTCAACACCTTTGGCCAAGGCTGTATGCATATCGGAAGTAGATAACGAAGGAGAATGAGAACTCACGTTAGAGAATGCCTTACGGCATTAAGTTCGCTATTTGTATATTAAAGTGGACTCACAATAAAGACTATGCACGATAAAATCCGGGCACATGTATTTGATTGTTTGTCTGTGTGAAATAATCAAGCCTTTTCACTATTATGTTTTTTTATTTCTATTGACAATAGTCTATGATTTTATGTACAATTGATTTGTCACAATTCAAAATTGTTGCTTTTTGAGATATTTTTCTCTTTCTCCTTTTGCTTTTTGAGATATTTTTTGTATAGTGAATGGCTTCAGAACCCTACACCGAGCATGGTCAGACGTGCTATTGCCCGGTTTTTTAAATCGCATTTTATACATTTCATGCACACCAGAAGCTTGTTTTTTACTCTTATCCAAGCAAGGTACAATGTCACAGATTCTTCAATTCAAGAGTTTGTAAAGTCTGCGTGGAAGGGTGCTACATATTCACATGGTTGATTTTTCAACGCAAATCTGGTTAACTAAACCTGGTTATCTAAACCAGCGTATTTTTAACCTGCACTAATAATACAGTCGGCTGAATGAGGGCTAAGTGCAAAGCTTATTTAATCATTAAGTAGAAGCCGGCAAAATTATAATTCAGATTCAGATTCTGGCTTTAAAGAAGGGAGCCAATTATGACCTGAAACATCGACATTTCCACATCACTATTAAATTTCATTCAAATTTGGCAACACTATCTGTACAAAAACTGTCTTGAAATAAGGTTTCTACTTTATATTGTATTGGTAGAAAAATAAATGTACATATTTCACACAGTCCGTGCTTTGAACTTTATCTGTTTATCACTGACTGAAACAATCAGTTGTGGTAGGAAAATCAAAGGGGGTCTTATGCCGGCTGGCTGATCTGAAAATTGTTTTACTTGGACGAAAAGGCGAAACCGCTGCCATATACTGGTTGTCCCAAAAAACAAAGCCAAAACTGAAAGGGCTGATAGAGCAGCTAAAAAGCTATCGATTTAGCCCCTATGTATGTTCAGCGATTTTTACTAGTTTCGGAGATATTGATCATTTTAATCTGAATTTTTGTAATTTTCCCTTAAGTCCATGTCACGAAAAATCATTAATTTTATGTTTTATTTCATAAGATTTTCAGTGGTATCTTACATAATTAGAATCATTACGAATCAGCGAAGTTTTTAAACCTATTTGCCCGTTTTTTTCCTAATGATTTTTTTAAGTAATTACATAAATTTGTTTTTTCTATACAAAGTGAAAAGCATAGACAGTATGGACAGATGGATGGATGGATGGGACAGATAGTATGGAGAAAAAAATTAGGTGATTACATAAAAAAAAAATTAGAAAAAAAAACGGGCAAATAGGTTTAAAAACTTTGCTGATTCGTAAGGATTCTAATTATGTAAGATACTACTGAAAAAGTCATAAAACAAAAAGTGAAGTTAATGATTTTTTGTGACATGGACATAAGGGAAAATTACAAAAAATTAGATTAAAATGATCAATATCTCCGAAACTAGTAAATATCGCTGAACATACATAGGAGCTAAAGCGATAGCTTTTTAGCTGCTCTATCAGCCCTCTCAGTTTTGGCGTTGGTTTTTGGGACAACCAGTATAACTGGTTGGGGTGGTATGTTGCAGTGTGTTTGTATGTGCAGGCGCGAGAAGGCGGCGCTGGAGCTGCAGGAGCTGCGCGTATCGCAGAGCGACACCGTGTCAGGTAATTTGGAAAGCTCTCTGCGCTCCTCACGGACCTCCTCTGACGAGAGCCTCGGCTCCGACCAATTCACGCATCTATGACACAGTGACGCTTCACCACCGCGCTTCCCGATACTTAAGTAACACCTTCCCCAGTCGATACAACCCATCTATTGCTTTCAAGCAATGATACAATGTTGCCTTACCTATGCAATTTTTTATAAATATATATTTTTTAAAATTAATAGCATCTTAGGCAGCGATAATACAAACTTGCCAATTTAAATCGAGGAGACGGGTGCACAACTGTGTTTAAAAATCGAGCTATCACCCCACCTGACACTACTCAACGAACATGTGGTAGTCTAATTAGTAAAAGAGATGCACTGCATGCTTGCCTTTATATTTATCTATTTGTAGATCCTCTTATTTCAGTTAGGAATCATAAGCTTTGCTCATTAATAGTTTGACGTATTCCGTGATAATATGTATAAAAATAGCTCGTTATTTTGATCCAGTCTTAGAATTTCATTCCGCATTTCCTATAGTTCTTATATTCAGCAAAACAATCGGTTTTCTTATTGAGTACAAAAAATCTTGTATTAACACAAATAGGTAATGTTTTCTTGATAATATGGAATTTCAATCTCAATTTTTTAGGCTTGAGTAGCTATGAAAACTGAGATTGAAATTCATGCTGTTTTTTTTTTTACTTAGTAGTCCCAAAAAAGTAATTGAGTAGACATTTATACATATAGGTTTTTTTTATGGCTCACCCGTCGTACGTTCATACAAGTGTCAGCAAATGTAACTTCACCAGACACTCCAGACAGTATTGTCAAGAATACTGAATGAATATGAATGCGGAATCGAAATCGAATCGAATCGAATACCTATGTAAGTACTAACAGGTGATTCCTGGATCTTTTGGGTTTCATTGGGAAGAGTCACGATCTTTAAGAGGTTGTTGTACGACATGTTGGACCTAGTTTAATTAGCTTAAAGTTAAACACAACTCTACAGGCAAGCTGCATCAAAATTGGTCCTGTTTTGTTGACGTAACTATCTAAACTAGGAAGCCATCTTTGTTGACTACTGTATGTACCGCAAACGGATGGGCCAGATTTTTGCCTGTGAGTTTATAATACATCCTAGAGGAGTCACAAATTTTGCATGTTTTGGTTAACACGGTACTGCCAGTTATATTTGATTATATAAATAATAGCAAAGGTAATGAAAAATATCTAAACGCGCTGTAACGCTCTTAACAAAAGAGTCTAGTTCGGATATTTTTGAAACCTAAAAATCCACCTCTTGCAAATATCTGCATACATATAAAATAGGTACCTATGTAATGTATTAGTTTTACTATAAAGAATGTATTGTTAAGTATAAATACAAGTACAATTACATATTAAATATTGTTTTGAAAAATAATAATAATAAAAAAAAGTTTTCTACTATCCTTCTTACTATGAATAACATGTCAAAATGTAATAAAAAATATCAAACTCCGTTGGTCATTTTTCTGACATTCTTTCGGAACGTCGACATCAGAGATCGGACAGCGTCTGGATCGAACGTTTTTGCGGCCCTGTTCCAGTCTCGACGAAAATGCCCCTCAGAATCGGCAGAACGGCCACTTTTCCGAAGTTTTGCTTTCAGTATAGCCCAAAAATGTTCGATTGGCCGAAGATTTGGTCAATTTGGTGGACTCATTGTTATTGGTACAAAGTTCACTTTTTTCTGCTCATACCACTGCAACGCTTTGGATCCATAGTGGCAAGATGCCAAATCGGGCCAAAATACAGTCGGGACACTGTGTTTTCTAATCATGGACAGAATTCGTTTGTTGAGGTATTCCTTTACATAGACATCAGATGTCATTGTAGAGGTAGTAAAAAACGGCCTCGATTTTAGGCCTCATTTACAGATCGCCTGCCACACCATGATTTTGTTAAAAAAATGATGAGTGAAAATTTACTTTTGAGATTCACTTATATGTCTGACCCATTGAAAATTGTAAAATACTGAAGTCCTTGCAACGATTTATTACACAACTTAACGTACGTTTCGTCGTTCATTATTAATTATTACACAAAGATTTTTCTTTAAGAAAATATCGTCATTATGCCTTTCGTACTCTTGTCTTGACCGAAATTTGCTGTTTATCGCTTATTTTCGGCAGCCTTTGCTTTTTATATGTCTTCAAGTTATTTCTTCGCTTAGCATTGTACCGTTCCCGCAGATTTACGTATTTTTTTTGGGAATATCCCGTACAGACGTCTTAATATTTTTCTTATATGCCTTTACTATATTATTTCCAAAATGGGGTTTGAAGGACCCGGTTTTCGACCTGATTTCTGTTTGTCGTTGAAAGTAAACTCGTGGCAATAGTTTTTTCACAACACTGCTCGGAAATATGGCCATAGATGGTCTTGTTTGGGGTCACAAAACGTCACTTATAAGGACACACCAAGAATGTTTTTGTCGGCATGTTTGCTGATTGGTCGAGAACATTGTTGTCCAACTTTTAGAACCAATGAAAATCAATCAATCAATTTTTGTGTCATAGCTCCTTAAAATGAAAAAATGAAATCGACCAATCAGAACACACCATTTTGTGTCGTAAAATATAAGATGTATTTTTGCTAAAAGATACACAGACTAAAAACTATGTCACTGCTTTTTTTGAATGTAATTCAAACTTGGCCCCTAATCTCGAACCACTAGAGATGAAATTACATGGGAGATATGGCGAAACAAATACAATTTTATATGGAGTTGACATCTTCATCTCGAATGTTAGTTTATTAAACTCGAGTGCCACGAGAATAGGGGTCCAGATTAAAAAAAAGTTATCTATGTTAAAATTTTCCATTCATTTAAACACAGTTCACAATAAATATTTTCTTATTCTTATTCTTATTCTTATTCTTATTGACGGTGATAGAGCTTCCGACGCCATTTGACTAACACTATTGAAAGTGTGAATTTTTATTTTATTTCCTCTCAGTAGTTGTGAAAAGCACTATGTCTGCCTCGGTATGAAGTGCAATTTATGGACTCGTACACTAGAGGGCCTCAACTACGTTTCGGCTCGTCCAAAAATCGCGTACTTTCTATCCTCTGCAACAATGTACTATTTAATGGCAGTTTGGATCGCACCAACACTCACATTTTCAAGCTTAGCCAGCTTTCTGAAACTAATTCCTATTATAGTACACCATTTGTGCACAATTGATTTTCTCTTTTCAGGAGAAAGACCTCTTATTTTCTATTTTAAAATAATAACTTGAATATTAAATGATGGAAGCCGAAGCTAACATTCAGATGTATACACAGACAACAATAAAAAAAAGCAGAATATGATTATCTAGATTGAAATTAACCTCTGTCAAGTCGTATTTATACTTAACGATATAGTCTTTATATAAATTGTTTAAAGCTTTCTTTATATTCGAGAGCAACAAATAATTGTAAAAGGTGAAAATGAATGAATGTATTAACTTTGTTATTTTATCATCTTGGATTACGGTTTTTCTTAGCATGATTCGATTGACGGAAGTCTGTTATTATTCACGTAACAGTCAATGTTTTATGCATATGAGAACTACAAAAATGTAAAACGGTTTTGATAGGTTGGTCAGGATGAGCGATGAACATTTCTCGATTAACATTACATTAATAAACACATCAAAAACGTCCAGCGAGACTATTATGCCTGTTTTTTTATCGACGTGGATAAAAGTGGTTTAAACATCTATCGCATTGTGACAAGTGCGGGAGTTACCGATGCTTTATCCACCGCGATAAATACGACCATAATACAGGCCCAGGGAAAAAATATCCTTACGTTATTTTGATATTTAACATTGTATCGTAACGCATAACGCATATGAAATACTCGCCTTGATCGGTCTTTTTTTTTTCGCCCTTGCCTTAACAAGATTAACAACCAAAACGAAAACTACTATAGCTTAGTTAGTTCCATTCTGTCATTTTAATCATGCTAGAAATAACCGCATAATTTTATTACTAAAGATTTAGTCGTGGCGGGCTGAACGAGCTAATGAATTTAAAGTCAATTTGTATTTGGCTCAATGTTAGTTTATTTTACTGGGTTCTCTCTATTTGGCATAACATTTATGGTCCGAAACTGTTTTAGCATAACAGGCTTGGCATAATCGGTTTTCGCCGAATGGAAGAGGGGCAGAAACCTTATTTGGCATAATTTGTAACATCCCGAAAATGAGTGAGTCCAAAATTTTGTTCGCATACTTTTATTATGTTATGACCGATTATTATTACGGATAAATTCTGTTAGCATAATTTTATTCGGAATATTATCGATTGTCCGGAACTAACTTGGCTTACTTACAAACTTAACTGCTACCAGAAAAGTAGGTTAAGTTAGGTTAGAACTGCGACCATAACAAAAACGTCCTGATACTAGAAAATTAGGGTAGGTTTATCGATTGACCGAAACGTACTTGACATACTTACTGCGACCATAACAAAAACGAACTGCTACCAGAAAAGTAGGTTAGAATTGTGACCTTATCAAAAACTAACTGCTACGTTCGTTTTTGACGTTCGGCGATCTTCAGTCAAATGATGTTATATTATGACAAAACGTATTTCTGCAACGATAGTTTTTGCAACAATTTTATGCTCATTTAATTTATGCCTAGACATGATATGACCGAATAATATTAGAACTAACGTAATTCTGCGTAATCAAACTATGCGAATGTAGATTCTGCGATGACAGTTTATGCGCGAAGCCTAATATAGCTATATAGATTATGCCACGAAGAATTATTACTTATAAAATTATGCCACAACAGGGAAACCTATTTTTACTACATGTTTTGTGTCAACGCGGCAGCCATTTTACGAAAACGCCCAACAATTGTGGCAACAGTCCTTCCTTTCTCCAGTACTTTCTCAAGCGGCTGCAGTATCCATGGATAAGCTAATTTAGAAAGCAAGATGAATATGAACTTATCCGAGAAAATACGATGTCGTATGATTTTTCACTACATCTCTAAGTAAGAGTAAATGGGTATAATTGAAAAACAAAGTACCTTTCAAGGTATAATATGCGTAGATATACGTTATATAAATGTCTGTTTAATTATTTATTATTTGGTTGAATGGTAGAGAATGTCATTAGGCATTAGGTCAGCCGTTTGTACTTATTTATATGCAATAAAGATTAAATAAATAAAATAATAATATTAAAAAAAAGCTGTTATTTGCCGTGGCGATTGAACCACAGTCTAGAGTGTTTTCAATTTACGACGGCGCACTCGCCACCCAAATGACGTTGCACGGTTCCGTCTAAGTACGTAAAATACAGCAAACTCGCCACCGTGCTTTGAATTCAATCACTATACTATTGCTTTAAGAAATAAAATTCATTTCTTTCAATTGGGATTTGCCTTTATGCCTGTTTGAATCTTATTTTTTGCCATTCTTGCCTTCACATTTAGCGATTTATATAAATTTGTATGACGTTAGGCCTTAGGGCGTTTGTGCTTAACATCCATAAGATATATATATATTTGGCATTCATCAAATAATTGGTGCCGAGACTGCCGAGGTCCGTTCATTTGACCAAAAGTACGTTGGACAAACTTCGGTTTCGCTGTAACGTATTTGTGCTTAAGCCATTACAAACCTGAGTCATACAAAAGAAAACTTGTCTCCTGTGGTCAATAGTTAAGAGGATTGTGAAGCTAAAAATTTCCATACATAAAATGAACTGAAGTCGGCTCGACTCACAATATTTTTAATCAAAAGTCGACTTCTGTTGGACTGACCTGTACAGTCACGAGATTTAATTTGGTAACCACCTTAGGTCCAAAGTCAATCTGACATTCTACAACAATAAGGTTGAGTTTCCTAGAAGTCACAAATGATTTGACATCTCTAATGACATTGACGACTTCAAGCACATTTTTCTTGAAATGGGTCCCAAATTAACGCTCGTGACCGTACCTACCATTATAAAAGAAGTTATTTTTTGCGTTTTTGAATGCAGTTTTTATATTTTTTAGTGATCATAATCAACATCAGTTCCAGTTCACCAAATGATACTTTCTGAATGCAAATGCTGGACTTGTTACTAAAAATACTAAAATCACTATAGGCGTACTTTTTCGAATCAAATCGGAGAAATACTGGAAAAGGGCCGAATTTTAAGTACCCGAAATCGACGTGCGTGCATGACTCGATGTATGAATGTGGAAGAAGCGAAAGAAATTTTTCAAGGTCGTAGCAGGTGGAAAGACGTGGTCTCTGCCTACCCCTCTGGGAAACAGGCGTGATTAAGGGCCTGTTTCGCAATCGACGAGTAAATTTTTCTGTCAAATATGATTTACTTGTCGATTGTGTAACAGGCGGTTAATGTATGTATGTATCTACTATGTGAATGCCTATAATATTTGAGGAGTTCCCTCTATTCCTCACGGATCCCCTCATCGGATTCAGATTTGTTGACAATGGGACAACCTCGGAAGCATACTCTATCAACAAAAAAAATATCGGTCCATAATGGGAAAACTTTGACAGCTACCCGATATTAAGTGTCGTTTCACAATCCTTTTAAAGGCTTGTGTGCATATAATATAAGTTATGTTATTATATGGTAGTAAAGTAGACTTGACGCCGTTTATGCGGATGTGGGTTCAGCCAGAAAATTAGGCCTTAAGAACGTTAACTTTGGGTATGTCCACAGGAATGACGGTAATGATAACCTGTGTATGACCCACCTAAATCATAGATTCCATGGGCTTATTAAATAGCTATCTTAGACTATAGATCACGAGAAAATGCGTCGGGAACTACCGCCTTGCCAAATGATAGTTTCTAAAATGATTTAGTTTGGCAAATGATGATTTGGTAAAATATTAGTGAACCTATTTGTAGTCTTTACAGGATCCATGATATCGTCATGATGCCGTACAATCGCGTAAACCGTTTTATCGCGAAATACACATTTTTTACAAAAACTTGTATCTGTTGAAAATGGGTCTATCAGCCGCGCTAAGGCAATGGCTTTACGCGATCTTCCGGCTAATGTATTATTTTCGCAATCTGTAATCGAACTCATAAATGGCAAAATACTTACGAACAAGCGATTAGTTAAGGGTAAGATAGACTAACAGTCCGCCGGCTGATATTCGCCGACCATTTGCGAGTGGCCGGCGCAGGCGCCCAGTCGTCGCCACTTGGCGGTCGTTTCGTCTGAATGATTATGATAATGGGTTAGGCTTGTAAGGACTCGAATGCAAAACGACTATGTAAGCAAAACGTCGTTGCATAACGACAAACTAAATAAAACGCTTTTGTGTACAATTTCATGGTTGTATTATGACAAAGTAGCATTGTATATCGCCTTAGTTGTATCATGACTAGACCCTGTTGTGAAGCGGGCAGTTTGGTGGCTAACTAACCTAGTCAAGCAAGTAATACAGTCATAGTCAAGCGGGGCTATTACGTCAGTGGGGCAATTACGTCAAGTGGTTAACTCCCGTCCTAAAGTTCGTATCAAAGAGTGAAGTGAGTGAGTGAAGTAGAATAAAACAAATCTACTTGTCAATAGATGTAACTTTTCGATACAAACTTTAAAACGAAAGATAAAGCCACTTGACGTAATTGCCCCACTGACGTAATAGCCCAGCTTGACTAAGACTGTATTACTTGCCAAATTAAATAGTTCTAGGTCAACGGAAAGTACCTTATAAATTTTGATTCTCTTGATAGTGTCGAAATATACGTTTTTTGCGCATAAACGGCCGTATCTTTTTTTCCTTAACTTAGAAGTTTGATTTTTTTACAGCTTCAAGAGACTGTAGACCTGAGTATATGGTTTTAATTTCAACATGATGACTCCACGCGTTTCCGAGATAAAGGGTATTGACAGACAGACGGACGGACGGACGACAAAGTGATTCTATAAGGGTTCCGTTTCATACCTTTTGAGGTACGGACGGAACCCTAAAAATGTGGAAGTAACTGGGTAAAGTAATAGGTAAAGTAATTATCAATATTATAAAGAGTTCCTTCACAAACTACAGTTTGTGATTTCCTTGTCATTCAACTATCTAGTCGTTTTTCCACTAAGGGCTGATTTTTCAATCCCCAGATAAAACGATCCGTCAGTTAAAAGTATTACTATCCTTTTCTGAAGTCATATCAAAGAAAAGGACAGAGCTAAAATTTACCTTTCGGATAGTTTTATCTGGGGATTGAAAAATCAGCCCTTAGACGTTATAATTTTTTGACGTTATGCCTACCTAGTCGTTTTACAATCAGTACGTTCTGCATACGTTGGCGTTTTGCAACTGCGCCATTTTGTTATTTGGACGTTATACAAACTAAACGTTATAGAAGTAAGTCCAATCTTTAACCAAGGCATTCTACTATTTAAGAAGATTAAAGGTGCGATCTCACCGCTGCGTAAAACACGGACGTAAAAAGACGGGGTCATAGTAACAACATGGCGCCGTTTTTGACGCACCGTAATATACGCACCGTTAAGCAGAGGTGCGAACCTAGAGCATTAAAATTGCAGATTGACCAATAGCGACCACGGAGAGCTGTCGGTCCTGACTGCTCTAAGCAGTCTGTCTATGGCGGCCCTTACAAGCTTAACCCATGATAATGTGTGTGAGAGACCGGTTTAAACGGAGCAAGTGTCAGGTTAACATATTGTGCGACAAATTAGAACAGATTTACCGCTTTAAACCGTGCGTATGAAACTAGGATTTTACAGGAATACAATACAATACAATAGTAGTTTATGTGACTGTTGCATAATAAGGGGCATTAAAATTCGAGTGAGTGTTTATGAAACGAGCCGAAGGCGAGTTTCATAATAGCATCTCACGAGTATTTTAATGCTTATTATGTACAGTTACATACACTGCTTTATCTACACACATATCATCAAAGCTCTCTATGATGTATTCAGAAATCGCATGTAATGACCGGCATTGCAGCATTGATTAGAGCTATTAGTAAAATAATACAAACAATAAATGGGATAACAGAGACAATTATTTATTGTAATTCGCTCATTGCTTTATCCCTGATATCAGGTGGCGTCTCCGAAATATCGTGATCATGATCACTATCTTGATCACTCATTTTTCAAAACAACACAACAAACTTATTTTTCCGACAAAATATGCGTCAAATGTGGCGGCAAATCAAAATTTGACAAGTTGTTTTTTTTTAATTCAGAGACAACTAGATTAAGCGTCAACTATCAAATCGTTCGATATCAAGTAACGTGCGAGATATGTCAAAGTTGTGTGAAATTGACATTTCATTTTCAATAAAATGTCATCTCGACTGATTTAGAATAGAGGTCTAATCAAAAATGCTTCGTTTTTCAGAGATGTTCGAAATTTGAATGTCATAAGAACATCGAAATTGATGTTCTTATGAATTCATAAGAAAACTACCACAGATAAAAAAAAATGCTCTAAGAACAGAGTTGATTATTATGCTGGTCATAATTTGCGGTTTCTGAACGCATCATAGAGGGTTTATGATATGAGTGTAGATAAAACACTTTATTGTACACCAAACAAAAACATTACAGAGAAACAGTACAATTAGAAATAACACAGGTAAACAACAGGCGGTCTTATCGCTAATTAGCTTCCAGACAAGCTTAGCAGGGACATGATTAAATCAAATTAAAACATTTTACACAGTAGGTGGTGCAGGCTACACGCGAGCAATAATAAGAAACTATTTTAGTCATATCACGCGAGTACTAAAAAACTAGGAAAAGTGATAAATACATATTATACGCTAACCAAATACATACAATATACAAATGACTTGCATAAATAAACAGATAATTATATATAAGTAAATACATAAATAAATATCAATACATCCACATCACGGAAAACGTTAAAAAGACAGCCACACGATAGAAATTAACTGAGACAATACAATTATGACTGCGACAAAAAATGCTCATGAAGAAGTTTTTTAAAGATAGCCAACGATTTAGCCCGCCGCAGCTCCACAGGGAGGGAGTTCCACAGTCTGACAGCCTGAAAGGAATTGTTGGGTACAGTTAAAATACAATTTTGGAAGCAACGAACCGACGTAAAAAAGTTAAAACGCTCCTTGAGGTAACGGGGGGTTGCAGGGATGAACAGAACACAGTAGAGAAGATTAAGAATATGAAAGTACCGGCGGAAACGGATAGGGAGCCACTTGAATTGCGAACGAAAACTAGAGACGTGGTCATATTTACGTAAACCAAATATGAAACGAATGCATAGGTACATTTTGAATACGGTCAAGCTTGTTAAGCTACTCCTCGGTAAGATCTAAAAAACACACATCAGCATAGTCCAAAATTGGGAGAAGTAATGACTGAGCAAGCGCAAATAGTATAGTAGTATTTTAAGTACACAGGTATTATGCGTGAACTCTGTTATTTGTCGAACTTTAACTCCTACATAACTCGTAGCTTGAAAAAATGTCGGTGTTTAACTACACTAACCCCGTGTTTGTCATCCGCCGACAAATAATAAACTGTTTACCTAATTGAACCTGACCATACTTCGCAATACTTTGCCTTCCCCCCAAATAACATGTCGTATCTTTTTTATGCGAATCTTAACAGACAAAGATACGCAAAAGAAAATGGTGGATCCCTAAAAATTATAATTTTGGGCGCTGCACAAATGTCCAAGCAAATTCGCGTTGAGAGCTCAGATATGCTTAAATCTTTAGTGTTGGGCGATCCAAATTTCAATAACCATAACCCCTGTGTGTATCTATTCTTTGAATTTATTAAACTTGATGTTTTTCCTTAGAACTGTTAAAACACGTTTAATTTATTTTTCAAACGTGTCACTTTTCTCGCATGTTATTCGGTTAGATCTTCGAAAAATAAAAATTTATTTTACAGTTGAGTACTGATGTCATCTTAATTCTATACGGAGAAGTATTAAGTTTTGCATCCGCCTTTATTTTAGCATAAGTTTTCTTTTTTTTTCTAAAATAAGATTAGAAGTATATTTAGAGCTCGTAGTTCCCAGAAACTTGTTCAGCCCTGACACATGTATGATATTTCGTTTTTGCTCAGCTGTCGTCACTGGTGTGAATTGCATTTGCCAATGATCTTGCTCACAGAAAATGTATTCAGTAAATTACCTCATAAATAAGGAGCCGAGGCCCGAGTGTTTCCGACATAACGTTAAGATAATGAATGATATACTAGAATGGTTATA
This sequence comes from Acleris cristana, assembly GCA_948252455.1. Taxonomy (NCBI): domain Eukaryota; kingdom Metazoa; phylum Arthropoda; class Insecta; order Lepidoptera; family Tortricidae; genus Acleris; species Acleris cristana. The sequence goes on from OX411772.1 coordinate 45,802,859, forward strand.
TTGGTGGTACGGCGGTGGGTTTATGTTGTGATTAACGCTTCAAGATTATATGCAATTAACAAGTTTTAAGATTTGAGGTTAATAAATTACTATTAAATCTGTGAAGTTATTCAAATAAATGTTTAGTAACAGTTCTTAACCACATTAGTTTCCCTGGCGACGCTTGCACTCCTCAAATCTTAATAATCCTTGTATTATTTGTGCTACACCTCATAACGTAAATTTATGATAATTATCCACTGCAAAATGTTTATTTATAACTTTGAACCTAACTCTGCTTCATCGGGAATGCACTCATACCATACTACATAACACACGCATTTGAATTAAATAACAAGCTTGTCTGCTTTATTAATATCATACCTTGTGCGTTGAATAAATATCTTACTCTTATTGTTCGTGGTGTTGCTGTGAAGGAGTCTCTGCTCACTACTGACCTCTCGTTTTTGCTCACTGTTTGTTACATAAACCCACCCCTATCATCTTTACTTAATTTTGAAACATGCATACGATTGTAGCTGTTATGTTTAATTTAATTTAATCTTAAGAATATCATAATTGTTGAAATTATAATTGATTTGAAATACGATACAAAGTAGTCATAAACAATAAAGTTATTTATAATGTATCATATTATTGATTGTTCTTTAAGCTCCTCCAGTTAGTTGGATTGAAAAACACTGTATGTTGTTCAATATAAATCTAATTTAGAAAGTAGAGTTCATACGTTAATTTTATTTTTAGTTTTGCCGCCCGTGGTTGTCTGAGGATAAATAGATATACAATACACACAGTATCAAATTTTTGAATGGTATGTGATACGGTACATCTTATTAGATATCACATTCAAATACGTAGCCAGCACATACTTGTTGTAGCTTTTATATGGCATTTTTTCATTTTGTAATTGAAACATTAAATTATTTGTTTCTCATTGTATTTTATCAAATCACACGTGTTTTATAATTTAGAAAAAGTTTAATGTTATGTAGAAATCTTGTTGTTCAAAATGAATTTACACAAACATGTTTCAAACATAATACAAACACGTAAAATACACACATTGTTGTCTTATTAGTTTTGTTTGGTAATTGAATGGAGTCGGTTTTTCCTTTAGAGAAGCACTCCCGGTACGTGGTGGTCCCCCTCCGCACGTCCCAGGCGTCGGTGGACATCCACCTCGACCCGCTCCCGCCCCCCCCGCTCCCGGGCGCCGCCGACGCTTTGCCCATATCATCCAGCTATCTCGTTGTTACAAATAGATATAGAAGGCCAAGAAAACGTCTCCATCAAATGTAATAACTTGTTGTACATAATGTATACAATAAATAAGCATGTAATGCGATTAAATGTGTTTTCCATACTTCAGAAGACTTGATTATGAGCAGAGATTTTTTCATTTCACAGTCATTAGATTTGCATGTGCATCGATCGGCACAGTTTGTCCGCTTGAGAATGTGTGTGTTGTACACAGAAGGTAAGTTATTCGTTGAATTTAATTTTGCATGCGTTGTTAATATGTTTGTTATATTGTTAGGGCGGCCACACACATTCGGAATTCCGACGGAGAGACAGAGCTAATCCATACAAAATCTATGACCCTACCACACACGTCCGTTCGTTTTTTTTTCGAATGTATGTGGTCGCACTTAGCTGCCTTCGGAATTCCGAATCGAAATTTTTCGGAATTCCGTATGTATGTGGCCGCCCTTAGAGAGTGGAGGGAGGGCGAGTGTTGGTGCGAGTCAGATTTGAGTAAGAGCGTGGGCGTGTTGCAGAACACAGCGGCATGGCCGGCGGCGCGCGCTGCGAGGACTCAGTGTCGGCGCTGGGCTCGCGGCGCTCGCTGGCCGACACTAGCGTCACCAGCACGGCTGACCTCAGCGTCTTCTCCAGCGGCCGCTCGCACGCGCCCGACAACTCGCTGGACACGCACAGCAACGTCAGCGACGACGCTACTGGGTCAGATGGGTGAGATGTCTGCGTAGATGTTCCTCTGTATACCACCATACACGGTCCTCGATTTGTCTTCACGTTCTCGGTAGTACATAATGCTACGGCGTACCTAGAGATCGATCGACCGTGTACGGTGAGCCTGACGCCACCGATGTCCAATATACATACATACATACCGTCACGCTTTCATTCCAGACTGGGGTAGGCAGAGCTACAGAATTACCAACATAGAGTTTTTGGTAATTCTATAACCACATTTTTCACAAACAGGCCAAGATGTTTACCATGTGTCCGATATCTTTCCATCAAAACGTTATATACTGTATTTTTACTTATCATGGGTTCGACAACATACGAAAATGCTTTTCGCACAAAAGTAATTTCATCCAATCCGCATCGGTTTGGCCGCATCGACTTAAGAAAAACAATACACAGTTATTTGTAATTCGATGCATTCCTTCAGGAAGGTAAAATTTGTCTTATTTGTAGCAAAAAGATCATGTCAAAGTTCAGTCACCAAAGCAAAAATAAATGCAATAAATCGTGTAGGGTGGGTTTTATACGGTAGGTGAGAACCCCAGTATAAAATGCTAAAAGTCCGTAGCCTAAAGCCGCGTGTTTTCGGCGAGAGAGGGGTTAAAAACAATCTATTTTTTGTCTAGTTTTGTAATTTTTTAAATACTTACCTTCTTAGAAGAAATAATTTAAAATAAACAAGAAAGCTTATTGAATTCCCTACATGATGGTATAATTGGTATAATTTATTTAAAATAGCAATTCAGATGGAATCTCAAGGGGTAAAAAAGAAATAAGGTCTAAATAACTATTTTTAGCCCGCTATTCACTGGGTGTTTTTTAAGTGTTACACCAGTGATTTTCGCATTCCCAATCAGCATAAAACAACAACACAAACACACAACAACAACAACAACAAGTCAAACTGTTCAGAGGTTCTTAGCACGCCCCCAAACATAATAATCCAAAAGAGTTAGATCAGGGAAACATGCCGGCCAAGCGATAGAGCCTAGTCTCCCAATCCGTGCATTGGGAAATGCATTGTAGCCTGGGGAAATTGAACCAAAAATTAGGCCAACCTTGCACGAATTAAAAACGCATTTTTTTCATTAAGTAAATGTGTTGAGTATATATAATATAGACAGGAGAACGTATTAAATTGTATCCCGCGAAAAGTTCACCTTGCGTAATCGTTATTTTTAAGAAATTCCGTTTATCAATGTAACTTGGTAGAAAAAAATATTAACAGGCATATTTGTAAGGAGTATTTGTAGTACAGATAAAGTTTTACCAGTAGGCTAGGAAATTAAACCTGGTCGTCTGCGCAATAATGTTTTTTTGAAGAATCTTATAATTTGACTTACAAAGTCAGTCGTTAAGCAAAAATATTAAGAAGACAAAAGAAATGCTAAATGGATTTTAATTAATATATTCAGCTATTATTAAGAAAATTTTACTTTGCACTTCAGAGATATCAAAAAATATCAAATATCGGTTCATGCAAAAATTTAACAGAACTGATAGTTGTTGAATAATGGAAAATATATAAACCCATACCGTAATTTCTCAGAATTAAACAGATTATGTTTAATATTTTATCTACGCACATAACTTTAGTGCTCTAAAATGCGTTCACAAACCGTAGGAAATGACCAGCATTATTACCTATACAACCAATTTTACTATGAGAACTTTCTTGTCTGTGGTAGTAGGTAAAATCTGTACTGTAATTTTATTACAGTATCAATTTTTGTAAGCTTATGTGTTTAAATTTGGAATAGCTGTCAAAAATCAAGAGGGGATCTATTCTTGTATCCATAGATATTACAACAGTTATGTTATGTTTTTTTAATATAAACCGCACGACATTTGATCTCAAGTGACTTGAGAATAGGGACTTCATTCGTTTGTCTTTGATTAAAAAAAGCCCTTCAAATTCGTGACACTGACACAGCACAAGTTTGTTATGCCGCCATTTTTGTCGTCAAGTCATCGGCTTCTGAACCCATCTTAAACTACTTATGATATGTGTGTAGATAAAGTAGTGTATGCAACTGTACATAATTAGGCCTTAAAATACTCGTGTGATCCTATTAAAAACCACACTCGTATTTTAAGGGCTCTCATTATGCATCAGTTGCATAATAGTTATTTATGTAACTGGTTCATAATGATGCCTCTTAAGGTACGAGAGCCGAGGTTAGAGCGCGAGCTTGCGAGCGCTCTAAATACAGGCACGAGTACCTTAAGAGCTAATTGTGAACCGTTGCATACATAACTTTTTCTACAAGCTTAAAATGATAATGATAAAAATAAACAATCGCTAAATTTTCTCGTATACTTTACTCGATTTTTCTGCTAACAAATTACTTATCAACAAAGAAATTTTCACTATTCCGATGCGCATTAATAGTTTGTGAATTTTATTGATAAATGTTAACAAATTTCACGCGTATTTTAATTGTTACTAAAAACAGTTCTATCAATTTATCATAAACAAGTTGGAATGCCAAACGAAACGCCATTTTGTTGATATTCATATTGAACGTAACCATGGTAACAAAATAACAAATCGATGGATATTAACCATCTATTTTTAGTAATTGAATAAAAATGTTATTTTAAACACATATTTAGTCTCAAAATTAATTTTGTTTTTAATATACGTAATTTTAATTGGTGTTTAAATGTTTTTAACGGTTTATATACAAATTATTAGGATGTCAAGTGTTAACTAAACGCCAAGACTGATATCCGGAATGACCGTTACCATGGTAATAACAATGCTATAATAAATTATAGCACTGTTATTACCATGGCAACGCTAATTATAGAATTGTTCTTACTCTTCGGTTACGCTATAGGTGGTATTCTGACACCATTAACGATATCAATATTAGCGGTTTATAGTACGCGAGTAGAAAAACTACTATTAAAGGAGGTCACGACAAATTTGGTAACAATCTTTGAAATGGATTATGCTAGGCTGCAAGGATAGAGGGCAACTCCCTGACTACAAATATGTCGGTCTGCCTGCGCACAGTTTTCGCGTTATCTATAATTATGGCGGCTGAAAAACGTTTTATCGTTCCCACAAAAAAACTATTAGGGAAATGGCTTAATGTTGTACATAAAGTAAGTACTAGTTGCACTAATGTTAAATATGCAAAAACTGACCAAAATTTTGGTCGCGTTATTGTGCTACGACCTTTCAAAGATGAGTTCGGTAAGGAGTGTGTTTTTTTTAAATTAAGTATTGGAGCGTGGACAGCGTGCTTTAAACGGAATTGTTTTTAAAGCGTGAAACATAGAATTCCCTACGTGATGTAAGCGACATATTTATGAAATAGTGTAAGATAATCGTTTCCATAATGTTTTCGCTTTGTAATTTGGCTTTAAGTTATACAATAAAAAATAAGATTTAAGATTTAGAGGCACTGGCGTAGCTACCGAAGGGCTAGATGGGCCCCCAAAAGCTGATTAGCAACCCTCTTACTGCATTAGCTAGCGAACTAGCTGATGATACGTAATTTAGTTTTTTTTGATAAAGTAGCTTTGCATTTTTAAAATATTGATTAACTTAAACAGTTTTTTTTGCCCCAGGGCCCTTGGTCATTAGCTACGCCACTGTTTAGAAGGCCACATATGATGCCACGCCCAAACAAGTGCAAACAACGCGAGATGGAGAGATAGTTTTCGCGCGCCTTGATTGCAGTATAAATTTCAAATTATTGGTATTCAAAAATTAGAGTGACAGATTATAGGTTTTTGAAGATTCAATCAAAAACACGCGAAAAAGGTGTCACTTTGAAAAGTAAAACTTGAGGTTTTTATTTCTAATCGTGTTTTCACGTTTAACAGTTTCAAGGAAAAAATATCAAGTTTAATATATCCAAAGAACAGAACACATGATTATGTTTATTGAGAACCAGATCGCGGAACACTAGGTACCAACTTTAGCATTATGTGGACTGTTAAAGTATTTTTTTTCTGATAAGAGATCAAGAGAGAACATGTTACACGACTATTATAATGATTATTATTATGTGATTAAAAATAACTGACCAAAGAAACAACACAAAACGCAGAAGCCACACCTTAACAACAACAACAACAAATGAAGACAGGTTTAAAAAGTACTAATTCTATTTCGCGTGCTCTTATATTATTATTATATTATAAATGAATGTTAGTGAGGTATAAGGGATTGGACCAAAAAGTTAGACCATTCAAACAACGAAGTCGAAAAAAGTTCCGTTGTGCGACGAAAAGTATTCCTACAATTTGTATCTCTAATTTTCGTGTCACAACGGAAAAGTTTCATAGAAAATTTTATTGAGTGAGTTAGCATGCTCAACTTTTTGGACCTTACCCATAATCCCCTTCGTTCTGAGCGTTCCTTGTAATAATTGAATTAAGGCTTCTGCTTATGTAAATATAGTACGGGCGGTAACGATTTAGCCCGGTAGCCATCATCCACCCTCTGGTGGGTAGGGAGGGGGGCTATTAAAAGTTTCACGCCGCCGCGGTTCAGATAAAAAATATATCGGCTTCAGTTTCCCTATCACCTCGAGTGTAGTGTCATTTTCTGATAAACTATAGATGTGGCTTTCATTTTTGATATAATTATTACACTCCTTCATATAAATTTATTAAGATACATAGAGAACTTTCACAACATTATGTTTTTTTGTTTCAATACACAATATTTATAATGTATGTACAACATTATATTTACACAAAAATACGGTTGTTGAAAAAACCCAATTTATGCAGATTTAATTAAGACAGCAGCGGGCGGAACTAACTCAGACAGAACTCGTCGCGCAGCCTACTGCACTATACATACACCGTGGCCCAAAAATACGTTGACAAAATTAAAATGTTTTTTTTTTTAAATGGAACTCGCTACGAGTTCATTTGTTTTTCTGTTATATTTTACACAGTTTGTTGACGTTTTGAAAGAGACAGCTTGTTTAAAATTATTTAGTTAAATATTGAATTTTGCCATGTCTTCGCAACGCAACGCAATAATTTCCTTACACGAATCTGGAAAACGACAGTGTGAGATAGTTAGATCGCTAAATGTCAGTCGTCAACTAGTGTCCAAGACTTAACCGATATAATGAGCTCGGGCATATCGCAGACCGCCCAGGAAGAGGAAGGAAGAGGACTGTTATGCTTATGACTCTCAGGCTTCGAAACATTATCAAGAAACGGCTTGATCGCAATCCACGGACCAAAGTGCGAAAAATGGCTAGGGAGCTGGGTGTAAGTCGTTCGACGGTGCAACGTATTGTCGCTAATGACCTCAAATTGAAAGCATACAAACTGCGTAAAGCACAACTTCTTGAAGGTAAAGATAAAAAAGTTCGCCTCGACAGATGCTGTTTGATTAAGCAGCTTCCCGCTACTGAAAAGTTTGATAATATCCTTTTTTCAGATGTTTTTTTTTTTTCGTTGAACATGCCCATTATCACCAAAATGACAGAATGTATTCATCTAGTCGTCCTGGACCGGCCGCAGTTGTTTCTCGCCGTCAAAAGCCGGAATCAGTTAAGGTTTGGGGTGGTATTTGTTCTATATGTAAAACTCCCCTTGTATTCATAGAAAAAGGTGTCAAAATTAACCAAGAAATATACAGAAGAGATATCCTTGAAGCCGTAGTTCGACCTTGGAGCCAACAACATTTTGGCAACCAACCGTGGATATTCCAGCAGGACTCTGCTCCATCTCACAGTAGTGTACAGCAGTGGTGTAAAGACAATTTTCCCGGATTTATTAGCTCCATACCTAGAATGGCCACCCTACTCGCCTGACCTTAATCCAATGGATTATATAGTTTGTGGTTAATCTTAGAGACAAGGGCCTGTGCCACTAAACACAAAAGTGTAGACGCTCTGAAAGCAACACTTACCAAAGAGTGGGCAAATATAACCTTGGAGGATATTGTTGATAATTTTAACAAACTCTAGCATCTATGTACCAAAGCCAAAGGTGGATATTTTGAAGACAATAGTTTTTTTTATTTAAAAAGATTTTAGTTTTAAAATTTTAGTATCGTATTGTATAAGTCTTGTAAATAATAAAAACATTTTCTTCCAAATCTTTGTCAACGTATTTTTGGGCCACGTTGTAGGTACAGTCGCCCACATACATAACTGACCATTAAAGACGGAGCTGAGAATAAGTGTCAATGCTTGAAAGGGATGTAAATATATTTAATATGAAAAAGATATCTACATCCCTGTCAAGCATTGATATTTTACGACCGACAGCTAAAGAATATTCCGCCTACGGATGCCAGTTTCCAGCAGCATCTCCTCAGAGCCGTTTAACAGGGTGTGCAAGTATGGGGCCAAGCGATGGTGCCGATTCTTCTTCCCAATCCGGCGGATTAGGGAAGGCAAATACAATCAAATCACAATTGGAAAGCAACTCCTACTACTGCACTCGTTGCTGCTACAGCTTGTCTGAAACTAATTCGGTGCAAGAGCAAGTCACAGTGCGGTGTTAGGTGCAACAATCGAAAAAACTGTTAAAATGTACCGAATTATGCCACAGTGGTGGAAAATGTAATAATGGCATAAACGCTGTAATATCTACATATTCGAGGGTTGAGCGGTCAAACCCGATAAATCGAAATAATTGTTTCTTCGAATTTCAATTGTCTTGATGTATTCAATAATGTTCTTTTTGACACAACAATATTATGTCGACTTATCGGGTTTGACCGCTCAACCCTATATAAAAATACTTAATGTGACAATAGTTTACATTTCTAAGATATATTTTTATGCCTAGGTCCTTATACTCGAAGTTCATATTGTAATTTATGACATTATTTGCACTTTAGACACCAATGTAGCTTTACATAATGACCTGTTAAATTGTCAATACGAACTGGAGTGTATTATTAAAGATTTTAATGCCAATGCCGAGCAGCTTCGGAAAATGGAAGTCGCTCTGCAGGATGTCTCTAATAAGCATTATCTTGTAAACAAATGGAGGAGTACATAGGCTTCATGAACAACATCATTACCAACATACCAACATGGTGAAACTGGACTCGCTGGTAGATAAGTCGTGCAATGGCTACGGCGGCCCCCCATGCCACAACCGGAGGCAGAGCATGCCGGCCTCGGCGTCCCCGGCACCGGCGCCACGCCGCGCCCACCCCGCGCCCTCTTTGGCTCCGCGAGTCGCGCCCCGCGCGCCCAGCCCGGCCCCCAGGGCAGCGCCGGCCGCGGGGTTGCCGCGAACTCCGACGGCAGCGGCTGCAGCGCAGGAAGGGGACACTCCAATCTGCGCACCCGCGCCGCCCGGCCCTCGCGCGCCATGCGTTCCAACTACTGGGCAAGTCTCTCCCTCGCCCAGTACTATACCGACCCCGGTGTACAGGACCGTCATGTACACGGATGAAGTGGCTATTGGGTTAGGGTCTTAAATGGTTAAGCACTTTGGCCATAATATCATAAAGAACTGTTTACTAGGAATGTCTATAGACAACCTGATCTCTCGAATCTTCACAAACACTTTTGATCGCGATACAAATCTAGTAAGTAGTGTTACTAGCAAACAGTTTAGCGTTTAGTAAACATGATCTACTTAAAATTAGCAAAGGTTATATAGGTAAAATAATTATTTTTGCTTGTCTGTTTTCCCATAAATTAACAAATAATTGTAATAAAAATATTGATTATCTGAACACAATAGTAGGTATATAAAATGGCATTAAGTATATAATTCTAAAATGTTGTATTTTGATACAAATAAATTTGTAAACAAATTCGATTTGACGCGTAACTATTGTTATTTACCAAGTAGGTACGATGAGTGTGCTAATTTGTTAGCATATTATATTTTAGACTAGCATGGCGAGCGAGGCTGACGAGCATTACAAATTAATCGGGTGGTAATGTAATAAATGTTATTCATCAGAATATACAGCGATTTTCTAGTAAGGAACTTGAAATCGGTTTATTTATAGATAGTGCTAATATACACGTTTTATGTCTTACTGAGCATTGACTTAAAGGTTATGAGTGCATGTCTAATTTTAATAATCATAATTTAGTTAGTGCTACGCAATCTTGCAGTCGGGGGGGATCCTTAATACTAGTCAAAAATAACATTAAAAATAAGGAGCTTAAAAATATTGTTATGAAGTCCATTGAACGTCACATTGAAATTGCGTGTATTGAAATGGAGCAATTTATTATTGTTTGCGTATACAGACCCCCTTCAGCAGATAACAAACTATTTGAAAGCGTCTTAGAGAATATTCTTAGTTTTGTTTTTAATACTAAGAAGTGTATAATCATGTGTGGAGATTTTAATGTTAATTTACTCGAGAAATCGCCCATGTAGGTATGTCTATTAACTTAGTGAGCGTTTTTAAATCCTTTAATTTAGTAAATCTGTTCTATGAACCTACCAGAATCACAGCAACCAGCGCAACGTGTATGGATAGGTACTATATTTAGTAATTTTGACCCTATTAAGTTCGGACCACTGCGGTCAGCAAACTTCTTTTAATGGGAAAATGATAATACTCTTCAAGATTTTATATTCAGGCCAATTTCTAAAAATCGATTAGGCTTGTTTAATTCTAATGTCTCCAAACAATTGAATTATATGTTGTGTACTCGGGATGATCCGGATAGCTTGTGTTCTTCATTAGCTAGGTCACCGTCTTCGTAAAGTAAGCACATCGTTCGCGGGGAACTGTATACGCTTCTACAATAAGATTCCTACTGATATTGACAATATGCCGTTCAAAAAATGTAAGTCTCGCATTAAGTGCTGCTTCCTGTGTAAGGTATATTATACTGTTTATTACTTTCTATATGATAAAGACGTTTTTAAGTAGTGTGAGCTATCTGAAATTAGGGTTATTCTGTCTTTATTTTTGTATAGTAATAATAGTTGAGCACTGGGCAGCGCTTATTGCAAAATGCCTTACTTTTTTGATATAATTATTATTGATTCTTATGTGCACAAAACACTTTAGAAACGAGAACACATTATGATGTTTCTCGCCGGATAGATACTTTTTATTGTTATCTTTGTCCGGCAGCATGAGCATGTCATGCTCACTTAAAATTATTTGCTTACGGCGGCGTCGTTGATCGGGACGCCACCTTCCCGAACACACGGTTGACGGAGGCGATGGCTGAGACACGCGTCATACTCGTGACGGGTGCTATCTGTGGGGTCCGGTCTGTTCACGCTTGCAAGGACCTGTTTTCCTATTTAGTTGTGTTCATTATCGTTCCTGACGTAGAGACCTCGTCATATTGTTCTCCTAGTCATTATTTAAAATTTTATTTTATTGACCTTACATTTGTAATGATTTTATTTGTGTTAGTTTATAACTAGGTTTTTTTTTTTTTTTTACCTTGTAATGTTATTTTTAAATATTATTGTATTTTATGATTGGAAAAAATGACCTTCTGCTGGAGTTTCTTGCGGCGCTTCTTCTCCGCAATGATGGTCTTGTCCGAAGCGCTAGTAGATTCACTCCATATTACCGACGCCGTGTAAAAGAGCCCTCATGTGGTCAATTTACTGAATAAATATTTTGAATTTGAATTTGAATTTTGAAAAGAGATCTAGCAGAGACCCTCCTAAGGTTCGTGAACGGGCCTTCTCGGATGAATTTTGACTATTTTCTTAAAGTTTGCGATTGCAAAATTTGACCGAAATAAGGTCCCATGCTGCCCTGCTAGCTTTTTCGACTGGCAAATTCTAACCCGGGTTACAGACACGCCAAGCATCCTCTGTATCGGACAAGGATGACTAGTAGCCCAAATGCCAAGGCCACCGTACCTACTTTAAGAGGAGGGTTGCTTTAAACCCGCAGGTGAGTGTGAGATTTTCAAAATTTTGCTAGAAGTTAATTTTAAAATATTGACTTGGAAGTTCGATTTTTTTTCACATAGACGTTGTATGATTACTATACAGTATGTAAACTAACTAAAACCATCTCTTTAAACCAGTTGATAGCCAAGTCGAGTTAAGTGTTTTAACACATGTTTTGCTAGTACGGGCCGAATATTTTTAATTTTATCATTGTTTAAAAATTATAAACACTTACCTTTTTCAAAGTCGGTTAACCCTAAAAGTATCACCCTATGTGTAATGTTTACGTCGTGACAGATTTATGTCATTCAAATTTCACTGGTGTCACTTTATTGTCAATTATAAGGGCGATTACCAGACTGCGTGACAATGAAAGAGCGGTTCCGCTCAGTACCGGATAGTAGTAGTAGTAGTGGTGGGCCTCGTCCTCGTATTGACGTCAGAACGGAAAAAAGGATCTACAACCATTTTACAGAAAATCTTGGCTTCAGCACTAGAAAAGCGGGGAGTTGTATGATATGGTACGTTTGCTGAACCCCACACCTCTAGACTATTTCTTCTGGGGATGGGTGAAACAGTTAGTATTTAAAAAAAGTGTCGAGAACGGAGGAAGAAATGAGGCTGCGGATTGTACAAGCTTCGAACATAATCAAGCGACGTGCCCGGCAAAATCCAGATTTGATGCGTAGCGTTCACTTGAAACAACCATCGTCGCTTGGTTCAAATAACGGCCACATTTGGTCTAATCTACGTCGTATTTAATCGGAAGTGTGCACATAGCCTTACTTTAACTGACATTGAAAATGTTGAACTTGGCCTTGACCTGACAACCAGATGACAAATGTTACAATTGTAAACAAATAATACAGGATGTTATTGAATCATGAATAACTAAAATGATATTTTTTGTATTACAATTATAAATTCTAAAAAAACGTTAGAATTTCAATAATTTATATACCTACGAAGACCTTATTTATCGCCTAGACATGCCCGGATTCAAACAAATGGTTTTAGTAAGTTTACATACTGTATATAAAATATATATTTTTTGAAGCTGAATAAATATTCTTTACTTAAGAGATAATTTTTTTCTTTTCAAAAACTAGTATTTTCAAACACAATAGGTATTTAATAAAAAATAGAAATCAGTCTTGATATTTTCGTCAATATTTTACTTTTTTCTAGAAAACTGTTTATTAAATGTCTAAAAAATTAATTTCTCACGCCCGGTTTATCTAAAAATGACACGCACTCGAGGTGGTAGATAATTTCAATGCTTCGTGGCGAGTTCTCGTCTCAGTTAGTTCCGCCCGCTGTCTTAATTCGAATTAATTGTTCTACTCGTCTCATATAAATGGTTTAAATGAAAACTATATGTTTCTTAAATCTGCATAAATTGGGCTGTTCAACCGTATTTTTTGTAAATATGATGTAAATATATTATAAAATATTGTGTTGAAACAAAAAACATAAGCCGATGTTGTGAAACTTCTTTATGTATCTTAATAAATTTATATGAAGGAGTGTAATTATTATATCAAAAATGAAAGCCACATCGCTTTATGGTTTATCAGAAAATGACACCACACTCGAGGTGATAGGTAAACTGAAGCCGATATAAATTTTTATCTGAAGCGCGGCGGCGTGTAACTTTGAATAACTAGGGGATGGCTGATGGCTACCGGGCTAAATCAGCTCAGTTTGTCCTAGGATACATCTGTGCCAAGTGAATTCATCCGATACCAAATTTTGACCTCCATACATTGGGTGACACTACCGCCCGTACTATGTAAGGCTGAGGTGAGAGTAACGTACATGTGTCGTGATTGCAGGTCCGGTATTTGTGGCATGAGCATTCAGCGAGCGCCGTCGACGGCGCACTCGACGCCGCGCGCCACTCCGCACCCGCCGTCTGCCTCGCCGCTCTCCGATGACGTTGTTCGCATCCACGTCACCTACAACCCGCTCGCGGCCAGTCCCTCCCACCTCCTCCCCGTCACGCCCTCCAAGTACAAGAACTACTCCGAAGAACATCACAAACCGGTCTCGCTTGGATTCTACACAGGCAACGGAGCGAACAACATGCCAGCCGACAATAGGATCAGAATTCAAGTGCCGTCTGAAGAGCTTCTTACGCCGGTAGTCGACTCAGGAAGGATTATAACGCAACGCTATATCGAAACGCGGTCAGATTTGTACGATTTGAAATAAGGCACGGCACATACCTACCACTAATATTTGTCAATATTGAACCTACGTCAAATATTGATCCTTCACTCGACAGAATAATAATCTCTATCGACAAACGAATCTTCAAAACAACAAAGATAAAACCAAATGATAATTACCTACTCGTAATTTTTAATATCGCTTATTTATGCTATTGTACCTATCTGATTATTGCATCATCCGCTTGCTTAATTTTCAATCAAGGAAATTCAGAATCTCAGTAAAGTTTAGTTTCGAGTTTAGTGGTTTTGTTGGGTAATCGTTTAAATATGAAACCCACTAGCTTGCGAATTTCGAGCTTCGTGTTAAAATCCCGAGCTGGTCAGGCGAGGCGACGCACTAGAGATATTAAATAGACACTTTGAGCCTCAGCGAAATAATACCGAAGTCGTTCAGGCTTTTACTTTTAATAACTTTGATTTGCGCGGTTATTCGGATTTATGAATAGGTATGTCAAACATACGTACGACTTATTTTTCGCGACACGGATAAGGTTAACCTGTTTAAAGCCAGTGACATATTTTATATCCGTTCTCATCGCACTGCAGGTTCACCGCCCACGATGGGTTGGTAGCGTACATGTAACCTAATATAATTAGTAATGACCTACATAAATACAGCAGTCATTGGTCTGCGAGCGACAACTTTTATATTTATATGATAAAAAAGTACCACCATTTGCCACTTGAAGGGTTAACACGGTTACGAGTTGAGTTCTTCAGGTAAGGGATATTGTTTGACGTTCTAACGGGTTAAATACCTTGTCGTTCGCCTTGTATTAAAAGCAAGTACTCCTACGTATACTACTGGAGCGGCTGTCCAGTAGGTATCAAGAAATTGCTCAGTTACGGTACGGTGCATGCACCGTTGGTAAAAATCGTGAACGTTTTTGTTGATGAACTAGGCGCATATTTAGATTTCAATAATTAATGTAATGATATCATTACTTATGCGGGCACTTATTAAATTTTATTTCGTGTATTCTTACGAAATATTATTGATGTTAAGTAACTATTCGCTAGCACCATCTTAAATCACTCGACTTGACGGTTTTGCTTGGATAGTAATGCAGGAGTGTAATTATAGACTGTTGAACTTAGAACCTTGTTGATAAGTCAATAAGATTATTTTATTATTTAACCAGCCTCTTTGGAAACAAATAGTATAGTCATAATCATTTATTGCTTATGTGTTTACAAATGGTCTTAAAATATTTCATGTCCAACATAAACCCTGTTAGGGCACTGCATTTAATTCATACATATTATTATTAAGATATCTACTTTATAACTAAATTACATTACATTAAATCACACAATTATTTAACTTATCCCTAATATTCCAAAAAGTCATTAAAAGTGTAAAAACTGTTACTACCTGTCAAAAAAATCATTTAATCTGCGGTAAAATATATTGTCCTTTTTTGTTAATTTCGCTTACCGTAAAATGCTGCAACTTTGCCTGGACTTTGACGTGTTTTTCTTATATCTGTGAATCTGTTTTTCTTATGGCGTCTAATGAGTGTTACTCGGAAAACAGACCCTATGCCTTGCCAGTTAGGACTTAAATCTCATTAGGTAATCATGCAGTATTTCCCAATTACAAGCAATCAAAGTGGCGGGCAAAATTGTAGGCCTAAGACGTAACTTTGGCTAGATACGATTTGGCTAATATTTACTCGTGGACATTGTGCTTGTCCCTGGCATTCAAATTATTGCCATAAGCTTGTTTTTTTTTTTCACCGGCAATAGGCGAAGTTGTAGTAGGTTCCAAAAACTTTCTACAAAAAATATGGTCAACTGTAGGGTTGTGCCAAAAAAATATTATTATATAAAAAAATATTATATTTTATAGTTACAAAATAATTAACAATCAATCAATTCTTTTAACAAGATTTTAGTGGCAAATACCTATTCGAGTATGTAATGTTTTTAAGTATTTCAAGGACAAAACTACTATTTGCAAATACAATTATAAAACGTAAATAAGAGTATAATTTATATTACTCTGTAAAGTTAAAATTATGTACTTAATATTTCACGAACACAACTTAGGAACACAATTGAAAGCTTTTTTTGTTAACGGTACTTTATTATTGCATTGTCAGCAGATCTACATCTACACACCAAATTTTGAGTCGATTCGACCACTGGAAGTTGGTGAAAATAGACTTGCAACAAACAAACATTGAAAGTTAATAAAAAGCTTGTAATAAATAAACTCATTTAAGCAATGTAGGCACGCGTATTTTTACTCTTTTCTGTAACTTTATAAAACCCAGCTAGTGACAGCCCTAGACCCAGGCAAAATTGTGTCACTCAAGTTTCCAAAACACTGCTCAATATTGCCTACTACGTTATTATGATGAAATCGTGACCTTTTCATGAAAATATTAAACTTACGGAAAATAGAAAGTCTTTACATAGGTACCTACCTACCCTGCGACGTTACTACCTACTTCTCAAAAACGACCTTTTTTGTAGATCAACAACAATGCAGTTACCAATGTAAAAAAATTAAATGTGTTGCCAGAATAATGAAAATTACTACCAAATGGTAAAAAACAAGAAAAAAACCAAGCCAATGCGAGATGTCGTTACTAATTGAAACGAATTAGGTAAAATTGAGTTTTAATGGCAAAGTTGCAGCTTTTTACGGTATTCTTACTTCTAATATGTGAGAGCTAGCAGTTCTACCGACATCATGCTAAAGATGATAGAAATATTCAAACACATACCAAAAGTGGACAAACTGGAATAAGCAAATTAAGCAATATTTTTTTTCTCCAATATGCTCGGATGTAAATGTTTACCCATAATGATTTTTTCAATATCTATTACTGTTTAAGAAAACTTCAACTGTGCTGAGTCACCCTGCACATTACCTTTTTGTTTGACTTAATAATAATACCTACATACATTACTACATATACTGTAATCGTATTTTTTTACTTTATATTCAAAACTGTGGTACTCTCTGAGAAAAACTGGATAAGGGCACAAAAAGTTAGTTTCGCCTCTGCGTAATCTACACTTAATTTTTTTATGCATTAGAAATTCGATAAACAAAGAAGCAGCTGTCAAGCAATTGTTAATACGCTTAGCCCACGGATTATAACAACCATTTACTGCCTTGTGATTAACCTCGTGCCTACGTTTATATTAGGAACATTCACTGCGTTTCAACGACATGAAGTATTGCCTATATGAGTCAGGGATAATCTAGCTTCCTTTTTTTTCACTTGCCACGTTGAATATTGTGTATAGGCAAAGTCCTTCCATATCTTCTTCCACTTCTCCTTGTGTTGTGAATGCTCCTGCCAATCTCTCTGAAACGAGTCTAGATAGTCTCGCCACCTCCTCTTAGGTCTTCCTCTATGCCGCTATCCGTCTAGTAGATTCCGATCGGTACCCGTTTAAGCTTCCTATTAGTGGGAGATTTTTTATAATTGGTTCATCAGTTCCAGAGACTATCCGTCTAATATTATTAGGTTTAGAAAACCTTTTTAGTCCAAAACAATTAACTTATTCCTATCGATAAACATGTGTACCCAGTTTCGATTAAAAATAATAATTAAGTGACGTGTTTGTAGGTGTGCTAAGGAAGGAATTAAATGTCTATGGCCACTTGTCTTTGCCGTCACCCTGTGATGAGCGAGAATGTTTAAGCTTGGGTGGGTAATGGTTGAGTCATTGATGTATACCCGTGATAGCGCCTCAATCGCGACATTTCGTTGGAGATGCCACACGGTGTTGTCGCCACTGCATTGCTCTACATATAAGTTAGGAAAACATGCCACACGATAATTACCTATGTTGAAATACGTGCGGCGCTTTATGTTAAATCATAGCGTTGCGATGACGCCGCCCACATTTCCTCTTATATCGGAAATTTCTGCAAATTGCCCATATCTTCTGGCAGTACGAGTAAGACTAAAATTTTAGACGGGGTTTTACTTTTTTGGGACGTATTGCGCTTACTTATTTAAGTTTAACCGCCGCACTCAGTCACGATGATTGAGGGAGCGACCACACCAGAGCTTAACGGTGCATTAATCACGGTCCGTCAAAATTTACGCCATGTAATTACTATGACCCATTATTTTGTTTACGCAACGTCACCGTATTTTAGGCGTCGGTGTGCCGATCCTTAAGTCGTTCCTTGGTGACGAATTTTCATACGCAAGTAAAAGGAACGAGTTACCTAATTGTCTCTAAAATGTCTGTGAGTAGGGCGGTAAGTTGTTAAAAACACGTGGTCTAAATGTATTGATTCTGTAATAGTGTATATTAGGTGTACAGTCGCCATCAGATCGTAGCGGGGGAGGTAGTCAAATGTAGACCAAAGACTAATTTTCAATAAATTCACATTCACACTACAAATAGCCAATAATATCTCAACATTCAATTTGCCGTAAATGGGCCATTCTCATTTCTGTGATTCATTTTTGTGCATGTGCGTTAAAAAAAATATGTTAGGATTATTTATTTTATTTCCACTACATGCATACATATCGCAGTAGTGTAAAAATTCTTAAGATTTTTAGTAATACTCATATAAATAAAATAATTATATTTATTATAAATAAAAAAGTATCGAAAATGTCACCTCCATGTCGTGTGCAAAGTCCACATACAATAATAAAATAATAATAAATGTGAGTACTTAAGGTTTTATAAAAATAAAACCTATTGTTACTTTTTTAATAATACACAATAATACATAGAATAAAACATTCTAAATAATACTAATTATTTACAAACGTGGAAACAAAAGCCTGCATAATTCATAATATTTGTGCATCGTAAAGTTGACACCTCCATGGATAAACATGGATGGTATGATACAGTGAACGTAGTTTCTGATCGCCAATAGACATCAAGAATAATGTCATCTTGCTAGTTTATGACAGTTGGACAGCTCATGGCGAACAATGTGAGAGTACTGCTTTAAAAGGTTATTTTTTTCCAAATTTAGCATCCTACTTTGGTCACTTTAGTGGATCACATATTTTAAAGTATTTATTACTATAAGGCCTATCGTATAACGTTAAATAATAAACATATCGAGTGTAAATGAAGGTATTTCATTGAATTTTATATTCTGTAAAGGAGGTTATAACAAAACACGTTCTAGTGTCAAAATGTCATCTCCATGGACATCACCCACGTGGATTTCGTGTCCACGGAAGTGATATTATTATGAAAACCTTTACTTAAATGTTATGTTGCGTTCGTTCTAGACAGAAGATAATAATGTCGCCGTCTAAAAGAAGTCATGGAGAGATAAGACGCAAAAAAAGAAGGGCAAAGGTCACTTCGGTGGACCTACATAAACTCACATCCCTGAAAATACATTTTTTTTTTCGAAAATTAACTATATAATAGCTAGGTATACTAAGTGAAACTTAACGTGGGATACCTACTGTATCATTAATTTGAGACAACTTTTAAAAATATCTAAAAATATCTGAATTTTTAAAAAATTGTGTCCCTTTTTTGAGTATGGCCCAAATATATGAGCACCTGATTTTCAATAAATTTTGAACACATCGAGCAACAAATATCAGAACGCACATAGCGCCCAAGGTATCTACGCAGTCGGGGTGGTCATAGATATCTGAGCATTTAACGAAAATGTACCTTAACCATGTACCATACAGAAAATGTACCATACAGTTTAAAATTCGATTCCGCACTACCCTGGAAAACGTTATCAATGACGATCATTATTTCGGCTAGTAGGTACACATAAGGCGCTCGGCGTTGCGCTCGGCGAGCGTTGGACGCATACATACAGAGTGCGCTTAGCGCGGCGATCGACAGGCGTTACTAGGTGTCTATTCTGGCTCAATTCAGAAAACTTACCAAATTATCATCACAATCACTGACCATTTCTACAATCTCCTCCCAATTAAGTACGTTTCTTTATTACTCTATTGTATAAACAGGACTTTCTATGTCCAAATTATATCTAGTCGCTTTTGGATTTCATAATTTCTATCAAAGTTATCAATCTCCATTTTGGTGATATATGTGTCCACTCTACCTACGAGGGATGATCCATAAGTTTTGAGAATATCAGATCATACTGAACCATCCACATAACGATATTCTTTTAATGTGGAATATCTCATGACTGCAATCAACATTAAATAAGAGAATAAAAATACATTACCTATTCATTTGTTTTTCTGTGATAGCTAAACAAAATACACCTGTTTGAACAATTTTACAAGAAGAGAATTATGCAATCATTTTCAGCGGTGTGGAGAAAGATCTGGTACTTACACTAATAAAAATATTGTTATTGAAAATGAAACCTTGATTTATCATTATGATTTAAAGGATAAATAAGTTATCTTTGCAGTGGATTTTTTTAGCTCCAGCTCTCCACAATAATTTGAATTCCGAACTATGTACTTTATTGTTGTTTTGTTTTGATATCCGCGTGAACTAAGTATATAGAGCTGTAAAACAATTTAGCTTTTAAATATGATTTACTCCATTTCAACATGTATAGTGTACCAACGAAATTAATACAAATATTAAACAAAATTAAATATTTCTTCAACCGACCTCCAAAAAAGAGGAGGTTTTTATGTTTGATAATTAGGTATTTACCCGACGACTGACGATACACGAAGTTTGCCGGGAGATATTAAGAAAATATAGGCATTGTAATTATAATTTCTAAATATAATTATTTCTGTTTTTAGATTGGGGAATAATAAAATATGCAAGAAGAACAAAAAATATGTTTATTATTATTATGTTTTAATCAGAAAAATCTTAATTCCTTCCATTTCACTATCTCTCTCATCACTGTCACTATCAGCCGTATTTATCACTAGTCTATCAGTGCGCGTCGTCTACGCCGTTTTTGAAGTCTTCGATATTTATTCTCACATTTTATTGCATCATCGCAAACATTTTCCACTCCTCAGCCCGGATCATGTTTAAGTTTTTTATTGAAGTTATATTCTAGCGGCTACATGCGGCTTTCAGTTGAGACCACATATTTTCAATTCAATTAAAATCCCGATGGTACCTATGGTGGCAATCGTAACACAGTGTGCCCATGTTCGGCAAGTACCTTGTCCACGGAAAACTGTAGACCTCTCTCTCCTTGTGCTGACATATAATATTGTATATCTGCGATTTCGTCAATTTTGGATCAATTGGAATTTTGTATCTTTCTAACCAGTTGATCTTTTCCTGTTTAATGGTGTTTGAGTTCTTCTTCTTTTGTTGGGGGGTCTTTTAATATATTTATTGTGATAGGGTGCGTTGTCGATCAGAACAGAATCACTGTCACTCGTATTCACAAACAATATTTAAGGGATCCTTCACTGAGTAAACGCACTGCGTTCAATACAGCTTTGTGATTAGTCCTTTTTGACCGACCTTTTGTTTATGAGACGATTTGAACCACCATGTGCGTTCGTGAGCACTGTGAGACCTCATAGTGACGTTTGTGAATACGGTTGTAGTTATCGTTATTCATTTCTTTGTGATAATCGCCTGTAGTATCTGTGGATTTATAGTACGTTAAGAAAAGTTCCAGGTACAAAGCCATTTTCGTTTCCTGCATGAAAAATTATCGGCTTTTCTTCGTGAAATTGCGTATTTTATCTAGGTATTTTATCAAATGATAAAGGCAAAAAAATAAAAATGGTGCAAAAAAAATTAGAATAATTTTCCTTTTTTGTTCAGTTTTGTTATTTTAAACGAAAAAAGTCCAATTTTGCCAAATAAAAAATATTTTGTTTATTTTATATGTTGATTATTAAATTATCATGTAAAAGTATAAAAAAAAACAAAATGTGCCATTCCATTTTTGTTTTTTTTTTGGTAATGCTACAACAAACAAGCATTACTCATAACAAATAAATGATGTATTAAGTTAATTTTCATTACGTATTTTCATTTAATAGGTTACATCTATTAACTTATGAAAAAACCCTTTTTTTATGTACCTGAAGGAAAAGTAATAACTAATAAGTATGATCTCACCCTAACATTGTCAGTTTCGTTACAATTTCTCAGTTTTGTTTCTTTATCAGTTTAGTAACAATTTCGTTACGGTACATCTATTCTGCATTTCACACCCAAGTTGAAGGTGACGTCTTCGGAAGAACTCGTTTTGAGGGTTCAAGAAGTCAAACCTGAAAATCTAATAGTTTCGCCATGTCGGTCTATTCGTCTGTCTGCGGTTTAACTCGGAGACTTTTTTGACAAAGCAAGGGTTAAATTATTATTTTTTCACTTCTGCTCTTAAACTTTACTTTAGTTGCACATCGGGACTAAAATTCCTTATTAATCTCTAGGGATTAAAAAATATTTTTATTATTTCCTTGAGCACGGTGTTTGTGAATGAAGGATTATCGTCATTTTCAGTGATTGTGTATGGACCATTTTTAGGCTGTGGAAATAACCTCAAAACGACAACTGCGCAAAAATATTTCAAAGATAACGATTTAATTTCGTGAATGATTAAGAATATGAATCTATTGAAATATATTAAGGATAATTTTATTTTATTAGGCATGGTCTCCAATTATTTTTCAAGTTTATATCTGTTGGCTAAATATGCAAGCATTTGTGTCACTTTGTAAAGTGTCACTTTACAAAAAACTAACAAGTCTAACAACCGCAATGATTAAAGAAACAACCGCGAAACAAAGTTGTCAGAAACTTTGTTACATATTTGCTAAATATTGTAACGTCGTTTTTTTCCTCGCATTCAAAGTGAAAATTAGAGTGTTTAACGCGAGACTAAACAACCATAATGACACTCGAACTATAGCCACTCTCACTCGCTGGCTCGCTCGCGTGGCTAAACATCTCGTTTCATTATGGCTTGTTTTAGTCTCTTGTTGAACAATCTACTAAGTATTACATTATATCATCTTCCCATTTTTTACTGATACTAATCGCAAGCCCCGTTAGATTGCGAGGGCATTTTTAAGAAATAGAAGTGAACAAATTTCAGTTCTCGTCTTACCTCGCCTCGTCTTGCCTCGCCTCGCTGGTGGAAAGCGACTTTATTGTTGCGTCTGTTTGCGGGACTTTGCTCTAAATCCACATTAAGGTTGGTTTTGAATGTACTAATTACGAGAACTGTTAGCGTAGTTCTAAGATAATGTTAGCCCTTGATTAAAGGATTTGACTTTAACTTTAGATTTTTGTAGGTAATTATATTTTCTACGTCAAGGAAACACATCAAAAATTACCAGGACTAAATAATAACCTTACATAGTTTAGATATTGTCCAATACTGCCTTTCGATACATTGTACAATATCTAAATAGTATAATGATATTTTTAATCCCTGGACATGTTTGATGTGTGTAGTCCTGTATGTGACGGTGATATGTAGAATCTCAATAAAGACTTTTTCATGTTAGGGTATGATGATGTAGTAGGCAGGGATAAAATAAAAGTATTTTTTAAATTTTCATACTTAAATATGGCATTTACTTTAAATTCGCTTCATACCGCGGCTCTTGAATTAAAATATGGCTGTTTCCTAAGGATTCGTTGACATATAAATGAAGGCTGTATGTATCTCTTTTTTACTAACAAATAGTAAGGGCAATTACTAGATTCTTTTCTGCTACGCGAAAATGGTCTTAGGAGATCAGTGTAATATAAGTGAATGAGAAGTACAAATCCGCATGTTGGTTTTAGAGGTGTTGCCCTAGAAAACGTGCATTCGGCGAACGTGTATAACACCCCAACAGCCACGACCACTCTGACAAGAGTGTACGACTAAGAAGAAGAAATGTACAGGATTGACGGGGCAAGCTCGGATGGTAGCGTCCAGCGCTCATGTACTGGGGAGGTCCAAAAATACGCGGAATGAATTGTTTATCTATTAAATAAAGCACTATTTTTCCCTTTTCAACATACCTACATACCTAACCTAACCTTAACCTTTAAGTTCGATACATTTTTTAGATCTAGAAATTATTTTTTCAATACCGACAAAAAAAATGCCTCCTTCACTTCTTCATCGTCACGATTTTTTTCCTTCTTAGTTCTTTTTCAAATGGTGAACAAATAATAAATAATACGCCAACTAATGCAGATAACTGTTTCTTTTTAAAACAAGCACCTTCTTGGACAAGTTTTTCGACTTTTTCTACCATCTGTGACGTTGTCGCCTCAATCGGCCCTCCTGGGCGAGGTTCATCGCTAATTGACCATCAACCTTTTTTAAATAGATTATACCACGTATAAACCATGGCTTTACCAGAGCACTGACGCCCATACACAGTTCCCATTTCAGAAATAATTAATTCCGGAGGTTTTCCTTGCTTAAAAATTTACTTTATAACAGCACGATATTCAATTTGTTCCATAGTCGCAGTTTTGTGACGAATCAATTTGTTACCTATATATAGGCAATATCTCAAAAACGAATGACAACTTGGGTTTAAAATTTGACATACGTTATATCTAAAGAGTTCACATTACAACCATGCAAAAAGCTTTTACAGAATTATCTCATCTGCTTCATTCCGCGAATTATCGGACCTCCCCTCGTACATTACATACCTACATTTTATCAGTTTTTTTTATCTTTAACGTTAGGTACCGTATGCATCTTGTCCAGGGTCCTGCACTGTGAAAAATCTTATACAGCCACTCTTGTCTGCTAGGTAAAACTATGATCAGTTAAATAATGGCGGCCGAGTTAAAAACAATACCAAAATACGTCTAAAACAATATGGTTTTACAGAGTTGAGTAGAGGCCCTGTATTAACAGACTACGCCGAGCGTCCAGTGGCGTCCTCATTCCTATTATTGTGTTTTCTAATCTACTAAAGTATTATCTTGAAATCGAAGGATGGTTTTTTATTCTACAAATAAATTCTCAATTTATAGGGTATATGACATAACTTAATAACAATAGGGTATTTGCCTAATTTTTTATTAGTAATTAAATTGAAGCTTTTTTACCATCCGAATAGCCTAGTATATATAGTTTTTTAATATCTTGAAAAATACAAAAGATATAAATGTTTAAAATTTGCTGTTTTACTTTTTAAAATCATGTTTGGACTAGGATAACTAATTCCAAACAGCCAAACACTTGTGCAAAAAAAATTCTTCCTTGTATATTTTACTTTTTAAATGTCATAGACTAAAAAGTTAAACATTTCCAAACAGCGTTTGCAGCGTATTTTAAAGTGTATCAAATAGTTTGACGTTTTTTTATAGAAATTTTGTTCATAAACAAAATAAATTGCCGAAATAACATAAACACGTAATAAATATTATAACTTAATTTGTTCAATTTGAATTTATTACGTTAAAATGTGTGATTTTATTTAATGCTTTGTTTTAGTACTTTTAATCGTAAGTGTTTCTGTTCTTTTTTTTCAAGGATATTTTGGGACTGTGTTTAATATTTTAACAATTTGTGTTATATTTTCTCGCATTTTTGGAGAAAAGCACTATACAAGCCTCGACCGGGAAGGGCGGTTGCTGGACTCGTATATAGCGCGGCCTCGACTGCGTTACGGCCATGCTAATTCTACTCGTCCCGCAACGGCCTATTTCCCGGTCTGTGCAGTAATGTACCTACTATTTTAAACCAATTTCCAATTTGATTCTGAATTATTTTATCATACTAAGTATATTGATATATTATCCAAATTAATATATGAAATTTAATATCAGGCAAATACCCTATTGTACCATGAGTGACTAACTTTTTTCCGTTAAGTTAACTACACGAAGGTTGAAGGTTATTAAACTTTGTCATAATTGCTATATATTGAGTATTCACAACAAAATACCATCGTTCGTTTTTAAGACAATACTTTAGGTAATTAGAAAACACAATAAGTAATAGTAATGAGGACCACTGGACGCTCGGCGTAGTCTTAACTTAATAGTAGGAGAGCTGTGAAAACTTGTACAATACTTATTTTATAATATATACCTATTTAAATATACAAAGAGGCAGACCAGGCTGAAGCGAAGTGTGTCTAAACCGACCCTTGAATTTTTAAAACAATGAATTTCTTTCCACTCACAATTTTTTATAGACTTTAATAAACTATATTCAAGCGAAACAATTTCGTCGGTCTTAGGTAGGACCTACATCTCCTCTGGCTCTCCGGGCCGATGCAGGCGCATTACCGCTTATGCCACCAAGACCCTACTTAAGATCCACGAAATTAGTGATCGCTTGCTTTTTCATATATGTAGTTTAAAATTTCGTAACAGACGTTTCCGTTAAAATTTAAAAATCTTGGGACATATTGATACTTTAATACCGTTCAAAGTAATATTTAAGAAGTTTATTTAGTCGGGCCTAAAATGAAGCCAGGTTTTCAAAATTACTTTTTAAAAATGTAAAAAATGTATTTGTGGCACGTTGAATTATAACTAAAAATAAATATTCTCAAAAAGAAGGTCATTTCGGCGGGATATTTTACCTGCCAGGTGATTGAAATTCTTTTTTTTAACTGAACCTGGAGGGAAAGTAGGTACCCTAAATCCTACTCCTATTACAAATGCGAAAGTTTGTGCGTTTGTTTGTTACTTCTTCGCGCTGCAACGGCTGGACGGATTCAGATGAAATCTGGATTAGAGATAGCTGCATGAACACATAGGCTTTTCATCACCCATTTCCCAAGGTATAAAGATGATACGCGGACGAATCGGTAAAGCTAGTCACTACACTCGCCGGCAAAACTAGCGGAACGAAAATAAAGGTGTCTACGTAACAATTTTACTTGATAGAATCAACAATATTTATTCCTTACACAAAACCATCTGTTCATTGAGAAGTCAGTCATTTTGTGCAAGAAAAATACATTTTGTTGTTTTTATCACGTAAAATTGTTAGGTTAAAAATGACACCTTTTTTTTCATTCTGCTAAATATGCCGGTGTGTATTATACACATATAGTATAACCGTACTAGTTAATAAAATAAATAAATATATAAATGAATCCCTGTGTCCCTTGGTTACGTCATAAGTACATAACTCGAGAATGGCTCGACCGATTAAAGTAACTTTTTTTTTGGTTTGTATTAAAAAATTTCACCCGGGCGGCGTCGGGCACGTTCAGTTGGTTTAATATAATTACCCAAAATATGGATATAATAAGGTGCGGACGGCCGCCGCCGCCGCCGCGCCGCTACCTTCTTTGGTATGAATTACAGCAGGGTGGTTACAAACGTAAACGCATAGGTAATAAAAATTGCTAATTTGTAAAACTGATCATATATTCATCTATCTCTATCTATCACATCTCTACTTTATTAATTTGACTAGTGTGACCAGACAATCAATTAATATGGTGTGGTGGACGGTGGACGCCGTTTAAAATAGGGCTCAGAAAATAATTTACTTGATTTAATTTTTGTCTTAAGGGTAACACAGTCCGACGCCTCATGGCCAAATATGCGATAATGTGCGTGTGGCTGTCAGGCGGCTTCCGGTCGCCGGTCGTGGTCACGTGGCGGGCGGGCGGTGAGAGCCGGCCTGACGGACCTGGGACTGGCAGGTAATCTGTTGGTCTGTGGTGCCCTTTACTGACTCTTAGTTATTAGGGTGACGGAACCAGTAATGGACAAGGACCAATGATGGACACTTGATTTTTATTTTACAAAAGATAAAGGTTAAATTCATTTGTTTTGCAACAATCAGTTTACGCCCGTATGAAATTTGAATTAAGACTTAAGTGTCCATTACTGGTGCCTGTCAGCTAAGTGTGTAACACTGGTGCCATAACCCTATGTTGATCTATGTCTAAGAAAAGGAAGTTGCAGTTCCAAAATAGTAAAATATATTGTAATAGGTGTATGTATGGTCTTGTCTTCAGCTTTTTCGAGTAATTGTTACAAAAACATAAATATTGTCGTACCTAAGTACTTTTTCTATAATTCACTAAGTCAATTTATTCCCTTGTTACGGACTATCGATTATAAGTAATAATTTTGATCAAATATATTTAATAAGGCAATAAAATTTTAACGATTTGGAAATAAGTATTTGTAATAGGTACTTACCTATAACTTTACTTTATTACGTACCCTCATGTAATGGGTCGTGCATAAGGTATAGGTACCTTAACTGTCCCGAGAAGAAAACTTTTTATTTAAATACCTATGGCCATGTGATCGCAAGAAGCTTTTCAGACATTGTGACAGTTAACTTATATATATTCTTATGCCTGTAAACTTAGATCTACAATTTATAATTATTTAAAAAGTCACAACTTGGTAATGTTATTTAAATTACTGTTAGTAAAATATTTCATTTTAAACCCCGCGTTAGCGTTGGTTTTGCGCCGGAAGGCCGCAGACGCCTTTTTAATAAATAATTATTGGACGTGTCTACTTTAGAGAATTGGAACCGAATATTTGTCAAATATACTTAATCTAATTATTAAAGAATATATTTAAACTTGCTCTAGTAATTAATGTTCAGTGAGAATTGCAATAATGTCAGTTAAACTGCCGTTCGAAATAACCTTTACAAGGTCGGATTTAATGAAGCAATCGTTAGCTAAATAGGGAATAAGGTATAATGTACATAAATGCTTTGATTGATCGATCGCTGTGGGCGGGGCGCCCCCTATCGTGCGAGAGGGATGAAGGGGTGCGTCTAGGCATTAGAAAAGGGGCGAGATAACGCTATTTTCCATTAATTAGTAAAGCCTTACATAATTTTAAATACCAATTGCTATTTTAAGGATCCGACCTTTTATTAGTGTTAGATAAAGGTTTATTGGTATTATGTAGTCTGACAATGTTTGTAAATAAATCGTACTGTAAAAGTTAATCCATAACTTCTTAATAGGCATGAACTTTGTAAACGGATTCTGAACTAGAATTGTTATGTTACTTTATATTTATTGCTCCGGTGAATTAACTACTTACATATTAATTGTGTTGTTTACAAAACTGTTCAAAAATGTTGTTTATAAAACTTGAGAATGCAATATTTTTCACATCACTACGCGATGCGACCTTTAAGTATAGGTATTGTTGAGTATCAAGAAAACTGCGCTTAAACAAAATTGCTTTTCCATTATTCTGATAAGTATTGGTAACAATTGAGCTAAAAGAAGGCTCCCGTCCGTCGCATTTAATATTGCTGCTTTTTAATTTTAAACACATCGAAAATGCGGTGGAGTAGTGTGTATTATTACAATTCAGATCGGGTCGTATTGAGAGCAAAACGTCCTGTGATGCATTTGGTCTGCTAGGTATAATGACTATTTACTGAGAAGGACCACAGGGAAGAAAGCCCAGTCAGCAAATGGTCCGCAATTAAAAATGCCCTAGAAGCAAATCGTCATCAAGGAAAATGCCAAAAAAACAAAATGTCCCTAAAGCATAATACCCTATTTTTAATACAGTTGCTCAAAAAGTGGTCCACACTTGAATCAAAAGGTACTTTTTTCACACATTTTCTAGCTAATATCAATATTAATTTTATTTAATGTAAGGACTCATTTCCTTAAAAAAGAAACATGATACCTACCTATTTTTTGCTAGTGGTAATTCTTAGATTAGTTTGTTAGGTATTTATTTATTTTATTTATTTAAACTTTTTTACACAATACGAATGTAAAAAATACCATAGTGTAGAGTACCATTTTAACTGCGGACGTTTTGCTCCCATGACGTATTATGTTGATGACTTTTTTTCAATCGACGTTTTGCTATAAGGATCTAACAATTCTATTATTACACCATAGAGACGATATCTCCTACTATATCGACGATCGTCAACGTCCAATTTTGTTAAACAAAAACTAGTGCCATTTCTAAATTAAGGATGATTGTGAATATACGTTTATATACGTTTTATAATTTTGTTGGTTTTTAGTAATTTTGTATATGCGCATGCTTGGCATTTGATTAGGTTTAAGCACCTTACGAAATTGTATGTAACTGTCTCCGTATTACTTTTTTAAGTAGGTACAGATAAAACTGATCTTACAGTTTAATTTACATCGATATTAATATTAATACCTACATGATAGGTAATTTTATTAGTTTCTGTGTCAAACAATTACTTGTCAGTTACCTTGTATGAAGTAAAACAATATTGTAGTTCCTGCTACATTACTAACATATATTTTAAATAAAAACTTGTTTTAAATACAAACTTGTGTTTTAAATAAAAATCATACGGTTGAAATAAAAACTTAAGTTAAAAAAAAGTGTTTTAATGAACAAATCAGGCAATAGTATGTCGGACCATGCTGTGGTGATGGTAGGATTCTGGAAAAAACTTAATTGAAAGCACATATAACGGAAATTAACAGAAAACTATCACGACTAAAGCGGTGTCCGTGGTGGGCGAATTCCACGCGAATGCGTTGCGGTGCGGCGCGGCGCGAAAGAAACAAACAGTCGGCAGCTACGTCCTATGTGGGCTATGCAAAGCGAACAAAATTGCGAAGCAGTGCGGTGCGGTGCGAACGCGATTAAACTGTTTTATATTTTTCGCGCGAACCGCCGCGGCGGCGCAGTGGCGTAGCGTGGCTGGGGGGCCATGGCCCCGGGCGGCAGGCAAAAGGGGGCGGCATACGGAAAATAGTTTATTATTATATTATCAGGGAATATACATAA
The DNA here is from genome assembly GCA_948252455.1 of Acleris cristana. Classification (NCBI taxonomy): domain Eukaryota; kingdom Metazoa; phylum Arthropoda; class Insecta; order Lepidoptera; family Tortricidae; genus Acleris; species Acleris cristana. The sequence continues at coordinate 45,833,539 of OX411772.1, forward strand.
AAAAAACCCGACGAATTAAGAACCTCCCGGTTTTTTTGAAGTCGGTTAAAAATAGGGGGCGGCATATTTCTGGTCGGCCCCGGGCGGCGAAAACCCACGCTACGCCACTGCGGCGGCGGAGGTAGTCCTGGGGCGGCGGGGTGATTCGCGCTCACGTAGGACAGGGGACAGGGCCGCCGCACCGCACCGCTTCGCATTGAAAACGGCGGGTCACGGGCTTCGCAGTTCTGTTCGCTCACGTAGGACGTAACCTAGGTAGTCTGTATTGCTTCTACAGGTTAGGCGCTTGTGTCTAAAGAAACCCATGAATATACTAAAAATATCTTCATAGCTAATAAAATGGAAAATTTGGTTTTTGGAAACAGTTTTTTGGTGTTTGCAGTGTAGTTAATGAATGAATGACGAGGGAACTCTGCATGGAGCATGGTCCGACATGATTTATTAAGGTTTTTAAGATAGATTTATAACAAAAATAAGGTTCAAGGAAATGGTAAAAGCTTTTATGAACTTCATTTTTTCGTTAGCAGTGAATGAGTTCCATTTTCCCTTTTCTATTTTTTTATTTCCTTAAACGTGGACACTTACGATACAGCTAGTTCACAAATTTAAAGTAGCTCAGCGAGATATGGAGAGTGCTATGTTGGGAGTTTCTCTGAAGGATCGGTTCAGGAATGGGGTGATCCGACAGAGAACTAAGGTTATCCACGTAGCCCATCGAATTAGCAGCTTGAAGTGGCACTGGGCCGGTCATTTGAACCGCAGAACCGATAATCGCTGGAGCTATCGTATTCATGAGTGGAGACCGCGAATCAGCAAACGTAGTGTAGGACGCTCTCAGACTAGGTGGAGCGACGATCTTCGCAAGGTGGCTGGAGAGAGCTGCATGAGAGTGCCCACGAATCGTGCTCATTGGCGAACGTAGAACGCATAACTTCTCAACGTGCCTCTGAGACAACTGAAGAAGCGGCTTCTCGGCGACAAGAGAACGCAGAACGCATGGCTTCTCAACGTGCCTCTGAGACAACCGAAGAAGCGGCTTCTCGGCGTCAAGAGAACGCAGAACGCATGGGTACTTAACGTGCCTCTGAGACAACCGAAGAAGCGGCTTCTTGGCGTCAAGAGAACGTAGAACGCATGGCTTCTCAACGTGTCTCTGAGGCACCTGAAGAAGCGGCTTCTCGGCGACAAGAGAACGCAGAACGCATGGCTTCTCAACGTGCCTCTGAGACAACCGAAGAAGCGGCTTCTCGGCGTCAAGAGAACGCAGAACGCATGGGTTCTTAACGTGCCTCTGAGACAACCGAAGAAGCGGCTTCTTGGCGTCAAGAGAACGTAGAACGCATGGCTTCTCAACGTGCCTCTGAGACAACTGAAGAAGCGGCTTCTCGGCGACAAGAGAACGCAGAACGCATGGCTTCACAACGTGCCTCTGAGACAACCGAAGAAGCGGCTTCTCGGCGGCATCAAGAGAACGCAGAACGCATGGCTTCTCAGCGTGCCTCTGAAACAGTCGTAGAGGCAGACGCGCGTCGACTCGCTGTTGCTCAATGACAAGCTGAACGTCGTCAAATATTTGAAAGAAATATTCAAGAAGTTAAAAAAAAAATGTGGTTTTGACGGTAACCCATCACTTTATAAAATTTCACTTCATCGATTGTATCATTTCATCGAATTAAATTTTGTCGAACGGTAGTTTCTGTTGAAACCAAGATGTTTTCAGGATATCTTAAACATTAATTACGTAGGTTAAGTTAGGTAAGATTTGTCAAAATCAAAAAAAGTTAAGGCATGCGGTGAGAAATGCCTTTCGATGAAATGAAAATTCTGCGTAATGAAAATGGCTTATCAAAATTGATCGTAAGCCCAAGGCATGCAGATTTTGTGGGGCATTGAAATGAAAGGAGGAAACGGCGGGAATGTGTTGTCCTGGCGGCACCTTGCCATTCCTACATTAAAAATAATTGATCTGCATGAACTGAACAAGTAGGCATCGTGAAAATACATGTTCAGTTTTTGGTTTTCCGTTGGTTCCGCGAGTCCGCCAGCCAAGTATTTTTTCATAATATAAGAATAATAATGCAGCTTTTCCTAACTTTAAAATCGACTAGGCTTCATAGATCCAAATTATGTAGGTATTTCCTGCGCTTTCAGACTAAACCATACTGACTTATCATTCACCTGTAGTTTTTGACAACCCAAGGTTCTGTGTTATCCTTATCGCAGACCCTAAATCAAAGAAAATAGTTATTTGTGCAACAAGAGAGCAAATTTGGTTTTTGCTGCGAGTGTTGTTTTTGAATCCCGAGTAAGCGAAGGATAGAATCCTGAGCGTAGCGAGGGATTCAAAGACACGAGATGTAAATAACTTTGGTCTCGTGTGACACATACAACTTTTCACCTCAGCAGCGAGAACTAAATCAAATGGTTAGTGTGCACAAACATATATTTTTATACTTATGACGGATAAATACACGTTTGTAGCGAGACAATTGTAGTCCGGAGCTTCATAAAAAACTTTTTAACCTTAGATGGCAATTCGTGCCCTACCGACACATTCTCTCCAAAAATGCAATAAGTTTGGGATAGGTTTCAATGTGCACGTTAACTTTTGTCTTTATTGTGGTTTTCAACATTGCGTAAATACTCCACATTGTAGACGGTTGTTCCGTTTGTGATTGTGATAATTTAATGAAGTAAGTACGCTAACAGTACAGTGTTTGCACCCTTTGCAAGTCTCCATTGCTTAAAAATATCATACTTACGCTTTTAGATATTTTTCGCGAGACTTTTCAGGCAGGAAACTTAATTCTGCATTTTTTACACGCTCTGCTTTAATGCTTCCGGTGTTAAATAGCAGACTTCGTCACTGGACTCACTCATATTTATTTATTATTAAGTACTTTTATAATATTCAACGTGTATCGAAAGTAGATAGCGTAACAGAACTATAAACAAAAGCTATAAAAATAATCCCGCTATTTTTTTAAAATGCGTTTTGATACTGCACCCGCGGTTTATGTAACAAAATTAAAGATTGTTAAAACGATAAATCATGTAGATGGGTACATAATTAACTGCGTATTTTTTTATGAAATATTCTGTTTATTTCATTATAAAAAATATAATTCGATTATAAAAATATAATAATCACATTTAAAACTTTTAAGTTTTAAACAGATTTTTACAATTTTACGGTTATAAGTGTATCCGAACGTTTTATTGTTTGTTTCTTTTAGGGCCTACTAGGTATGGAATTTGAAAATCGAACTTATAATCAACTTGTTTCTCTCTCTCGCTTTTTTCGCATCGAAGTGAAAGTGACAGAACAAAGTGAAGTTCAATTCTATCGAATGTTGTGAGTAGACCCAGCACTGTTCACGGCATTTAAAAAAAATAATTAAAAAGCTACTTTGCCTCACGCTCGCAGCAAAATTGAATTTTGCTCACTGTTTTTAAGCAGCAAAACCTGCTTGTTTGAGCTGCTGAGGTGAAAAAGAACATTTAACTTTTGTCATAATTATTGGCAGAACTCATCGACGCGTAAAATATCGACAGAGTTAAGCATTGTCTTCGTTTACTTCAAATGGACGTTATCTCGTGCACTGACACGTGGTCCCTGTGTGTGGATGCACTCGTGTGCATATAGTTTATGCTAGTGTTTGATAATCATTATTAATGAGAGCTTTAGGCTTTGCAAATGATTTAAGACCCAACAATAAGGACCGATGTCAAATACGCTCTTTTAGAATAATGTATCTTTTCTCAAACATCAAAACATGCAATGAAATATTGATGTTTTGTTCCTTATAAATCTTATAATAAATAGGCTGCGAAGTATGACGTTTCAGGTGCGGCTAGGACTAGAGGTCGTTAATGGAATTTCATACAAATCGTGCAGGCCTAGGCCGGCAAGGTCCTCTTTTTTAAATTCCATTCCACATAAATTTGTGCCATAGGCATCATGACATTCTGCCACTATGCGTATAAAAAAAAACAGTAAACGTTTTTTTTAAATTTTATTGCATACATGGCGGCTGTGTTTATGAACAGGCTAAATAGCAGATTTTTTTTTAATATACTAAGCCGTGCATGCAACCGAAGCGTTTGCATGTTTAAAAAAAGTACCAGGAGCACAGAGGTAATTAATTAGGAGGCTAGCACGGTGCGGCCCAGGCGAGCGGGCGGGCGCACCCGACACAGCGCGGATGACTGAGCACTGTAGGTTACTTTTAATGCTTATGTACTCCTAATATTTGACGTTGTATTTTTTTTCAATGAAATTATTTGTTTGAGAAAAGCACTATACATACCTCGGCGAGAAATATGGCTAACCCCTTTTGTCCCGGCCTCTTTAGTAATGTACTATTAAATCAATATTATTGCAATCTCTTTCTTCATGACTATACGAGTACTACGCTCTTGTCTCTCTTGTGTGTAAGCCATTCCTCTCTATTGGTTGCTATGTTCTTGACATCTTGGTACAACACGACCTTTACTTTCTCTTTCACTTGCTCAAAGTAACTTCGTCTGGGTCGTCCTCTGCCTCATATTATTCATGAAACAAGTGCCCTATCATCTTCCCTCTTCTGTTTTCTATCGTCTTTAACAGGGATCTTTTTTCTTTTACACAAAACGGGTTATTCCCACCTGTTACCACCAACTTGTTACCACTGGTAACAGCTGAGAATATTTTTCTCATCTTTTACCACTAAAGTACTCGGTGGTAACAACTGGGAATATTTTTCCCATTTGTTACCACTAAAATATTTGGTGATGATAACTACTGGGAAAAAAAAACCCAGTAGTTAGTAGTAACAGTTGGGAATTTTTATTCCCATTAGTTACCACTGGTAAAAGATGAAAAAAAATCAGTGGTAACAAATTGGTGGTAACAGGTGGGAATAACCCCACAAAACCTATTCAATTACCTCGAATGCTCTTCTAATTTATTTCAGTTAATTGATTGTGTAATCATAAACTGTTTGCGATCCGTCAAAGCGCGGCCCCGCCACTCGAATTGGCGTTGCACGGTTGCGTCAATGTGTAGGTATCTATATCTATATATATAAAAGGCTAAACTGACTGACTGACATATCAACGCACAGCCGAAACTACTGTACTTAGAAACTTGAAATTTGGTACAGGGGTTCCTTTCATGATATAAGTGAGCACTAAGAAAGGATTTTCCGAAAATCGACCCCCAACGGGAAGAAATGGGGGGAGTAGCGGGAAACTAATTCTACGCGTACGAAGTCGCGGGCGTCCTCTAGTGTAAAATAAAGAAGGAGGGGTCCTAGACAAAGTGCACTATTTTTCTTCTTTTCCAGCGCTCAAAATGTACCTATGCGTGATGAGAGTTGTACACGTGTTTTATTGTAAATATCAACCCATATATTTTTAGAGATAGAAAAGAAAAACGTTAGTAGGGTTTGCATCTTGAATAGACGCTGGCGCGACTTAGTGGAGAGAAGAAAACCGGGCATGAGCATAGTCAGTGTACAAGTAGGGTTCCGAAGCCGTTACTACACAAAAACCATATCAAAAATCAACAAGTGCCTATGTACAAATTCTCTATTTAAAGTTATTTGGTGCTGTCTTAGGTAATTTTAGAAGGTATAAACACTTTAGTCACCTGAATCTCAGGATCCAATCAAGTCTACATGTGCTTCGCCCATGTCAATTCGTTACTTGTGCTTTCATTTAAGATATTTTTCAGATTTTTAGTATATGTAATTTTGGTTGTAGTGTGAGGGGGGGAGACACTTGAATCTATCAAAAATTGGCACTTTAAATCTTAATATTTTACAAACGGAACACTTAATCGAAAACGTGTAGGGAAGGCACCCATAAAAAACGCAATTGTATTTTACCACTTTGTCGGCGAGACTAATATGTATATTCATGCCAAATTGCAGCTTTCTCCAACTAAATGTCTCTGAGCTAAGCTGACGGACGGACGGACATGGCGAAACTATAAGGGTTCCTAGTTTGACTCCGGAACCCTAAAAAGATAGGTATACCTATACTCTGCTAAACAGAAAAAAGTTCTAAGAAGTCGGTGTCACCATCAATAGGGGTATGTAATACAATAAAATGAGGAGCATCACGGGCGAAACATATATATAATTCATAAATCATTTTCATAACAATTAACCTACATATATAACACGTTTCGCACCTTCAGCATCAGAGCTACTTTACAAAAAAACATTTAATTTTTACTTACTGACTACCCACTTTTCGAACACTGTTAAAATTTGTATAGCGTACGACTGATTCTCAAGGTGAGTTTTAAAACATAGACTACCTTAGTATGTGTCGCTTAACATAGTAAAAATAGCATCATTAGCAGCAGGCTATCATACATAATACACACGGATAAAGTAATACGGTGGTATAAATCCCCAACGAACTGCGAACTTAGGTACAATTCAGACAAATTGTGTAATTTCAACCTTTACAAGCTTTCAATTGCTTTGTGTGTTTCGTTTGTTATACAAAAACCCCCTTACTTATAAACGTTGAGTAACTGTCGTATAGCTATACAATATTTTGTCTTTATCTGTCATTATGACATTTGGATTTGACAGACAGGGACAAAACATTGTATAGCTATACCACCGTTACTCAACGTTTATTAGTAAGGGGGATAGTGTACTGTATGTAGTCTATCTATGTGTGTCTATCTATTTTACAGGGACAAATTTTGTAATCCATTTTTCAACTTCATGCGATAGAGCTGTTATCACACGTTACTGAACAGAAAAAAAAATGTGTGACATAATTTAGTGGTTTTTTTAAATTTGTTACTTACATTTAAAGGAAAGTTTATTTTTTCATTCTAGATTTTTGTCATCTTAAATTCGGTTTCGACTGTAAGTAGTAGATGCGTAACTCCTACGGACAAGACACATTTTGAGCTCAAATAAAATCCTAACTCTAAAAATTTATCAACCTCTTAAGCATATCATAGCCACTCCATGTTTAAAATTGTACAAAATGACAGCCTCGAAGCTCAAAAGACTTCAATTAAAAGTGGCTGTGACGCACAAACAGATATACAGAAATCGTAAGTACTGGTACTACAGAACCATAAGAATTAACAGTTCAATTAATCGTTTTGGTGCAGACAAAAGGTAGAAGAGATTTTTCTAACTATTTTAATCTGACTTGTAGGGTTGGACAAGATGTATTTTGCAGAAGTCAACGAATGTTGAAATCTCTCAAAATGTATGGAATTAACTCTTCATGGTGGTGAGTTAGTCAATTCAATTCTACTAATAGTAGGGGAGCCCAAGATTTCGGGAAATACTCGAGCGCGGCAGATTAACATAAGGGGGCATCTTTGTACCCTGTTGAGTACCTCCAGCGTATATGAGCACTTTATCCTGGAACGTGCGTCCAGGATAACCGATCAGAATAGTAAAAAAAATCGATAGCTAGAAATACTCCAGCGTGTCAGATTAAGGTAAGGTAGGTTAAATACATGCAAAAAGTATATATTTCAATAATCTGACGATTTGAGTGTGACGCAATGCGGTGGGAGGGTCACAAATTTGCAAAAAAAAAAACCTGGTCTGGACTTTCTCGAGCGCGGTAGGTACTTTCTTTTTTTATTTTGAAGGAAATAATTCAAGGATGATGGAAAACATATGTAGGTATATTCTGAAGATTTCCATAAGCCGAAGTATCAAAAATTATTATTAAAGTTTAGCGCGTGTAGCCGCAGTAAAGAATGTATTCCCTACTCCGTCTCTCTTTAGCTTTCACTCTTTCTTTATCTCTCACTCTCTCGCACCGTCCCCACACTACTTTCCGGTGCCATGACGCCATCTCACAGCACAGCTGGTCATAGACGCATACGTGGCATTATGTGTACAACGTTGTAGCTAAAGTAGAATTTTTCTTAGGCGAACTTAAGTTACAGATATTATAGTGCACATTTGTCCATTGTGATGATAAATTTATGAATAAGTGTAAGCTTTTTACAATATCGATATGAAATATTTTTCAAACCGTCAGATTATGGAAACCCCTCCAAATAATCGTCAAATTATGGGTCAGCACATCTTAGACATCAAGCTGAACCGTCAGTATAGCAATAGAACGCGCTCGAGTTTTTCAAAATTTAGATTTTTTTTTGCATTTTTTCAAAAAGCCACCAGTTGTTCGCGTTACGTCCGAATCGTCAGTCTTTGCAATGGGAGGTTCTTTCGGGTTCACTTAACATCCCCTCTGAAAATCTGACGCGCTTGAATATTTTTTTTCCCCCAATTTCAACCCTTCCGTACGGCCACCCCCATCGTGCAAACCGGCAGATTAACATACCTCCGTTATCAGAGACACGTGGGAGTTATTATACACTATCAATATATGACGCGCTCGAGTATTTCCGTTTGACTGTTTTTTTTTTACATTTTTGAAAACCTGTAGACGCTTCCCCCACCTCTGAAAGGATATACATCATTATAACGTTTTTTTCTTTTTACGATCTAATCTTCAAAATCTAATAGGTGCCCTTGACGCTCGAGTAAATCCCCATTTAGCCCCTTGGGCTCCCCTATTACGTTTCCATTTCGTAATAAGGTGCGATCGTTAGGGCCCACCGGACTGCTGGGCCTGTATCTCCTCTTGCACTCGCCCACGCATGTCAGAATGGGAATGTTTAACCTCGTAAAGGTCTACTTATTAAAATTACGACATTTTACCATAGTATTTTTGGTTAATCGAATAGGGACCATGGATTGTCACTTGTGACCGACTGAGCAACATTTATTAGGTTCAGGTTTCATTCAACCTGAATGTTACTAGGTACTACAATGATGATGTCGGTCACACATATGTCGCTTGCTCGGGCTCGCTCACCCAAGCTTCATTGAACACCCCCATCCAAGCGATACAATACAAACACTACTTAAATGCAACATCAGCCTTGGGCGTCCAACACATGACAAAATACAGCTGGAGGTTCGATGTTATTTTACATTCATTAATTACTTAATTACTTATAGAAAATGTATATAAAAGATCTACACAATATTTAATAATATTGATATAGGAATATAACATTTAATTACCCACCTAAGTAAAATTTAGAAACCGTTTTCTTATGTGGTTTTAAAACCTCCAAAATTAAATAAAACTTTGTGGCGGCCACCACTTACGAGTATAGGCACTTCATGTTTCCATAACGATCTTTGATAATCCCGTTTTTGTGGTATAATTAGAAGGAATAGATAATAATTAATTAGGAACTATTTTAACATTTATGGAGACTTAAAATATATTTTAAGTCTCACCTACTCTTTTTAATTTCAACTGGGAATGCAAAAGAATTTTAAAAACGTTTCGACATGCTCAGATCGCCTCTAAAGATTTGCGGTGAACAGCTGATGCTCGCTGCCTCGTTGGAATAAATCATTCTATTAACACAGCAAAATACATAGCACCGTTTGCAAAATGTATACTTACCTACTTGAGTAGGTAGATAGGGTTTAACAAACTCTTTTCTTAATATTAAACAGATCGCTTAGCTAGGCGCTTAACTATCACGGGATACGGCAACGTTTGCTTGGCCAAGAAATACTATGATGGGTATTCCTGACATAAGTACACCTGTTTATTGGTTGCAATTTATTTTGACGGGGCCCAATTGGGTTACCCTTGTAACTACAAACAAACTAAAAAAACTAAAAGTCGAAAAACCAAGTAAGTCAAATTTCGGACTTTCTTAGGCTAATTTTCTTTATAATTTATATGTACACCCCCTTGCTGAGAAAATGGGCACTTTCGATTTTCCAAGTAGTTTAAATATACAAAAAGAGAATTTTTAAAGATAAATAATAATAAGAAATTAGGTACCTATTTAAACAACATTAATTTAATTTTTTTACTTGAAAATCCGTTTTCTTTACACTGTAGGTACTTAACGACTCGAAATAATTGTAAGAGCTCGTTTTCTCTGCAAACGGGTTTATATGTAAAATACCTACTAAAACTTGTTCTACGCGCCGTGCTATATCGTTGTTCGTAACTAGGCTTGCGGCTTCGACTATTGTGATCATTTACTATATTCGTCAATTATACTCTTTATCGCATCCTTTGTACCGAATACAAGCGCGAATAGTCCAAATATTAGAACGAGTACATTTTTCCATATTAAAATTTTGCCGGGGCCGAAGCCGATGTTCCAGTAAGTGATAACTTCGATGAACGCCGGTGCAATGAGCCCCAGGATAGAGAAGCAGAAGGCGCCAATGACGCCCATGAAAGGCGCGATGGTAGGCACGGCCACGGCCAGCAGCACGCACAACGTCACCATGATGGTGCGCATCACGTAGTCCGCCAGGTCGGGCCGCTTCGTGAACTTGTCCTTGATGCAGTTCCACATGATCTCCACGCACACGAAGAACTGGAGCCCGAATGTGCAGTACACCGCAATAGCGATCGCGATCTTGACTATTTGAGCAAGGCTGCAACAAAACGACATGTTATAACTCGAACAGCAGAACTGCAAGTATTAGAGACAGCGACATACGGTACTCACATTTCCTTTTCGTCCAGATTGAGCGTGATAGAGTCTAGGACGACGTCGCCGTATCGCAGGTACCCCAGCACGCCCAGCAGGATGTACACGATGGTCACGCCTGACATTCCTTTATTCAGGACTCCGCAAAAGCCGAGCATGGAGCGCGGCGTCTTCATGGCGTTTTCCAAAGGCATCACCACGCCTATAGCCTCCATAGCGAAAATTGTCAGGGAGAAGAACTCTGGCCAGCTCGCCACGGGAGCAACTAGATTTATTTTATTGACGTCCAGGCTGCCTGTGCCCACTAAATAGTAGAAAGTGATCCCGAGGCCTATGCCCATGAACACGTTGGCGACCATGGACACAGGTGCTAGGTACTTCAGGTTTCGTACCCACGCCATAAGTATTAGAGGTAGTAGGAGGGCTAATATAAAAAGTCTTTCGACGTCTTTATTTGGCTCAACGTTCATGTGATAGGCTACCACCTGAAAATAAGTAAGATTATATTAGTATGGTTAAATTGTCAATTTTTCCTAAACCTGTATATTTTAAACATCCCAATGAACACATTTATAGACGGCTAAGGTTATTTTTGTCAATATTCAAACCGGTTTATCCAGTAACTTTATACATCAGAGCTTGCGTCAAATCCGGTAGTTCTGATTTTTTGCAGAGTTGTTTATGATCAGGGATCGGAAATTCGGATCGATATTTACCTAAACTTTCGCGGCGGCGTTGTTGTTCAGTTGTATGGAGGCGGACTCAATCATATAATTCATTAATAAAACTCCCGGGATTTCTAAATAAATAATTTACGCGAGCATAAATTCATAATTAAGTATTTATATTAACTATTTGAAGTTATTTTCCATGTATAGATTTACCAAATGTTATTTAATTTACCTGTAACTCATTGACCTAACGAATTTATAAGAGCAAAACGGAACGTTTTATCCTACATGTAAAATAATTAGTATTATTAACGTTTTGTAGAATCACGGAATCCCGTTACTGATATTATTAAACTAATATTTTTAAGAAGCCGACGCCATGTTCGCCTATCTTTTTCCGGGATTTTGCCAACCTTAGGTAAATATCGATCCGAATTTCCGATCCCTATTTTATGACGTTGGCTCAATGAATAATCCATTGTTGCCATGTATCTTACTGTACCGATACCGGTACGGTCACCGATATTTTAATGTGAACATTAAGATGCAACCACATCGATAACCGATACTTTAATGACCTGCAATAATTTAATGTCAACATTAAAATACAACCGCAGATACAGGTTTCTTAATATAGGCCATTTGCTTATCGTTTCTAAACATATTATAAATAACTATTTCACTTCTCATGCTCTTAAAATGTTACTTTAGTCTCTGCACATCGGGACTAAAGTTCCTTTTTAATCTCTAGGGATTAAAGTAAAATTGTTTTAATTTACTTTGGAATCACAGAACAGAAAAAACAGTAGAAGTGTCAAGTGGGCGTGTAACGTGTGGAATAGTTATGCGGAGTTCCGCATAACCTATCATACTTTTGCCAAAATAAAATTAGATAAAAGTTAAAATAGGAAATAAATCCAGAAGCATGCCTTATTGTGCTATTTTGGAGTGTAAACACGATAGCCGCACCAAAAACATTTTCCATGGTGGCCTGTTGTTTTTATGATAGTTTGAGTATTGGCGACAACAGGTCTGATACTAAGCGAAGCTCAGCCACTTCCACTGTTGTTTCTATTCCGTGTTTGGAATCCTCTAAACATCCAATCACGGTGTTTATGAATGGATGATTATTGCTATTTGCAGTGTTTTTGTATAGACCACAGAATAAAGACTAAAGGCATAGAAGCCGTGCAATAAGATGAACGTTGCACCAGCTACTTGTCTCTACTTTATAGATTACACTTTGATAAGAGGAAAAGAAACAAAAACTAGGTGTCTTTTCTTCTTTAATCTGTCATGATCAGAAGGTGAAGAAACGTCAAATCAACGACCAGACTTCTTTGGCGTTACTTTCTTCCACACTGGTGCTTAAAGGTCCAAATGCACGCCTTGTGACGATCTCTTTCCAACTCACTATGAAAACCATGAGTAAAAAGAAGTCAACCATAATGTATTTTCTGCCTATTTAGTACGGTTTCTATGCCTTTAGTCTTTATTCTGTAGTATAGACAATTTTCAAAATGATAACTGTGAAAAATATAAATAAAAATGATTTAATTTCGTGAAACACGATTAATGGTTACGAATATGAATCTATTTAATTATATTAAGGATGAATTCATTTTATTATGATTGGTCCAATTAGTTTTAAAATAGTTTTCAAGTTTGAACCTGATGGCTAAATATGCAAGCATTTAAACCGGCACGTCACAAAAAAAAAACCGCGGTACAGTTAGAAACTTTCTTATAATCAATATTGTAAATGTGTATGGAACTTCGTCAGTACTGGATTGAGCAAGCACGGGGTCCGTAGCAAATTATATAGAGACTCCTGGGTTTGTTTTAGGTTACAGGTTGTGGCGGGCTTTTTTCCGCAACTGAGCGACTTAGATATGCACCTATTTTGCGTGGGTGTTTGTTTTAGGTTATTCTGCTGGAGAATATGGACTGGATTGTTCATCCTATCGTCAACCCTGATGCATATGAGTACACGCATACGCATACTGATGTAAGTACTAGCATTTTAGAGGTTAAACGTGAATGCGCGGGACCCGAAGCATTTGCTACTCTTGCTAGATACGTACTAATCCGGCACTGAACGTTGTTTTTTTTCCTCGCATTCAAAGTGAAAAGTAGAGTGTTTAACGCGAGACTAAACAACCATAATGACACTCGAACTATAGCCACTCTCGCTCGCTGGCTCGCTCGATCTCGTGTCATTATGGCTTGTTTTAGTCTCTTGATGAACAATCTACTATTTTTAAATTTTGCCTGGCCCTTGTACTCTGAACTTCGCGGGCTGTGTTTGCAACAATAAGGGTATCATTTCCGAGCATGTGGGAGAAAAAAGCTATTACACTGTACTGTCTATCAAAACCATGAGTTCAAGGGTTTGTAAATTGTCATTAGGTGTTAAAGAAACTGAGACCAATTTCCTAAATATCTAGTTCCAACTCCTCGGTCGTCATGTCTTCATGCTGTAGAAGGAATCATCCGCATTCTACAAAGGCAGTGGGGGTTCGAACCTACCAAGTAGTTTATATACATATAAGTACTTACTTGCAGGATGTTTTTAGCTACTATGACAGTGTAGACAGAGCAGGTTCCAAAATACGTCAGGAAAAGACTGACGAGGATAAAAATTCTGAAAACCAAATGATAAGGTGATTTTATAAACAGTCTATGGTTTGTTTATTAATAAAATAATCGACTATACATCCTTTTTAACATTAGAATAATATATGCCAACATCGTACATAGATAGATAATACCCACTGTAAAATATTTGTGTAGATATCTAATTTTTGTCAATTATTAGTATTACTTGTATGTAGAAGAGAAAATAGTTTTCAATTTTTAATTTTGACTTCGTTATGCAGATATACCTACTGCATGACAAAGTCCAATGTACAGACGAGCAATTCTAAAAATCATCAATTCGGCATCAGTATCGCACAATTAGTACCCGCCCCTTTAATAAAAACCGGGCACGTCTGACCATGCTCAGTGTAGGGTTCCGACGCGGTTACTACACAAAAACTATGTCAAGAAACGATAAGTATGAAATCTATTTAATTTAAAAGTTATTTGTGCTGTCTTAGATTAGATTTAGTCGCCTGTATCTCAGGAACCATTCAAGTCTACTTAGTCGTGACAGTTTTGCTTTAAAATTCGTAATTATGTGATTACATTTGAGATATTTTTCAGATTTTCAGTATTTGTAGTTTTGGATTCAGTTACCTGAATCTAACAAGAATTGGCAGTTTAAATCTTAATATGTCACAAACCAATCCAACTTCCGGTGTTTTATCCAAATTAAAAGAGCTATCCAACGACCCCCCACATTATGGAGTCGGCTGGTGGGTGCGCACTGGTGCTGCCTACCTGAAGGTGCTGGCCCAGGCGCGCAGGCTCTGCGGGCCGTTCTCCAGCGCCGCTTGCCCCACATCCGGGAAGCTCATCTGCGTGCGCCGCGTCTTCTTGTACAGCACGTGCGAACACTTTATCTGGAAACGAATTGCATCGCCCCCGTCACATTTAATTTATACTTGGTACATTTCTATGGCTCTGTAATCTTATCTACTTAATGCCGCAGATATAGAGACATGTGCTAGGTTAAAGTGTGACATTAAAATAGAGTGATAAAAGCAATCACAATTATTTTCTGAAGGACCTAAGTTAAATAACAAAGCGTTAAGTATGTTGTTTAATGTACATTAAATATAGGATTTGGAAGAAACCCTTTAAGAGCTATAAATCTACTGAGGGTTCCGTGCTTAAAATAGAAGTCGTGACTCATTTTAATTTTTGAGGGAGGGAAGAGGCATCGTGAGTTGACACACCGACGGACAGACGGAAAACGAAGCGATCTTATCGTTTAAAACCCTCACAAATGTAATAAATAGCACCATTATAACACGTTTTAAATATTCGCCTTTATAAGAAAGATTATTAAAATGTAATATTATACAGTAAGTAAGTACACGTCAGTAATAGATATAACATATTTATCATTATATAACACTCGCTTTGTGCAATAAAGAGCATGGCAGCGCACATAACTTCATTTGTGGGTAATAAATGTGTACCTATGTGTAGGTAAGTATAGCTAAAAATATTATTACGTATTTTATGATTTGATTAGAGGTACTTATTATCTCATTTTATTAATAGCTGCTAAGTTTTCATTCATAGTTTTAAAAGATGGACGCATGGCACTGTTTAAGCAAATAATAACGATCCAAACCTTCATGTTTCATATTAGTAATTGTACGATTTCCTAATTGGCACCTCCGCTTGCGTGGTTTGCGAGGTAGTGAGTGCAGCACCTCATCAGCTCTTAAACTACATGGTAAATGTGTACTTACAAGTACATAGGCGCAGTGGGTGCAGACGACGGCGACGAGGATGGTGAAGAAGATGCCGGTAACCAGGCCGGCGCTCTTGAAGGCCTTGGGCATGGCAAGAATGCCTGTGCCCAGCGAGGCCTTCAACAGGTGCGTCAGCGTGTCCATATTCCTGAAGCAGCGAACAGCCGGTCGAATTTAAGATAAGTTGATAGGTACCTACTTACCTCCACAAAAATATCTAAGTACGTAATGAGTTTTGAGCGCTAATTGTTATATAATTTTGTAGGCTCGTATTTAGTTGAGTTTAATAAATAGGGCTATTTAAGCTGAATACGAATGGCTGCTTGAATAACCAAGAACCGAAATGGAGAAATAAGAAATTGATAGAAATATATTTGAGTCAGGACGTAGTTTTTTCCACATTAAGTACCTATAACCTAACTCTCCGCAACATTTTTTTGGGTCTAATAATACGTATATGTATTTCTCAACCGACAACTAGTACGTACTATACTACACTTACTAGAACTTCTTTATAATGTAAGTATGATATTTCCCAACTTAGAAGGGTGTTTAACTCGGATGAAACAACCCTTTCCAGCAACGAACTTATGACGCTCGAAATTGCATTGCATTTCGTGCCTAATAATAGGTACTATAGGAAAAAGGAAATTCTGACCCACGATAGAACTGTGTCACAGTAAAACTACAAAATATTTTTTTGACTCTTCTTTCTATTTAATTTGATTTGATTAAGAAATGTCATTGCTGCTGTGAATCACTTATGACTACGGAGGGTCGGTGGTCGTCTTCATCACAAGTTCTCTCGATTTATCTAGGAACCCATCATCAGATCTTGAACTGATGATAAATACCCTACATACTTTTCGAGTAATCAGGTAACATACGTAGGTACATAAAAAATAAAAAGGCTTTTGACGAACTGAGAACCTCTTCCTTTTTTCGAAGTCGGTTAAAACCTTAACTATTTTGCGTTGCGCTATTTGTGGTAAAATCTACGGCCTGACCCATTTGACTACAAAACATATAAAATCAATTGGAGTAGTTAGAAACGGTCTCATAATATCAATATAATATTCCAGAGATCAGGAACCTCAGCGCTTGTTTTTAGTTGGGACGTTATTTATTGACCCACCACTTATAAAGCCGGGTACTCACTAACGAGCCGTAACCGTTACATGCGTGTACAGTAACGAGGTTCTAGTGTGTACGCAAATGAGTACGTTGTAAACGTCGGCTCGCTGCAAACCGAACGCCAGCCGCTCGCAGCAGGTTAGCGAACAACGTACACACTATGCTTTTTGGTTACAGTGCATGCAACGGTTACGGTTACAGCTCGCTAATGAGTACCCGGCTTAAGACTAACAATCATTCATATTTTTTTTTACAACATTCTAAACATACGCGAGCGTAATTTATAAAAGTAAAAAAGGAAAGGTATTAATTATAGCATTTACATAGGTATTTAGGTAAGTTACATAAATATCGATCCTCCCCAAGTTTCGGAGTTTTATTGGTAAAGTACATACTAACTTCTTGTAATTTTGGAAAACTGTAAAACTGCATTTACATAAATGTTTTAAAAATAAACTATGGTTTTAAATCTAAAAATGTTATTAGACCTCACTTAAATATAAGCTACCTGCAATATTTATTTCTTTCGATTAGCCAAGTTGTATTTCACGAAACCAAAGGGATGCAATACGCAGAAGCGAACGCAGGGCCGATTATATAGGATGTCCCAGAACTTGACGTAAACATTTATTAAAGCCCTTTCCTTACTGGTCCAGAATATAAATAATTTGAACTTTCCAATCTGGTCATTAGTTTAGGAGTTATTAAGGTTTTAATTATATTAGCAAAATGCTACCTTTGCCTCCCTTGCTTAAAAATAGCTATAATTCGTAATTTTAAAACTTTATATACAATCCTCAATAACGTAGCAAATCAATGAGTTTGTGGACACGGAAAGAGGGTTGCAATTTAAAACGCAATGACACCCTAAATGGTCGTAATATCATTATAATGCAGAAATTTCATTGACGTGTTTAATAATGTACAGGTCCGTATTATATTTTTAGAATAAGCTCATCAAAGCCCTTTGATTTAAAATCCCACAAGATTGGTTTAAAAAAATCCCCTCGCGGAACAATAAATAATTATAATGGCCATCCGATTAGAGGGGTTTCATTGCTCTATAAATTGCAAGCTTTTTTAAGTGGCCAGCTCCCAGGTCATTACAATATATAATCTGCCGTATGTTCGTTTGAGTCAATTGCATCCATTTGGACAGATCCGAGGCATGGTTCATAATTTCTTGAATCGTTAATGTTTGTAGAATGCGTCTTGTCTAGCCCCACTGCGGCACTCAGCTACAAAAATCATAAGTATGGTTCACGGCACGAGCCCCGACCAGGCGATCACCCTACCAGCGCAGCGTATAGGTTTCGAGCAGGTTACTTACGACGTAGGGTTATCGAGTTTCCTTTCAGTAAACGGGTCAAAGTCTCCTGCTGACTCGACATCTTTGGTCAGGTTGTATCTGAAAAACAAACATAAATACCTCTTAATTCAGTAAAGTAAGAGAATCGATTATAACAACTCATGATGATGATGTAGATGTTAATTGGTTCCCTTTTAATGGTTGGTTAGTGGAAGTAACAATCAATTATTTTTTTTTGCAATTAAGTACTTAATGTAAACTGTTAAAACGCCATAATTTTCGTCGTTTTATGGATATGGCTAAGTCTGCGGCAGCAACCCGGGGTTGTAGAACATATCCAAAAATTATAGGTACCCGACCTTTTGTAAGGATAATATATATTTTGTTGTATAGGGTGGGCCATAAATTTTTGCAAATTAGCAAAAGTAAAAGCTAGTATTTCTAGATTTTTTTTGAAATTCTGTTCTTTTTTCCAATTATTCACATGTCTCATGACGTATAATAGGTTAGACTAGAATTGTGTTTAATTTAAAAGAATAAAGTCTCCAATCGCAAATGGCGTTCGGAATTATAAAATCTCATGCGCGATTATGTAGTGTACCCGAGTACACCGCTGTATGTAATATCTGGCTGGAAATTTGTTTTTTGTCACTCCTGTCTCGTGTCTCGTGTCAAGTGCGAATCGGACTCGCGCACCGATGGTTCCGTATTTAAGATAATATGATTAAAAAACGCAAAATAAAATACTCATTTTGTTATGAATTTTATTTTCTATGCAATATTTTTAAAGATTTTTTTTGTCCAAAACTTTAAAGTTTGACAACTTCATTTTATTTTTTGCATGATTTAAAATATCTCTAAATCATGACCATTTCAGCTTTTTTTGGTCTAATTAACTACGGAGATTAGGAGTTTAACCACACGGAAATTTATAAAAAAAATGTTTTGAGAATCCTTCCAATGACACCTCGTTTGCTATAATTAAATCACTTTTATTTCTCAACCCCCCATCTAGACCCCTTTTCTAATATTTAGAAAAATAATTTCATATTAACACAGCAATGATGAGTTATGATACTTATGATACTCACTTGCTCACTATTTTTTCCTTGGTTCTTTCATCATCCAGCATTAAATTCTCCAACTCATGCGCCGGCGGCGCGCTGCCATTAGTTTCCTGTTTCTGAAATGGAAGATTTTTCAAGTAAGTATTAAACTATTCAGTAAAAAAACATTCCAAAAAGAGATTTATGCAGTTATATACTCACGGTGCCCATTATGCTGACTCGCGCCCAAACCGTAGGTGGAAATTGTCCAGATCTGTAAAGAAGAATAGACCGGTTAGTATTTACTTTACAATCAAAACATATCTCAAGCCTTCCTATTATCATCGAGAGCTGACAATTCATTTTTAATCTTATCAGGAATACTTTTATATTAGCCTTATTAATTGATGGACAATATCAATATCCCCCGCAACAAGTTAGAACTGATCTACCTAATATGAATTAAAAATAGCTTTCACTTTGTTCTTCAGGTAATGCGCAATATAGTTATTATAGGTACTTAGTTTAAATAACTAATCCAACAGACATTAAGCTGACGGTTATAGGTTATAGGTTAGATAGAGCGGGCTAGTTTTCCGCAACTCGACGACTTAATGTATGCGCCTTTTTTGCGTGCTGGGTTCTATAACCTATAACTTATATATGTAGTTCTGGACTTAGTTGGTCCTTCATATATTCCATTATATTATCAGTAGCGAAAGATAGGATCGAATTGCGATTTGTAAACAGTTAACTTTTGGCAGAACGTGCGCGTGCACATCGGTACACCCGCGGCCCCGAGACCCCGACTGCTGCATGCATGCCGAATACCTACCTGCCTTAAGCTACTCGTAATGATGAGAATGTTTCGCCAGTCCCTAGATAAGCTGGTAACATAAACCATAACACCGTGTCAGATACATAATAAAATGTATCTCTAGCAGAGATCAAGTTTGCAAAATGTTTTATTTATCCTGTATGTCTGGAGCTATTCTTGCTTACATTACAACGATTATCTTAAAAATCGGACAGGCGCGATTCTATTTAGCGCAGTAGATTCTGTAAATGTTATCCAGAGTGAAAAGAGAGATGAGTCAGTAGGGGCAATAGGGGCAGCTGTTAGATCCCTCGCTGCCACGCGGAAATGTTCTGAGGAGACCTTTACTAACTTTTTAAGTGATGATAATCGTCATTCACAAATGTTTGATAAAACGTACCTACCTACAGTCAAATTTGAGTAGGGGAAGCCTTTGTACCCCGGACAGTCTTTTGTTCTTTAGTTTTTTGTAAAAAAAACAGATCCTTTAGAATTTCCAAATGTGCGAATATGTAAAGATGTAGTATTTAACAACATTCTGGGATATGACATTGAACTATATTTTTGTTTGTTTAGACGGGATATGCTGATAGAAA
This sequence comes from Acleris cristana, assembly GCA_948252455.1. Classification (NCBI taxonomy): domain Eukaryota; kingdom Metazoa; phylum Arthropoda; class Insecta; order Lepidoptera; family Tortricidae; genus Acleris; species Acleris cristana. The sequence goes on from OX411772.1 coordinate 45,854,010, forward strand.
AAGTAGACGAGATAAAAAATACATAACCACGTCACGGGTAGGGGAGGTACCTACATAATTTTTTTTTAAGGGAAAATTGTCCATGGTACAACACCCCTGATTCGGCGAAAATCGGCGTTCGAAGCTCCATCCCTGTTACTCGTTTATTCGAGACTAAATCGAGAGGAAGAGATGGAGCTAACGTATCTTTGAATTTCGATTTTCAAAGTAGGGCCTCAGGGTTGCGCTTTCAACTTGTGTACAGATATGGTTGTGGTAGTTACGGTGGTTTCTGCACCGGATGGATATCACCGGGTGCATATCAGTGGATGGTGAGCTTCCGACATGATAACATTTTCGAAATATGAACCTCTATAACATTTTGTCTTAAATCATCTTTTTGCTAATGTTGTGATAGCTCATGTTCACCTGTCAGTAAAGGCGGCCGTATCGTATAGGAATATAGTTTCAAGGTTGCTAACTTGACTCGACGCGATTGGTGTATACTAAACAGGATCCGCAACGGCCACGGTCGATGCGGCCACTATAAACACCTATGCGGCTGGACCGAGTCCCGCCGCTGCGACTGTGGTGCCCAGACCATCGAGCATATCACGCACGAATGCCCACTGCTGTCCTATCCTGGTCACCCTGACCACTCCATTCTTCTTACCGCCGACGCCGCCAAATGGCTAAGAAACCTGGATATGTGCATATGATATGACATGACATAAACAAAAATATTTTCTGTAGGTATAATCGCCATATGAATAATAAATGGTTTCGAAGGCAAGACGGATCTAAACAAATTGGACTATGGTCCTGGTTTAAAAGTTATTTGCAATATTTTGCTCAAGCATATCACTATAGGTAGGACCTACGTGCTATAAAAATAACTTACATGGAGGTAAGGTAAGTTTGCTAATTTGCAGATAATAATTTTCAAACTCCCAATATCTCGGTAAAAAGTCGTAAAGTGTAGTTAATTATACCTAATTTTAGCCTCAAAAGTTATAAATACCTATTCTTTATTGGTTTGCCGATATCAATAAGCGATAAAATGGTGGTAGGTAAGTAATTTTTCAACGCGATAAGCGTGACCCTTGCACACCGCGCTATTGCGCGATTGCGCGTGCCTCGGGGACACGCGACGCGACACTTCGTGTGCATAATATTATCACTAATCACTGAGTAATGGCGCGGGCGACAAATTCAGCCCCGAATGTTATTATGACGACGTTCGATAGGCCCGGCCGGATTTTGAACCTAGATCTCCGGAGAATGAGTTATTCTGATAAAAACGTGGGTTTTAAATAGACGAACAATTAAATGGCATAAAAATAACTTTTTTTTTTTAATCAAAGCCGACTTCTTTTGCGTTTTTGAAGGCGGTTTTCTGTTTTTAAAACATAGATAATCAGTTTAATTTGAAACACTCAGTAATGAATGACTTTAACTCTTTGAATGGCATGTTACTTACTTTTCAAGTTTCGAAATGGATGTGATTATTACTTACTTAAGACTCAATAAGAGTTCGTTTAATTATGCTATAGGTACTACAATAATCAGTGACTTCTGAGTTTTGACTCAATATCTTGTACATACTTACACTATTTTGAGACCCTATTTCATCAATTTCTTTTGCTGTTGACTGTACCTTTTAACTTTGTCCATTTAAACGGTTTTATTAGGCAACACTTATGCACTCGCCTCGACTTTATCGCTGACATGTATAGTGCACCATAGATAGCAGCATTGCACTCGAGAAGTGCCGACATCCGTGATGTAAATGTATAATGAAATGAAACGACGTATTGTAGTTAACGTGACACTGCACACTGGCGGCAGGCGGTAGGTTTTGTCTTCGGGCCCCTAATTATTCTCATTCATCACGTACATTTTATTATATCTGAACCTCTGTCATGGCTTACTAGTAAATAGTTAGTTCGGTAAACCTGCCCGGGGTGATGCGTATAGTCCGATCCGGAATGTGACGTGAGTGTGACGTTCATGATCGGAACTTAAGACTCCATATATTTATTTTATAAACAACACACATCAAAAATGTCCGAGGATCAAAAGTATCCCTAAATTATCGTGATATTCTGCTATGTATTGCGTTACGATGATACTTCGTCGAAACTTTTGATGTGTGTAGAAATATGTCTCAGTATGTAATAATATTCTGGGTTTATTAATTTAGTTCGTGGCATTTCTCCAAACTTTGTACTTAAGTATCATATTCACGCGATGCTATTTCTTTTTTTATATTTTCGTCTATCACCCAAAGGTTAGTTGAAAGAGATCCGCTAAGGGGGGCCGCGTTCTTATTTCCCTATTATGTAAACATTGTATTGTGTTGTGCTAGTTATTTTAGAATAGAATAGAATAAATTTATTTAAACAAAACACACACATTCAAATACACAAGCAGTATCCGGTGGATTCCAAACTAGGCTGAGCCTGTATCTTGGGACCATTTACATACAGACAAACATACAGTGCTAAACTCTTAAAAAGGGTTTCGGGTTCGGGTTAAGTCAGCACAGACGGTATGACGGGTAGTTTTAAGAGCTATCACACTGTACAATATTCTAAATCGTCATTAGAATCGATTAAAACAAAAACCCCGGCCTGTCGGGCTCGCACAATTCGTTTTCCGTACCAACCACAATATTAACAACACGATTTTAATAATAATTAACAACTTCCAGAGGTTTTAATTGCACGACATGGGACCAGCGACGGCCCGGAAAATGCTAGTACTTATTACGTAAAGGGATAACACATTTCATTTGCGGTTGCATTGACTTATACATACACGCGGCGACGAGCTGGTGATATCGCTGTATCGATTTATTGAGGAAAACAGCGACTTACGCTAGCTTTCAATTATTAACATTTCAACTGGTGCATCCAAGAATAAGCGCAAGTAGCCCAACCCGAGGTGCTTTCTAAAATATTTTAATTTACTACTAACTGTGTAAGTATCGGCTGCACAATAGACTTAACGCTCTGCTGGTCAATATTAAAGGCTCGATGTTAGAACATACTTTCGCCTTTGCTGGTTTACAAAGGTTGACAACTTTTTATAATCTATTGCTACTTTCTAAGATGCAAGAATTATTATTACTTAGCATTCTTGCATCTCGCAGAAAGTTACTTTACCCTGAGTTCCAATTCTATCCTAGCCCGGATTGAGAGACCCAGAGCCCCGAGGCTGCCGGGCCCCTAGCCTAGGCCGGGGCTTAGGCTTAAGCGGAAATCTGGCCCTGGTTTTGTCGAAATGTAAATATTTCTACATAGCAACTTTATCAGCAGAACCGCATTTCCGTCATATTATCTTATTATCTATGGTAAGAATGTCAGATATTTTATAGAATTGAAAAGTTGCATAAAAAAACCCTGACAATGCGTCTCTAAAAGTAGGTTACTAATGAATGGCAATAAAATGTATAGTAAGCGCACAGAGTTTTCGCTACCGTGATAAAAAAACTATTAGTAGAGTTCATGAAAGCACTTAAAAAACCCGGCGAGAGTATGTCGGACCATTCTCAGTGTCACTACAAAAAAACTAGCTTAAAAACCAACAAGTATGAACTAATCCTCTTTAAGTTATTTGGTACTGTCTTAGATGGTTTAGTTGGTACCAGCTGTTGCCTGCGATTCCGTCCGCGCAGATGAATAAGACATAGCCTATGTTACTCAGGGATAATGTAGCATTGTAATGGTGAAAGAATTTTTGAAATCGGTCCTCCAGTTTTTAAATTTATTCATTACAAACATACAAAAATACAAATCTTTACTTATGAGATCACATTGTTGCTATTGCAATTGCCATTAATCAATGCATCTAATGAACCCCGATAAGCGGCATTAACATAATTAACAACATCCTAACAAACAATTTACCATTTTTATGTGTAGTCATCGCGCCGCCACATTGTTTTTTTCAGTCTTGCTGGACTCATTGCATTGTACGCCATAATAGTAGAATAAAATAATAGTAGATTAGGGCCTGTTGTTTGATCAGTAGTTAAACTAACTAATCCTTAAAAATGGTAACTATTTAATGGTTAAATCTCAAGGAATTCTGAAAAAAAAAACCGATCGTTTTTTTGAATTTTAACTATTAGTTGAGTTAACTACTGATCAAACAACAGGCCCTAAAGCAAGCCATAATGACACGAGATGGTTAGCAACGCGAGCTCAGCGAGCGAGGGTGGCTATACTTCGAGTGTCATTATGGTTGTTTAGTCTCGCGTAAAACACTCTACTTTTCACTTTGAATGCGAGGAAAAAACGACGTTCTATACAAAATTTCAATATTTACCACCTGTTTCACCATCGTTAAGTGAAGCATATTTGACAGATAAATTAAGCCTTTTCTCTTTCTGACAATTGAAAATAGACAAGGAGAGAAAAAACTTTAAATGGCAGATAAATTTACTGGTCGATTGTGAACCAGTCCCTTATTATAACAAAGTTTCTTACAATTTTTTTGTAAGAAACTTTGTTGTTTATTTTTTGTAAATTGTCGCTTTAAATGCGTAATTTAGCCAACAGATTCAAACTTGAAAACTATTTTAAAACTAATTGGACCATGCATAATAGAATGATCCTTAATATAATTAAATAGATTCATATTTCTAATCATTAATCAGATCGTCAAAAACGGTTTGAATTAATCATACTCATAATCAAACATGTGAATGCAATATTTTGTCAGAAACTCGCAAGCTATCATTCAACAAACAAAGTAAATGAAACGAAATTGACGAAACGAAGTCTCATTTGTTTAATGAAATTATTTTGTCACGCGGAAGCAGCGTGAGAGGGCAGAATGTATGAGTTGGACCTGTATGTGCTTGGTGATGATCCGAGATACACTAGAAGGCACCTATTCCATACTTCTATCTCCGCCGTGGGGCACTGTTTAATAAACATCTCGTCAGCTACTCATGCACACGCGCTGAAAGTGAATTGACGTGACGAGGCGCTAGGATCGATGCGTTGCGTAATATCAAGTAAGTCAGTCCCCAAGGCACGCCTGCCAGTCAGCTCGAACACCATTAAGTTCAACCTGGTCTGCATGGCGATTGTTTCAAATTGTAGGGAGACCATCACATCATTAACAGGCCATATATAATAACATAACAGGCCCTAATATTTCGGTGGTTATGTGCAGGAGAATAACGTAACTCCAAATATACTTCTGCCGATTGTCCTAAAAGATGTCTACCAGGCAATCGAGTTTATGGCATTCAAGGGTAAAAAGATCGGGATGGTAAAGTGTTTACACATGTATTTGCACGGCTCTATAGTCAAGGTATTTTATTAACATATTTAATGCACCTGTTTGCTCTGATCTTTTAACCCCGACTGTATCTAAGTAGGTAGTAAATAACCGTTTAGCAAGCAATTTTAACGCCGACCTTTTGTTTAAAACGAGTTTGGCTAGTGTTTATTATGTAGCATTGCAGTTGACGGTTAAAGTTAATATTAATACGCATAGCTCCGAATCCGCATTGTGCGAATCTCACCCCGTACAAGCGCGGTGAGTAACTGAATGCCGGTGCGTCCGGGCGGTCGGGCGCTAGCCGTTCCACAACACTATTATCCACACCCGTCCAAAAAGAGGGGAGTTACAAGTTTATCGTGTGTATCCGTGTATGTGTGTGTCTATGTGTCCGTGGGCCTGTGGCTACACGGATTTCGGACACGGAATTTTTAAAAGAAAGCTAGTTAATCCTGATGGTTCTTAGCTAAGTACGTTTCGTAAAAATCGGTTAGCTCGGTATAAGCTTTGAAATAAGTATATCCTAACAAGTTACAAAAAGCTCTTGCAATTTTACGGAATTTGACTGGTAGGTACTTATAATTTCTATTACTGTTATGCATTTTAATGTAATGAATGACACTCGCAAAAGCCATTGTATGTCAAAATAACAAACGTGAAAAAAATAATGGGTGCGCATTTCGAGATTTTTTCAATGAATTTTAGAATAGTGCCAAAAAGAATATAACTACCTATTGAAGAAAAAGTAGGTGCGATACTTATTTTAGAAAAAAGTAAGGATTTAATAGAAATCCGTTTATTAACAATATTAAGTATATGCCACGGTGAATTTTATTGTTATACATATTTAAGCTACTTTCCCAGGGTCCGCATCATGTTTCCAGGCTTTACTTACTTACGGCCGAACCCTATATTTAAACCGCAGATAGATAAGGCTTACTTCGGGTTAAAATTTGACATTTGCCCATACAAAATGTGTCGAATTTTAAACCGAAGTAAGCTTATCTGTCCGCGGTTTGAATATAGGGTTCGGCCATTAGTGTTGTATGCTGCCAGTTGCTTCAGTAGAATAACGTCATTAACAGCTGTAATGGCAGACGTAAATCCATATGATAAACTACAATAATAATGTGTATACAATAGGTGTTTGCCATAGTGACGTGACTCCTTTTTGTTTCATTTCATACAATACAATGTAAATTACAAGTAGTTGTCGTAAGCGCCCCACTCTAGTAGTTTATCGTCCCCGCTGTGTTCAAGGTCACCCCGGTATTCCCCCTAATTTGCTATAGTTACATTTATCAATAGCTTTAGTTACGCTTTCTCTAAACTCATATGCTGCTATACCTATCTGGGTACCAATAATCTTCACTTAGTATAAGTGTTCAATGTTATAAAGTAATTTTCTACACTTACAACTTTAATAAACATTTACTTCATACTCAGTTCTAATCATAATTTGCCATAAACTTTAGAAGAAAACAAACAGAACGGACAAAGCGGCGTTGCCAAGCAGCAGTGTTCGCATTGTTGTATTCCGGTGTGGGAATAACTGAATTCTCCTGTTTCTTTTTAAACATAAATGGTTAGGTAATAGATTAGACATTCTAAGTCCCGTGTGGTTGCCAGGTTGGAAATAGTGCCACTCCATGTCTTGCCGTGGATATCGTAAGAGACGACTAAGGGAATATAGGCTTGTAGTACTGTTAGGCGATGGGCTTGCAACCTGTCACTAATACGCTGGTAAACATCTTAGCCTAATTGTGGAAAATGTGGTTACAGAATTATCCACAAGTTTTTAGAGTTGTTGGTAATTCTATAGCTCTGCCTACCCTATTCTGGGATTACGAGTACAAGAGTGAACGTATGTATGTATATTCTAAGCAACTCATCAGTGATGAGCTGATGAGTCATCACCAATGCCTTCTTCACGTATACTCTTGAGTACTGTAAGTATGCAGATTTATGTATTGACTTCTTTTTGATGTTTAGTTATGTGTATGTAAATCATCGTTTTATTGCCCACAGTGCGACAAGAGCCCGATTTAGCTGGACAGTATTATTTGACGTTAAAAGTAAGCTCCAAACCCAACAACACATCGAAGCTGGAAATATCAATATTTATAAAAAGTTGAAAAACAAGCTATTTTAACAAAAACACTAAAATCCGGTGTAAATTGGTCTCACTGTAAGTACAGAGTATTACTATAAGAGGTGAGGTAGCGTTAACTGGTTTCATATGACAAAGTAAAAAGGGCGTTATTTACTCGTAATGTTTGTGATTAGTAAACTTAATGTCTTCACCATTCAGCCAATTAATACATTTTGGCAATGTCTCGGATTGGTCCTGTCTTTTTCCACATTCAGCCCATATTATTATAAAAAAAATTGGAGGTTTGAGCGATAATCATTTTCATTTTTCTTAAAGAATCTTCTGTTACCGCAGTTAAATTTAATTTTATCGGAAAAAGTCAAATAAACCCTTCAATTTATTCTTTTTGCAGTTTTTTAACCATTCTTTGTAAAACTCCCTCTGCATGTAGGTATGGATAAAAAGATAGAAAAGATAAATGATAAAAGACATTTATTCAGTAAGTAGGCCGCACGGGCACTTTTACACGTCAAGAATCTACCAGCGCTTGCCAATAGGAGACCATTGCTGAGAAGAAAAATATCTTAAAATGTAGGTAGGTAGGTACTACTTATTTACCGTCTACTTATCATCTAACTTATCTTACTACTATCCATCACGATCCTTCACTAAACGTAACACTTATTGTTTTATGATTCACTTTGAGATGCGGACAAAAACAACGCGAAATAGTGAATGATTTCGCTGTCGATGACATTCTAACGCTCTTTGACGTAAATTACATATAAGTAGGGGATATTCATGACTTTTTTTCACAGCTTCAATAAAAAGCTGATTCATGTAACAAACAGTTGAGATAAGTCATTTTTTGAATAGTTATAATAATAACCAAGTAATAAAGCCACCAAAGATTTATTCCTATCTCTTTCTAGAAAAACAGAATTTAACATGGGGTTTATATGGCGGACCTGTTACATGATCTCACAGTGCATGTCGGATCTCTCGGGTGTGTTAGCTATCGGTTTAGCTAGGGCAATAGAAGAAATGGCGTGACCCTTTCTTTCCAGCGAGATCGGGCTCTTGTCGCACTGTGTACCGCGGCTATTGGTACACCTCGTTGCTAACATCACCTCCTCCTGCTGATGGCTTTCCTCGACGACAAATTTGGCTAGGTACTTCGTCTTTATTAATCTGCTTTCTAAAAACCCAGAAAATTAATGCCATGACGACTTATAGAAAGAAGTAAGGGCCGCCAACACGAATTCCGCCGCAAGCCACGCCGTGGGAAAGTAGTGTATGTATATAATGTATTAACTATTTAAATGTGCTTTGTTATAGTCGCTCAACTATCTTAATCGAGATATCTTGTCGTCGCCCTTGACATAAGTACCATTAAGGAGTTCCGTTGGCCAGGAGTGGTCTTCATCATCAGTTCAACTTCACGAAATGATACTTTCTGAATGCAAATGCTGGACTTGTTACTGAAAATACCTAAATCGCTATGTGTATGCCTATATTTAAGGATTTCCCTCAATTCTTCACGGATCCCTTCATCAGATACTGACTTGGTAACAACCACCTCGGGAGTATATATACCTCATCGAGCAAGAAAATAATTTTCAAAATCGGTCCACAATGGACGCAGTAATCGCGTAACATAAAAAAGCAATATACAGTCGAATTGAGAACCTCCTCCTTTTTGAAGTCGTTGAAAAATAGACGACATTTCCGATAACTGTAATCCTACTGCCACTTGAGTTTCATAGATAAGTCGACCTCGATGGGCTAAAGTCATGCTAAAGTACGATTGTATAAACTTTGACACTCACATCTCGGTTTTAATCGTAAAAGTTGGTATTTTCACAGAGTATATAAAATCCTAGAATTTACTCACATAAAATATTCAAACCTAAGTATTTAGTATAATTAATAATAATACCTCAGCCTAAGTATAGAAACTTTGTTAATATTCTTAATATTCAAATAGACTATAAACAACTTTTCATGACATTATGTGACGGGCTTCCTTTCAAAATCAAACGAATGTAATAGTTTTATAATCAATGTCTCTAATTCAGACAGTGAAAGTGATTGAGCGTGTATGGTTTCATTATTAATAACCCTTTTAAAGAAGTAAATTCCCTTGTACTAATTTAATATTAGTGTTTTTAGTAGGTAATGTGAAGTAATAATTAGACCAAGCCACATCTGTGTTATTCATAGGTCTACTGTAAAAATGTCACTGTGGCAGGTGATCTACATTACTGTTTTACTGCCGCATTCACTGCCGCACTCAGAGACGTCAATTATATTTAATACTTGATTAAAGTTGCTGCTGTCACTTTCTTTGCTACAGCAATAGAATAAGACAACACGTCACTATACAATCATTAAATTTAATTGACGTCTCTGAGTGCGGCAGTCAGAGGCGTCAATTTAATTTAATGCTTGATTAAAGTTGCTGCTGTCACTTTCTTTGCTACAGCAATAGAATAAGACGACACGTCACTAAACAAGCGTTAAATTTAATTGACGTCTCTGAGTGCGGCAGTTAGACTATTAATTTGCACACTATGATAATATTATGAATATGCAGCAATGTGTCTCGTGTCATTTGCACTTCCGATCTCTCCCGATGAATGTCGAGAATTACCGAGTGTCAAAGTTCAATAAATCGAACTGTAGGTCAATGACATAGGTTCTCTTTCGTAGCCTACCTTGTGACAGATTATAAGGCGATACAAAATAATTCCTAATTAATAAAATGTGACTAAATAGGCTATTTGACAACATTGAAAATACACTACAAATTGGGGTTATCCTATTAGATAATAGCGTAAAACAACATATTTCACTTTATTTTAAACTAAATTATGTATATTTTTTTGGAAATTACACAAAAAAAAAAGTAATATTTTTTGAAATTTTATCTGTGGCAGAAAAGCTATGTGATTGCTTTGTAGCTGTGGTTACTCGCTGGTGACGTCAAACGCAAGTAACCACAGATCATAAGGGCATATCTCTTCAAATGATTTTTTATTGTTTACTTGCATGTGACGTCACACTTGTCATATGGCCAGCGCCATGATAGAAACAGCGTTTTAAGCGCGGTTTTGAAAATTTAAAGTTTAACATAGAATTTTATTGATAAATTGATAATACAGTAGAATGTCACGGAAATATCAATGTAGTGTGCTTCTTATGTAATAAAGAATCATTTAAAAAGGTTTTCTAAAATAAGTCAAATAGCCTATTGCTTCGGCGGGAGGAGATGGTTGGTGCAGCAAAGGCGACGAAGCTCGCCTGCCCTAATCGGTTTAGTATTGGTGGCTGGTCGGTGCGGGTTAAGGTTCTCGTGCTCTGCCGGCTATTCGCTACTCCTACCGGACCGGGTGGGGCGGGCGTGCTTTTCCCCGCTAGCCTAATCTAACATCTCCTCTCCGTCGCGGTCAGCGCGTACGGGTCCTTGCAATGCAACAGAACTGCTGGCTGGAGATGTCACCAGAACAGAACAGAACAGATTAATAAAGTTTGACTAAATGAGAGATTCAGCCTCTTAATTTCTTGTTTACATGAATTGTACTGGTTTTAAAATGAACGATAGGTAACTGCTAAACGCAATTGTTCATGAGTTTTATGACGCACGAAGGTCAAGGTTATCCAAACTTGACAAGCGAAGGCCAAATTTCTACATAGGTATTTATGTCCATATTTTGCTCACAAAACTTAAATCAGTCAAGCACGACACGTCTACCATTAATTCGTAGTATACATACACAACAAAGCCGCAAATTTATTGAGAGTGGAGGTGGCGCGGTGCGGCGCGTTCCCATACTATATGTATAAAAAAAAACGAAAAGCGTGGCGGAGGCGATTTTATCATGGGAACGCGCTGCACGTAGTGCACGTCCGCTCCGCCTCCGTTCTCAGTGCGATTGCGGCTTTAATCAATTAGGCAATTCCTTGTCTGAAGATCCCAGCATAAAATTCTCATTCGCTGAATTTTGCTGTGTTGTGGCTGTAGGTTGTATGGTATAAACCAACCTAACCTGATTTTATTAACAAAAAAAACAGGCAAGAGCACGTCGGACCATTAGTCCAGTCTGTAGGGTTTCTGCTTTACAAAAGTGGACCATAGATTTTTTAAATCTATATAATTATTTATCACAATTTTTAATCTGTTGAGTTGCTTAAGTGTTGCCATACAACAATAATTTGTAATAGTTGATTTCTAGTTTTTAATGTCTCCATTTATTTTTCGTTTTTCTTTTTTGTAATAAGTACCCTACGTATATATATATTGTATTATTTTTTTTAATTATGTCTTCGCTAGCGATCGTGATGCCATTCGAGTAGGGACCACTGAAAACCAGCGCCGTGGCAGGCGAGGCATGCCATGGCATAATGCTAAGTGGCTCCCTATTTGACACAATATGGCATTAGATTATTATTTAAGTTTACCTTTAAGTTGTTTTAAATGTATCGAAACTTGTGTCAAATAAACTATTTCTATTTCTATTTCTATATTGTTAAGTAATTGGGTCTTAATAAAAATCCAAGTTTTCGACCTAAGGCGATAGCCTGAATCTTGAATTGAAGGTTGCCAAAATTGGTTATTTTTTAACAATTTCTTAATACTTATAAACAAGACAAAATTGCGCACAGTTTGTGCATAAATGTTTTTTGTATGTCATCCTGATAACAAAAATCGGCGAATAAAAATAATTTTACTAAATTACAATTTGTGCTGTGACGTTACGTCCACAGCTTCGTATTTTTACAAGCTTTATTTTACTTCAATTGTATGTTAGTATGTATGTTTGGGTCACATCTCGCAAGTCAACTAACGTTATTTTAATGGGCTAATATTTGGAATACATACGTAAACCTTGTTATCGAACAATGAAATATTATGGTGTCTTACAACTACCTAACTGGTTTCATGGTGGAGTCGGAAGGTGGCAACAGGATTTTCGCGTCGGTACCCACGTTCTTAACGTAGACCCACGAAGTTTCGTTTCGCTAGTTTGATCTTGATAAGTAGATGATGTCTGGGTTATAAAAAGTGTCAAATATAATTGGGGTCTAAAAATCAAAAGAGTTGCATCAGTAAATCATTTTATTTACTTCGATAGGTAATTAACCCTTTCGTCCCGGCAAAGTTTTACACAAAATCTACCCAGTATGTCAGGTTCAGAGAAATAATATCTGCTCCTCAGTCCTGTAGACGCAATGTGCCCGGTTAAGCATTTGCCCTAAAACAGGATGTAATGACGAAAAATTCAAAACAAGTATACTCGTTAACCGGATCTGAGAGCTCATCAAAAATAACAAAACAAGCAGAACATTGTCTTTTGAAATCAATAATCAATTAGGTACTTAACTATATTTTTATACTTGTTGCGTACAGTTTAGATATTTTCATATTATTCAGTTATTTTCGGTGTTATTTATGCATTTTGTTTATATATTTATTAGCTTTATTTTTATCCCTTACAAGTACTTCTATTATTTTGTATTGTTATTTGTTAGTTTTGTACTTATTGTTAGATGTAAGGGTCGCCTTTTGCGGTTCCAGGTAGCTCTATCGCTTGCCCGTCTGGTCCATAAGTTTCCGGTTCCACGTATTCTTCACTCTGCGATCAATTTGTTTTTCTGTACAGAATTTTGTTGAAATATTTAAGATGTCCAAGATAAATCCAAGAAAAAAAAAGTTTATAAATGTAGTCTGCGACATATTCTATAGGTTTAGACTGTAAGGATATTTATGTATACGCCCCCTGATATTGATTAATTCATTTTTGTTGCTATGCGTTGTTCATGTCCGGCGTCGAAAATACCTAACCGTGGTGTATGTTGGCCCTTCACAGTCATGTTTCGGTATCTCTCGTTGTCATAACGAACAGACGCGGCGAATTGATGAATTAGTTACTAGGCTGCTCATTTTACTAAACGTGTGTTCTAAATATTATCTCCTGCCTAATGACCAAGCGTTGATAAAACAATAAACCCACTTGAGCGACTCTGTATGCTGCGGCTTTGTGATACTGCATAATGGACCATTTTCATATATTGAATGGCTGTACTATTACGCTTTCGCTAATGAATGTTATCAATTAGCGTAATGACGAGTGTAGCGGAAACTCCTGGTTATTTTTCTTCTGTGGTTACTTTTACCTACTTATTGTGACTGTCACAGAAAAAATAAACGTGAACAAGTTTTTATTCTATTCATCCACAGTCAGACTACCAGACAATCAGATAAACCGACAAAATGTTTGAAAATCAATAACCTGAAGAAGAAGTAAGTAGAAGTTCTGGCTTGACTCTATCTCCTAAATATCAACTATCCTCTAGGTACATAAAATGTAGTTTATGTATGTATATTTAAGTATTAATATATATTACTGTATCTATTTATGTAGGTATTTGAATGTATTTTTATTTTATTTATTATTGTTTATATTTATATATTTTTATTTTATTTGTTCTTCTAAATTAATTTGTACACTTGCTTACTCGATGCACAACCTTAACTTTTCTCAATCTCTCAAGGGTTAGCTGGAAGAGATCCCTTAAAGGGATAAGTTCGCCTTTTTACTTATTTTTATATTAATTGTATTGTTCTGTTTTTTTCTTTTGTACAATAAAGTGTTTACATACATACATACATACATACCTAACCAACTGTGCTTACTCCCAGTACATGACAGCTATTATTATAGCTCATAGTTATTAGTTTATTTTACTTCGATGCATATTTCTACTCCCCATTTCAACCCCTTAGGAATATTTTTTTTAAAGTCGCCAAAAGTAATATTTTTTAGTTATGAGTAGTTAACGTTTCTAACTTTAAAAATGACGAACCTCATACAAAATTCTACATCCTCCTTTTACCTCTTAGGGTTAATAATATCAGTAGGATTAGTGGATAATAGCTTCTAAACGCCTCTTCGTCTGCTTAGACGGGAGATTTCCATTATAGTTATTCCCTCGGGAACTTTGGAAATATCCGAGGTGAAAAGTAGCCTGTGTTAGTTAATCCAAGGTATAAACTATCTCCATTCCAAATTTCACCCAAATACGCCCATCCGTTGCAGCGTGAAGAAGTAACAAACACACAAAAATTCGCATTTATAATATTAGTAGGATAACAAAAAGTTATGCCTTCTATCAAAAAATTGCGTTCGGAATTAAATTCGAAATTTTGATCAATTCGGAATTATGCAGTGTACCTATGTACCCGACCTAAGTAGGTATCTAGTTTTAATTTCAACTCGATACCTCTATGCGTTCCCAATATAAAGAAAGGGTCTTGACAGACAGACGGACAGACGGACAATACACTGATCCTGTAAGGGTTCCGTTTTTTCCTTTTGAGGTACGGAACCCTAAAAAAGATGAGCATGATGACATTGATGACCCTACTATCATTAACTGCCGCACTTAGAGACGTTAATTAATATTACGGGAGCACACGACACATTTGGTAACGAGCTCTCCAAATATGTCGGTCTGCCTGCGCAGTGCGCACAGTGGTCGCGTTATCTTTATATGGCGGCCGAAAATCATGTTATCGTTCCAAAACAAAAACGATCAGGGAAATGGCTGAATGTTGTACATAAAGTAAGTACTAGTTGCACTCATGTCAAATATGCAAAAACTGACCAAAATTTTGGTCGCATGAGTGAGCAATTCACGTTCAAAGATAAATTTGTGACCAAAAAACGATAAGGGAAATGGCTGAATATTGTATATAAAGCAAGTACTAGTTAAGCCATTCCCCTGATCGTTTTTTTTTGGAAACGATAACACACGTTTTTCAGCCGCCATAAATAGATAACGCGACCATTGTGCGCAGGCAGACCGACATTTTGGAGTCAGGGAGTTGCCCTCTATCCTGTCAGCCTAGCATAATCCATTTCCGAGATCGTTCCCAATTTTGTAATGACCTCCTAGTCTATAAATTTAACGCTTTTTTAGAGACGTGTTGTCTTATTCTATTGTTATAGGAAAGAAAGTGACAGCAGCTACTTTAATCAAGCATTAAATTTAATTGACGTCTCTGAGTGCGGCAGTAAGTCTTTTTTTTAGGAAATACGCTCGAGCCTAACTCACAATTGTAATTTTTTTAGTATTCCTTGTTTTTCTTCAGGGTTTGCACTAAGTCTATTCATACCAGATTCTGGAAAAAAACAATCCGCTACCTATTTATAACGGTTCAAAAGATAGTTGTATAAAGTCAGGACGGACAGCGTAGGCGTAGGTAGTGCACCCTAAGTCCAAACTAAGTTTTGTAGTCAATGAGAATGTCAAGAACATTGTAAGGCTTGAATGACCTGCTGTAGTGTTCACATGCTAACCTAATCCGACATACTTACCGTAGCTATTATTGGTTAGGTAGGTATATTTCATACAAGTATAAACAGTGTCAGCTTGCGTATTCTTATTTGGATGCAAGATATATCCTTGTGTTTTGGAATGTATGTTGTGTTATAAATAGCACCAATATAGATAAGGTAATGAAATGTAATCACTACCACACATCCTACTTGTCACTTATCTTGTTTTAGGTTTCAGATAGGTATACCTACAACTTGCAATGCTCATATCGATATGTGTGGTAAGATAGAGAAGGCTAGATGAGCTAGAAGATTGCCCATCTGATGATGAAGGTACCACTAAGTATATCGCCATTTTCAGTGATTGTGTAGACAATTTTTAGGGCGTGGAAATAACCTCAAAAATACAAGTCTGCAAGAATATACAAATAAAAACGTTTTAATTTTGTGAAACACGATTAATGATTACGATTATGAATCTATTTAATTATGTTTAAGGATGAATCTATATTATTGACTGTGCATGGTCCACTTTGTTTTAAAATAGTTTTCAAGTTTGAATCTGTTGGCTAAATATGCAAGCATTTAAAGCGTCAATTTACAACAAAAAGAACAACCGTGGAACAATGGGGTTTGGGTAAAAGTGTTGTCATTTGTAAGACACACATTTTCAAGGTGATTGGCGATTCGTAAAAGTGGTATGTAAATTATTAATAATAGAATTATTCAATAATCATACTTAACTACTTTGTTATGTAATGTGATATTTTACCCCCTTACTAATAAACGTTGAGTAACGGTGGTATAGCTATACAATGTTTTGTCCTTATCTGTCAAATTCAAATGTCACAATGACAGATAAGGACAAAACATTGTATAGCTATAGCATGTGGGCATCTGCCCCGTTTGGCGTGGGTCTTATAGATAACGACAAAAAACAGAAACTTTATTCAGAACTAGGGAATGCAAATAACCGGTTATAACCGCTTTTAACCGGTTATTTTTATACAAAAACGGTTAATAACCGGTAAAATTGCATTCCCTATTCAGAACAGAATATTTCATTCAAACACTCGTGAGTTTAACTCTGTAATCTATACCTACGTAAGTATACTTTGTCTACTATATGTACATAGATCAATATAATCATTAGATTTCTTACAAGAAGTGCATACTACACGCAAACGATATCTTCCGTCGCGACCCGTAACTTCGCCTGTGTTACCATACCACCCACCCATCTTCTGCTCATTTCATATTAGGTAGTTGAGGTTCCACAATAAAACAACAAAATATCAAGTATTTTTGTTTATGGTAATATTTTGCGGATAATTGGGGTTAAACTTCCGTTATAGACAGTGCTGCAAATTAGGTTGCGCTAACATTTTTATTTCATTATAAGTACTACATGGTACTACCTACAACTGATTCCCTTTCATAATCATAATACATTAAATATTGCTTTATGTTGTTTAGGGAATAGTGCCAGCCATCTTGTTACCAAACTTCGCCTGCCTGCCTTCTTTGGTCGTAGGGTTGTCGCGTTTATATAAATAGACATTTCAGAGATCGAATTTAGACATTTCTGAGATTTTCAAAATTATTTTTACATGTAAGTACCGATCATGGCAAAAAAATTAACTAGGTAAGAAACGCAAAAAAAGGAAATTATAACCAATCCCATGTTGCGGGGGATTTCGATTATAGTTATTTTATTACCTCGGGACTTAAAATATTCCAGGATAGCCTATAATCGTATGTAAATTCAGGGTATAATCTATCTCCTTTCGAAATTTCTTCTAAATCCGTCCAGCCGTTACAGCGTGAAGGAGTAACAAATTGACACACGATCTGTCTTTTGCCTACTAAACGTGAGGTACATTGTATTTGTTGAGATTTGCCCCCTTTAGGAGTTTTCCCCCTTTTTTACTCATCCGTCTTTTATTCTTTTTTTGTACAAAATTAGGGCGGAACTTTAAAAATTTCGTTATTTGCCTCCTATTTGTACAGTTACCAACTTCCTACGATAAACTTTGCCATTAGGCACACTCTTATTTCAAATCAATTAGACAGTGACAGTTTGTATGATCATTACAAAAAGGGCTCAAATCAAGATAATAATACACATGCGATAACTAAAGGGGGCGAATTAAGAATAAAAAATAGGGGATTTCCAAAAAGGGGTCAAATTGCAACAAATAGTACGGGTCTCACGCTTAGTAGGCAAAAGCAGAAAGGGAGCAAGTACCGAACAGGGCTAACACACACATACAAACTATCGCAGTTATAAAATTAGTGATTCAATACCTACATTACGGCATTTTTTAGTTGTTGATGGGGAATAACTAGGTAGGTATTAACCAAACGAATGAATGAAATGAAATTTAGAGCGTCTAACGATAGCCTAAGATAAGTAAAATGGTTTTAAATCATGATAATCATGAAGGATCAAGATAACAATTTCAAATATGGATGATTTTTTGAAAGATATGTGAAGTAATGGTGAAGTACCTAATCTCGACGGCACGTATTGTGTAGTAGGTAGGTATCTATCTGAGGATAACAATTTAAATAACGAGCACAAGTAGACAGTAAGCAGAAATCTGATAAGGAGTCAGGTTTAGCACACGTTTCCAGTGTGCATGTAAATAAAAGAGTCAAATGTTTAGCGCCGCAGAATGCAACCAATAATAGGCGCTTGTTAGCCGAGAAGCGCTGACACGGGACCCGCGCGCGGGCGAAGCCCGACACGCCGCACCGTCGCATCGCATTACGCGCCGAAGCCTTACTCAGCCGAGCCGATTTCCCGCCCGCCTGACGGCTAGCTTGCACATTTAACGGTTTACCTACTACTTCAAATAAATGAAATAATACTCCCGCATTATTTACGCCTACATCATTCCTAAATTTAGAATAACCTTTAAATAATGCCCACTCATTTTGCTTTCGATGACGCAATTGTTCAAAAATAGTTAGCTGCGTTTTACATACTAATAGTGTCACCGTTTATATCCGAGACAGGCGGCGGTCCTGCCCGAGTTGACTCCAAGTTCACCTGCAAGTTGATCTCACCCTTGTTATGCTTACAAGAATACTGCGAAATCCAAAAGGATAACTCGTATTTCAACAAGTGTTTGGTTTCTGTACACACATCAAACATGTTTTAAGTTGCGCGTCTACTGGGTCGGAATCGGTGCGTACGGAGCGGACGGATTTGTTGCTTTGTATTGATTTCTATGGTAAAGCGTGCACTGGATCGGTATATCTGTATTCATAGAAATAAATACGAAGCAATAAATCCATCCGCTCTGTACGCTTCGATTCCGACCCAGTGGACGCGCTGCTTAAAGGAACGAAATGTACCTATACCATGTCAAGCACCAGTCAGTGTTGTAAAAGTACTTTTAGTCAAAAATACAAGGTTAAATAGAGATTATTACCTGAAAATAAACATGGAGACAATGATTAAGTATATAAATAAATAATATGACTATTAATTTGTTTATCAGAGTGACCGAATGAATAGGAACAGACTTTACAGCCTCATTCATTACATTATCATGGCCTTAATGCCAAATTTAATGTTCGTAGCTTTAAAAATGACGGACTTCCATACCTACAATGGTTTATCCCCTTTCACCCCTTTGGGGATTGAATTTCGAAAAATCCCTTCTTATTACTTGCTTACGTGAAAAAACATACGTAGGTAGGTAGGTACTGCTAAAGTTTCATGTTTCTAGCTTTAGTAGTTTCGGCTGTGCGTTGATGAGTGACAAGCATTCCGGTTCTATCTTTATTAATAGTATAGATAATGACGTTGCATCTCTTTCATTCTTATGTCAAATGTAAGAGATGTAAGATTAATTTTGGCAAATATTGCTAAGTGAAGTGCCGCCATAAGAAAGAACCCGCGCATCATCGGTCCCACTGTACCTATTCCATATTGACTCGGTCGCCTTGACTGCCGTAATGTTTACGTTTGTTATTTGATACGATATAGTTTAAGATAAAACGGAATAGAGGAACTGCACTTAGTACTTAAATTGTTTCATCACGACTCACTACTGCGCTGCGTGTGTAATCAAATTTGAAGCGAGAAATGAGACAAAGAAAGTTTGTTTTCGTATTTTATATCGCAGTGGGCAAAGTGCCAGATACAGTGTGTACTCGCGGCTCACGCATAAAACAATTAGATGGAATTCAATTGTGAATTAATAATTTACTTACTTGACTTACTTAGGTACTTCACGAGCGGCGGCGCGGTGGCCGCTAATTTCATTACTGGTTTTACTTAACTGAATTGAGTGAATTTTCATTCAATGTTGACGGATTATATAAACTGGTTCTGGTTTATCCGCGCATTATAATTGAATGAATTCATAATCAAAGAAAATGGTCTTGGAGTTATTACTCTAACCTCATGTACCACGACATACGCAGGGGTTCACCAGACACGAACACAGTACCTATTAAGCGAGTTGCAAAGTAGTATTATCTGTTGTGGCACCTACTAAAAAATCCACCTAGACAGGAAAACAAGCTTTTATTTTTGGCACAACTTCCTTTAAAATAAAATAAAATACCTTTAAGTCTTAATAAATATCCTTATTGTTTTATGCCGGTCAAACACAGAATTATATTGAGACAGAAGGAGAGTTCGTCGATTTATACGAGAACCGCGTGTGTAACATTTTGCGTAGGTACCTACTTTGACGTCACGCGAGTCTTTTAGTGATGTGTATAACATAAACGATCGTTTCCAATCGTGTCATCGATTATCGATCGCAACGGAAGAGCGTCAGTGAGCCAACTGACTTCAACGGGAGAGGACGCGCGCGCTGGTCTTGCGACGCACCCGCTCTCCATTCTACCGAGAGTACCGACCAAATAATGAGTAGTGAATTATTAGTACATAAGGAATATGTATGTTTTAAAAGAATATCTATTCGTTTTAGAGCGTATTTCATTTGTCATTGTATAGAATAAATAATATGGAGTAGGTATTCTCTCTTAACCATCGTCACGTTAGTGTAAGGCTATAAAATAAATAGAAACTAAGTACTTAGGTACCTAGTTAAAACATTTCATAGAATCGAATTGGGGATCGATTTTGACACTTGACAGAAGAATGAGACTAAAAATTTACCTATGTGACTTTTTAAGCTTATTTCTGTTAGTCCGTAGTATAGGTATAGCCCGACATTCTTCATATCTACTTTCATGATATTCTACATTCGCCTGAATTGAATTATACCGACACAAAATTTCATCCCAATCGGTCCAGCCATTTAGTTGGAAGTTAGGTGATTGGTTTTCTAACCCATTGAAATATACACACAAAATTAACTTCTGCCCACGACTTTGTCCGCGTTGCTTTCGATTATCGTTAAACTTTTCCCGGGATAAAAAGTAGCCTATGTTTCAATCCTGTGTATAAGCTATCTCCATTCCAAATTTCATCCAATTCCTTCCAGCCGTTGCAGCGTAAAAGAGTAACAAACATCCATACATCCATACACACAACCTTTCGCGTTTATAATATAAGTAAGGATTATCGATATAACTATAATTATTATCATTTCGTCAATAATATTTCATTTTGTACTACTTCATCTCACGGCTACATAATAGTAGGTTTAAAAAAATATTACCTATTTTTATTCTGTTTTCAAATTCGATTTTAA
The DNA here is from genome assembly GCA_948252455.1 of Acleris cristana. Classification (NCBI taxonomy): domain Eukaryota; kingdom Metazoa; phylum Arthropoda; class Insecta; order Lepidoptera; family Tortricidae; genus Acleris; species Acleris cristana. The sequence goes on from OX411772.1 coordinate 45,875,405, forward strand.
TCGACTAAGAAATCGGCATTGCAAATCGCAGGGTACAACACTATATCTTGGATTTGACAGAAAAATGAGAAATCAGAATTGAACGCGTCTCGGCAAGTGCGCGACAGTTTGGATTGTTTTATTTTCGTTGCTGGTTTTCAATGCATGCCAGGTCTGGCGTGTCAAATTAAACCGCAATGGAAAAGTAGCAATAGACACAGAGTCGACCGTTACTGTTTATATGAAATTCATACTGAGCAACAAAATAAATGGTTTTATAAATAATAACATATATTTTAGGGCAAAGAGTGGGACCTTACCGATGAAAGGAAATATCTTGATTTACAGCTCCAACTTTTTTTGTGGGCAGTTTGTTTTTACATCCGAACGTCACACGCGCGGACAGCGGTCGAAAGCGGACTGAGCATCGGGGCGAGCAATGAGGTTCTCTGAACTCCTTTTCGGCACGCGAGGTACGAGTGCGGTCAAATATAGGGTGACAGATCACTTCTTTCGCTGACTGTACCAAAATAGTTGTCTTCGTACCGACCTTAATTTAAGCAATTTGTTGCAGTCCTTTGATGAAGATGTTGATATTTAATTTCCTTCGTGTCCGTCAAGATAATGAGGAAACGTCATTGCGCGCTAAGTAACGGCGCGGCGGTTCCGAGAAGGTCTTTAAGGGCCTGTTGTTTGATCAGTAGTTAAACTAACTAATCGTTAAAAATCGTAACTAACGGTTAAATCTCAAGGAAATGTGTCAAATTTTCTGAATTTTCTATTCCTTTTTCGAATTTTAACAATTGGTTGAGTTAACTACTGATCAAACAACAGGGCCTAAGTGCGGGGACCGGGTGACAAATGCTGATCTTATGTTACCCGCAAGCCAACGAAAATTACGGTATAAAATCAAAGAGAGCTAAATTACACCGCTGAATTAGATTATGTGTTTAAAGAGCATATTTCTTAATTTTGATAGCTAAGAATATAATCCTACAAAGTATAATCCTACTCGACTTTGCCCGCAAATCGATTGGCGTCAAACACACGCACCACATCGTAGCACATTTACACGGGACAAAACGTTCACTTTGATATCCTAATACCGGACATGGACACCTGCTTGCCGTGGAAACATTTAGATGCCCACACAAACTTACACAATTATATTACGAGTATTAGTAGAATCCATTAATATTACACTTAAAAGAATGAGAGAGAACAAAGAGAGATTTTGGCTTAGTGGACATAAATTAAATGAAACTGTAGGTAATGTTAGTCTTATCGTCAAATAGATAATCGTGTTTGAGCTGTTATCGTATTGTCACGTGATTGTCACCGTTTTGATAGTTCTTATTTAGTTAACAGTAATGGCGACTGACGTCAAAACTCAAAACAATACCATAACAGGTAAACTACGATATCGTTTTTACCGCCTAGAATACCGGCCCTGGTGTGTGTATGGTGTCTCTCTCAATCGTTCAACGAGTCCAACCGACTTGTCCCGAACATTGAGAATAGAAAAGGATGCTGAACAACAAGTCGTCCACATTCAAGGGCCCCATATACGGAGCGATCCGTCGTTACCATCGATTTGAATCGATATCGTGAGGATTCATATTTCTATTGAAAAAAAACCTGTTTTTACCCTGTTGAAAAGAGGCGCTGAAGTCCTTTGCTATTGTGTCGTATTTTTAGAATTAAAATCAATGCAAAAATCGTGTATAAACGAAATCTTGTACAAAATGCTTTCTTGTCATATTCCTCGAAATAATTGAGCTGTATTTGGGATATACGAGGTGGGCGTTAAATTCGCTCAATATCTTAAAAATCATCTAGTAGGTACATTATATTCTTCAAATATATAATTCAAAGCGTCTTCCATTTCATTGTGTTTTAAATAAAAGTGATGGATAAAGTACAATTTCACTTTAAGGAGCAGTTAATCGATGGTTAAACTAAGTCCATTTCTTCGTTTAAGTTAAACAGTCGGTTACGGCACTAATTAATCAATGGCTAACGCGAGGTGAACGCCAAAATATCGTTAATCGATCGTTTAAGGTTTAAATAAACGTTTAAAGTTTAAACATCTGTTGGTGAACTCAGTCCTTAGTTGATCATCCGTAAAACAAGAGTAGGTATTATTAGTAATCTACTGTCCTACTCTATCCGACATAACAAATATGCTGACAGAGAGAAAATGACAGCGATACACGGCCGAGTACTATTAATACTAGTAGTTACTCTGGTTTTACTGTACCTACTAGTTGTCCGCGCCCGGCGCCGCCCGGGTGTAGGTATTTTCTTTTTCATACAAACCTTATGAAATATACTTTACGTCCTATTCTCAGACCTACTGAATAAGTATACACACAAAATTTCATAAAAATCGGTGAAGACGTTTTGGAGTTTTGTTACAAACACACAAGAATTTTATATCTTAGATTTAACGTCAAGATATAATTATGGAATTAAGACATAATAAATAAATAACACACAAAAAGTCACACAAATATTTGCCCAAACCGGAATTCGAAAACGGGACCGCTAGCTTCGTAGGCGGTATCCTGACTTTTTACCAAAAGTTAACGTTAGCGACAAACAAACGTATCCTTTTACAAACTTTCATTTTCCAAAAATGTAATTGTGCTTAAACCATTACATATTACATAGGCTACATGGGCTTGTTAAATAAGTTAGTCTAGGTTAGGTTAGACTTGACCACCAAAAATGTAAAATTATGTGGTGGGAAATACATCTTTGCGAAATAAAAGTTTGTAAAATGACATTGTTTGCCAAATGATCTGGTAAAACCTAAGTGAGCCCTTTCAAATAAGTAATTACATTTTCTTTCAATATAAGTAGGTGCAATGGTCCAACTGTCTCGTATTGCTACAAAACAAGATTTCCTTGCCGCGTTTGCAACGTTCAGTGGTGAGAGATTGAAAAGACGTTGTTTCTGTCATATTATCTCTTAGCTAAGTCCCCAGGGAGGCCCTCGCGGGGATGAGGGTGGACGGCGCGGGCAGCGAGCGGCGCAAGCAGGTCAAGATATTCCCAAGGCAAAAAAAGAAATACCTACTCAATAAAACACCAATACACTGGCGTGGTTTGCTAATGATCCGGAGTTAGAGAAATTTGTTCAGAGAATTCATCCTGCCGTAGACTCAATTCACCTGGGTTAATTCACCTGGATGAACTAAGTGCACTGATTAGATCAGCAGGTAAGTATTTGTTATGTTGATACCATATGGGTATTTTAAAATCCTTATCATATAATGATATTGGCGTAAAGCGAACCCACCGTTTATATTTTTAATTCGTGATTTTGGCATTACGTGCCTAAACATGCACCCAACTACGACCAATTTTACAACACTACGGGCCTAGTGTGGTTGCGTTTATCGCGTGACAAAATGTGGATAAAACATCCGTCACTCTCGTACTTATATACGTGTCAAAAACTGACGGATATTTTATAGCTACATTTTGTCACGCGATAAACGCAGCCATAAATTAGATCCCCTGACTTGTTAGTGTAAGTAGTATTCACTTAACAACCACCAATACAACCCTGTCGCAAAAATCTAATGATTAATTTTGACGTGATTTCTTTTTTGTGACCTACACTGCCATAATGACAGGATTCTACGAGTATGGTGGATCAAAAATTAAAGTTGTTGACTATGTACCTATAAAATCAGATCTTGACGCGATGCAAATTAACGACGGGTAAGAGTCCACATAGTTCGTTATTAATCCTCGGGTCACTGAGTCGTGGAGTCCGTCGGCTCACGGGCGGCGCAGCCCTTGCACCCCAGCCGAAACGACGGGTTATCAACGAGGTAGGCACTTATGTGTAGTTACCAATACTTACCAGTGGTTAGTTTTCATCGCGTCAACACCTGATTTTAATCTAATAGGTATGTGTTGTAAACGAGAAAGTTTAAAAATATCTATACTTATAGGGTAATGGAACCAGTAATGGACATAGCACCAATAATGGACACGTGATTCTTAATTAACAGAAGATAAGGATAATTCATTTAGTTTGCAACAATCAATTTAGGACCGTATACAATTTGAATATGGAGTGAATTACTGGTGCCTGTCGGCTAAAAGTGTCCATCATTGGTGCCGTCACCCTAATTAAAGCAGAATTCAGAAAAAAAACAAACGCTATTTTCCATACACACGTGTCGGTTCTGTGCGTACACTCGGCCGGCACACGGCGGTAAAGCCAGTTAGCCTAAGGGTGAACTTTATTTTTATTGCCTATTTGTGGAGGCATTAGTTAACGTTTCAGTTCTTTGTTTACGTACGTTACGGGTGTGTGCATATTTCCTATTAGAAGATTCACTTAAATAAAATAATGTTGCCAGCATACGTACAGTCTGCCAATTATGTGGTCACTGGTCTGCCAACCCGAGGTTGAGCTAACTACGGTCGTGCAATGCATCGTCAAATAATAAGGGCGTAAAAATGGGTCCGTCAATTCAAATAATCGACTACCGCGACATATTTTTATTTCATAGCAATTTGTGTCAAACTTAGTACCAATTTCACCAAACGATGTTAACCACTTAACAGACGATTAGAGCGTTAACGGCTGTAAAGTTGTGTGAACTAACAGTCGATTGACATTGATTAAATTTAACATCTTATGGTGAAATCGGTACTAAGGCTACGTTCAAATTAAGCGCGACACCGCGCGGTTGGCTCGCCGCGCTGTGTGAGATTATAAGAAATCAATGGGGTACGTATCAGAACGCCTAATGCCTAATGTATCATAATCCCTAAAAGTTCATAATACCTAAACCATGTCTTTTCTGAAACCGTAAACTTTTCAGGATTGTTACAAAACAAACCTAACCTAACCTAATGAGTTCTATACAATGGCGTTTTAAAAAATCCTGAATTTTTTACAGTTTCAGAGAAATAAAGCCATTAGGTATTATGAACTTTTAGGGATTATGATACATTAGTCTTATTAATTTTAGGCGTTGTGATACGTACCCAATCAATGTTGTCGTTCACCGTGGTCCGTCCGCCGCGGCTAGAACCCCAGGATAGGATTGAGCGCGCTCGTTCACTCAGCGGATCGTTCCAAACGAGTACAATCGCTCAAATGTACTAATTCGGTCTTTTAGTTCTTTTAGTACACTAGTACACTGAAAGAAACTCGTCTGTTCATGGTCCTTATTTGTGCTCCTTTGACGGAATGAATGGCCGGGCAGTCATTCATTCGGATCGCTTTGCTGTCTGTGTCACTCACTGCTCTGTTCGGTTCTTGCTGCGCGTGTACTAAATGAACTAAAAGCAGAAACTTTAAGGAATAGTTCGTTCTAGTACAGTGACGGGAATTCATTCTTTTTGGCTCTTAGTACATGTACTACACAACCCTACCCCCGGGAACCCGCGAGCCGCGAGCCGCGCCCGCGCCGCAGCGCCAGACCTCAGGCGACAAGTTACCACGATCATTATCACGCACGGCGCGCTGTACCTACTCGTACTTGTACTATTTTGACAGTCATCGTTTTTATTTATCTTTCGCTTAAAAGGACACGGATAACGTGTTCGTGGACGAGTTAGCGAGTCATAACGCGGAGTTAATTGCGCGAGAAAACGACCGATGAAGTTGGCTTCATTACTGGATTGCTAGTATTTCATTATAGACGCTGGAGCGTTTGGAATGCCCTAAATAATATACCTAGACGCTGGAGAATGTTTAACCGGCTTACTGCCGCACTCAGTCGTCAATTAAATATAATGCTTGATTAAAGTAGCTGCTGTAACTTTCTTTGCTATAGCAATAGAATAAGAGAACACGTCACTAAACAAGCATTAAAATTAATTGACGTCTTTGAGTGCGGCAGTTAGAGTTATTTTATTTTATGATAGAATTACCTACTTTAAAATCTTATTATTATTGAGTTTGCAATAGGTACATTATAGTACAAAATTAATTAATTATTAATTATTTAATTATTAATTGTCTTGCAGAACAAGTAGGTGTGATATAGGTACGGACAAATGGTCAACAATTGGAAATAAAACACGGCATTGTGCGCAATATGTTGAAAGTGGTGGGCAAATTAATAGCTGTGTCTTAAATTACCTTAATTGTCATAATTTAAGTCTCCGAAAACCCATGTACCTAGGTACAGTCGACTACAAAGATATGTACCAATTTTGGATCTTGATACAATGCAATAAGGTGATAAATCTCTTTGTAGTCGACTGTAACTCGTTATTATGCATACCTACATTATGTTATAGTTTTTTTGGCTGCTGCACCTACCCAACTGTGCACCGTGTTTTCGTGTTTAATACTACCTACTACATCTTCACTAGTGCCTATGCCTATTACCTGTGAATGCAAGTATGTTTGTTTGTTAGGTATTTAGGTCCGATGCGACGGTCAAACGCTGCACCAGGGCGACGTAAAATATCAAGCAGATAATCCGGGGACGGACATAGGGTACTTTTTATCCCAGAAAACTGAACAGTTTTTGAGGGAACAGTCAGAAGCGACTTCTTTCCAGGCAAAAGCTAGTTACTTGATTTATTCGCATTTTATACACTTTCGCAGAAAATTCATAATAAACAATCTGTATAAAAACAAAATTCATAATTTGGTGGGTCATAATAATTAAATAATAGAATATTCAATGCTCATAAAAACGTTATTTATAACGTTCATTAGAAATAATGTTATTTGGTACCTATATCATACATTTAGTATACCTACCTAATGAATAGAATTTAGAACAACATTTGAACTAATGATCAGGTGACATACCAGAATAGTTAACAAAAGCGAACTGCTACCAAAACAGTAGATTAGGTTAGGTTAGAAGTTTATTTTCTTTGAGCATTATGAGCTGGGTTTTTATAAAAAAATAACGTTATGAGCAATAAATACTATACAAAGTGACCATTATACTGATTGTCTATTATGCAGATTACTTAATTACTATGCTACTAAACTATTATTGCTTTTGAAATTATGCAATCCGTTTATATGCATTTTGTTTTTAAGCTATTTAATTATTTCTGCAGATCAAAATTATGCAATTAGTATTATGCAAAATGAAAATTCGAAAATACCTAGTTGTTATTAAAAACATTACACACCCCCTAAACCTACCTCCAAAATTTTTCATTAGTATAAAAACGGCGAAAGTGTATATAATGCGAATAAACGAGTTAGGTACTTATTCTAATAGCTACAATTATGAGTTATGACCTTATGACCTACTTACATACTTAATTTAAATATAATGATATTATTATTAGACGTGTTAAATAAACAAGAAGGAAATAGGTAAGTTCCTATGCAGTAAGGAAAATAAGCAAATTTATGTTTTAAGGAAAATAAGGGAGAAAAGAACCATTAAAATGATTTGTTCTGTTCATACCAATAAAATTATGGATATTATGGATATATCATATTTACAGGTTATAGGAAGTCGGCAAGTGACTGAAGGAATTACAAGTTGTAGATAGGTAGGTCTGTTTCTGTGATTGGTTATTTGTGAAGCCGGGTCGCTCGCAGGTACCCGCGCCGCGCCGCGGGCGGGGGTGGACGCTGGCCGTTTCTGGACACTCGGATGTTCCGAGACATGCGAGGGGCTAACAGTACGAAGTAAAATTAAATTGGTTTACCTAAATGTTTTCAATCCGGTTTACTTCAGGTGAACTTTTCTTGAATTCTAAATAAGTAGGTATTAGGTAGGGTAATAACTTAATAAGTTACAAGGCACCTGACCATTTCGGCTGCACCATTTCAAAACCTAGTGAGTCACAAAAACTAAATTTTGCGATTTTGGCAAAATCAGTTAGAGTCCTATCTCACCTAGGTTCACATTCACCCACACCCTGAATCCTAGTAAGTGCACAAAAAACGGGCTTGACCATTTCAAAACCTAGTATGTCATAAAACTATTTCAAAAACCTAGTATGTGACTTGCACTTACTAGGTTTTAAAAAAACAGAGAGGCTTGAAAATCATCGGCTCCCTTATTAATTTAAAAAGATAGTATGGCACATAAAACATGTAATATAGGAAATAAAGAAAAGATATAATATATACCAATGTATTCGTCTTAGGGCGGTTTTTTCAATCCCCAGATAAAGCTATCCGGAAGGTAAATTTTAGCTCCGTCCTTTTCTTTCATATGACTTCAGAAAAGAATAGTAATACATTTAAGTGACGGATAGTTTTATCTGGGGATTGAAAAATCAGCCCTTAATCTAATTAACCGAGAAAGTATCACTTCTTGAACAAATGTTGAAAAAATTTGTACGGCTGAGACAAAACATATTTTTTCGCTCTCCTGTAAAATTAACTCAATGCCCCTTAGGTACTGGGTTTTGAAATGGGGCAGCCGATTTATTTAGTAACCTACTTACTTACTTAGATTATTATGTTTGGTCAAATAAGTTGAGTGCAATTAATTGATTAGGTACTTATTATGATGATAGTTCACGGACTTTATCGACACATTATCGTAGAAAAAAAACCTAGAGTAGGTTGATATTTATTAATTTAAACAGAATCACACAAAGTTTCACAAGTAGGTACAATAAGTAGAACGAACAACTACACTAACAAGTTAAAAACTACCTAGGTACCTACATGCAATGGTTTGACGTTCGTTTGTTTCATGGCGCACTAGGTATACCTATGTAGCGTAAGTGAAGTTTCAAAACGGTGTAGAATCTAGATAAGGAAGTTTTCATATAAAATAAAGCCGTCAAAAATGACAAACCTAAATGTAAGTCGAGTTTACGTAGGCAATAAATTGTCGCAGCTGATAGGAACTCCGTGAAATCAGAAACAAAATAATAAAAGCGGTCCGCTTAAAGAAATTGTACCTACGCAGACATCGATTCTGTAAACCGAGCGTCAAAACGATGTCCATATGTCCGAGCAAGCCGCGCGTTTCGTGGCAAGTAAAACTTTACGGAATAAATAAAAAAACATTATTTATGTCATGAACACTCACCCTTCTCGGCGTGGCTCGACCCGGCTGCTGGCAGACTATAGGTTAGGACCGATGCACTGCCACGTGCTTTATAAATAGAACGGGCGACACGTCCGACCGGCACGCGAGTTGGGATCGTAATGGACGGGCGGCCACAACGCACACACTGTGTCGTGACGCGCCGCCGGTTGCGCGCGGCTGAATACGAGCCCTCCGCACGCGCCGTCCGCAGTAACTGATGCGATTGTTGCATCATGCGGCGCGGAGCGGCGCCGGCCGCAAGCCCCGGCCCGGCCGGCCGCCACGCCGGCCGCCGCGGCGGCGGCCCGTCACCGGCTCCACGCCTCTCACTCCTCACCTCACACACTCCTCACGACTGACCCAATTACCGGGAATCTACTTCTTTACTTAATACTTATTCATATATTGTGCGACAGCTTCAAAGGTTTATCGATTTCAGCAGGTACCATGTACCCGAGTACAAAAATGCGATTACCGAATTAACCATAGGTACCGACATAGTGTAACAAAACGCTAATGAAGGCCAAAAACGTAGCGTCGCGTCATATGAACAACGTGGATGACGTCACAGTGCTTTCAATTTATAGTTTGTTGACATAAAATTCGTCATGGCGATGATAAGTGCCTCAACTTCAAGGCGTGCCTTTTTGCCTTTTCAGTATTTGTTGTGAGCTTATGGGTTTTTTATTTAGGTAGGTATGTTATCGATTGCCGAGAACTTTAGGTAGATGAAATGCAATACTTGTTATATTTTACCTACTGCTCGTAGCGGATATCTAATTAAAAGGGCTCATTAATTCAATAAGGCCAAACAACTAAAAGGTTTACTTCATTAAAACTTTGCTGCATATAGTCTTGGTCAAATTCATTTAGGCAACATGAAGTTAAATATTAGATGAAAAATTTATTAAACGCAAGTTAGAGCCAAGGTGTTATTAATAAGCACCTACGGGCCTAGTATGGCTGCGTCTAAATCGCGTGTCAAATGTGGATAAAGTAGTATGAGAGCCGAATTAAAATGTCCGTATTCTGTACAATTCCAAAACGGGTGTTTCCCGTTCGACCGATCGGTCCACCGGTCGGGAGACAAAAAAATCTCACTGGATCGATTTAATAAAAAATTTAGCTTTACAATCCTCTTAACTAACTGGGTGCTTCCCGTTCGCCCGATCGTTTGAACGATCAATCGATTCAGTGACACTTTTTTTGTCTTCCGACCGGTTGACCGATCGGTCGAACGGGAAACACCCTCCAAAACTCGGGTTCCATGGATGTTGTTTACAAAATCTCTTCTGTCAAGGTGTTTCGGCAGAAAAAGCCCTAGCAGACTTATATATTCCTGAAATGAGGGTTGATACCGGAATTGGTTTCATGCTGGTATCAGGTGGGTATATTTAGGGGTCCCGATGGTCACCTTTTAGAGCATCTGCCAAGCATTTCCGGCAAAAAAATACTGACTGATTTCGCTTATCTGTATCTATCTACCAGTAAATTTCTAACTGATGCCATAACTATTATTTTAATATCAGATGGGTAAAGTAACACCCCGTTTTTCGCACCGACAATGAATTTCGTTTTTCTACTTTCGGCAAGTTCCGTCGTGGCAGACTATCAAGTTCGGACTTAGCATCGCTTTTATGAAAATCCAGTGTGCATTTCATCGCGATATCAAGTCGGTACGAAATTTTGCTGTCGGCTCTCCAACTACCTAGGTATTCGGTCCTTAAGTTCTGTCACAAAGGTTTAGTCAAATAAAACTAACTTCTGTTTATTTTTTTAATTTCAAAATATATAAAAAATAAAAGCTTAATTAATGTTCAGTTTTAGGGACTAATAATCATTCCACAAAGTCGCCGCAATTTCCCATACGATCTTCTAACATTCACGGCCGGCAACGATAAAAATAAGCACGAGTTTTACGAATATTTCACTTTTTGAAAACGCTTTAAGGGTTAGTCTTTGTGAACTAAAAAACTTTTTTTTTTAACATTGTGAAGTCTCTCATCTCTGGGTATGTTTAGAGACCAGCATTATTTTCTTAACGACAGTCAAAAACCAGCTATGAAGCTCGAAGTTTGGTCTGTTTTTGTCACGGAATAGAATAAACAGTGGAAGTGGCATGAGCTTCGTTTAGTATCAGACCTGGGGCCTGATTTTTAAACGCACTTTTCAGCTCTTCACGTTACACTTTTCAATCATATCTATGTATATATTATAAACGTGATAAATTTGAAAATGCAAAGTGCAGAGTGGAAAAGTTTCTTTAAAAATCAGGCCTCTGTTGTCGCCAATACTCAAACTATCATAAAAATAACACGACGACATGGAAAATGTTTTTGGTGCGGCTATCGTTTTTACATTCCAAAATAGCACAATAAGGCATACTTCTGGATTTATTTCCTGTTTTAGAAATATCGAAATATTGAAATATTGAAATAAGCGATCACGGCAAAAGTATGGTAGGTTATGCGAAACTTCGCATAACTGTGCCACACGTTACACGCACACTTGATACTTCTACTGTTTTTTCTGTTCTGTGGTTTTTGTATTGCTGCAAATTGATGTGAAATCGTAAGGTCGATTTAATGAGACATAAATATTTACCGGTGTATAAGCGGATCTTTAGTTGCTTGGAATACATTTGTAACTGAATTTAAAGTTAAAAGTCTGGTCAATATGTCAAGCAAAATTTCAACTCAATACGAGAACTCTTACAAAAGTTGTACCGTTATCAGTATCGTGGTCGTGCGTGATTTGAACCATGCTTTCCTGCCCCGAATGGAATGCTTAAAGCTCGTTCATCAAATTATTGCAATAGTAAAGAATACAAATTACGCTTCTTTTGCCCAGCAGTGGGACACTCAAATAGGCAAGGAAAAAAAAAGATACGATGGAGTTATTTCCGTGACACAGTCGACGAAGCCCGCCTCAGGTTGGATAGTGGGAACATAATTTATTATTTATTCTGTGTCTCATCTTCCAACCTAAGTATATACTTTTGTACAGTCAGCAGCATAAATAAGTGATCATTTCTGTACCTTGCCGCTTTCAATTGTTTCACAATGTTGTATAACATTTCAAACACGACGTTAAAGTGACAAGGTACTTACATAAATGATCACTTATTTATGCTGTTGATTTATGCGGTGAGTCACTAACAAAACAAAAATACAATTAAATGTTCAGATTGCTTACAAATATGTGTATTCCATTCAAAGTACATTAATGTATTTGTTTATAAATATGGGTTTATATGTTGTGCCAAATGTATTTTTAGTCATAATTATCGTAAGTCATACATAATCAAAACGTATTTTTTATGAAACTATATATAAGCTAGGCGATAAAATATAATATACATAAAAATATTAAGCCAACGTTGCAAACCTACAAATCTCAAAACAGACAAATGTACAAAATATACAAACATAGGTATATTTAAATATAAATACACGAACGACGTGACTAATACCTGGGTGATTATTTGGACGGTTCAACGCCGGCGGTTAAAACGCCGAATGATCACCCACCTTCGCTTCGCCGTGTAAAGTACAGTGGTAACCGGGATATACCCAGTAGGGTGGTCCAAAAAACAAAAGTGTGTAATATTGTTTCTCCACAAGTTTCTTTTTATTTCAAAATACACAAAATACGCTATACCAGGTTTTATTGCAATTGAATAAACTTGACAGGCCCCCAGTACTGTTAAAGTTGTTTCATATTAAAATGTATAGAGCTTCACTCATCTAATAAAGATATCGAATGAGAAAGTCTTTGGACAGATTATGAGTATCATGACACTGTATTCTGAGTTGCAGTAGTAGGCAAAGAATATTCTACTTCTGTTATTAATTTTTGCTAAGTTTACTAGATGTCGTTTAATATACTCTTTACTGCACACCTCAAAAAAAGACACAAACAATACTTACAGAACATAAAACTTAAAAGTAGAGGTAGATAACAGGCGGTCTTCAAGACGAGAGTTGAATCGGGTTTTTTAGTGAAACTGTTATTTAATTACCAACAATATTTTCATTATTACTTAGTTCTAAATGGCTTTAATTTTATTTGATTCTTGGTTGAAACGAATTAATATTTGCCGCTACTGTCAACCCTAGCAACTGCACCAAAAATGCTGGAAAATTTACGATCACTGCACATTTCGAATGTAAGAAATCAGTTTAGTTTTGTGGTATGCTAATGTATGTTCAACGCTACTTAACTTAATTAATTATATTGTACTCAATCCAGACAAATGGGGGGCAAATGGTAGTTCACGGTCTCGGGTCTATTCGTGCTTGTAAGGATTTAGCATTAATTTTTAGGGTGCCGTCCGTACCCAAAGGGTACAAATGGGACCCTCTTTCTATGACTCCGCTGTCCGTCCGTCTGTCCGTCTGTCTTTCACCAGGCTGAATCTCATGAACCGTGATAGCTAGACAGTTGAAATTTTCACAGAAGATGTATTTCTGTAGCCGCTAAAAACAGAATAAAATAAATATTTAAGGGGGCTCCCATACAACAAACGTGATTTTTTTGCCGTTTTTTGCTAATGTTGTTTAGATAATGGTACGGAACCCATCGTGCGCGAGTCCGACTTGCACTTGGCCGGTTTTTATACAATGTTAAGACGTTTAATGATACACCGCACTCTTTTGATATATTTAAGCCGTTAAATCCATCTTACCACTAAATAGGTACTTAAAACTTTTTAGTTACTTAATAATAACACTAGGTACCTACCTAATGAAAAACCATAACAACAAAAAGCAAGCTTTAAAAACCCGACTGTTTTTGCCAACCAACTATAGTTATAAATCCTAAATAATCGTTCAAAATGAAAAATTATGAAAGAAACCTAAAGATACCCCATTTCTCATAGTTGGTAGACTTTTTTCTTTTTTAGGTACAATATGGCGTCTCGTTGCCGCCATATTGAATTTTAATTTTAATTTAATTTAATTTAATTTTAAGACTATATTGAAAAAAGTTGACAAAACTCTTTTAGGGAGTCGAGTTCATTTGTTTGATTGTTGTTATTTTTTCTAATTTACTTTTTATTTCTTCGCTAATTTGATGAAAAACATTGTGTGTATCACGGGCAGTAAGGAGATTACAAACTCGAGTCATTAAAAGGCCTCCGCCTTCGGCGTCGGGCTTCTAATAGTCTCCCGTTAGCAATCCCCTTCTTACCGTCCATGATGCACATTGTACTATTTCTCCCACATGCTCGGAAATGTTAAAAAACTTTACTGTTGTAAAATCAGCCCGCGAAGTTCCAGGTCGAGGCAAAATAAAAATAAAAACTAATTTACCGACGGCAGCGGCCGCGAAAATGTATGTACTTATAAAATGTAATTACGTACCTGGTATTTTACTTTTTAAAACCGTGTTTGGACTAGGATAACTATCCCCAAACAGCTAAACACTCGTGCAATCAAAAATTCTTCCTTGTATAATTTTCTTTTTAAATGGCATAGACTAAAAAGTTAAACCTTTTCAAACAGGGTTTACAGCGTACCTATTTAAAAGTGTATGTAATAGTTTGACATTTTTTATAGAAATTGCGTTCATAAAAAAAAATTGCCGAAATAACATAAACGCGTAGTAAATGTTAAAGTTTAAACAACATTTTAATTAAATTGAATTTATTACTTACGTTTAAATTTGTGACTTTATTTAATGCTTTATTTCAGTGTCATACTAAATCGTACGTTTCAGATCTTTTTTTTCAAGGAAATGTTGGGACTGTGTATAATGTTATCAACAATTTTAAATTTCCTCGCATCGTTGGAGAAAAGCACTATACAAGCCTCAGCCGGGAGGGGCGGTTGGACTCGTATATAGCTTTACTCGTCCCGCAACAGCCATTTTCCCGGTCTCTGCAGTAATGTACTAATATTGACTACCCTTCCGAAGTCAGGATCAGTTGGTACGAAGCAGAACTCTGAGGAAATTCTTGCGATGTCATAGGATAGTATGTCTGGTTCCATTCAACGACGTACCAAATCGGTCAGCATGTCTAGATAGATATAAAGTACAGAGCACATTTGAAAGTTCATTAGAGTTCATTAGTCCGCTATTCTCACACATTTAAAATGACACAGTTTTGCTTAAGTTTTTCAGGTCTCGAAGGCGTAGGCGGGCGCTCCACGAGGTGACGCGCGGCCGCCGCGGGTTACGTCAGCCGCGCGTGGCGCGTGCCGCCGCCGCGCCGCCGTGCCGCGGCCCCGCGCGCGGTCGCGTCATTTGACCGGTGCCGTTACGTCGAGGGACTAGTGCCTACAATTCGACATCCTATCCATTTTGTTAGGAATTCAGCGAGACCGGCACTGAACTTAACTTATAGATTATCGTTTACCTACCGTATAGAATGTTAGTTTAGTTTAGATGAAGCCACCTTGTTAGTGACACGGTCCGAATTGTACCTAAACTTGAAACATGTACCGTAATAATATTGTTTTTTAATATGTGTAGTGTTCTGTAAATTAGTATATAACATTTAAATATATCTACATCATGTCCTGACAAGTCAATACCAGCTAATAGTAACAGTAATAGCTATTTTGACGTTATCATGGAACCTGGCCAAAAACCCAAAAACTTGTAAGCGTGTAGTTATCATCTGTATTATTAAGAACTATTTTCTACTGGCGTAGGTACTATAAACTGCTAACATTGATATCGTTAATGGTGTCAGAATACTACCTATAGCGTAACCGAAGCGTGAAAACAATTCTATAATGAGCGTTGCCATGTTAATAACAGTTCTATAATAATTATTATAGCATTGTTATTACCATGGTTACGGTCATTCCGGATATCAATCTTGGCGTTTAGTGAAAACTTGACACACTAATTTGTATAATAAACCGTTATTTTTTTTAACAGCAATTAAAATTACGTATATTAAAAACAAAAGTAATTTTGAGACTTATTATGTGATTAAAACTACATTTTAATAAGTTACTAAAAGTAGATGATTAACATCAGAATTCTATCGATTTGTTATTTGGTTACCATGGTTACGTCAAATATGGATATCAAAAAATGGCGTCTCGATTCGCATTCCAACTTTTAAAATAAATTAATTGTCAGAACTGTTTTAGTACCTAAATATTAAAATTTGCATGAAATTTGTAAACATTTAGCAATAAAATTCACAAATTATTAACACTAATCGGAATAATGAAAATGACTTTGCTAACAAATAATTTGTTAGCAGAAAAATCGAGGACTTATACTTACAAGAAAAGTTAGCGATTGTTTATTTTTGTCATTATCATTTTAAGCTTGTAGAAAACGTTATGTACCTATGCAACGGTACATAATTAGCTGTTAAGGTACGAGTGCGAGCGTGAGCTTGCGAGCGCTCTAATTACAGGCACGAGTACCTTAAGAAGCTTTATTATATACCAGTTACATAAATAACCATTTATTGCCATCGTTAAATATTCGAATACCTATACTGAACATTGTATGTAAGCCATTTACTAATCTTTGATTGTAATAAACTGAGTTAACATGCCTTTAACCTAAGAGATCGATCTCATTTTATGTAAATTCAAATCTAATTAAGGCGTCATATTGATTGAATTGATTTGTACGTACTTTACACGGGTCGCCACGAGGTTAAAACAATCACACTAATAACCGTACCGAGCGTTCAGTGGCGCCCTCATTACTATTACACTAGTGTTTTCTAATAACCTAAATTATTATCTTGAATCGAAAGATTGGGTGGAGATAAATGTCAAATTAACTTTGTCTGTCTGTTTGTTACGGTTTCACAGATAAACCGCTGAACCGATTTCGATAAAGTTTAGTAAGGAGATAATTTGAACCCCGAGGAAGGAACTTCGGTTTTTTCCGCGAATAGCGATAAACTATTTCTACACGGACGAAGCACAATTCGCTTCCATACCTACTATACATTTTTTCAATGAGATCTACCGATATTTGTTTTGATATTATACTTTTATCCTCTACCCCTTGCATTGTGGATAAGATGGTGGACTTCAGGAAACGCGTCACATAAATAGAAAAAAATAAACTTGATTCTTTCTGAAAGTATACTTCTGAGAGAGTTGTGTCCTATTAAGAAAAAGAACTGGAGACTTGAATCTACATCAAACTAAAATTTCGTAAGATTTGACTGAAACCACTTTATCCCTATGTTTGCTGCGGGGTCCTTTGTTGAAAAGGCGGATTCCATACTTCTAGTCATAGTTTCTACAATAAATGTTGATGCCGTCGTTTTGAACCTCTTGGAAAACCTCACCACACAAATTATTAACATTCATCACACATAACTCAAAAGAGAAATCGTCTCATTAATATATTAATTTCATCATAAGAATTACAGTCAATTGTAAACAAATAACTTTAACATGACAACAGCTGTCTTCAAACGTAGGTGTCAGCTAGATATCTAAATTGTACTTATAAATAAAATATTGGAGGGGTTTTATATGTTTTATGTAAAACCACAAAAGAGCTTGATATAACGCAATTCGGACCGGCATTTAGGGTTCAAATGAAGGTCTTTTCTTAATTTAAATATATTTAATTCATTGTAACATATATTTTTAATCTAATTACTGGGATCGATTCGAAAAGCCTATTCCTCGAAATGGTTTTGAAATGTTCATACATTGTTAAAAATGGTTGCACCCCAGTTGCTGTGTCACCGACGATTAGGAGGAAACTAGGTATATAATAATCAGAGCTCGGAAAGGGTGAGCTATTCTTATGTCATTAATGTCATGTGTAGATATTAATATAGATACACCCGATGATAAATATTAAAACATATCATGTTCAGGTGCAAGCGTCTGTTTAAATATTAGTATATACAATTGCCTCACTTTTTAACCAGGCGCTAATTATGTTATTCTTATAATATGTCTAGTCTACGGTGATTTCTCATTCGAATTCACACCTTCGCACGATCAGCACATACACTACTGTATTACTCCACGGATTTTATTAATGTTATATTGAACCGTTATCTCTCTCTCTTCTTCGACCGTTATCGCTAGCGCAAAGTAGACCTGTTGTCGCCGACTCCATCATTATTAATCCGAAATCGTGTGGAATATCAAGTAACCAGTGTACAGACAGTGTAGCCAGTTAACTGAGGAGTGCAGTGGAAAAACAATTCAGGAAAATACGCTATGGTTTAAAAGATATAACAAAAAACATTTTAAATATTTTACCGTAACGACTATTTTGTTTTGCCAGGCTAATCTTCCAGCAGTGAGTCATCCACATAACTGTTCATCGGCCGTCGCTCGCCTCAGCGCGTGGCCGCTGACACATCAACGATGCGTACATTTGAACACAGGAGCTAATCTGTGATATCTGATACATAATATGGCTAACTGCGTGAAATTTCACCAACTCATTAAAGACAGATTATTTCTTACTTGCATC